>OZ022515.1:37742292-38989736 GCA_963989385.1 Ctena decussata
TCAAAATGGTATTTGAAGCTATTTATCAGTTGCAAACTTGTTTACAACCAATATCATACCCAATAAAAACGCTGGAAGCATCAGATATGGCGATAAACGGCTAGAAAAAGGTTGTATTTCTGCATTGTTGGCTCACGCCCTTGAATAAACAGTATTATTGCGATCTTCAAGCATAAAAGAAATAGAAAATTTGATTTTTTGTTCAGTTTAAGATGAATCTTTATTTCACTCATGAACACCAAAATTGATATTTTCACTCGTGGCTTCGCCACTCTTGAAAATACTGCTTTAGGTGTTCATTCGGTGAAATAAAAAACGATCTTACACTGAAAAAGTCAAATATCCTCTATAAATTTTATGACAGTTGCGGAATTTTTTGTGAGTGTCCCAACTTTTCGAATGTTAATGGTAGATCCGTCATGTTTTCAGATATAACTGATACTGTTGATACGGACGGAGAGCTCATAAATTTGGCGACGGTGCCAGCATTCGCCGGAGTCACATTTAACATATTTAGCACTGCAGCAACATTCTTTAAGGTAAGCAAAAGTCTGGTCCAGGACCCATATTACAATGTAACAATAATTTCTTAACGCATTAATACCCAGTGGACTCTTCTATCTGTATATATTGGATGAGTCCATTCGTCCTATAAGGGTAGTCAGATTGAGTTTATTTTTAGACTTTTTATTTCATTTGGAGAAGTATCCATTTGTCTTACGCAAAAAGTGTAGACCCTGATCAGTTGCCGCGTTTTTCGGCGTCTGATCTGGGTGTGTACTGTTTTCCTATGTCCCATTTTTAGAAGGAAAACCTTTCATTTAAGATAAAACATTTATTATGTAAACGAAAGCTTACCTTTAGGATAATTTATTTGATTTTTATTTCGCATTACCACACCATGAACATTTGTGCGTAGGATTACGCAATCTCCTTACCACAGCCGTAGTATATTTTAACATAATTGTTGAAAATGACTTTTTGAACGACCCTCATGACCTCATACATTCATGTTCAAGCATTTGCGAATGCTAGGTCCATGGCCTTGCATGCCTTAGTATCAGTCCTAAAACACATGCTGGGAGGACACTAGAAGCTTTCAAATGTCGAACAAAATGTTGAAAAATCGACTCTGACCTCGTCATTTTTCAAACGGGGGGAGGGGGGGGGGGGGCGGGGTTGTAATCTCAAAAACTTCTGTTTTTTATGACAAAAGGGAAATTTGCAAAAACTGTAGGTCTTTTACGCTGTTATTTTACATACGATTTATTGTGCCTACTGTATAAGATCCGCGACACGACAAAACCAACAATATGGTTGTGCGCCCTGCGCAGACTCAGATTAGCCTGGGCATCTGCCCAGTCTGATCAGAGTCTTCGCTGTCCTCAGCTACTCTTTGAGCACTTAACAAAGTCTGATCGAACTGGCCGAACGCCCAGGCTGGTCTGAGTCTGCCCTGGGCGCACAACCACATTGTTGGTTTTGTCGATTCGCGGCTCATATAAAGTATACTCTCTCCTTAGTATTAATCATAGTTTATATTAGGAATATGAGAAATATAATTTTATTTTTTTTCCTTACCCGTGAATTATCTCTTATGGGAGGGTAGATCGCAGTTATTCACGACGGTGAAGCTTGAGTGACTTTAATATTCGCATCTTCCCAATAACGCATGCCACCTTGCCGTAAATTATCGCTGTTTTATACATTATGTGTAAGGCCCCAGTCCCACTGTCACGTTTTGAGGACTAGGTTGTACTATGTTTGCCTCCCTACGTTTGGTAAAAAGTGTACCCTCTGGCGTTTTGTAGCTATTTAGGTGTTACTACGTTTCAAGTACGTTTCCAATATGTTTAACTACGATTTACTTTGTATTTCCCGGTCATCAAACGGCTTAGTGCCGCGCTTTCAGCAGGTATGAGAACAGTTGACTAATCAACTACGATTCTGTACGTTTTACTAGAGACTACAAGGTAGTGTCCGTGATGTCTACCTAGTCACCCTGTCGTTTGAGTAGGTATAACAAAACATACCAGATCGTTATGAAAAGCAGAACAAAACGTCACAAAACGTATTAGACGTGAGAAAGTGTATATAATGCGAAGTAGTACGTACAAGACCTTCACGTCTGACTGCGTATTTTAAAAACGTTTCATCTACGTTCTAGTACATTTAGATTACTCGTCAATACGTTTTTACTACGCGAACATTTAGCATTCCGAAATGCTACGTTTATGCTAAGTTTTCAATTCAAACATAGCAGCTGTATGTGTCCGTATATAATACGTATTCGCTACGTTTTAATCATGACACCTTTTCCAATTTCGGTACGTTTTAATAGCAATTCTCTGTAACCATTTCACATTTTACAATGGGGGTTCGGCACGCATAGTCTCAGATTTTCCTCAAACTTTCTCAGTTTGTGTGTTGTCACCTAAAAACATTTAAATGAAGGTTGATTCGTTCTGTTGTGTGTCCGTTGCCATGGCAACGGCCTCCAAAGATTTTGCCAATAAAACAGCCAAAAAATAAGTGAAAATTACCAAATTTTGAACATTTATATATCTTGGAGCACATTACCTTTAGTCTAAAAGTGTTTTGAATGAAAAACTATGGAATAGTACAAGAGTGAAGTGAGAAAAATAAAACAAGATCTGTTTGTTCTTTGTACTAATTTCAGCCCTTGATGTGGGGTGGGTATCGAGGTATCGAAAACCCCTGTTTTTTAGCTTTTTCAAGTGCGTACTGCCAGTTCGCGCGGTCACTCTGATAAACAAATGCATGAGAGCATAATAGAAGAAGATCTCTAATATCATGAACTGAAGAAACATGTTTGGGAAGTTACCTCCTTAGGACCGTAACCATGGAAACGAACAATACCCTATCAAAAAATCAAGGAAACACAACAGTGCACAAAATCACCTATTTATTTCCCTAAACAATTGAAAGGCCACATTTATTGCATGTACAAGTGTTGTGAAAATATCAGTTTTAATTCAAAATTTATAAACATCAAAAGGGGCAGTACTGGGGTCATCTTTACATTCATTCTTGGGGCTCTGAAAGGGATTTTTAAGGCTAAATTTCCTTCAAATAACAAACTTTCTTCATAAAACTGCAAAACAAGGTATTGGTTTCTCTTTAATATGTTGTGAAAACATATTTGTGAAGTTAACAGATATAAACTAGCGCAATGGAATAATTTGGGGTCATTTAGGGGTCCAAAAATAAGGGGTTAAAAAATAGAAATCTATGAAAACTCATGAATTTCTTTGCAAAACAAAAAAAATCAACAGTGCTTACAATGACAATGGCTTTGAAACTGTAAGTCAAATACTAATTGGTTTAAAACAAGGCAATGGGGTGCTCTGTGACTTTTATTATGTTCCCTTAAGGGGCCATTAGAGGGGTTGAATCAGCAAAATTGCCTCGAAGTTACACACAGTATTGGTATAAACCAGTTTCCGTTACTTATTTGTGAGTGTAAACATCAGTCTAAATGTAAGGTACATAAAATTAGGTGATGGGGATCAACGTAATTGCATTTTTGTATCCAGAAGGGCCCAATAAGGGGTCAAAAATCAGAAAATTACACCAAAAAATTAAGTTTCTCAGAAAGCAGCATACTGTAATACACAGGCACAGAAACTGTTGGTCCAGTGACAACTGATGTAAAGCCATAGCCATGGCTGCCCTGTGGTTCCTTTTTATGTGAATTTAAGGGGTCACAAAATGGGCAAAATGCAAATATGTACCTCATGCACAAATTTTTATTGTATACCAATAAAAAGACAACAGCGGATACACCTATATTTTACTGCCCAGCAAAGAGTTACTGCTTTAACACAATACCTTAAATAAGTTTGGAGTTATACTCTAGACAAAAATAGCTTCAGCACCTTAGTTGTGGACAAAAATGCCATAACAGGAGGAGCTTGCAAACATGGTTTATTTTAACTAACTCTGTCGATAATTATATCTGCAACTGCAAATTTAAACATCCCTCCACTTTTACCATAACTCTTGCAATAATTATATCTGCAACTGCACATATAACTATAACTCCACTATAGGATGTGGAGTAGCCTGGCTCCTGTCGAATCTGTATATTACTCTGTTGACCGTCAGATTCGACTTTATGTTTCCTTGCAGGAGATCTATTGAACATAGGATCTGTACCCAAACTAGATGTGGAGGTGTAAGGTATGGATTCATTCTCTTCAGCCTCTTTGAGAACAGCCTAATGGGAATTTGAACAACCAACCCCTATGCTGGCTACTTTTGAGAGTTTAACCGAACATAGATCTGCTGACTGAACATAAAAACTGGAAAATGGTCACATTATATGTGTTATTCTGTTTGGCCTGAGGGACAAAAGAGCTAAAGGGACACCCCGTTGGCCAACATTTGTTTGCTGTCCATTGACTAAAACTCTTCTTGAGAAACAACACTTGACCAGTTGCACGTAGAATCATCTCACAAGTCTAGTCTATTCCATAACCTTTCTAGGTTGTTGGAGCATCACAGCTAATTTAACAACAACCCCTTTTCACCTAGTCCTGTCTCCAGCTGTCCTAGTTGTGCTAGCAAAGTCTATCCCCATTCATTCTTTAATATTATCTGCCTGCCTCGTCATCTGCCTGACTCAGGACCAAATCAGGCAGCCTCTAGGTATGACCTTGACCTCAAGGTCACTGAAACAGGTGGGTAGTATTCCCATATAAAAGCTACTAAGAAGCAAATTTGACCTCACCGTAAAAACGTCAAAGTCAACCCAATAATTTGAACAATCTAAGTAGTACTTGTATACTTGATTCTACATACCAAGTTTCTAGGCCGTCTGCCTGTTGGTTCTACAATGGAAGATTTTTAAAGGTTTCTACCATATATGGGCGTGGCGGCCATGTAGGTCATGTGACCCAGACCGTTTAAACAAATTTTCTTTTCCCGTTCCCAAGAGGCTTTACACGAAATTTGGTAACAATTGGCCCAGTGGCTTTTGAGGAGATGTGTGAAATTGTCAAAATATGAGAGACCAGGATCAAAGGTCAAAGAATGACCTTAACCTCCTGTACGCACAAATTTTCATGCACTCATTAAGATGACTGTATATACCAATTTCAGGTCAACATCCTCAAAAGTTTCCAAGAAATTTTATATTTTAGCATTTTCCCATATAAAAGCTACTGAAAGAAAATTTGACCTTACCGTAACTACGGTCTAGGTTATACCAAGGTCATAATTTCAACAATCTTGGTAGTACTCCCGTACCCTATGCTACATACTAAGTTTCAAGACATCGGCCTATTGGTTCTGCAGAAGAAGATTTTTAAAGGTTTCTATTATGTATGGGGGTGGCGGCAATGTTGGTCAAATGACCAGCACTGTTTGAACAATTTTTTGTTCCCCCCACCCCTAGATGCTCTATATGAAATTTGGTTACTATCGGCCTAGCGGTTTCAGAGGAGAAGTCGTTTGAAAATATTGACGGATGAACGACTGACGGACGATGAAGCCTTACCATCCTATAAGTTGCCCCGGAGCCGCTGGCTCAGGTGAGCTAAAAACCTAATTACTAGGTCCATGACCTTGACTTCAAGGTCACTGAGTAGGATGCGGGTGGTACTTTGTAGAACCTTGGACCAATATGTAACTACAGTGCAAGTATAAAAAAATCCATCAATGGATTAAAAGACATTATAGGTCTTAAAAAATCTTTAACCAAAACATCCAATTACGCCGACACGGTCGCTGACACGGACGCCAGGATGACAACAATAGCCCTTCAGGAGCCCTTACTTCCACTTTTGATAAAATTATGACCCTTTGCATATCTGAAGGCAATCTCTTTTTCTGCTTTGAAACTTTAAAACCATTCATATTTCTTCATGAAATTTCAAATAAAGCATGCATAATCACATATTGTGCAGAGAAAAACAACCATAACCCAAGATCAGGTTTGACAGAGTTATAGTCATTTATTTATTTCTTATAAAGAATTTCATGTCCGTCTTACTGCTTTGAAACTGTTGAGGGTTTCTTCATGAATTTACATAGAAATATACAGCATCATCAGACAAATAGCTCTGATCCCATTGTGACTGAATTACGGCCTCTTTTGCATTGCCGTTAGTGATTGTTGTACACTTAAGGTGGTGATTTATGGTAAATGCAAAAATCTAAAAACAACCATGAAAATGTAACATACCTCCCCGAAACTTTGCAAATATTTTCCTTTTGTGGTTCTCTACAGTTTAGAATACAAAAAAGTCATTCTGATGATAAAAGGTATTTTTAGATATGGGATAATTTGAAGTGCAAAAATCATAAAAAATACTATCATTATTAAAAATGCATTTAGGTCTGAAGGTACTTCAATGCATTGACTTCAATGTCAGTTTAATTGTTTGTTCCATCTCTTCCTCAGATTATCAGGTTGAAAAAAGTGGATGTTCAACCATGTTTTAGGTTCATGTATAATTTTAGCATCATAAAGCCAGGCATTTTGGAAGTCAAAATCGTGAACAACAACATGGAAGTTTCTGCTAAGTTTTGCGCAGATCTGTTGAATTTTCAGCATTTTTATTTATTTTTTTTATTCACCAAAAAGCTGTGATTATTACCATCTTAATTTAACCGACCTA
This sequence comes from Ctena decussata, assembly GCA_963989385.1. Taxonomy (NCBI): domain Eukaryota; kingdom Metazoa; phylum Mollusca; class Bivalvia; order Lucinida; family Lucinidae; genus Ctena; species Ctena decussata. The sequence continues at coordinate 37,748,937 of OZ022515.1, forward strand.
CGTAATGAGGATTTGGAGTTACCTGCATAGCAAAGTTCTATAGTCTTTATTGTTTCCTTTCCTACTGTAAACCCCAATGGGCATATATCATTGCCCTGTCCAAATGTGCTCTTGTTTTAAATCCTGACGGCAGGGTCAAATCTAATGAGGATATTTGGCATTACTCTATAATGTAAACTATTATAAATTTGGGGAAGAAGATTTCTTTTGAAGGCTAGTCTGCAATAGGACATATAGTAACAGCTGAAGGGGTGGCGATGGGGCTTGTTTTAAACAATATTTTATGAGTACAAAGTATAGAATAATCAGGACTGAAAGCCCAAAGTTATGAGGACTATCTCCTGATAAAAATCAAATACTGCACAAAGGTTGAATGTACACAATAGCATAGACTTCAAATAAACACATCTTCGTCTAAACAGTCTGGCAATGAATGAAAATATTATTTAGGCAAAGACTGTTTCCTCAAAATTATTGAGAATTGCATTTTGGCATACAGTGGCTAGCGTTCAACATTATTCTAAACGCGTAAAATACAATAAAAGAACCTCTTTTTCAAGTTTGATATACAAAAATGGCAATATAATGCATTTTCTGTCGTCAGTGGTAGGTAAGGATGGGCTAGGGTACACCCCTGTAAAAATATGTCCCTTGATTTCGACTATGTTTTGCCATACTACCTTTGCTAGAAATAGACTATCTCAGGTGAAATAGTTTGTTTTCTCCATTGCTCAGCATCATCTACGTTATTAATGTTGCCTTTAATATTTTGCGTGATTTAAAGTTACTAATTCCAGTTTCTGAGTCGGGGACTGGCTGTTATATTAAAGGAAGAATATTGAAGGCATCAGAAACAGCAAAAAATCTGATCTGCTAGTGATCTGAACGGAATATTTTTGGCAAGGTATCGATAATCGTGTCAAAACTCATATCCCTTAAAGCACATTTACTAAGCCTTACAAAAAAAATAGTTTTATGCCGTTTCCGTCGAGATGTGTAGAATAAGAATGAATCAGAGCAACACACCCTCTGTCAAAATTGCAATTTTCCCAAATTTCGGGCACTTTTTGGAAATGAAGTCACGTGTTTGAATGCCAGCAGCATCTACAGCTGACAAGCTCACACAAAATTCTATTTTCAGTTCGCCAACACCTTATCTCTAAATGAGAAAACCATTCAAAAATTAACTGATTTGTCATTATCGTTTCCACAAATATCGATTCTATTTGGTAGGGGTACATAATTTTCCTGTCGGGCAAAAAATCTCTGGGTGGCACAATTCAAGGGGAGATAACATTTGTATCTCAAACATATGAGTAATACTGGTATGCTAAAAAGTTTACAGAGGGATGTTGTTAACTAAGTAAACAAAGATATTAAGTATATACATGATCTGCCAACTACCAGTGCTTAATTTTCACTTTGCAAAAAATTCTCAATAATTTTGAGGAATACTATATGTTTGCATCAGAAGTAGCCGCTTTATAATGAGCTAATAATATTGACAAAAGAAATACAAGATCTGAGAAAGAGAGGGAGAGAGAGAGAGATATGATTTCCTCATCCAGTTAGTCCAAGCTGTATATGCTTATAACATTCCATTTAGATCCATTGGATGCACTTTGAAAAGTAAGGGTTAAATCTTATGGTGTGTATTATTAAATTTTGAACTCGTGTAAAGAAGTTTTCGTTTATCGCCGGTGACACCCCCTCTTTCCCGTACATTAGACCTCTCAGTGTACATTCTTTTGCCGTGTCTGCAATGTGATTCTGTCTTGTAGCAGTCTAATGAGGACTATTCTATTCTATCCCATAACCTTACTAGGTCGTTGGCGCACCACAGATGACTTCATAACAGTCCCTTTCCACCTCTGAGGACAGCTGAATATAAAATGGTTTGTGTTTTCTATCTCGCCTTAAAGATCTAATGGACTTTCCATTACATTTCCGGCATTTAGATGTTCATTCAGAGAACTACATTCCAGTCGCAGTCTTGTGTGTAAAATTTGATCTAGATGAGTTCCAGCATTGTAAAACTTTGTTGTGGAGATGAAGTTTGAGTTAAAGTTAAAACAGGGTCACTCTGTCCGACTAGTAAACTTTTCTAATCTCTTATGGTTGCCAGTAGAAAAGAATTAAAACATATTTTATTTTATAGGACTTTTAATGTATTCAGCCTAGTCAAGAGCCAGGTCATCTCAGCATGTATTTACAGAATAGCATCATTTTGAAATCACCTGACCAGGCATACCATTCAACTTTTCCTTCTAAAGCATTTGCTGGGGTAATGTGATTGGAATCAGATGTGAAATTTTAACTTGAGTGTTATTTCTTATCAAATCTTTACAACTTCTGAAAATAAAATGATCTTTTCAAATTCGTGCAGGTGGATTTGATCCAGGAAACTTTCCGAAAGGGTAATATGAACCGTATTGTCTTATCTGGAAAACACTCTATGTTAGCTCCTTTCTTAGTCTCAATCTTACTTTCGCAAAAGGAGCCAAACTTGTCTAAATCTTACTTTCCCACAAGGAGCCTTCCTTGTCGTAAAAAAAAAATGCAGACAGGCGTTTCCTTTTGCACCCTTACACCCCACAGTGAAGCTAAAATTACAGTTGCGGCTATACTTTATTTGATAAGAGTTGCAATAGTTGATTGTTGTCATAATAGTATAAGTATTTCGAATGTTTCTCCGATTCACACATAAAACAAGGTGCCAAGTGCATTGAAAAGAACAACAGAACGCCATTGGCTGTGCCAAATTACCAGTTTGTCAACCGTTTTTATTCTTATCTGTCTTTCTTTATATGACTGACAAAGTTGGCCATGTTCGACCTCACGAAAATATACAGAACATCTGTGTAAATGGAGCAGACAAACATGAGAATGTCCTTTTTAGCTCGCCTGAACGAAGTTCAGGAAGAGCTATTGCACTACCCCGGCGTTGGCGACGGTGTCGGCGTTAGCAAAATGTTAAAAAGTTTTACGTAAAAGTTTTTTATGTGATGGGCAAGGCACTGTCAGGCGAGCTATCCTGTCCCTGTGACAGGTCTTGTTTTACTGCAAATCTTTCCAACAGCGAGGCGTTTATTGGTGAAAGCGTTTGCCAGTGCATGTAGCTAAAACTTAATTCTCCATTTTGCTACTTTATATTGTGAAGAAAACCATGCTTTTGTTTGATTTTGCAACCCCCCCCCCCCCCCCCCCCCACACACACACACACAAACACACACACAAACAACCACCACTTTTTGGACACCTTGTAATCTCAATGCCATATTTGGTATCTGTAAATTTACAATTAATGTTTTTCTAAACATTTTAAAGTAACAGATAATATACTTTTTTGCCGTACGAAGAATATTTGAGATTTGTGGGGCAAATTAGCAGATTTTACCCCTTTTTGGCCCTTTAAGGAGCTATAATACAGGAACAGAGAACCCTATCAACATTTCTTTATACCTGTTTACATTTTATTGCCAGTTTCTTAACCATTATATCAGTATGCAGTGCTGTTTTTCGTTATTTTGTGCATCTATTCAGACATTTCGGTCACATTTCCTCCCTTTTAACCCCTTTTTGGGACCCTTAAAAGGCATACACATATTTCTGAGGAGTTCCCCATTACGATATTTTTGTATCCCTTAACATTAGGCTTATGTTTTTACCACCTTGTAAAAAGAAAATAGTCATGAGCTTTCAACTGTGCAAATAAAATTATTCATTTGAGGGCAAATTAGCCCATTATAACCCCTTTTGGAGCCCCTTTAAAGAATATTAATAGACTCTCAGTTCTGTTCCTTTTGTTGCTGATATTATTTAATGTAAATCTGATACTTTCACAACAATTGTACATGTAATTAATGCAGCATGTCCTTGTTTGTGGGAAAAATATGTGATTTTCAACAGGGTTTTATTTTCTCATTTTTTTACACAGGATATTGGTTGTTTCCATGGTAACGGCCAGAAGGAGGCAACTTCCCAAACATGTTTCTTCAGTTCATGATAGTTGAGGCTCTTCTCTAATTTTTTGTTGTAGGCAGATATGTCAGACTGACCGCGCGAAAGGACATGAAGCGCTTAAAATTGTCTTAAAATTAGGGTTTCGAAAACCTGGATACCCCACCCACCATTACAGCATGTAGCAATACTAAAGAAGTTACAAAACAATTATATTTATTCTTCCTTAAATTCACATTGACCTATATTTCTTCAACCAGTACATGTTTAGATGAAATGTAGTCTCATCTAGCTTATATTAAAGTTCAAAAAGTGCAATTTTTCATTTATTTCTTGGCCATTTTTAAGGCAAAATCTTTAGCGGCCGTTACCATGGCAACGGGCATGTAGCAGAAGGAACTAGGTATCAATTATTTGGTTTTGAGTGACAACAAACAAATTGAGAAAGTTTTATCAAAATCCATGACTTTGCGTGCCGAACTTTGGTTGGTGGTTACAGAGAATTGCTATTAAATACGTAGAAACACCTAGTCCTCACTACATGACAGCGATGTTGAGGCTTAGAGGATATCTAATAGATGTTATTCTCGGTTCGTTTTTGTACGTATTTAATAGATAGATATTCTTTATTTCCTCCAGAATGGAGAGTAGCATATATAGTAACATACATATAACATATATACACAGTGATATATGACATATATAGCAGTTTAGTAAATATATGAACATTTAATTGTACAATACTATATTAACCCAGCGGGCACACAACGCCGAAATGACGTCGCATTGACGCCGATGCGACGTGATAACGTCGCATCGACGTCAATACGACGCCATGTGCCCACACAATGCCTAAGTGACGTCGTGTTGACGTCGAAGCGACTCGATGACGTCGCATCGACGTCAACACGACGTCATGTGTCCGCTGGCCAAGTGCATGAGAAGAAAAAGAAAAACAAGAAGACAAGAAAAAATTCGTTTCAAGCTCTCTCATCGTCTCTGTTCTTACCGAAACGAAATGTAAGAAAGTTATAAAGACGAAAAGAGACCTCCAAACAACAGCCTCATAATACATCTGTCAAAGGAAAAAACAATCTATCCATCTACATTAAATATAGAAGGACAGATGGCTTATCAAAACACATGTATTTCTCTATTGCATCCATGATCCCATTATCTTATTTACATATAAGAAATGACAATAAATGTCAGAATAGTCAGCAAAAAAAATATAAATTGGAACAGACAGAGACAGACCAGTATATAATTTCAATTATATGCATTACGAACACAAGGGTGCGCCGCTCTTGTCTCAAATGAGACATGAAATGCTACCGAAGATGGCGACGCAGGGACACGATGCGGGGCATGCAGGTCCCCGTCACCATCCCCGGCAGCAGTCTAACTAGACAAAACGGCGCATGGTTGTGTTAATAATGTGATAACAGTATGATAGTCCTGAATTTTTCAGTAAAATTTATATCTATACCACATTTTGTGCAAATTAAAAATGCAAATACTTTTGAATATTTCACTTTTCTCTTGTAAAAGCTGATTTAATTCTGTATTTTCTTGCCCGAGAAAGATATTTGACAAAGCAGTTTTATCTTGAATATTCAAAAACATATATACATTTAGACCGAGCTCAGAGATCTCGTTCCAAAATATTGCCCTTTCTCTGTTTAAGTAAACACACTCATGAATACAATGATCTGTAACATTTTCATATATCATATTACAATAGGTACACAGATTATCACCATATGCTGTATTATTCAAATTTGAAATCATTTGTACAACTGAAGTGCAAGGTGCCAGTAACTTTCGTTTTTCCTTTGAATAAATCCATAAACTATTGGGCTGAAAATCATTATGTATACATTTAAATCTATTGAACTCTGGCGCCGACATTCTAGTATGCCAAGCTAAAACTGCACTATTTTTTACATTTGTTTTCACCATGCGTTTCCATGTTAACTTCCCTGGAAATACACCATCGCTTAAGTATGTGTCTAATATATGAGTAAGCTGATACTTATTTAGTAATTTTTTTATATCAGGAATAAAACCTGTTTGATTATAAGGACTGGTTCTATAAGACAGAAGTCTAGTCAGAAAAATACTTTTGACCCAAAATTTCGAACTTAGTCTACACAGCTGACCAAAAAGATTCAGTTTCCGTAGATCAATTTCTATTTCTAATGGTAATATGCCGAGCAGACCAAGAGCAACATCTGTTCGGGTACGTTCGTCTAACGACTGCATATGTTTCACACAAAAACGATGAGCACGTTCTAATGTCAGCAAATCACTAGTATTTAAAGGACACCAACTCTCACACCCATATAAGGCTTTAGGAAGTACCACGGAATTATATATCTTCTTACAGGTTATAGGATGCAGAAAATTATCATAAAATATGCCGCTGTTCACAAGGCTTAAGAAAGTACCCTTTAGTTTATCAGCGGAATCTTTTATGTTTAACTTGAGCTTCAAATATTTATCCGTGATAACTCCTAGATGTCTATAACTCTCTCCCTCTTCTACAACGCTATCTCCTAACAGCCATACTCTGTCAGATCTAAGGTATTCGTATTTAGTCTCATTATAGACAATAACAGAACATTTAGGAGGCTGATACTCAAAACGCCATTTACATGAATACTGGTAACATATTTTCATTAGCTCAGTAAGGCCAGTTTTAGAAAGAGACGAAACAGCATGTCATCAGCTACCGTAGGGGAACATATATTCTTACCAAATATACTGAGCCCAAACTTACAATCTGTTAACTCATTCAACAGGTCATTCACAAAACATAAATACATGAAGGGAGACAACACTCCTCCCTGACGGGTACCTTGTAGAATTTCGAACCAGTCGGATTTATGTCCCTTGTAAAGTACGCAGCTTTTCATACCTGAATGTAGCTCAATAATTATTCTAAGCAACGAATACCGTACGCCCATTTCATGTAGTTTCAAGAAGAGGCCGTTGTGCCATACCCTATCAAAGGCCTTTTGTACATCAAGATAACATATATACAACTTGCTCCGATGCTCTTTTGCATATAAAATACATTCTCTTAACATTACAGGTGTCATGTTACACCCAATACTTGCTCGAAACCCCCCTTGTAGCCAGTTTAGAGGTTTCCTGATGCTTTTCTCCAATTTTTCAATCAAGAGTCTTTCAAACAATTTTAATATAGCCGATGAAAGAGTAATAGCACGATAGTTGTTCGGGTCAGTTTTAGATTTTCTACCTCCTTTATGAAGGGTTGTAATAATACCCTGTTTAAGGGGACCCGGTATATACCCAAAATTATACATTTCTGTGTGAAAATTTGCCAACTTCTCCTACAAAGCAAACCCACCATTTATGAGATGTTCATTATAGATTTGATCATGACCACATGCTTTCTTTTTTCTTAAATATTTAACAGCTTTTCTGACCTCATCAACTGATATGTATGTAATGTCCCTGTCCCTACAGGTTGATAATTCGGTGGTGATATCCGTTACCTTTTCCTCAACGCTGGTCTTAAAATGCTGATCGTACTGATTTCGCTCTGTGTCAGAATACAGTTTTTTAAAATAATTACCCCATTCGAATGCGATTTCAGCTGGGTCACGATAAATTGTGTCGCGAAATTTAATTTCGGTCCCAACGGTTGTCTGAGAAGATTTTCGTTTACTATTTACTTTTTTCCAGAAAACCGCGCTGTCTACTTCAGCAGCCTCGTCAATTTCAAAATTTAATTCCATAAGATAATTTTCAACACATCTGCGATGATGTGCACGAAACAATGATTTGGCAGCGTTATATTCTTTGTATGATAAAAAGTTAACCCCCCTTGGCCGCCCTTCGGAAATCCACTTGCACCGCTTTTGGCGCATACCTGCGTGCAGGTCTTTCAAAACTCTGTCCCAATATGGCTTTAAATATGGTCTAAATTTCGTTTTCGGTAACGTTAAATCTGACGCTGTTACTATGCTATCTACTATATTTGCATATTTCTTGTCCAGTTTAATTTCAGTACTCATGCCCTCAAAACAGGAATCATCAAGAAGCATGCTATCGAGCTCTGTTTTATATAGTGTAATGGTACTTTCGTCAAGCTTGTCCCATTTTATATGAGACGGAAAAGTAAAGTCACGGACGTCAATATCTGTCGCCGGCACAGAGACACTGCATACAATTGGCATATGTCTTGAGACGTTTAACATGTTTTCCTCTAATATTTCACAAGAAGAAATTGTATCGACTCTTTCAACAGGTAGCAAGATATGATCGATTAAAGATTCATAAAGGTCTCCATACGAGACAAAACTAGAAGTTGCCCCTGTACACATAGGTAATGTATTCAGAGACACCAGATTATGATAGTACATCATATCAAGTAAATATTTGCCACGTTCATCGGTGGCCTTTATGAATCGTTTTCCCTGTAAATGTGCGTTAAAATCACCAAGCAGGATCACCAAACCATTCTGACAGTACATGCTAATAACTGCTTTAAGATCATCAATAAATTCCCTGTATACGTGTATTGAGTGACTACTACAAGGCGCGTATACTTGGAAAATATAGAAGAATGAGTTCTCAGTTAATCTATACTGTATACCGCATATACGATCACTGTCAATATCTAAAGGTGTAACACTATTGTTCAAAGCTCTATGCCACAACAGAGCTACCCCACCCTTTCCAATTTTCCTGTTGCTTGGCATCATCAAATCATTATCACAAACACCAAAACCTGTATAATTAACATTGATAGAATCTATGAAATGCAAGTTCTGGCTGTAAAGCCAGTGCTCAGATATACCAAGAAAATGTAACTCTTTCCGCCTCAACAAATCTCCTGCGTATGAAGCACCTGACATAATTCCTGTCGCATTCCAAGTAGCTATGTTTAAGGTACCCATTATGATAAAGAGTAAAATGTCTAATTTGTACCGTAAAAATAGCTTAATACTCATTGGTATATTCGCCATAAGAATATTCATACTCGTATGCATCCCCGGAATCGTCATATGCTTCAGACTGAGGGTAATTGTTGTAGCTACTTCTTTTCGATAGTTCTAGTTTCTGCAGTTGATTTCTCGTTAACCAGGGTCTGCAAGTTACCCCACGTGGCCAGAAACCGCGCTCGAGGAGCTGATGACCTTTATCAGCTTCCACATTTAACCTTATCACAGCCCTGTTCTGATTTTCATATCTACGAATGCTGACCCATGTAACACGAACGCCTTTACTGGACACAAAATGTGCAAGTTTTGCTTCGGTTATGCTCGGTTTAAATCCGCCAACATAATAACGTTGGCTCCTGCGGCGAATGTGCATTTCAAAATCATCATCATTATCATCGTTATTATCATTGTTATCATTCGGAACACCTCTACCCCGGTCTCCACGAGAGTCTGCTACATAATCACGACGAGTGACTGTTCGGTGTTGGCGTCTATTTGAGATAAATACGGGGATCGAGGATTGTGGTGTATTATTTTGTTCTGTTCTATGATTTTTTGAAGAATTTATCGATTTTAGCACATCACTATATGACTGCTCATGAAGTCCATCAAAACGATTTTCTACTGAGCATTCGTACGATACAGAGTTCATAATACTGCTGTCAGAAGCGCGATCGGTGTTATTACAACGCTGATATGGCTTAAGTACCGAAGACTCCTGCAAATTTTTGGCCTTGTCACGGTGTTGATGCTTCTTTGGAGGTGGTGATCCCTCTCTTGTATTTAGCACAAAGTTCTGAGGTTCAGCTTCTTTTGATTGCGACACTTTCGGTATTGTCTGTTGCATGCTACACGACTGCTGGACAGGCTCATCATTGAGTGTTAAATCAATTAAATTACTATTTTGTTGAATAGACGGAGTACAACCAGCAATAAACGAGCCCACTTTGCCTTTCATCTCCTCCACCGGCCTTCTTTTTATGCGCTTTGACCCTGGTGATTGATATAGGTACGTACTACGAGGTACCGTATCACGCTGAGACACGCCATCCGTGTTAACAGTATTGTTAATGTCAATAGACTTGCTACAGCCAGTGTTCATACGTAAGTTCTCATCACCAACAACGTGGAAACATTCAGTTGTGAAACTACGCTCAGATTGCTTGTTTGGGTCGATTTCATTGTCCATATTTTTTTCTGTGTTTAATTCACTATTGTTAGAGATAATGCTTTGTTGATTGTTTTGGTGCGTACTTGAATTTGAATTAGTAACGCTACCCTTATTCTGATTCATTCTGGTTTCGACTTTCGCCAATCGCTTCTCTAGTTTTCTAACGTCTGACAATTTTTCATTCAAAGAAGAGTACTGCGCTTCAATGGTATCATCGATCGCCTTGACGTTCACTCGTAGTTGCTTAACGTCACTTTTGACGTTAGCCACCCCGTTTGATCTGTCATCACATATTCTGTCGACCGACTGTCGAATTTCGGTAATTGAATTAGAATGACTTTGACTCGTTTTCAAAGACTTGGCAATATCAGTTTTCATCGTTTTGATGTCGTTTTTAATCAAGTCCAATTCTTTCAATATTTCATCTGTTTGCGCGTTACCATCTTGTTTTAATGACACTAAATCTGCCTGCACACTTGATATGATACCGCGCAGCAAAGAAAATTCAACATCGCCGTTACCCGACTTCTGAAAACGTGCACCCGGCGTATCCGGGCCTATACCAGGGTCTATATACATACTCTCATTTTGGGTTGGCAGTTTTGACGTACTTATCAAATCTTTGAGGTCCTCGAAGGGGGCGCCGTCAAGAACTGACGTTAAGACATATATGTCGGAACATAACTTCGTACCAACACCTTCACCAGCTTTAGTATTTTTCCGTCGTTTTAGCTCAGTTCCAGGTGCGAATGGGAATTCTTCCAAACACCTAAGTTCATTGAAAAGATTATTACGTATGTCGTAAAGTTCCATGTCGCTAGAATGGTGGTCATTAAGAATTTTCGAGAGAAATAATTCTTTCGGGAGTTCCCTGTATAACTGAATAAGACTGTCAGAAGTTGCTGGAGTTGACTTAAGCAACTCATCGTATACGTCATCCACATTATCATTCGTTATTTGAACAAGCTGTCTTGAAGAAATACTAATATCAAGTGGCGGTAATCTTTGTCCACACTCAATAGTACTACTCTGTGTGTAGACTTGTTTAAGTGCAGTCTCTTCATGGTCTATATTTACTGGTGAATAAACCTGTTTGAGTGAAGTTTGTTCAAAATCGTCATTAGCTAACACTACAGGCTTAAGCGTAGTCAGTGTATAGTCACTCATACTGTATGGTTTACGTTATAGTTGCCGGTAACCAGTCATACAAAGCTGCGCGCCACTCAAGCGTGACCACTTTTCCGTCATATCCCGTAAGTTAACACTGAATAGATATCAACTTTACAAAAAGGCCATCGGGGCAGGTTAGTTGGGCTTTTATACAAATCTATAAATAGATGTCTTTGTTATGAAAGGAAAAAGAAGAAAGTCTTAAAACACAAAAAGTTTAAGCTCTTATCTGCCTATAATCCATCCTTTCAAAGAATATTCATTCCTTTACACAATGATCCTTTTTAGAGAACGATCAGTCAACAATTTAATCGAAAAATAATCAAAATTTTGTCCACTATCTTCCACCCGCATACACAGTAAACACGTGACCCCCTGTCAAAATGCCATGTTTGAATTAAACATTCTAAATCAAACGTAACTAGGCCACGTAACTAGGCCAGTATTTTATTGTTTTCTAGTAAACTTTTATGATCTCTTTTAGATAATATATCTGCACGAAAAAACAAAACAAAAAACAAAAAACAAAATAAAAAAAAAAATACTGAATTGATAACTTTTTCCGTTTTCCAGAAGAAAACTGTTTTATATCATATTCCTTGTTCCAGCTAGTAAGGTTTCAACTTGCTAGGTGTTCAGTTTAACCATGACACTCATTTTGCTTTATGTGACGTCTCTGTTATTGAACTCTTACGAATCTCATATTTCGCGACGTCAGTTACTTCCGAAAAGGCAAAACCGAGGAAAGTGAAACCCTTAGCTCTTTGAACTCTTTTATCTTAGAAATGGAGTAAGATATTTCTACGATTGTTTCGGTTTTCATTTTCATAAATTCTCTTGAATAGCTCAACATTCTTTCATCGGAATTTAGAGACATGTCGGAAACCGCTCTCAGCCCCAAATTTAGTTTGACGCTAAAAAAACGAGGTTATCTGAACAGAGGGTATAGTTTAAAAAAATTGCTTTGAGAAATATCCTAATATTATTTTATCAATACTCAAATTTCACATTTCATTAAAACATAACAAAATTTGAGATATATTTTCGGGGAATTTCAATTTTTAAGTGAAAAAATTCTATTTCAACAGCTGATGAAAATTAATTTTGCATCAATAAACAAATGAATTTCCTTTTTTGGGATTTTATCGATGTGTAAACGCCGGCGAATCACTGACAACTGAATAAAGCCCGAAGGGCTTTATGTTAAGTTTGTGAGGTTACACATCGATAAAATCACAAAAAAGGAAATTCATTTCTTATAATTCCAACTTTGTCCACCAAAACGGTCTTTCTTCGGCTGCATTGTCCATCGGTTTACTTCATTTGATGGTTTAGGTGAACAGCGCTTTGCAACATCAGAGACATGAGCATTTCAAGCAAAATACTCTTTGAAATTACAAACTTTGTTTGAAATTACAAACGGCGTTTTCGTAGGTTTTCATTTTCAACACGTTTCCTTGCATGAAAAATCGGAAACACCTCAAAATAGTCAATGATTCAACTAAGAATACTGTCGAGGACGCCGCCATTTTGAAATTGTTACCAACTGACGTTTGCTATGACGCTGACGTTATGTCATAAATAACTTCATACACGCGCTTGCTTTGATCGTCTCAAGACACATTTTGTTCTTCCGTCCCAAAAACAATTAGAAAATGCAAAATTCCCGATAAGTTAAAGAAAGTATGTGAAAAAAACTTAGTTGGAAGAGAATGCCGCGTATGGATTCAAACTCAACAGGATTTATTGATATATAAACGCCTCTCTGCAGATGCTGTCAGCCAATCATTTGTTCGGAACTTATGCCAAATAGAGGCTGTTGGAATTATTACACTCGCAATGCGTAGAGATGGAGCAGAAAGTATAGAAGAGATGCTCAAAGTCAAAGTCATTTAGTATGCAACAAACGACTGAAGTTTTTGAAGATATAGTTTGATGGGAAGATCAAAAATTTTGGTTTTGTCCTAAACCACCGCATCGTCGAATATTTCTGACTGTATGGTATGTCTCACTGAAGATCGGTTTTGCGACACACGATACAAAATAGATTTTGAACCCGCAATCGTTTTCTTTGAAAATAATTGCCCTTGCATAGCATGATATCTAACAAAATTAATAAATCCTGAACCGAAATACTCCATAATATATATGTAATGAAGATACGGTTGTTTCATGTAAAATTGATGGCAAAAAATGAAGAAATGGTACCGCTGCAGCTTTCAAAATGGAGAGAAATAAAATGATTTTGACAAATTAAATGTGAAAATGAAGCACACCATAATTAAGGTGGCATGTCGAAAAGACCTGTTGTTATGTTTGTCAAACTAGCAGTACTACCAATACTTAATGAATTAAAAACACAAAAACAAAACAATAAAATCTTTGCAATTGTTTTAGAAGGGAAAACACCCTTCTCATAATATTTTTGAAGTTTGATATGACAAGAATTGAAGTCATATTGTAAAGACAGCTAGCGGTTTCAACAAAACCGCTGGAAACGGTGGTGGATAGGAATATTTTATCCTAAAGTTTGACTTTTCCACATGATGAGTCAGATAAAAAACGTAATCCCAGCTCATCAATATATGAAACTTTTTCATATTTTCAGAGGTCACGCTACCAAGAAGTATATGCGCTTGGACTTGTTGTATTATTTGTTTTCCCAACAGATATTTCTCCCTTCTCTCTTTCTTTTCCTTCTTATTTTCCTTTTTACTGCGCATAAATCCCTTTTTTCTTCATGTTGGATAACCTTATTTTATTTTAAGGTCAGTAGGGCATTTAAAAGGAAAGGTCAAAGTGGATTTTTGGAAGTTATTTTCTAGTACTTTTCAGCATTTAACAGCTTCAGAAGTCTCTTTGTGTGTGTTTTATGACAAATGTATTAAGCACATGCAATGTCATGGTACTGGCCTATTTAGGAAAATCAAAGTAAAAAGTATGCAAAGACCAGGAACTGAAACAATCAAAAGCCAAATCCAGCCCTCAAACCATAGTTGGAAACAACTAAGATTACAAATAATCAAGATACAGAGAACATATGGCCAACCGAGTGAGCAGCTTGTTCCCAAAAGGTGGCCACTCAGCAACCCAAACCGAACCAAAAATAATAAGACTGTTGGCTATGTAACATTTATGAGCAGAAAAAAAAGCCTTCACGGCTTCTTATCTGAACCTGAAAAATGCTGAATTTCCTGGAATTATGCATAATAAGCATTTAAAATTTTATCTCAGCTGAGTTGAGCATGATTTTTTTATAACCTAGGTCCCAGATCTATAAACTTGAGGTATATTTAAGAGAAAAGGTGCCATCTTATAGCCGATTAAATATGTATTTTTTACTATGTTGCAGGTATTTGATACCGGCTATATTGATTGTGGTGCTACAGAACCGATGACAACTGTTGGTGATCGTCCAATGGCAGACTCTCCTATGGGTACAGGACAGTTAGACACATCAACTGCCTGCCTGATTGCTCCGTGGGTAGGAGCTGGTAGTAAGTCGACTAATAGCATTGTTTTTCTTTAACATTTTGTCAGCACTCTTGTATAATAATTTTCCACTGGAGCGCCTGAAAGTAGTCTTTGTTAGGTGATTATTTGTTAAATGATTGCACGACCCGTCAAAGTTAGGAGTTTGCTTAGTGCTCTATACACTGTTTTCTAACCGCCTCGTTGGTGTTCAGGTTGGTCATATAGGCCCTGTCGTAAATAAGGTTTGTCTGGGTTGCAATATGGCGAAAGGAAGGAAGAGAACTTATACCAACAAGAAAACTTGAAACATTTTACCATTTTTTTTTTCATCGTGAGAAACAACTGCAGCCTGTTATAATAACAGATATGCTTTTTGATGGTATTTTGAATTCCTCGGACCAAACTGCTTATAGTGCTACCCACAGGCCTCCATAGTGTGTGTGCTTATTTAAATCAAATTGCATTGAACCGAGTCGCGCTGGCAAAAATTAAATTTATATTACTCCAAACATTAGATTGTGTTTTTTGAGCAAGTAATGCTTTTGTTAGATGAGTAAGCTTTGTCCAATAATATGAAAACGGCCCAACACCTCACCTATTCAACTGTAGTAAACAATGACCAAAATCGGCGGATCACGGTTGGTTACGCATTGTTTACAACTTAGTCCCGGGTAGGATGAGCGCAGAGTGCGGGTTGGAAGATAAAGAACACAGTTTGGTCGTCCTGATATAACGGAAATATTGTTAAAAGGACGTAAAACCGCAAGCCATCCATCCATTATCGATTTTAATTTAAAAAAAAAAAAGATCAGCTATATCACTGAATTGTTGAGTAATAATTCACTGTTTAAAAGTCAGTCGTAAATTATATCACGAACGCGGAGCGCGAGTGATATATTAAGTAATAACTGATCGACAGTGAATTGTTACTTAACTTTGTATTGCTTAAGTTAAACTAAGTCGATTCTAACACAAAACATCGCTCAAAAACGCTGATTCTAACACTCAAAAACGCTGAAATTCTCCAAACCATTCTGCCGGTGCGTTCATGCCCCAGCCAATATTCTTCACTGTATCTAAGTTAAATGTATGTTTTTTTTATGGCGATTGCAGAAAGAAAATAGGATTTGACACGTTTTTCTCGAAACATCACGTAATCATGCCATTGACGTCAGCAATTAGACGTCACACGCCCCGAAACAGTGAATTATTACAGAATAAAACATGGAAGCCTTCCATTGATTCTATAGGCGCAGTGTGTTAGAATAATGAAGAATATCAGCTCTAGCAGTGATTGTTGAGTAACAATTCACTGTTTGGAGATCAGTTCTAAAGTAGATCATATCACGAGTGCAGCATGTGAGTGATAATTGACCGACAAGCAGAATATTTATTTCTCAATTCAGTGCTAGAGCTGAACTATTTCGATTCTAACACTCAAAAACGCTGAAAAAGTATTCGTTTCATTCAAACTTTCCTTACCTTCCTAACCTTTCTTCATACTCCCGCCAGTATCCTTAATTGTATCTAAGGTACATGTACGCTTTAATGGCGATTTTAGAAAGAAAATCAGACGTTACACAACCTTACGTCTCTAAACGTCAGACTATACGTCAGTAATTGCCACTGGCGTCAGCAATTTGACTCACAAGCTCCGAAACAGTGATTTGTTGCAGAATAAAACACGGAAACTTTTCATTGGTTCTATAGGCGCACTGTTTAAAATTGTTCATTTTCTTTTCATTTCAACACACTATTTTTTGCTGGAAAGGACCTCTGACAGTTGCAATGTAAATTTGCCTA
The DNA here is from genome assembly GCA_963989385.1 of Ctena decussata. Classification (NCBI taxonomy): domain Eukaryota; kingdom Metazoa; phylum Mollusca; class Bivalvia; order Lucinida; family Lucinidae; genus Ctena; species Ctena decussata. The sequence continues at coordinate 37,765,491 of OZ022515.1, forward strand.
TAAAACTGATCAAAAATGAACTTTTGGTATACTTCCAAATTTCCACTGACATATTTTCCTCGGAACTCCCTTTAATTGGCACAAAAACAATTATTCGGTTATTAAACACATAGACTGAGATTTTTGGTGTGAAATGCAAGTTTTTATAATTAAATGTATGGAAAATAGGAAAAGTTTCATAAAGATACTTTCCCCCCGTGCCTCAGCTAGCCACTTTGCATGTATGTCTGTACTGCCGATATACACATTATGTGTGAGTGGCAAGCTGAAAAGTGGGTGGGGTAATTAGACCCTTTGCATCTTAAAATCAGGCTAGCATACTTTTTATTTACATATGTGTGCATGCTATATGCAGGTGTAGTGTTTGCATTATTTCAAGCATGTTTAACAAAATAAAATTCAGTAAATAAGAAAAATCGAAAATTTGATGTATTTTGGATGACCGAAAATTCCACCTACCCCTCTTTAGAAAGTCAGTGAGATTTAGTCTGCAGACGTGATACTTTTTCAAAATCAATATGAAAACTTCTTTAGAATGCATAAGTCTACATGTTAATGCTAAAATCATCAACATTGGCTTCCCATGGAAACTGCAGTAATTTGTCGAAAAATAGGCAAACTTGCATTGAAACTGTCAGAGGTCCTTTCTGTAAGGAAACAGCACAGACCCGGATCACTTGTCTGCAATAGTTTTGTTAGCGAGGACCATATGGCACACTGGCATTCGTGCTTAATATGTTATGCTCATTAAGTAAGGTTATTATTATTATCATTGTTATCATCAGACGCCACGTTTTGCTACCCTGCTCCTATTCTAGTCTATCACGTAACCTTCTGAGGTATTTGGGCAACCACAGATGACTTAAAAACAATCTCTTTTCACTTTGTCCTCTCTTCAGCTGCCCTAGCTGAGCTAAAAACCATCCCTGTTCTTTCCTCAATATTTTCTTCCCACCTCTTCTTCAGTCTTCCTCCTATTCTTTTTTTCCTTTCACTATGCCCTGCAGTTCAGGAGGTCATATTCTCTAATGGCCGCCTGAATCTTGCTGCACACATCGTCATTGGTGATTTGTTCATTGTATGAGATATTCAGTAACCTTTGTTGGTAGCATCTAATCTCAAAGGGCTAAGTCTATTTTTCCTAACTATGCTGTCAAGGTCCATGTCTCCCAGGCCACAGAAATATTGATACATGTATAACAAGAGAGTCCATCAGTTTCACCCTTGATCCAAGAGATTTGTTGTTATCCCTCCATATTGGCTTTATCTTTGTAAGAGCTGCAGTTCCTTGTGCAATCATTGAGGAAACCTCCGATTTTAAGCCTTCTTCTGAGTCTATTGCTCAAGGGAACTTAAAATTTGTAACTGATCCGAGCTTCTGTCCTTTAACCTTGATCTCGCTCCAGATCCCATTGACGGTATTTGTCATTATTTTAGTCTTCTCAGCACTTATCTCCATTTTATACCTTGCGCAAGTTTTGTCGAGATTTTTATCTAGAGCTTCTAGTTCCTGCTCTTCCTCAGCGAGAGGATCATTGTCATCGGCAAACCACAGATTGATAATAGTTTGCTGCCTATGCTAACCTTTCCATCATGTTCTTCCAGCGCATGACATGTTCCTTTTGACAAAATGTTTTGAAGAGGGTGGGTGAGAGAAAACATCCTTGCCTAACTCCAACAGTTGTTTTGACCCATTCTCCTGATCTGCCATTCATCTCAACTGCACTTATAGCCCTTTCATTGAGCTTCTCATTGGCACAACTTATATTTGCATTGATATTGTACTTCACATGGTAAGAGAAAAGAACGCAGGTGAGGTGAGATGCGTTCGAAGATAACTGAACATCTCAAACAAGGACCTTGTCACTAATGAGGATGTTCGCAGAAAGAGCAAGCCAGCCATTGGAGAATATGACGAACTCTTGACACTGGTCAAGAAACGGAAACTGAGGTTGTTTGGCTGCGTTTCAAGGTCGTCTGGCTTAGCAAAGACAATTCTACAGGAGACAGTAAAAAATAATAATAGTATTAATAAAAAAAGCAAGAAGAAAAGGTAGAGATAAGAAGAAGTGGGAAGACAATATTATGGAGTAAACATGGATGGATTTTGCCAGATCAGCTAGGGCGGCTGAGGCCAAGACTAGGTTAAAAAAATTGCTGTAAAGTCGTCTGTTGTGCCCCAAAGACCTCGCAAGGTCATTGGACAGACTAGACTGGATAAGTTAAGGTTACCCATAAGGCTGCATACCGTACTCTATCGAATGCTTTTTGAAATCTATTAAGAAATGGTACAGAATCTGCTGATGTTGAAGGTACTTTTCGCACAGGATTCTACGGCTGAAGATATGTTCTTTGGTGCTTCTTCCGGCTCTGAATCCAGCCTTTCTCCGGCAATAATCTCTTCAGGTTAAGGTTTAAATCTGTACAAGGTGACTTTCAGTATGACTTTACTCGGATGACTGATAAAACGGATTGTTCTGTAGTTTTGGCAGAGCTATAGGTGGCTTTTTTAGGGATTGTATTGATCAGCAACTGAGTCCATGGAGTTGATCATTCTGCTGTCCACATTTTATTACAGATCCATGTCAAAACATCAATCATGATCTCCCCGTCTGCTTGAACAAGTTCTGCTGGTATTATCATCTCCGGCAGATTTCTCCTGTTTCAGTGCAGGCAATGCAATCTCAACTTTCTCGCAAAGGATCGATTGTAAACCTTTTTCAGAGGGCTGAGTACAATCCGCAACTGAATTGTCACTATAACTCTCGTACATAATTGTATAACTCTTAGCAATACTTTGTCCATCTGCAGAGAATCTCTTGTTCTTCTGTTAGACCTTTCTCGGACTTGTTCTTGATAGTTTTGGATCTACCCTGATTCTCTGAAGTTAGATTCTTTATCAGCGGATATGCACTCTTGCTGTTTTGTTTTTTCAGGAAAGTTTCGATCTCCTTGAACTAAGAATCTATCAAGTCCTTCGTCGCTTTCTTCAGGCCTTCTGAATTCTCAACCCACTTGTTATCTTTTCTGTATTCTTTCGCACCTTCTTCTACATACCGCCTCTTCTTCAAATTAATTCTCTCCTCATCACAGAGTTTGATAACATCTCTGGTGACCCAGGGCTTTTTCTGCCACGTCCCTGTCCAAGTATCTCACGGGCTGTGTCAGTCACTACTGTATTGTAGGTGGTTATTATGTTGTCCTTCTCATCGTCCCTCAGAGTGATGAGTGATGCAAATTTTCTTCCTTTTGTTGCTTGGAATGTGCCTGCCACATCAGGGTTTCTAACTTTTAAAATCAAACCTCGGTCTTGACTGAGTGGCTTTCTGGCCTTCTTCAGACGAAAATGAGAGGTAATCATCTCAAGATCATGGTCACTTCCTATGTCTGCTCAAGAAAAGCTCCTTGTCCTGTGGGTGTTATCGCTTGATTAGAACTTCTTCCTTACCATGATGTAGTCTCTCCCCCACCCCCTTCTGGCTGGGAAACGGCTCGATAGAGACTGAAATCTGTCTCAAAAAGCTGTTATGTTAAAACCCAACCAATCAAGATGTAGCCAGTCTGGTTGTGATGCTTTCTGTCTGCGATGTGCTATTATAAATATTACTATTATTAGCATACGCGTTCTGCTACACTGTTTACTTAGGTATGCCATTATTGGTTTAGAAATTTCAGTACAGCAGGATTTAGTTTACCTCCGATGTTAATATTTAAGCTGTGAATGCTTTAGTCAACCAACTCATAAATTAATTTAACTCAAGTTAGTGTGAAAAGCACTAGTTATTTTCTTGTGTATATTAATCGATAGGTCTGAACTTTAACCTTTTATTATTTTTTGTTTTCAATCTAAATGCACGTTTCGTGGTGTAATTACGCTAGTTTAACCAGACGAGTAAACGAAACTAAAGCCCTGGGTGTCACTGTGCACTAAACACTGTTTTATTGTACAGATTCGTTCTGCAGTTTCTGATTGTTCTTCAATATTGTTTGGAAAATGACGAAAACCTTTACAGTCAGTCCTAGTAGAAATAAATTACTATCATTTCTGAATACAGTTAGGTGAATTGATTGAGATTTTATTATTATTTTAAAGAGCTGTGAAGTGAATATTTGTTTAGCAAAGGCATTTAATTAAGCTGGTTAACAGCAACAGAAAGAATGCCAACTGACTAGTGAAGGCAATTTCAGCGTCCTCTGTTCACTCAACTTGGAATGAGAAAGCTGACCAACCCGTACTCTTTCAGATTAGGAGCTCATTCAAATCCGATTTCCTAGCCAATCCAACCAACGCTCCAGCAGTTACCAATCCGGGACAAAAGCAGAAGTTATCAAAATATAAAATGCAGTTCTAGCTGCATGAAAATCCTAAATAAGAGAATGAGAATAGCATAATAACTATTAATAGAGAGTTTTGAAAATGTCTACAAAGACATACAAAGGGTGACACTCGATCCCTAACAAACAGATTTCCGTTAGCATAGCTTTGATTATCATTATCTACTTCCGTAGTAACTGTATGCGTATTAAGAAATGACAGACATTTGTTTGATTGTCCAGGCAAACTACGGTATAACTGTTTGTTGTCCTGACGTAAGCTAATCTAGCAAAGTACTTAGGTATTAACAGTCGTAAACACGAATATCCTTCATTCCGCCATATTGAATCTCAGACCAACGAATTTACGACGGGGCATGCATGACCAACCTGAGGACCAACGGGTCGGTTAGACAGCAGTGCTATAATCAATCCGACTTTTATAGGTTTTAAGGAAACATCTACTTATATGTCAGTTTCATATATATCCCTGTTAAAGTATACTATGACAGTTTGCGTTAACTCTTATGAATACTAAGGTTTAATTGTAACGAATCAAATTGTTTTGATGATCGCTGATTCATTTATGATGATGAGTATTTACCTTGATTTGTCTCTATATAGACGTTGTAAATTTGACATTTAAATGATGTAAATTGTCTTTTTATATTCTTCTCGATGACGTTGATTATTTTCATTACTATCGTTATATTATCTTTTATTCCATTATTATTATCATTATACAATTATTACTTATTGTACTCTCATTTTTCCCTACTTTATATCACAAGTTTCTCTTTATGTATCAATTACTTGTTTTTCTGTACACATTTAATTAAATATGATTTAATTATTTATTCTGACATATTCTGACATATTGAGATATGAGCCGCGACGTGAGAAAACCAACAAAGTGGTTGCGCGCCCAGCGCAGACTCAGATCAGCCTGGGCATCCGCCCAGTCTGATCAGAGTCTTCGCTGTCCGCATGGAGGTAGCTTAGAGCCTTAGATACCCTTTAAGCGCTTAGCGAAGAGTCTGATCAAACTTGTTGAATGTCCAGGCTGATCGGAGTCTGCACTGGGCGCACGACCACTTTGTTGGTTTTCTCGTGTCGCGGCTCATATCTGTTTTTGTAACTGACTATTGATTACCTCCATGTTACATGTTTTTGTATGTTTAATCAATCTGTTATATGTTGCAAAATATGTACGTTCCAGGAGAGGATTGAGCCGCGACACGACAAAACCAACAAAAGGGCATGTGCATCCAGCGAAGACTCTAATAAGCCAGAACATCCGTCCGGTTGTACCAGAGACTTCGTTGTCGGCATGTCGGCATGGAAGAACCCTAGATGCTTAGCTACCCTTTAAGTGCACAGTAAAGATTCTGATCAGACTGAACGATGCCAAAGCTGATCTGAGTCTTCGGGTGGTGCATATGCCACTTTGTTGTGTTTTTATCACGTCGCGGCTCAATAAGTATAAACGTTTTACTGTATTTGCAGCCGGAGCAGCCGGAACCATATACCATGTGTCTATCAAGCTTGCGACGGCTGCGGAAGACCAGTTTAAACATATTACTGATAGAGTTCAGATGGAGATAAATCAAGCCTTACATCAAGTTGTTACAACTTATGTACCGACACACGCTATTGTTGTAACATGGAAGATCACGGAAGGCGCGGTATGTGAGTTAAAAGATTTTCAGATATTAATTGTAGGAAGGAAACATGTCCCCCGTCCCACTACTAAAGGTGAAAGGGAGGGGGACATACTGTTTTCAGTGCGGATCCCTGGCGTCGGCGTCCGCGTCGGCCTGACAGTTTCTCGTATGCACGATATATCTTGATCCGATGGATGGAATTTAATCAAACTTGTATGAATACATTACTGGAACAAGTTTAAGAGCTGATTAGATTTTGTTGACCTTGATCTTATTTTCAAGGTCACTGCAGGACTGAGATGGCAATTTCTTGTTCCCACGATATCTCCAGAAACTTCACCAAATTTGCATGGATACATCATTGAGATAAGAATTTATATATTTTGGTGACCTTGACCTTATTTTCATGGTCGTTGGAGGATTTAGCTGGCAGTTTGTAGTACCCACAATATCTCCTGAACCGATAGATGGAGTTTCACCAAACATGCATGGATACATCATTGGGACAAGTTTAAAGACAAAACTTCCTAACCGGGGGTCGTGTTCCCAGCTATAGCATATACTACCTGAACAGGTAAATGTGTGAAAATAAATTTAACCAATCAGTGGACCAGAGTTACCAGTTATAATAATTTTATTGGCTGACTGGAGGTGTTGTCACTATGTGATTTAGCGACAAAATGACACGCACTGTGGAAGTTAATTCTCCTTATATAGTGTCAGGTCTGTCTTTAAGAGCTGCTTGTATTTTGATGACCTTAACCTCATTTTCTATGACACTGGAGGACTTAGATGGCAATTTCTTGTACCCTCAATTTCTGATGAGCCAATACATGAAATATCATGAAACTTACATGGATACATCTTTGGGACAAGTTAGAGAGCTGATTAGATTTGGGTATTATTGCCTCATTTACAAGGTCACAAAAGGACTTATAGTATATCTCCTTAACTAATCGATGGGATTTCACGAAACTTGCATGGATACATTATTGGGAAAAGTTTAAAGAGCTGATAAGATTTTGGTGACCTTGATCTTAATTTTACGGTCTTTGGATAAACAAGATGACACTTTCTTGTACCAACAGTATGTCATGAACCTGTTGATGGAATTTCACCTATCTTGCATGGATACATCAATCTGCCAAGTTAAAGAGTTGGTTAGGTTTTGGTGATCTTGACCTCATTTTCAAGGTCACTGGAGGACTAAGATCACATTTTCTTGTACCCATGATTTCTCTTGAATCAATAGATGGAATTTCACCAAACTTGCCTGGATACAACATTGGGATAATTTTAAGAACCGATTAGATTTTAGTGACCCTGACCTCATTTTCAAGGACTCCGGAGGACCTGATGACATTTTCTCCCCACAATATCTCCTGAACCAATGACTGGACTTTCACCAAACTAGCGTGGATACATTATTGGGGCAAGTTTAAGAGCTGACTATTTTTTTGTGACCTTGACCTCATTTTCATGGTCTCTGGAGCATTTAGATGACAGTTTCTTGTACCCACAATATCTCATTAGCCTTCGGCTTGATTTCCAAGTCACTTTCATATATATACCTTCGGGACAATCTCAAGACTTTATTGTCTTTTAATGATCTTGAACCCTTTTTCAAGGCTAAAAAACTAACTTACAAATGTTTTTCTCTCTTAAAAATGAAATATATATTGAACCAATTGACGAATGTTCATCAGACTTGCATGAATATATCGTTGTGACAGGTTTAAGACATGTTTAGTAGTTGGTGACATTGCCCCATTTATCATGGACATAGTCATCTATGTAGGATATCTTAAAAGTTTAAAACCAGTGGATGGATTTTCTCCAAACTTGCGTAGATATTTTATTTGTACAGGCTTTTTGTCGCACCTGCTTTAGCAAGGTGCGATATAGAAGTTCACTTTTCCGTCCGTCCGTCAGTCATTCCGTTCGTCCGTCCGACCGTCCGTACGTCCGTCCGTCAACAATTACGTCGAACCTAGCGTCGACCCTAGTGTTAAGTCCATTTCTCGCAAACTATGATAGCTACAATCATCAAACCTGGCATAAAGCTTCTTCTAAGAAGAGCTGTTGCTCTAATTTTTATCCTTGACCTGTATTTTATGATCTGCTGACTTTGGAAAACTCCATTAACAATTACGTCGACCCTAGCGTCGACCCTAGCATTTAAGTCCGTTTCTCACAAACTATGATACGTACGATCATCAAACCTGGCATAAAGCTTGTTCTAAGAATGTACTCAAGGACTGTTGCTCTTATTTTTACCCTTGACCTATATTTCATGCTCTGCTGTCTTCGTAAAACTGTCCATCAAAAATTACGTCGACCCTAGCGTTTAAGTCCATTTCTCGCAAACTATGATACCTACAATCATCAAACCTGGCATAAAGCTACTTCTGAGAATGTTCTCAATGGCTGTTGCTCTTATATTTACCTTGACCTGTTTGCATTCTCTGTTGACTTCGTAAATTTTATTCAAAATTATGTTGATGCTAGTGTTTAAGTCCATTTCTCACAAACTATGATACCTAGAATCATTTTCTTAGAATGTTCTTGAGTGCTGTTGCAATTAATTTACTTTTGACATATATTTAATGCTTTGCTGACTTTGCAAAAGTTTACACCAATAATTGTGTCGGCCCTAGCGTTTTAGTCCTTTTGTCTCGAAGTATGAGTGTAGTCATCACACCTTGCGTAAAGTTTCTCCTTGGAGTGTTCATGTGGGATGTTGCAGTTATTCCTACCCTTGACCTATATTTTATGCTCTTTTGACTTAGTAAAATTTTACATCCAAAATTGTGTTGACCCTAGCATTTTTGTCCATTTCTCATACACGTTCTTTTTAATTATATCTTTACTACTGTGGAAGTCCAATGCAGGTGCGACATAGCATTCCGCGGAATTCTTGTTATTCATTAGAGGGGATGGGAAATGGACTGGTGGGTTGACATCAGTTTTTCTCTGAAAAACATTTATTTATTTTTTTTTTAATTCATTGGTGATTTTAAAATCTTGAGATTCATTCACAAACTTGACGTTGAGCCATGTGGGCTTTATATTAATTTGTGAGCTATTTTCCACCGCTTTGGGATTGTAACCCACGGTGAAATCAGTAATAATGATTCAAGGGAGGTTATAAATAAGAAAATCGACAAACTGAAATGTCATTTATATTTTATTACATGAATAATTCCAACTCTGTTAGATTATATCTTAAAATTGTCTGCTAAATTGCTAAACTTGAAAACCGTGACAGTGACAAATGTTCCTAGTATTTTCAAGTTTTCATGTCAGCGGATTTGTCAATGAACCGTAAAATTCTCAAAATTGGGACACCCATAATTCTTAAAGTCATTTCCTAAAACTGGTACCGTTTAGCTTTATGATTATCACTCGCCACTAAGGCATCCGAAAAATGCAGATGGGATGGCAAACAGTGTAAACTTTGATTTGACTTCTCCTTCTGGAGCTGTTTGATCTGTGTGCGCACATGTCACTGCTGGAGTACACTCCAGAATCGTCAACAGTCGGTACTTTCTGTACCTACCGATAAGTCATATACGGGGATGATGGGAGGAACTGCTTTCAATATGGAAGCCAGCATTTGTGAAGAAAGGCTAATTCAATGGAAAACAAAAACATATATTTTCTTCTAAAAAAAGTGCGTCAAGAAAAATGTACCATCTTAACTGTACGATACATGTATCTGAGATGTATTTTTCAAACGACTACAAAAAATGACTGAAAATTCAATACGTCAACCCTTGGAGTTCTAAAACTACAACAAAGTTTGGGACGTCGAGGACAATTGCAAGTATTATAAAACTTAGAGTTTGAGGAATTAAAATATTCAGGAAAATAATAATAAAAAAAAAACGCTAACCTTTAACAGGTCTAGGATAGCCATAAATTTAAAGACAGTCTGTTAATTTACAGTCTGTCTTAAAATTTAAGGATATTTTAGTCTGTAAATTTACAGCCTTGCATAAACCAGTTCCTGAAAACAAGTCGTATGAAAAATCCGCAATGTCTCGCTTACCTGTCTGTTTTCATCATATAATGGTTGAGACTTTGCAGAAGATTGCATACATTTTCTTTCGTGCTTTCTTCTTTTATCATAAGAAAACTGAAATATTATCTAAACCAGACACAGTAGATCTACTTTACTTTTGATCGCAAAATCAGTTTAAGGGAACTAAAATGAGCGGTGTCAGGGCGTTTCGTATCAAAGGCAATTCGTCCAATTGTAAGTAATACCCAATATACCTAAACTTTGAAAATGTGTTATTAGCAAGAGCAACATGATCATCGTCTGCACTCGTGCTTTTCACGTTATTTCAATCAAATTACAATCGACATTACAGATATCGAAATTCGGTTTTAATGTTAAGCACCGTTTTCCTCAATGCATGTTCTCAAATCTGTAAATTTAAAGACTAAAATGTCTGTAAATTTAAAGATTGTCTGTAAATTTACAGACTGTCTGTAAATCTATTGCTATCCTAGACCTGTTTAAGGTCATGTCGGGTTAATTCTGACAACAGGTTAATTCGGTATGGGACATTGTTTACTTTATATGTTAGTTGTTTGGAATTAAAACAAAATTAACTGGGCAAATTAATTGGGCTCATAATGAGCCGTCTCATCTGGATGTTCACTGCTTGCAATGGTATGTCCGAATTCACCAGCTCTCCGAAGTTATCCGACTCGACCCTACCCATTTGACTGTATACATAAGTAATAAATGTTTCGACCGATTGTGGTACAATTGCTTCGGTTAGAAAAGCAGCCACATTTTATCCGACTTTGGATAAAACCCATCATCCAACGCGCGAAAGAAACGAGAGTTCGTAACGAGAAACCATTTACCTCTCGCGAGAATGCTTCAAAATAGCTTTAATAATGGAGACTCCTCGGCATTTTCTATCTATTTACTAGTTTTCGCGTGTCCGACGAGGACACGCAGCGGAATATTTCGAAACGCGTGCTTGCTATTGTTTCGGTGATGAAATGTTTCCGGCCAGTCTACCAATATGGCTGTAAGCGGCCATCTTTGATTTTACTGATTACTGGGAAAATTTCGTTGAAATTATAAACATGCACCTCTCTCATACTGTAGTTGTGTCTAAACGAGTATTTTTTCGGTTTGCTGTCGAGAACGGCCGTGCGGCAGCCATATTGGACACCGATATCCATATTGTCAGTGCTAGAATCTCTTTATTGCATCTTTTCCGAGACCACTTAGCTGATTTGCTCGAATCTTACCGCAGGCGTTCCTCCTCTTGCGGTCAGGTTGTGTCTTAATTGAATATATGGCCGTACAATGGGGTTCAGATATCTCTGCGTTTCTATAAATAGTAATGTGATCCATAAGCGACAACAGCGTAAGGTTTTCCAGAGATTTATACCTATCTATTTGGCTGTTAGACATGTTTTTCTCCCTCCATAAGGAAACCCCAAATATGTAAAACAGTCGTGTGTTATTCTGCTATTAGATAAGATTTATCTGCAGAAACAACCTAAAAATTATAACTCCGTCTTATTTCAAAAGACATTTAGACTTTTTGCGATTGTTTTTGAAGGAAAAATCTTCCGTCTTAAAATCAAATATACACGGTAGGTAAATCGAAAAATGCCACCGTACATGCAAAAGCATTTTAATTTGTCATTGCAAACTATGCTACAATTTAAACATTGTATTCTGTCATTGCCAACATTCTAAAACGTCGGTGAGACACAAATAAACGTCTTTTGGCCGTTGCAAGCATTATAAAAAAATCGGTTAGACACCAACAAACATTATTTTCTGCCGTTGCCATCATTGTAAAACGTCGGTGAGCCACCAAAAAGTATTGTTTTCTGCCACTGCCACATTGAAAAGCAGAGGTGAGACACCAGCAAACATTGTTTTATGCCTTTGCCAAGATTATAAAACATCAGTGGGACACCATAAATGAATTGTTTACTGACGTTGCCAATATTGTAAAACACCAATTAACAATGTTTCCATTGTAAAACAGTCAGATATCAATAAACATTTTTTTTTCACGCGAGTATTTTCTTTTACAACTCGTAAACAGATTTGACAGGCATCAAGAGAAGTTGCTAAAGATGTAAGTCGATACTCAACAGTGTTTGGAGGTATTCACCCATCTGCATAAAGTTGCTTTAATAGTAATGACTTTATTTTGAGGCAGATTTTATAGATGTGTTAATGTCGGCAAATCACTCACAAAACACACAAAAACTAAAGGCTATTATAATAGATTTGTAAGAGGGGAATCGCCGTCGTTTACACATCAATAAATTCCCAAAAGGGAAATTAATTCCTTAAAATTCCAACATTGAGCATCATAAAGTTATTTCCGACCGTATAAGCTATTGGTATAAACTGTAATACTATGAGAAGGTTGACATCACTTGACGAAATCAGTGAACCATAAGCAAAACCAGAGTCTCTGCTGTCCGCACGGAGCTAGCTTAGACTCTTAGCTACCTTTTAAGCGCACAGAAAAAACTCTAATCAGACTGGACGGACGCCCAGGCTGATCAGAGTCTTCGCTGGATGCACGTTCCACTTTGTTGGTTTTGTCGTACCGCACATCAAATTACAAGCGACTAAGTTTGGCATTCCCGGTTCTAATCTTTTTCTTTTCCAGAAAAGTCAGGAACTCTCCAAAATAGTCAAAGATTCAAACAACAACAACAAAAATAAATAAATAAATAATAATATAAAAAAATAAAACTCTGTCGAGGGCGCCGCCATTTTGAATACGTTACAAAATCACGTTTGATATGACGCTGACGTTACGTCATAATATACGTCATACACGTGATTGTATAAGTCGTCTCGAGAAAAAAAATGGGCTTCAATTTTAACATCAATAAAAAAGAAAAAAAATTGCAGATATCTCAAGGAAAGTGAAAACAAAACAAAAAATAGCCATAAGAATTATTCGAGTATGAATACAACGTTAATAGAATTTATTAATGTAGAATAGAGGCTCTTACACGAGCGGTCATGTCATATGAAATTTATGAAACGTGCCTTTAGCGAGTTTCATAAATTTCATATGAAATGACCACGAGTGAAATGTTGGAAGGTTTTGAAAGAGTCTACCTAGTGGGAATATACAAGAAATACAAACCTAATACAAACCGGTGCGACCTAAAAAATAGAAATACAAACCGGTGCGACCTAGTATTACGATGGGTCGGTGCCATCAGGTTTACCTGTTTAAAAATACCAGCTGAGCGTTTCTGTCATTTTAAATGCTAACCGCGTTAAATATTTAAATAAGCGTCAGCTGAAATTAATGAAATACGAACCACTGATGCGTCCGGTATGTAGATTGATTTTATTGGAGTAAGTGGGGCATCGTTATTTTTTTATTCGCGAATCGTCTTTTAACTTCGCGTACAGGGCTCATAATATTATGACCGGGAGTCACTTCTCTTGAAGTCAAGTAAAGTCAAAGTTGAAAACAACGACCGGGAATCGTTATGCTATGGGAAGCAATTTTTCGCGAGGGGTCGTTTTACTAAGCGTGAGGGAGTCTTAATATTATGGCAACGGGGAGGGGGATGGGGGAGAGTGGGGTTGGGTTTCGTAAAATTTATGACAGGGAGAGTCACTATATTTTAACGAAAAATGACCGGGGGGTTACATGGGGTCACTTTACTTCGTTACACCGGCAACAATAGAAGGGCCACGACACGACAAAACCAACAAAATGGTTGTGCGCTAAGCGCATACTCAGATCAGCCTGGGCATCTGCCCAGCCTGATCAGAGTCTTCGCTGTCCGCATGGAGGTAGCTGAGACTCTGGGCTACCCTTAAAGTACATACCTAGGCTGATCTTAGACTACACTGGGCGCACAACCACTGTGTTGGTTTTCTCGTGGCGCGGCTCAGAATACGGTGTTCATTTGTGGCGAAGCTTAGCTTTTATTATAGGTTCCAGACCTTAAAGGCAGGAGTGGACTATATAAAGGCAAACTTAGCTACCTATTCTCAGTCTTGGACGAACACACTGCGCCAAGTGCGTGCAACTATGGTTACTTACCGCTGAGCCACTTGGGGAACGTCGTTAGGAGAATTGTACTAAACTATTCTTAGTTTTTCAATAGCCACCGAACGGTAAACATCTACAGTAGCTCCTGTAGATTTATCTTTAATTTGATTGGCTGTTGATTTGCTGGGGTATTTACCTGTGAAATGATTGACAGCTGTTATCAACTCAGTGACTATGCTGTTTGTCAGATAGGTATTCATGCAAATATGATAAATAATTAGGAAATGAGACAAAAACACATAAATATGATTAGATTTTTTTTTAAATTTATTTGGATAATTTTCATACATTGAAAACAAAGAAGCTTATCATTAAACACAATTTATATTTGATTTCAGTTTTAATCTTGTTGATATAAATCTAACTCACCGAAAAATAGAAATTTCATCTACCTATCTAGATAAAAGTACATCTACATACATATAAATTTCAAAACCGATGAAGCTGATTTTCTTTTATTTTCATGTCAAACTCCTGAAAAAAAGTAAAAATTTCATAATGAGAAACTACCAATAACATACTAATTTGTCTTAAAGGATGAGGCAACTGATATACTAAACATTTCACATAGATAAATTGATTTATTAAGTATTTAATTAATACTGCTATTTAATCAAAATTTGATTCCTGTTATCTTATTATATTCTGGACTCATATTACATTTTGATTATAGTTAACCTGCTCATCTGGGATACAATATCAGAGCTAAATCTGAATTGATAATTCGACTGCTTATTTTAACAGTGAAATTAGAGTGATTATTATCACTTGAATTTTCATAAAAGAAAGAAAAAGTATGAACACTAGACAAACTGATTTTTATTTTACTAATTTTAGAAAATCATTAATTTGTATTTTTTTCAAATCAAAAATTGTTTTATAAGTAAAAACCAATCTACTTTTTCTTTGATGACAATACATTACTCTCAATAAATTTACAGAGCCTTCAAATTCCATAGTATTTTTCCATGTGCATACAATCAAAATTATGAAAATTAAACCATTTTTATGACAAGGTAACACATTGCCTGAGGGTTATCTCTTATCAGCTTAAACGGGACAATGGTCTTGGATAGTAGCCAAGCCACGCCCACGTACTGCTTCGTGGAGGTAAGTAATCCTCTTCCAGAGTGTTCAGAAATCCTGCCTTTATGGTGTATCGATAATCCACCATTTTTTTCAATTATTTGAATTAAAGGGAATAACTTCCGTGACTTCTTGTGTGCTTTCCTTAGGGACAAAGCTCTTCCAAAGATCGGTCTATTCTTAGAAGATAGAATTTGCTCTTACAGGAGCAACTTCTTTCTTTTATTGAGAAGTGAGCAAAAACAAAAAATACAAAGTTGCTTCACCTGAAAGTGTACCCATTTACCTAAACTGGATTTTTATGTTGCAGCTAAACCACTTTCAAGCTATACTAGCGACAGATGGCACTACAACATATGTTCTGTTTATCTATGGAGATATGGGTACGACACTACCAACCAATGTACAGGTAAGGCAGATAAAACATATTTCATTCCAAAATGACAAAGGGACTGGACGGACACAAGTTAATGTATAATCAACATTATGTAGTCCTCTCCCTAAATGTGACAAGTTATCTACAAATGGTACATGTATAATGGTAAACATTACATATTTTTTCGATCGGAAATACATTTTTGTTTTCACTCCGAAACATTCAACAATGCCCTGTTCCAAATAAAATCTATATTCCTTATTTTTACTATTAACATTTAATTTGAGACGGATATGAAAAGAAAAAATAGCTTATGTGAGCCTGCGAGTAAGCAAATATTGAAGTATAAGATTAATGTCAGTGTCCCTGGTAAGCCATAGCTGTAGTCATTGACATGTATGCTATTTCGTATTACCGTTGCAGTTCTAAGTGCTCAGACATATAGGTTTGAGCAAACAGGGCAGACCTAGATCGAACTCTCCTCAAAATATTTTTCACCCTTAAAAGTGGCCAAACGGAACACAATGCGATGTACCAACACACCATTAGTCCTTAATAATAGTCACGCCCTTTTGTGCGTGCGTCCATGAAATTTTCATTGTGTTCTTGGTAAGCAATTCGATTTCAATTATTTCAGGGTTTCATCAGTGGTGAGGCTAGTGATTTTGGAAGAATTTGCAACTTTCTGGCAGATCCAACTATGCTTGTCGCCGTCGATGACTTTTTGCCCGAAGCCAACCTAAAGCAATATACAAACACCAAGTGTGGAAATCCTGGAGTATATTTATTCCAAACGCAAGGTTGGTGGCATATGTGTGTTGCGTTATTGTGGCAATGCTATGCTCACTTTTTTGCGAAACAAGGACGAGCCTATGAAATATCCTTCGTGTGCGTCTGCTTTGCAAAAGTATTCGCCTGTTTTGTTTAGTTCAGTTTCTAAGTAACCGCAAGGGCTAGATTCTCTTGCTCCGTAAAAACGTCTGGGAAAGACATACTTACAGCAAGGATCCAAATGGGCACTGGTCTAAATTTCACTATTGATTGAACATAAACAATACTCACCTGTTGCATTTAGCTCAGTTTCTTGTAAGTTACCATAGGGGCTAAAGTCTTCAAAATCGCTCCATAGATAAGTCTCGGAAAGTTTACTGAAAACAAAGATGCATATCCAGTCGGTACCTATATTTCACGGTTGATTCAACATAGAAAAAAAATCTTCAAACTTACCCCACAGGTGCATGTGTGGAAGATCTACTGAAAGCAGTGAAGCATATTGGCCCCTGACCTCACGGTTGATGGAACATACGACAAATGCTCACCTGTTGCGTGTAGCCTAATTTCTAAGTAACAGGAAGGGCTTAGGGCCAGAGTCTTCAAGCTTGCTCCATTGATACGTCTTGGGAAGATGTGCTAAAAACAGCGATGCATATCGGGCCATTGACAATATTTTACGGACGACCAAACATATTAAAACTATACACCTGATGCGTTTAGCTCAGTTTCTAAGTAATCAAAATTTCTAGACTCTTCATGGATATGTCTGGGGAAGATCTGTTAAAAGCAATGGTGCATATTGGGCCGTGACTAATTTTTCACGGTTGACTGAATGTGGAAAAATATAAGTCTGTTGCGCTAAGCTCTGTTCCTAAGTAACCGCAAAGGCTAGAGTCTTCAAACTTGCTCCATAGATACGTCTCGAGAAGATCTACCGACAGCAGCGATGAACTTGATTTTCACGGTTAATTGAACATAGAAAAAATATTCACCTGCGGCATTTAGCTCAATTCCTAATTAAACCCAAGGCATTTAGTCTTCAAACTTGCCTCATAGGTACATCTAGGAAAGATCTTCTGAAAGCATTGAAGCATATTGGACCGTGTTCTTTAATTTACGTTTGATTGAACATATAAAATACTCACTTGTTGCATTAAGTTCAGTTTCAAAGTAACCACAAGGTCTTGTCTTCAAACTTGCTTCATAGATATATTTGGGAATGATCTACTTAAATCTGTAATGCAAATCGTGCCATGACCTATATTTCACGATTGAATGAACATAGTAAAAATTATACACCTGTTGCTTTTAGCTCAGTTGCTTAATAACCGCAGGGTCTTGAGTCTTCAAATTTACCCATTAGATACATCTAGGCAAACTCTACTGAAATCAGCGATGTTTATCGGGCAATGTCCTTTCTTTCACGGTTGACTGTACATTGATAAAATATTGTTGCGTTTAGCTCCATTTCTAAGTCACCACAAAGGCTACAATCTTCAACCATGTTGCTTAGTTTCGTCTGGAGAAGATCTACTGAAAGTAGCGACGCATATTGGGCAGTGGTCTGTAATAAAGTTTATTGTCAAATGGTTTTTGGCTAATATTTCTAAGGTTTTTTTATGTATGAACTTGATTGCTTTGAAGAATGACTCAGTATGGCCCAAAGTCTAACCTCAAATTAACAGTCGGTCAAAGTGACAACTATTTCATGGTCCATTGATTTTGCCTAATATCTTGGCGATTGTTGGATGTACGAACATGATTTCTTGGCATAATGAATCAGAATGTGCCGATGTTTGACTTCAAACTAACAGCAGACCACAGTGACTTATATTCCATGGTTAAATGAGTATTGTCTTACATCTAACCTCTTTTTGTTGTAAAAAAAATTGGTTCGGTAGAATGATTCAGTTTGACACACAATGTGAGCTTAAATAATCAGCGGGTCACATTGACTTATATTTCATGGTCATGTGATTGTGCCTTATATCTTGATGACTATTTGATGTACGAACATGATAATTTGTGATAATGACTCGTATGACTCAAAGTTTGACATAAAATACATGTAGTTCACAGTGACCTATTTTTTATGGTCTAGCGGTTTTGCCTTATTCCATGAAGACTATTAGATGTACGAACATAATTGCTTCCGATAATGACTCATAAGGACCGGATTTTTTACCTCGAACTAAAAGAAGGTCACAGAGACGTATATTTCTTGTCCAGTGATTTTGCCTCATATTTTATAACACTTTTTCATAGATTAAACTTATACTTAGTTTTATGGTTTGTGCTAACACTGTTAGTGACCTCATACTGATTGTAGATCAGTGTGACCCTATTCCATGGTCCTCTGATTTTGTCTCATTTCTATATCACTTTTGCATGGATTGCATAATCCTGCGTAACATGGTTTGGGCTGACACCATGAATGATATCATTTTAGTTGAAGGTCAGCATGACCTATATTTCATGGTTAGGTGAATATACCTCATATTTCTTACACTATTTCATGAATTTGCATAATACTTGGGTTCATGCTCAAAATAGCTGAAACGGTTTCGCGCCGCTGAACAAAATAGCCGCCAGAGCTTAAAATAGAATAATCTTTAAACGACTTCTTCTCATTAACTTGTGTAAGGATTTTGAAATAATTTCACAGGAATGTTACTTGGGGGACATTCTTGCAAAACTACTCAAACGGTTCCACTCTGCTTAACAATATGACTGCTGGAACTAAAAATAGAGAAAATAACGACTTCTACTACTAAACTGGAGTAAGGATTTTAAAATTATTTCACAGAAATGTTCATTGGGACACCCTCTACCAAAAGTGATCAAACGGTTTCACTCTGATAAACAAGATGGCTGCCTGAGCTAAAAATAGAAAAAAATCTTTAAACGACTTCTCCGCCTAAACAGGTAGAAGGATTTTGAAATAAATTCACAGGAATGTCTTTTGGGGAACCCTCTACCAAATTCCTCACTAACTGACAGACGGTTCCACTTCGCGGAACAATATGACCACCAGAGCTAAAAATAGAAGAAAAAAAACAACTTTAAATGAAAACTCAACCTAGATGGATCGGAGGATTTTAAATTTCACCGGAAATTTCCTTGGGTGATCTTCTACCAAAATTGAGTGAACGTTTCCTCTTCTTGAAAGATGGCCGCCAAAGCATAAATCAGAACAATCTTTAAATGACTCGTCCTTCTAAACGATTGAAAGGCTTTTAAGGTAATTTCACAGAAATGTTCCTTGAGTAGCCCTCTACCAAAATTACTGAAACTGTTCAGCTCTGCTGAACAAGATGACCGCCAGAGCTACAAATATGAAAACAAACACCTTTAAACCACCCCCCCCCCCTCAAACTAAACGGGTCGAAGCAATTTTGAAATGAGTTCACAGAAATGTTTCTTCTATCATCCTCTACAAATTTGAACTGCTACATAAAGATGATTTTTTTTGTGACCCATGACCAAGTTTGTTAATCCTCTCTTGGTAGGTAGATAAATAGGACAACCAGAAGAATGCACCTTATATTACCCACCATTTCATTTATGCAATAAAGATCAAGTGAGCCATCCAGGACCATCATGGCCCTCTTGTTTGTTTTTAAGCCTCCCCTTATATCCAAAACCGAAACTGGGGGAGAGTTAAACATGAAAACTTGTAAACTCTCAGAAAATACAAGAACGCCAGTTCAAAGTACTTACAGGCACGCATTCTCTGCTCTATATGCTAGAAGACTGCATTCGGAAATGAAGAAGCTGTTGCAAAAAAAGTAACCACGCACCACATCGTTGAACTGAAATTCTTTGTATTTCCTGTGACGTGAATTATCACATGATCATCCACCATGTTTTTCATCAGTACAGTTATTAATTACATTTTCCTGGAATAAGAGATTACAAATGACCCCGCAGTCGAAAATCGCAAATATTAGGACTGATGATGGGATTATTTTATTATTTTACTTCGTAAATGATATTGCGTGTTTTTAATATTGCGTTATATTTAATCAAAAGTCCAGTTCATATTCACGTGACGTGAAACTAAATGTGTTTTTTTCTTACATCTCTCCCTATCGTTCCATTAACATGACATAGACCAACAGTGTAAACCGTGATCAGACGCCACAAGATGCGGTTTCTGTTCTGTGTCTACACTGATTGTCGAAGACAAACGGGAATTTCTCCTTAGAATAAAACAAAAAAAAAGGATAGAATGTAAATTAAATCAGACACCCCTTAATTGACAAAGGTACTCTTCCATTAGATAAGGATGGAATAGTCCACTGGACATAAATGGATTAATGTAGCCTGATTGGTCTTAATTTCTGTTGCAGGTGATGCTTGTAATGGTGCAGCAGCGCAGTGTGGTATGTATACACCTAATACTAGGGTCAAGTCAGGTAAATTCGGACAGTAGGTGAATTTGGACGGTTACATAGTATATGTTAGTTGTTTGGAGTTCAAACAAAATGAACTTGGCAAACAGGGGAAATCCTGATAAAACGGCTCATTTTGTATTTTGAGCCGTCTCATCTGGATTTTCACTGTTTGCAATGGTATCTCCGGTTTTATCCGTTGTCCGAAATTACCTGACCTGACACTAGTATCCTGTTTCCCATCGATTCGTGCCCCGTTTTATAATTTTCCTGCTTTTGAGACAATTTGGGAACCGATTTATTGATCTGTATTTAACTCTTGATAGCAGAATGGCGTTTGCTTTTACACAGGGTATAATCGATTCCGCCTATTTTCGCTTCCTGCAGAGACTGTACGTCATATTTGGCTTCCGCCGAGACTGTCCGCGAACTCTTGCTTCCTGCCGAGACTACTGTCCTCGAAAAATGGCTTCCTGCAGAGACTGTCCGCGTGACTCTGCTTCCTGCCGAGGCTCTCGGCAGGAAGCAGAATCACGCGGACAGTCTCTGCAGGAAGCCATTTATCATGTACAGAAGTCTCGGCAGGAAGCAAGAGCTCACGGACAGTTTCGGCGGAAGCCAAATATGACGTACAGTCTCTGCAGGAAGCGAAAATTGGCGGAATCGATTATACCCTGTGTTTTATTGCACGGCCCATCAATATTAGTTTTTTGACCAATGATGCAGTGTTCTATATTTAAGCCAAGATTGTATCGGTTTACATGAGACATCTAATCATTGGCAAGTTCCTAAATCTCTGTTTTTCATTGGTTACATATGTTGTTTATTCATCCTTCTTCATTAAAAGGTTTGTTCTATTTAAGTGCATTTCTCAGCGAACCATAGAAACGAATTTATGACAAGGCACGAATCCATGAAATCATGAGAAACAGGTCTGTTACTACCTCAGACTCCCGGCAAGGATAAAAAATTCCATAGGATCATTTCAATGATGCAGCGGAAAAGTGATTCACTTTTCAAGCAAAAAAAAAAAAAAAAAAAAAAATTCAGTTAACAACGTTTCCACTCACGTTTGTTTAATAGAACGGTGTATAATGAGTTGTTAGAAGAGGATATTCTATCTTAACTCGAAGTTCGAATCTGGAAATAAACAACTTTAGTACGAAACGTTGGTGGAGAGATAAATAAGAAAAATAAGTTAATGAATAGCAGTATCTTAACTATAAGAGTCCGTCTCTTGTACGGAGCAGTCAGCCTACTGACTCGGCTAGGAGTGAGGCTACAGGGTGGGGCCAAAATAGTTTGCTTATCATAAATCAGATACATTTGATAATGGAGAGTTCAACTTATTTATTAACTGATTTAATATAAATTCATACATATATTGGGTATGACAATGCCTCGAACGAGCTCGTGCTTCAGGATATTATGGCCAAGGTCAAGGACCAGTTGCTATTTTTTAGATACATGTAATCACTCTATTTTTATATTGCACATTTCTGTTTGTTGGATATTTTATATGTTTACTAGAAACCAAAATAAGTGTGACTAATTTATCATGAAAAGTCGGCAAAGAATTCTGAGGTGTCGACCGCCTGACTTAGAGAGTCGGGTAACTTCGGACAGGCGGGTAAATTCGGACATACAAATGCAAACAGTGAAATCCAGATGAGACGGCTCATCAGGATTTTCTCTGTTTGGCCAGTTAATGTTTGTTTTAGTTCCAAACAACTGACATATAAATGAAAAAAATATGACTTTCCGAAATTACCCGCTGTCCGAAGTTACCCGACTCTCCCCTAATGGGTACAGGCGGTGTAAAAATCAGTACTAAGAATCACCCTTTGCCACCATGGGGCATTATAAATTAGACTGAGTTGGTACCTTTCTGTCTGGTGCACTAGGATACGACCCAAAGGGAACAGCTGGCTTAGTAGTCTAGCTTTCGATGCAAACTTAATTCGTGCACTAGTTACCGCATTTGGTGCTCCGTTTTAAGTCCAATACCCATTAAATGTCATTATTTACAGAAATGGAAATAGAAATTTACCCTGTTGGATCCCAAATTACTCAGAAAAAGACAAAAATTATTATCCTAAACAAAGGACGAGGACCAGTAGCGTCCGGATATGTGAAAACACAGACTAGATCTTTATCAATTGCTTGTGTATGTTATTTACATAAGTGACAGCATTCTTTCACTCTAGGAAGCTTCGGTTTAATTGTAAAGTGTCATATGCGGTAATATACGGTATAAAATAATATTGCAACAGAGCCAACGCCCAGTAATTCCGGCTTCAGTAGAACCCTACTTTCAAACTGATTCGTAATGAGTATAGTGTTCCCAAAATATAGGACATATCTCCGAAAATTATATTTTTGTGTACACTTTTTCGCTAAATAAATAGAATTAATACATTGGACAAGTATACTTTTCTGACAACCGGTATATAATTAATCATGCATCTGCTGCAAAATATTGATAACAGAGGTAAATGTATGATAACAAGATGCGATATCATGTCACTGTAGAACTGCGCTTGCGCTAATGTTATCAGGTCATGCCTTTAGGAGCGATCTTTGAAGACGATTGGCTGTATACTGACGTTGGCCGAGATGCGGCTTTCGATTGGTTGAATGACATCACCGACGTTCATCATAACGCATTCGCGAATTCAGCAAGTTTGGATAATAATGAGTTTGCTTTTCATTTGTTTGAGTCTCTTTAAACCTCAAAACCTTTTAATGGTGCATGATAAATAGAAAATTATGTTAGTGTCTTTTGATATCAAGTTTATAATGCTCGACAAGCCTCGCCATTCCTACGCTGTTTCTAGTCTCGCCTGCTTAACTCTCTATTTATAGGGTGTGTTTTAAATATCTCAACCATTGGAAATGCCAAGATCCCCGCCTCCCTCGATCCCCCCTCCTGCCCCCTCGTTGGCTTAGAAGCACAAGTATACTCGATGTTGATCCAGTGCAACATTGAAGCCATATTGAGGCTGTGTTATTTCTACGTTGTTTGTCCTGTGTAACTGCTTAGTCGACTCAATGAAATGTCAATATTCAAATATTCTATTTTAAGCCGCCAGCTACGCCGAGGCACCGCCTGGAAAACCGAACTGCAATGTAAGCACAGAGGCCGTTGATTCTTGCACAGGTAAGTGGTCTGCTTACAATTTAGTCGGCGCGTTCGGCATAATTACTTGGGAAACTCGTGCATTTCCCAGGTATCCCTCGGGCTACTCGAAGTATGCATAGGCACGTTCGGCATAATTACCTGCGTCAACTCGAGCAGTACCCAGGTATTCCTTTAGCAACTGAAAGATATGCATCCCTCTGGATACTCGAATATATGTATTGTACTCGGGTTTATTCAGGTAATTATGCTACATATGTTCATATATTTTCGAATAGTCAGAGGAATACCTAGCAATACACAGGTATTCCTCGGGCTATTTGATGATATATATCAACAATTCGCCATATTGTTCCTGATAATCTGCCATAATGCCATATGCAGTGAAACCGGTAGAACAGAAAATAATACATTACAGCTGTGAAATCGGACTTAATTTTGTTATAATATATTGCTCGGACTATGCCACACATATGAAAAGTGGATAAAAGGAAAGTATGACAAGGAACGGACGCAATTGTTTACTATATCCTGCCTTAACACAAAATGAAAAAGGGAAAGCAAACAAAGACAAAACTAAGCGAAAATGTAAGAGACCAGCTCTTTCCCAGCGGTCAGCCGTGAGGCTATTTTAACTAATGTACACAAAGTCAACGGCTACATGTAATAGAAAGGCAACAAAAATAGAAAGTCCACAGACCATGACAATAACAGTAAATCACAACATATTTTATTTATTTATTCATTTATTCAATTTTTTTTGGCATATACATATATACATACATAAAATATACATACATACATATTATATACATACATACATACATGGACCAAAGGATTGGACATTAGGCAAGGCCTATATTCGCCCTCTCCTGTTAAAAAAAAATCACAACATATAAGCACAGCCTTGGAACGATCAGTAATAAATCACAGAGATGGAGGATTTGAAAGTAAAACGGGTTTTGCATACTCATAACGCGTGTCCTGGATTTTGTTGCAGTTCAATAGGGTCAAGTCGGGTATTTTCGGACTGCGGTTAAATTCGGACTTACATTTGCAAACAGTGACGATCCAGATGAGACGGCTCATCATGAGCCGTCTCATCAGGGTGTTCACTGTGTGCCCAGTTTATTTTGTGTTAATTCCAAACTGACATATACAGGAAGCAATGTCACTGTCCGAATTTACCCGCTGTCCGAATCTACCCGACTTTACTCTAACATGTTATTCGCTCCGTATCACTGACTTCTAACTCATCCGAGTGAATCAAACCAGCAAACATATAATCATGATTTAATACCGAGATGAAAGGGAAAGAACACTCGATAGCAAAAACAACAATGGGACGATGGAGCAAAGGTCGTCCAACAGTTTAACCCCATGGGCTACCATTCGGTTATTGGGTATCTATCATTCCATTTATGTCATTTACAATGTATGTATATCAGTCAATGATCGATTTGCATGAGCTTATTCGAGATACACTACTCAAAATATTTTAAGGAGCATCAAATGATTGTTCCATAGACGACAGTGCAACGCATCCGCACTTTGAGGGTTATTTTCTTTTGATCGTAAAAGTCACGGAATTTCCAGTTTTTTAAAGAGGGTCGAAGGTACTGCCATAACATGTTTTATTCGAATATTTATCCTGCTTTTGTCCATAGACTATTTATTTTTGAAAATGAAAATAAAAGCAACTGGAAGTATGGTAAGAAAATGTAAATTTTCAGACCAGTTGAAAAGCATGAAAATCTCAACCAAAATTAAAATTACCAATTTGTTTATGTAACTGAATGTCTTACAAGGTGAACCATTTGAAAGGACCACTTTGAACTCATGTTTGTGGAATTTTAAAGACTTCCAGAAAAATGCCTTAAGTTCGAAAATTGCAAAAGTGATTCCACGGAAATGATCAAGGCATCAGTTCTATTGAAATTCTTGTTGTCTCAAACTTCAATCCGTCTTCAAAATGCTGCAAAAGAATGGGAATCCTCGGCCACTGGTTGTCGAATTTACGGGTCGTTGAACTGGAGGTATATTGTGGTAATGCCTATGGGAAAATTATCAGCTGCTCCTTTAAATATTTTGAGCAGTGTATATTTACATACTTCCTAGCGTTTTCCTCTTTTTTTTATCATAGGATAGATGGATAACTTGCGATTTTACGTCCTTTTTACCAGTTTCAGCCATATTAGAACGATGTGATGGTTATGATAAAAAACTCTAGGCAAGGGAATTCGGTTTACGGTTCGAAAGAGCGTCCTGTTTAGCCGGATTTGAACCCGGGACCGCTAGATATTTAGGCCAGTGTTTACCCCACTAAGTTACCCGGGTTCCCATTTTATCAAAGGAGAAAAAGTAATTTGGATTAGAAGAGATCCCAGTCATACAGTGTCTACCGTAAAGTTCTTAACGCTGGGACACATAAAATACAGTCAAACCTGTGTTAAGGGGTCACTGTATTAAGGCGTCACCTGTCCTAAGCAGCCATTTTTTTGTTGGGGGGGGGGTCCCTTAGACCCAAATACAGTGCAAATGAACCTGTATTGAGGGGTCACCTGTCTTAAGCAGCCAATTTTTGTGGGTCCTATGGGGTGACCCCTTAAGACAGGTTTGACTTGAATTATCTTTATTGTCCTAACATGGAATACTTTGGTTATGGGAGGATTCTGATATGAGTCTGCACTACTTGCTAAGACCTATATCTCGTAGTATGCTCCGCCAATTCGTCAATGGAATTAACGCCTGAAATTCTTCCAACAGAAGCTTCAGATTTTCTAACACCATTCATTATTCTCAAGTCATATAATTCCGTGTTTTACGTCGAGACAGGCAAAATCTCAAACTCCCATGGGAATATCACCTGACTCTCCATACGCTTGGCTTTCTAAACTTGTGCGCCGAACAAGGCTCGAACCTAAAGCGGTAAGAGCGCAGCTATTCAGATTCTTTCTGAACATTATGGTACCTGGTCGTGTCAAGAACGTTTTGAACAACCCTCGTAATATTGTAATATTTGCTATTGTTTTTAAATACTGACCGATCCCTCCTGATACGTCCGTATACTCGTGGATATGGCTACTGCTATCAGACTCTCTTGTCCGAAAGTTCTCTATTCACCCATATTCTCCTGCTGGACTCATCCGTTGTTTACTGGAAGAGTTTATTTCTTATTTACGTGGTGTCTAAGGTTATTTCATCAAATTTATTCTATTATGACGGAAATACCCGTTTGTGATTATGCAAATAGTGTAGACCCAGATTTGACGCCGCCTGTTGCTCCGTCTGATCTAGGTCTGCACTGTTTTCCAATTCCCTTTTACGCTACACTAGGCATATGCATGTATTTGTTTATGGGTAAAGCTATTTTTCCGGTAAACTCATTGCTTAATTTAACAATTGAGCCGCAACACGAGAAAACCAAAAATGGGGCATCCGCCCAGTCTGACCAGACTAAAACGCTAAACGCGTAAAGGGTAGCTTATGGTCTAAGCTACCTCCATGCGGACAGCGAAGACCCTGATCAGACTGGGCGAATGCCCAGGCTGATCTGAGTCTGCGCTGGGCGCACAACCACTTTGTTGGTTTTCTCGTGTCCGCGCTCAATTTATTTTTTTTTTCATGAATGTATATTTTGTTGCAGAAACCGTCCACTGTGCAAGGGATTCCGCTACTCCTGACAAGATAAAACTGACTGCACATTTCAAATGGTACCAGCACAATTACATTCAGGCACTCAATTATATGGTTTGGCGAGGTACAGGAACGGATGCGGCGCCCGATATGGAACAGCTTTTTGTACCGCTCGCGGCTTTACCTCTTGATGGCACCTGTGGAAAAGACATTGCTGCCGGTCCCGGTATGCAGGACTCATTAGATGTTACTATATCCCTCACGGAAGTGGATATCGATACGAGATGTGGGATAGTTGTGGTCAGTTATTCTGATTTATTGGGTGCCATAATCCTATTATGCACAACAGTTCAGTGATATTGAGATTTCATCTAAGGAAATATCTCATCCTGCATAGATACCAAAGTTGTAAAGTAAATTTTGTTAATGTTATCATGGATTGTTGTTATAATCCTATTACGCACTAGTCCCCTGACACTGCTATTTCATCAAAATAAATGCCCCGATCTCACATAAGTATGTGTGTGTGTTTGTTTGTGGGGGGGGGGGGGGTGTTCTGTTTATTAGAGAATAAATGTCTTTTAAGAAGGGCAACGCTGGTTTTGCTCTGTATATTAGAGAATAAATGCGTTTAAAGTGTGAAATGAACAAAATGATTTTTTTTCAACTTTTGAGAAAGTGTCCGATCATCCAATATTGCTATTTTTTTTAGCTTCCAAGAGCATATTTTTTTCTAAACTACATACCGCAAAAAAGCTAACAGTCGAGACACCTGTAATGATTACACGTAGTATGACTGTCCTAAAAAGGGATTTATTTTTATGCATTAATGAGTTTTAAATATGCAGACGGAATTGCAAACAGTATATATATATATATACCCTGGCAAGACATCTCCTCCATCTGTTATGTCCCCGTAATGATAATCAGGGGCATTTAGATTTGCTCCTCATCGTCCTTTCGTCACACTTCCCCTCAGTTTTCTGTGGATATTTTCAAAGAAGCACGTTCGTTAAGGCCATTTTTGCACCCCGCCTCCTTCTCCCATTTGAGGTGAAAATATGAAATTTGAGATAAATAATTCATTTACATGGTTTCATTAGACCAATACCTCTAGGGTTTCGTTGCGGTTTTAATTTTACTCTTGCTGTATATAAGATAAAGAAAGAAGAAAACAATAGTTGCTGAAACAGGTCAAAGTCATGGAATTAGCCATATTTGCTTTCTTTTTATGTTCGGTTTAAAATTTAGGATAGAGCGCATAACGAAAAATCCTCATTAGATCATATTGCAAAACTTTGTTGGTTAGGGTCAAGTCGGGGAACTATGGACTGCAGGTAAATTCCGACATACCATTGCAAGCAGTTAATATCCAGATGAGATCGCTCATTATGAGCCGTCTCATCACGATTTTCACTGTTTGCCCAGTTAATTTTGTTTTAATTCCAAACAACTTTCATATAAAGGAAACGATTTCTTTGTCCAAATTTATCTGCTGTCCGACTTTATTTGACTTGACCCTAATGCTTGTGCTCTTAGCTTTAGGATCTTTAACAACCTGAACAAAATAGGTGAACTGTGTACCGATACATATTCAATTACTGTAAAATACTTATATTTGGCGGTCACTGAATTTGGCGATATCGGCGGTTAAAGTAAACATCACTAAAATATAGGACCGCGAATATTTGATTTTCAACGCATTCCGAAAAATAATAATACGCCACAAACGTATTGGCTATAATTTAAATGTTATGCGACAGTCTGCATGCTTAGTGATTAACCCAATCACGGTTGATAACTTTGCTGCACTCTTTAATTGCACACCGGGGGATCGGTCGTCAGACTCTATGATGGCCCCGACCTAAAGCTATATATTTTAGTTGGTTGGGACCGGAGCCTTTTTGTCTGTCGCTTGGTCCACCGGGGCTCAACTGGTGACCTTCTTTTGCTTCAGATTTCCAGTGGGGTTGTTTGGCAGGACAGGGATCTCCACCTGTCAGACGGCCCGTTGTATCTGTTGAGTCCTCGTCTTTGCTTCTTCATGGTGTTGAAATTTGATTTATGTGTTTACCGTGATGATTCATTGACGAGTTAGAGGGTTATCATGCGAACCGAACAACCAACTAAATGTTTTGTACCACTTCAGTAACTGAGGGTGAGGTTGGGCCTGTAAAATCGATTTAAGCCCCCCAGTAATTCATTACTGACCGTTCCAAGGCGGTAGTTCTGTTGTGGTTCTCTGTTGCCTGTTTTTGGTGTCAGAGTTTCTGTGATGTTTTACCTTATGTATGTTCTTATTATTTTTGGTTCGGTTTGGGTTGCTGAGTGGCCACCTTTTGGGAACAAGCTGCTCACTCGGTTGACCATATGTTCTCTGTATCTTGATTATTTGTAATCTTAGTTGTTTCCAACTATGGTTTGAGGGCTGGATTTGGATTTTGATTGTTTCAGTTCCTGGTCTTTGTATACTTTTTACTTTTATTAAATCATTAGCCGGATTTCGATTTTTGGGATGACATTGCCTTCCAAAACAGTCCCAAAGGTCTAGATCCGTCTCATAAGACGAACCTAGATTGTTTGGATTGCTTTCGAGGGGAAAATCCAGTCTTATAACAGGAGAAATATGGTACCTTTTTGTATTCCAGGACACAGCTGCGGGTGCAATCAAGTATGCTTTTAAGATATTTGAATACGATCCGGCGGTTGCAGCTGATTTCGAGCCAAATGGAAAATTCGATCGGCCGGGAGATCTCATCTTCTATGGGATATGCTATTATGAAGACCTCCCTCTTTCAGTAGACGCTGGCGTAACGTTTAAGTAAGTCTTTCTAAGAATTTTTCTTACCATTATATATTGTTAAAAATGTTTTTTGTGATTATTATTATTTTCATTATTATTATTATTATTATTATTATTATTATTATGTTTTTTTGTGTAGTAGTTTTAATGCCATGCTGGTCGTTTTTGTATATGTTTTAGGGGGAGAGCTGTAAATAATGTTGTGAAAACTTGTAGCCAACCTCGTTGTTTGTACTTTTTGTTGTACAAAGGCAATAAAATATGTTTGAATTGAAATGAGTTCTATTTGCCGTTAAACATCTAAAAATTGGGGGCGTATTTATAAAACGACTAATGTTGTTGCTATGCTGTTGCTAAGGCTAAAATTATTTGAAGGTGATTCCATACAACTATGAAATTTGCTCTGGAGGAACAGTCTGAAAAACACTGTTCCTCCAGAGCAAATGTCATAGATACAGGGAATCTCCTTCATAGAAATTTAGCCTTAGCAACAGCATAGCAACAACTTAAGTGGTTTTATAAATACGGCCCGGGACGCGTAAAACACCGTTTATATTGTGAAAGCGGAGCGTGGTTTTACTGCGCAGTAATGCGTCCAAAATAGGCACATATAATGGCGAATTGTGTAGACCCTGGTCAGACTGCTCATGTAGAAGCCTGCAATGTTTGCTCAGAGATATTTGTCCAGATATTGAGACTACGTACAGTAATAACGGAATAAACGCGAATGGATATTATCACACCTGTTAACTATGTTTTCAATGATGTTACGAAACAAAAAATGAGCTGTTACGAAATGAAAAAGAACTATAGTTACCAAACGACCTGTTATCCATATTCATAGATATCCCAAAGAGGAACAATATTCCCCAGGATCTGTGGAATAACCCCTTTTAGCTAGACATTGCAAAGATGGGCTTATGCATTACCCTTCGTGCGCGTGCGCCTTTGTAAAAAATAGTCAACTGTTGCGTTTAGCTCAGTTTCTAAGTGGACTAGTACAACTAAGGCGACTAACGACTAAAGACTAAACGCTATGCCAAAAACTAACGATGGCGGATTGTCTGACAAGTTTGCGAAAACGAAATTCCCGACTTCAGAAACCTTTGGTGGCATATATAAGGTCTCTAAGTTCGTGAACAAAGTTTTCCAGTTTCTTTCTTGAATAGTAATCAAATAATAAATCACAATCTCTTCTTTTCAAATAAAGCAAAAAAGGAAAACGAGCTAGATCCGCCACGCTTTGTTATTTATTTAACCGTGTCCAATTACGTGTATTTCACCGTTGTGCATAGTTGTACATCTCTACTAAAATAAGTTGTTGTTATTCATTTGTGTGATTGATATTTCGGTTGAAAATGGCTGAACAAGCCAGTGGAACAAGCATGAGTAGGATGAAAATTCGAGAGGAAAAGTCCTCCGAGGGCGAGAAAGCCTCGGAGTGTTTTCTTCCTCTAGTGGGTTGACTGGGCGGTCGGGTCGGGCGATGGTGATGGGTAGCTTTCAGTACTGGTGCGTCCTACTTATTTGGATTATTTTTGGGCAAGGACCGGCAGTGCTTGCTATCTTGCAGTAGATACGGGAAGGGTTGTTTGGACGTATTTTTCTCATCTGTCCTTTCTCCTTTCTCGCCTACTCTCTGGGACACGGCTCGATATAGACTGAAATACTATCTCAAAGGGCCGTGAAAACCTAAACGACCAAACAACTAATTACCTCCCGCTGTCATTGTCGTAAACAAAGAAATATTTGTTTAAAAAATCCTACAACTACATATAGTACCCTGGTGCAATGGTATGAGAGTCGGACCTGTATATGGGCTCCGGCTGAAAGCAAATATTTTCAAACATCTTAACGCGTTACAGCTCTTTATATTATATTCCTTCTCTCTCCTCCTCCCCCCCCCCCCCCCCAAAAAAAAAAAGGGGAAACGAAATTATCAATGGAATGGTTTCATTAGTTTTCATCACCTCCAGAGCCTTCAATTTTTCTCATTGTTTTGCAAAATTTCGTAGCATACGGGGCAAATCGGATATTTTGCCAATTCTAGTAAGCTCTTAACAGTGTAGAGCCTATATAAATATACTGCGATAGTGACCTAGCATACACATTTTTCCCCAATGGCTCAAAAACGGGTTCTTCCAAGCGGCTCCGCTAAACGAATCCATAATAGAACCGTCTGGGTGCCCGAGTCCGTCTGTCATCTGTGTCAAATTCAAAGATAGTGTGCACGTTGTTCCTGGGATCGGTATCCGACCTAGCCGCCCGAAAACGTGCCTGAGTACGATCGATTGAATTATTATCTGGAATAGAAGAAGAATGAAACGTCGAAATTTATGACAAGAACGCTCATACGAACGGCTAAGCAATGCCTTTGTGTAAAGCGCTCAGTAGACTTACAAGACCAGCACCACTATCCGAGGTATAGTTTCAAATGCAACATAATTACATGTAAAACACTTCGAAGAAAGCTTCAGAATAGAATAGAATGACAACATTAGGAGAATAAGTTGCAGAGTTCTAGATGCGAGTGGGCAATGGGTGACAATTTTTGTCAGATCTGCTAATAAACTCCTCATCCGAACCGCCTCAACGAGGCTGGATGAGTTACCACAAGCCTGTCAGTTCATCTGCCGTCACACTGTGTCTGGGCAGGCTTAGACATACTAAGCGGTTAACCTGGTTACCAATACTGAGTGCACATACTTCCGCCAGTAACAGACAACTACCCTTGCCGGCAGCCCGCTAGCGCAGTCGGCAGCGCGTCAGACTGCAGGTCAAGGGGTCCTGAGATCGATTCCCAGACAGGCCACATAACGCTCGTGGAGACTGATCATGAAATATTTTCTACGGTCATTCTTTCCCTTCTGCTGATTCAAGAAGGGCAGTTGTCATTTACTGGCGAAAGTATGTGCACTAAGTACTGGTTAAACGTTTAGGAGATCTAATTAAAATCCTAAAGAGCTTCTTCGAGAGCAGAGAACACATTCGAAAGAAGGAACATGGGCCATACCATGGAACAGTGTCATGGAATAGTTTGAGTAGGTTAACTGACCGCCTAGACATGACCTTAGCTGTTTACTGGGCCGTAAATGCTCAACAAAACAAACAAACTCATAACTGCCCTTAAGTCAGCGGAAGGGAGAGAATGAGCGTAGAAAATATTTCATGACCAATCTTCACGACTGTTCAGGGGCCGGGCTGGGAATCGAACTCGCGACCGCTTGATCTGCAGACCGACGTGCTGCCGACTGCGCTAGACGGCTCGGTAGGACACATGTCAAATTCTGAGGGTACCAAACTCTCTGCATAGGGTAGAGGTGATTTCTAGAATCTCCACATGTAACGCCTTTCGTGCCTGAACTGGTCCTCCATGTGTGAACGAGACCTTGGCATGTAAATGGGCGGTTCATCAATGAAAACAACGAAAACAACAACAACAAAAAAATAAAACAGGTAATGTGAATTGAATCTACTCCAGTGACCGGGTCCTCCATGGTCGGAAAGGATTCACCACGAGCGAACGAAACCGTTATAGGTGAACCAAACAAGAAGATGTAAACTTGATCTGCACGTGTTAACATGTATTCTACGTCTGACAGGGCCTCCATGTATGAACATTTCTGCTTGTTAGAATGGCTTCTCCAGGTGTGGACGAGATCCCCACATATAAACGGGACCGGACGTGTGAACGAGATAGGTACATATGTACGTATGAATGGGACACCCACCTGTGAAAAGGTGCTGCACGCTAGATGGAGACCTTCGCGGGTACTGTATTTTTCAAAGATGCAGCACGTAAAACGGGACATGCAGTCTGATTATCCAAGTATGCAAGGGATCGCCACAGGCGAACGGACAATCCACGGTTGAACGGGCTCTGCGCCTGTGAAGTGTAAACGGGACCTCCACGTGTTAACGGGATCCGCATGTGAGAAAGGAACCTTCATTTGTGAACGGGTCGTCCATATGTGATCAGTAACTGCATTTGCGAACAGGACCGCCACTTGTAAATGGATCTTCCACAAGTGAACGGACCTCCACATGTGTATTGGACTGCTACACGTGAACGGGGCCTGCACAAGTGAACGACATCTGCAAGGCTGTACCTGCAAAAGGGAACTACATATGCGAACGGGATGTCCATATAGGAAGGGGGCTTGCATTTTCAACGGATCCTCTACGTGTTAATGGGACTGTCCATGTGTGAACGAAACGTGAATGTATGAACAGGACCTCATTCCGATGTAACATTTAGGCTCAGATGCGCAATACGTGAATATTATACAAGTTTCTATCACAAATATGTTTGGACTGTATTGACAAGTTTCAAGGAAACATAGCGAGTTGCGACTCTAGACTGACGCTAGATGAATCCCCCTCCCAAGAAAAAAATGCTATACAAGATTCTATCACAAATATGTTTGGACTGTATTGACAGGTTTCAAGGAAACAAAGCGAGTTGCGACTCTAGACTAACCCTAGATAAATAAAATAAAATTCACGTGTCTTGTCTAAGTAATGCAGAAGACAACTTTTAAATGAAGGGACCATTTGCCTTTTAAAATTGTCCAGGGGTAGCAAGTTTTTTTTTTCATTTTAAAATGGTTCCTAACTGGCTAAGTAATGACTTTCATCAGACTGCCACTGTTTGGTGTGATGGACTTTCGAATAGGGACAAACCACATCTTCAAGACTAAACTGCTTGCAACAGATCGGCGCGGAGAGTTGGGGAGTGCGGAGGGATTGGGTGTCCTGTGAGATTATAATTTTCTCTGCCTCGTCTTTGTCTCAACCCTATCTTTCCTTTCTACTATCGCGTTTAGAGACGGCTCGACGTAACTCAAATATTATTACTCAGTAAAATCAAACCAAATGCCGATTCAAGTATTGGCTTCAAGCCAGTTATATTTTAGGTTTTCATTATTTACTGTCACTCAACGTTCAGGACCGCCGTGCAGTGCAAAGTTAATATTGACGTCGGCTTTACGAAAGCACTCGTAAATCGCATAATCTATCTATCACAATTTGAAGTCATACAGGCAACAGCTCTAGCAAAAGAGAGGGCAGTTATCGCTTTGGTCTCGGCCATGTCGTGACGTTACACTTGAACGTTTTGAAGTTGGAGTGATAGAAGTTACGTTTAACAAATGGCTATATATATAGCCGTTCACTATTCTAAACAGTGAGTTTAGTCTTTAGTCAATAGCCGATAGCAGCATTAGTTGTACTGGACTAGTACAACAAATGCTGCTATCGGCTATTGACTAAAGACTAAACTCACTGTTTAGAATAGCGAACGGCTATATATATATATCCATTGAAGCGTCCAATGTGACTGTAGATTTCGACGTTGCCAAACCTGATAAAAATTTACATCCTTTGCGTCACATCAAATATAAATCATATTGAATCGGGAAAACTGATTTGTATACTACAATGTAAACTTTAAATGATGGGGTATTCGCCCCGAG
The DNA here is from genome assembly GCA_963989385.1 of Ctena decussata. NCBI lineage: Eukaryota > Metazoa > Mollusca > Bivalvia > Lucinida > Lucinidae > Ctena > Ctena decussata. Next base: position 37,801,238 of record OZ022515.1, read on the forward strand.
GTTCTTGAGCCGGATAACATTAAATTTTGACCCCGTGAAAACATGACCCCACGCGTCAATTCTGAATGTTGAAACTTGACCCAGGTCAATTTTCAACACTGAAAAATGCTCTATGGGTCGATATTCAACATTGAAAAGTGGCCAGTTGGGTCATTTTTTCAACAGGTTCAAATTTTAATATTACACCAGCAGTGGCCCAAGATTTAGGTATGTGGCTAAATTAAAACGAGGCCTACAGAGACGAGTGGAAGCCTGGACTTTTTGTAACAATACGAGACGCGTGGATAGTTTAGACCTCAGTGTGAATTATGTTTAGAACTTGTACTCAACATTTCCCCAATCCTCAACAATAAGTAAGAAAGGCTAAAGGTCACCTGAAAAAAAAATATTTAGGTAAAAGGGTACACGTCGATGTTTTTCCGCCATTTTTGGAAAGGGAAACAACAACAATGTTAGTGACTTCCTATTTGCTTTCCTGGAAGATAAATTCCATTAAAATGGGGTCTGCGCTTAAAGGAAAGAACTTTTCTGCACGTGGGGGGGAGGGGGGGGGGCAAGTTATTCTGTTTAACACTTGACTCTCGTTGAAAAGGGAGGCAAAAAATGAAAATGGCAGAGTTGTTTCCTTTGAAAGTATACCATTCACCTTAGGGTAAGACATTGACTCTTATTTGTTAAACGTAACTTCTATCACTCCAACTTCAAAACGTTCAAGTGTAACGTCACGACATGGCCGAGCCCAAAGCGATAACTGCTCTCTCTTTTGCTAGAGCTGTTGCCTGTATGACTTCAAATTGTGATAGATAGATTATGCGATTTACGAGTGCTTTCGTTAAGCCGACGTCAATATTAACTTTGCACTGCACGGCGGTCCTGAACGTTGAGTGACAGTAAATAATGAAAACCTAAAATATAGCTGGCTTGAAGCCAATACATGAATCGGCATTTGGTTTGATGGTTTGTTGTTTGTTTTACTGAGTAATAATATTTGAGTTACGTCGAGCCGTCTCACAACGCGATAGTAGAAAGGAAAGATAGGGTTGAGACAAAGACGAGGCAGAGAAAATTATACTCCCACAGGACACCCAACCCCTCCGCCCTCCCCAACTCTCCGCGCCGATCTGTTGCAAGCATTTTAGTCTTGAAGATGTAGTTTGTCCCTATTCGAAAGTCCATCACACCAAACAGTGGCAGTCTGATGAAAGTCATTACTTAGCCAGTTAGGAACCATTTTAAAATGAAAAACTTGCTACCCCTGGACAATTTTAAAAGGCAAATGGTCCCTTTATTTAAAAGTTGTCTTCTGCATTACTTAGACAAGACACGTGAATTTTATTTTATTTATCTAGGGTTAGTCTAGAGTCGCAACTCGCTTTGTTTCCTTGAAACTTGTCAATACAGTCCAAACATATTTGTGATAGAAACTTGTATAATATTCACGTATTGCGCATCTGAGCCTAAATGTTACATCGGAATGAGGTCCTGTTCATACATTCACGTTTCGTTCACACATGGACAGTCCCATTAACACGTAGAGGATCCGTTGAAAAATGCAAGCCCCGTTCCTATATGGACATCCCGTTCGCATATGTAGTTCCCTTTCGCAGGTACAGCCTTGCAGGTGTCGTTCACTTGTGCAGGCTCCGTTCACATGTAGCGGTCCAATACACATGTGGAGGTCCGTTCACTTGTGGAAGATCCATTTACAGGTGGCGGTCCTGTTCGCAAATGCAATGCCTGATCACATATGGACGACCAGCTCACAAATGAAGGTTCCTGTCTCACATGCGGATCCCGTTAACACGTGGAGGTCCCGTTTACACTTCACAGGCGCAGAGCCCGTTCAACCATGACCGTTCGCCTGTGGCGATCCCTTGCATACTTGGATAATCAGACTGCATGTCCCGTTTTATGTGCTGGATCTTTGAAAAATACAGGACCCGCGAAGGTCTCCATCTAGCGTGCAGCACCTTTTCACAGGCGGGTGTCCCGTTCATACGTACATATGTACCTATCTCGTTCACACGTCCCGTCCCGTTTATATGTGGGGATCTCGTCCACACCTGGAGAAGCCATTCTAACAAGCAGAAATGTTCATACATGGAGGCCCTGTCAGACGTAGAATACATGTTCACACGTGCAGATCAAGTTTACATCTTCTTGTTTGGTTCACCTATAACGGTTTCGTTCACTCGTGGTGAATCCTTTCCGACCATGGAGGACCCGGTCACTGGAGGAGATTCAATCCACATTGATGAACCGCCCATTTACATGCCAAGGTCTCGTTCACACATGGAGGACCAGTTCAGGCACGAAAGGCGTTACATGTGGAGATTCTAGAAATCACCTTTGCCCTATGCAGAGAGTTTGGTACCCTCAGAATTTGACATGTGTCCTACCGAGCCGTCTAGCGCAGTCGGCAGCACGTCGGTCTGCAGATCAAGCGGTCGCGAGTTCGATTCCCAGCCCGGCCCCTGAACAGTCGTGAAGATTGGTCATGAAATATTTTCTACGCTCATTCTCTCCCTTCCGCTTACTTAAGGGCAGTTGTGAGTTTGTTTGTTTTGTTGAGCATTTACGGCCCAGTAAACAGCTAAGGTCATGTCTAGGCGGTCAGTTAACCTACTCAAACTATTCCATGACACTGTTCCATGGTATGGCCCATGTTCCTTCTTTCGAATGTGTTCTCTGCTCTCGAAGAAGCTCTTTAGGATTTTAATTAGATCTCCTAAACGTTTAACCAGTACTTAGTGCACATACTTTCGCCAGTAAATGACAACTGCCCTTCTTGAATCAGCAGAAGGGAAAGAATGACCGTAGAAAATATTTCATGATCAGTCTCCACGAGCATTATGTGGCCTGTCTGGGAATCGATCTCAGGACCCCTTGACCTGCAGTCTGTGGGCTGCCGGCAAGGGTAGTTGTCTGTTACTGGCGAAAGTATGTGCACTCAGTATTGGTAACCAGGTTAACTGCTAAAGTATGTCTAAGCCTGCCCAGAGACAGTGTGACGGCAGATGAACTGACAGGCTTGTGGTCCCTCATCCAGCCTCGTTGAGGCGGTTTGGATGAGGGGTTTATTAGCAGATCTGACAAAAATTGTCACCCATTGCCCACTCGCATCTAGAACTCTGCAACTTATTCTCCTAATGTCGTCATTCTATTCTATTCTGAAGCTTTCTTCGAAGTGTTTTACATGCAATTATGTTGCATTTGGACCTATACCTCGGACAGTGGTGCTGGTCTTGTAAGTCTATTGAGCGCTTTACACAAAGCATTGCTTAGCCGTTCGTATGAGCGTTCTTGTCATATATTTCGACGTTTCGCTCTTCTTCTATTCCAGATAATAATTTAAACCGAGGCCCCAATCAATCGATCGTACTCAGGCACGTTTTGGGGCGGCTAGGTCGGATACCGATCCCAGGAACAACGTGCACACTATCTTTGAATTTGACACAGATGACAGACGGACTCGGGCACCCAGACGGTTCTATTATGGATTCGTTCCGCGGAGCCGCTGGGAAAGACCCGTTTTTGGAGGCATTGGGGAAAAATGTGTATGCTAGGTCACTATCGCAGTATATTTATATAGGCTCTACACTGTTAGGAGCTTACTAGAATTGGCAAAATATCCGATTTGCCCCGCATGCTACGAATTTTTGCAAAACAATAAGAAAAATTGAAGGCTCTGGAAGTGATGAAAACTAATGAAACCATTCCATTGATAATTTCGTTTCCCTTTTTTTTTTTTTTTTTTTTTTTGGGGGGGGGGGGTGGGGGGTGGGGGTGGGGGTGGAGGAGAGAGAAAGAAAATAAAGAACTGTAACGCGTTAAGATGTTTGAAAATATTTGCTTTCAGCCGGAGCCCATATACAGGTCCGACTCTCATACCATTGCACCAGGGTACTATATGTAGTTGTAGGATTTTTAAAAAAAATATTTCTTTGTTTACGACAATGACAGCGGGAGGTTATTAGTTGTTTGGTCGTTTAGGTTTTCACGGCCCTTTGAGATAGTATTTCAGTCTATATCGAGCCGTCTCCCAGAGAGTAGGCGAGAAAGGAGAAAGGACAGATGAGAAAAATACGTCCAAACAACCCTTCCCGTATCTACTGCAAGATAGCAAGCACTGCCGGTCCTTGCCCCAAAATAATCCAAATAAGTAGGACGCACCAGTACTGAAAGCTACCCATCACCATCGCCCGACCCGACCGCCCAGTCAACCCACTAGAGGTAGAAAACACTCCGAGGCTTTCTCGCCCTCGGAGGACTTTTCCTCTCGAATTTTAATCCTACCCATGCTTGTTCCACTGGCTTGTTCCACCATTTTCAACCGAAATATCAATCACACAAATGAATAACAACAACTCATTTTAGTAAAGATGTACAACTATGCACAACGGTGAAATACACGTAATTGGACACGGTTAAATAAATAACAAAGCGTGGCGGATCTAGCTCGTTTTCCTTTTTTGCTTTATTTGAAAAGAAGGGATTGTGATTTATTATTTGATTACTATTCAAGAAAGAAAAAAGTAAAAAGTATGCAAAGACCAGGAACTGAAACAATCAAAATCCAAATCCAGCCCTCAAACCATAGTTGGAAACAACTAAGATTACAAATAATCAAGATACAGAGAACATATGGCCAACCGAGTGAGCAGCTTGTTCCCAAAAGGTGGCCACTCAGCAACCCAAACCGAACCAAAAATAATAAGAACATACATAAGGTAAAACATCACAGAAACTCTGACACCAAAAACAGGCAACAGAGAACCACAACAGAACTACCGCCTTGGAACGGTCAGTAATGAATTGTTCACGAACTTAGAGACCTTATATATGCCACCAAAGGTTTCTCGGGAATTTCGTTTTCGCAAACTTGTCAGACAATCCGCCATCGTTAGTTTTTGGCATAGCGTTTAGTCTTTAGTCGTTAGTCGCCTTAGTTGTACTAGTCCACTAGTCCAGTAACCCCAAAGGCTAATCTTCAAACTTTCTCTTTTGATACGTCTGAGGAAGATCTACTGAAATCAGCGATGCATGTCGGTCCACGGGCTTAATTTATCGGTTGATTGAAAACAGAAAATATTTGAGCCGCGACACGAGAAAATCCAACAATGTGGTTGTGCGCCCAGTCTGATCAGAGTCTTCGCTGTCGGCATGAAGGTAGCTTGGACCCTTAGCTACCCTTTAAGCGCTTAGCGAAGCGTCTGTTCAGACTTGGCGGATGTCAAGGCTGATCTGAGTCTGCGCTGGGCGCACAACCACATTGTTGGTTTTCTCGTGTCGCGGATCATTTATCTGTTGCGTTAGAGCTCAGTTTCTAAGTAACTAGGGCCAGAGTCTTTGAGTTTGCTTATCTACTGAAAGCAGCGATGCATATTGGGCCATGATCTATATTTCACGTTTAATTGAACATAGAAAAAATATTAACCTGTTAGGTTTAGATCAGTGTTTAAGTAACCGCAAGGGCTAGAGTCTTCAAACTAGCTCCGTAGATACATCTGGGGAGATCTACCGATGCAGATCGCGCAGTGTGCTTAGTGATTTTGCCTTTCATCTTGAAGAGTTTTTGATGTACGAACATGATTGCTTTGGATAATGACTCAGTAAGACCCAAAGTTTGATCTCAAATTAAAGTAGATCATTCTGACCTTATACGTATTTCATGATCCAGTGATTTTGCATTATAGCTTGAAGAGCATTTGATATAAGAACCTGATTGCTGGGGAAAATAGTTCAGTTTTACCGGATTGTTGACCTCAAACTAACAGTGGGTCACTGTAACCTATATTTCATGGCCATTAGTAATTTTGCCTTTTAATTTGACGACTTTTTGACTCACGAACATGATTACTGCTGATCATGACTCAGAACGACCAGGTGTTTGATTTCAAACTAAGAGTAGGTCACAGTGACCTATATTTCATGGTCTATAATGATTTTGCCTGATAACTTCCATACTTGGTGATGCATGAATATGATTTCTGATGATAATGATTCAGTATGACCAGGTGCTTGACCTCAAACCAAGAGTAGGTCACAGTGACCTACATTTTCTGTTCTAGTGATTTTTGCTTATATCTTGAATACTATTTGATGTACGAACATAATTACTTATGGTTGATAACATCAACAGATAGAGACATAATGTTGGTAAAGATCAAAAGTATTTTTTATACTTTTGTTCAAGATTACTGAGATTTAGACGCCGTTAAACATTTCAGACGCCAAATTCGAAACAGTGTAAAACTTATGGAAATTACCGACGAAGATGACACGGTGTTTTATTCAATTATGAACTGGCTGGGACCACTGGACGATTGAATCCATATTTCATGTGGAGTCCCCCTAGGTCAGAGAAACAAAAGTGTGTTAAGGTTGTGATGGTCACATGACCTAGATGGCCGCTATGCTCATATATGGTAAAATTGGTAAAATTTCTTAAAAAAGCATCTTCTTCAGCACCAAAAGGGTCCTTGACCTTTAAACTTTGTATGTAGCATTGGGGACTCAGGTCCTACAAAGTTTGTTCAAATGTTGCATAGACCATGTCAAAATCAACTTCGGTACTTATGCTTTTATATGAGAAAATGTTTAAACGACAGATTTCTCAGAAACTTTTTAAGTCTAAGATATAATATTAACTAAATAAGCAGATAAGGACATTGCGTTGCTTAATGTCAAGGTCATTCTTTGACCTTTGAACAAGGTCACTTAGTTTCAACGCCTTTCAACATTTTCAAAAATCTTCTCTGAAGCTACTGGCTGATTGAAGCCGTTTGTTAATTGGAACTTCATCAAACTTGTTGGTAACCAGGACAGGCATAAACTCTCAGATGAGATCGGAATTCGGCTATATTGTACATTTTGCCTTGGAGTTACTTGCCCTTCGGTGCTTAAATAGCCGATATTTGATCTTGTCCATGGCAAAGAGACTTTAATTTTTATCAAATCTTCATCAAACTTGCTGATAAGTAGGACAGGCATGAAATGTCAGACAAATTCGAAATTCAGCCATACTGTACCATTCAACTTTGAGTTACTTACCCTTGGGAGCTGAACGGATGAATGGACTCAGGTTAGCCACAGGATCAGTTGTCCTCTGTTTTTATATAAATATTATTATTATAATTATTATTATTATTATTATTATTATTATTATCATTATTATTATTATTATCTAAACACTGATTAATATTGTCTTCTTAACCGAAAAAGTCAAAATCAAGGACTAAAACTTTCAAACGGATGACACATATTGAAGCTCGACCATCTGCTGAAGACTTTTTGTGTGCATTTGACTTGTTAGTTATCTGCTGTCTATAATAATTGAGCCGCGACACGAGAAAACCAACAATGTGGTTGTGCGCCCAGCACAGACTCAGATCAGCCTTGGCATCCGCCCAGTCTGATCAGAGTCTTTGCTGTCCGCATGGAGGTAGCTTTGTCCTTTAGCTACCCTTTTAGCCTTTAACGAAGAGTCTGTGATCAAATTTGGCAGATGCCCTGGCTGATTTGTGTCTACGCTGGACGCACAACCACATTGTTGGTTTTCTAGTGTCGCGGCTAATTATTATTACTTCCTATTCCATTCCCCATGGAGCTTCTACTATTTGTCTTGGATTATTGACCTGGCTGAATTTTAGCTTTCTAAGGTGTTTTAGTCTGGTTATTCTACATATGAAATGTGAGAACCATGGGTGCAATGGTTTTGGAGAAATTAATGGAATAAACTTTAACGCCAGGGTTAACGTAAATGGGAATCGAAATTCATTGCAATGGCAGCCATCTTGGATTTTTTACCTGGCTGAATTTTATCATTCCGAAGTGTTGCAGTCTGGTCATGCTCATTATGAAATATGAGAACCATGGGTGCAGTGTTTCTTGAGAAACTCATAATACAGATTTTAATGCTAGGGTAAACGTAAATGTGAACGGAATGACAGACGGACGGAATGACAGACGGATGCACGGAAAACCGGACACCTATATCGCACCTTGCTAAAGCAGCTTCGACAAACATGAGTTTCGATAAAAATTCAAAAATTGAGACACCCAGAAAAAATTATCAATTATCCTAACATGGAACATTTTGGTTTCACAATGTAGTTAATGCATCTAAAACATACAGATCGTACAGCAAACAGAGGGGGCTCTGATCAGACTTTTCCTTTAGGAGCAGTCTGATCTGGGACTGCACTGTTTGATCAGACCGATCTGTCCCAGTACTTAGAATTTTTACAATAATTCTTATATTTATTCCAGTGACTTCTCCGCCCCAACGGTGATGCCGCCAAGAAGTAGATCAATTACATATGAAATTGTTGATCGACTACATGACACGGAAGCCGAGGTTATCTCTGTTGCTGATATTGGCAGGCTCTATTACATGCGGATTTGTTTCGACCGTGGGACGCCTTACACGGGTAAGATGGATGGATAGATGACTTTCGATTTTATGGCATTTTTACTAGTATTTCAGTCATATCAGGACGATGTCTGCAGTGGAACCCCATTTAGGTTTGAAAACATTTCCGCCTAGAGCGGGGCTCGAACCTGGGACCGCTAGATTAGCACATTGGCGCTTAACCTACTGAGCTATCAGGGGTGCTATCAGTAAAATTTGAAGTCTGAGCGTGTCACTGTAAAACACATTTTTGGCGGTTACTGAATTTTGGCGATGTTGGCGGTTAGGGGCAAAGTGCGCTAAAATATAAGTCCGCCAATATTTGCATTATTTTCTGTCGCATATTAAGAAGTCCGTTGCATCATTTGCGATGAAAGCTTGTCTTAGTCGGGTGCATCCTCCAGCAACACATACAGAAGTTAGTTGCATCCATACGATGCCACCCTAAGTGTGTTTGAGACAATATTCTGTGAAAGTCTGTTTGAGTTGAATAATACCGTATACGCGGTAATTTTTGCGGGTTCAAATTTTCGCGTTTAAGGGTCAAAAACATAACAATTAATTTTCGTGATTTTTAATTTTCGCGGTTAGCAAAATGCGCGAAAAGCAAAATTACTTCTGTATCACTTGAGCAAGTTCGTTTATTAATCTGCGGCGGGGTCTCCGCAGGTTAATGAAAGAACTGCCTCAAGTGAAAAGTACCGGCAATTACGGAAGCAAATAGAAACAAAATGTATGAACACTGTGTCTACAGAAGATACTTTGTAAGAAACTGGAACTTATTTCGCGATTTTAATTTTCGCGGTTTCTAAGTGACCGCGAAATGCCGCGAAAAATGAAACATCGCGAAAATTACCTTGTATACGGTATCTTCTGCTGTTATGAGACAGGAATGTTTATGGTAGGTATGTACAGAAACATCCACAATGTGATTTCAAAGAGAAGGAGCCAAGAAATCAGCTATTGTAGGCAGATTTCGTATTTGAGCCGCGACACGAGAAAACAAACAGTGTGGTTATGCGCCCAGAGCAGACTCAGCTCAGCCTGTGCGTCCGCCCAGTCCGCTAATACTCATTGATATGCTTTTAAATGGTAGCTAAGTGTCTCAGCTACCTCCATGCGGACAGCGCAGGCTCTGATCAGACTGGGTGGATGCCCTGGCTGATCTGAGTCTGCGCTCGGCGCACAACCACTTTGTTGGTTTTGTCGTGTCGCGGCTCATTTCTCATGCTATGTTTCACGGGGATATGCATCTTTTTCTGGCATTGTGTGATGCTGTTTACTCGAATGAGGACGGTGAAATAGTAGTGTAGTATGCTTTGCTTCTGCCAAAACTTTCAGCTCGCGGTTCTTTTTCTAAATAGAAACAAAATGAGAAAAATCGTCCTCTTTCCTGTCGCCATCATTTCCCGCGACGTGTATTGTTGCCTTCGCATCATATGACCCTTTATCATATGACCCTGTTTATCATATGACCACTCGTGTAAGGTTCTGTTTATCATATGACCCTTTAAAATAAGATTTTAACGCCTATAAACTGAACAGTATTTCAAAAGGAAAACGCATTTTTTGACATGGACGTTGTCAATGCCGTTACGTGTACGCGCCAAAGTGTTATTACCCGTGTGGTCATACGATTTTTATGACACGACGTTACCCACTGAATAACAGCGACGTCATATGATAAAAAAGATTACCCTTGATAAGATTTTAACTTTTCTGTTGATGTTTCCATTCTCTTTAATTCCAGAACAAGGTGATCCCTTTGCTGCCTATGCTGATGTGTGTGAGGTCTCCAATAATGCTAATTTCGACGACGAAGTAGTTACGGGAAATGCTGAGGACATCAGTTTAAAATTCATTGACGCCAAGTAGGTTTTAATAAATATCCAGGTCATATGACACTCCCGTGCGGTATTTGGGGATCCCGTATGGACAGAAACCCATAAAATCTGTGGGGAATTGCAACATTTGCCGCGCGATCCCACACCATTCTTCGCATATACCGAGGCCTTTACGGTCGTCGCATATCCCGTGGGTGAAAACTGAGCTTAAATAACTTTAAGAGGCGGAAATGAGCTATTTATCGGTATAAATGAGCACTCCAGTTGGAGATTTCTCTGTTTACCACTCACAAGCATGTTGACGTCACATTACTAATTGACACATTGAATTCTGTAACTGCCACTGGGTAACGATTATAAGTATCTATCATGGGTGTGAGGTGTGGATGGAACAATCCGTCAAGAGGGTACAAGGTATGCCGAGTGATGTCAAACAGTGAACCCGAGTGACGAATTTTTTTATCAACACCTCACACCCATGATAGATATTTTTTCTTGCACGCCACGTTTTGTTTTAACTTCAAAATAGATATGTTAAAATGCGTAATTCTAGTGCTTGAGAGGTTTCAATTTGATTTTGAAAGAAGGCGCCGCTTTCAACGACCGCCATTCGGCTCCTTGCGCCAACTACTGGCATGCATAAACTGACGTCATTTTCGCCGTCTTTGTGACGTCATCATCTAAAACACCAACGTCACTTGACGACGCAGGCATGTGAAGTCCTATACAACCAATGCATTGACTACTCGTGATTTTTATCCGGTCCTGGGTGAGATAACATGGGTGAGATAAGATTTGTGGGTACAGGTGAAGCACGCGGATATCCTTATCTGGGATGCAAGAAAAAGGTGTCAGTAGCCTAGGGGCAGTGGGAGGCCCACTTAATCTTGGGCACAACATATGAAAGGCGGAGCCCGTCCTTCCACTGCCTTATCCTTCCCTGGTTCGAAAAAAAAAATTTACTGCTGGACCGATAGAGAAAGTTTTCCAGTCGCTAGATGACCCAAGGCGAGATTCAAAATCCGCGGAGTTCCTCTAACCACTCGACGACAGCGCCTCTCTATAATAAACTGTTTAAATAATGCAATTCCCTTTTAATGACACATTTTGGATTGCATGTATATAACATGCTAATGACCATTTATGCACATTTGAAATTTGAATCAGTCTTTAGCACAAAGAGCGAGGGTTTGGATCCAGTAAAACTAGTTTAAGCACCCAGTAGTTAATTACTGACCGTTCCAAAGCGGTACTTCTGTTGTGGTTCTTCTCTGTTGTTCTTATGTGTACATGTATTTGTCTGTGGACTGCTAGCAAAAATGCTACCAATATAGCTGCCCACTTTGCTTCCCGTCGTGTTTTGTAGTAAAAAAGAATTAAAATTAGGTAAAAATAAATGTCCAATGTGTTTCGAATAATTTATATTTATTGTTCAAATTGATGCTTGCGTTGGTCTGATCAGTGGGTTATAATTGTTGTGGATGGACTGAACCATTACAGAGACTGGTCAGCTGAATAGCTGCCCATTCTGCTTTCTGTTTTGTTTCGTTTCATGATTTAAAATAGAAACAGATGTTGCTGCTGGTTATAATTAGGGTAGTTGAATAATCATCTGTTTGGGAAAGAGCTTCTTGACCGGTTTACCGTGCATACCTTTCGTGAATTTTAGTCAATTTTAATGTGTGTGCGTCTACTCTTTTGGTTTTGAGCGCGGGATGTGGGATTAGATTGTATTACTTCCCGGTCAATGCCTATTTTTTCATTAATTCTCGGTATCTCAGTTATGTATTTCTTAAACGGATATATTCTTAAAGCTATGTTTCTTAAACTACTTTGAAATTTGAATTAATTCATGAAACCGCTTAGTATATGACTAGAAATAAACTACAATAAATATATGTGTGCATCTACGGAGTACTTTTGTATAGTAATTATACCCGTATTGAGGCAATTTTCAATACTTTGTCGTATCCATGAAATACTTTCATATTGCAGAAATACCCGTATTCAGGCCTTTTTCAATACTTTTTCGAATTCACAAACTGTATTGCATAAATGTCACTGGGTAATGATTAGGTATATCATACACATTTACTTCCTTGCGGTACAAGCCGGCTTTTATAGCGACGTGGTAGAGTGCTCGACTTTAGATCGAAGGGTCCCCGGTTCGATCCTCGGCCGGGGCGTGAGATTTTTTAAGAGTCCGTGACATAAATGACCGTATTGGGGCAGTTGTCAAGATTTTTTTCGTAATAAGCGTGTCCTCAAAAGCTTCACGTGCTTCGAAAGAACAACAACAACAACAATAAAAAGATTTTACCTTCAAATTAATATAAACCTTAGTTATCAAGAGGGCTTCGACTTTTAAACGATTTGCCGTTCCCCTTCCCAAAGAAGCTGACAATCTTACCACAAAAAATTCAATTTACAGTTAACTCTTGATATCTTAAAGTCGAAGCATATCCCAAACTACTGATATCCCAAAGTAAATTTTCTGGTCCCAGAAAATTTACTTTGAGATATCAGTAGTTTGACATACATGTAGAAGTAGTTGAAATTTAAATAAAAGAAGGAAATGTATCAAAACTATGTTCACTGATTTTAGGAGGTACTTTGAGATAACATTGTTCGAGATATCTCGAGTTGACTGTACTTTGACAAAGCTTCTGTACACCCTCCCATCCCCCTACACTTCCCCTCACAGAAATTATGAATGTCTCTGTGAAGTGGGAGACAGATTAGAGTGATCCTCATTGGGATTTTTAAACAGAGATCCATATTATTTTATATCAGGCTGCTGAGGGTAAATTTTCTTGGACCTTGATATTTTTTTTCATAATTCTCAATAGAAACATATATTGTGACCCCTCAGTGAGAGGCGGTTTTAATGAGAAATCACAACATATGTTTCTTTGTCGAAATTTAGGGGGAAAAATCTGCTACCCGTTCTTATCTGGAGCACTGATAACATTTTCAAACTGTGGTTTGTTTTTTAATATTTTTTCAGATGCCCAGTGGCAGGAACACCGGGACCGGTTTATCTCAATCAAGCATTTTATGTGCAAACTGATGGCAAGCCGAGCACGTACGCTTATGGAGCCCCTCCAGCGCCATTTTGTATATACACCAGCCCACAAGTTTTTAACAGATGGCATGCCTTTTCTGGGGGTGCTATTCGAGATAAGCTGTTTTTTAAGTGCACGGTGAAGCTTTGTACAAAACTGGACGAGCTGGACGGTGGCACGGAAGAAGATAAATGTTGGGACGTAAGTAAATATATGAGCCGCGACACGAGAAAAGCAACAAAGTGGTTGTGCGCCCAGCGCATACTCAGATCAGTCTGGGCATTCCCCCCAGTCTGATCAGACTCTTCGCTAAGCGCTTAAGTGGTAGCTAGGAGTCTTGTCTACCTCCATGCGGACAGCGAAGACTCTGATCAAACTGGGCGGATGCCAAGGCTGATCTGAGTCTGCGCTGGGCGCACAGCCACATTGTTGTTTTTTTGTCGTGTCGCGGCCTAAAAATATGACGTGACTAAACGTTATTCTTAAGCGGAACTGGAGATAAGAACAGTGTATTACCCTCATTAGAACCATTTCGAAAATAAGATCCTATTGAGGGACACAACATGTGTTTTGACACAGAATTGATTTTCATCAATTAAGCTTCTTAAGTGGACACACAAAGGGACTCCTTTGTGTGTCCCGTGCTCCAGATGAGAAGGAATAACACGGATAATTTAGGGATAATTTTTAATATTTATTTAAAAAAAACATATGCTGTAACCCCTCATTAGAGCCGTCTCTCTGAGAAGGTTCTAATGAGTGTACATGACATATGTTTTCGTTTAGAAATAAAAAAATCCTCAGAATTATCCTCAAAAACCTATTTAATCTGGAGCTGTGAGGGACACAAAAACTAGCTGCTAAAAACAGACTACCCCTAAATACAAGTTTATTTGCACTGTATTAGAGTTCAAAGGACTCCTACAAGGTGGCTACTTAAGACGGGTTATTCCTTAATTGAGTAACCCCTTAAGACGTGTTTGACTGTATTTTCTGAAAATCATCAAATAATCTCCTTTTTGTACCCTGCCACACAATAGTGGCGGAGTATTATGATATACCTTCCGTAGTCCGTCCGTGCTCACCATGTCCGCTCGATAACGAGAGTATTTATTCGAGAGTATTTATTCACGGAATTTCTTTAAATTTTGCATACGTATTGCTATTGTGAATGAGTATAGACTGGCTTCAGACTCCAGTCAGTAAAGCCGAAAATTCTTCAGGTATCACTGGAAATTTACCTATCAGAACATCCATGCTTGTAATGTTATACATTTTGCATAATTTTATAACAATATAATTTATTAGACTGAAGCCAGTCTAGTGATCAGTGGTATGGGATTGGTAATAGGCAAAATCCGTCCATTTTTAAAACAGAGTTTCTGCCCTTGTTCGTATTGGAAAAAATGGTTTTCGGCCTGTTATTCCTTTACTGTTTACGAGATTTCTGAATGAAATTTCAAATATGTTTAACATCAATGGTTACATATTGTGACAAAGAATCGTCAATCTTACCTTTTCATATCTTGAGTTATCCGCCCTTCATAGATCTGAAAAAAAATGTTTTACCTGTAGTTCCTTTACTATATGGAACATCTGAATGAATCTTCACAGATATGTTTCACATCAAAGGTTAGAGATAAAGATTACCACTCTGAACTTTTCAGTTCATGAGTTATCTGCCCTTGAAAGATCTGAAAATATAGTTTATGACCTGTAGTTCCTTTACGTTCTAATCAGCCAGTGCATACTCGCAGCCAGTTCAGAGCCTTCGCAGTTCTCATATCGGACTATCTTTTCTACTGCATATTTTTATTTTTTGCCTTTTTTTCATCATGCCTCAGCAAGGTATATTATTCTTAGCCTACTGCGCGAGAATTTTGTTATTACCGAATTTATTCGGCCATAAGACGGGGCTTTCTCTCCCTCAGAAAGTACCAAAATTTGTCAATTGATCCGCGACAAGAGAAAACCTACAAAGTGGTTTGTGCGCCCACCGCAGACTCAGATCAGCCTGGGCATTAGCCCAGTCTGATTAGAGTCTTCACTGTCCACATGGAGCTTGCTTAGGCCCTTCACTACCCTTTAAGCGCAAAGCGAAGAGTCTGATCAACGCTGGGTGCACAACCACTTATTTGGTTTTCTCGTGTCGGGGCTCAATTATTCTTGTGCAATTCGGCTATTAGACAGTTTCTGCCTCCAAAACAATCCAAAAATCAAGATCTAAAGTCTTAAGAATGTTTAGGAAAGGTAATACATAGGCCCTCAGTTTCTTTTTATGCCCCCCCCCCCCCGCCACGAAGTGGGGAGGGGCATATATATGTAGTTTTGCCCTTGTCCGTACACCTTTACGTCCTTCCATCACACTTTGTAGAACTGTTTGTGTCTAGAGTATTTATTGCAGTGATTTCACACGCGACACGACAAAACCAACAAAGTAATATGTGCGCCCAGCGAAGACTCAGAACAGCCTGGATATCCGCCCTGTTTGATCAGCGACTTCGCTGTCCGCGTGGAGCTAGCTTAGACCCTTAGCTACCCATTTAGCGCTCAGCGACGATTCTGATCAGACTTGGCGGATGCCCAGTGTGATCTGAATCTTCGCTGGGCGCGCATGCCACTGTCATGTGGTGGCTCATTTGTTGATGTTTTTTGCCGGGATTGAATAAAAATGACCGTAGAGCCTTATGGTTGTAAGACCTTACAGTTGTCTGTTAGATGCCTGGGAAAGAGCTGGCTGTGCATTCGATTTGCCGTGCGTGTCTTACGTGAACGGAAGTCTTTTTTTGTTTGCCATATGACGCCGCTGTTATTCAGTGGATAACGTCGTGTCATAAAAATCGTATGACTACACGTGTAATAACACTTTTGCGCGTACACGTATCGTCATTGACAACGTCCATGTCAACAGTGTGCTTCCTTATTGAAACAATGGTCAGTATGAAAGCGTAAACAACCCTTTTTAAAGGGACATATGATAAACAGAATCTTACACTCGGTGTCATTTCATATGTAATGACCACTTGTGTAAGATCCTCTATATGTACTTCCCTTTTGGTTTTGAGTGCGGGATATGGGATCTGATTGTATTTAGTTCCTTGGCTGGGTTGCATAAAAGTCCATTAAATCTTAATGCCAGCTTAAGTCCCAATTAACTCTCCATTAAGGAAATGAACATTATAAGCAATGCGCTTTCGTTCAGATCCTATTGGCTTATTGTATGTATAAATTATTGTGATTTCTGTTTATATGAATAAATATTGTTTAAACTAACTCTCCATTAATTTAATGCCAGCTTTTACCCTGTTGCGTATACATTCTTTAACTTAATGATGGCTTTTAATGCCGACTTAACCCTCCGTTAGTTAATGGAGACCCAGAGGTACATTAAGCCGTCATTAAATCACATTTCACGTGTATCTGTTCGATAATTCTCTACAGCTTCCATATTGGCACACGCATGGGCCTATCGAGTACCGTGTTCTGGCATTATTTGGCTGCACAATAGTGCTTTAAAATGCGCATGATATACTCGTGGGTAGCCCAGTCGCACTGAATTTAGGTCCTATGTCATCCACCGCCCCATCTTGACAAACTGCTCGACTTTGTTTATGAATTTCGGAGGAAACTGATGCGATCCTACACACCCCACCCACATCTGGCGGCCGCGAGCCCCTGAGAAATCAAAGGAGCTCTGACTAGACTAAAGGCTAGACATGGTATAAAAATATGTCTGTTGACAGATAAAATCTTACTTCGACCAATATGTTCTACTATACAGGCCTAGTCTAGGCATACGGCTGAAATCCTCTTTATACACTGCAGCTGTTTTGTTTAGATTCTTTGCTATACTGTACAAGTAACGATGACGTGTGATGTTGCTGTCAATTAGAATCTACAGCTGACTTCATTTGGAACTTCTAGCGTGATGTTAGTTCGAGAAACAGTTTTTTAAACAGCTGCAATGAATATTGAGGATACATTTAACGCGCCCCTGCAAGTGCAAAAAACTGACATGAGTGGTGGTGGTGGGGGTCTGTTCATGCTCCTGCGTCACATGCTTGACTATGGATATGGAAAAAAATTCTATCGTATGAAAATTAATTGCGCTGAAAGCCTTTAGGACTGCATAAGTGCATGCACCAGACTGCTCCAAATCTCCTTTACAAAAAACAGGTCAGAATGAGTTACATTGTAGTTTATGCTCTGTAGAATTGGCACAATGAATCAGGTTTTTCAAGATTAGCCTTTTATCCTCTTGTGTGTGTGGGAATGGGGGGGGGGGGGGGGGGGTACTTACTGGTCAGATGTTTTGATGTTGCACACAGCAACATGATTATTAGAATTCACCAATTCGGCAATAGTAAGGTTATACAGCTAAAGCCGAAAAAAAGTTCTAGGGAAGAAATAAAAGCATCAGCTCTCGCGACCGTCCTGAGAAAATCTTTTGTGATGTGTCTGATACCTACGATCATTGTCAATGAGGAGAAGCGGGGTTGTGTGTGTGTGTGTAGTCTATACATGTAATGCACCTTGCTAACCAGGGGCGACAAAATAAGAAATAATAACAAGAGGGGCATGAGGCCCTGGATCGCACCCCCAGTGAAAAGGTCAAAGGTCAAAACTAGAACCATCATTTGAAAAACAAAACAAAAAAACTGATAGTTAGAAGATTTTGAAATATGAGAGACAATCCATTTTCACTTTGTCCTGTTCTCAGCTGCTCTGGCTAAGCTGGCAATGTCCATCCCCGTCAACTCTTATATTATCTTCCCACCTTTAAATTATCTTCCCATCTTTTTTCTGTCTAAATCTCCTTTTTCTTTCACTTTGTCCCGTTGAATCGCCTAAGTTAAGCCAGAAAACCTGGAGGCGTGGTCAGACCACCTTAGTTTCCGTTTCTTGACCATGGCCAGGAATTCATCATATTCTCCGAAGGCGGCTTGGATCTTTCTGCGAACCTCCTCATTGGTTACGCGATCCTTGTACGAAATGTTCATTAGTCTTCGGTAGCATCTCATCTCAAAGGTCTGTGTTCTTTTCTCCAACTGTGCTGTCAAACCTGTACGCCCCTACCTCTGCTACGACACCTATTTGCAATTGCCCCAATTAAAGCCCAGCAAACCACACACGGGACATAAATCAGCAGTGCAGACCTAGATCAGACGCTGCATAAGACAAATGGGTAAAAAAGGCTAAAAGTTTTCCATAGCCTATTGGCCGTAGGGCCAGTTGGGGTTAGACTTCGTTACGCTAACTTGGTAATATCAAATCATAAAATGCGCTGTGCAATGAGAAAAAATGGTCTTTTGGAGCATTTGCGGTCAACGAAATTTCTGATCAGCCTGCGCACCTACGCAGCCTGATCACAGCTTTTGTTGTTTTCTGGCACAAAATATGTGTAAGCAGACAGTGAAATCGCTATCAAACTGTGCGTATGCGCAGGCTAATTTGGTAGACTCATGTTTTTTTTCCCGTTTTGCTCATGATAGTCAGATGGCATTGATATTGTAACTGACTTATAAGTCAGAGGTCCTGGGTTCGATACCCGGTCTGGCCACATACTTTCGTTTCTCCTTACGCTGATTCAAGAAAGACAGTTGTCAGTTACTGGCGAAAATATGTGCACTTAGTACTGGTTAACCGCTTCGGAGGTCTAAGCCTGTCCAGGAATAGTGTGGTTAAGTTAACTGACCGTCCCGACATGACCATAACTGTTTACCGTGGACGTAAAGAAACAAAACAGTCAATCGAATCAGTCAGTGTCCTTTTCAATCGGATTTCAGTCATATCGCGATGAAAGGCTGTGTGTAGTGGAAGCCTGAATTCCTTCGACGGCGGGATAGCTACCCGTTGGGCAAATAACATTAAATAAACTTTGATTCAACCTTAATTCAACGTCATTATGTTGAATCAAGGTTGATTCAATGTTGATTCAACGGTGTGTGCCTGCTGGGTAAAGGTACGGCTTCTCGTCGTCTGCGTAGGGGCAGCCGTGGTCAGAGACCCACTGTATCTTGGGTAAAGCATAGGGAAAACGGAGCCCATCCCCTCCTTTCGCTGCCATACCATTCTCTGATTCAAAACCCATAGCCCATCTGGACATCGAAACTTCATTCTGATCATGAATACAAGTGAATCTGTATTTCTCCCACTTGTTGTATGAAATTCATGTATTTTTTAAAAGTCCTTTGAACCCTTATTTGGAGGAACATATTTTGCGACCAGCCCGAAATTATTACGTATATGCTCTCTCGCTGTCTGTCTCTCTCTCTCTCTCTGAAGTTTGGCCGGTTCCAGCAGGCTCATGACGCCGATGCGACGTGACGTCATTTCGACGTCATGTGCTGCAATACCGGCAGGAAGTCGAAATGACGTCACGTCGACGTCATTTCGACGTCTTTCCGTCTCTGTCTTTTTTTCTCTCTCTCGTGTAGAGGCGGCAGTAGTATAGAGGATAAGGCGGAAGACTACCAATACAGAGATCGCAGGTTCGATGCCCCGCTTTGCCAGTCTTTTGCAACGCACGTAATTAATTTCGGCAGTTACTTTTATATTCTTGACCTTATATAAAGTTGTCTAATTAAGTCAAAAGGGTATTACTATTTAGCATTAAGTAAAAATGATAAAAATAAACTGAACCTGGGAAAACCCTTAACTGTCACTTGAACATACCCATTTGGTAAAGATAGAATAAGAGGCCTAGTCCACTGGGCATAAAGATCTATGCAAGTCAGTCTTAGTTTTAGAATACATGCAGTAGCATACGAGTATATATATACTGCCAGCAGGAGCAAAAAATGAAAAAAATGCTACTTGAATTGAAACCGTTTATGAATTTAAACTAAAACATATAGTTGTATATATATTTTGAAATAATAATCATGGATACTATTATTTCTGTACAGACAAACGTCTTTTCATACGCCTGCTTAACCACGCCTAGTAAACTTTCACAGGTACCTCCGACGGAGGTACTAAAAAAGGTTGTGACAACCATCCGGAGTGGCCTGTGCTTGGCAAAAGGTGACAATAAAAGGTAGACACCCAAGTCAAAATACCGGCAGAAACAAACTGTTTCCGGTATAAACAAAGGTGTGCCAAATTTCGTCAGTATATAATTTCCCCACAAAAGAAAAGAAATATGGCGTAATTGTTTCATGACTTGTGAGGATTGAAAATATTCCAATATATACGATATTGAAACGCTATATAACTAGTTACTACATGTATAAGCAGAGTAAAAGTTCACTGCTAGGAGATAGGAGCGATGGCACTGTAGTGGTTTATGCGCATGCCTACCGATACACGGTTTGCAGGTTTGATTCCTCGCGTCACCGGTCTTTCGAATAATTCTCTAAAGCAAAGTCCCATTGCCAGATGATGTGTGTGTGTAGATGGGACGTAAAATCCGCGTCACTCAGTAGGAAACCACCGCAGATCCTGGTCATACTACCCCATGCATTCGGAGCAGTTTTTTTTTATCTTTGTCTGGTTTGTTTGTTCGGGACTCCTGTCCCAGTAGTTTGGGTCATCAGGGCCAAGTCAATGGCAGACCAGTGAAACGAATAAGGACACAGTTTTCTTGTTTTGGCATCATAAAAGCAAATAGCGCCGTCTCTAACGAGATCGAACAGATGCGCAAGCTGGTCGGATTTTTTTTTTCTCTTTCTTTTAAATGCAAAGCACACTATACGAAAGCATATGAGCCACGACACGACAAACCCAACAGAGTGGCATGTGTGCCCAGCGAAGACTCAGGTCAGCCTGGGTACTCGCCAAGACTGATCAGAGTCTGTGCTATCCGCATAAAGCTAGCTTAGACCCTTGGCTTCCCTTTTAGTGCACAGCAAATACTCTGATCAGACTGGGCGGGTGCCCAGGCTGATCTAAGTCTTCGATGGACATGCCACTTTGTTGCTTTTGTCGTGACGCAGCTGCGCATAAGGCCGCGACACGACAAAACCAACCATGTGGTTGTGCGCCCAGCACAGACTCAGATCAGCCTGGGCGTCCATCCAGTTTGATCAAACTCTTCTTTAAGTGCTCAAATTATAGCGAAGGATCTAAGCTACCTCCATGCGGATAGCGAAGACTCTGATCAGACTGGGCGGTGGCCAAGGCTGATCTGAGTCTGCGCTGGGCGCACAACCAACATTATCATACAACGGACTAGCTATCGCAGACTATAGTAAATCTAACTTGTACACAGATTTGTACCATTTAATGTGAACTCTGCCATTTTCTTCGCTCAGTCAACTACCTTAATGGGCGCGTGCCGAAGTGTCATTGTGACGTCACTGAAATGACGGTTTAGTTCAAAGCTGCGTAAAAACAACATTTTCAAGTGAAAATAGACCTAGTAGATCTATCAATTAACTCGGATTCGTGTTTCTACGTTTTTTCCGTCGGGCAGTGGTCCAACGCAAGTGAATTGACCCATGGAGACTGGGGTCATGCTGTATGACACTCATCTAGCTTGGATATTACTTTCCGCAAACCGAACTCCCTGAATTTTCGATATTTCCTTGTTTTTTCCCTTTTTTTTCTTTCATTACAGTTACCGTCGTGTTCAATTTGCAACAGGAAGGTGCGTGCAATTTGGAGTTAATGCCAGCTTAAGTCGTCATTAGTTAAGCTGGCATTAAAACGTTTTATGCAACGATAACTTAAGGCCAACTTAACTAACGGAGAATTAAGATTTTAAGGCCAACTTAAATTTTAATGGCAGCTTAAGTTAATGGACTTTTATGCAACCCAGCCCTGATCTTTACCTTTTTTTTCACTTTGCTTAATAATAATACTAAACTCCGTTCATTAATTCTGAAACAGGGTTTTTCGCTGCTCATACTTTTATAATCTGATAAATCAAGATAAGACCGAGCATAGTGATATTGCTAGACTTCCGCCGATTTCTCATCCTTGTGTCCAGTGACTCTGCCTTTCGTACGATGCTGGGCTAACCAGCACGAAAATGCAAATAACACATTTTCAACCAGAGACTAAGTCCATCGGATAGGTTTGAAACGCCTTTTAATACCATATAAAGTGGTCGCTATAAATAAATTTGTGTATGGGTGTGGTTAGTATTCTGACACATGTTCTGCGCGTGCGAAATCAGTCAGCGAGACAACAAACCTATCATCTAGATAATTCTATCTCGATTTGAAATTGGTCACACCGCATAAATTTACAAGATCTTAAGTGTTTCACCGTAGTCCTTCGCCATCGGCAAACAACGTCTGAATGACGTTATATCAGCGTCAGTGCGACGTAATGATGTTCACTGGTGCTACTTTAACGCAAATATTACAGCTTTCCGCAGTTTCTAATAAATTTCTGAATTTTCAAAACATTTATTACCGAGGTTGCGTTAGAATTGTGAAGTTAAATACAACGACCAAATCGTGCATTTCTCAAATTACATGTATTACAGCTCCCCTCAATCGGTCTGCTTCTCTCTCCCCCCCCCCCCCCACACACACACACCAAAACTCTGAAAAATAGAAAAATAATCTCTCTCCCCCCCCCCCCCCCCCGCACTACCTACAACTCCTCCCCTTTTTGTTTTAAGTAAAAGCTGGGAGGTTCACATATATGATTTGCGTCATCTGAAATGGATATTAAGTCATGTGCATACTGTTACTACTCAACTGTACAGGCTTTTTATCATTTTATATTATCTAAGAAAGTTAATGCAAAAATGTAGACTCTGATATAACTGCACAGTCTGAGTCTTCCCTGGTTGTACTATACAAGGGTACATTTTCACAAGCGTGCAAATCATTTACTTCTAATTAACTGTTTTATAGACATTGACGAACAAAGGTGAACCCGCATGCATGCATGCAATATTTCCTTCCGAATATATATGCGAAAGCTACTCTGAGCGTTTGCTTTTCGCACATCCGATATGTGGCTGTGTGGGCACAGAGGCACAAAGATTCTGGCTGACTGGTTTGAGACAGTTGCAGATACGTTCTGCCACCTTTACGCTTGAAGCGTCACCATCAGAAAAATGATAGAAAGGATGTAGGGACGTTTGTGGGCCTGAAGTTTGCCTCTGAGTCGGATTGCACAACTGTCCCTTTGTTCATATATATACTACTTTCGATTTTTTTATTGATTTTTTTTTTGGCTGAGAAAACATGACACCCACAAATACAACAAAAACAAATATGGTATAGAAACTGGGTCTTGTTTTCATGGTAAAATCCAGCGTTGTCAAAACAGAGAAAAAATGTAGCTCATGCAGTATTTTTTTTTTAAGCAGCCGGGTTCCAAAGCATTTTTTTTCTGGAATCATCCTTCGTGTGACTTTGCTGGAGGGCCAACCCTTATTATCCGAATGACCAGCGTGATATCCACGTGGAGAGTATATGAATATGTATGACTTTAGGCTGTCAGTTTTCATCGAATGATCTTAGTTTGCGGACGAGTTTTTGAAATTTGCTGTTTCATGCACGTAACTGCAGCATCAGACGCCAGGCTAAGGTACATGAGAACTTTATGAAAAATCGGCGGAAGTCGAGCTTTATCACTATGCACAGTCTTACTTTGATTGATTAATTAGCTTATAAAAATATAAGCAGCGAAAAATCCAGTTTCAGAATTAATATTCAGGACGCTGAAACTCAAAAAGGGCCTATTTTTCGAGTTTAATGCCCCGACAATTCGAAAGGATGAATATGGTATATTATGAAAGTCTGTTATCCCAGCTTTAACTTAGGGTATGATGTGGTCCTGAAAAGTGGATCCAGAATGTGAAATCAGGGGAGATAACTGGGTACCAAAGAAATGCTAAAAAATGATCGACGGTCTTTCTCGTTATGTTTTTGTCATTTGAAGCGGGGTTTCCGGCAAACAACATTCTTAAGTCAAGTTTTAGAAGCGTGTTATTATACTGCTAACGACTGATACTTATTAGCTTTCTTACAATTTGGCTTAAGCCCGTAACATTCGGTTATAGACGTTACATATGAGTTTATTCCCAAAATGTAAATAAATTGACGGTCGAATCGTATTGTTTTCTTTTGCTAGTATATCCCCAATCAAAATCATCTTTGAATATTAGAAGAATTACAGCCTGCTTGATTCCTTGTCATTCGCCTATGCTACTACTTGCATGAATTAACGTAGAATTAACGTAAATAACATTTATACAAAATGTATTCCATTTCATCACACCTAATCAACATATGTCACCAACTTCCAGGAAACTCTCATAAATACGGTATTCAGACAAGTTTTAAGAATGTTGTTGACGTAAGTTTGTTGTCATTTTGATCATGCAGTTTAAGGCCCTCGCAAGCTGCGTTTTATACGTGAAACAGAAAAGATAGTTGTTATGCCTTAAAATGACTTAACTTATACTAAACATTTTTGCCACTTCTTTTTCTTGTAGCAACGCTCAACTCTTCGCTGACATGATTATAAAGCGGATAAATTTTCTCGCTACGCTTCTGATGACACTAACATACGTGACTTTTAGTCCAAGCAAAATAAAATGAAAATAAAAATTCAATAAAGAAATAAAATAAAGTTAAAAAATAATAAAAAAAGATAAATAATTAGAGAAATTGAGAGATAGAGAAGATATTACGCCAAGGGGAATAAAACTACTGGGGCTGTGAACATTGTAATTTGAAGAGGAGACAATCAAGTGACAATCAAATACCGTTCTTTTTTTTCATATAAATACATATAAAATTAGGGACTCACTAGTTATGTAAACTACAAAACCTACTGTTACATTGATTATTGAAACAAATTCGGTTCATAGAGCATAGAAATTGAAAGACTACAGAAAGGTGAGAAAACTAAAATACACACCGAAATTTAATGACATGAGGTACAGAAAAGTATCTGCCAAATCGAAAATAAGCATTTGCTTGCAAAGTACGCATTCTTTTATAAGACTTGCATGGAGGATGTTTATCGTTACCAATAAAACTACAATGCTCAAGTGAAAGTTTCAGTTAAAATCAAGAAACGGCCCAATAATATCAATAAATTATGATATTTCATTGCATCGTTCTATTTGATCAATTCAAAAAATCCCTAAAGACGGTGATACATCATAAGCTACGTAGTACATCACAACATGTAAACGTCTCATTAGATAATGTTACAGCTAATCAAAATTTTCACTGCCAAAATTCTACACATTGAGATAATGTAATTCACAACCTCCGGTCAGCTGCTAACGGAATAACTCGCCGTTCGACTGTAAGTATAATGTATAATTTGGTAACTTTCTGAATGCAAATAATACCATGTAGGAATAATAGAGGAAATATTGTGAATTACCTGTCCCGTTACCCTAAACACTGACAAAACTCCAGAACAATCTGATGATGAGACATTTTATAAGTTACGGTATTTTTCTTCTTTCGTTACCTCGTCACAACAACAATATTTTTTTTTGCCTACAAATGGGTAACGTTGATAACATTTCAGCAAGTAAACCTTGGGACATAATCGACACACTTGCAGTTTCTTTAAATGGGTATATAAATAATCGGTCGAATATGTTATTCAAGTTCAAATTTGAGACTTTGTTTTAAATTTAAGTTGAGATGAACTGAAGTATCATAATATAAAACTTTCGTGCTTCATTGTTGCGATTCAATGCTAAATAATGATAAAATTATACTGTTTAAATACACATGATAAGTTAATTCTATAGACTGAAGGCTTGAGGCATGCACACATTGAAAGCAGCTTATTCACAAACAAACATTATCGTTTTGCACTGAGTGAAACAATGTTCAAATTACAATTATGTAACGCAGTATAACGTCCATTCAGATACATGTCAAACAGATGAAAGAAAAATACCTCCAAGAATCTCGTTTTCTTATAAATTTATTTTCACGGTGGCATGTGCACCCACTCCTTTTAAATATAATCAATGGCTGTAGCATCTACGACTATCTATTCTTCATATATCGAATTCATCCGACATATTGTTTGAATTCGTAGAAAATAACTTTTAGTAAGTATTCACGTGGTATAGACAGTGTAAAATACACTGATTCGAAATATTTCAAGCAGTTACGTCTACGATAGGCAAGATTTTACGCTGAATGATACTAGATGTTTAATAAGAATATTTCATATCACTTACTTATTCGGATACTGACTTCTGGGCTAGTGGTTTTATTTCTTCTGTTATATACGTGATAAACATAAGATGACTGTTGACTGGACCCTTTGAAACTTCGTTTTTCGTTGCATATTCAAATATCTAAAAAAAAAATCATTTTTATGACCCAACACCTAAGTGTTATTGGAGCTGCATCAGAAGGAAGTGTGAGGTTGCCCGCATTAAAATTGTTTTAGCCCTGGAAGATTATGTAGAACTGTCTATACAAACATGAAAACATCTAAATGCGAATCCCGTTGGCTGGTTTTCTTGCCCTGTAGTCGCCTGTTCAGCTATCTTCGGTACTTCCTATTTTGTTTTGTGGTTTAAAATAGAAGATAGGTAAAAATTGATTTTTAGTACTTTTGAATGTATTTTGTATTGTTTTTGGTGCTGTACTTATGTACCTGTGTGTCGGAATGGAGTGTCTGTAACCGAAGATCTGCTGTTCCGGTTTTTTCGTTTCCCATCTTTTTTTCCGTATCTTGGGTGAGCTGTTTTTTGTGATTGTGGCCTTTCCTTAATTGTATTTATCTTTTTCTATGTACGTTTTCTACATTTCATATACTTAAACTTGGGTCTGCATGCATATCCAACAAGCAAATTCGACGAATTTATGTCCCCCGCCTTGGAAACTAGGTCTCCACTGTATATACACTAAGTGTTTGAGCTGGAAAAGCGGCTAAGTTAAAAATGTGAAAAAAGTAATACAAAAAATAATGTGAGGATTATATCCAAACCACATGCATATCTTCTGACCATGATCAAAACACCTGTGAAGTTTCAAAGGAATGGGCATAAAACTGTAGGAGGAGTTGAACACACAAGGTACCCACTATCTATTCACTTTGACAGTAAAAATGTATGAAAAATGGCTAAGTTCAATTTGCGAAAAAAGTAATAAAAATAATGTGAGGATTATATTCAAACCACATGCATATCTTCAGACCACGACCAAAATACCTGTGAAGTTTCAAAGGAATCGGCATAAAACTGTAGGAGGAGTTGTGCACACAAGGTACCCACTATCTACTCACTATGATAGTAAAAACGCCTAAAAATGACTAAGTTCAACTTGTGGAAAAAAGTGACAAAAAATAACGTGAGGATTATATCCAAACCACATGCATATCTTCAGACCATGACCAAACCACCTGTGAAGTTTCAAAGGCATCGGCATAAAATTGTAGGAGGAGTTGCGCACACAAGGTACCCACTATCTAGTCACTTTGATAGTAAAAACGCCTAAAAAATGACTAAGTTCAACTTGTGGAAAAAGTGACAAAAAATAATCTCAGGATTACATCCAAACCACATGCGTATCTTCAGACCATGACAAAAACATCTGTAAAGTTTCGAAAGAATCGGCATAAAACTGTAGGAGGAGTTGCGCACACAAGGTACCTACTACTTTAGGGGGACGGAAAGACGGAAGGACGGACGGACGGAAGGACGGAAAGCCGAAAACTATGTCCCTCCGCTTTTCTTCGAAAAGGCGGGGGACAATAAATACACTATAACAATATAGCAAGAAACAAATTAAGATAGTCAACATGTAAACAAATTTTATTCTCTGCAGAGACGTTCGAACTTGCAAAATAACGCTGTTTACAATGTTTTTTACCACCTACTGGAGAAAACAGTGATCCCACAACTCTGCTTGTATCTACCATAAGCATATAACTCGAAAGCTTCTTTCGATATCAAAGTAGTTTACATTGTAATTACTCTTCAAACCATGACGTTTGCTATTGTTTGAAAACAGTTTTGAATGCCGTTCATTTTCCCACCTGCCAGTAAGTGCATTGTTAGAAAATTGTCTTTTTCAACTTTGATACTTCCATTATTACATCAGTGCCAGTCCAAACTTAACATACTTACAGATGCTGTCAAAATACTTCATTTACACACTAAATACCAATTTCATGTATAAAACTGCAGTTTGTACAAGTATTAAATAAGCTTTTAAGACAAGGGAAAAATGCAAAGTTTAAATGTACCGTTTTCAAAAACATATTTGACAGACGAAATGGTTTAAAGTTAATATATTATTTCAATTTATTTATTCTTTTCGTTTCATGGGTAATATATATAATTTGATATATTGCTATAGAAAGGTTTTTCGAAACCCTTTATACAAAGTACAGTAACTATCTCTAATGCAGTAAAACAAAATATGATCCTGATTTTGAATTCTACACCTTTATATATATTCTGAATCGTCTTCATTCATTATTCTTTTTAATAAAATGTTTTAAGTAACGTATGTGACGATCGAGCTGTAACATACAAACGCAAAGTGATCAAAGGGCTTGTAAATGTGAATGCGTAAGTCGTTGGAAGTCTTTGCAAACGCAGAAGTGTTAGGGCTGATTTCTTGTTAAAACTGCACAATACGGGGAAAAAAATCAAATTGTACATCTTTTGTGCCCCGTGCCAACCGGGGGGTATAAATAGTTGGATGCTTTCGCTTGAGCAGGTGGTGAAACCCCACTATATAAGCAACCGTCCGTTATATAGTTCATACAGTTTAACTGATCAAATTTAAATGATCAAATCTTACGTACAAACAGATCCAACGTGCGAATTTAAATAAATCCCATTTAGAAATTTTAGATATATTTAAGTAGGCACAAACGCGAATTCTATCCTTTCGATCTTTACTATTTCATGATACTAACATGCTTCATTTGTTTGTGTATCATTCTGTGCCCGTGGGTCGCACACGGGACGAAGATTATTACCTCATCTGTGTTTAACAATTGTCTTGTGTTTGTATCACTTTTCCAAACTCGAGCACGTTGCACTTTAAAATAAGAAAGAAATTTGTCTCAACAGAAAATAATAAACAATTTGTCTTCTGTAGCAATTGTCTGCTACGTTTTGTTTGCATATACCTTACCTTAAAGTTTCAAATCATTTAACAAATCTTATATGTTGCTACCTCTTCTTACCTATAAAGTAACTTTGACAACTTCGTCTCATTGCATATACTCCGGATATGGATCTTCTATTCCGACAACGCCAAAGACGTCTTTTCAGCAAACGGTTCTCTTTTTCCCTTTGTCTGTGGGGAATAAAATTTACAGACCACTTTACTTCTGTAGTGGACGAGGTGAAATTCCCTGTCAAAACAGGAGCCACCTGTTTGCCGTGGGTGGCGTCTCGTATGCTGGAAAAAGGGATCCTGGTAGTTGAGGGAAGCCCAGGGATCTCCAGCTTTCCAACACACTACTTTGGCCCTGGCTTCAGATAGACGAGCGTTTCGGGTTAGGCCCGACCCGTTTCAATCGGCTCAGTCGTGCTAAGCTCTAGAAATACGCTTCTTGATCCTTCACTTCCTTCTTTCTTTATACGTATCTATAATGGTACATACCGGGCTTAAAATATTCCCTTCGTTTCTTTCTATATGGGTATTTTCGATGGGCAGCGGCTGATGGGTTAATTGACGGGCATATTTTTCGGCCTTCAGCATTGGGGGTTTAAACCGAGGGATTTGATCGTTGAGTATAATGGTTATGTAGCTTTGGCGTTGGGAATAGGAGGTCCGTTCCCCTAAAACGTCCCCTTGTAGGACTCCGCGGAGGGTGAAGCGCATAGCCAATGAATAATATACATCAATCATGGGATCCTCAAATAAGAGAAGATTTTTAATGGACTCTGATGACGACGCGGACCGGCCCTCATATTTCACATTTCAAGGTAATGTTAGTTTCTCTAAATTTCTAGTCATTCAGTCACTTGAAGAGAAGGCGGTCACGACCCTTTCCCCTTTCGTGATTGAAAAGCAAATAGAAAGTTTAATTGGCACACCTAAATCTGTTAAAAAACTAAAAAACAAGACTCTTCTAGTCGAAACATGCCGAAAAGCTCAAACGGACAATCTTTTGAAAATTTCCACCTTTTTTGGCCTTTAAGTCTCTGTCACGGAGCATACAAGCCTTAATTCTTCTAAAGGCATCATCCGTGACAGGATGCTGAAAGGGGAAAAAGAAAATGAAATCGTTGACTACCTAAGAGAACAGGGCGTTACCGCCTGCAAACGCTTTACCATCAAAAAAGATCATGATACTGTTGAGACTAACACTTTACTTCTTACGTTCAACACCGTCACGGTACCAAAATCATTAAAAATCTTTTACCGAGTTGTTCCGGTTGACGTGTATGTGCCAAATCCTCTGCGGTGTTTCAACTGTCAGAGGTTTGGCCATCACGAAAACAATTGCCCCGTTGATCCCGGATCTGTTTGTGCGACTTGTGGCGCGGGAGGTCATGACCACCATACCTCCACGTGCAAAAATCCGGCCAAATGCGTTAACTGCGGCAAAGATCACGTCTCTCGATCCAGCGTATGTGAAATTTGGAAAAAAGAAAAAGAAATTTTGAAACTTAAGGTCAACAAAAATGTTACCTATTTGGAAGCTAGGAAATTATATGAAAGTCAAACTCAAACATCTGATTTGGACTTCACAAAAATTGTACACTCACTGGCAAGACCCGAAACAAAAACTACTGGTACCCAATTTTTCGAAAAAGATTTTGACATTTTACCATCTTCTAAAGTTATTTCACCATCTGTAAAACCAACATCTCAGCCAACATCTCAGCCAAGAGCAACTACAGCCCGCTCTGGCTCAGGTTCACAGCCTCGGGCCGCTTCGGCGGCTCGTCCAACTAGTTCTCAGTCTAGTTCTCAGTCTAGTTCACAGTCTAGTTCACAGTCTAGTTTACAGTCTAGTTCACAGTCTAGTTCGTCTGGTTCGCAGTCTGCTAGACAGACTAAAGAACAGCTTAAAGCGGCGGCTAAAGCACAGAAGGAGAAGGATAAACATCGTTCTCCTTCTGGTCACGGCTCTGGCCGTCGATCACATTCTGGCGGAGGCTCGTCCTCCAATAAACCTGCCATCGGAGGTTCGTCCTCCAATAAGCTCGGCAAAGGATCTCCGGATCCCGTTAAAACGGTCAATAAATATGGCGCTTTGGAGGATGACATGGATACTGCTTAGGAGAAGTATATTCTCCTGATTGGTCTCCTGACACGTTTTTTTCTCTCCCATTCATTTAAACATGGATAAAAAGTCAATAATACAGTGGAACTGTCGTGGTCTTAAAGCAAATTATAATGAATTACTAATTTTAATGTCTCTTTTATCTCCAAGTGTCATTTGTCTTCAAGAAACCTTTTTAAAGCAGTCAGATAATGTTAGTTTCAGAGATTTTAGTATGTTTAACTATATTTGTCCTGATGGTCAAAGAGCATCAGGAGGAACTTCGATTCTCGTAAAATCTAACATTCCACATAGTCAGTTTAATCTGAATACAAACTTACAAGCAGTTGCCGTCAATGTCACTTTATCCAAAAAAGTAACGATATGCTCTATCTATATTCCGCCAAATGATGTACTTTCTAAAAATTCTTTGGTCAATCTAGTAGACCAATTGCCGCAGCCATTTATGTTAGTTGGTGACTTCAATGGTCACAGTAAAACCTGGGGTTGTTTGAATACAAATGACAGAGGAGAAATTATTGAAGATGTAATTGCTGAAAATGATTTGTGTATACTTAATGAAAAACAGCCTACATATCTTCACCCTCCCACGGGAAATTATTTTGCCATAGATTTGTCTATTTGTCATCCTAATATATATTTAGATTTTGACTGGTCAGTTTGTGATGACCTGCATGGAAGCGATCACTTCCCAATCATAATAAAAGAAATCGATTCATCTGATGAAGAACAGCATTCTCGATGGAATTTGAAAAAAGCAAATTGGGAAATGTACGTAACATCATGTCAGGAGCGGCTTAGCTCTGAAAAGTTCAAAACAGCAGAAGATATGTCTGCTTTTACATCAGCATTACATGCAATTTCGGAAGAAAGTATTCCGAAATCCTCGACAAGTTCAAAAAGGCGTAATCCATGGTTTACTAATGAATGTAAAACTGCAATAAACAAACGCAAATCGTCTTTACGAAAATTTAATAAAAATCCGTCTCGTGAAAATCATGTACATTCAAAAGTAACTCGTGCTAAAGCACGAAGAACTATTAAAGAAGCCAAACGTTCATCATGGCAACAATATGTCGATAAATTAAATCCTAAAACGCCAGTAAAAAAGATATGGGAAATGATACGAAAAATCAGTGGAAAAAACAAGAAATCTGAATGACATTGTGTTCATATTAAATCTTCCAACGGTAACAAATGTTTTTCCACTGCAGAGATTTCCAATGCATTAGGCGAAAACTTTCAGAAAAATTCTTCAAGTTCAAATTACAGTCAACGATTTCAGGAACTGAAAACTGAAAAAGAATCAGAAAATTTAAATTTTCAGTCATTGAATAACGAAAAATATAACCTTCCCTTCAGTATATCAGAACTAAAGGAGTCTCTTGATAAATGTAAAGATACGGCCGCAGGGCCGGACGATATTCACTATCAAATCCTTAAACATTTACCACCTGATGCATTGGAATCCTTACTTAATATGTTAAACGATATTTGGCATACTGGAAAATTTCCAGAAGACTGGCATAAAGCAGTCATCATTCCTATTCCCAAACCGGGAAAGGATAAGACGGAAGCTACAAATTACCGACCGATAGCGTTAACAAGTTGCATATGTAAAACAATGGAGAGAATGATTAACGATAGGCTCGTTTGGTTCCTGGAGTCAAATAACTTGATTTCCAGAAATCAAGCGGGCTTTCGTAAGAATCACAGTACTGTAGATCATTTAGTTCGATTAGAAACTTTTATTCGTGATGCATTTGTGAAAAAAGAACATGTCGTCGCAATATTTTTTGATCTGGAGAAAGCGTACGACACGACGTGGAAATATGGCATCATGAAAGATTTACATAATATTGGCCTTCGAGGCCGACTTCCAAACTTTATTTCGAATTTCTTATCTGACAGATCCTTTAATGTTAGAATAGGGTCTACATTGTCTGACACTTTTAAACAGGAACAGGGTGTTCCTCAGGGAAGTATTTTATCACCTACTTTATTTAACATAAAAATCTATAACATTGTTAAATGTGTTAACGATACCGATTCTTCGTTATATGTTGACGACTTTGGCATCTTTTACAAATCGAAAAATATGGAAAACATAGAATTCAGACTTCAAAGATGCCTGAATAAAGTAGAAACCTGGGCCACAGAAAACGGTTTTAAATTTTCTAAAACTAAAACCCAATGTGTTCATTTCTGTCAGTTGAGGGGTTTGCACCCCGACCCAGTTCTTAACATTTATGGATCGCCAATTCCAGTTGTTAATGAGGCCAAATTCTTAGGCCTTCTGTTCGATAAGAAACTCACTTTTATTCCTCACATAAAGGCTTTGAAAGCTAAATGTTTAAAAGCTTTAGATGTTTTAAAAGTGCTCTCCAATACAAATTGGGGAGGAGATCGTACTGTACTTCTAAACCTGTATAGATCTCTTGTGAGATCTAAACTGGATTATGGTTCAGTCGTATATGGTTCGGCACGAAAATCATACCTTAAATGTCTTGACACCATTCATCATCAGGGGTTACGTCTTGCTCTTGGAGCATTTCGAACGCATCCCGTAGAAAGTCTTTACGCAGAGTCGAATGAACCGTCTCTATATATCAGAAGAGAGAAATTATCACTACAATATGTATCAAAACTAGCTGCAAACCCAAAGAATTCTGCTTACGATTGTGTTTTTAATCCTCGGTATGAAATATTTTATAACAACAAACCGAGATCTATTAAACCCTTGGGTTTACGTATTAAACCTTTGCTAGTAGACTCTCATATTGACATTAAAAACATCCAGAAATTTTCTTTACCTGTCCAAGAGCCATGGACATTAAAACCTCCTAACGTTATTTTATCATTACACAAGAATAAAAAATCACAGACGAACCCTGACCTTCTTCAATCAGAATTCTTGCAAGTAAAATCTAATTTTCCGAACCATACCACAATCTATACGGATGGTTCAAAACAAGACGATAAAGTTGCATGTTCGGTTGTAAGTTCCCTATTCACAGATACTATACGATTACCAAATGGCAGCTCTATATTTACAGCCGAAGCTAGAGCCATAGATTTGGCCCTCAATCAAATTTCAGTTCAAGAAAACAATCAGTTTATTATATTCTCAGACTCACTTTCTGTTTTATCATCACTTAAAAACGTCAATCACCCCAATCCTTTAATACAACAATTACTTCGTAAATATTTTCAGTTACCATCAAAAGAAATAATCTTTTGTTGGGTTCCAAGTCACGTCAATATTCGTGGAAATGACCTGGCCGATAAAGAGGCCAAGGCGGCTTTAAATTTACCAGAAAGTACCTTCCGAATTCCGCACTCAGATTTTAAATCTCAAATTAATACATATATCAAATCAAAATGTCAAACTAATTGGGATAATCAAATTCATAACAAACTCCGACAAATTAAACCAGATTTTCACAGCAAGGACAATATACTATCAAATAGAAAAGAACAGACTGTCATTACCAGATGCCGAATAGGGCATACCAGAATTACACATTCATTTTTACTAAATAATGAGGTTGCACCATTCTGCATACCATGCAACGAAGTCATCACTATTAAACATCTTCTTGTATCATGCATTGACTTTAACCATATCCGTTCAAAACATTATAAAATTAAAACCATTACCGAGCTTTTTAGCAAAGTTTCTTCTGTCCATATTATCAATTTCTTAAAGGAAGCTGGACTTTTTAACAAGATATAGTCTTTTACTGTACATAACGTTTTTATCATCCGGACGTATACACAATAATTTTAACATTTGATCGTTTTTGAATCTCTTATATATAGAAACGTTTTAAATTGCTGACGTTTAGACGCTATATGCCCTTACCAGGGTTGAGCGTCTATAAATAACTTAAACATTCATTTTTTGTACATCTTTTGAAGAAATGAACGTCTGAGGAAAACGGGGTCCACGGCGGAGGTTAGACTCCAAGGAGAATCGTTTTATGAGATACAAAGTGCAGTGTTATTACCATTGGATATTTTGTGAGTCAGCTGTCCTCTAATTGTGTTCGCATTTTGATGAGAATCTGGAAGATAGCGATTTAAAATGAAATTTAGTACCTTCAAACGCCAATACTTGGAAGGATGAATTATCCTTGTGTAAATATGTGTATACACCGGTTTTCTTGAAATTTTAAGCATGCGTTTTGTAAATTATTATACAAACTGATAGTTTGCACACAAATGCGTGGTTTCATGAATTAATCAGAACACCTGAGTGCACCTAATAATGGACAGAATTATAGCGTTTTCATTTTGAGCAAAATAAGGTTTAGAAGGGGTGGGGGTTAAAAAGGGGTAATTAAAAGCACGGGATCCTATTTTGGTGACCACATCATACCCTAACATAAAGCCCAAATGTTGTACTTATCAAATTTGGTAAAACATTCCTTTCGAATCGCCGGGGCATTAAATTTGTATTTTTTCGGCTTCAGCGTCCTGACTATAATGAACGGAGTTTAGCCATTTGTTTTCCTTTATAGGCTTGTGACACTGATAGGAGACGAAAGCGTAGTGTTGACAACACGACCGAGGCCAATCAACAAGAAACGATTTATACATCAGTGACGCTGAGAGATCCCGAAGGTAAATAGTCAATATTTACATTCTTGGTGTATTTACCGAAAAGCGCCATGGTAAACCATTGGAACGTAATGTAGTTTACATTTCAATAATAACACTGAGCCACGCGACAACACATGATTTTAAATACATAAAAATAAATCATGGCTCTCTACAATCTGATTGGACGTCGGCGACGTCATAACGTCATTGGCGCTGTCCCGCTATAAGCAGAAAACTCCCTGTAAATGTTTTACTGCTTCAAATTTAGCGCTTTTATAAGATTTTTAATGAAGGTTTTGATTGAAATAAATGTAAATATAAGCAAATAACTTAGTTTTTGCTGATGTTTATCGAAGTGTAGATTTCATTGGGTCATTATCAAAGTTTACATGAACCCCCCATTCGGGGTTCATTCACTTTGCACACGTCCCAATTGAGTTTAAACTTCGATAAACCTTAGAATACTAAAATTCAATCCTTAAATAATTACCATTTACCGTATTTATTCGGTTATAGGACGAGGTGTTCCTCAAAACAGAATATGACGTGCAAGCCCATGTAAATTTTAATTTGTTAAACTCGGAGGTAAAAATGATAAATTGCTCGGCAAAGTCTCGCATCTTATCCTAATTCCAACTCTTTGAATAAATCCAGCAATACATTGAGGACTCATGTGAAATTCTTGATGCAGTAAGAATTCTAAAAAATTGGGACACGTAAAATAATAATCGTAAATGCACTAAAATGGAACAGTTTGGGTATATAATGCAATTATTCGTAAAAATGATGCCAGACAGATTGGCAAACAGCGTATGTCCGGATTAGGCTGCTCTGGTAGGAGCAGTTTGATCTGAGTCAACACTGCTTGCCCAGAACTAGCTGTCAACATTCTTAGATTTATTTTACAGTAGAAATGATATCCCTTTCAAGCTACTGTAAAATAGGTTATCTTATTGTGAATTTGTATTGTTTTGTATATGAACAGTAATTTGAATAAAATATTGTTTACACTAAATGATATTAACGGTACGTATTTTCGGGACCGCATTGTGTTAGAAAACCAAAAGTACGTCAACGCATTAGCTGGAAATTAACTGAAAAATACTGTTGTTCGTCTGATTTAATAACTTAAACTATAGTTAAACGTGAAACGTGTTTATTTAAATCAACAAAGGTCTAATCAGCAATAATCAATTCGATTTATACCGATCAACAAGCGTGTAATATTGTTTTATAATCTGGTAACATTCATACTTTGCAAAATCTCGTCGTCAGAAGTTTCTATATCAAATTCCAATCTTAGAATAAGCAATGCGGATGGTAGGTCAATGAACGTCTGAGATCAAACCGAAGCAAATAACAAAAGCGCAAAAACGGACGCCGTGCATACCGAGAATACTTTGTCAGAAATTGAAAAGTATTTGACGCTTTTCAGTTTTCGCTGTTTTATAGCAACCGCAAAATACCGCGAAAATTATCGTGTATGATATGTCCGATTTTAGAATTTTACGGTTTATACATGTTCTTTCTGTATCAGTGACAAGCGAGAAAAGCGGTGAGACAGCTGACTGCACCAAGCCGATAGTCGCCATATCAACGACCGTGATCCTAATCGCCATGCTGGCTCTTGCCTTTGTGGCAAGTGTCTTTATCTTCCTGAAGCTGATGAGGACAATGAAGAGAGAGAAGAAGTTATCCTCCAGGAAGAAATCGCCGATCACATAATGTACTTCAGTGTAATTGCAAAAAGATGCCGTTTAGTGCCGCCATAATTCTCCCAGTGGTTTACCCAATCAAAAGCTTTCTAAAAGTTTCTACAAAAAAAAAAATGATAAAAAAATTAATTTGAAAAAAGGATGCTTTATTTGTTTCAAACAAAAAAAAAAAATACGGTCACGCCACGTATGACAAAAGTGTTGTTGAAAGCTCGCAGTGTTTTTTTTTTTTTTTTCTTTTCTGCATGGATTTTCACCGCTGGGAGAGCATTGAGGGTTTTTACCCTTAAAGAGCCAAAATGAAAGAAATATTGCAGATACCACAAGTTCATTCTGCAAGATTACAAGAAATGTTTCCACCAATCTATATGATATTGAAAATCCAAAGACTGGCGGGCAAACAGTGCAGATTCAGATGAGGCGGCTCATAATGAGCCGCCTCATCTGAATCTACGCTGTTTGCGAATTCAACTACTTCATTTTTAGCGCTTTAAGAGTTCAAGTTCTCTATCGACAATAACACTTGAAGAGCTCAAGGGAAAAACACGGACACAAATTCTTGGAATGAATATATATATATGTTGTGACAGGTTGAAAATTTTCAGAATATTCCCATGTCTTTATGTATTCTAAATCGTAATAATTCCAACTCAACTTTCTACTGCTAACTTAGCGCAATTTGATTGGTAAAGAGCATATAGAAAACGGCCTTTATACTTCAACAGGTAGCTCATGAACTGGGGCTAGCAAACTTAGAGATTGTTTCTACCAGAGCAAGGGTTCTGACTGGTTAAGATTTCCTTTTACGATAACTGATGCCTCTGTAATAAACAGTCTTGGGGAGGAACCTAAGGTCAAATTGCCTCTTGCAGAAAATTTACCATCGGATAAAAAATCTGCATGCATACAACGAGAAAAGGTATTTATAGCATGCAGAAGTGTGCGAATGCTTTTTGAAATTGCTTTTTGAAGTTTGCCGATTTTACCTCACAGTATCGAAAGCCAGACCCTATAGCCCGAATACATTCCCCAAGGTTGATAGATAGGGACAGATATACAGCGAGACTGATCAAGTTTTATCTTCCGTATGTGAAATGCCAGACTGCCTTTTCTCAATAAAGTCTCTTAATTGTTTAATTTAGGGGCAATGTAAACACATTTAGATGCCAGTTGAATACTTTTTGACATAAATAATGGTTTCAACATTGAAATTTCACAGATACTAATAGCCAATGATCGTACATGTGATAGCCTCTACTGGTAGAAGCATGTCTGTATAGGCCAAAATGCAACTTGCTAGCCCCTGTTCATTTAAACCTGTTCCATCATAAGACCATATGCAGAGAACAAAATCCAGAACTCCACCTAATTTATGAGAGAATTATGCTGTTCATTTACTATCTGACTTCAATAAATCCACTAGTTGTCTCCCATCTAGTTTTGGCCTTTCCCTAACTGGGGAGCAAATTATTTTCATAAAGTTTATATGGATATATCGCCTTGTTTTCCGTCATTTTTACAGAAGAGGACAAC
This sequence comes from Ctena decussata, assembly GCA_963989385.1. NCBI lineage: Eukaryota > Metazoa > Mollusca > Bivalvia > Lucinida > Lucinidae > Ctena > Ctena decussata. The sequence continues at coordinate 37,840,569 of OZ022515.1, forward strand.
TGTGGTGACCTGTTTGCTTTTCCGGGGAAGGAGACCCTTCCAAAAAGGGGTCTTCTCTTTCAAGCAAGAATCTGCTCATCTAGGAGCAAATTTTTCCTTAAAATGTTAACCCCAGGTACAACTGAAAATGGCAGATTTGCTCCACCTAAAGGTGTATTTTGCTATGATATCATTTCGAGGAAAAAATGCAACTTCTTTGTGAAAGAGTGGCAATATGTGTGCTATTCTTTCAAAATCTGGTTTGTACACAACTCTACACATCTTCGCTGGCCAAGGACACTAAGTCCATTTCGTTCCTTACGTACGTAAGGAACAAAGTGGCCTAAGTACCCTTGGCTTGCGAAGATGAGCTTTACAGAGATAAACAATAACTTCCTCTTTTAATGGATAAAAAGTTGTTCCAAGAAGACCGTTTTGTATAAAAAAACATAACTATAGTATATACTTTTGTAAATAAATATAGAATCATTATTGTTTTTACTTATATACCCACTGATTCCAACAATAGCTTATCTTATTTTGTTTCGTATCTGATGGTTTTAAGTACTAAGACAGACACGTTTGAACAAACCGTGCATACCGAGATCTGATCTGGGTTTATACTGTTTACCATTTTATCTTCATCTTTCGAACTTATCACTGCGTTTTCGGTGGTATTACATAATCGAGTTGCAGGGAAAACCAGGCGAAACAAAGCAGCCTCATGTTTTGTATAAACAAAACATGAATTATGTTTTGTATAAACAAAACATGAATTGAAAAACAAGATGCAAGATTACAATATCATAAACGATTTTCAACAATTTAGAATTGGTGACAAGCAAATCCTCTGATCAGACTGTACATAAATGCAGTCTGATCAGAGCCTTCGCTTGCCACATCAGCCATCTCTAGAATTGGCACAAGCCAAAGAGCCAACGGTAAGGTATCTGATTACGCAGTATAAATGAGAGGGATAATTTGAATATCACACGACAAAAATGTCACATTGTTGGAAGTCACACGACATATCTATTTTATCAAATGACGCAAAAATGCATTTATCGGCGCAAGGGCGTTGTATTTAAAGTCGGTTTTGGTCCATTGGTTGTTTTGGGTTTAACAGCCATTTGAGACAGTATTTCAGTCTACAATGTATATCAGACTGTCTCAGAGAGAGAGGGAGAAAGACAAGAGAAATGATAGATGAGACAAAGAAATATCCAAACAACCGCAGACCACACCTACTGCAAGCAAAGTAATCCCTTGCCCTACTTTTATCCAAATAAGTAGGACGCCCCGGCACTGGAAGTTAAAACCACCACTACCCCTATTTACAGTAGACTCCCGTTATCTTAAACACTGATTAATCAATCAACGAATAAAGTTTTAACGTAACTCCTTTTTTTCTTTACATTCAATTTCTGTTATCTCTACTGATACTCGGACCAGAAACTGAACTTCGAGATATCAGTAGTTTAGGATGAACTTCTACCTTGAGATATCGAGGGTAAAATGTAATATTATCAGATCCTATATCCCGCAATAAAAGCCAAACGGGTAAAAAGTATCTACATGTACATATATTGACAACAGTTTACCAAAGCTACTCATGGTTACCCGAATGGAAAGCTCTTTCCCAGCCAGATGACCAGTGGGCTACTCCAACCAAAATCACAACTCAAACAAAAGGTAAACGAAGGCACAGACACTGACAATTCGAAAGAGCAACAGAGTGAATGGAACAACAACAGCACCACCACCTTGAAACGGTCAGTAATAAGCCAAATTTACGGGATCCCAACCCTGGACCAAACAACAATGGTATGCAAAATACATACTGAATAAAACGAAGCAAAGCAACCTGGCCTAGAAAATGTCATATTTGATTGGTAATACATCATTTTTTCGCAATTCAATAGAGGATCTTACATGAGTGCTCATGTATTATTGAATTTATTAAACGAGTTGGGGAAAAGATAAGATGCGAGGCTATGCCGAGCATCTTATCGGTTTCCCCCAACGAGTTTAATAAATTCAATAATACAGGAGCACAAATGCAAGATTCTATTTATCATATGACATTAAAATTATATTTTATTAGCACATTTTGCACTAAACCGTCACAATTTCGCCATTAGAAAACGCGACGTTTTATGGACGTCAACGTATAACGTTACGACGTAATTTGCATATTTTATCCACTAGTGGATTATCTTTTTTAATGCATGGCTTTATTACACTCTCAAATGCGACATCATTTGATAAATTACAGCACAACTCTGGTTGATATAGTCATCTTATATGGTAAGTAAATGAATCTTTTAAAGTTTGGAATGAAAGGAAAACCCGTTCGCCGCTACCGAAGGCAAAATTCATTTTGGTTATTTAAACAATGTTGCTAACAATGGCATCATCTGCAAAAGAAAAAATACAAATGTCCGGGGAGAAAGCAGTGAAATAGTCATTAAGTGACCTTGACCAAAGGTCATGTGTCCGTTGTGTATCAACAATACAAAATTTATAAAGGACTTTTCCTATGAAACTACTGGGCCAATTTCAAATAAATTGCATATGCAGCCTTCCGGCAAAGCGGGAAAGAAAGTTTATATATTTCAATCCAGATCGCATGATCCCGCTGGCCACCATGCCCATATATAGTAAAAACCTTAAAAAATCTTCTTTTCCAGAACAACTAGGCCGATTGCCTTGAAACCTGGTATGTAGCATCTGGGGCACCAGTACTACAGAGTTTAAATAAATGATGACCTTGGGAGGAGCGGCTGTTGCGTAGTGGATAATTCTCCGGACTACCAATCCAGGGTTCGCAAGATCGATACCCCGCTTCTCCGGTCTTTCGGATGAGGCTTTAAACTGAGGTCCCATCTCCATATGACCTCGTTGTTGGTGGGACGTTAAACCCGAGTTCACTCACTCACTCGATCACTGATGACCTTTGGTTGACCCTGACCTTATTTATGGAAAGGTCAGATATGATTCTTAATGTTTTTGAATGGGAAAAGCTTAATAAGTGCATTTTTGTTGCTATATTGCTCTGTGTTATTGAGAGGAGATAGCGTCAACCCCTTAGAATTCTAGAGGTCAAGGTCATTAGGTGATCTTGGCTAAAGGTCATGTGTCCGTTGTGTATCAACAATACAAAATGTACAAAGGACTTTTCCTATGAAACTACTGGGCCAATTTCAAATAAATTGCATATGCAGCCTTCCGGCAAAGCGGGAAAGAAAGTATATATATTTCAATCCAGATCGCATGATCCCGCTGGCCACCATGCCCATATATGGTAAAAAAATGAAAAATCATCTTCTCCAGAGCCAGTGGGCCGATCGCCTTGAAACTTGATATATAGCAGTTTGAACTCTAGTTTTACAAAGTTTATATAAATGGTGATCTTCGGTTGACTTTGACCTATTTTATTGCAAGGTCAGATTTTGTCTGTAAGGCTTTTGAATGGGAAAAGCTGAAAAAGTGACTTTTCTGTTGCTATTGTGCTCTGTGATATGGAAATGCAGTCAGTTTCCGCCCCTATGAATACTATAGGTCAAGGTTATTTAGTGACGTTGGCCAAAGGCCATTAGCCTATAGTGTGTCAACAATTCTAAAGGACTTCTCCTCTGAAACTACTGGGCCAATTTCTATTAAATTTCATATGCATCCTTCCGGCAAAGCGGTAAAGAAGGTTTATTTATTTGACCCAGGTCACATGACCATATACATGTATGGCAAAACGCTTAAAAAACTTCTTCTTCGAAACCACTGAGCCGATTGCCTTGAAACTTGGTATGTAGTATCTGGGGATTTAGTACTACAAAGTTTATAGAAATGGTGATCTTGTGTTGACCTAGACCTATTTTATTGCAAAGTTTATCTGTAAGGCCTCTGAATTGGAAAAGCTAAAATAAAAAGGTGCATTTTTGTTGCTATAATGCACTGTGATATGGAAATGCAGTCAACTGCAACTCCTAAGAGTTCTAGATGCCTAGGTCATTTAGTGGCCTTGGCCTAAGATCACTTGTTCGTTGTGTGTCAACATGTTCAAAGGACTTCTACTCTGAAACTTCTGTGCCAATTTCAGTTAAATTTCATAAGCAGCCTTCAGGCAAAGGAGGAAAGAAAGTTTATATATTTGGTCCAGGTCACATGAACAAGATGGCCACCGTGCCCATATATGATAAAACTGAAAAATCATCTTTCCTAGATCCACAGGGCCTATTGTTTTGAGACTTGGTATATAACATATTGGACTCTTGTATTGCGAAATGTATAAAGTCAGGGGTAACAACCTACGTCATAGCATGGATCTCGCAAACATATGGATCGCCGCCATCTTTGAATTGCAGGGTAAGTTTTTCCTCTCGTTTAAATCAATAAATCAGTGTCTGTCAAAACTAAACAGTTTTGGCGGTGCCTGACATTACACTTGGACAGAATGTATAATGATCGAGCCCAGAAATGCCGCTGCCTTTGTAATTGCCTCCCCACAGTTAAACAGGTGAAAGACAAAAGGACGATTTTAGCAGAGATATAGTGTACACATTTATGAAAAATAACGTATTTTACCGCTAATACTACCAATCTTACCAATATTTATGTGATCGTAGTTAGCATTTGCCCTAAACTATTAGTCTTAAACATATTTTGTGATGGAAAACGGAAAGAGCATTAAAACGGCCAATTTTGATCTCGTAGACACTTATGACGGCAGAGGTGTCGTGCACACAGGTATGGCAAACGTCACAGACTCGTGCATTCTGATTGCATCAGTTCCTGGTCATTGCTCATCTTTTGCTTTTAATTGTACAAATTCATGGTCATTACTCAAATCATACTTTTAATGTAAGATCCGTTGTTCATTTTATGATTTGAGCTTAAACAATAGTCCAACAAACCAGTCTTTTTTGTATCTGCTATTAGTGTTTGCCCCAGATAAGTAAACCAATCAGAGCACCCGAATTTTCAAATTTTCAATAGATTTATTGGTGTAGACTCATCACTTATCCATGAAGAGAGTCTTCACCAATAAATCTACTGAAGACTTGAAAATTTAAGTGATCAGAAATGTACAGTCTTCTCTGGCTTGTCACGTCTATAAATGGCTTCAACATTTAGCATGATGTAGGGGATTGATTTGATCGCTCAGACCTGCCTAAAGGCCTTTTTCCTGCATATTTTCGATTTCTTTTATCCCCCCCCCCCACCCGGCATTACGAGACCTGTACCATGTTAATTTGAACAGATCTGAATTTCACTTTTTGCGGTTGCATATAAATAAAAATAAGACCTTTGCTTTATCATAGATAACGGACGTGTCCAGTGTATGGTCAAATAGACAAAATGGCAATTTAAAATATAACCATAAAACGGCGGCCCGAAATACACGCCCACCCCCCTTTTAAATGATTTTAAGCGCTATTTAAAACGGTGTATCATTCGTGAAAATGCGTATTTAAGTGTGCAATTTTCTTTAAAAATTAGAGGAACATTCAGTCTATCATTCAAATGAAAACCAGCTTCTGTGCGCCTACTTTTGCTTGACAAATGGGCTTAATAAGATTTACCTTACACGTGCCCAAATGGGTGTTCCATGTATTAAATGCGTCCTGGAAGAACTGTGAAAACTCACAGCCGACTCAAGTTCGTAGATATTTTAAGTATATATCGCCGATAAAACTGAGCACCAAATATTGCAATCATGTATTTTGCATACAATTAAGTGTTGTCTTGGAAACTGTAAACCCTAAAATTTGATGTTTAAGTTGCTTCCAAAAAGTAAATATCCAACTGAAATGCTTTACTTTCTATTGCTCAGAAATATTCACCTGACGATGACCTTGAAAAGTCTATGCATGAATAAATTAAAAGGAGGTGACGAAGAATAACTCTATAATCGCCATCGAAACTTCCCATTAACGCATGATCAGCTGGCAATTATTGATTTATACTTCGTCATCTCCTTTTAATTTTTTTTCATTCATAAACGCTTCAAGGTCAACGTAAGGTGAATATTTTTTAACTATAACAGAACACACTTTAATTATTTATGAACCATTTATATTAGGTGTCAAGAGAAAACTTCATTTGAGCTGCGACGCGAGAAAACCAACAAAGTGGTTGTGCGTCCAGCGCAGACTCAGATCAGCCTGGGCATCCGCCTAGTCTAATCAGAATCTTCACTTAAGCGCTTAAAGGGTAGCTAAGGGTCTAAGCGGACAGCGAAGGCTCTGATCAGACTTGGCGAATGCCTAGGCTGATCTGAGTCTGCGCTGGGAGCACAACCACATTGTTGGTTTTGTCGTGTCGCGGCTCATTACTTTAAGAGAAATCGTTCGAGAACGATTCAGAACATTTCGCTTCAGACAGCATTTTTTAAACGCTTAAAATGTGACTACTCATATTCAGAGACTGTTTCTATGACTTAAACCGTAGGGTGTCCACGCAAGGGGTCACAATAATTAAAAAATAAGACATTTTTAGCGCGCCTTTGCGAAGCAAAGGAGAGCTTATGCTATACCCCCGGCGTCGTAGTCCGAGTATGCGTCAGCGTTCGCGTCCGCGTCCATGTTCGCGTCCGTGTTCGCGTCCGCGTCCGTGTCTGTGAGCAGTCTAACCTATGTTAACCATTTGCGTTTAGGTCTTTTTCTAACAAACTATAAGGGCTAGAGTAATGAAACTTGGTACAGACTTAGATCAGAACATGATCGCCTCAATGTATGCACCATGTATGACCCTGACCTACTGGTCATGGTCTACTGACTTTGAAAAAAAATAGGTTAATGTAGTTTAACCTATGTTAAGCATTTGCGTTTAGGTCGTTTTCTCACAAAGTATAAGAGCTAGAGTAATGAAATGTGGTACACATTTACATCAGCACATGATCACCTGAATATAATTATGCACCATGCATGACCTTGATCTACTTGTCATAGTCTACTGACTTTGAATTGATTGATTGATTGATCGTTTAGGGTTTAACGGCCCTTTGAGAAAGTATTTCAGTCTATATCGGGCCGTCTCCCAGAGAGAGGGAGAAAGAAAAGAGAAATGCTAGACCAGAGAAAAAAATGTCCAAACAACCCCCACCCGCACCCTTTGCAAGCACAGTAGGCCCTTGCCCTACAATGTTCCAAATCAGTAGGACGCCCCGGTACTGGAAGTTATACACAGCACCATCGCACCACCCGACCACCCCCTACTGACTTTGAAAAAAAATCAGGTTAATGTATGTTAAACATGTGTGTTCCAAGTCAGTTTCAAAGTAGTTAAAAGGGTTAGAGTCATGATATTTGGTCATGACTTGCATCTGGATGAGGGTATGTGAGTGTAACCAACCATGTAGGATAGTGACATACATTTTTACGCTTCACTGACTTTATATATTTCTCAGTCCCTATATGGGTTACAGTTATGATACTTTGCACACACTTACACATGGACCAGATCATTTCAGCAGCATCCTGTTTGTATGGATTTGAGTATGTTTTATGCTTCATTTGACTTTATGATACGCTTCACTGACTTCGTGATATTTCTCAGTTCCTGTATGGGTTAGGGCCATGATACTTGGCACACGCCTACATATGGACAGGACCATTTGAACACCATCATCCATGTATGGATTCGACCTATAGTTTTGCTTCACTGATTTTGTGATATTTCTCAGTTCCTATAGGGATTAGAGCCACTATACTTGGCACACACTTATATATGGACAAGAACATTTTAGCATTGCCATCCATGTATAGATTTGACATGTGTTTTATGCTTCACTGACTCATTCATATTTCTCAGTCCCTATATGGAAGGCAATCATTATACTTGACACTCACATACATTTGGACAAGAGCCTTTCAATACCACCAGCGCTGTGAGAGTCAAGCACCTGTAAGCCGCGCTTTGTTGTCTTCTGACAACTCTTGTTAGAATTTGTGTGCTATTCTGGCCACACTTTTCCTGAACAAGCCGTCTGGAGGCAGATTACTAGTACTTAGCATACATTCTTTCCCCCATTAACTGGCAACTGCTCTTTACGAATTTGTGGATGAGAAAGAATGGAAATAGCAATCATTCCATGACCAAATCGCCAGGCCGGGTAGCGCAATCGGTAGGCACCTGACTCGTAAGTCAGAGGTCCTAGGTTCGAATCCCGGTCTGGCCACATACTTTCGTTTCTCCTTCCGCTGATTCAAGAAAGGCAGTTGTCAGTTACTGGCGAAAGTATGCGCACTTAGTACTGGTTAACCGCTTAGGAGGTCTAAGCCTGCCCAGGAATAGTGTGGTTAGGTTAACTGACCGTCCCGACATGACCTTAGTTGTTTACCGTGGACGTTAAGCATCAAATCAACCAATCAACCAACCATGACCAAATCTTCACGAAACAGTATACCGGACGTGGAGTCAACCTCGTGTGGCTAACACCCTAATTAGCAGCCTCGCTACCGACCGAGCTAACATTCTACTTTATATGTGCGTACGAGATCTATGCCTTTGTATGTGTTTACGACATCATCCAACGTTTTTCTTCCATTTTAAATCATATCCAACATCTACACTGGTGCGAAAGCATTGCATTTCTACCATAATTGTAATATTTGTAAATAATTCTGTGGGAAAACGATTTAAAGATCTACAATATGCAATTTTACTCAAAAGTGTGTTCGATATCTATGCAAAATGTGTGCTGACAGTACCGATTAGAATCACTGTGTTGAGGCAATTAAAGCTGTAACATTATAGTTAGGCAAAAGTCACTCATCAGTGGGTCGAAAATATTCACTAGTACCACCAAAATTACGAGTTTTGTAAAATTTCTAATATAAACACCTTGTTTGAAGCAATTTATTTACCTTTTCGCACAAAGATGGCGGCGTCCTATCTGTTTACGAGATCTATGCTATGACGTAGGTTGTCACCCTTGAAAGTGATGACCTTAAATTAACCTTGTTCTATTTTACGGCAAGGTAAAATTTTGTCTTCGAGGCTTATGAATGGGAAAAGCTGAAAAAGTGCATTTTGCCATCGCTATGAGACTCATTGATTTGAAAATGATGTTCATAAGCATAAAATCTCAGATGCATTTGACATTAGATCATATTGTACAATTTACCCCTGAGTACTGAGGGTAAATGGCCTCAGGTGAGCTACATGACAAATGGTCCTCTTGTTTTTAGCTGCCATCTGACCCAATTGATGACAGAACCGACCCTCGTTTCTTCAATACCCCAATTCTACTGAATGACGCTTTGACTGCGCTCTTGGCGATCATGGAGCTTCATCAAAATTTTCGAAATCGTCACAGAAGCATAGGCATTTGCCAAAACTTTGAACTTGTGCGCTTTCAGTACGCTGCCAGTACGCTTCTAATACGATCTCGCCACGTTAGTCACGATGCTGCCGCGATTTACCTGCGCTTCTTCCACGCTACGGACTTCGAGGGCGCTTCTAATACGCTGCCACTACGGCAAAGGATGTCAAGCTACGCTTGCTCTACGCTTATTACGATGCATTTGCGATCGTGCTACGACCAAAGTACCGGAGCTGCGCTCATGCTGCGCTTGTGTTTCGGTTTGCAACCACTTCTATGTAATTCGGCGGAGAATCGGGTTAGGCTGAAGGTAGCCACCAGCCTTCAAACAATATTGATAATATAACAATTCCCGTGGTAATGATCCAGCTGGCAATCATGAACTAGTGACTTCGAACAACTCGTCCTGTTCTTCTTGCTGCTCAGGCTCAACGAGGGCCTCTGCTCGGCGTTCTGAAAGGCGCCTATCTGGCTCAGTTTAGAGAGCAAGAGCCAGCCCCCCTCCACCCCCCCCCCCCCCTGTCAAAACCAGAAGGCGAACTCCACACACAGGCCTGGCCAGGAGACTATTTTCACGCAGCCTGTACCACAGGAGAGGGTATTCCAATTCCTGCTCCGGGCATCTTGAATGCTTAAATGAAACGTGAGAATCGAGTTATGAAACGTCGTGGAAACGCGGAGTTTTCATGCTCAGATCGCCATAAGAGCAGAGGAGACATAATACCCCCATTCCACTGGACGGCGCTTCTACTGCTCTCCGAAATTTCGGACAAAGCGCCATGAATCGTAGCAAAAGCGGCAGCAGCGCAGGAGAAGCCTCTAGGTCGCAGTGAAAGCGTATCAGAAGCGGCATGATCGCCAAGTCACGGCGCTTGTTTTGACTCTGCAAAAAATTTACGTAGCGGAAGCGCCGTGGACTCAAAGCGCAACGAAAGCGTAGTAAGAACGTAGCTCGAAATTCATGAACGCAGCAGCAGCGGGAGCAACGCAGCACCAGCACAGCGGGATCGTGCCGACAGCGCCGTGAGATTCGTCTGCGACCCAGCTACGCTTCTGCTACGCTCTTTGCGCTCCCGTTGCGCTCTTGCCGCTTCCGCTGCGACTCTATTATTTATGAATAGCGCGACCACGACGCTTCCGCTGCGCTCTTGGCGCTTTATCTGCGTTTCCTCTGCTCTTATGGCGATCTGGGCATGAAAACGCCGCGTTTCCACGACGTTTCATAACTCGATTCTCACGTTTCATTCAAGATGCAGGCTGCCAGGAGCAGGAGTTGGAATACCCTCTCCTGTGGTCAAAGTAAAAAGTATGCAAAGACCAGGAACTGAAACAATCAAAATCCAAATCCAGCCCTCAAACCATAGTTTCAAGGCTGCGTGAAAATAGTCTCCTGACCAGGCCTGGGTGTGGATTTCGCCTTCTGCTTTTGACAGGGGGCCAGGCTCTTGCTCTCGATAGGCGCCCTTAAGAACGTCGAGCAGAGGTCCCAGTTGAGCCTGAACAGCAAGAAGAACAAGACGAGTTGTTCGAAGTCACTAGTTCATGATTGCCAGCTGGGCCATAGCCACTGGAATTTTTATATTATCAATATTTTTTGAAGGATGGTGACTAACTTCTGCTGGACCCGATTCTCCGCCGATTTACATAGAAGCGGTTACAAAGCGCAACACAATCGCAGCATGAGCGCAGCTCCGGCACTTAGGTCGTAGCTCGATCGCAAATGCATCGTAATAAGCGTAGCTCAACCGTAGCTTGAAATCCTTTGCCGTAGTAGCAGCGTATTAGAAGCGCCCTCGAAGTCCGTTAAGCGTGGCAGAAGCGCAGCTAAATCGCGGCAGCATCGTGACTAGCGTGGCGAGATCGTATTAGAAGCGTACTGCCAGCGTACTGGAAGCGCACAAGATCCAAGTTTTGGCAAATGCCTACGCTTCTGCTGCGATTTCGAAAATTTTGGAGAAGCGCCATGATCGCCAAGAGCGCAGTCAAAGCGTCATCCAGTGGAATGGGGGTATTAGTGTGTGCGTTGTCATCGGGTATTTAGGAAAATATGTGGTGATGCAATTCTTCTTTTGAGCAGTATATTAAGCATTGTTAATGATTATCCTTCATTTACAGCCAATTTTAAATTACTTATCATCCCAAATTGATCCAGTGCTACCAAAATAGTGTGTTTATCAGATGGGGATTCTCAAAATCTCACCATTTAGCCACGAAACGAGAAACCCAACAACGTGGTTGGGCGCCCAGTCCAGACTCAGACTAGCCTGGACATTCTCCCAGTCCAGTCAGACTCTTCACTAAGCGCTTGGAGGGTAGCTTAAGGATTAAGCAACCTTCATGCAGACAGCGAAGACTCTGATCAGAGTGGGCGCACAACCACATTGTTGGTTTTGTCGTGTCGCGGCTCAATTATGTCATAGTTGATCTGAGTTTTCCCAGTTTGCACATACCGGCAGGTGCTTTATCACGTGATAATGTATATCATCTATACATTTGAGTGCAGATGATATTTTTCGGTGTAAAATAAGATTTCTCATATATACCATAGATTAATTTTCATTAGTTTCTTGGTTCCGCGTAGCTGCACATTACAATTACATGTATTTGTATTCAAAATCAAAACTGGTGGAAATAGAAACTGACTATTGTTGGTGGCAAATGACTTGAAATCATGTTCTTTGATGTTAGCTTGACAGAGTTGTAACCTATGAATGGGAAGTATAGAATAAAGTTGACTTTTGAGGGGAGATCCACATTTGCGCTGACTGGCAATATACAAGTGCGCCGATTTTCGCGAGGGGGATTCAATATATAGTGCAAATAGCTTAATAACTTGGTTAACATGCACAGCAGCATCATATGTCATATATGAAATACAAGACCATTATCTTTATAGTGATGTACAACACATTTGCATAACATATGCTTTTTATCGAAAAGCAGTACTCAAGAACAGTCCACTCATAGACCATTGGCTATATTTTTCTTCCTGAGTAAAATGATCTTTTTCTTAAAATTAAAACTAAGGGCTGTAGTTCTGATATAGGTGTACAATTATAAAATATCTTAATATCAAAAGGTTTGACAAAATTCTTAACATTACATCCAGGATGTGCCGATGAACACAAGTAGCCCCATTTTTAAAATTCACAAAATTAAGCATTTTGTTACAATTTGTGAAAAATCAATTTTTGAAATATGCAATTTACGTTAGCAAAACCACGTCATTACTAAAGCAAATGACTGAATAAACAGATTTATGCAGAAATGAACACTCTTCCTCCATGACAATGGCCGCTTTGAGTCAAAATGTTAAAACTTACCCCACCACTCAATGCAAATTCTTGTTAATTTTGAAAATGGGGGTACCTGCATTCATCTGTGGCTCCCGAATACATTGAACTGAATATAGCTTAACCTTTTCGCGGCACGGTTTACCAACCTATTCGCCTATCTGTGGCTGTAAACGGAATTGTGAGATTGCGAACAGCATTGAAGAAAATTGATAAAAACTAAGTGGTCGGTTAGAACTTTTGACTAGTATATCACTGGGAATAACTTAAGAGCTGAACAGATTTTAGTGACCTTGACTTTATTTTCAAGGTCCCAGGAGGACTTGGATATGTAGAAATTTCTCAAAAACTGACATATCTCATTAAGCTTTTGCTTGATTTCCACTTTACATACATAGAGATACCTTTGGAACAGTCTAATAATCTACTCAGACTCTACTGTGTTTTGATGACCTTGACCCCATTTTTAAGGTCAAAAGCTAATTTCCAAATGTGTATTTTTTCTCTTAAAAATGAGATATCTTAACCAGTTGACAGATATGCATCACACGTGCATGAATATATCGTTGTGACGGGTTTAAGACATGTTTAGTAGCTGACGACCTTGACCATTTTTGTAGTTGATGACCGTGACCCATTTTTTTAGGACATAATCTTCCATGTCGAATATCTTTAGAACCAGCGGATGGATTTTCTCCAAACTAGCATGGATAGTTTATTTGCACAGGCTTTTTATTCATTAGAGGTGATTGGAAATGGGCTGGTGGGGGACATCAGTATTTTCTGAAAAACATTTCTAGTTCTCAATTATTTTGAGGAAAAAACTGTATATCAAGCACTACTTGCACTGCCTTGCGACACATAATTACGTTTATGCTCGACAAATTTAATGTATTTCATGTAATACATGAATAACTTTTATGCAACTATTGTTATAATTAAAAATATGTCGCTGAAAAACAGCACAAACTGCGTTACGTGTCCCCTGGTAAGGATCTTTATGAGAACTACAATGATTGTCAGGAACATGTCCCTTTTTCAACAGACTGCGCATTTGCATATTTGAGTTTGAGAACTTATCTTTAATTGAATATTAGCAATTTACATACACCATAGGGTAGGTTTCGCGGCGTTGCGATTTTATATATCTAGATATTGCTTTACTATCATTCAAATCAATTTCAATGAACAATGACTGTCGTCGGTTCAGTGATACTGTGACTGTGTTATGGTTGGGCAAACAAAACGGTTGAACAACGAGTAGGGTCGAGTCTGGTAACTTCAGACAGTGGGTTAATTCGGACATACATTTGCAAACAGTGAAAATCCAGATGAGACGGCTAATCATGAGCCGTCTCATCAGGATTTTCACTGTTTGCCCAGTTACTTTTGTTTTAATGCCAAATAACTGACATATAAAGGAAACACTGTCGCTGTCCGAATTTACCTTCTGTCCGAATTTACTTGACTTGATCCTAACAGTAAAATATCGCTTTACCACCACTGAAGATGACTCGGATATGAACTAAACAGATATTGATATTTTTCAATGTAAGTTTTTACAATCATTTGTCCAAACTTTAAAGTGATTTAATTAATACTTTCCATTGGGAACACCACGTTGAGACAACGTCATAGTGTCATCAGTAAACACTTCAAAATTGTTTTCAAGCTTAACTAATAACTATTTACATTCGCTGACAGTTTTCTTAGATGAACCTACATGTATACTGGGCTGACGATGTTCATGCACCCATGAACAATATTCGTTCAAGTGATGTTACGCGTAAGCGACGTCACGGATAATTCAAGTAGTTGATTGGCCGACGTAACGTTTGATATACGCCATGCCATAGTGACTCCTGTTGAACGTCATAGCCAAACACGTCGGCTGATAACTATTTTTGTCCTTGGCTTTATATTAGTCCAACTTTTACGAATAAGTAAAATTTATGTGAAAACATAATATAAACATAAACTATAAATTTCAATTTTCGGAAGTTAATGAAAGTATGAACGCAATGGTTCCGTCCGAAATTTACATGACGCCCTTCCGGCTTCACTTAATTATGACGTCACCCATTGCGTTCATACTTCCATGTTCATCCGAAAAAACGACATTTATTTATTAGCAACGTAAAATTAAACAATTAATAGAATGGAAATTAGGATTCATTAATACTAAAATCATAACTCTATACATGACTAACAAGATAAAGATAAAGATTGGTAAAAGCAAGTGAATTTTTAAGGACGTTTTAGGTCAGAAGTACGAAAACATTTGGTCATTTTTCAGACCCTGCGTCACCGATTTCTTTGGCCATTGTTTGTAGCCAGCATCACAGATTCGTTTTATAATTAAGGAATGAATTTCATTTTTCTGATGTTTATCGAAGTATAAACTACATTGGGTCGCGTGCAAAGTAGGTGAACCCCTTCGGGGTTCATGTAAACTTTGCTAGCGACCCAATGTAGTTTATACTTCGGTAAACACCAGAAAAATTAAGTTCATTGCTTATATTTACATTTTTCTATCTATTATTTGGCCGCAAATTTGCGTTAGTGGCGACAGTTGACGCAGAAAAACAAATAAACGCAGTTTTTCTACTACATGTATCAGCGGAACAGCGTCAACGACGTCATAACGTCGCCTACGTCCAGTCAGATTGGAGAGAACCATGGCTTATTCTGACGTCACTAAACGTCATGTAACGTCTCGTGAACCGATGTAGTTATTGAAGTATAAACTACATTGCGTTCTAATGGTTTACCATAGAGCTTTTCAGTAAATGCACGGAGAATGTAAATATTAGGTGATGTTTCTGTCTTATACATTATTTGTTTCATTTAAGCATAAGGTACTAATAAGATGTCACTGTTTCTATATACAGTTGTCTTAAAGGTAGACAGGGTAGCATCAAATGGATGAAATGAACGCAGTTGTGTATTTTTGAAGACAAATCATACTTAAACTGTGAGGGTTCATGTAGAAGAACTCTAGGGAGAAGAACTCTATAAGCATACAGCTTTCGTTCTAATCCCATAGCTTGTACTGATATGTTATTTGTATATGTATGTATATATGTATGTCATTGTAAAAGCGAAATAAATATGTTTAAACCAAACTGTGAGGGAAAGAACTATGAAATATTCAGTGGAACAAAAGATTACGTAGTACTCCGTTGGTGTAAAAAATAAGAATAGTCGTCACTGTCTATAGACAACCATGGTTAACTATGTGTATACAAGGGCTGGTACGAAACGCAAAAGAGCTGTTACGCAACGAAAACAAGTCATAGTTACCAGACGACCTGATGACAAGGTCGTTTAGTATCTGTGACTCTTTTTCGTTTCATAACAACTCTTATCCGTTTCGTAATATCCTTGAAAACAAAGTAAACCAGGTGTGATAGATACGGCTTCAAAATGAAAATAGTCTTGCAGGACAAAATTGTATTCACGAAACCTTGACAAAATATACAAAGGTACTCCTCGTACATTTGTACAATGTTTTCTAATGGTTTTTATAGTACAAACACAGTTGAATACAAACCAATGTGCCTCTAACCTGCACAATTTTACACATTGGCGCAATCTGGAATTATGAGGAGTAGGTGCCATCAGGGATACCTGTTAGCAAAAATCAGCTGAGCCTTTCTTTATACAAGTAAACGTAACTATACAGAATTTAGTGCGATACCGACGCGCGAGGGGGGGGGGGGGGGGGGGCGTTATCTTCTTCGCGAATCCTCATATTACTTCGCGTAAGTAGTGTCGTAGTGCAGTAGAACTTCGATGGCTCGAACCCTGATGGCTCGTTAACCCTGCCTGGCTAGAACTCATTCTTTGGTCCATAGATGTCAGTTTACATAGAAACTAACCCTGGATGGCTGGAACTTCCTTTGGCTGGAATTAATGTTCATGGTCCCAAGCCTGTTCGAGCCATTGAAGTTCTACTGTAATAAAATCGGGGTCACTTTTCTTAAGATGAATGACCGGGGGTCGTTCGTTATTCTGTTATTCTATTGGGTGTCAGTTCTTCGCAAGCGGTCATTTTACTTCGCGTGGAATTTTTATAATATTGTGACCGCGGAGTCATAAAATATGACTAGGAGAATAATGACGCGGTGGAGCCGTAATTCTATGGGGGTCACTTTACTTCGTTACTCCGACACGAAATTTTCATGCCACGTGATTCTTCGCCTTGTATAGGCCAAGAGGCAAACAAGCATTGATTCAAATACCTATTATGACCAATGTCGTGGAATCACAGTATCTAATGAACAATTCGTTTTGTCATTTACCAGTAAATAGTGCTTTAATAAGCTTTATAATTAAATGTTGTAATTAATCGTATATAGTGAACAGTTCATTTCAATTTTGAAGAGCGCAGTAGCAAAAAGCGAAGTTTTCGACACTGGAACACTAAAATCAAAGAAATGAGCAGGGTGTGTTACCAGATGAAACCAAACAATAAGCACTAATACGGGTTCCTCCGACTTTACATTTGCAAACGCTAGTGATTACTCAGAAAATAAATTCATTCATATTGGATAATAGAGCAGCGATATGACAAATCTAACAAAATTGAAATTTGCGCCCGGCGAAGACTGATCAGCCTGGACATCCGCCGAGTCTGATCAGTCTTCGATGTTGGCATGGTGCTAGCTTAGACCCTTAGCTACAACTAAAGCGCACAGCAAAGACTCTGATCAGACTGGACGGATGCCCAGACTGATTGAGTCTTTGCTGGGCTTACATGCTACTTTGCTGGATTTGTCGTGTCGCACCCCACATATACTCTACAATGCCTTTGTTGTTGCTCCTTTCCAATTTTGAAGATTTATTCTGACACAGTGTGCCTATAAAAGCAATGGAAAGTTTACGTGTGTTATTCTGCAACAATTCACTGTTTCGGAGCGCGTGGGTCTAATTGTTGACGTCACTGACGATTACTGACGTAATTTTGTGACGTTTTGAGACATTAGAGGGTGTAACGTCTCGTTTTCTTTCTAAAATCGCCATAAAAACGTACATTTATCTTAGATACAGTTAAGAATACTAGCGGCAGCATGAACGCGCTGGCAGGAAGGTTGGGGGAATTTTAATCGATACGTTTCTCCTGAATTTGTGAGACTGTAACCCAATCTGAGCCTAAGATAGTAGCGCTCTGCCGCATAGGCACCGGGCAGTCCATCTATTTCGCGGCTCCGACGGCAAAGAACTTACTAGTATATCAATTGAATAGGTTGTAGATGACTTGTGCAATTAGCTTCTTGAAAAAGACGTGTAACAGGAAGCGTGAAATGGGAATCTTGGTAATATGTGCATATAAGCGTGATATGTCCGTCCTTAGTAAGTTCTTGAAGAGAATGGGCAATTTTAGGGGGTGCAAATGTACCGTTTTCTTTCTGTCTGTCTTACTTTCTTTTTTATTTTATTTATTTTTTGTCGCCCATCTCATGGGTTAGAATGTAACTAATAAGTCCTAACTTATAAAGAAGCAAACTCTTTCGTGTAAGAGTAGACTGTTTGATGGAAAGGATTCGTATTTTAAGGAAGCAGGTTTTATACACTTTAAACGTGACATGTCAGCCACGACACGACAAATCCAACAAACTAAGGGCATGTGCGCCCAGCGAAGACTCAGATCAGCCTCGGCATCTGCCCAGTCTGACCTGACTCGTGGCTGTCTGCATGGAGCTAGCTTAGACCCTTAGCTACATTTTAAGTGCACAGCGAAAAATCTAATCAGACTGGGTGGATGCCAAAGCTGCTCCGAGTGTTCGCGTGGCTGATCTGAGTCTTCGCTGGACGCACATGCCACTTAGTTTGTTTTGTCGTATCGCGGCTCAAATATATTCATTTACCATCAGACATGCTTTCTCATGACACGGCTTTTACCAAATTAAATCATTAACCATTAAACTGCCGAGAATGCTATGACGTAAGTTTCCTGTTCTTTCGTGTCACTTTTTCCTCATTTTAGTAATCTTGTGTTTCATCTGTAATCATACCAGGTAATGCGGAACAATAGTTTGGATGGATGGATGGATGGATGGATGACTTGCCATTTTATGTCCTTATTTAAAATAATTACAGTCATATCAGAACAACGGTAAACTTTTAATTAAAGGCTGTGTGCAATGGAACCCCGTTTACGGTTGGAAAGGTTTCTGTCTTCAACGGGTCTCGAACCCGAGACTGCTATATTAGCAGTGTTTCAAAATTATAAGATAAAAATAAGTGTTAACTTATAAAGTGAAAACATTTTTTTTTTCAATATGTTTTATGATTTGTTTCCATTATCTGAAAAAACCATACTGTGCCTATAATGACTGTTGCTTTAATATTTTGAAAAAAGGCAAAATTGTGAAAGTTCGGTCTTATATTACAAGCACAAAAGATATATTCAGCTTGACAAATTTATATGAAAATAAGGTGGACTTTCATTTCGATAAAAGATCGTGTTGATTATCATTCGAGCAGATATTTTATCATTATCACGAATCTGACACACCTAGCGTCCCTTCGCAATAAAGGTGTTTTCATGGTTATAATTTTCAATAAGATGTACAAGGTATGGTTTGAGCCGCGACGCGAGAAAACCAACAAAGTGGTTGTCCGCCCAACGCAGACTCAGATCAACCTGGGCATCCGCCCAGTCTGATCAGAGTATTAGCTGTCCGCATGGAGGTATCTTAGATCCTTAGCAACCATTTAAGCGCTTAGCGAAGGGTCTGATCAGACTGAGCGGATGTCCAGGCTGATCTGACTCTGCGCTGGGCGCACAACCTCATTGTTGGTTTTCTCGTGTCACGGCTCATTGATACAAACTGTAATTTGTTGTCCATAACCAAAACATGACTAAACTGTGACTACAGAGACCTTCTGGTTGGATGAGGCCGGAAAATGCTGACTGGTTACAGTTTATAAACATTAATTTTGTCACATAGTACTAGCTACCTCTTGGACGGACACACAGCGCGAAGTGTGTGCGGCTATGGTTACGTGCAGCTTAGCCACTTGGGGAACGTCGTTAGGAGAGTTCTAACTGAACTGAACTGAACAGAATACTAGCTACCAATAGAATAAATTCTGAAGGACTTGCACCGGAAGCTAAGAAAACATCAAATAAAGGAAAATAGCAGACTCGGTTTCATTTCTTTTGAAGAAATGTCTGATTATTTTTGGTAGCTATTGACCAGCAAACAAACAATACAAGACAAAGCTTTAGACTGTGGTGTCATAGTTGCCCCTTTGTTTTAATACGAGGGATGATGAAAAATTACGCGGACTTGTGCTGTGACGGTAAAATTAATACATAGTTACGAGTATGGTATATTCTTTCATACCGCAGCAAAGTTCCATCTTTAAGCTACGTTATGTATGACTTCGTGCTCATGCTGGCATGAAATGTATTCGTTTGTACATGTCAACGTGTATGTGTGTATGAGAGGCGAGAAATTTCGCGAATTTCGCGAAATCCATATATGAAATGCGCCTATATGGGAGGACATGACTTAGGAATGAATGGATGACTTGCGATGTTACGTCCTGTTCAACAGTATTGCAGTTATATCAGGACGATGGGACGGTGATAATGACAAGTTGTGTGCAATGGAACCCCGTTTACGGTAGCAAAGATTCTCGCCTCAAACGGGATTCGAACCCGGTCCGCTGGATCAGTAGGCCAGCGCGTAACCTACTGAGCTACCGGGGCTCCTATGACTTAGTGACAAAGACTCTCTTTATGGCTCTATATTTAGCTGTATAGTAGTCTTTCTTATGTCCAATTTTCGCGATGGGGTGAGGTGGGGTGGGGTATGGGGAGTAGACGCGCAACTATGCAACTAGAATGACGGATTTGGTTCCCTTTTCGTTGCTGGTATAGCATATAAGGCATTCCGTAGTTGCATTACGTCTGGTAAACGTGCAATTCTATTCCATCTTGGAAATAAAAATTCAAGGTTCTCCAAATGGATTGATAAAATATAGCAATGCTATACGACTCATGTGTAGGCTAGCAATATTTTATGCAATATTTTACCTTTGTAAAGGATACATTGATGAAATCCCTAAACCCCTGTGAGTGGCCAAACCGAAATTTCGGTTTGGCCACTTTCAGGAGTTTTGTGACAACCACACCAGTTCCTTTATACCAAGGCTAATTGGAGCACAAATGTGTTCTACAATATAAATAGCATTGCTATGTTTTTGCTAGCTATTACAGAAGCTTGTTATTTTTTTAATTTCCAGCCAGGAATCATCGGAACTGTGCATTTACCAGGACTGAACATATTCGGACCGCGTTAAAAGAAAATTGAGTTAGCAACGGAGAATAGGATGGTTGCCAGTTTTGGCGGTTTTAAACCAGCTGCCTTTTTTTTTTTTCTAATATTGACCTGCAAAGATTGCATTGAATACTGCATAAGATATACAGCTAAATCTACATGTTATTAAGCCGGTAGTACAAAGAGCAAAACGTTTGTGCTTTCCAGTTTCATGTCCTAGATGAAGAATCCTTCCAATATGGGAACTAAATAAAATCTTTTGGTAGAAATTGATCCTTGGAGAACAAATGATGCATCATCATAAAGACAAAGTTGTGTCCGGTGAAGGTGAAGGTATGCTCATGTAACTTAATAGCCTTATTTGATTTTCAGGATCTCCGTTATGATGAAATTTGGGACGCTGGTGTGCCTGTTGTTTGCCCTCTTTTTATCCCAAAACGAGGCTCAGCTGTATTCTAGACTAAAGCAGCTGTTTCCCAGCTTTGATGATCTGGAAAATATCCCAAGTGATTTCCAGCTACAAGATGATGGTCTTGGTTACGTAGGTAAGTCTGTGAGGGGAGAGTCGGGTAACTTCGGACAGGCGGGTAAATTCGGACATACAATTGCAAACAGTGAAAATCCAGATGAGGCGGCTCATCAGGATTTTCTCTGTTTGGCCAGTTATTTTTTGTTTTAGTTCCAAACAACTGACATATAAAGGAAACAATGCCAGTGTCCGAATATACCCGCTGTCCGAAGTTACCCGACTCTCCCCCTATAGCGTAGAAATAAAACCTTAAGAGTGGGACACCTAAAAAATTACCGTAATTGTCCCAAAATGTAGCCATTTTTGCTTTATACTGCAGTAATGCGTCTAAAAATTGACTACTGATGAAATGCAGTCATACAGTAAAAATCTTAAAAAAGGGACACTTGCCGTATTAATCCTAATAAACACCCCTGCTCTAATAAACTCGCCCCTGCCTTTTTCCAAAAAAGATTATAATATTAATTTACATGAATTCCTGTTTGCTTCTCTGGTTCAGGTGGCTCTTAGAGATGGGGTCTGCTCTTAAAGAAAAGAAAAATGTTCCAGAGGACATTATCTCTGCTAATCATGGGTTTGAAATTTGCAATATAAATATTCTAGGAGACAGATTAAAAATGTCAATACGACTTTCTTCTGAATCCCTTTTGTATGAATAGTTTATGTTTTATTATTAGTTTTAAAAAAACTGGGCTGAGAAAAATATTCTTCTTTATTGGGTGCTTTACTCCTTCTGTGCAACACTCCATTGGAACTGCTATTTCGTCAAAGCAAACACCCCATATCACATAGCTAATGACATAAAACATCTAACAACCTTGGGGTGGTCGGGTGGTGCGTTAGCATTAACTTTCAGTGCCGGGGCGTCCTACTGATTTGAATAATAGTAGGGCAAGGGCCTAATGTGCTTGCAGTAGGTGCGAGTGGGGTTTTTTGATATTTTTTCTCTCGTCTATCATTTCTCTTCTTTCTCCCTCTCTCTGGGAGACGGTCTGATATAGACTGAAATACTATCTTAAAGGGCCGTAAAACCAGAACAATCAATCAATCACTCAATCAATCAACCTAGCATTTCGTTTTTTTTTTCACGTGACGCAATGTTAATGCAGTGGGCGGAGTGTTGTGCTATTTGTTATCGCTGCATAGATCTTAGAAAAGTCATGCTGCAGCGTCAAGGTAAATAATATCTATCGATATAAAAAGGGAGTGTATGCATAATAAAGAAAGCATGCATAATAAAGAAAGCAGGACCTAAGCCGTGATCAAAACGCAGCGCAGTTGTGCAAATGCAGATATAGGAATAAGCATCTAATGGGTACCTCACTACTTATACGAAAACGGACGACTCAGTCTGACGACTCCGTCTGACCAGAATCTCCCCTTTTCGTATATGCGTGAGCCCTAGGATATCTATATATATGGAAAAGTGAAGACTCTGAAATATGCAGGTTGACTTTGCACACAAAATGGCCTCAACATTGAATCAATGTTGAATTTAACGTTATGACATTGTATTCACGTCGATTCAATGTTGAGTCAACGATGTGTGCCTGCTGGGTATTTGCTGTTCGCACTTAAGGTTCTTTTTCACATAACGCAAACCATTTGCCTTTTTGGGCGCAGTTAAATTTACTTAACGCATCACAGCATGAAATTAAAAATCAACCCGACAATATTGCACGACTGAGAGATTTTTTTGTTGTTTAATCATTGTTGGATAAATCAAATATATATTCGCGGCGTGCCAATTTAATCATTTATTCCTTTTTCTTGATATCCAGAATCTGATCTTTGAATATCTGTATATCGAATGACGAAAGTTTCAAAATCCATTCAGGGAGATTGAAAACTAATTTTCGATATCTATGATTGATTTCAGATATCGAAAAGGTAATAATAATATTAATAGAGTCTAGATATCAGAAACTGTATAATGGATATCCAAAAATGAATTATGCCTATCCAAAAGTCAGGAATTCATAGAAAAAGTATGTCCCTTATATCTCTGTTTTCCCTTCACAATCTTCCGAACCCTCACTGAGAGTCTATTATCCTTCTTCGGCAAACCTCGCATGGTATCGTTACTCCTCGCATCATACATGTACTAGGGCAGTCGGGACAGCGCTCGGTTAATACCGTGAATCACGGAATTTGCCGAATGTGTTCCAATAGCATACGAGGGGTAACGGAATCGTACGAGATTTGCCAGTTGCACAATTCCTGCGCAACCAATCGTTTCCTTTGCTTTAAGCTTCGTACGCACTAGCAAAGTTTCTTTATCACAGAAAGCAAAGAAAGCTTGCCAAAAAAAATTTTTTTTCACACGGAGCAAATTATTTGTCATAGAAAAATGAAACAAAGAAGAAAAAATGTAGCAGTGGGTAACTGGACAAAATTTGTCCCCTGTGAGCAGCTATCCGTGCCACATTTTCGTAAATGAGCCGCGACACGACAAAACCAACAATGTGGTTGTGCGCCCAGCGCAGACTCAGTTCAGCCTGGGCATCCGCCCAGTCTGATCAGAGTCTTCGCTGTTCGCATGGAGGTGGCTCAGTCCCTTAGCTACCCTTTAAGCACTTAGCGAAGAGTCTGATCAGACTGGGTGGATGCCCAGGCTAATCTGAGTCTGCGCTGGGCGCACAACCACATTGCGGCTCAAATTGTATTTTACATTGCTTGTGTATATTACAGATGTTGATCCGGCCGTAGATACTGATGGGCGAGCTCTTCCTGTGGATGGCTTAAAATACAGAATATTCGATAAAGAGATACGTTTTCTGACGGTACGTTTGGAATTTCTGTCTTCTCAGCATGTACCGATTGTTGAACAGCGTTTCTTTTATACTTTTCAATGAATTATAGAGATTTGTCGGTGAAATTGAAAGTAATAATCTCACTGTTTCAAACAGTGATATAATCACTTTCGATTTCAATGTTTCAGAAAAAGCATTCTTGTGAAATAGCCTCAAATTGTTTGTTGATAATTGGCTTAATCTTAGGCTACCTGGCTTCACAAAAATTACGTCACACATGTTTGCACGTCATTACGATGTTAATGACGTCACTTAAAGCGTCCACGTAACATTGTTATTGCACGCGACGTCATGCCGCTTTAGTCTCCTGTAGGCATTCTTTGTTTGGCATTTTTGTTTAGACCTGGTTATCAAAATGATATCTGAAGCTATTTTTCAGTTGCAAACTTTGTTTACGTTTAAACTGTAAGCACATTATTGCTCTATTTTTCATGTTTAGAATGTAAAGATATAGAGGATATTTGACTTTTTCAGTGTGAGATCGATCTTTATTTCACTGAATGAACACCAAAAGCAGTATTTTCACGAGTGGCGAAGCCACGAGTGAAAATACCACTTTTGGTGTTCATGATGTGAAATAGAAATTCATCTTACACTGAAAAAGTCAAATTTTCTATTTATTTTATGCTTGAAAATCACAATTATTCTGTTTATTCAAGAGCGTCCGCCATCACGACAGAAACACAACTTTTTATCTAGCCGTTTTGCGTCAAATTTGATGCTTCCAGCGTGTTTATTGGGTATGATATTGGCTGTAAACAAGGTTTGCAACTGAAAAATAGCTTCAAACGTCGTTTTGATAAACAGATCTCCAAAAAAATTGCCAAGAAAGAATGCCTACAGGAGATCAGGGGGCCTGACGTCGCGTGCAGTAACAATGTTACGTTGGCGTTTTAAGTGACGTCATTAACGTCGTAATGACGTGCAAACATGCGTGACGTAATTTTTGTCAAGCCAGATAAGATTTAGCCATTTAATCAACAAAAAACTTGAGGCTATTTCACAAAAATCCTATTTCTGAAACAGTGAAATCGAAAGTGATAATTTCACTGTTTGAAACAGTGAGATTATCAGTTTCGATTTCACCGAGAAATCTCTATAATCCATTGAAAAGTATAAAGAAAGAGCAATAATTTAAGCTCCAAGTGCCAGTCCCGTTATACAAGCAATTAGCGTATATAAGATTGAGGAATTTCTTATAGCGTTGTTTCTGATTGAGCAGAATGAGTTTTTGAGTTACTGAATCAATCTATAATTTTTCAATAACTATCTAGTCTGATCCATAAAAATGCATACACAGAACCCTAATCTGCTCTAAGTCCCGATTTCACGTCGCCTTAAAACAGTTTTTAAGCACTAAACAATGACTAGTGTTGCATTATGGTGAAGGTAAAATATTCGATAACTAAAGATTAGTCTGTGTTTTAAGGCGCCTAAGACTTTTACATTATTGTGCGTTTGTGTAAGTTTTATACTAGGCTAAATTGGGTCATTTACTCCGGAGTTTTAGCCCCTTACATATTTAAAAGTGAGATATTGTCCCTTGTGAAATGACACAAAAATACATTATTTGACAAGGGTTAAATTTAATTGATCCGGTTAAAACAACTGGTAAATTAAAAGTTCTACTGATCATTATTTCACTGCAGAGTACATGCGGTTTTACAAACATAATTGAGCCGCGACACGAGAAAACCAACACAGTGGCTATGCGCCCATCGCAGACTCAGATCAACCTGGGCATCCGCCAAGTCTGATCAGAGTCTTGGCTGTCCGCATGGAGGTAGCTTAGACCCTTAGCTACCCTTTAAGCGCCTAGGAAAGACTCTGATCAGACTGGGCGGATGCCTAGGCCGATCTGAGTCTGCGCTTTGCGCACAACCTTTTTGTTTGGTTTCTCGTGTCGCAGCTCATCTGCAGTAAAACCTGCCAATGTGGTAACCTATTAAATGTAAAAAAAACTTGTCTTTAGTAGCCACCTTTTCAAGGTCCGCTGAACCAAATTGCAATGAAAACGAACCTGCATTAAGGAGTCTCATGTCTTAAACAGCCAATGTTTTTGTTTCCCTTGGGTGATCCCCAAATACAGGTTTGACTGTACATGTCAAACCTGTCTTAAGGAGCTTTCCAAGGGAATCCCAAAAACTGGCTGCTAGACAGGTGACCCTCAATGCTGCCGTTTAGTTCAACGGACACAGAAAAAGGTGGCTTCGTTCGACAGGGGACCCCTTAATAGAGGTGACCACGTAAGCAGGTTTGGTTGAATGTACAACTGCGCTGTTTCAGTGTTACGATACTGGGCACTGTGTATGTGACCCTGCAAATGCTATCACAAGAACAGTCACACTTGATACAAACCCGCCAGGTGACGCCACAACCGGAACAGACTTTGAACCGGACTTATGTTTGATTGCCCCAAACTGGGTAGAGGGGGCGAGTTCCGGTAAGTTTTATGTGTTTGTGTTTGTTTGGGGTTGCATCCGAGTTTAGGTAGCATCTGCAATATTCCGCACAGAAGCACTTTAAGCCGTCAGTGGTTTTGCTCAGGCTTGGCTTCTCCACAAGTGCCCCCCCCCCCCCCCCCACACACACACACCCTTTGTGGAATCGGCTTATGTGTTGTCTCAGTGTGCTGTTCCGCTTTATCATACGTGTAAGTGGTTCACTTTGTAATTGTGGACCGGATTCCTATAGGCCCTGGGTTAGGTCGGGTAAATTCGGACAGCTGGTAAATTCGGACAGAGACATATTTTCCTTTATCTGTCGGTTGTTTGTAATTAAAACAAAATAGTGAAAATCATGAAGAGCCGTCTCATCTGGATTTTCACTGTTTGTAATGGTATGTCCGAATATACCCCGCTGTCTGAAGTTACCAAACTCGACCCTATCTGTGTAACTTAGATGGTGTTCCAATACATGGACATGTAACTCGGGGAAAATGGTTCGCCAGTAACTTAAAACAAGTACCACGGTTTCATCCGTGCTAACAACAACAACAACAAAAATAAATAAAAATAATAAAATAGATGAAGCACATAAGGTAAACAGATATTGCACTTGGAATGTAGGCTATTCGTATATGGATTGTTAGATGCTTATTATTTATCCTAATAACATATACAGTCAACTCATGATATCTCAGAGTCGAAGATCAACAAACTCAATTTAATGATATATCAAAGTAAATTTTATGGTTCCAGAAAATTTTAATTCTAGATTACAGAAGTTTGAGATATAGCGAGAATTGAAATTAAAGAAAATATGATTAGATTAAACATATTTTATTGTACCATATAGACAAAGGGATTGGACACAAGTTATACCAACATTAGCTAGTCCTCTCCCTACAAAGATAACAAACATTAGAATTGTGGTACATATACAACAGTAAGTTCAGTTCACAAATTAAATCATAGTATCGAAAGAAAGATAATATTGTTTTATCCCCACAGCAGCACCAGTCGCCCCGCCCCAACCCCGACACTCACAAATTCCGAATTGCAATTTATTACTTGACTATGTGAACCTATATGTGTCTTTGATATATTTTAACACAGCCGAATGTATAATTGAATTAGTTTAGAAAATATGAAATGCGTTTGAACTATATTCTTTGGTGATATAAAAGGTTACTTTGAGATGTTGGTGTTTGGGGTATCGAGAGTTAACCTTTTACTTGAAAAAAAAAAGTTCGAGATACAGTCCCGTGCTTGCATGATTATTCGATTCGACTTTACGTGTAATATGGTCGAATACCTGTGACAGGGGCCTGTACTTTAAAAATATGTAAATTTGAAGGGATGGAGTACAGAATGGCACACAGACACGTGGACAGTGCTAATAGCTTTCAACAACATGACGTAGCTCTCATCAATTCCGCCGTGACGCGGGCTTTTAACTGGTGGCCCCAGTCCTGGAGTGCTGTTTACGCTGAAATTATCACGTGGATAATGACAGAGTCGGCTACTGGAGCAGTAAGTAAGACGCCATTAAATAATTGAGCCGCGACACGGCAAAATCAACAAAGTGGCATGTGCGCGAAGCAACGACTCAAATCAGCATGGGCATCCTCCCAGTCTGATCAGAGTCTTCGCTCTCCGCATGGAGCTAGCATACACCCTTAGCTACTCTTTAAGCACATTGCAAATACTCTGGTCAGACTGGGCGGATGCCCAGGCTGATCCAAGTCTTCGCTGGGCGCACAATGCGACTTCGTTGGTTTTGTCTTGTCGCGGCTGTTTTATTCTTAAGATTACAGGGTGAACTATCAGGAAAAATAATTAAGGCATTTTAAAGTGTTTGTCTCCTTTCTCGCTGAAAGCCAACTCTAAATAACAGAATTGGCTCCCATGAGAGCAAATTCTTTCCATTTAGAGTCGACCCATTTTGGGAAGGGCAACGTCTTAATTAAAGTAAAGTGGCAGTCGGGAAGTTCGTACCCCTTTGAAAAATAACGGACAAACATCTTCGCAAACCAAAGATACTAAGTCCACTTTGTTCCTAACCTACCCTCGGCAGACGGTCTATATACAAATAAGATTTCCCACACCGCCGCGCTTTGGCTGCAGCGATTGTGGCGCATGTCATTTTAAGATAAGTCAGAAGATTCGTTGCAAAACATAGTGGTCCCTCAACTTCGCATAATTGTACGGAAACACTAATGAGTTGGTTACTTCTTGACCATCTTCTCTTTTTTGGTGACTGTTCACGGTAAATTCGATGTCTTGCAATCGACAAGAGCGTCTATTATGCGGAAATATTTTGTAAAGAATAATATGATTGGATGCGATGGAAGCTGCTCGAGTCCAATAAAATGGCGCATTGGGAAATTCAATGGT
The DNA here is from genome assembly GCA_963989385.1 of Ctena decussata. Classification (NCBI taxonomy): domain Eukaryota; kingdom Metazoa; phylum Mollusca; class Bivalvia; order Lucinida; family Lucinidae; genus Ctena; species Ctena decussata. The sequence goes on from OZ022515.1 coordinate 37,869,637, forward strand.
ACGTAAAGACCAAGGTGGAATTTTAGTACCCTTGGCTTGCGAAGATGTAATACACATTTAAAGTCGCCATAACTACGACAGATCAACTACCGACCCAACCACTCTTTCAGATCATTACTAGGATACCAAACGACAGTGAAAATGAACATACTTTGGGACGTCCTGTACGTTTGATTAACTGGTCCAGAGGTTATAAAACTTGATTACTCAAAATAAAGCACACTGATTCGCTGCTTCCCAGCACATGCTCGGAATCAGCCAATCAGTGTGCTTTATTTTGAGTTTGAGATTATTCTCAAGTTTTATAACCTCGAACCCTGGTGTGCTTTAGCTTTCTCATGAGGTTTTCATGTCAGATGCACAACGAGCACTGACGTTGACTCAAATACCATGCAACGAGTATAAACGCCGTTTTGCCGTCGTGATGTTGAATTAACGTTGTTTCAACATTTTCGTTCGTTGTTTTTATTTCAGATGGATAAATTTCAAGTGGTCCTTACTCTAGGAGATGACGGAAAAACTTACGTTCTTTACCTATATGAAACTGTTGGATCCTTCCCTGCGACTACGCCTGTCAGGGTGTGTACATGTATTTGAACATATTTCAATTTTTGTTTTCAGTTTCCGGTAATTGGTTACATACATGTACCCGCACATGCCATATAGAAGTAATGTAGGTTATGCAGAGCACAACTATATGCAATGGCGCATTTAAACGCCATTGCATATAGTTGTGCTGTGCATAACTTGGTTTCAGGCAGTGCTGCAGATAAGAAATGGTAACAGAAATAATGTAGGGGTAAATCGATATTTTTGCATTACACATGCGTTGTGACATTCATTAGAATCGTGTCGCTGAGACGGTTATAATGAGTGTTCACAACATATGTTTTCATCTGGAAGATAGAAAAAAAGTGAGCTCAAAATTATCCTCAAAACCCACGTTATCTGTTGAATTCGGTTCCAACGTCGACCTAGTTGACTTTTGTTGAAGAGAGTTTTAACTTTGTACACTTTGTCGGCGAAATAGAGTTTTAACTTTTTACACTTTGTCGGCGAAACGGTGAAACAGTCAAAAAGTGAAACAGCCCGCAAGGTTTGTATTTCGTTTACTTGGCGACAAGCCGGGCCTGGTAGCGCAATCGGTAGGGCACCTGACTCGTAAGTCAGAGGTACTGGGTTCGAATCCCGGTCTGGCCACATACTTTCGTTTCTCCTTCCGCTGATTCAAGAAGGGCAGTTGTCAGTTACTGGCGAAAGTAAGTGCACTTAGTACTGGTTAACCGCTTAGGAGGTCTAAGCCTGCCCAGGAATAGTGTGGTTAGGTTAACTGACCGTCCCGACATGACCTTAGTTGTTTACCGTGGACGTTAAGCATCAAATCAACCAACCAACCAACTTGGTGACAAGGTTCAGTTGCGGACAGCTATGCAAGCAATTGGGATTTTACAGGCCGCTCAAAGTGGCTTCTAACTGGCATGAGTCACAGAATTGATGGCGATGGAGTGTATATTTTTTTTTATTACGTCTGTGCATATTAGTAGGTAGAGCCGAACATGTTTCGAAAAAGTTTCCCATCGTCAGTATATTGTTTGTACTTTACTATCTAAATAATATAATATGAGCCGCGATAGGACAAAACCAACAAAGTGGTTGTGCGTCCAGCGCAGACTCAGATCAGCCTTGGCACCGCCCAGTCTGATCAGAGTCTTCGCTGTCCGCATGGAGGTAGGTTAGACCCTTAGCTACCATTTGAGCGCCTACTGGAAATTCTGATCAGACTCGGCGGTCGCCTAGGCTGATCAGAGTCTGCGCTGTGCGTACAACCATTTTGTTGATTTTCTCGTGTCGCGGCTCTTAATATGATTCATGCGCACAGAAAATACTCTGATGCGCAAGCTGCTCAGAGTCTTCATTCTTCGCAAATGCTGTAAGACTCGTATTCTTATGCCATAGTTCGACTGCTTCTAATGTGTACAAATGTGTTCGCTACAGGGATTCCTGAATGGTCAATACGGGGCCGCTGAAGATGTGACGTCAGCTAGAATATGTTCGAGCACCGCCGGGTCAGATGCTATGCCGAGCAACGACGACTTAATGAAAAAATCGAATATGAAATGCGGAAGACCAGGGTTTTATATCTTCACAACTGAAGGTAAATGCTTTGAGAGTCGCATTCGAATCCGTTTCCGTAAAAAAAATAGACATTGCGTCGGCTGAACGCTATAATGTTCTAAGTCCATTTTTTGAAAAGTCGAGAAAATGGGGTTCAAAGTTTACAGCCCTTAATTTAGTTTGGGAAACCCCATATGAATAAAATAACTGCACTGCAAATCATGCAACTACACTGGCGCTCACGTATTTGTACACCAAAAACGCGTTCGTACCGCGTTGCATGCGCGTGCTGCGTGCGTATCACCTAGAACCGCGCATCAGACGCGTCTAGTCGCGCCCTGACGCGTCTGGACGCGGGAGACGCAAACGATGATTAAATGAATATTCATGACTTGTTCAATACGCGAACAACCGCAGATTGTACGTTGGCCTATTTAAAATAGTTTTAAGATAGCTTAAAACAATAAAACTCTTCACTGATACGTTACTAAGTTAATGTTGTAAATGTCTCGATCCCTCTACCGGGAATCTGACCGAATCGATGCGCAGAAGACGGGAACCATAAAGAAGTCCCACATTATCTGGGTCAATTTTACATAACAACTCGTAACTTCTCGATTTCTGAATTCAATGGGACTCATTAACTACTATTTAGACTACCTGTATAATAGAACTTCTACATTTAGAAACTATACATGACTTCTATTGTTCTTAACTTCCAAGCCCAGAAAACAAACAAACAAAAAAAACAAAAAACAAAAAAAGTCACACCTTATCTGGGCCAGAACGGACAAATCCGGGCACACGGTAACCCTCGCTAAGAATTAAACTGACCAGTGAAATTTGGACCCAGACTATTATATTGAGTTGAATGTTCAAACAGAACAAAACCACAAGGTATAATCGATTCCGCTAATTTTCGTTTCCTGCAGAGACTGTACATCATATTTGGCTTCCGCCTAGACTGTCCGCGAGTTCTTGCTTCCTGCCGAGACTTCTGTACATGATAAATGGCTTCCTGCCGAGACTGTCTGCGTGACTCTGCTTCCTGCTGAGAGCAGGAAGCAGAGTCACGCAGACAGTCTTGGCAGGAAGCCAATTTTCGAGGACAGAAGTCTCTGCAGGAAGCAAGAGATATCGCAGACAGTCTCGGCGGACTGTACATCATATTTGGCTTCTGCAGAGACTTCCGCGATCTCTTGCTTCCTGCATAGACTCTTGACAGGAAGCCAGAACTTGCAGATAGTCTCGGCGGAAGCCAAACATGATGTACAGTCTCTGCAGGAAGCGAAAATTAGCGGGATTAATTATACCCTGTGAATACTGGCATATTTTATAAGATATAAGAGTTTCAAAGCCAATTCAAGACTATTTCAAGGGGTCTCCATAGCTCAATGGTCAGCGCACTCCCTTCTCACATTTATTTTACTACGAAGTAACTTGCATTGAATTGGAAATGGTATAGTCTGAACAGACAAGTGGGTTCTCTTCGGAGAGCAATCTGTGCCGAATCGAAACAGGTATCCTCTACACAGAGTAAAAGTAAACAAAATAAAGTTCAAGAATATTTCATTTGTACCATGTAGTTTTGGCTCAAGGCAGAATATGTACATTCCAAGATAAACCTTGATTTCCATAAAGCAATTTAATGCTGCAAAAATTTCCAGCACATGGGGCCAGAGTTGAATGATCATCAAGGTGATTGAAAACAGGGAACCCCGACAAGAAAAAAACACCTGACTCTCTACAAGAAGAACTTGGTTTTCTAACCGATGTAAGATCCAAGCTGGAACAAGCCCCCCTGTCCTTGCTAGGGGGAAGAGGAGGAGAGAACAAGGAGCAAATTCTTGGGTGGGGTGCAAATTCTTTTGTGGGGAGCGGGGGGTGCAAAAGACTGCCCAGATTCATGTGTTAGTGGGGTTGCACCGAAGTGGATCTGGGCTGGGTCCCGGGCAGGTCTCAGAGAAAGGGAGAAGCAAAATCTTTGGTGGGGAGCAAAAACTTCCAGAAACATTAAGTAGCAAGAACCCAAATGGACTTGCGCACTGATCCGCATAAATCACTTCCCATGCACTTAGCCCTCGCAACCCACTGTGGGTTGGCTTTAGCAATACAATTCAGGGTTTCTGGAAACGCATGGCATGAGAGGCACACTTCCGGCCATAATGCATCTTCCCCGAACTGAAGGCCTCCATCAGACTTCTCCTTGCTAGTTCTGCCGGAACAAGCCCCTTGTCCTGGCTGGGCCCAGGGCAGGTCTAGGGGGAAATGGGGAGCAAATGCATAGGTGGGGAGCAAATTCCCTTATTAACTAATGCAATGGACAGTGGGGGATAAGAGATTGAGGGTGTTCTGGAATGCAGTTGTCTCATTTTTTTGTGGCCCTCATGGGTAATTGAGACTGCCTGGGTTACATCATGAATTGCGCCCGTTGGTCTCAGAGAGGATTATAGCTTAAGCCCCAGTCACACATTCACGGTTCAGGCTACGGTTTACCACGATTCACCACGGTTTGACCGAGACGGCAAACCGGGGTGAACCGTAGAAAAATCCAGCATCACTACGGTTTGCTAGGGTTCCATTAAGGTTTCTCACGGTGTTTGTACGGCGTCTGTACGGATCATCTACGAATTCACGACGGTGCAAGGCGGCAGCACTACGGACAACAAGGGTATTCCACGGTCGCATTACGGAAGCTTACGATGCTACTACGGTTCGGTACGGTGCTAGTACGACTCAAGTCGGTAGCGCCACGGGCTCCTACGATTGTCTACGGTTTAACGGTGGTCATGATAACGATTTTTGTTGATGATGTTTTATTTATTTGTGAACGAGGAAAGTATTTTATCACATTATATAATACTAAATTTTTCGTAAAATGTGCAGCAAAAAATTTGAAATTCGGTTGACAAATAAAAATTTTATTCTGAAAATTAATTGTGAGTAGGTATTTTGCATTGACTAGGAAAGTAATCCAAGGTCATAAACTTTCGAGTCTGGGAACTTATTTCACTTGAAGAAAAAGTGAGTTTTCGTAGTGAAAAAATTACCACGGTTGTCCACGAATACCGACGGAAAGCCAGGGATAATCACGGATACACCTACGGTAGCGCTACGAACGAGCACGATTCTGTTACGGTTGCGCTACGGTTTAGGCCACGCCCACAAGCCACCACGGAAGTTTTAAACAGTTTAAAACGTCCGTAGCGACTCCCGGACAACCACGGTTCTTCAGGGATCATAACGGAATACGACGGATGCATCTACGGTGCTACTACGAATCACGACGGTGTGCTACGGTTTGTGAAACCGTGGTGAACCGTGGCCTAAACCGTGGATGTGTGACTGGGGCTTTAATTCTGTTTGGAGGGAGGTGGGTAGGGTAAAAATTCCTTTTGGGACCTAGGACTATAGCATTTGTTCTAAACCTTATCTTGGTTTAGTTGGTTCCAAAATATATTGCATATTTAAAGTTTTAGGGGCCTGTATTTTCATGGGAGTTTTTTAAGTTTTCTAATATTTTGGGAAATGGAGAATGTTATTAGTCAACAACAGGACTGTAGCTAATTTCTTATTGCCGATTGTTGGGAGGGGAGGGCAGTTTCTTTTTGCTGTTTCTAGGGAGCAAATATGATGAACCTTATAATGGTTCAGTTGGTTTCTAGGTAACTAAGCTTGGGTGTGAGATTAAGGAGGTTGGATACACATTATTTTTTGGAGGGGAAATGGAGAATATTATTAATAGACAAGGGGACTGTAGCTTATTTCTTAATGCGGGTTGTTCGAAAAGGACGGCGGTTTCTTTTGGCTGTTTCTAGGAAGCAAATGAGTTGAACCTTATAATGGTTTATTTAGTTTCCAGGTAACTAAGCCTGGGTGTGAGATTAAGGAGGTTGGGTACACATTAATTTTGGGGGTGGGGAAGAAATGGAGAATATTATTAATGGACCATATAGGACCGTAGCTTATTTCTTATTGCGGATTGTTGGGAAAAGAGGGCAGTTTCTTTTTGCTGTTTCTAGGGAGCAAATGTGCTGAACCTTATAATGGTTCATTTAGTTTCCAGGTAACTTAACCTGGGTGTGAGGTTAAGGAGGTTAGATACACATTAATTTTAGCCTTTATTGTCAATAGACAAAAAATATTTATACGACCGTAGGGAAAGTCAGATTGTAGTCGTAACTGTGTCCATTTACGTTTGAGCAAATCCATTTGCTCAAACTGGCTCTATGCTTTTGGATAAGAATAAAAATGTTCGGACACAGATTTTATCATAGAAGTGTTATCCAAAATTCGGATAAACAAAACTTCTGATAAAATGGGCGATCATTAACATAGAATTTTTATCCAAAATTTGGATAAAACTACATGCTATATGGCATAAAGTTAATTGTGTCCAAACACTGACACTTTACGTGAATGAAATCCTTGTTCGAAAATCAACTGTGAAAGCCGGGAAAGCTTTATCCAAAATTTGGATAAAACTTTGCAGAAGAGACACCACCTATACTTTCATTGATTATATTGATTTCTCACTAGACTATTCCTATAGCTTGCCGTTATCCAAATTTTGGATAAAAATCAAACCAGCGTGGACAAAGAAACACCCTGTCTTGACCTACACTGCACCCAAACGCAGAACCTAAAATTTTATCCAAAATTTGGATTAATTATTGTGCAAGGAAAGCAATACACCAATTATTCAGTAATGTATTCTTTTTATCCAAAATTTGGATAAAATCAAACTGGCTAGGAGAAATGATATTCCTGCCTTGAAATACTCTGTACCAATGAACAGCCGTAAGTCTTATCCAAAATTTGGATAAATCGCCTTACAAATCATTTGTTGAAAATTCGCATCGGATATCATAGCAGTTTTATCAAAATTTAGCTACCTCAATGCTTTTTGCCAACAACTGTCATTCACATGACTGTATCAAAGCACAGACGCATAACACCGACATGACTGTTGTACGATAAATTATTCTTGTTATAGTTTTGATAGTCAATTACAAACTGAATGGATACTCTAATAAAAATTATTCTCACACTACAGTTTCTTTTCTGTATGAGTTCTTTGTCAGGAGTTGCTTGGCATGAATATAGTGACTTATCAATGAGTGCATTGTAAATAACTTAGGATTATCAGTAAATGCGGTAATAACAAAATGATTTCTTCTGCATAAGACATACTTTGGTAGTCATAACGGTAGCTCGTTTAAACCATTCTCTTTTGACAGTGCTAGAAGAAAACTCTCCTTTTTTTTTAAATCTCATCCTTAGTATTTGTGCCTAGATTTCTCTACAGAAATTGTTAGAATGTGTCCTTAAAATTCATAGCTGCATCCTAGATTCCATAGCATATTTGTGGAGTTCGGGTGCATTAATTCAGAATCCTGGCACTGTTGTTTCCTTTCGTCGTTCTGTCGTGCAATCTGAAATAACAAAATATACAATTTTGTAAAAAACGATACTTGGTGTTTTATATTTTTTAGACCTTTCAGCTGTGCATAATATTTAATTTTAAGTAATAGCCGACAGCGCTTTGTAATTTTCAGTGTCTTACAGTATTGATAATCAAGCTGATACCATTGAGGCATTTAACTCAACCTCTAGATATTTAGACGATCTTCTGAATATTGATAATCCTTATTTTGAAAGCATGGTTAACCAAATTTACCCACCTGAACTTAAATTGAATAAAGCTAATACTTCAGATACCGAGGCCCCCTTTTTGGATTTACATCTATCTATTTCTAACGGTTTTGTATCTTCTAAAATTTATGATAAACGTGATGACTTTGACTTTGATATAGTTAATTTTCCATTTTTGGATGGTGACGTTCCACGTCGTCCCTCTTATGGAGTGTATATTTCTCAACTTATAAGATTTGCTAGAGTGTGTAGTCATGTAGATGACTTTAATGCTCGTAATAAATGTTTAACTGCTAAACTTCTTCAACAGGGCTATCGGTATCATAAGCTTAGAAAGGCTTTTTCTAAATTCTATCGCAGACACCATGAATTGGTTTCAAAATTTGATGTCGGATTAAAATTTCTTTTACACCAACGCCTATCGGAACCAGAATTTTATGGTGACTTAGTATACAAATTCAAAAAGATTAAGGGTAGGACTGATTTTTCTGATCAATTCCGAAAAATAATAATACGTCACAAACGTATTGGCTATAATTTAAATGTTATGCGACAGTCTGCATGCTTAGTGATTAACCCAATCACGGTTGATAGCTTTGCTGCACTCTTTAATTGCACACCGGGGGATCGGTCGTCAGACTCTATGATGGCCCCGACATAAAGCTATATATTTTAGTTGGTTGGGACCGGAGCCTTTTTGTCTGTTGCTTGGTTCACCGGGGCTCAACTGGTGACCTTCTTTTGCTTCCGATTTCCAGTGGGGTTGTTTGGCAGGACAGGGATCTCCACCTGTCAGACGGCCCGTTGTATCTGTTGAGTCCTCGTCTTTGCTTCTTCATGGTGTTGAAATTTGATTTATGTGTTTACCGTGATGATTCATTGACGAGTTAGAGGGTTATCATGCGAACCGAACAACCAACTAAATGTTTTGTACCACTTCAGAAACTGAGGGTGAGGTTGGGCCTGTAAAATCGATTTAAGCCCCCCAGTAATTCATTACTGACCGTTCCAAGGCGGTAGTTCTGTTGTGGTTCTTTGTTGCCTGTTTTTGGTGTCAGAGTTTCTGTGATGTTTTACCTTATGTATGTTATTATTATTTTTGGTTCGGTTTGGGTTGCTGAGTGGCCACCTTTTGGGAACAAGCTGCTCACTCGGTTGGCCATATGTTCTCTGTATCTTGATTATTTGTAATCTTAGTTGTTTCCAACTATGGTTTGAGGGCTGGATTTGGATTTTGATTGTTTCAGTTCCTGGTCTTTGCATACTTTTTACTTTAACTACATTTCTTTTGATTCTACTTACTTGTCTCAAGTTGCAATGCCAATGGCGGGACTGTTTCTTTTTTAAGGTGGTGATTTTTGGTATATACAAAAATCTGAATAAAACCATAAAAATTTTAACATATCTCTCCGAAAATTAGCAGGTTTCTTACTTTTGATGTTCTCTACAGTGTAGAATACAAAACAGAGGGACAAGCTGTTTAAAAAGTGTTTTACATAGAAAGATCAAAGGGTAATTTTCTGCGCAGAAATCTAAAAACTTAAATTCATTGTTGAAATTGTACTTAGCTCTGAAGGTACTTTAGTGCATTAAAAAGAACGTCCTAGCAATTATTTGTTCCAGCTCTGTCTCAAATAATTTTTGTAAGCTAGACCAGGTAAAAACAGTAACTTTTTCTCAAATGTCTGACCATGTATATAGTACATGTATAATGGTTGCAATCATTAAATAAAGGTAGGGCAGTTATACCTGTATCATTCCTACTGATTTGGATGACAGAAGGGCAAAGGCCAACTGTGCTTACAGTAGGTGCGGGTGGGGTTGTTTGGACATTTTTTCTCTCATCTACCATTTCTGTCTTTCTCCCTCTCTTCGGGAGACGGTCCGATATAGACTGAAATACTTTCTCAAAGGGCCGTTAAACCCAAACCAACCAAACCAATACCTGTGTCATACTCACAGTATAAATATACATTACAATGACCAAGACAGGTGTGTTATTGAAATTATTCAACCTTGAAAATAGACTCTACTGTGTATTTTGGACAAATATTTGGACACAGGCTACATCTTTATTTATCTGCACAGCCTGATAATGTGCAAAAAAATTGGAAAAAATAATTGCTAGGATGCTCTTCATAATGCATTAATTTATGTTCAGACCTACTTTCATTTTGAATAATGATGGTCATTTTTTAGATTTTTGCGCACAAAATTACCCTTTGGTCTTTTCTTATATAAATTCTTTTTAACTTCAACAAGTCCTGCATTTTGGGTTTTCTGAATTGTGAGAATTAACATAAAGAGGGCTAAGGTTTGGGAAGATCTGTTGTATTTTCAGCATTTTATGCAGATTTATGTCTTTGCCCCAAATCAGTGATAATCACCACCTTAATAAACATATTTAAGTTAAGAGTTAAGGGTATTTAAGTTTTACAAGGATGGCATGCCAGTTAGCATAACCTTCATGAGCTGAAATTCAGTAGTCGTTGTGTTCATTATCAAAATGATTTAGACAAACTGCTGTTCGGTTAATTTCGCAAATGTTTAAGCTTCTCGAAGACTTTAGACGGACAATGGGCGGACTAAAATATAATTTGTTGTCACTATTTACGAGATGACAGAAAATGTAACAATCGTGACATACTATAGGACAAATAAATTTTCCTTTCGAAGCAGTTTATATCAGTGAAGAACTAATGAAAATAAATATTATTACCAGTCACTGAAATAGACATAGCATAATAAATTTTAACGACAATAGAAAAAAGATTCTAAAAGTTAAGCGTTTACATTATGAAAGATTGTAAGATGTCTGGAATTCCACACGCATAGGAAGGATAGCTCTTGCAGTATCTTACTCTTTCTTTAATATATGTTTTGTGTAGGAAGTATAAAATAAAAGTATAGACATATGGTATTACCTTAATATATACTTTATATAATTGCTTATTGCATCATAGCATTATCTATATAGTTTTACTATCACAAGTGATGCATTAGAGGATGGTCGGGTCGGGCGATGGTGCTGGGTATAACTTCCAGTGCCGGGGCGTCCTACTTATTTGGATAAAAGTAGTGCATGGTCTTACTGTGTTTGCTGTAGGTGCGGATGTGGAATGTTTGGACATTTTTCTCTCGCCTATCTCCCTCTCTTTAGGAGACAGCCTGATATAGACTGAAATACTGTCTCAAAGGGTCGTTAAATCCAAGACAACCAACCAACCAAGCACTCATTATGCAGGCATGCTATGGGGAGTGGCTGCGTGTTTCACTGTATTTCCTCATTAATGCATTTAAAAAACAGGCAAGCAATAAAACTTAGAGTCTGCATGCCTTGCGTGTTTGTGACAGAGCTTTGCATACTACAATTAACTGCAACAAAGGATTGAATTTTTCGCACTTAGTGAATCAACTGTAAAGATATGCAATAAAAAGAACGGCCATAAAGGCCCAATATCTGAAATGATCCTTTAGTTTGATTTTTTTTAACTTACGGGTTTTCTTCAGATAAACACCCAGTAATCGAAAACCTGACATGTTAAAAACAAAATTTGGGCATTAATTTCAGGGTCCAAGAAAGTACAGAATTTTATTGACTTATTTTGGACACAGAATCATGTCGGATCGTCTTTTTGGAAAACTGTACATGTTAAATAATTTCCGTAGATTTTACGGTTGAATACCTGACAACCAGCTGTCAGTCCATTCCCGTTATTTTAACGGGCACCTGTCTGTAGAACATTTTTTTGAAATCACGATATAGTAGAGTTACGTAAACTGATTGTACTCGAGAATACTTTGATAGTGTCGAAGAGCTATATGACCAAAACAATACCTGTCTTATTATACTCTGCTCTGCGCGATGATTCCTGCGCCTGTTCACAGGCGCCCGTAAAATAACGGGTAAAGGTCTGGCAGCTGGTTGCCAGGTATTCTTCCGTTAAAATCGACGGATATTTTACCGTGTACCATAGTTATCTGGCCAAACTTACAATACCTGACATTTTCACAGTTTCTATGGCCTTTGCAAACTAACTATTATTCGGGCTGCGGGAAGCAGCAATCAAAGATTTTTCATATAAGATACATATTTAAAAGTAAATATTTAAGTTCTGAATTGTTAGATCCTTTGGGAGCAAGGAATACACCAAAGAAATGAAAATAGCAGACTCGGTTCAACTGAATCTTTCAAGACCAGGAATGCAATATGCAACACTGGCCTGGCCCTGGCTGAAGCAGAACTCTAGTTTCAAAATGGCTTAATATGAACTCAATATTCCCAAAGGACCAGAAAAAAATAATCTGCACTATGATGATGCACGGGGAGACGTATAAGGCTGACAGAAAAGAAAAATAAAACATGGGTCCATTTTTTTCAAGGTCTATCTACAATATATTCATCCTAGCATCAGTGGTTTTCCTAGGATATTTGGGAACAAACAATCAAATATTATTTTCAAGAAAATGAGGTTAACACTGTAAGTGCAAGGCCGATAGACATGAAAATTTACGTGACCACTAGTTTTTTAATGAAATATCAATGCCCCAGCAGTTACGATTTTTGCAAGAGAGTAATATTATTTACGGATGTATAGGCAGCTGAGCCAAAACGAAGCTGGGGACATTAAAAGGAAGACGATGTCTGGGGAATACTGTGTCTCGCCTGGAGCGCAATCAATTTGTCACAAATTGCAGCCAAACCAGAAAACGCGACGCAAAGTTTATGCCGCCGTCGACGACACCAGCAAAGTGATAAGTATGGTTCGTTTCTGCTAGTTGCAGGCGAGAGAAAGGCCGAACATAAGCAATATGCCTTAGGAATTTAGTTTACAAAGTATTTTTTATTACGTAATACCTATCATACCCATAACACTCGAATACAAACAGACCCTTTCAAGACCAGCCCTGACACGCCCCGACTCCACGCCGCTAAAAGTGGCGATATTTGTAACCATGCCAGAATTCGGGAAAAACTCACTAACATAAACCTTAATATGTCTGCTTCAAAAGCTTGAAATATTTATAGATAATAGTTTTTAGAATTTGGAATAACAATCATTTTAGAGCCATCATGTAACAATTAGAAATGACGTATTTTATGACGTTACTTAGATAAGATGAAAGACGATGTCGCATACGCTTTGTTAGACATGAGTAGCATTGCATATTTGCTTACCTACTGACGGTTGATTATTTTCGCTGGTTTAAATGGAATGTTTTTCTTTGCCTCCTTCAGATTAGAATAAGGGAATTTCTGTGAAGCGTTACTGATTCAAATGACGTCAACGTTAATCCGTTTTTCTGTTAGGATGCAAAGGGTAAACTACCAGTACAAAACAAACCAGATAGTAGCGAGGTGGGAATACAATAATCTGGCCGAAAAGTATACATGAAAAATGTAACTGCCAATTACGGAGACATCGGGCGAAGGTATCACATGCCGAAATGTGGCTTTACCGCCTATAAAGTATACATCCGCAAAGAAATAATGTACATATACGATTGTAGAAATGTTTATGTTTTTCCATTGTAAGAAATGTTTCACGTATTAATTAAGATACACAGCTTTTTGTGCAACGCAGCATTCGATTGAAAGTATCAATGTAATCACAATGAATATTATGTACGAAGCAATGAACGAAGAAATGGATATGCATGAATTTATTTACATATTGTTATAGAGTTTATCACTACAAGTCATAGAGTTTATCACTACAAGTCATACTGCAAACGTTTTGATATTATATCTATACTAATTTCAATAAATGTAACTAGCATTTTTAGGTTTACAAAAAAAAAGAATAATGGTTACAAATATATGTAAATCTTCTAACATTTCGATCGAAAAAAAAAATAAAATAAAAAAATAATCACGGCTAAAACCTTGCCAGGAGTTCTTTACAAATACCAACAGATTCAGATAACAAAACAGACAAACAGTTTTAAGTTTATTTTAGATTCTTTGCATCCCATGAAATTTTAGCGTTAATGTATATAACGTTTCTCTTTCTTTCTTTTTTTTGTTCTTCAGTATATATGTATGTATAAAAAAATAGAAATGATAAAATAAATTCACAGTTCTTAGCTTCTCACAAATACTGTGGGCCAATTGGTCAATGCTTTAGATGCTAAAACCACTCAGGGAAGTCGAAATTTGTTACAGACAAATAATGCTTTATGGCCCTCGAGAATTCCATTGGCCGTCAGTATACTTTGATCTCTGTGGCCAATCAGATGAAAATAAATATGAAAGGTCTGAAATGGCCTCGGTCGTTAAATCTTAGTCCTAGATTCCTTCAAGAATAAAGCCATAAACATGTCAGTAATAATTAAAATTGGTTTTTAGCCACTGTTAATAGCGACAGAATTTGAAGGCTCATCAATTATGAAAACATGGAGCAGTAAAAGCCTGTCTGAAATTTGGAGAAAATGCCATAGCCTGGCCGAAACATATTGTGCCAGTGAAACAGTAAATACCCAGATCAGTCTATCGGATCACTCTTTCGTATCTGTTGACCCTTTTCGAGCTACTGAGTGAAAGAAGAGAACAGGTCAGTTTGTAAATTTTTGAAAATTGATAGCACAAGTTGTATCCATCCATAAATGGGACAAAGGCAAACAGTGCAAACCCAGATTATCGATTATTCATTTAACAATAAGTTATTGTTCGAAATCAACTGGCAAAGTTTTGAAAAAATTTCTGTTTTAATAAAACAAAATATCGTCAACCCGAAATGCAAATTGTTTATATCGTTACGATAAAATATTGGTTTTGGCTTTTGTATATGATGTGGTCATATAAAGGACATGAACAGACTCGGTGCCAAGAGATGAACCCTCAGAGCCTCCTGGGAAACATCGTTATGAAAATTAGGCAGGAAAAAAAGCATTTTTCTGATTTGTGAACAGTATCCCGACGCTAGTGCAAATTAATTCTTTTAAATTTGAGTAAAATTTACAATCGCCGCGAGTTCAAATATTTTAGGAGTGGTTGGGTGGTGCGATCATGCTGGGTATAACTTCCAGTGCCGGGGCGTTCTACTGATTTGGATACTAGTGGGACAAGGGCCTACTGTGCTTGTAGTAGGTGCGGGTGGGGGTTGTTTGTAAAAAAATTTCTCGTCTATCATTTCTCCCTTCTTTCTCCCTCTCTTTGGGAGACGGCGCTTTTAGACTCAAATACTGTCTCAAAGGACCGTTAAACCCAAAACAACCAACCACATCTATCTTGGCCTAAAGAGTATTTCCTTCGTAACAATTTTCAGATGCTAAATTGTATAATTTTGAAAGTATGGTGTAAATATTTCAAAGAAGTATAATTTATTTTTATTTTTATCATTATCGTTACTGATAGTAAGCAATTCGGCTGACAATTATTTGATGCTGTTACATATTTACACACAACACAGTGAGATAACAGAATACTGAAATGCAGCAATTATCCCACTGGGCACACAACGATGAATCACCACTGAATTCAACACCATGACATAGCCCAGCTCTGGGCCGGAAAATGCCCAGAAACAAGTTTCAATTTCCACGGCCCAGGCCTCACCTATTCCGCTACTGCTGGGTTTTTGCCGGTAAATGCTACCGGGGAATTTCTATACACAGATAAAATCATTATTTTTTAATCACTTAGGAAAAAACATTAGCGATTGTGTTCTTTGGCCATTTTGGATCATGACTGCCACCAGTTTTACCTTTTCTTAGAGACATTGGGCTGGCCTTGAAACATTTTCCTCAAGAGGGGTGAAAAGAAATTGCGTTTCAACGGACATGTTGACAGGCTATGTAAATGAGCTCGTGGAGGTCACGTGATGACGCCATATGTCAAATGATAAAATCCAGTACCAGAATTGCAAAGACAGGCGCACTCCAGATAACCCAAGCTAAGCGACTAACTTCTTGGCTTAAACGATAACAGAATATTTATACGACGGCTGTTTGCGCCTTACAGACATATTTGAATCTTGTTAAACATGAAACGTGTGTTGTTATTCCGGTATCCAGTGTTGTTTGTATCAAAATGAGCATCCCCTGTCCGAGTGGTCGGAAAACTTTATCTTATAGCTCCACTGCAGAAACGCTTTTTAATTACAAATTGCATCGGAGGGGAGGGGGGTAGGGGGGGGGGGAGAAAGTAAGGAAGTGTCATATATCCTAGGAAGTGTCATATCCTAATAGATATTTTCTGTCTTCCATCCCCCCCCCACACCACGATCGCCTTACGCCTCCCTGACTGTGATTTTTGTTTTGTTTGTTTAATTCTACTTTCTTTTTTATTTCTTTGTGTGTGTGTGGCGGGTGGGGGGGGGGGGGAGGAGTCGGTTGTTTGATATCTGCTCCCAGTTACGCCTTACGTCTGCCTGACTATATTTCTAGTTTGTTTGTTGTTTTTTTTTTTTTTTTTTTGTTTTTTTTTTTTTGCGTAGAATAACAGTACATAGGAAATTTACCGATCAATAGTATGTTCGATGTATCGATCAAAGAGAAAACTAGCAAGGACATTTACGTTGCCAAAAGAATGTGATGATGTCGAGGTTATTTCCTGCCACATATACCTACTTACCCAAACTTTCACAACTGTTCCGACGCATTAAATGTTTTTATATTAATTTCAATGAACCAAGAACTTATAAGATTTTTATTACCAGCTCGCTAACAGTAGTATTGCCTCGTCCGTCATCGGTATTTGAAACGGATTCGAAGAAAGTCAGTGGCTTCGTCGAAGTTTTATTTTCCATAGTTTCAATTGTTGAAATTAAGTGAAATATACGCAGACGAGAACAAATCGCGCCATAGCAAAACATGTCTAACTGCAGGCCCAGACCAGTTAAATATTGCTTCTATAGTAGGTCCTGTCCTTTGCAAAGAAAATGCGTATTTTCCCAAGAAATATTATATTTTTTATACGCAGCTAATTTTAAAATCATACAGCTAGTTTTAAAGGCCCCATTGCTCTATCAGCATGAAAATTTTCATCATGAGGTATCGCTGCAAGCGTCTCACTATAGTTTCGTCATTGTAAATGATCGGGATTAGCCAGCTTTAAAATAATAAAACATCATTCAATTTCTCAAAAAAGGGATTCGAAAACTTTTTTGGGTCATTTTAGTTGGCAACTAAAATGACCTACTTTCGATTTCAAAAAATGGTAAAAATACAATGTACAATGTGGATTCCCAATCAATATACCGCCTATGTTTATATAGCATTGCTAGACGGGAAACCAGAACAGAAAACTGTATTTTGTGTAGCGAAATGTTATTTTTCAAGAACTTGTTTACTCTACTTTTTGCCAGTTATATGACTCAATATATGCACACCAACCCACATTTTATTACTAAACGTGAAGGTTGAACAGCTTTTTACAATGATTTGAGTTTAGGCGTTTTTACCGCTGATAGGACTATGGAGACTTTAAGAATTTCAAAGAAGTACCGCATTTGTACATAATCACGGTTCCGATCGCAACATCTTAAGAAAACGTCCTCGCGGTTTGACTATATCGCTGTTAACGCTTAACGGTTAACGGTAAACAACTAAGGTCATGTCGGGACGGTCAGTTAACCTAATCACACTATTCCTGGGCTGGCTTAGACCTCCTAAGCGGTTAACCAGTACTAAGTGCACATACTTTCGCCAGTAACTGACAACTGCCCTTCTTGAATCAGCGGAAGGAGAAACGAAAGTATGTGGCCAGACCGGGATTCGAACCCAGGACCTCTGACTTACGAGTCAGGTGCCCTACCGATTGCGCTACCCGGCCCGGCGTTAACGCTTGAGATCTTAAAAGATTCTTATTCCGTAAGTTGCGCGGATATAAAATATAGTGATCGTTCTTTTGCAGTCTGATTACAGCATTTGTCTGAAGACTTTTTGCAATGTGTTTAAGCATAACAGCACGTAATTTCTTTTAATCGCGTCCTCTCTTATGATAGTTGAAAGTATACAGGCCTGTACGCGACTTCAAACACACAAAAGTTGTTTCATATGTTGTGAAGTGTTTAGGTTTACTTTTTTTTACCAATGTTACGTTTTGACATGGACTAGATCTATTATAAAATTGATAGCCGAATTAAACAGCATTCCCTTTGTTTCTTGTGTGCGCGAACATTTATTAAAAGTGAAATTGTGTTCGGACATTCGGTGTCCGCATGGTAATTGAACACTGATAATGGTTAATTTTATTGCGGTACTTACTTAAATCTAAAAGTGCTCAGCCTTTTCACAGAAGCACACTGACGCGTGCTTAAATGAAATTTGGACACCAGGCATAAAATAAATGCATATATAGGTATTGCAAACAACATTCACAGATGTATGTAATTGCGAAACTCGTATCTCCTAAGGTACTGTGTTTTATATCCTTGCCATTTTTATCACCCAATGACGTCATCCGGTAACTGGGAAAATCCCAAGCAAACATGGCGGTCTTTGTAAACATTCTCACAGCAACGAAGGAAAAATCGCCAGTAAATATTAAATAAGACACTTTGGGAAGGTCAGAAGAAGAAAAAGGCTGTTATTTATCAAAAAGAAAACATAATATATTGATTAATGCACAGTTTACAATGTGCCAGAATGATTTTATCGGCATCTGAAATACCCACACTGAGGAAGACTTACAGGTGCTGGACCTAAATTAGAAACTTTGTTTCTGAAATAATTTCGGTCCGGAGCTGGACTACACCATGAAATTGAGTCAATGATGACTCAGTGTTGATTCAACGTTGTGCCTGCTGGAATGAGTCTCTTCTTACATGCTGATACTCTGTTTGTTTGAATTGATCACATCAAAAGAATAATGGGAGCAAACAGTGTAGATCAGATGATACGTATCAAGAAAGAGAAGTTTGACTATAGTTTGCACTTCTTGCTAGTCCGACAGTGACTTTTGACAAATTATTTGATAGTTACTGCATATTAATCGTGTTCAGATATTGAGACAATTATTCAATTGGCTAGTCTGTGCCAGAATTCAGGGGAATTAGAGTATATTTTAGACTGCAGGTTTTAAATTGTCCATCCTTTCAGCCAATCAGAAGCAATTTTGAGAGCTGACTATGTTGTGAAGAGGTCCTCTCAATGACTTAGACAGAAACTCTTAGCCATTAAGAAAAGTTCTTAAAGGCCCTATAGCTCTATCAGCATGGAATATTTTGTCGTGAAGTATCGCTGCAAACTTTTCACTACAGTTTCATCATTGATTATTATCGTGATTGGTCGGCTTTGAAAAATCAAAACGTCCTTGAATTTACCATAGAATAGATTTGAAAAAATAACTAGGTCATTTTAGTTGCCAACTAAAATGACCTACTTTCGATTTCCCTAGCTATATTTCATGGTAAAAACACAAGGTACACGAGATAAAAATACAAGGTACAGGCGTTTTTACAACTGATAAAAAGATAAAAATACAACGTACAAAACTGTTAAGCAAGGATCCCATTGATTGTGCCGCGGTTGCATTATTTCATTGCTTAACGGGGAACCAGAGACGAAAACCGTATTTTTATGGAGAGAAATATCATTTTTCCAAAATACCTTGTTTCTTCTCTTTTGTCAGTTATATGATACAAAAAAGCAGATCAACCGAAATATTTTCATTAATTCTGATGGCTGTACAGGTTTCATAATGATTTGTATTTGACGATTTTTATCATTGGTAGGACTATGGAGACTTTAAGACATAAATCAGCAATGAAACTTCTGACTGAATGAAAGTAATAAAACTTTCCCTTCAACCTGTCTGAGAAAATGGCCCTTGTAATCTTAATGTCCATTGAATTATATATGGTCTGTTATTTCTTTTTCTATTAAATCACAAGGTAATTAGCAGAAAAAGACCCCTGACAGATCAATAGAAATGGGGAACCAATACAAAGCATAAAAGCATTCAGTTACAACAATACCTTAAATACAATAAATTAACAACATTAGAACTTTTTTTCATATATAAAATATCTAACAGCACGAAAAAAAGTTTTATCTGTGTAAAAAAGCAGAGAGTTTTAAGCAGCCTGCAAGCAATTACTAAACGCATGCAGTCTGATCTATGTCTTTTAGGTCACATGTTCCTATCCAGTAAAATTATGTTTGCTAGTGCATTCTTTCATTCTCTTTTCACATTTCTAGTATTATCTTTTAATCACCTTTGCTAGAATAATTTTCTTCACACTAGAATGGTAACTAATTAACACAAGTGTCATCTGAAACTCCACAAGAATACGAATTCTCTTTAAACCGTCTACTTGGTATTTATTATTATTATTATTATTATTATTATCAATTTGAAACTCAAAACAGCAGTATGATCTACATTTCAAAAAAACTAAAATGTGAATGGATAAATAGAGCAGGTACAATAAAGATCTTTTGTGCAAAAGAGCATTGATCTTTGATGCAGTCTCTAGAGACAAGCAATAGAGCCAGTAATGGACATTTTTCAAGAAAACTGACAGCAGTCTAAGCCGGTTAGAAGTCATTAAGTAATTTCTAAATTGTGAAGAAATTTCTTAATAACTTATAACCGATACGAAAACATATATTTTGACTATGACTTTTCAATGACCTTCATAAGTTCAACTGCTGGTACATTTTACATCATCTGAAACATGTGGTCTGCTAGAAATATAAGACATTAAATATGCTGATTTGATTGTTTCTGAAGTGCTTTTAATCACCCTCTAACGAGACTCCTCCATATATTATATTATGTCTGTAAGAACAGGTAATTTAGGCCTCGACGTGACAAAACCAACAATGTGGTTGTGCGCCCAGAGCAGACTCAGATCAGTCTGGACACCCGCCCATTTTGACCAGACTCTTCGTTAAATGCTCAAAGGATAGCTAAGGGTCTTAGCTACCTCCATGCGGACAGCGAAGACTCTGATCAGACTGGGCGGATGCCCAGGCTGATCTGAGTCTGCGCTAGGCGCACAACCACATTGTTGGTTTTGTCACGTCGCGGCTCATTTCATTCAATGGGCTACCAATTTCACAGGTTTTTAATTTCATCTTTGATGTAACCGCAAGATCTGGAGAAATGCTATCAGCGCATAAGTGGCCCCGTAGAGTGCAAATGGCCGTGTGCTGCAAAACGCATCAGGGGAAAAATATCTATCACCGAAATATCAAACTGCCATTGATTGCCTTCCGCTTATTGCATAAGCGAACATCAGAGACATTGATGTTCGCTGGTCTTTACTATGTTAATAAGGATCCATATTCATAAGGATCAATAAACTGCTGGCCTAAACAGAGGTTGTGCAACGCTGAAACGCACTTTCTTTCGTCACATTGATCATTCATATGTTTTGGCATTCTGAATTTCTTTCTCAATGTGAAAATGTATATGTTTACCGTGATCTTACGTCCTTTATATTTTTAACGCAAACTGACTTACGCAGCGGCACAGGCTTACATGAGTCTTCTGTTATCGCACACAACTGGTGTACGGGTACTAAAATTATGGATCGGGCCAGGGTAATACAGATACGGAGCAGAGGCACCAACTGCAGCTCAAACTTCTAAAGGGAAATAACTTGGAAAGTGTGAATGCAAGAGTTATCATTCATGTACGAGAAAGATCGTTATGACCTGTTCTGCATATCTGTGAAGTATCATGAAACTATTTCAAAGGGTATTCAACTTATAGAGTGGACACCTTAAACCATCAAGGGGAATAACAAAAAGTAAGAAAGCAAGCGTTGTCATTCTTATTCGCGACATATCGTCATGCTTAGTTCTACATATCTGAGAAGTATCATGAAAATATTTTAAAGGGTATTCAAGTTATAGAGCGGACACGGAATCACACATAAAGCATAGAGGTGAAGTAACTTTAAAAGTGAAAAAGCAAGAGCTGCCATTCTTGTTTGCGACACATCGTCATGACCTGTGCTACATATCTATGAAGTATCATGAAAATATTTCATTATGTATTAATGTTATAGAGCGGACGCGAGATCACACCTAAAACCATCAAGGGCAAATAACTCAAAAAGGTAAAAAGCAAGAGTTGTCATTCTTGTTCGCTACACATTGGCATGACTTGTTCTACATATCTGTGAAGTATCATAAAAATATTTTTAAAGGTATTAAGGTTATAGAGGGGACACGAAATCACACCTTAAACCATCAAGGGGAAATAACTCAAAAAGTTAGAAAGCAAGAGTTGTCACTCTTGTTTGCGACACATTATCATGACCTGTTCTACATAACTATGAAGTACCATGTATATATTTCATAGCGTTGTCAAGTTTCAGAGCGGACACGAATCTGCCAAAAAATCACCAAAGGAGAGATAACTCATAAAGTACAATAGCAAGAGTTATCATTCTTGTTCGCGACACATCGTCATGACCTGTTCTACATAATTTTGAAGTACATGTATCATGAAAATATTCCAAAGGGTGCTCAAGATTTTGAGCGGACAAGAAAATGTTTACGGATGGAAGGAGGGACGCCAGGCTCATCGCTTTATCCTCGGAACCTTTCGGTCGGGGGATAAAAAGCGAGTATCGAGCTAACAAATTTACATGTTTGTTGATAAATTGACACCCAGCCCTCCTAGGAGGGCATGGTATAAAACATGTGGCGGAATCTTGGAGACTAGTTTTTATCTTGAATTTTTGGGCGGACATGTCTGAACAAACAGTGTAGACAGAACCCTATCAGAAGCAGCCTGTTCAGGGTCTACACCATTTGCCTTTCCGCCAGGACATAATAGGAACATTACCACACAGTGCAATCAATTCGTTCAAATTTTAAGAGATGTTGCTCATGGTGTCCCAATTTTAAGGTATTTACAGTGCGCAACATTACTAAAACTAAGCATATTATCTGCATGCCCCTCCGCTTCTCCCCAGAGAGCAAGATTGCTAGTACATGCTGCTAGCTGACAGGTTATGTTAACACATTCACGTGTCGAAACTAATTCCAGAGACAAATGAATTGATATTTTCTTTAGGCGAAATAGTTTAAAATAGGAACGGTATCTTACATCTTATGCATATTAAATCTTAATATTGTTGATGGCATTGCTTATCTGCGCATGGTGTTTTAAATGTTAGTGAAAGCGGGAAAAAGCAGTGACAGATGTAGGCCTTTTTCAAAAAAGGCCGGCTCGGTAAAGTTAGCAGAACGAAAATTCTGCAGAATTTTCTGCAGAAAAAGTGGTAAAGTTAGCGAAATGAATATTCTGCAAAATTTTCTGCAGAAAAAGTGGTAAAGTTAGCGAAATGGATATTCTGCAAAATTTTCTGCAAAAATTTCTGCAGAAAAAGTGGTAAAAATAGCGAATTGAAAATTCTGCAGAATTTAGCAATTTTTATTTCTTTGTTTTGTCAACTACGGACCACAAAATGTGAGTGCGCACCGATTACCGCACTACCCTATTTTATATGAGAACCTAGATATTCACAAAAATTGCATAGTTTCTTCCGCTGGAAAATAGCAGAACGACACTAAAGAAACCCGTTGTAAGCAAAGTTTAATTTCCGTGTTCTGTCATCTGGAGGCCACAAAATATGAGTGAGCACCGTTTACTGCACTACTTATGAGATAGAGTAGTGCGGTAAACGGCGCTCACTCACTTTTTGTGGCCACCAGATGACAGAACATAGAAATCAATCTTTGCTAACAAAGGGTTTCTGAAATTTCGTTCTGCTACTTTCCAGCAGAAGAAAATATGCGATTTTTTTAATATCTCGGTCCATTTATGAGATAGAGTAGTGCGGTAAACGGCGCTCACTCACATTTTGTGGCCTCCAGATGACAGAACATAGAAACCAAAATATGCTAACAAAGATTTCTGAAATTTCGTTATGCTACTTTCCAGCAGAAGAAAATATGCGATTTTTGTGAATATCTTGGTCCGATTTTAAGATAGATAAGTGCGGAAAACGATGCTCACTCACATTTTGTGGCCTGTAGATGACCGAACATAGAAAACAAACTTTGCTGACAAAGGGTTTCTGAAATTTCGTTCTGCTACTTTCCAGCAGAAGAAAATATGCGATTTTTGTGAATATCTCGGTGCACTTATGAGATAGAGTAGTGCGGTAAACGGCGCTCACTCACATTTTGTGGCCTCCAGATGACAGAACATAGAAATCAATCTTTGCTAACAAAGGGTTTCTGAAATTTCGTTTCGCTACTTTCCAGCAGAAGAAAATATGCGATTTTTGTGAATATCTCGGTCCATTTATGAGAAAGAGTAGTGCGGTAAACGGCGCTCACTCACATTTTGTGGCCACCAGATGACAGAACATAGAAATTAATCTTTGCTAACAAAGGGTTTCTGAAATTTCGTTCTGCTACTTTCCAGCAGAAGAAAATATGCGATTATTGTGAATATCGCGGTCCACTTATGACATAGAGTAGTGCGGTAAATGGCGCTCACTCACTTTTTGTGGCCACCAGATGACAGAACACAGAAATTAATCTTTGCTAACAAAGAGTTTCTTAAATTTCGTTCTGCTACTTTCCAGCAGTAGAAAATATGCGATTTTTGAGAATATCTCGGTTCACTTATGAGATAGAGTAGTGCGGTAAACGGCACTCACTCACATTTTTTGGCCACCAGTTGACAGAACATAAAATCAGTCTTTGTTAACAAAGGGTTTCTGAAATTTCGTTCTGCTAATTTCCAGTATAAGAAAATATGCGATTTTTGTGAATACCTCGGTCCACTAATTAGATAGAGTAGTGCGGTAAACGGCGCTCACTCACTTTTTGTGGCCACCAGTTATCAGAACATAGAAATCAAACTTTGCTCACAAAAGGTTTCTGAAATTTCGTTCTGCTACTTTCAGCAGAAGAAAATATGCGATTTTTGTGAATATCTCGGTCCACTTATGAGAATAGTAGTGCGGTAAACGGCGCTCACTCACATTTTGTGGCCACCAGATGTCAGAACATAGAAATCAATCTTTGCTAACAAGGGGTTTCTGAAATTTCGTTATGCTACTTTCCAGCAGAAGAAAATATGCGATTTTTGAGAATATCTCGGTCCATTTATGAGATAGAGTAGTGCGGAAAACGGCGCTCACTCACATTTTGTGGCCACCAGATGACAGAACACAGAAATTAATCTTTGCTAACAAAGAGGTTTTTAAATTTCGTTCTGCTACTTTCCAGCAGAAGAAAATATGCGATTTTTGTGAATATCTCGGTCCTTTTATGAGATAGAGTAGTGGGGTAAACGGCGCTCACTCACATTTTGTGGCCTCCAGATAACAGAACATAGACATCAAATTTTGCTCACTAAGGGTTTCTGAAATTTCGTTTTACTACTTTCCAGCCGTAGAAAATATGCGATTTTTGTGAATATTTCGGTCCACATATGAGATATAGTGGTGCGGTAAACGGTGCTCACTCATATTTTGTGGCCTCCAGATGTCAGAACATGGAAATTAAACTTTGCTTACTACGGGTTTCTTAAATGTCGTTCTGCTACTTTCCAGCAGAAGAAACTGTGCAATTTTTGTGAATATCTCGGTTCTCATATGAAATAGGGTAGTGCGGTAATCGGTGCGCACTCACATTTTGTGGTCTGTAATTGACAAAACAAAGAAATAAAAAATGCTAAATTCTGCAGAATTTTCAATTCGCTATCCTTACCACTATTTCTGCAGAAAATTTTGCAGAAAATTTTGAAGAATATCCATTTCGCTAACTTTACCACTTTTTCTGCAGAAAATTCTGCAGAAAATTTTGCAGAATATTCATTTCACTAACTTTACCACTTTTTCTGCAGAAAATTCTGCAGAATCTTCTGCAGAATTTTCTGCAGAATTTTCGTTCTGCAAACTTTACCGAGCCCCTTTTTCAAGCCTAAAATGGGACAGCCAAGTTTACAACCTCGCGTTCAACGTGCTCTTGTTGTGGTCGACAGAAACAGTAAAACATTATCTGTACGATTGTCCAAATTATCTGCAACTACGAAACCAAGTATTTTGCTACGCTGATGGTACATTTTTGTCGGGAAGCGGTTCAGACAATGGAAATGAATTGAAACATCTGTTGTTTCTCTCTCTCTCTCTCTCTCTCTCTCTCTCTCTCTCTCTCTCTCTCTCTCTTACAAAGCTTATATCTTAAATATGGTTCGATTGATTCTTATTGAATGCTGTTCTCACATTAAAACTTTTCAGTCCTAATACAATGATGTATATGTTCATATAAACGTGTCTTGATTGTCTGTTGCTTAGAAATCTTATGCACTAATATGTCATTGCAAATACATGTTAAGTAGGCGACGATGTTTATTAGCTAGTTAGCTTGTTATCGAATCATTTCATATTATTCGTGTATGTATTGATTGTGTATGCCTACATGTTGAATAAAAAACCGTTTAAACTAACAACCTCGCGTATTTTTTTCCACAAAAATGATTTTCTTGAAATGTTGTAACAAATCACTTGAACATGTCTGTATTGCAACTTGAATTCGTTGCGTTTGGGAAATGAAACAGACAACGTGCCATGAGTAAATCGCTATGATTTAGACATTAGTGCTATGTAATCACATATTCAGTACATTAAGTACGAAGCATAACCAGACCCCTGCGATTGTTATAATTGTTAATCGCTGTAATGTTCCCATAAATCCTCCATATTGCGTTCATTTGGGACCCAGTAAAATGAAGTTTAAAAAGAGTCTAAAAATAAAGTGTAAATATATAAATTAAAATTCGATTTTTCAGCGTTCGTCGTGTGATGAAGTCAGTGGGCGGAGCTAAAGTATCGGAAGCGTACCCCAGCAAATGTGTTTGGGTTTCACTCACCTTAATTATTTTCTGTGAAAAAATGCTCATTAAGCCTCTCGCCAAGAAAATAATATTGCGTATACCGTATATTTATTGTTCTTTTTCGGTTTAGTTTAAGGCCCAGTTTCATGTAGGACATACAATGAATATGAGGGTGTGGCTTAATAGAAGTTACTGGGCTCTCTCTGTCAAAGAGACTAATAGGGTTCACCAGGACAGTAGCATAGCTACTGTTTAAATCACATGACTTGGTCAAAGGTAAACATTCAAACTGTCATTTTTTCTTCTTGACTAGCTAGAAATCTGCACAATACATTTAAACTTCAGGGTGTTGAAAGCATCCGTAAGAACAGTTAAATCAGTGTATATGTAGAAGAAGAATAATTCAACTTCCACTGAAATTATTTTGAAAAAATAATGGTTTAATGTTTCAGTGAAAAAGATGTATCCAAATCTGAAATGATTTTGAATTAACCACGATTGATAGTTTGAGGGCGGAGCCTGCTTTTCATACTGTGGCTATGGGTGTAAACAATGTTTTATTTCAATTACAACACATACTGTAACATGAATAATTCGATGGGATAAGACAGCAGTCTAGAGCTCCCAAACAGGTTCAATCTTTTGACCACCCCATTTAAGAATGATTTACAGAAAGGGAGTTAAAAATTGTCGATTTACTAGTTTTGCACGGATTCATTTTGTTCACCTTTTATCTATTCATTATTATTTTTTGTCCTCTCTGCATCATTTACCAGCAGTCTTTAAATTAGTGAAAAAGCGTACTAGAACGACGAATATCGCTTTTCTCGCCTGAATTCCAAACCATAACCAAATGACTATATTAGCTATATTTTGATAAGTCCATGCATTAACGTGTAATATCAATTGAACTAGGGTTATAAGGGGCATTCGTTTTCTACACACTGCTAAAAATCGTGGTTACTTATTTGAACAGACTCGTTGAGACTGTTCTAATTCCTTTTACATGTAGCGAGCAGAAACAAGTAAAATATCATAAATTATCATCTACAAGCGCCGTAACAAAAGCATGCTAGCACAATCATGAGTTTTTCATCGTTTATGCACAATATAAAAGGGAAAAACAACAAAGAACAGAAAAACACATTGTGTTACTTACCATCTGTGACGTTTACACGGGCGATACAGTATGAGACACGAAATCATCATACGCTGCGTCACAAATCTTCATCGCAATCCAATATCACGCGTAGGACAATATCACTTCTGCA
Organism: Ctena decussata; assembly: GCA_963989385.1. Lineage (NCBI taxonomy): Eukaryota > Metazoa > Mollusca > Bivalvia > Lucinida > Lucinidae > Ctena > Ctena decussata. The sequence continues at coordinate 37,897,438 of OZ022515.1, forward strand.
GCTTGGATTTTCTATGCATTTACCTATAAAAATAACAGACAAAGGGTTATAAGGGGCACACGTCTTCTACTCGCAGCTCAAAAATATTTATTGTGGTAACTCGTTTTAACCGTCTCAGTGAGGCTGATCTAATCAGACAAACAATATTCTACATTTTGCACACAGAAACAAGTAGCGCGAAGAATTCTAGCACAATGATGATAATGTATTCAACGTTTAAATACGAAGGAAAGAATAAAAATAAACATTGTGTTACTTACCATACGAGACGATGACATGAGCGACACGATGTCATTAACAGTTTTAATTGTTTTATCATAATAATCTAGTTAACTATCCAAAAAGATGTTTTTCTCAGACAACATTTCTCACAATAATTCAAAACATTGACACGATTTTTTTAATTTGGCCGCTTGATGCGCCAACCATTGATTGCGCATGTTTATAAACGGCGCATGCGCAGCAGAAAAGGAATTTCAAATTTCTCAGCAGGTGGCGAAAACTTGTATTTCACTGTGGTTAATAATATAACTTGAGGAAATTTATTGATAGGTAACTATTGTGTTTGCTTTCGTAATTATAAAATAGAGAATAGAATTGAAAATTTAAATTTTGAAAATTTCTTGCGCTTTTTAGCTCACATGAGCCATATAGGCTCAGGGTGGGCTATTGTGATCAGTCGGTGTCCGTCGTCCGTCGTGCGTCGTGCGTCAATTTGCTTTAAATGACATCTTCTCTGGAACCACTAGGCCTAGGGCTTTGATATTTGTTATGAAGCATTGTCTAGTGGACCTCTGCCAAGTTTTGTTCAAACACTGGCCCTGTGGTCCAAAAAGGCCCGGGGGGACTTGGGTTCGAAATTCAAATATACTTAGAAATCTTCTTCTGAAGAACCACTCGGTGCAGGTGATTGAAATTCTGTTTGTAGTATTGCCTAGTGGTCTTTTACCAAGTTTGTTCAAATGATGGCCCCAGGGTCTAAAATGGTCCCGGCCCAGGGGCCATGGGATTGAACCATAGAAATACATAGAAAAATATTAAATAATCTTCTTGTTCAGAACCATTTGGCTTAGTTGCTTGAATTTTTTTATGTAGCATTGCCTAATAATCTTATATCAAGCTTGTTCAAATAATGGGCCCAGGGTCCAAAATGGCCCATTGGCATGGAGTCCGAGGTTTGAACCATAGACTAATATTCAAAAATCTTCTTCTTCAGAGCCGCAAGGCTCAGATGCTTGAAATTCGGTATGTAGCATTGCCTAATAGTCCTTTACCATGTTTGTTCTAATGGTGGCCCCAGGGTCCACAATAGCCCCACGGCAGGGTGTCCTAAGTTTGAACCATATAAATACATAGAAAAGTATGGAAAAAAAACTTCTTTTCCAGAATCACTTGGCTCAGATGCTTGAAATTTGGTACGTGGCATTGCCTAGTAGTACTTTACCAAGTTTGTTCAAATGATGACCCCAGGGTCTAAATGGCCCCACCCCAGAGGTCATGAGATTGAACCATAGAAATACATAGAGAAAATATTCAAAAATCTTCACTTTCAGAACCACTTGGCTCAGATGCTTGAAATTTGGTATGTAGCATTGCCTTGTAGTGGTTTATCCACTTTATACAAATGATGGCCCCAGGGTTTAAAATGACCTCGCGGTAGGGAGTCGTGTGTTTGAAACATAGAAAACATAGAAAAATATTCAAAAATCTTCTTCTTCAGAACCACTTGGCTCAGATGCTTGAAATTTAGTATGTAGCATTGTCTATTGGTCCTTTACCAAGTTTGTTCAATGGGTTTGAACCATAGCAATACATAGAGAAAATATTGTCTATTGGTCCTTTACCAAGTTTGTTCAATGGGTTTGAAACATAGCAATACATAGGAAAATATTCAAAATTTGGAAATGGTTGCAAACTATCAGGTTTGTTCAAATGATGACCCTTGTTTGACCTTTAACTTTTTCGCTCAGATGAGCGATTTAGGGCCTCTTGGTCCTCTTGTTTTAAAATAGTAAAGTGAAGTACTTATTCTGACAGCAAGTAGAAAATGTTAGAGTATATTTGGTCAATGTGCTAATACCAAATATGAGCCACGACATGACAAAACCAAGAAGTGGCATGTAGGCCCAGCAAAATCTCACCTCAGCCTTTGTTTCCGTTCAGTGTGATCAGAAGCTTTCTGTTCCCATGACGCTCTGACTTTGAGATCATAGGCTTGGGCAAGAGTATTGCTGAAAGAAAATTTGGACCTATGTCTATCATCATACCAAATAGGAACCAGATCCATCAAATAATTTAGAAAATATAAGCTCTTAAAACTTTTAGCGTAAATGCGGACTCCGCCGCCGACTCCGACGCTGACGCCGATGCCGACGCCGGGGGTTGTGCAATCGCTCTTCCTGGACTTCGTCCGGCTCTCGGACTTCGTCCAGGCGAGCTAATAACCCATGTCCGGCAACACGCATAAGTATACCAAACAATCCGCCTGCATTATAAAATAAAGTCATGTTATACGTTTTTCTTATTTTGGTTCTTATTCTATCACAGTGCGCCTATGGAAGCATTGGAAAGTTCCTGTGCTTTATTCTGCAACGATTCGCTGTTTCGGAGCACGTGAGTCTAACTACTGACGTCACTAGCGATACTGACGTCATTTTGTGACGTTTTGAGACGTTAGACGGTGTTATGTCTCTTTTTCTTTCTAAATTCGCCTTAAAAATGTACATTTATCTTAAATACAGTTAAGAAAATTGGCGGGAGCATTAACGCGCTGGCAAGAAGGTTGAGAGAATTTGAATGAAAAGAATACTTTTGCAGCGTTTTTTAGTGTTAGAATCAAGATAGTTCAGCTCTAGGATTGAATTGTTGTTTAATAATTCACTGTTTGTCGGTCTGTTGTAAGTAGATATATCATTCGCGCTCCGCTCTCGTGATATGCTCTACTTCACAACTGACCTCCAAACAGTGCATTATTACTCAACAATTCACTGCTAGAGCTAATCTATTTCTTAGTTAAATTCCCTTACATGTATTACGTATATTTTATCATTAATCATGATATGATCTTTTTACATTCATAATACAAAACTGTGCATGTCTAGGATAGCTTGTGCATATGCGAAATCTGTTTGAGGCATCACAGTTCGTCCAACAAAGAACGATACAACTCAGTCTTCACGTGCGCAAGTTGATTGCGAATAGGTTGGTGTACGACAAACATTTCGCATACGTATGAGTACAGTTTTTTTTAACTTAACACGAGATTGTCAATTTTAGTGTATGTATAAATGTGTACATCAGACTCTCTTCGGGACGTTTATAAGACACAGTAGGGACAGCACCATCGCCGAACCCAACCACACCTTGTCCTGTAAGAACTTAACGCAATATTAATGGAGGAAAAGAACGATTTTCCACAAAATAATTCATGTTAATTCAAACCGCTTATGCAAGGCCTGAATAGGAAAGTTGCCAATGCAAAATTTTGGTTTAGCAACTCTCAAGAGTTTTGTGATAACTTCATCACCATTATTTTTTTCTTTCTTTTTTTAACTCAAAACAGAAAGTTTGCACAATGCGTTTTACATGCATACGAGTCAAATAGCATCGACATATTTTGGTTATTTATTTGCAAAAGCTTTATCGGTGGGAATGGAATTACGCTTATAATAATAAGTCGGGAATCGATAAAAGGTGACATTACAATATCAGATATGACATTTAAACTTGACCCAGACTGACACACAATTGACCGGTAAAAGTGTTGAAAAGCATGAACATCTGGAATCTGCCAGATTGAAAAATGAGTTTTATGTCCCAAGACGTAATTAGCTATAGGAAGGCGATTTGTTTTATCTTAAGGTGAGTGGGTACAATTTCAGGGATTGAAACTCTGGCACTTTTGTTTTTGTCTCCCTTTTCAATATGGTTCAACTCTTATATTCTTAGAGAAGATTTCCTTTAAGAGTAGACTCCATTTTGGAAGAGTTACGTCATTCAAGGGAAGTCTGATAAAATACCTCTACAAAGCAAAGACATATGTTTCTATATGCAGTATCTTTCCCTCACTATCTCTCTCTCTCTCTCTCTCTCCTTCTCTCTCTGGAAAGACGAATCATTCCATTTGCCTGAGCGAAATTCTCTCTCTCTCTGTCCGTGGAAAGAAGAAAACAAGGATCATTCCACTAGCCTGAGCGAAATTGGTGCAGCATATGGCAGTAGGATATATGGGTTGTGATTTCGGACTGGACAGATGCGCAAGTTTATCTTGATTTTCAATATGAGCTATGTCCGGGGAATATCTCTCGAGACATAAAATGTGCGCATGCCCAGACCATCGTCAGCATATGCGCAGTCTGTCAGGCTTCTGCAGTTTGCTACTGGCTGAAAGGAGGCGGATCTTATTGATAAATAAACTGTGATTACTTTCAGTTCTGCGAAATCATTTTTGACGGATTGATATATTGAAAATACGTTAAACTTCGTATATGGTAATTTTGCTACATGCTTAATTGCGGATTCTGTCTGAAGTTTTTCTTTGAGTACAATTTTACCCATGCGGCCAGGAAAAATTATTGCCTTAGCAGGGCTGTAAAAATCATTAGTATCAGACAAGGAGCTAGTCTACATACCAGACTGCGCATGTGCGCAAGCTATCCTAGGCAAACACCGGCTTTAAAACATTAAACCGTTCTAGATTAATCATAAAAAAAAAGACTTCAATGACCTATTTTTCGATTTCACAAACTTTATGACATGATAAAACTACAATGTACATGAAGATAAATACAAGGTGAACGCGTTAAATAGATGGTAATAAAATGTAAGACAAGGATCCCATTTATTGTTTCTCTGATACGTAGCTGCATTGCCAGTAATGACAGTATCAAATGATATTTATTCGTAATATGATAGTTTTGTAGAGTTCTGTATATAAATTTTAATCACTTTTTTACTCCATACTGTCTATAACTGCTTTCTATTTATATTACTCGCTTTTGATTACTTGAAACTCGCTTTAGATAGTTCGATACTATAAATGGTAAATAAATAAAGACGACGACGACTGCTGGACGTTTTGGTATGACGATTGTTGAAAGACTTGAAAACAAAGAGGGACTGGCTTTGAGGGACTTGCGCAAAGCGAAGGTAGAGCCTGAAAACGTTTGTCTTTAAAGCAAAATGGTGTCAAATTAGGCCCTGCACAATGCGTTTATGATGATACGGATTAAATTATATATTCGTACAAACACAACTTTGTTTCTCTAGAAAATTTTTCATATGTGTTATAAGAAAATTATCTCTTATCAAAGTTAAAACATGGTACAGATCTTTCGTACCCTGCAAACATCTAATATGCAATTAATTACCCAGAGACAGATTAATCAGTGATAAAAATCACGAAGAATTTGCTAAATAGCCACATTTTGGATGGCAGGCCATAACTGGGAGTGTAATAGGTCTTTCTAGGTCCGACCAATGGGATAATTCGCTAATTTTCATGGCATTGTTTTTAATCTGTCAATGAACCGCCTATAACAACATAGATTGTAAAATTATAGCATTTTAAACGACTCTGAAGTGTAACTGACGCTGAGCAGTGCAGCTGAAAGCGTGGTCTGGTATTCCGTATATTTGGTACCAAAAATTATAATAAACATTGGGACACCAAAACTAATTACAAAAATTACTCGAAAAAAATGTAAAGCTATATATATTTTAAAGTTCTGCAATGCGCCCAACAGATGCCAGTGGAATGGAAAAACAGCGTTGATTGTGATCAGACTTCCCCTTGCAAGGGTACCGCCAGATGTTGCGTAGCGCATATATTGTAAAACTATGTAAATTCATATTTTGTGTGATTGTTTTTGAGCGTACATATGGCATATGATCGATTTACTTTTATGTACATTTAAAGTGACCCGTTTTTTTTTTTGTTGTTTTTTTTTTAAGATACCCAGAAACTGGGGCTCGTTTTTGCTTTTCGTTTTCGGGTAGGGTAGGCTACTGGATTGGGCTTCTTTCTTTTCATTCCGTTATACCATAAAAAATTCTATGTATTGGGATAGATAGGTCTGAGCGGACAGTGTAGACTCCTATCAGGCTATCCTAGCCTGAGGAGCAGTCTGATCAGTGTCTACATTGTTTGCTATTCCGCCTGAATCTTTTGGCTACCGCTTTGTAAAACCAGGCTGTTCCGTGTTTGGGACAGTTGCGGCGATTATTTTTGGTGTCCCAATATTTAGAATTTTACGGTAGTACTGATTGCTGCCAGTGCTTTTTCTTTTCTTGAGTCATGAGGCCTGAAACAGTAAATGTTTGGTTTCGCTGACCAGTGTCTGTTGTATATTTGTATTTGATAGATCTTTTGATTTGTACATATTTTTTAAGTGGGCCTCAAATAAGAGTAGCTTGTAACTAATTGTGTCACCCACTGAAAATAAAGTCTTTATTATCATTTATTATTATTATTATTATTATTATTATTATTATTATTATTATTATCTTTTCAATGTTATGCACCAATGGGTTTAGTACAGTTTCGGCCCTTAAACTAAAATGTTAACTACAGTCTTTTAAGGCTATTCTTGTGCGTTCCATCACTAGGCGTTCGTTTTGAAAATCTTGACGAAAATGTGGGGTTGAAACGCAAAAAGTACATACAAAAACTGCCAAAGTTCACGAAACACACGCATGGTAAATCAAACCAGACAGTGGTCATTCAGAAACCCTTACAACCCACGTCACCAGAACGTAACGTATTTTCAAAAGAACTTCATTTGGTATGATCCAGTGCTTGTACTTGTGTTTAGTTTTGATATGATCTGCCATTTTCTGTTCTGTTCTGTTCTGTTCAATTCTCGTATCGACGTTACCCAAGTGGCTCAACGGTACGTAACCATAGTTGCACACATTTGGCGCCGTGTGTCCGTCCAATGGCATTCAGTCTGTAAATGTCTCGTCGGTCAGTGCTGCCTAACCAGTATTTATGCATAGATGTTTGCCTTCTACGGCTCCAAGTCAGGTTCTGTCCGGAGAAGGAGGCGCGCGCCACATGAAAGCCACCCCAGCGGAAAGTCCAGGGAAACACAGGCCAACCCCGTCCGCAGAGGAGGAGCACACCGAAACCCAGGTCCCAACGAGAGAACACGCAGGCGTTCCTTAGGTTTCAAGGATGGGACCTGTTGGGGTCCCATATTACTTACAGCCCTTAATTTTAACCCTCCCCCGTATCCAAGTAATTTGGTTCCGGATGGAGGTCCCTTATTCTGACCTTACCCTTAGGTGGGGATTGACGCAGTCACAGGTAGGGACCTTTTCAGGTACCTTTAGGGCTGTTGCACTTCAGTTATTTTGGTCGAGTAATTTTGCCAAGTGATGAGTGCAACATTAAGTTTGAATTTTGAACTCCCCCGTCAAAAGTGAGCATCTAGCGTGGTGCCGGCTTTAGGATGCTAGCGCCTTGCTCATTAATCATTTATGATCCTTAAGGATATTAAAAAGAGCAGAAATTAGTTGGGAATGGCTTAAAAGTTTTTTTTTGCATAGGGATGGGTCTCGCACTGTATGGTCAAGCATATATAATAAAGATGTGGCTGTTATATACTAATCCCAGTTAGTTAGGTATATAATATTGATAAGTTGATGGGCCGTTAGTAAGGTTTCTTGTGAGTATGATGATGCCACCATAGGGCTGTCGCTATTAAAAACACGCCTCACCCAGGGGTGGCAGAGCATCAAGTTTGGTTGTTAGTATGTTTTGCGTGTGTGTGTGCCTACTTATTCTGTGCTAGCACAATGTGCGTGTACTTGTTATTTTTTGCGTGCATGCGTGTTTGCGTGTATGACGGCTTGCGTGCGTGTTTGTGTGTTTATGTTTGTGATTGCGTATCTGTCCGTCTCCATCCTCTTCTTCTGGGATGTCTCCACCGTTGTTGTGTCCTGCATCCATCGTTGTTTCGCTGCCGCGCCGTAACTTTAACAGGCATGCTAAGGTAAGACTGGCGGAGTGTCATTACCCAGAGAGACAAGGACGGTCCTTAATTGGTTATTGCTTAAATTCCTGTTACCCATTTTGTTGCAAAAATACCAATTTAGATGCCTAGTGTGTAGGTTATTTTACCCTAGTCTTATTGAAATATAATATGTGTTGCTCACCTATGTTTTGGCCCCTCATGCGTCAGCCTTTTCATGGCACATCTTTCTTCCCCTCTGTTCTTTTTTCGATGGCGAAATAGCCGAGGCGTCTCCCCCCGTCGGGGCACCGATGGGATTACCTCCCTTGCCCTTTCCTCATTGAGGGGGCACGCGCACCGTCTCCCGCGCGCGCCGCGTGTAACACTTTTGTCCAATATAATGATGGATTTCTATGTTTACGGTCACGTCGCGACAGGGTCTAGCCGCGCGAAGCCCAACCCCCTCCCCCCCCATTCCCGGAAAATGGTCTCGTCCATATTCTAAGGGGGATGGTTCCATTCCTTATACACCCGGGGAATAATTACTAACCCTTATGAAGCCCACCATCGGCCGCCCGAGAGGATTTTCCGAGTTAAAGGACGGAATTTCCATTTTTTGTCGCCTTTTTTATTCAAAAATTAGTCTATGCGTCATTCCACCCCCCCCCCCCCCCCGCCTGCGGTGTGGAGTCGTCCACATTTATAATTGGCACACCCCCCTCCCTGCAGGTAGTGGGAAGGGGGCCAACCCATATTTAAGCGATTTATGTATTTATTTGTTCTATTATTGTATTTTGAAATTTATGCTTCGTTACAAAAAGGGGTTTATAAAGAAATTTTTGAAAGAACTTTAACCCATACTAATGTTTGCATTTTGTTGTCTCTTTCTATTTTGGTAGGGTTTAGCGTCTGATGTAGATTACTAATTCCCTATATTACTCTAAATTCCTAATATAATTAACTAAATTCCTAAATTCCTAAATTCATTTTATGCTGTAATACTTCTTCTTCTTTCTTCATTCGAGTGCCTGTGATTTATTAATTTCGGAGTTGCAATTTCGCTCTGTGATCCTAACTAAATTCCTAAAATTCCTAAATTCAACAAATTCCATGAAAGTAATTCTTATGTTTTGTTTTTTTTTGCCTTTTTTCTTGATACGACTGCATATTAAACATTTTCCCTTGATCTGGCTTAAATGTAAGTCGTCGTTGTGCTCCCCAAAAACGTCCGGGCGGTTCTCTTCCTATCACACGTAGACCCCGATCAGACGCTCCTCACGTGCCGACTCAGTGATATGCTATCCTACCCGCCTTCCAGACTAGTCCATTTACAAGGATGGACGAGTTCATATTAAGCCCTACCTTTATAAACCGCCCAGACACTTCCGGTGCACACGGTAAGTTGTATGTTAGAAACTCGCAGTGGAGATCATTGACCCTATAATTGGCCAGTTGCGCTTTTGTTGAATTATCTCGTTGATCCACACCTGAGCTTCCCGTGGAATGCCATTAAGCCGTGAGAGCTCGCGATATTGATTTTTGTTGTAAAATAAATATTAATAACGCGCACCAAATTTTGTGGTCTAAAAATGTTGGATGCTGTATTTTCTGTTTCGGGCTTCGGATTTGATTGGGGTTTTCGGTAATGTCCGAGTATGTATAAGAGCTTTTGATCCACCTCCACTGCGTGCCTCTCTGTACGTCTGTACGTCTGTTTACTGTAGTGTACGATTATGTCTAGTCTGCTATTGGCTCGGCGGTCGGTGGCACATGCGTTAGAGACTTTTATATCCTGGATGTTACTCAGAGCCGGCCAGCAAGTGATTGGGAAGGAGCCCCACCTAGCATGTGACCGGCTTCTCACATCATTTTGAGTTCGCTGAACACTATGCCACCGCTCGTCGAGTCTAGTCTGTAAATGTCTGTAATATAATGGTTCGTATGTCTGTCTTTTTTGTAGTACTCTGCCTCCGAGGTGTAGGTGTAGGATCGGACTGCGCCAACACGTGTAGGGTTTATTATTATTACTATTAGCCATTATGTTCACTTTGTTTTACTTTCCCCACTTCGCGCACCCCCGAGCGATGCCTAGGCAGCCGGGAGAGGCCATAGTCGTGGCAAGGGAACCGCTTCATCCGATCTGGCTCTCGCCCAAACCTGTAATTCACAGTCGCCTGCCGTCCCACAGCCAGGCCAGACCGCCAGACAGGGCCAGGTAGGGTGGCGACATGTTGGCGCGCGTCGATATGCAACCGCTCGTCGAGTCTAGTCTGTGAATGTCTGTAATATAATGGTTCGTATGTCTGTCTTTTTTCTAATACTCTGCCTCCGATGTAGGTGTAGGATCGGACTGCGCCAACACGTGTGGGGTTGTTATTATTAATGTTAGCCATTATGTCCACTTTGTTTTACTTTCCTCACTTCGCGCATCCCCCGAGCGATGCCTAGGCAGCCGGGAGAGGCCATAGTCGTGGCAAGGGAACCGCTTCATCCGATCTGGCTCTCGCCCAAACCTGTAATTCACAGTCGCCTGCCGTCCCACAGCCAGGCCCGACCGCCAGACAGGGCCAGGTAGGGTGGCGACATGTTGGCGCGCGTCGATATGCAACCGCTCGTCGAGTCTAGTCTGTGAATGTCTGTAATATAATGGTTCGTATGTCTGTCTTTTTTCTAATACTCTGCCTCCGATGTAGGTGTAGGATCGGACTGCGCCAACACGTGTGGGGTTGTTATTATTAATGTTAGCCATTATGTCCACTTTGTTTTACTTTCCTCACTTCGCGCATCCCCCGAGCGATGCCTAGGCAGCCGGGAGAGGCCATAGTCGTGGCTAGGAAACCGCTTCATCCGATCTGGCCATTCCAAACCTGTAATCCACAGTCGCCCGCAGTCCCACAGCCAGTCCAGACCGCCAGACAGGGCCAGGTAGGGTGGCGACATGTTGGCGCGCGTCGTTATGCAATATGGGATCGTACCCAAATGGACCCATGCACATTTCAGCATAAAACACATCCTACATACAGGGTCCCCGCGTCCCATTTATACAGGCCTTAGCAATACATCTCAGGGCGTCAGGAGACGGATGGCATGTGAGGCCTCTTCGGGCCATTGTCAACATCCGCTCTATATTCCCAGATCTGTAAGCCTCCATCGGACCTCGCTTCGCTACGTCCGATGGAACAGACCCCTGTAATCACACACACCGGTGACTCCTAGTATTGTATGTCCGTTGTCTATGTCTGTATTGTTCCAGTTGAAATAGTGGGTAGGATTGGCCTGCCTGAACTGTCCGTTCGAATGCCCCTCACCCATGACACTGTCGCAAATGATAGGTTTGTGCACGGCCCTATATTTTTTCCTCATACTGGGTGTCTCTAATATACTGAAATATAGCTTCCCTTACTTCTTGAGATTTTGTTCCCAACAAGCTTGTCGAGACAAGGTTACCTGCGTATGTAATGTCCTGCAGTGTTCTAAGCAATTTTTGTCTAGGCCCACTGTGTGCGCTGCATTGCCATTTTGATTTCTTGCCATGATTATATATACTTACTCAGATGTGTACGTGCCCGGACGAAGGCCGAAATTCCGGATAAAACTTTTGTATTCTTCTTTCTTGTACTTTTCATATTGTCAAAACGAAAGAAAAAAAAACACGCTCACACACTCAGAACACCTAATCAATTACTTGAAAGCAGAGCAATCCGACTACATGGCGGCATTCGAAATTATAATTCATTTTGCGGAACAGAACAGAAAAGAACAAAAGCTCATCTATGTAGGTAAACATGTCAGGTTACACATAGATGATATATGATATTTAAACAAGTGACATGTAATATTTAAGAGAAAAAAGGAACTTTTCAGTCTATCACACAAAAACTGTCAGCTGATTGGCCATTTCTCCAGCTGCACATCTCCAGATGCAAGAAATCAAAACCTGCTTAAAACATGTAATGGTATATGGTCCTGGAGAATTCAATTGGCAAAATTAACTCCTTTGATGTCTTTGACAAATCAGATGAAAATGAAAGTGAAAATTCTGCGGTGTAGACCTTAATGCATAAATATGCCAAAAGCAGTGCGTTCAGCTCATTAATGATACATAAAATTGAAGAAAAAAAAAATAAATAAATATAAAAATAAAAAAAATAACACCAGCATGCTTGGAACTCGATACTCCCTTTTTACAAGTCGAAACTCGCTTTTTATAACTCGATACTTGCCTTTTATAACTCGAAACTCTCTTTTTATTACTCGAAACTCGATACTGTAAAAAAGAAACCCTCCTGTGGTCGAGCGGTTATAGTAACTCGGTTATGCTGCAGAAAGTCGCCGGAAGGTCACGAGATCGCGCCCGCGTTTCGACGACTGGGAAAACTCTCTCTGTCAATCCAGCAATAAATGGGTAACTCTTTTGAATCAGGGAAGGATAAGGCAGCAAAAGGAGAGTGATGGGCTCCGCCTTTCATCTGTTGTGCCCAAGATACAGTGAGTCTCTAACCCCCCACTGCCCCTACAGCTATTAGGCTACATGTATGAGAAACATTTACCTTTTTACCTTTACCATGCATAGACCTTGCTGAACATTAAATTGTTAACACAAATAAAGGCTGCTAGGGAAAGAAAACACAAAAACAAAGCAAAACACATTTACTACCTATAAATCACTTGAAGGGAGTCAAAAAGCCCATTGCCGAGCTATAAGATGAATTAAAATGTTGGAGTTGACTTGTTCTTTGCTTAAAATCAAAACTTTACAAATAAATATATGTTGTGAGATATCATGTAAATTACCTCTTGCCATTCTCTTGAGTTCCGACTGTATAAAAATATAAATTGGGAGGCCTAAAGCCCCAAATTACCAATGTATGAAACTAAATGCCGGGAGATGGATGCCTTAGCGGTCAGTGTAAACCCATATCAGACTGCACCTGAAATAAGCAGGCTTATCAAGATCTTCATTGTTTGTCTTTTCCAACTATTAAAATCAGCTTAAAGTGTATGGGTATAGCTCCGTATTTTTCTGCACTTTTTACAAAGAGAAACAACTTCCATTACATCATGTTTGCCTCCCTGAATGACGTAACTCTTCAAAAATGGAGTCTACTCCTAAAAGTAAGAGTTTAATTTGCAGGAGCAAATTATTCCTTTTAAGAGTTGAACCCTATTGAGAAGGGAGACAAAAAACGAAAATGGAGAAGTCTCAATCCCTGAAAGTGTACCCACTCACCTTAATATAAAACAAATAGATTTCCAACATATAACTTTGTCTCGGGCATAAGACTCATTTTCTGTGATATGCACTCTTAAATCTGGCAGATTCCTGTTGTTCTGATAATGCCCATGCTTTTCAATACCCTTACAGATCAATTGTGTGTCAAGCTGACACGTCATATCTGGTATCTTATAGCTGATATTGTGATATCGCTTTTTGTAATTTTTCCCTTACTAGCTTGTTTCGCAAAACTTATCAATAGGCTGGTAGCATGTTAACGACGTTATTGTTCACCTGCGCTTATTAAGTTATCTAGATAAAACATTGCATAACTGTCCTTAATTTCAAAATGATTGGTAAAGCATTGTTCTAAATATGAGAACATCTGTAAATATATAAGTACCACAAAGTAACAAAATGTAACAAATTCATGCAGAAACTGCCATATTCTAATAGCGAGTATGTATCATTCAGTATCATATATTTATGTATTTATTTGTTATTATTATTATTTTACAAATCTTGCAAGTATTTTTCTTACAACCGTCTTTGTGTTAAGCTATCAGACATCCTTTCCTCAACAGGATAATTTTAAATCGTGGGTCTAGGACACGTAGCCGTATGACCACTTTATTGGACTGAACCGCTATTTGTTGCGAATGTACTGCTCTGTATATAAAATATCACTCATTACAGCCATAGCACTTATTGCATTACTGATCTACTAGGAAAAGAATGACTGCTTCATAAAGTAGCTGACACCAAACAGTCTAGTGGGTGAGTCTTTTTGGTTGCTAAATACCTGTCATGTAGCTTCTGAAACCGGACCAGTCTGCATGAGCAGTGTATAATTATCTAATTTTGTTCAAACTCAGTGCCCAAAATAATAGATCAGGGTCATGGAATCATGCCGAATCGCATTCTGAGGCAGCAGAAAATCATAATATACTCAAAAAAAATATTAAAGGGTCAAACTTTTACCCTGCAATTTCTGGAACATTTCAAACATTTGGTAAAATAAATCATTTCTACCTTCCATTTTATTCATTTTACAAGTTTTGTACACATGAAGCTTGAACCTATAGCCTTTGTCTTGACCAAGGTGAAGCTTTAAGTCAAACTACCCCTAAAATGAAAGTTGTTTGAATTCCCATAGAGATTTGATAGCGTGTCAGTTTGGTCGGGAATAACTTCTAAAATTGCTATGAGTTTTAAACTTCTTTTTGCTTGCTGACCTTAAAAATGATTAAACTTGATGACTATTGAGCAATTTTTCAAAAAATTCATGAACTGGCGAAATCGAAAATTTTGGTGAATTTGTTCCCTATGGACTTCAAAAAACTCTGATTTTGAGGGTAGCGTGAATTGAAGTCTGGACTTGGTCAAGATATAGGCTATATTTTCAAACTTCATGTGTACAAAACTTGTAAAATGAATGAAATGGAAGGTGGAAATGATTTATTTTACCAAATGTTTGAAATGTTCAAAAAATCGCGGGGTAAAAGTTTGACCCTTTAATATTTTTTTCGAGTATAGTTCCCTAGTATGTGCGTAATTCCTCTAGTATTGAGTTCACTGGAATAACTTTTTAATCGACGATTTACTTTCAAGGACCGAAGATGTTATCGTTAATTATAGTCTGTTTGTCCGGAGGCTACTAACACTTCATCACTGTCATGCTAATAGCCTTGAAAGTATCTAAGAGGGATAAAGCTGCATCCTATTCCCTAAAACCAGTAGGTCACAGATATGCACGTTGATATTGCATGAGTGATGGGCGCATTTTTGCCATTGAATTTTTTTTTCTATATATAACTAGGATAATTTAATTTCGCCTACTTATTTTAAGAGCTTAAGAGTTGTTGCTTTTGACTCTGTGTTTATTGAACCGCGTTTAACCTTTTGGAAGGAGTTTGTTGTTTGTAAACTGTGAGAAGTTTTTAGCAACGTGCTCAGCATCATGCTCTGATTTCACATGTGTCCGCCATTGTGAACTCGAAGTTATTTTTTATACGCCGCTCTAAGATGGTTCGTAACATGTGCCCTCCATGCGCGTGTCTTTTCGTCTGTTTGTTCATCTGTCCATACATTAACATTTTTGTAGCTTTGTAGAGCTTCATACATTTAACCACAGTATTCAGATCAGTAGCTTTGACGTTGACGTTGCCAATAGCATGGTAGCCATAAGGGTAGTGAGGAAAAGAAGCCCACTATATCTTGGGCACAGCGTGTGCATATGTTCATTTTTTTAAAGTCATGTAAAATAAAGGATATAATGTTTATTTGAGTAAGTCAATGTAAAATTTAGGTTAGCAATAGAAATGTTTAGAAATTTGATAAAAAGAAATAGTCCTGCAATAAGCCCAGAAAAAAATGAGATAAGGAACAATTTATGTCGACTATTAGTCGATCATCGGTTGGTTTTACAAAGTAAAATGCAATGATAGGGAACATATATATTCATTCAGACCCCATATTAAAGGGAAAGGCATATTTTCATTAAACTGACAACAGTTCACGAAAAGTGACCATAATTTTTTGGATGATTCCCATCCCCACTTCCTAGATGGCTTGAACGTCAAGGTCACATAATATACTAAGAATTTTGTTCCAAATTCTGAGATAGATATAGTTCATATTTGGCACAATGATAGATATTGATCCTAAACTTCACATTACCATGTCTATTTCCCCATTTGACACTATGATTTTCTTTTCCTTTTTGTGAATAAACATGCCTAATTGAAGTATGAAAATTAGAAACAGGACCATTGGTCAAATATTTTCCATCGTCAAAAACTGAAAAAGCTTATTTCTTTTGCCGTGCATTATCTTTTGCTGCACCCTGCAGCAACCTTTTTACTTGTTTTCTAGCAGTTGTGCAGCAACCTGAGCGACTTGTAATATTTTAACTATATCAAATGTAGGTTGGAGATATAAAGAGTACGTCTGTTCAGCCATGAAATATTGGATTCATTGAAAGTGGACAGCAAGACTTACTTCTTTCGAATTTATTTTGAAGGCGGTCGGACTACTAAACCCTCGATGATGCAGGCTGTCGCGGAAGACCTTCAAGTGAAGCGGTGTACTCCTCTTCTGCCCCGAGGCAGCTTGTTTGTCAAGGTGTTCGACCTGCGACAGCAGACGGCTGGTTCATGACACCTAAGGATGATGCGACTTAGTCTTTTGCGGTTCTGTCTATATACTGAATAAACCTGCAATGTTCTTCTTCCACATGAAATACAGACTCCGAACTTTACACGGGCACGGAAGTTCGTGAATGTCGGAAAGTTAGACGCTCATATCAAACTCCACAATGTTTATGGCAGTTTGTTGTACGTTTGTTCATCTCCGGATGACTCGTATTCAGTCTTGGTAACAATTTACTCCTCTTGTGACATGCGGGTGGTGAGTCTCAATAGGCTGGAATTCCTGAGATACAGGGGACTAAATATATCATTACTGTCTCGATATCAATTTTAAAGAATAGCAGTGTCTCGGGGTCCGGTGCCGGATCCCTAGCCTGCCAGTCTCGGCGTCCGGTACCTGACCCGGAGCCTCGCCTGTTAAGAATGGCTCGGGGTCCGGTAGTATGTTAATTAGCGGTTGTTACTTTAAATAGTTAAACATATTTTATTCACAATTTCACTTTCATGCAACATACGTGCAACGGACGGGCGAACACACGGACGGCCAATTGGAAAACACAATACCTCGCCACTGTTAAACAAATAGACAGACAAATAAACAAATATATTAAAATATGATAAATAAATAACTAAAATAAAAATAAGAACAATATATTATTATTTACAGTACCAACAATTACTGTGATCCCGCTTTGTAATTCATTTCAGTTTTCGTTAGTTTAGTATGACCTTTGGTCATACCGTAATACCGCTTGTACAAATGGCGATATACGTAGAAAAGATCAAAATCTAATAAGAATTTAACGATTACTGTGTATTTCTTTCCATTTGAGACATATATTACCCGTATTGAGACATGCTGGACCCGGAGACAATCCTCGGATGAGCGCCTAAGAGTCCGGTACCCGACTCCGAGACTCAGAGTGTGCATAAAGAAAAGGACCTCTGACAGTATCAATGCATATTTGCCTATTATTCGACAAATTATTGCACCTTCCTCGGGCAGCAAAAGTTGGAATATTTGGCATCAATATGTAGGCCTGTGTACTATAAAGGCATTTTAACAGTGATTTTGAAAAATCATCAGGCATCTAGACTAACTTTAACCAATTTCATCAAGAGGGGGTACGTGAATGTTTCAGACTCTGAAAATAAGTCCATTTTTGGGATTTCTAATATATCGAAATTTTAATTGATAACTATGCTAAAACTAAAGTACACACTACTGTTACTGATAGTATGCAATATGTTTTCAATAATAAGGACTTTAGCCTATTTGTAGATATAAAGGGTGTAAGTACCCTACCCACTTTTTCAGTTTTTCAGCTGTAGACTATCTCGCCCCCCCCCACGTGCCTCAGCAAGCCACTCACATATAATGTGTATTATGATAGTACACTCATACAAGCAAAGTGGCTAGCCGAGGCACGTGGGGGGGTATCTGTAGAAAACTTTTCCTGTTTCGATTACGTTTAATTATAAAATTTGGCTTTTTCAACCAGAATTGAAGTCCATGTACTAAAAAATCAGAAATTAAATTCATAGCCAGTTAGGGGAAGTTGAGAGAAACAAATTTCAAGAAAAATTCTTGGGTATATCAAAAATTTAATTTTGACTAATTTTATAGGCAAATTAACATTATTACTGTCAGAGGTCCTTTATAAATAACAAAACACATATTGTCAGTCATTAACACGTATGGTTTGTCATTTCAGATCACACAACACAACGAAAGAAGAAGAAGAAAAAAAAAAACAGAAAAAAAAACCAAATCAAAAGTGCTGCATTCTAATTTAATGTGATTCAACTTAAAAAAATATATGTAATGGACTTTGGCATGCATTTATAACGTATTCTAAGGACTCAGTAAAAAAAATTTGTAGAGAAATCTAAATACAGATACTTTGAATGATGAAAATAGAATTTATTTCATATGCACGTTTACGATTTAAATCCCATTTCCGTTCACTGAAAACAAAACCTGACTACCGATGCATGTCTTATGTATGTCTTATGCATACATACTTATTCTTTATTATCTAACTGCGTCATTAATCAGTTACAATGTACTCAGTATAATAAAGATGAAACATAAGTTGTCATGTTTTTGCGAGCAACTTTTCGCGTAGCATCTAAATCGAACCAAAAAAAAAACTAATAAAAATAAATAAATAAAAATGAAATAATAACACTAAAATAAATCAAACACCTTTTCGATAAAAATATTTTGCTGAAACACTTAGAAACAGTTGTTTTCTGACAGTTATACTAATTGATTAAATGACAAAATTAGAATAAGTTAAGTGTACAAAGACGTTTTTTTTTTTTTTTCAAATAAGATTCTTATACATTTTATTCGTCTGAATTTCGACATAGTTTTGTTCATGGTATTTTTTGCAATAACCATAATGTGGTTTATCCGACTTATGGATAAAACTTCGATGACATTCACTGCGTATTTTAACCAAAAGTTTTATCCAAATTTTGGATAAAACTTACAACTGTGTTTTGGAACAGCGTATTTTAAGACAGGGGTTTTGCTTTTCCCAGCTAGTTTGGTTTTATCCAAATTTTGGATAAAATTATTTCTGCGTATTCGTTGTACTGCATTTCCTGCTTATCCAAATTTTGGATAAAAATTTTGGCCGTGTGTTTGCATAATGTGTGGGGCAAGACAGGGTGTTTGTTTCTCCCAGCTAGTTTGGTTTTATCCAAATTTTGGATAAAATAAAATTTAATGTATTTCAGTCTGTTTATACGCTGCATTGTATTGCCTGCACAGTCGCTTATCCAAATTTTGGATAAAATTTTCGGCCATGTATTTTCATACAGTATAAGGCATAGGCAGGGTGTTTTCTTATCCCAGGCTATTTGGTTTATCCAAATTTTGGACAAAATGGATTAGATCTAATTCTAATTATTACTCATCAGTTAACTAAAGTACAGTATATTTCCTGCAGAGATATTAATCCAAATTTTGAACCAACAAACGTCTTATCCAAAATCATAGAGCCAGTTTGAGCAAATGGATTTGCTCAAACGTAAATGGACACAGTTTCGTACAGATGGGTTCCGGGGCTTTTACTGGGTAATGGGAGTTTTTGTCACAAGCATTGCACTTAGTAGGGGAGAATTTGGATCCAGGGATTTTGGGAAATGGGTTTGGTAGGTGGTTAGCAACAGGGGCTCGAATTAGAGAAAATTAGGGGGGATTTTATTTCCTATTATATTGGAATCTATCTATATCCTGGCAATGATATGGGCTTTGTCCATGTATTCAAAGACTACCTTCTGTATTGTATTTGCATGTTTCTTTGGGAGAGACAGGATCAGTGTCAGGTCTATTGTGTGATAGCCTAACTTGAATATGGTGGATTCTATGGTCTGGCCTTTGATTGTTATGGGGCCACACAGTCAAATAAAATATGGTTGAGATCTTCTGCATCATTGCAGTGGGGGCATAGGGCGGACTGCTTACCGGAATGAAGGCAGCCCTGCATGCAGTGTCCTAGCCTTAGTCCGGTATAGGCTATGTCGAAACGTCTATTGAGACTATATACGTCACTTTGAAGTTTAACTTTTGGTTTGACGAAATGGAAGGTGTGGCCCTTGTTGCTATTGGTCCATTGGGATTGCCATTTTTCGGTTACTGCTTCATTTCAGTTTTGAGGGTTTGGTATGGTTGTAAGTGCCGGTGGTCAATAATTGACAACTGCCTTTCTTGAATCAGCGGAAGGAGAAACGAAGTATGTGGTTTCGAACCCAAGACCTCTGACATGACAGGTGTCCTATTGATTGCGCTACGCGGCCCGGAGCCTTCAGCTGTAGGAGTTTAATTCCACATTCAACTTCTAAAGCATTAATAGGGGTGGAGTGGTATGCCCTCATAGCAATACGGAGTGCTAAGTTGTTTTGGATGAGGTCTTGAGCTTTGAGAGTAGATGTTTGGGTGCCGAGTTATAAGCTTGCGCACCAAAATCGATTTTACTGAGGATTAGGGCCTTATATAATGTCAATAGGATTTTTTATCTGCTTCATAGGAGGTGCCTGAAACCATCCTCATGAGGTTTAGGTCTTTATTACATTTTTCAATCAGATTTTTAATATGCTGACCCCATGTTAGTTTGCTATCTAGGATCATACCCAGGGAGGTGATAATTTTATGGTCACTAAATTCTATTTCTGTCCCAAAAAGGGAGAGTTTTTGAAGTGATTCAATATTAAGTCTTTTTTTAGTGAAAATTATAGCCTTTGTCTTAATAGTGGGGATTTTGAAGCCCCAGAGCTTGGACCATATCTCGATTGTCTGGAGGGCTGATTGGAGTTTTACGAGAGCATGTTTGGGAGGGGAGTGTTAGGTCCAGATGGCACTGCCATCTGCAACAAACTGAGAAAGAGAGAGGTTTGGATCCCGCCCCCCCTCCCCCCCCCCCACACACACAGGGCATCATCAAGGGTATTTATTATTACATTGAATAGGATAGGGCTGAGGACACTGCCCTGGAGACAGCCATTTCCAAGTCATGTTGATCAGAGTTTTTTTACCCCCCACCCTGACTTGAATTCTTTTGCCGTTTAAGAAGTTATGAATGCAGCGGAACATATTTCCATTGATGCCGAATTCGTTTAGCTTGATGAGGGTCCTGAAGTCCATATAAGGTCAAATGCCTTTTACAGATTCAAAGTGACTGCCGCCTGGCACTTATTTTCCATAAAGGCCATATTAATTTCAGATTCCACGATTTTAATTTCTGATACGAATGGAATTTACGGCTGAAGAGTGCGATTTATTTCCACTTCAATGGCGAAGTGTCATGGGACTGTCCCAGTCGCATTTAGTTTTGAGTGCCGGTCGAGTTTCTAGGCTTCTTTTTTTTTTTTTTCTTTCTTTCCCGTTATAGTTCAAGTAAGACCAAATGAGCATTCGACATCAAGCTTGATGTAGACTAATGGCTCTTTCTTTCACATGATTTACTTAAAGTTGACCTCACTAAACTGCGCATTCAATACGCGATTTTGATTGGTTCCCGTACACGCGCGTTGAGACGCAAAGGACTACGTCACTACCCGTATCATGTGCGCAATTTTGATTGGGTGCATGAAATTTGCATAAAATGCGCGTTGCACGCGTCGCTTCGCGGTATACGCAAAATTGAGAACGAATTTTCATTGGCTACTAAAATATTCGCGTCCATAGTTACCGCGTATCCCGCGCGCATCAACTGCGTCCCCGACGCGTTTTGAATGTGTACAAATACGTGAGCGCCAGTGTAAGACAAAACATGTTAAGTTTCAAACATTACTCTTCGAAACCTGCTTATTTAGGAGAAAAATGGACTTTTTAGTTGTGGAAAAGTCAGCATGTTTTTTTTATAATCCGGAGATAGAACAATTTCATGACCTAGATTACATTGACGAAAATGCAACGTTTTATAATTCTAAATTTAATATACATACATTATCCAAATAGACCCGACATTGCTACTGGGAATTGAAAAAAACACAACAAGAAACCGTGAACAATGGAAATTCCCATAAGAAATTAGTTTGTGGTTTCCTCACATATTGTCACAGTTTTGCTTGAAATTAACGATAGGTAAAGTGCATGATTTATTGCACTACAACACGGTGCATAACCATATCGGACGCTATCTGTGAAAACTGGACTCTATCTGTGTATTTCGGAGTCTATTTGCGTTAGTTTAGGATTCTATCCGTCCCAAAATGGAAAACGAAGTAAGGGTGGGTGTTAATAAACTCTAATATAATTGTAAACAACACATTTTCTAATGGGGCATAAGGTGCACGGAACATCAGACATCCGTGTCTTCCAGTATCTATAGCTGTTATGCCTAATTCGTACTTACTTTCGATTCTACTAGCTGGAATGAAGGTCAAGATTTGACAATTTTGAAGAGTGTGTCCACTTTGAACGCTGATCAGTTGCGAACGCAATGGAAAGAAAACAGATCGATTGGATAAGTTTGACCCTAATGAATGAATTTAAAATTTTGTAAGGCTCTGAGTTGAAAGAATATCTCCTTTTTGAAGAAAATCGGATTTTTTTACCTTTTACAATGGCACCGGATGCTATATGCGCCTGGCACAAGACTCTATCAGCGCCTAATCGTGCTTCACAAAGGACTCTATCTGCCATTATCATCGGAAACTATCTGTGCTTCAGAAGCATGGGCCTACATTTGTCTAGTGATCCGAAAATGGTATCAACACGAGGCAGATTTCTATTTAGATATCGTTCATGATTGATTGATTCCTCTTCTTGCACACATTTTTAAACTTTTCAGAGGGTTTTGGTCACCTCAAAGCCGAAGAAATGAATCAACGTTTCAATACGCGCGTATACATATTTTTTTTGCAGCTGCAGTTATAAGTCATGCTGAAAGTCACCTTGAACAGGCTTAAACCACAAGCCGAAGAGATAATCGCTGAGGAACAGGCTGGGTTCCGAGCGGGAAGGAGCACCACAGAACAGATCTTCAGCCTTAGAGTCTTGTGTGAAAAGTATCTCCAATATCAGCAGAATCTGTGCCGTGTCTTCGTTGATTTCAAAAAAGCCTTTGACAGGGTATGGCATGCAGCCTTATGGGCCACCATGCGGAGGTGCAATGTCGGTGCAATGTCGGTGCAGGTCTAGTTCGCACCATTCAGCAGCTGTACGACAAGGCTACAAGTGCAGTCCTGATCAATGGCAGCACAGGAGAATGGTTCAGAACAACAGTTGGAGTAAGACAATGATGTCCTCTGTCACCCACCCTCTTCAACATTTTTCTCGAACGGATCATGTCTGATACTCTGAAAGAATGTGGCGGGGGTGGGGGGGGGGGGGTTGGCATGGGCAGCAGAGACATTGCCAATCTGCGGTTTGCCGATGACATAGACGCTCTAGCTGAGGAAGAGCAGGAACTAGAGGCTCTAGTTGAAAGTCTCGACCAAACCTGCACAGGGTGTAAGATGGAGATCCGTGCTGAGAAGACCAAACTGATGACGAACAGCGCAGATGGCATCCAGAGGGAGATCAAGGTAAAAGGGCTGAAGCTGGGTACTGTAAGCAGCTCCTAATGCCTTGGGTCAGTTGTCTCAGATGATGGCTCAAAACAGGAGGTTCTCTCAAGGATTGCACAAGCCACTTCAGCTCTTACCAAGCTGAAACCAATTTGGAGATAGCTGCATGTCTCTTGGATCAAAGGTGAGACTTATGCGCTCCCTTGCCATTTCCATATTTCTGTATGCATGTGAATCGTGGGCCTTGACAGCAGAGTTAGAGAAAAGAACGCAGGCCTTTGAGATGAGATGCTACCCAAGGTTACTGAACATTTCGTACAATGACCATATAACCAATGAGGAGATTCTCAGGAAGTTCCAAGCAGCCATTGGAGAATATGATGGGCTCCTGACGCTGGTCGGGAGGCGGGGGCTGGGGTGATTTGGCCACGTCTCAATGTCTTCTGGTTTAGCAAAGATAATTCTTCAGGGCACAGTGAAAAGTGGGGGTGGGGGGAGGGGATGGACGGAGGAGGAGGTGGAAAGACAATATCAAGGAGTGGACAGGAATGGATTTTGCCAGCTCGGCTAGGGCAGCTGAAGACGGGACAAGGTGGAAAGGGATTGTTTCGAAGTCATCTGTGGTGCACCAACGGCCTAGTGAGGTTATGGGATAGAATAGAATGAATAGAATAGTTATAAATACAAACGGTGGTGGACACCTAGAGTTGCGGTTTATTATGAACAACATCTATAGATTGGTGTAACAATATGCATGACATTAGGTCAAAGAAACCCATAAATGGAGAGAGCACTGTCAACTTCCTTTACATCTTTTGAGTGAACCGTTGTGGGTGACATTTCCTCATTTTGGCAATCTACTGTGGACATGAAACGAACATGCGCCGCAGGACTTTTTCAAATTCGGTACTTAGCCTTCGCCGTTTTGGCTGATGCAACCAGACGTTTGTTCTTTTACGACGTTTTTGGCTGAAAAAAAAAGAAAACAAACATCACAAGTAAGGTCCGCTGCTCACAAGTATAGTCCGTTGCCTTGAGGACAACATCTGTCCGTTGGCATAAAATTACATTATTTCGGAGACACAAATAGAATCCGGAACATTGAAAATAATGGGTGGTGTCCTTTAAACATTGATATTAACGTAAAGATTTTATATATGCACCTAACGACACGTGTAAATTATCAAGAACATAATTATCTTCGTAAATTAAGGACAAAATTCATTACCTACAAATAAAAACACTGAGTTTTTCCTTGTTTTCATGGGTCATGTACGCTTCTGCACTATCACGCTGCATTTGATTTCACTGATGACAAGCACTGAACATCGCTAGCTGAACAATATCGACGGAAATATTAGGAAAAATAAGGTATGTGTTCCGTGGAAACCATGAAACCCAGTACTTACATGTTTTGTTCCTTTTTCTTCGACTGAATCGCCGAAGCGTCAATGACAAGTAACAAATAGAGTCCGTAGCACTCACAGATAGAGTCAAGTAACGCAGATTTTCACAGATAGCGTCCGATATGGTTATGCACCGTGTACAAGAGCTAGAAAAAAGTTGCTAAGAAAATTGATAAACTAAAGAACAACCGAAAAGCGAAATTTGCTATAGTTTTAATGCAAAGGGAAAGAAATCAAAATTTTCAATTCCCAGTTATTCTTAATAACAATTATGAATTATTTCTTGCCTTTTCTATCTTTCTGGATATAACGCTTCAGATCAGCAAAGAAATGTGAATCTGCGCATACGCATATTTGGTGTATCACAAAGTAAGCTAAAAATGAATAAGGTGAGCTAACTGTTGTGAAGAGTATCAGATTCAGGATTTTATAGACACCTCTTGCTGAATGTCTTGCACGACGAAAATGTTTATATCCAGGCCAAAAAATATTATTCTGTTAGTTTCAAGCTGTCTTCCACAATGTGGCGTCTTCACTTTTGCTCAGTATATTAAGAGTAGTTGTTACACTTACATAGCCAGTTTTAGTGCTAGTGCGGTAGTTACCTCCCCGAAGCTTGACTACGCTCAAATCTTGTAGGCATTTTATATGATAAGACTAGTTTTAGTGCACGATTACTTTCTCGATTTCAGATGGTGACGCTTGCCTTGGTACTACCCCGTGTGGTAAGTGAAACCTTAGCAAGTCTTCCGTTCTTTGAGAAACTTTCTGCTGACATTTCATGGTCTTAGTGCACATACTCATTGTTTCAGAATAAAACAACATATCTCTGAAAAAAATAATTTAAACGAAATTTCTTCCAACGTATTAATTACCATTAGACCTTCATGTAGTTTCAATAATGATGTTCTTTTTTTCTCAACTTCGTTTTGTTTTTGTTCCGCAAATTAACCTATAAACGAAGTTCGAAGCAGCAGAATACAATTTTTGTCTGTGTATTGCAGTATTTGGTTTAATTTGCTCATATCTGGTAATGTGTGTCTTATAATTTATATTAAGTCAATCTATGGTTCTATTTGATTTTTATTTCAGCTACATATGAACACGACAACAACTTGAACTGCAATCGTTCCAGTATTCCAAAAGATTCATGTACAGGTATGCATATACAATATTTATTCCATTATATTTACATTATCGGTGCATTTATTGAAAATCCCTCTAGTAAACCATTAGAACGTAATGTAGTTTGTAATTCAATATCTGCATCGATTCACGCGACGTTACATAACGATAAGTGACGTCAAAATATATCATGGTTCTCCAATCTGATTGGACGTAGGCAACGTTATGACGACGTTGTTACGTCGTTGAAGCTGTTCCGCTTTTAGTGGAAAAAACTGCGTATAAATGTTTTTCTTCTTCAACTGTAGCTCCTAATGCAAATTAGTGATCAGATAGTAGACAAAACAGAATGTAAATATAAGCAATGAACTTATTTTTTCTGGTGTTAATCGAAGTATAAACTACTTTGGGTTGCTAGCAAAGTTCACATGAACCCCTACGGGGTTCACTGAATTTGCACGCGACCCAATCTACGTTATACTTCGATAATCATCAGAATTTTACCATCCAGAATTAATGCAAAATATGTACATGTAACTCAGCCTTGTGTAATTCAGCTATAAATTGAGCTTGTCTCTTCCAAAACAGGGAGCGGCTGTATTGTAGTGGATAACACTCCAGACTACCAATTCAGGGGTCGCAAGATCGACCCCCCGCTTCTCCGGTCTTTCGGATGAGACCTTAAACCGATGTCCCGTCTCCATATGACCTCGTTGTTGGCGGAACGTTAAACCCGAGTTCACTCTCTCACTTTTCCAAAACAATTGCAAAGATCTTAATTAGTCTTACAAGACGGACGTAGCTCTTGTAGATTGTTTTGTTAGGGGAAAGCCCCGTCCTATAACTGAATAAATACGGTATTGGATAAGCTGCTTTACGCGAAAATGCTTTTCACGTACATGTACATGTATTTGCGAATAACAATTCCGCGTGATATAGTTAGAGCCATCCTTTATGCTTGCAAAGAGCATACTGCATGCCACTTTTAATTGAAGAAATATAACACATGAAAAAAGTTAAGCATCACCCAGTTTTTGAAAAGTTACTTTATTTCGATCCGAATTTCAAACCAATTGTCGACTAGACTCGGAATCACATTGCATCTGTGCATATATGTCCAGCATATGCCTCATGAGCACTCAGGCAAAATTGCAGTTTGCGTTGTACGCCCGTTTGAAAAAAAGGGACGCATTATGTTTTTTTTTTATATGACGTCGTTGTTATTCAGTGAATAACGTCGTGACCACAGGTGAAGTAACACTTTGGCGCGTACACGTAACGTCATTGAAAACGACCTTGTCAACAACGCGTTTTCGCATTGAAATAATGTTCATTTTGAAAGCGATAAAATCCCATTTTACAAGATCATATGATTAAGAGACTCTTACACTCGTTGTCATTACATGTGAAATGTTAAAACCTCGCGGAAGGCTCATTTCATAAATTCAATATGAAATGTCCACTCTTGTAAGATCCCTAATTTATCACATGACGTCGCTGTTATTCAGTTGATAACGTCGTGTCATAAAATTTGTATGACCACACGTGTATTAATACTGTGGCGCGTACACGTAACGTCATTGTCAACGACCGTGTCAGCAATGCGTTTTCGCATTGAAATTATGTTCAATTTGAGGGCGATAAAAATCCCATTTAGAGGGTCATATAACAAACAGAATCTTACACTCATGGTCATTTCATATGAAATTAAAGTACTCGCCAAAGGCTCGTTTTATAAATTTCATATGAAATGACCACTCGTGTAAGGTCCTCTATTTATCACATGACGTCGCTGTTTTTTCAGTTGATAAATTACATATAAAATGACCACGAGTGAAAGATCCTCTACATGGCACTGTCGCCCATCCGTTCGTCTGTAAAACATTAATGTTTCCGAAGGGTATATCCTATGGTTTACATGTACAACTAGGTGGAATAAAACGTAGTACATGTAAACAGTAAGCCTCT
This sequence comes from Ctena decussata, assembly GCA_963989385.1. NCBI lineage: Eukaryota > Metazoa > Mollusca > Bivalvia > Lucinida > Lucinidae > Ctena > Ctena decussata. The sequence continues at coordinate 37,925,279 of OZ022515.1, forward strand.
AATGTAGGTAAGCGCATGCCATTTCAAGGTTTAGCGGTCCGATTATTTTCAGCAGTCGACAGTCTAATGTATCATTTCCGGGTAACTTTTCACAACAGTTAACATCCAATTTAGATGAAACGGTTTATATTATAAGACTTACAGCTTCTCTCCCTGGACTGCGAAGCCCTTGTAAAATGGCAGCTACTTTTAATGGAGAGATTTTGCACCTTTTTACGACCATTCTTAATGGAAAGAAGACTTTGAAGAGAAGTCCCAAATAAATTAGAGGATTTTTTCTTGGAAAGAATAACATCCCCTTGTTTTTTTTTTTTTTTTTTTTTTTTTCATTTTCCAGAGTCGTTCAGTTGTACTATTGACGCGGACAACAATATTAATCTTGACATCACACTGCAGTGGTATAAATGGAAGTCCCTGCGAGCTCTAGATTACGAGACATTCAAAGGGACGGGCACGGAGGCGGAGCCAGAGTGTGTTCAGGCTTGGGCTGGGTCCGATGAAAAATGTTGGAAGAAAGATTTACCCCATCCTGGGGTAAACGACCCAACCGTGGCTACTTATACGCTTATCATGGCAGAAGATACGCCAGAATGTGGAACTGTTGTAGTGAGTTGTGTGGCACACCAAATGTTAAAATTCGTTAAAATTCTAAGTATTGGGGCAGCTAAGTCTGAGCAAACAGTGCAGACCAAGATCCGATTGCTCCTGTACAGGAGCAATCTTATCAGGGTCCTCACTGTTTGCCATTTTATCTGCATCGTTTAGACGAAATAAGTACTGCATTTTAACAAGCTTTCATTTTTAGGACAAATATTGTCTACGCCCATTATCTAGTAATTGCTTTCGACACGGAAGTACAGCCTTTAATTATCCACAATGCAGCATGAACTTTATGCAAGTAAGAGCTATTCGCATAGATATCGGTCATAAGATAACGATAAGATAAGATAACGGCCATAAGCTGTTTGCCTATATTTCTCGAGCGCTATTTGTATAGATGTCGTGAGCGGCCATAATCGCATATGGTATCACAAGGTAGCAGAATGTATCGCAAGGTACAGATAAATGAATGAATTGTGATTTTGCGGCCTTTTTAACTGTATTTCAATCATGGAATGGTATAAATCCCGCAATGGAGATTTTAGTGTCGGCTTTCGAGATAAGTTTACACGTAGAGTTTATTAATCGCCCCATTTAAAATATGGGATTTATAAACCGAGGGAGCTTTAAAGGTCCGACAAAGAAAACTCGTTCGGACGAGTTTCTTTATCGGATCTTTAAGACTCCCGAGATTCAATAAACTGTAGAGTACATTCTTATGTCCTACAACTAAAGAATATAACCATCTGTTTTATGCTTTCAAGAGTCATTCTGACAGCCTGTACACAATAGTGCAAAAGAATACACGAACATTGAAATAATATGACCGCCATTTTGTTTTCTGAAAGGGCCAGATTTGTCAAAAGAAAATAACAATTTACTTGCTTATGGAACCTACATCATACCTTAACATGTTAACAATCATTGTCTGTATGGCTACTGGTCCCGACGATCCAAGGCTCGAAGAAAGTCTCACGGCTATGAACTGAATGATAAGTTTCTTATAGCACAATACGGGGCGTGTGTGATAAACCAGAGGTGCTTGAATTTCTATGCTAAAAAACAAACAAACTCAAAACACTTTAAACTTGGCGCTATTTATAGGCCATTTCTTCAAAATGGCTAATGGCCTGGACGTTTAGCGGCATCATTGAAATATACCTAATAACATAAAACTTCAAGCGCCTGTGGATAAACGGCAACACAGTCCCATATAAAAACTGACGATTCGTAGAATTATTCAGTTGAACACGCCAGTAATAGCCTACACATCAAAGATTTTTATAGGTTTGACAATTCGTAATTTAGGCGTATGTTGTTTTCTCAATATCATAAAAGGTAACCCTGACGTGTTTTTATAGCTCCAACTGCAGTCGAAAGATACACTTTGAAAAGTAGCTCAAAAGCCGGTATCCGGTTTCAATAACCAATCTCTAAATATCATGGAGAAGGTAACCAATCTACAGGGATTTATTTCCCTGGAGGAAATAAATCCTCTCAGAGACCTGGGAAATAGCATATTTATATTGCCAAGAAATCCTTGTATTTCTTTGCTAAGGATGTAATATAAAAAATTATTTCAGGTTTTTGTGGTTGCAGTGGTTTATTTGATAAGCATCAACTATTAATGGTTACTAAGCGTAGACCAAGCTTTTTGTGACAGCTATACTAAGTCGAATGTGCACCCAGCGAAGACTCTTATTAGCCTGGGCATCCGCCCAGTCTGATCAGAGTCTTCATTTTCCGCACAGAGCTAGCTTAGACCCTTAGCTATTGTAAGTGCTCAGCGAAGACTGTGATCAGAATGAGCGGACGTCTAGACTGATTCGAGTTTTCGCTGCACACACATGCCTCTTTGGAGGTTTTGTCGTGTAGCGGCTTATATAATGCAAGAGTTTGAAGACTGGATTTGATTGTCAAATGGGAAGATTCAAAATTAAAGCCTTCTCAAATACGTAAATGTAGTCACCTAATAGACGTTTGAATTTTGAATTCAGGACCCAGTAGCCAAATCTGTGAAATTTGTCTACAAGAACTATAACTATGATCCAGATATCCACGCCAATGACAGGTATGAGGACGTGGATCAAGATGGTGACGTCATTATTTACGGCACGTGCCACTATAGCGACCTACCTGTTGTTGTATCACAGTCAGTGCTGTTTAAGTAAGTAAATATAAAATCGGAAAGTCAATAGAATATTCATTTTAGTACTAATAAGTTAGATCCTTTTGAAGCAAAGGTTACTCTAAAAATGAAACAAGCACATTCGGTTTAATTGATTACATTCATGACCAGTAATAAAATGTGCAAAACCGGCGAGTTTCCGGCCATCGGCTTAATGTCTCCATAGTCCTATCAGTGGTAAAATTTTCCTAACTCAAATCATTGTGTAAACAGCGGTTCACTCTTCACGTTTTTTGATAAAATATGGGTTGATATGCATATATAAAGTCATATAAGTGGCAAAAAGTAGAGAAAACAAGTTTAAAAAATCGCTCCACAAAACACAATTTCCTGTTTTGGTTTCCTGTCTAGCAATGCTATAAAACTAGGGCGGGATAGTTATTTTGGGCTCCTTGCCTGTAAATTGTATTTTTACCATTTTATTCAACTTAATGAAATCAAAAGTATGTCATTTTAGTTGCCAACTAAAATGACCCAAATTAGTTTTTAAACCCTTTTCATGTGCAACTCAGTGATGTTTTATTTGTTTGAATCTGGCTATTCACGGTCATTTACAGTGACGAAACTATAATGAGGAGCTTGCAGCTATTCCTCAGGATGAAATTTTCCATGCTGATAGTGCTATGGGGCCTTTAAGCGGAACTCTATTTGAGCTGCGACACGACAAAACCAACAATGTGGTTGTGCGACCAGCGCAGACTCAGATCCGCCCAGTCTGATCAGAGTCTTCGCTGTCCGCATGAAGCTAGCTTAGACTCTCAGCTACCCATTTAGGCTTTAGCGAAAAGTCTGATCAGACTAGGCGGATGCCCAGGCTGATCTGAGTCTGCGCTGGGCGCACAACCACATTGTTGGTTTTCTCGCATCGCGGCTCATATGAGCGTGACACGTCCAAACCTACAAAGTGGCACGCGCATCCAGCGAATACTCAAACAGCCTGGGCATTCGCCCAGTCTAATGTGAGTCTTCGCTGTCGTCATAGAGCTAACTTAGATCCTTAGCAACCCTTCTTAGCACAGCGAAGAATCTGATAAGACTGGGCGGCATGCCACTTTGTTGGTTTTGGCATGTCGCGGGTCATGTACTCTACAACACGCTTATGTAGGGGGTCACGTTTTACGGCCGCCACACGGCACAACACCAGCTGCACTGAAGATAACTAACTTCATAATAGTAAGATCCTTAAGAAGCAAGGAATACACTTAAGAAAAATGGCAATCGCAGCCTCCGTTTAATTCAGTCTGTTCATGACCAGTAATGAAATGTGCACATCGCCCACGTCCCTACATCCGGCTTAAGCAAAACTGTATCGAATGTACGCTTTAATGATCTCAATGATCCAAATGGACCTGAAAATAATGGCTAATTTCGAGACCAATACTGTGTCATTAAATTTCAGTGATTTTTCTGCTCCAACTCGAATGCCACCACGAGACAGAACCATCGAAATGCATGTTGTAGACAGGGACACAGCCTCAGGACTTGTCTTGACAAGTGTGAAGGTCGGTCGGGATTACTACTTGAGAATATGCTTTCAGCCTGGAAGACCATTCACTCGTGAGTATACAAATCATCCTGGTCAGAATAAAACCAAGCCCCGAGGTTATAAAACTTTTTCCATGCTCAACTCAGCTGAGCATGAAATTTTCTCTGCTGATAAATACGAAAATGCCAATATTCATAAGCAGAGAAAGTTTCATATTCAGCTAAACTGAGCAAGAAAACAACTGTACTTATCAGTAATTTGCTATTTATTAGCAAGTAAAAATTGAGTTGAGCATGGAAAAAGTTTTATAACCCCGGGGCTTGTGCTCAAATGCACATATTAGGAATGTAACGCAATATCTGAATGGATACATTCGACAATAAATCCTTCAATTATGAAACCCCACTTCTCACTGGCTGACTTTTGGTTTTAAATTCATAAAGTGTTTGCTTTGAAGTACACTTTGAAAGATGAAAACGGGAAGAAGTGTATTATAATGGGTATAACTGTACTAAAAAATGTCATTTGTGGAGGTGAATCGTCTGTTTTACTGTAAGGTCGCAATTTCTTTTTACGGCGAAGCGTCAGATGACAATTTTGAGTACAATTAACTCCTAACTCATATGGTCAGTCCCATGAAAACCTATTAGTGCGATCGTTATATGCTCCAGGCCAGTCCTATGGTCAGTATCAGTCATGATGTACAGCCAATGCCAGTATGCTTTTAAAAACAATCTTCTGTACGACAGTCGTGAGTTCTTTGATTAATACCAGTAATGCTGCGACCAATGTAAGTACGGTTTGAAGGACAGCAGTCTATAAGGACTACAGTACAGACAACATTCAAACTACCCAGTGGATGTCACCGCTACCGCCACGTTAATTGAATGGTACCGCCTCGGGAATGCCCTGTGAATGACGCGGGAACGCCACGGAACGCACCGCTGTTTCAGACCATTCCATTCCATTGGGACCGCTGAATGGAATGGTCACATGTAAAAGCGGATCATCAATTATTGGACGAAATAATTATTTATTCATTTTTCTGCCGTTGTCAAGTTTAGCAATTTTATATCATATTCGCTGATGTGTTATTGATTTCTAGGGTTTGTCTGTTAGTTTTTTCCTTTTTGATTTTTTTTTCTGCTTCTTTCTTGTATCACTCCTACTTATATATTTTTAGGTATATTTCCGAAATAATTACATTACGTACCACATTACACACTCTTACATAATACTTTCTCAAAGGCAACGCCTCCTCAGAAGAGTTATTGATTGACAGTCAACAAGTTATTTTATCGATGTTTTTTCAATTTGCGGGATGTGTAGGTTTTCCTGGTAATACACACTCCCATTGATAATCGGATTATAACACCTGGCCCTATTGTCAAGCCACGCATTTTTATTTTATTTTCCCATGAATTATTATTATTATTATTATTATTATTATTCTAATGATAATAATAATAATTTTTATTATTATTATTACATTTGCTTCTTGTTTATTTTTTCAATTTACCGAAAGGGCACAGTTATCATAAAAATAATCACATTTAATTTTATTATTATTATTATTATTATTATTATTACATCTGCTTCTTGTTTATTTTTTTTTCAATTTACCGAATGGGCACAGTTATCATAAAAATAATAATAATAATAATAATAATAATAATATTATTATTATTATTATTATTATCATTATCACATCTCCTCCTTTTTTTGTTTTTGTTTTCCAAATGAGCACAATTATCATAAAAACAGTCATCTTTTTTCTGTCTTTATTTAACAGACATAACGATCTATGACCCAGAATGATCTAGTCGAGTATTTCGCATCTCTCTCTCTCTCTCTCTCTCTCTCTCTCATATCACATCAAAAATCACATCAAAATGGTAGCAATCATTTTCTGTCTCCGTTTTCCTTTTTATTTATTTTTTATCAAAATTTACTCACCTTTTCCATCTGTCTCTCTTTCTCTCTCTCTCTCTCTCTCTCTCCCTCTCTCTGCATCATAATGATAACGACTCTTCTTATCTGCATTGTTCTCCATTTGTTTGTTTTTCAGTTTTGCTCGAGACGATCTTATCTTTCACAAAGTCTTTCTCTCTGTCTGTCTCTTTTTCTCTCTGACTTCTCTCTCTCTCTCTCTCTCTCTCTCTCAATAGAATACAGCAAGTGATTACCATTATGTAGCTCTAAGAGCAGTATGTAAGAGAGTGAGAGAGAGAGAAGATAACTGATCAAAGCCATGCAACATATATATTATAAAATATCATAAAATGATAAAACGCAGCAGAATGAGGATATGCGAGCCGTAACCATTTTTTCTGTGATGCATTTTTTCGTTCACGTTTGATCAATTATTCCACATTTCTACTCTCTCTCTCTCTCTCTTTGACCAGATAAAATGGTAACAGTTCGCTTATCTTCATTCTGCTGTGTTTTATCATTTATATTTTAAATGATTTATATTTATATTTTAAATATACATATATTGCATGGCTTTGATCACTTATCTTCTCTCTCTCTCTCTCTCTCTCTCTCTCTCTCTCTCTCTCTCTTATACCCTGCTGTAAGCGCATCATAATGGTAATCACCTGCTTTTATCTCTATTCTTCTGCGATGCATTTTTTTTTTCGTTTAGGTTTGATCGGTTATTCCACATTTTTACTCTCCCTCTCTCTCTCTCTCTTTGTTTTACACCCCGCTGTAAGCGCATCATAATGGTAATAGCTTGCTTTATCTCTTTTCAGCGATGCATTTTTTTTTTCGTTTACGTTTGATCAGTTATTCCACATTTTTACTCTCTCAATCTCTCTCTCTCTCTCTTACTGCCCACTGGAAGCGCATCATAATGCTTATCACTTGCTTTATCTATATTATTTTGCGATGCATTTTTCGTTTAGGTTTAATCGGTTATTCCACATTTTTACTCTCTCTCTCTTTCTCTCTCTCTCTCTCTTACATCCCGCTGTAAGCGAATCAAAATGGTAATCACTTGCTTTATCTCTATTCTTCTGTGGTGCTTTTTTTCGTTCAGGTTTAATCAGTTATTCCACATTTTTACTCTCTCTCTCTCTGTCAGTCTCTCTCACTAAGCGCATCATAATGATAATCATTTGCTGTATCTCTATTCTTCTGCGATGCATTTTAGCTCGCCTGAACGAAGTTCAGGGAGAGCTATTGTACTACCCCCGGCGTCGGCGTTGGCGTTGGCGTTGGCGGCGGCGTCGGCGTGAGTAAAATGTTAAAGTTTTACGTTAAAGTTTTTTATGTGATGGGCAAGGCGCTGTCAGGCGAGCTATCCTGTCCCTGTGACAGGTCTTGTTTCGTTTAGGTTCGATCGGTTATTCAACATTTTTACTCTCTCTCTCTCTCTCTCTCTCTCTCTCTCTCCCTGTTACACCCAGCTGTAAGCGAATCATAATGGTAACCACTTGCTTTATCTCTGTTCTTCTGTGATGCATTTTTTCGTTCAGGTTTGATCAGTTATTCCACATTTTTACTCTCTCTCTTTCTCTCTCTCTCTCTCTCTCTCTCTCTCTCTCTCTCTCTCTCTTACACCCCGCTCTAAGCGCATCATAATGATAATCATTTGCTGCATCTGTATTCTTCTGCGATGCATTTTTTCGTTTAGGTTTGATCGGTTATCCCACATGTTTACTCTCTCTCTCTCTCTGTCTCTCTCTCTCTCTCTCTCTCTCTCTCTCTCTCTCTTACACCCCGCTGTAAGTGCATCATAATGGTAATCACTTGCTTTATCTCTTTTCTTCTGCGATGCATTTTTTCATTTAGGTTTAATCCATTATTCCTCATTTTTACTCTCTCTCTCTCTCTCTTTCTCTCTCTCTCTCTCTCTCTCTCTCTGACCAGCCAAAAAAGGGTTACAGATCGTTTATCTTCATTCTGATGTGTTATATCAATTGATAATATTTTATTTTATATATATTTTGCATGGCTTGATCATTTATCCACTCTCTCTCTCTCTTTCACCCCGCTGTAAGCGCATCATAATGGTAATCATTTGCTTTATCTCTATTAAAACTGCGATGCAGTTTTTCGTTTATTGTTGATCCACTAATCCTCATTTTTACTCTCTCTCTCTCTCTCTCTCTCTCTCTCTCTCTCTCTCTCCCTCACTGACCAGAAAAAAATGGTTATAGCTCGCTTATCTTCATTCTGCTGTGTTTAATCAATTTATAATATTTTATATCATATATATATTTTGCATGGCTTGATCATTTATCCTCTCTCTCTCTCTCTCTCTCTCTCTCTCTCTCTCTCTCTCTCTCTCCACTTTAGTGCAGAAGCTAGTCCTGGAATGTATAACTCTGTGCAGATAACACGTGTGACATCTGACATGGCGTGAGAATACGCGTCTTTGGCATCTGGAAAAATACACAGTCTAGCTCAGGGGAATAATCCAGATCAGAATGTTGCTGAAAAACCGGCCTGAATGAGAAATGAGAAGGCAAAGTATACTTTCCATGCGAATGAAAAAAGAGATGAGGTTGGTACTATCCTCTAATTTTTAGAGTGAATGGCCCAATATTAAGAGCAAATATTTGTCAACGGTAAAGCAGAGGCCCAAAATGGGGAAATTGCATTCCATATTGGTCGTTGTGTCACATTTACTAGATAAAGTGTACACGCTATCCCTTCGCTGGAAAATGTGTGTGTGTGTGTGTGTGTGTGTGTGTCTGTGTGTGTGTGTGTGTGTGTAGCATCGGCCAGTGAGGGGGGCGGGGAGGGGGCTGGCTAGCTTGAAAAGCATATCTGGAGACGGGAGCGGGAAAGGGGCTGGGGTTTGAGGCGTTTTCAGGGTCGTTGTGTGTCAAGCGTATTGAAAGTTAGTTCTTTATCCTACAATATACAAAACTATGCTCCGCATCCCGTCGCGTCTGTTCTTTACGATGACCCAATTGGCTCACTTTTCATTTCCATACTATTTCACAATTCCGAAATTCGCAGAACATACTAAACGCTTGATTGTAATGACTCTTTACATTTTGTAAAACCTCTGCATGATATGGATGAGTACTTAAATATGAGCCGCGACACGAGAAAAACAACAAAGTGGTTGTGCGCCCAGCGCAGACTCAGATCAGCTAGGCATGCGCCCATTCCGATCAGACTCTTTGCTAAACACTTAAAGGGTAGCTAAGGGTCTAAGCTACCTCCATGCGGATAGCGAAGACTCTGATCAGACTGGGTGAATGCCCAGGCTGATCTGAGTCTGCACTGGGCGCATATGCCACTTTGTTGGTTTTGTCATGTCGCGTCTCATATGTTAATCCTTAAATGTGACATAGACTAAATGAAGACGATATATCATATAAAAGGCTACGTACTATAGAGAGAGAGAGACAGACAGACAGAGACAGAGAGAGAGACAGACAGACAGACAGACAGACAGAGAGAGAGAGACTCTCTGTCCTGCCACAATCCACAGTTTTGGAAGCGGTCCTTTCAGTATAAGTGACCTTGCTTGAGTACAGGGATTACTCAGATTAGCCTGCGCATCTTCACAATCAAAGTCTTCCCTTTTCGCATATACATATATATTTATATGATCGAAGATGCGCAGGCTGATCTGAGTAAACCCTGTACTCAAGCAAGGTCACTTATACTGTAAGGACCGCTTCCTAAACTGTGGATTGTGATAGGACAGAGCGTCTCTCTCTCTCTCTCTCTCTCTCTCTCTGTCTGTCTCTCTCTCTCTCTCTCTCTCTAGTACGTAGCCTTTTAGCTGATATATCTTCTTTATTTAGTCAAAGTAACATTTAAGGATTAAACATTATATGAGCCGCGACACGACAAAACCAACAAAGTGGCATGCGCGCCCAGTGCAGACTCATATCAGCCTGGGCATCCGCCAAATCTGATCAGAGTCTTCGCTATCCGCATGGAGGTAGCTTAGACCCTTTGCTACCCTTTAAATGCTTAGCAAACAGTCTGATCAGAATGGGCGCATGTCCAGCTGATCTGAGTCTGCGCTAGGGGCACAACCACTTTGTTGGTTTTCTCGTGTCGCGGCTCATATTTAAGCAACCATCCATATCATGCAGAGGTTTGACAAAATGTAAAGAGTCGTTATAATCAGGCGTTTAATATGTTCTACGAATTTCGGAATTCGGAATTCAGAATTCGAAATTCAGAATTCGGAATTCAGAATTCTGAATTCGGAATTGTGAAATAGTACGGAAATGAAAAGTGAGCCAATTGGGCCATCGTAGTTCTTGTTTTACATTACAAAATCTTTTCTTTTCTATAATTTTTATAAAGATGTTCCTCAGAAGGCTCAATGTAACAAATCCGTAGCAAAAATCCCCTGGCACCCAGTCTGTCCGTGTCGTGGTTTTAGTTTGCTGGTGCTCACACATTTAGCAGTCTGAGCAGTGTCATTTATGTTCACTGTACATTTCTTATGACCCGATTGAATGATGTTTCGAACTTGTCAAACAGTATAGACGCGCGGACTGATTACGGTCTTTACTGTTGGCACATATGCAAGAGGACCCCTTAATTGTGCAGTCAGAGAACCATTGCTTCTCATATTTTTTTTAAATAGCCATTTAGATTTAAACTAATCCCTTTAGAGCACTTACATTCTGCGTTTATTTTTGTTTGTTTGTTTAATGCAGCAAGGCTGGATTAAGGTAAATGGGTACATTTTCACGGGCAGATAACTGTACTATTTTAACTCTCAAAGCAAAGAATTTGCACCCATAGTAGCAAATTCTGTCCAGGAATAGACACCCTTTGGAAGGGAGTCCTCCTCCAGGAAAAAGGAAGGAAGACTGGATGTTGCTCCCTAGTATGAAAATGATGGAAAACATGAAGCTGTACCCATACACCTATTAATGTGTTTATACCTCACTTTAGTGTCACGTAAATGTCTACCTCAAGGCCTGACGCTGCATTTATCAAAACAGTTATTCTTAGTTTCAAATCTATGCATTCCCTGAGACAGTTTCCTTAGAAAATGCAAGGAAACTACCGTAGTAAACTGGCCAAAGCTAAGACTGCATCGCCCTATTGACCGGCCTACGCAGGTTGCCTAGGTATTGAAAATTGCATATGACCTGATCAGACACTGCACACTACTGAGATGGGAATAAACAGTTAACCCTGATGGAAAGCAGACATTTTCTACAACCGATTAAAGTCATGGCCAGAATATATGCGCTGACCAGACTGCATGTGCGAGTCGATTTTTCCATATACTGAATGCGCATGCGCTGGCCAGACAATATGTTATTTGTCGACAACCAAAGACTGCGCATGCGTTGACCGTACAGCGCATGTGCTGGTGCATGCGCTTTTTAAGTCATGGCCTGAACAAACTATTATCCGCTGGCCAGGATGCGTGCAATGTCCAGTAACAAAAAAACATTTTCTACAGTCGATTTCAGTCATGGCCTAGACAGATTCCGCATGTGCTGACCAGACTGCATGTGCAGTCCGAACTGCGCATACGCTAAATAGACTGCGCATGCACTGGCTAGATTCATGCCGCTTATCTACAGCTACAGACTGCGCATGCGTTGACCATCCTACGCCTGCGCGGCCTGCATGGTACATTTTCATTAGTATATTCATTCGCTCATGCAGACTTACTGACGCACGCAGCGTTGAAGCGCTTTAACGTTGTATCTACGTTAGTTTAACCACATGAGGGCGAATCAAATTGATTCAAATTGATTCAAGAAAACCAACGATGGATTAAAGTTGTTTCAACATTGTTTCCACACTGAATCTCCTACTACACATACCCACTCCCCCCCACCCCCCCCCCCCCCCCCACCAAACGACTCCCCCAATCGACAAAGTGCATATTGAAGTGAACCGAGGCTCATGTATGTTTCGGAGACACCTTGAAACAAAATGCTTAGGGAATCGTCAACCTATCCTATCAAATCCCATTGATAGCGGCATTTAAAACAGTCTTTGAAAATAGGATGGATGACTTGTAATTTTACTTCCTTTTCAACAGTATTTCAGTTATACCAGGACAATGGTAGGATGATAATTAAAGGCTGTGTGCAATGGAACCCCGTTAACGGTAGGAAAGATTCTCGCCTCGAGCCGGGCTCGAACCCAGTCCGCTAGTTCAGTAGGCCAGCGCTTAACCCTCTGAGCTACCGGGGCTCCTAACAGTCTTTGAAGGAATCACAGTTCCCTGAGTTGTGGTTCAAATGGTGTCAATTTTCGATTTCTTGGCAGCTCTAGTGAAAGTTCGTAACTCCGGCAGTTGTCATGGCAACAAATGGAATTTCATGTGTAGTACCTTTTTAACACACACAGTATATTAACACATACAGGTGTGTTTCAAGCAGTGACCTATACGTTTCAAGTAGACAACAGTTGATAGGGTTGAGTTAAATGTTGGGACACCAAATATCGATTTTACGTATTTATTTCAAAAGTTTACCATCCGCCGTTTATCGCTACAGTGCAAACCCTGATAAGACCGCTTCTACAAACTGGGTACTAACTGATTTATCCGTTCTGTCCAGAATTTTAGGGTATTACGGCACACTGCAAACAAGCAGGTTAGCTGGTGCATCTTCGCAGTGTGTCCGTATTTTCTCGTAAACTTCCAATGCCGTTCTGGCCCATTTCTGGCCCGAATTAAACCAGTCGTTGTTGAAAAGGACCGTCAATGCCTTTTATAGTAAAACAAATTGGCTACATTTTAGGCAGCCCCGCCCGTCCCCCCCCGCCCCCCCCCCCCCCGCATCTCCGAAAAAACGAAAAAAGTTGGCAAGATTGAAAATTCTATTGCAATGCAGTCTCGTGTTGACCGTTGACCGAAAGGAAATAAAGCTCTCCGCATGATTCATAGGTCGCGGGTTCGATTCACGTGGTTCGATTCCGGTCGAGTTCAGCACCTGGGTTTTTCTTAATTTATCACCATCTCACTCATTCCCTCATCGGCCCGAAGCGCGCGGGCGGAGCCTCGGTAGCTCAGTGGGTTAAGCGCTGGCCTACTGATTTCGCGAACCGGGTTCGAGTCCCGCTTGAGGCGAAAATCTTTCCTACCGTAAACGGGGTTCCATTGAACACAGCCTTTCATTATCATCCTCACATCGTCCTGATATGACTGAAATACTGTTGAAAAGGACGTAAAATCGCAAGACATCCATCCATCCGAAGCGTGCGCATGACCGAGTCATTCGTGCCTTCGAATTCGGATAACAGGGCCACACGTTCGAATCTAAATGTTGCTTCTTCATAGCACTCTGCCTTCGTCTTGAAATGACTGAAAACTGATAAAAAGGGTGTCAAACCCGCCTGCGCAGTACTGAAAAAAACATTATGAAGTGCTGGAAAGATTCGAATTGTACAAACCCAGACCGACCTGTACATATGTGCAGTAAGGATCAGAGCTGACAATATTTGCCAGTCACCCATCATATTTTTCTAGAAGCATCTTTAATTTGCTTGAATGTTAGGACCAGCCCGGTATCACACTCGACCTGGTCATCTAGCGGTCCCGGGTTCGAATCTGGCTGGAAGCGGAATTCTGTCCAACCGTAAACGGATTCCTTTGCAAACAGCTTTTCGTGGTCACCCTCTCATCGTTCTGATACGAGTCGAATAAGTTAAAAAAAAAGTTAAATCATGTCATTCATCCAGCATTGGATTTCAGGGTAAATATGTCCTAGTAGTAGTGTTTCAATTCTCATATCAACGTCCCCCCCCGCCCCCTCGGCACCTCAGCGGAACGAATCTTCAGCCGCAGTAACGGGGCGCCGATCTTCCATCCATAAAAATATGTCCCAGTATTTAGAGTAAGGATTGATACTAGATAATCCCATATTTGACAGAATTGAGCCGCGCCATCACACAAACTGAGTAGAAAATGCGCCAAGCGAAGATTCAGATCAGCCGCGGAATCCGTCCAGTCTGATCAGAGTCTTCACTGTCGGCAATGAGATAGCTTTGACCCTTAGCTACCGTTAAAGTTCACAGCGAAATCTCTGATCAGACTGGACTGGTGCTTAGGCTGATCTGAGTCTTCCCTTGGCGAACATGCCTTTTTCTCGTGTCGCGGCTGACTGACAATTATTGTCCGTTACACGATGGGGCTCCATTCGGGGAACTGTGTCCGTTATGAATTGGGGTTCTCTTCGGGGAACAGTGAATATGTCGTGGATAAACTTGGAGCCTTGGTTGGTTGGTTGGTTTGGGTTTAAATGCTCTTTGAGATAGTATTTCAGTCTATATCACCCCGTCTCGATAAAGATGAAAGGAGGCAGGTGAAAGAACATGAAAAAGAGACGTGGTAGATGAGAGAAAAACTACCGAAACAGCCCCACCCGCACCTACTGCAAGCACAGTAGGCCCTTGTCCTACTATTTATCCAAATCAGTAGGACGCTCCTGCACTGCTTCTAGCACCATCGCCCAACCACATCAGCTCTCAGTGGCAGCAGGTTGATGGTAGGTTATTGCCACGGTGATTGCAGTTACCCAACGTCGTCGGCGGTGCCAGCTTCACCAAACCGGCAAAGCTGTACATGTTCAAGTTTTACACAACATACGTCAAGTAGTGAACCTGATATGCTTTCAGGGACTGTTGGCTCCTTAAACAAGCACGACTTAACAAACAACGGTTTGGGGTTACCTTTTTATCTACATGTATTTATCTATGTGTTTATTAATTTGAGTTGTTGTTGATGTTTTGTTGCATTACGTCCACAGTAAACAAATATGGTCATATCGGGACGGTCAGTTAACCTAACCACACTATTTCTGGGCAGGCTTAGACCTCCTAATTTAAGCGGTTAACCAGTACTAAGTGCACATACTTTCGCCAGTAACTGGCAATTGCCCTTCTTGAGTCAGCGGAAGAAGGAACGATATTATGTGGCAAGACCGGGTATCGAACCCGGGACCTCTGGCTCTTGAGTCAGACGCGCTACCGAATGCACTACACGGCTTGCCCTTTGCGCCATTGGCCAAATAAATATAAATGTAAGGACTATGATCAGTCAGCCATCCAGCATGCACACCACATTGAATCAGGGTTGATTCAACGTAGTGACGTCGAAGTATGTGGCCCGACCGGGTATCGAACCCAGGACCTCTGGCCTTTGAGTCAGACGCGCTATCGACTGCGCTACGCGACCTGCCCCTTGCCCCCATTTGCCAGATAAGTACAAAAGAAAGGACTGTGATCAGTCAGCCATCCAGCATGCACACCACATTGAATCAACATTGAATCAACGTTGATTCAACAACGTCGTGACGTAGAATAAACGCCATGAAGTTGAATCAATGTTGATTCAATGTTGTGTGCCTAGTTGAATGCATGATCTAATTTGTATTTATATTATGCGGATACTGAGTATGCAATGCCTGAAAATGCTGAAGGCAACTTTTTTTTCGTGACTCGACAATAATGTAACACTGTTGAAACACGTTTGCACCTGCGCACTGGGAGTCATATGATGGTAAATATAAATTGATTGATTGATTGATTTGGATTTGAGACAGTATTTCAGTCTATATCGAGCCGTCTCCGAGAGAGAGAGAAAGGGGAGAAATGATAGATGAGAGTTAAATGTCCTAACAACCCCCACCCGCACCTACTGCAAGCACAGTAGGTCCTTGCCCTACAATGTTCCAAACCAGCAGGACGCCCCGGCACTGGAAGTTACACGCAGCATCATCGCATCGAAGGGCTCTGTGCACTAAAACGCCTTTTAGGCTCGGACAAAATCTTGCCTCCGG
The DNA here is from genome assembly GCA_963989385.1 of Ctena decussata. Taxonomy (NCBI): domain Eukaryota; kingdom Metazoa; phylum Mollusca; class Bivalvia; order Lucinida; family Lucinidae; genus Ctena; species Ctena decussata. The sequence goes on from OZ022515.1 coordinate 37,941,297, forward strand.
CGAGACTCGAACGCGCAACCCCGTGGTCTGGAGATCTAACCACTCGGTCGCTGCATGACAAGTAGGAAATGTGTAAGAGAGATGAGAGATATGCGAAGGCCAGCATGTGGACAATACCATGTGTATTCAGGATCAGTTTAGGGGAATCAATGAAGACACCACACTTAAGCAGACTGATCTTGGTATGCACAGTTTACAGTGAAGAACCTGATCCTAACTGCATGGTCTGATCCAGGCCTGCAAAGTTTGTTATTTTCCTAACAAAGTTTCATACCCGTTCCTTTGTTCTAAGAGGTTATAGTGTGCCAATATTTAGAGTTGCTATTGATCACAGCACCCGTTATTATTGTTGAATGCTGTATGAAAAGAAACGAGGAAAAAATAAAAATAACAAAAATATATTTTATCGCAACTTCTGTAAATACCGCACCCAAGGTCCCAAAAGGAAATATCCTCACCCCCGCTTCCCCGCTCCAAGAAAGACAAACAAAACCATATATTACATTCCATTGGCAAAACACTTCTGTGAGCTCCATTTAAGGTCCCAATATTTAGAGTAAAATTGACCGGGTAGCACAAGAGGCCAATAAACAATAATTAGTGCATTGCTTTCATAAGACTTCGACGGTATATGTGTACCAATATCGATAGTGTAAGATATTGGAACACCTTAACGACTTCACCCTAAAAATTAGAGCAAATGGGGTGGGAGCGGGGGGCAAAGACGCAGTTGTCAGTTTAGTGACATAAACGTTTATCGATGGACGGTTCGATTGTGAGACTCTTAATTTGGATAGTGATAGTGTTTTGGAAATTTGGATGTAAATACAATGCAGAAGTTATAATGACCCTTAATATTCCATATACATCTTCACTACCTTCCCAACTTTCTGATTTAAAATTTAACTCGTTGATGCCTAGCGTCCCATAACACACTAAAGAGCGCAAGCAATGAAGACGCCTCACAGCAGATGTCTCTGATCTTAGCGTCTTATCAGGGCGCACACATTTTGCATTCAACATAGAAAATTTGAGAGAGTAAACGTCAAATTAAGCACTCCTGATGTTGGAAATGGTTGGTTGGTTGATTTGATGCTTAGCGTCCACGGTAAACAACTAAGGTCATGTCGGGACGGTCAGTTATACTAACCACACTATTCCTGGGCAGGCTTAGACCTCCTAAGCGGTTAACCAGTACTAAGCATGCTAAGTGCACATACTTTCGCCAGTAACTGACAACTGCCCTTCTTGAATCAGCGGAAGGAGAAACGAAAGTATGTGGCCAGACCGGGATTCGAACCCAGGACCTCTGACTTACGAGTCAGGTGCCCTACCGATTGCGCTACCAGGCCCGGCTATGTTGGAAATGGACCCGCCCGTCTTTGGGGTAGAGGAGTACCCTAGGCACTAACGAATCCACTCCGTAGCCTCTCATCTTTCTGTAAAACAAAGCCATTTGGTGTTTTTACTACCGTATTTTTTCTGCTATCATAAAGTCTCTGAACAGTCTGCGCATATGCAGAGCTAGACTTAACATGCCGTGTTCGTGTATACCGTTAGACCGACTTTCCTCGACACGGCGCAGATTTAAACTCTGATTGCGCGCTTCCGCACTGGGAACACTCGGCGCCAGGTGTGTGTAACTATGGTTACGTACCTCTGGGCCACTTGGGTAACGTCGTTACGAGAATTGAAACAGAACAGAAAAGAAATTTTCCCCAGGGCGGAATTGATGCTCTCGTGGCTGTTAGCCCTGATGGACTATCCGTGACGATAAATCGAAGAAACAACAACACAGGGCGGATATGATGCTCTCGTGGCTGTTAGCCCTGATGGACTATCCGTGACGATAAATCGAGGAAACAACAACACTGGGAAATTAATATGACATACATACTCACAGACCAGCCTGTGCCCCCGCCCAATCCTCATTGCCCGCCCCACGCCCCCTCCCTCCTCCTAAAGAAAAAAAATAAAAAAAATAAAAAATAAAAATGGGCATAGATGCAGTCTGCCAATCTAGTGTCAAATGAATGTTATAAACCAAATGCAGTATCTATTTTATTGTACCTTTGAAGCCTAGACAGCTCTTCATGGTTTATATTTCTTGATCAGACGTGTCCGTCCCAGGATTTATGGTATTTTTTAACACCACGATCAGACAGCTCGGTCGAATCTCTCCTGTCTGTCGCAGTATGTAGAACTTTACGGTACAAAAAAAGTTTTGCCCGATGTCTGTTGTCACAATACTTTTTTACGGAGCTTTAGATCCATCAAATTAGACTGCTTCTTTTATTCTATACATTTAAAGTCTCCATAGTCCTACCAGTGGTAGAAATAGTCGAAATACAAATCATTATAAAAACCTGTACAGCCTTCAGAATTGATGATAATATGTCGGTTAATGTGTTTTTTTTTATATCATATAACTGGCAAAAAAGAAGGAAAAGGGTATTTTGAAAAAAAGATATGTCTCTCCATAAAAATACTGTTTTCATCTCTGGTTCCCCGTTAAGCAATGAAATAATGCAACAGCGGCACAATCAATGGAATCCTTGCCTTACATTTTTGTACATTGTATTTTTATCACCTGCTAAACTCCTGTACCTTGTATTTTTATCTCCTGTACCTTGTGTTTTTACCATGAAACAAAGCGCGTGAAATCGAAAATAGGTCATTTAGTTGGCAACTAAAATGACCTAGTTATTTTTAAAAATCTTAATTATGAGAAACTCACTGACGTTTTGACTTTTCAAAGCCGGCCAATCACGATAATAATCACTGACGAAACTGTAGTGAGAAACTTGCAGCGATACCTCACGATAAAATATTTCATGCCGATAGAGCAATGGGGCCTCTAAGGTTAAGGTTTCGAAGCTTTATATCATTGTGGACCACCATAATCAAACTGTTCCTGTACGTCTGTTCTCTTCAAGAAGGCATGCCAGTCCCAATGCTCGGGGTTTACCGGTCATATATACCGTCCACACAGCTCAGCTCTAAATAGTTTAATCTACATGGTTTGTTCCGATATATCTTAATCGTTTCAACTTAACGGTACTTTGGAAGCCATAATCAGACCGCTTCTTAAGGTCTATTATGTTACAGCAAGCATAATTTTACGCCTGAAAAACACATAGTCTATGTCAATTGCACATGCCCTTTCCCAAATCTCACACCTGATAGCATGATTCTCTCATCGCAGTGATTATGATCGCGTTATGTCGAAATATGTGTTAAGTGTCGCCTTTACCTGTATGAAAGATGTGAATTCTTATCTCAAATCTGAAAATTCCAATAATTGGTCTTTAGGGTGCTGTGTAATCAAAATTAAAAGATGTGTGGTAATATTGAAATACCTTGTCAGACTGTTCCTGAGTCTATACAGTTTATTCCTGCATGTCTTTCCCATTTTTTTGCATTTTACGGTAATCTGAAGACCCTGACGAGACTGCTAATAGGGCAAGGCTTTACTCCACAACCGGATTTTTATTTCGGACGAAACGAAACATGGAATTAACCGGAATGGCGTTCCCAAAACAATATGGAATGATGGAATGGCGTGGAATGGAATGGTGTGGAATGGTGGAATGGCGTGGAATGGTAATGCCGCGGTAATGGCGTGGGAACGATGGCTGATCGGGACCGCCCCTACCGGTGAATGGCACTATGGGAAGCTTTAATGTTGTCTGTACTGTAATGGTAAAAATGAATAAACAATGCGAATATGATCGATGCCCATTTGATCATCATCGGACTTAGTCTAGCGTCTACCCAAGGTGGATCGTCATCGGCCTGGCATGGACCGTATATATATTGCCATCCTATTTAATGTCTTTGGATAAACTTTCAAACTTTTCTGCTATTTTCACAAAGGGGACCAATATTCGTGACTTCTTGTTTGGTTCCCTGGAGGATGAAACCTCCAACAGACGGGTTTCTCTTAAATAAAACAACTTGCTTTTGCTCCTAATGGGGCGAATTCTTCACTTCGAGGGATGACATCCAATGAAAGTGAGGCAGAAAGAAATATTAGCATGCTACTCAGCATATTATCTATTATATCAGTCAGAACTCTGGTTTCTATTTATGTTTTATTTTTGACAGCTCATGCCGATCCATTTGGTTGTCATGCTACAGAATGTATTGCGGGCAACAACGAAAATTTTGACAATGTCGCATCATCGTGGGAAAGAAGTCTAACCTTTATCTCTAATGGGTATGTGAAGGCGTAGCTGCCTATACGCAAATACGCAGGTGCGAGTTGAAATTTTGTCAAATTGACAAATTTCAATGCGAACCTGCGTGTTTGCAAAGCATAATTTTGTACATATAAATAGGCGATATTTCAATAACAAATGACAACAGAGTCAAACATGAAATAGTGTTATATCTCGGGGTCTAAACCCCTAGACTTGCCCTCAAGGAGTATCAGACACGATTGTGCGCATCATATTAGACGCGACACGAAAAAAACCAACAAAGTGGCATGTGCGCCCAGCGAAAACTCAAATCAGCTTGGGCATCCGTCTGGAGTTAATCAGGTCTTCGCTTTGCGCTTAGATGGTAGCCGAGGGTTAAAGCTAACTTCATGCGACAGCGAAGACTCTGATCAGACTCGGCGGATGCCTAGAAGTTCTGAGTCTTCGCTTGCCGCACATGCCACTTTGTTTGTTGATTTATGGTGGAATGTGACAAAATAAAAAAAAAAAAAACATTTTTCTGGTCAGACAAAAAAAAAAGAATCAGAAAGTTCAGTCTAAATTTGTTAATCAGTATTTGTCCTTTCGAACAAGAAACAAATATTCCTATTTCACTGACGTAATAAAAACGTTATGATCTGACGTAACTTTTATATCTATATTAGTTTTAATTATTTATTGATTTTTGTTTGTTTGCTTGCTTGTTTTTTTTTTCGTTTTCGTTTTTTTTTTTTTTTTTTGTTTGCTAGTTCGCTTGTTTGTTTTTTTTTTGCTTGTTCTTTTTTTTTGCTTGTTTTTTTTTTTTGTATTTATTTATTTATTTATTTTCTTTTATCTTTGTATCTTTATATTTTTTTATTTTATTTATTTATTATTTTTGCAAAATAAATAACCGCGGCTAAGATAATTGTTTTTTTCAACTTCGATCTGGGGTCTGTAAAAGTATTGAAAAACAGTCTACATACATGTATATGCCATATAGAGATTTATGTAACTGTGCTATAATTTCTTCTCCAGTCTCTAAACACTACGTGTGGATTTACGCATACGTTACTTTCATTTGCTGTTGAAAGTTGCCTTATTCACATGGAAAAAGACAGAAAATCATCGGACTAGCGTCTGCGAAAAATATATTTTAAATTTTGTTATGTATCACTGAAATGTCATTTTGGAGAAAATGAAATAATATTAAAAATTCACGAAGTAAATTTATCAAATCATAATTTTTAACAAAAAATGTCATTTCAAAAAATGTACAAAAAATGTCATTTCTTTAAACGTCAAAAAGCGAGGTCCGGTAAAAGCGGTTCCCGACCTATCCTTTGTTTCAATAAACTTTGAAGAGTTGTTCTAGAGAATCTTTTAGATGGAAACGAGAAACATGAATAAATTAAATAAAAATGAACACGTACGAGAAAGAACAGTTTCAAAACGTATTATGTCCATGTTTTATCGTGTTATTTCATTCTAATTACGCGCCGTTTATGTTACATGTAACAAGACCTCACGTTATGCGAAATAAACGTTACGGCAAAACTGAACCTCTGGTGTGTTTCAACTGTTCTCTCTCGAAGACGGAATAAGACGTTAATTCAGTCAATTCAATTGTCATGTACATGTAGATGAATTCCGTAGAATTAATCGTTCTTGTTTTACTGGAAACTAAAGACAGGCCGGAAAGCTTCTTAGCAAGCTTTGCAATTTTGACCTTGAAACAACGACGGTATCTAAAGACGTTTCAATAACTACATACGAACCGAAATCAATGAAATATGCTTTTACTAAAAATATAAGTATAAGAACCTACTCTTTATGTCGATTTCAGGTGTCCAATTACTACACCAACGGAGCCACTAAAGCTAACACGTAGTTTTCAAGCTGACCTAGCTTATTCAAGCTATGAGGGCGATGGGTGGTGTATTTTGACCGGGAAGATAGATGCGGCAAATTGGTTCACCTTGAATGCGGGAGTGCCTGTCACCAAGCTGTTTTTCAAATGTAGTGTGGAGTTTTGTACCAAGCAGGACGGCATTGGATTCGGTCAAGGATTTGAACAGCAAAAGTGTATTGATGTAAGGGCCCGACAAACATACAACATTACTGTTACAACGTCGTTTCAGCGCCGCTGCTTCATGTATTTGATTACTGCGGCTCCGCTGATGGGGCGTATATTTTTTGTCAAAACGTCGCAGCGACGTTTAAGCGATGTTGTCTCTATGTCATAATATCGCAGCGACCTTAAGGTGAAATAGGACAAAACCAGAATTTCAGTTTTCTAGGCAAACAAAATTTCAGCAAAACCTTTTTTTGGAATAAAACACATATTTTCTATTTCAGTGCATTTAACCGAAGAAGGTTGGCATGTTAAGGATTGGTAAAACCTTATGCAAACAGAGTTTCACAAATACTTAAAACGCGGAAAAAATAGTGATTTACCTATAGTAGAGGGTTTAACTATTAAAGCGCTAAAAATACGTACAGCAAAATCAACACAGGCTCTGCAAAATTTTAATAATAATAATAATAATAATAATAATAATAATTACCGAAAATGCAAAGTCTTTAAGACTAGAAGGCAAACAGTGTAAACCTAGAGGAAGCGGCTAATGATGAGCCGCTTCGTCTGTATCTACACTGTTTACGAATTCAATTATTTTTGCTTAAGCGCTTTTAAAAGTGCCAATAGATTTCTTCGTATAATTGAGCCGCGACACGACAAAACAAACAATGTGGTTGTGCGCCCAGCGCAGACTCAGATCAGCCTGGGCATCCGCCCAGTCTGATCAGAGTCTTCGCTGTCCGCATGGAGGTAGCTTAGACCCTTAGCTAACCTTTAAGCCGCTAACAAAGAGTCTGATTAGACTTTGTGGATGCCCAGACTGATCTGAGTCTTCGCTGGGCGCTCAACCACATTGTTGGTTTTGTCGTGTCGCGGCTCGTATATATTCTCACAGAATCTACTCTGTTTACTTTAACTTTTTTCGTTTTTAGCGATTTTAAAAGTGTAAATAGATTTCTACACAGAATCTACCACAGGGTATAATCGATTCCGCCAATTTTCGCTTCCTGCAGAGACTGTACGTCATATTTGGCTTCCGCCGAGACTGTCCGCGATCTCTTGCTTCCTGCAGAGACTACTGTCCTCGAAATATGGATGCCTGCCGAGACTGTCCGCGTGACTCTGCTTCCTGCCGAGAGCCTCGGCAGGAAGCAGAATTACGCGGACAGTCTCTGCAGTAAGCCATTTATCATGTACAGAAGTCTCGGCAGGAAGCAAGAAATCGTGGACAGTCTTGGCGGAAGCCAAATATGATGTACAGTCTCTCAAGGAAGCAAAAATTAGTGGAATCGATTATACCCTGTGTCTACGCTGTCTACAAATTCAACTTTTTTACGTTTTAAGCGATTTTAAAAGTATTAAAATATTTCCGCCCAGGGCTCCAGATAAGAAGGGGTATTGAGGATAAGTTAAAGATAATTTTTCTTGTTTCTCAACAAAAACATATTTTGTGACCCCTCATTAGAACCGTCTCAGTGAGACGGTTCTAATGAGGGGTCACAATTGATGTTTCTATGGAGAAATACTGAAAATTATCCCAAAATTATATTTGTTACCCCTTCTTATCTAGAGCACTGTCCGCCTTTATATATTCTCACAGAATTGTGAAGACGATAACACTAGAAGGAGACGAAGAAGTACTAGTGGAGCAAATATGATTGCCTAAGTGGCATAGAAAAGGGAGATAGTGGTCTACGGAGTGTAACATTTGTTTTCATATATCAAAATGATCGCCTTGGTCTGTAGTTTTAAAATTCAGCGTTTGCCACCTTGGCAAACCTTGCATAAGTCTGTAGTGGCCAGTTATTTACGTTACCCCATTAAAATTTGAATATCAAAAATATTTATTGAAGTCAAAAGGAAGTATGCTTAAACATTATAAATGTATCAAATGTCCGTATTTTTTAAAGGAATGATCAATGCACTATAAGTTAAGCTACTTCGGAAACAATTTAGAACTTTTATGCTGTTATTTTCGTGATAATATATAATGTACCCCTTGAAAATTTAAAATACTAACTTAAATCGTTGCTTGTTACGAAAATTATTTGACAAAATAGCCCAAACTGTTCAATTATTCTAATTGTTCAGCTAATAATATTCAATACGTTTCTAGCAAAACAAATTTGAGCCCTCTAGCGTTTATACTTTGTCAACCATGTACTGTAGAATATAGTAACACCTATTCCCTAATGGAGGCTGAAAAGTCATTTTCACACAATTATTCGAGCAAAAGGTGGATAATAAGCTATTTCAAACTATTTAAAACTGACAAATTGGGTCTGTTGCAATAAGATTATGGTAAATATGATATAAAGCAAATGTTTAAAAAATATTTTTGACCTTACAACACATATTTTAAGCAAAGTAACATACTTAACAGGTTGTTAATGTTTGCGTAAAGGGTCTATCATTCTGGCCAGGAAAACACTCTTCTGAAATTCTGACTTATAGACAGCCCAGTTGTGATAACTATGTGTTTTTCTTATCGTTAAATGAAATTTTTGCGTAGTAAAGTTGGCTACTTGGGCAGCTAACAGATAAGTGTTATTTACATGACATGCGAAGGTGAGATTATCCTACAATTAGAAATAAGCCTTCTTGAGTTAACCTGTACATGGAACACTATTATTTTTTCCATTAATATCCGAAACACGTTTAAAGCATCCATTATAGCAAAATAAGTTATCACAACATACAGTTAAGTATTCAGAAAGGTAACGTTTGTAACCGTTATTTGAAAACAATCCTTGAGATTAACTGTACAGCCAAATGTGCCTAAGCCTTTTTTTGTTTGATTTAAAATATTTCTAAAACGGCAGGTTCGACTGGTTTAAACCCACCACATGTAATTTATCAGTGACATTTCCACGGCGATGCAACCGTTTTGGTCTATTGATGTTATAGTTTGTGTTGTTCACTTACCAGTAGCCTTCAAAACATCGATTTGTTTTGTCTGTTTATTGGCCCTCAGTCTGATGTATATAGAAACAAAAGAAAATTGCTGAAAATAGACCATTTGTGTTGGAGGGTATGTTTGATATAGGCCAGCTTTGTGGTCATCTGCACGGAATGGATTGGATGTTTATTTGGCCACCCGTTAGTTTCGTGTGAGTACGTGCCACTTTATGTTACTATTTTCAGTTTGGTGTTGTGGATGAATAGTGGCACTAGTTGAATCAATTCCTGATCGGAGCCCTTTTACATTGTTTACCTGTTTTGACCGTTTTCTATAAAAGCAATACATAAATCTGTAGATAAAATATTTTGGCTCTACAGCATATATTTTTAAACAAAAGTAACATATATTACAGGTTAAAAAGTAAGAGTTATTTTACTCCTCTGCACCTAGCGTAAATTTTTGTGGCCACCATGAAACGCTTCCTTGTACTTCAACTAAATGGAAATGGTGTATTATCTGGTCTTTTGGGATAATCTTGACTCATTCTGAGTCGCTTTGAAAATAAAAGCATCGCAAACGACTGCGTGATACCCCGCCACTGCAAACCTTTTTTACACACTGATTTTTCCAGAATTATTTTTTTCCCTGTATAACCCCAGGGCAGGGGCAACCTAACCCCTAACCCCACTGAACAAGGATAAAAATCTTTGTCATGACAGGACACAGATATCATCATTTCATGCATGTATATAGCCCGGGGGGGATAACTCACATGGGGTAAATTTGAGCATCACTGGAGGCTTGCATCACTCTGATCATTTGCTGTAAGTGTCAGAAAAATTGCTTCAAATTCTGATTTTAATGACATTTTTCACGATTTTATACATGTATATAGCCCCAGGGCAGGGGCAGATAATCCCCGATGATAAAATTTCTGTGCTCATATCAAGCTTTTGTTACTTCGATCATTTTCGTGAAGTTTCATCATGATACTCCAAGTAGTAAAGGAACTAGAGGCCAGAAACCATTTTTTGTACATTGACAAGTGCCATAACTCTGTCAGAAATTATCGAAATTTGCCCATTAACAATCCCAAGCGAGACATTCTTGATACAAATGCATATGCAAAATTTGAAGGAAATCCGTTGATAAATACTTAAGTTATCGAACGGAACGAAGTGCGTACGGACGGACGGACAGACGGACGGACGGACGGACAGACGGACGTACATACTACGGACGGACGGATACACGGACGGCCAACGTGAAAACATAATACCCCGCCACTAACGTGTGGCGGGGTATAAAAAGGAATTTAGCTGAAGCTGGTGCTAGGTTGCATTGGAAGTGTTGCAACATTACATTCCTGTGCATAGACTTAGTTAAACCAAGATTGTTGTTTTGTTTTATTTATTTATTTATTTTGAATTTCGTGATCCATTCCTTGTTTCAAGGAAATCTTTTTTCATAATCTAAATAATCAGTCCAAGGGTTTAAGGTGCCTGGATACACTATTACGCGAAATAATTTTGCAAATTTTACTTTAGCCTTTTTCTTAATGGGAGTAAACTATAAAAGAAAACAATGGGCTATTGTATGAGAAAAGTGTTTCCTTTAAGAGTAGATAATTTTTGGAAGGGTTACATCATCCACAGAGGTAAATAGGAATTATCTACGGAAGCATAACAAAGTGTAGTGAAACACTGTGGTGTGTCCATTCACAATTATACATATACTAGAAGACCATGTGGAAGCAAGGAACACCCAGGAGAAAGAACATAGCCGGTTAATTGATTCCTTTCAAGATCAGGCACGGGTAATCTGATTATGACATATTGTTACTATTTCAAAATCATTATCAAAAATGACCTTTTAATTGAGTTAAAGATGATTTGGAGTCCTTGTTTTGGTATTTAAAAGGTAACGTATACAACCTTCAAATGTAAATGATTTGTCAGATTAGAATTATGATTCTTTATGATACCATCTGTTTGATGTGATGCAGTAAGATGTAGCATTAAAAGTTTATCAGTTCTTGGGATGGACCCTTTTACTGTAAACAAGTTTCATATTAATGCTCGGGTTACCAGGTGCAGATAATAACCGCCTTTAAGTAAAACATCTAAAACAGGCATAATACTAATACAAACTATGAATTATATAGAAAAAATTTGTGGGTAATTATGTTACTGTCTTAGCCCTTTCTCTTCGGGACTATAATTATTTAAAACAATTGTATCAAATATTTAAATCCCTTCAGAGATGTATGGCTATACTGCTGTTAGGTTAATCTTCGGCATCTCAATGTTTGCTTTCAACATTTGCGTTATACTTGAGGGCAGTTATTTTTTGCACCTTGTTATGAAAACTTCTTAACAGTAAAAGGGTAATCTGACAACTTGTTTACTGCTGTTCGCTGTATACGTTACCTTTTTTGACCACCTAACCAAGGAGTCGAAATTAGTAAATTATCATGGACTCGAATTAAATGTCATTTGCTGATGATTTCAAAGTAAAAAGGTTACCCCCGTTAGACAGGGAGGCCAAGAAAGTCATAGCTATTTCATTTCACATAATATCCATTCACCTTAAAGTCTGGTGGAATGATAAAAGCTTAACATAGATCTGATGGTAGATTCTCTGGAAGCAAGGAATGCATCAGAGAAAACAAAATTAGCAACCTTGGTTAAGCTGCGTGTGTGCCCAGCAATGTAATGTTGCAACAATGCCAATGCCCCCTACCACCAGCTTCGGCTAATTTCTTTTTTCAAACTGACTCAGAATGAGCCTAGATTATCCCAAACATAATTTACAATAAGATGAGGTAGGACGGAACATTTCATGGCAAGCACACGAAACTTTACACTTACTGCAGTAAAATAAAATAACTAATACATTTTAACCTGCAATATACGTTACTTTGATGAAAATGTGCTTTTAGGCAAAAATAAATAAATAAATGTCGGTTTTTTATATTGCTTTTTAATAGGATAAGATCAAAACAGAGAAAGAAGTGTAAAGGGGCAGCAATCAGGGATTGATTCTTTCTGTGAAACCATCCACGCGCGATATCAAATTGAAAATGGAGCATAAAGTTATACAGATAAGAGGACAACACAAACTATAACATCGATACACCACAACTGATGCTCCGCCTTGGAGCTATCATTGATGGGTTACATTAAAGGGAGCCTTAAACCAGTCTAATGTGCCATTAAAATGTTTTTATTTCAGCTCAAAATAATAAAGCTTACAAATATTTAACAGTAGTATTATTATCTCAGGGACTGTTTGGAAATAAAAGTTACTAACGTTACCTTTCTGAGTACTAAACTGTAAGTTATGATTAGCTAGTTTGACACTTTTGGTTTTGTTTAAAAGTAATTTGGTTATTTACAAAACATATATATATATTCCGTGTACAGCTTAATTCACAAATGCTTCATTTGAACATCAGGACAATCTCAGCTTTGCAAGTCATGTACAGAACACTGTTTTCTGTCTAAGTAGGCGATTAAACTCTCATTTACAATAAATAACAACTACTGTCATCACAACTTTGTTGTTTAAAAGTCAGAATTTCAAAAAGGTATATTCGTGGTGGGAATGATCTATGCTTTCCTCAAACATTTTAATCTGTAAAGTACGTTACTATGGTTAAAATATGTATTGTAAGGTCAAAACAAAAATGTGAACTGTTGTTTTATATCATATATTACATGATCTTATTGCAAGAGAGCCAATTTGTCAGTTTAGATAACTTATTAGCCAGCTTTCGTACGAACAAATGTGGGAAAATGACTTTGCAGCCTCCAACAGGGAATAGGTGTAATCATATTCAACAGTATGTATTTGACAAAGTATAAAAACTAGAGGTCTCATATTTATTTTGTTAGAAAGGTATTTAATGGGAAAATTAGAAAATTGAAAAAAAATGGGCAATTTTATCATAAAATGTTTGTAAATGCAGCAACCTAAGTTACATTTTAAATTTTCGAGGGGTGCATAATATATTGTAACGAAAACAACAGCACAGAAGCTCTGAACTGTTTTCTAAGTAGCCTCATTTATAGCATAATAATCAATTTTGCAGAAAATATTAATATTTGATACATTTATGTTGTTTAAACATATTACTTATTGACTTCAATAAATATGTTTGATATTTAAAATCTAACGGGGTAACGTAAATAACTGGCCATTGCAGAGTTATGCAAGGTTTGCCAAAGTGGCAAACGCTGAATTTGATAACTATAGACCCAGGCGATCATTTTGATATACAAAAACAAATGTTACACTCCGTAGACCACCCCCTTGAAAGATAGCGCAACATATTTGCTCCACTATACTGGCCAAGGTGTAGAGACGGTCTACACCTCCGTGGAGCTAATATATCCAAACGGTAAGTACCGTATTCAACCTTACAAACGCCCGGGCCCCTTGCACTTTACAAAAAAGGGGCGTAATTTACAGCCTAAATTGTAGTAATTCAGTCACTGCCAAAATACCTCTAATAAACTGTATTTTTGAGGAAGTAACTCTATTATTGTTTGCATGTCTTCTCAGTAGGGGTGGGGTAGAACTCTTTAAGGAATGAATTTGCTATTCTAGGAGCAAACTCTTTCCTTTAAGAGTAGAACCCATTCCAAAGAACTATCCCATCCAGAGAAGTTAATAGGAATTCATGCAAGTTAGTAAAATATTATTTTCGGAAAAGAAGCAGCGGCGTTTATCAGAATCAATACGATACCTGTAATAGTTATGGTGAGTACAGGTAACAGTAAAAAACAGTAAAACATGTACCATTGTAGACAAATTTTGATTATATATGACCCTAATAGCAGTTTTTTTGTTGTTTTTTTTAAATGAGACTAAGCAGGGGTCCTAAAGAGAACGTCTTCTTTCATGAGGAAGGCTCTACATCGAAGTGATTTTCTGACACTCATAATCACTGAAATAAAATAGTCCTTTGGTATAAGGAATTGGGAACAATGAATAAATAAATAAAACGTTTACCCAAGTCATTTTCGCCAGTTTCGAGTGGGAGAGCGTTTGCCCAGTACCATTGCCCGACCTGACCATCCCCAAAGTCAGAGGTAGCTACAGTTAGCCTTGCGTCGCTTGTATAAATAGCGTTACGTCAGCGCAATATGTTACGATGGAGGGACGAACGGTGCCCCGTACTGCCGCCATGGATACATTCCGCTTTGGTGCGGGGAGTGGGGATATCGTTACGAGAATTAAAACACACACGCACACAATATGTGACGCTATCGGTACAAAAGTCATTCATTAATTTCCGAAATCCATGCTGCTTATAAAATCTTTCAGAAAGTTTGTGTCTAGAATTTCAATGTTCTCTACTGTGAAAATGTAATGGTACCAGTCACTTTAGAATTGATACATCATTTCACTTGTGAAAATATCACTTATTCTTTTATGATATAGCACGTAGCCATTGTAAGTGTCAAATATATTATAATTGTTCATTATATTTGTTACAGATACTGCGACAGATTCAAAAGCAGAGCCTCGCGTGGGCAGCGAGAGTCCCGCCATCGTCATAGTGATTATTGTAATTGCCGTTGTCATGGTAATAGTTGCTATAGGGATATGTATCCTGGTATATTGGAAATTGAGAGCCATGAAAACTAAACAGCAAGCCATGAAGAGCTCAAAAGAAAGACTGTATGAGGTGGATCAGTGGAGCAATCGGCCAATTAAATACTAAGCACTCGATCTGAAAGACAAACATTACAAAAAAAAATCATAATGGCACAATGTAAAGTCCATAATGGCTCATAGTAACTCATAACAATGAGGTGGGAAGCGTGACCTAGTGTTGACTTTCCATAAAATGGAAAGTCTGATAAGCAATGATAAGGTTCTGAACTTTTTGCAGTTGCATCAGCAGACTCTTGACGCATTACAGAATGGTTGAAGCCACATTTTTTTCACTATCGGATATTAAAAATAACTGCTTAAGGTAAACGGATAAACATCCATGTTTTCCACCATTTTTACAAGGAAAAACAACTTTTGTAAGTCTATCCCACAAAGCCCTTTGAAAATGAGGTCTACTCTTAAATGAAAGAATTTGCTCCTATGGGAGCAAATTCTTTCATTTAAGGGTTGATCTCTATGTAAAAGTAAGGCAATAATGAAATCGACGGAATAACTTGCCCTGCAAATAAACCCTTTCATCTTAAGCAGCCAAAATACTTTGTGTAACTACAGTATATCCATGTTACATGTTCTTTGCACAACTCATTTTACAAAAAAGGAAAACAATAAATTAATAAAAAAAACTATTGAAACAATGTTTGATTGTTCCCGTGCATGTATTCTTTATGTTTTTACCTAAAGCAAAATAACTCAAACCCCTGTGTTACTTAAATATAATTGGATAGCATTCCATACTAAGACGAGCCACATAACATGCATAATGGCTTATCATCAAATTAGCGCAAACGAAAAATTTCCCCTATCATTGATTTAGCGCAAATTCGGTGAATAAGTTATAAGCCAATACATACGTCTAAGTGAAAAAAAAAAACGGTTTTTGGAGAAACCAGCACTTGTACTGGAACGGGAAAAAAGACAAATTGATAAAAATCCAAGAATTGTACCATAAGTGTTTCAGGGGAGAAATAGAGCGAATTATGTAAAGGCAATAAGCTACAGATGCCTCCCCACAGACGAAGCTAACTTAAACCATCGCGAACCTACCTCAATTTTTTATTCCTCCACACCTTTCCCCATCCCCATGGTGAGCAGGGGGTAGCGGATAATACACGAACACAGATGTTCCTGTATTATACGACAAACGGACGGTTAATAAAGGTAACTCCATTGGTACCTGCCCAAAAAATTTGCGCCAATTCGATGAGCAGGATTTTTGAAATCTATAGAAAATCCTGCGCTGTTTTGATGGCTTTTTTCGCTGTTTTGATGAACCCTTTCGCTAATTTGATGAATCACCCACATAATGTGATTTCCAACATGTGATAGCTTTGTCCTGTGAATTTAAGAGCATCCTTTGCGTTTACACTAGGCCTATGGAGACCCCACTGTTGGCTGTATGGTTTGGGCCAATTCAATAGATGGCTGATGTGACAAGTGAAGGCTCTGATCAGACTGCACTCAAGTGCAGTCTGATCAGAGCCTTTACTTGTCACCAGTGCCACCTTGTTTCAAACCATTGATCTTTTAGACTACACCGAGTTGTCCAGGAGAGTGGGGCTCGGGGAGGCATATAAAATGAATCAAAATCCCGAGACAGACTAAAGTTAATTCAAACATATCCTCTACAACTGCAGCTGTGTTTGCTAATGGCATATTAAAGGTTATACAAAAGCAAATAATTGGTATATGTAAGGTACCCACCTTCCCATTTAAGAAGCTATATAGCAATTTAATTAATAAAGGAATAAAATTCATTGGCTCTCTTGTTGATTTTTACATCCCTGTTTTTGAAGAAAATTAGAATGACGTACACTGTACAAAAAAATCCGCAGATTTTACTGTAGAATACCTGGCAATCAGCTGCCAGTCCGTTTCCCGATATTTTTACGGGCGCCCGTAAACTTTGGCGGATTCATCACGCAGAGAAGGGTAGAATAAGACAAGTATTTTTTTGGTCATATAGCCCTTCAACACTATAAAGGTATTTTCGAGGGCGGTCAGTTAGCATATCTCTACCATATCGAGCTTTCTAAAAATGTTTTATAGGCAAACGCCCGTAAAAATTATGGGAAATTTCCAGGTACATGTATTCTACCTTAAAATCTACGGAAATGTTTTGCAATGTAGCCATCGCTCTGATAATGATAGGTAAAAACGAAGTTACTAAGGTTTACATTTTTTCCTTTTTCCCAGCCTATAAAGTTGGAATCATCTCCTTTTCTGGTGGATAAGCTGTCAGAAGTTGGGTCATAAGTGTCTGCTCGCTGCATGTACTGGGGGATCGAAAGCCTAAAATGCACTTGAAAATATATACTTGTATCATACATGTCTATTTTGCCATTCTCAGGAGTGACTGAGCGAATTGCGGTTTAACGCCCCTCTAACACACAGGTCATACGGAGACAGTACCTCGATTTAAAGTCTCATTCTACTGACCATAGGAACGGGGGATAGAGGGCTGGTAGTCTAGCAAGCAAGCCGTTAGAATTTATTAAGCAGAGGCTGTATTAGTAGGGACGCGTATTCGTCTACAAACAAGACTAAGAAGTCTCATTTCGACGGCCTACATGTAGTATGTGCTGCATTTTGTCAAGATATATAGGTACGTCCCAGGCTTTTCCGCAATGTTTTGAAGTGGGGACTTTTGTGGCTTCCTGTTTGCTTTATTGGACATCAAAACACCCTGACAAAAAGGCCGATTACTATTGTAAAAACTGGAAAATTGTGCCTGTAAGACACGCTTGATTGCCCCCCCCCCCCCCCCCCCCCCCCCCTTGCAGCGCCTGTCACAGGACAGTGTACCTCCCAAAAGCACCTTTTAAGCATAGACACTATCTACAAAGAATCAGTTGACGATAACACTATCTCTACATTCTTTAATGAGAAAACTACCCAAACTTACTAATTTCAAAAGACTGTAATTCTGTCAAAATTGATTTTAGCTTTATCATAAAGCCATATGTACATCTTCATATATACATTGTTGTTGATAGTGACAGATATCCGATATGTACCTATGTAAGGGACAAAACTCTTAAATAACTATTTTCAGGCTTATCTAGGTCACGCTGGGGGACGGTGTGATGACGTGCCAGTGTAGGATTGACACTAGCCTGCACTGGCACGACAAATGTTTTTGTCCTCCAGCCTGATGGCTCTCCTGGATGGAGATATATCACGGTCTCGAAGTTGCCGCAGTATCACCATGCTGCGGCGACGTTGAAGTTTCTATTGATTTTGTCAAATTGTTTCTTTGTTGAACCAGCAGTACCACATAGTTTATATTTGCGGACGAAATGTACATATGCTATTGTTTTTCTCTCTCCCTTTTTATATGTATTACTTATATACAAGATGATTTTGTGTGCCTCCATGGAATAATCGGCGTTTCGACGAGCGTACAGCCGGACAATCAAGATTACAGTCCTTCTGTCATCAGAGTAATTTATACATGTATATGGTATTTTCTACTGCCCAGTGGGTAACAACATTTGTCAGTGGCGGGTGACAGTGGGCCTGTTCTATAATAGATGCCAAAGACTTTCAGTTAGATGCAAGGTGAGTTTTAATATTTCATTTAATATATTTTTTTTACCCCTTATACTAAATATTATCTTCAAAATCGTTAAAGCGTTAATACGATTAAACAAACTGGTCTTGGGTGAATGTTTTCAATTTTTACTCACGCAGTTACTATTACTACTATGTGGGGATATCGAATCTAACCCCGGCCCTGGGTGGTTGGGCCACAGCTTGTCGGCACTTCATGTTAATATTCGTGGTATCAGAACTAAATTAGAGTACATCAAAGACCAGTTCTTGGATTTTGACATTTTGTGTTTCACTGAAACACATTTAGACGATACCGTTTTGCCATCTGATATACATTTATCACAGACTTTCGACACATTCAGAAAAGATCGAAACTGTCACGGCGGCGGTATTCTTGCTAATAATCATAATTTAAAGAATGTACTTTTAGTCAACTCTTTGAAAAACATTATTACTGAACCAACGAGAGGTAATGCTCTCTTGGATCCTGTGATTACTCCCTTTGATCAAATCATATTAGATAGTGGAGTATTAGCTATGCCTTAAAATATCAGTGATCATTCTGCAACGCGTACATTACTATCCCCTTTGATTATTCTTTACACAATTCATTTAAAAGAAAAATATGGTTATATAAAAAGGCAGATTATAACGAACTAGATAACAAAATTAATAATTTTGACTGGGATTGCCTTAACTCATTATCATTGAATGAATCAGCTGATGTTTTCACTACATCCTTTTTAAATCTTGTTCAGCAATGTATACCGTCTAAAGATATAACTGTTAGAAGCGATGATAAACCTTGGTACGATTCAGAACTCCGCGAATGGTCTAGAAAAAGAGATAGATTGAAAGGGATAGCAACAGTAAGCAAAAAGTCTACCGATTGGCGTAAATACAAATATACTAGAAATAAAGTAAACAATATGAAGAAATATGCGAAGGAAAGATTTTTTAATAATTTAGAATTGATCCTTACAGACAGTTACGGTTCCAATAGACGAGATTTCTGGAAACTTACCCGTTATTTTATTAAGAGCAACTCTTCATCAGTTTTAATTCCTCCACTGTGTACCGTATCAGAAAATAATGACCCCATTCTGCATTCTACTGATAAAGAAACGGCTGATTGTTTAAATGATTATTTTACATCAATATCGACTGTTTGTGATGATAATGTAGTATTGCCTGATTTTCAAAAGATAACAAATAGTTCCTTATGTTACATTAACATTTCAGAGAGTGAAGTTAAAGATATTATTGATTCTCTGGATATTAATAAAGCATCCGGTCCAGACCTTATCAATCATAAAATGCTTAAATATATTTCAAATTCCGTATCAAAACCCCTTGCAATTATTTTTAATCGATCTCTGAGAGAAAAAATATTTCCTGACTTATGGAAAAGAAATATGGTGGTTCCCATATTTAAGAAAGGCGAACGTTGTGACCCGTCTAATTATAGGCCTGTTTCACTCTGCAGTCCCTTGGGTAAAATAATGGAGCGCATTGTTTTTAAGAACTTATTTAACTACTTGTATACTAACGATTTATTATACAAATATCAATCTGGTTTTATTCCTGGTCATTCGACAACATTTCAACTTGTGGATATTTACCACCATATCTGTCAAACTTTGGACAACAAACAATACGCCTGCATGGTATTTTGCGATATTTCGAAAGCATTTGACCGTGTTTGGCATAAAGGTCTATTATTTAAACTAAAACAGAATGGAATAGATGGTGACTTTTTAGAATGGATATCGAACTATTTGAAAGAACGTAAACAGTATGTTGTGTTGAATTCTTCAAGCTCGGAAATTAAAGGGGTATCGGCTGGAGTTCCTCAAGGTTCAGTATTGGGACCATTATTATTTCTTATATATGTCAACGATATTACAGATCAGCTATTATGCTTAACTAGATTATTTGCTGACGATAGTTCATTATTTATATCTGCAACTGATATTCGGGATATTGAAGGCATAATTAATCACGATTTATTGATTATATCACAGTGGGCAAAGCAATGGCTAGTTAAATTTAATCCTAATAAAACGGAAGCTATCTTATTTTCATTACGTAAGCTAGATGCACTGCCTGATTTGATTTTCAACGACGTTAAAATTGATCTGGTTGACCAACATAAGCATCTTGGTCTTACTCTTAATGCAAACGGTAAATGGCATGATCACATTGAAAACATTTTATCATCAGCATCTAAAATAATTGGAATAATGAGGAAACTTAAATTCAGTTTCAGTAGAATTGCTTTAAACCAAATTTACATTTCATATGTTCGACCAATCTTCGAGTACTCGTCTATTGTATGGGATAATTGTACAGCTGAACAAGCTAATTCACTGGAAAAAATGCAAAACGAAGCTGCCCGAATAGTTACTGGGCTTACCAGATCAGTTTCTCTGGAAAATCTATACAATGAATGCGGATGGGATTCTCTCTCTCTGAGAAGAAAAAGCCAGAAGTTGAAATTTATGCATAAAGTGACCCATAATAATGTCCCTTCTTACATTTTGGATACTATTCCATCAACAGTTGGAGAAATTTCACGATATGAACTTCGTAATAGACAAAATATTTCCACTTTTTCTCCACGAACTAGCATATTTGCTCAGTCATGTATTCCGTCGTGTATAAACGCATGGAATAATCTTGATATACAGCTTCGTGGTGCTGAATCATTTTCTTCGTTTTGTTACAAGCTGAAAAAAGATTTGTTTTCTTCAGTTAGAGTACCAAATTATTATTTAAAGGGTAAACGCACATTATCAGTTTTACATTGCAGACGACGGAGCCTTTTTGTCTGTTGCTTGGTCCACCGGGGCTCAACTGGTGACCTTCTTTTGCTTCAGATTTCCAGTGGGGTTGTTTGGCAGGACAGGGATCTCCACTTGTCAGACGGCCCGTTGTATCTGTTGAGTCCTCGTCTTTGCTTCTTCATGGTGTTGAAATTTGATTTATGTGTTGACCGTGATGATTCATTGACGAGTTAGAGGGTAATCATGCGAACCGAACAACCAACTAAATGTTTTGTACCACTTCAGAAACTGAGGGTGAGGTTGGGCCTGTAAAATCGATTTAAGCCCCCCAGTAATTCATTACTGACCGTTCCAAGGCGGTAGTTCTGTTGTGGTTCTTTGTTGCCTGTTATTGGTGTCAGAGTTTCTGTGATGTTTTACCTTATGTATGTTATTATTATTTTAGGTTCGGTTTGGGTTGCTGAGTGGCCACCTTTTGGGAACAAGCTGCTCACTCGGTTGGCCATATGTTCTCTGTATCTTGATTATTTGTAATCTTAGTTGTTTCCAACTATGGTTTGGGGGCTAGATTTGGATTTTGATTGTTTCAGTTCCTGGTCTTTGCATACTTTTTACGTAATAATTGCAGTGATCTTTCCAATGATTTGTATCATAACCATCTTCGTGAAAATCCTATTTGTGAATGTCTCGAAAATATAGAAGACGCTGAGCATTTTATTTTCAATTGTCCGAGATATGACCATAATAGAGTTGTATTTTTCAATAGAACGAGAGCTTTCCATCCATTAAGTGTTAACGCAGTATTATATGGGAACCCTAATTTGACTGACGATGACAACACACTTCTATTTAACGCTGTTCAGTCATATATTCAGGATACGAGACGGTTTAGTAACTAACTAATCTCAAAAATTGCATTTGAAGTTAATTAAATGAAAGTTCAAGTTTCTAATCATGCAAGGTTGAAGAAGCTAATCTTTGACTGCGGCCTGATGTTTAATAGATTGTTGTTTTTCCCGTCAGTATTTTGTTCCGTGTGTATTTCGTTTGCTTTAACCTGACCGGTGAACAGGGATATATTACGCAGAGGGTCGCTCGTTGAAGATTTTCTGCCCAAAATTGAGCTAGCCTTGCTATAACTTGTCCTTATTTTCTTATTTCAGGTGAGGAAAAGAAGTCATCGGATGACCGCTCGTCGATTGGTCGCGTTCCGGGGAGGCACCCAAGGATTCTTTAGATACTTATTTTATATACTTATCGCATTTGATCGGTGGTTGGGCGGGGATTCCCCTCACTGTAGTGACTCCAGCAATCTAAAGTAGTTTTATATGCGCCTGTTTTTAACTATAATTTTTCGTATTAGAGCGGTCCCGAAACTCCAGATCTGGCTTATAAGACCGAGCTGGAGTTTTGAGATTATTCTAGAGAGAGGGGGCCTCCGTCTTGTAGCCGAAAAATTACGGTATTCATTTATTTACTTACTATCATCATTATTTATTCTATTATTATTATTTTTCTTCTTTCTCTTCTTCTTCTTCTTCTTGTTCTTTTTCTTCTATTTTTTTTTCTTATTATTAAACTATTGTGAATTAGTTGTAATGCCATGCTGGACGTTTTGTATGTGTTTTAGGGGGAGGGCTGTAACAAATGTTGTGAGAACTTGTAGCCCAACCCCGTTGTTTGTACTTATTGTTTGTACAAAGGCAATACAATATGTTTGAAATATACATCTTCATTATGACCCAAACATGTGTACACAGTTCGAAAAGAACCCATTTAAAACTGTAGGCGAAGGTGATTACATAAACTCCATATCGTAGAGTGCAAACGCTGCCCAAAAATGACTAAGTTAAAAAGGCTGTAATTCCATTAAAATAAATTTCTTCTCCATCAAAAAGACACATGCACATTTTCGTTTGTCCACAAGTATGTATACAAGGTTTGAAAAAGAGCCATTGAAACTGTAGGCGGAGTTGATAACACAAACTCCATACCTACAATGCGAAAAAAATACCTAAAATGACTAAGTTCAAAAGGCCGTTATTCTGTCAAAATAAATTCTGGCTCCCAAAAAACCCACATGTAATCTTCAATATGTCTACAACATGTATGCCAAGTTTGAGAAATATCCGGTGACAACTGTGGGAGGAGTTGATTACACAAACTCTATACGATAAAGTGTGAAGGACGGACAGACAGACAGACAGAAGCAAATCTTAATGCCCTTGACTGTCGTCATGGGGACATAAAAATGTTTTCTTAGGAGCAAGTACTCTCCTTTAACAAAGGGAGGCAAAAAGATGGAAGAGTTGCTTCCCCTGCCCTGCAAATGCTCCCGTTTACCCTGAAATGGAAAATGACAATAAGGGGATAACTGTACTCAAAAATGTCTTTTGGTGAGGTAAATCGGCGGTTTGATGGTCGAAAATTTTGTTTTACGGCGACGCGCCATCGGAGCCGTAAAACGCAATTTCCGACCATGAAACCGACGATTTACCTTCCCAAATGACAATTTTCATTACAGTTATCCCCTTTCTAATGCACTTTTCACATTTTCACCTATAAAGGTGTGCCATTTTGCACCTATAGCAAACGCTTTCAGCGACGTTAAAGCAGACGTCAACCAATAACAAGCGACGTTACGTAATGACGTCGGATTTCCGACAGTATATTGTAGGATTTACTCTCGCAATTTTTTGACGTTATCCAATCAGACGTCGCGTTACATTCGTAAGTGCATTAGAATATTTATTTAGTGCCTTGTTTCCTAATACATGTATGAGTTTATAAACAATCTTCAAACCGGAGTTTCTATTTACGTACAACGTAAGGCAGGTCTTATCGATACGGGTAGGCGGTAGACAAAACAAGGATTAACCCTTTTAGCCAAAATAAAACGAAATTCATCATAGATCCAGATGAGGCGGCTCATATTTGGTCTACACTGTTTACCCTCTGGTCTTGGACGAGACATTTCATTGTTAACAAATTTTCAGCGTGTTATTATTATTATTATTATAAGTATTAGTTTAATCCAGAAACCTGCCCCTTCACTGACGTTGTTGTGATATTTGCTCGGTGATAAGGGGGCTATATCGACCTCGGGTGGATGAAGAAATATCAACACTAAAATATGATAAGAAACATTTATTTCAACAAAACAGGGTCTTTATTTTCAAATTGTCAGATAACACATGCAAACAAATCCAATTTCGTCTTGAGCGATATGAGTAGGGCCTATATAGCTCAAACGTTGTTAATTTTACGAAATAGTTTTTCCTGTATTATATCAGTTTGATATAGGATAGTTATAACATTAAATCTGATATTTTGTAAGTAAATCATTATTATTCTCATTATCATTTATAATGTCATCATTTAATATTCCTTTAAATCATACCCAACTAATGGAAAGATTTCAATGAGCATATTTTAACATGAGTGACCAGGCCCCGACGTTATAAAACTTTTTTCATGCTCAACTCAGCTGAGCATGAAATTTTACCTGCTAATAACTAGCAAATTGCTGATAAGTGCAGTTGTTTTCTTGCTCAGTTTAGCTGAGTATGTTATTTTCTCTGCTTATGAATATGAAAATGCCAACATTAGTTGGCATTTTTCGTATTTATCAGCAGAGAAAATTTCATGCTCAGCTGAGTTGAGCATGAAAAAAGTTTTATAACCTCGGGGCCTGAATTCAGGACAAGGCAACTGTGCCATTTCTACATTCCTTTTGGTTTCGGATGCAAGCCCATTAAATGAAAGAAATCAGATGGATGTATGGATAAGATATGGCTTTATGGCATTTTTAACAATATTTAAGTCATGCCGGGCCGATGGAAGGTCGACAATTAAAGGCGGTGATAAACGGAAGCACTTCAAAATGAATATAAAGCCGCCTTTAATGGAATTCGAGTCGGTTGGTTGGATAGTTGTTTGGGGTTTAACGGCCCTTTGAGACAGTTTTTCAGTCTATATCGGGCCGTCTCTCAAAGAGAGGGAGAAAGAAGAGAGAAATAATAGACGAGAGAAAAAATGTCCGAACAAACATCACCCGCACGTACTGCAAGCACAGTAGGCCCTTGCCCTACTATTATCCAAATCAGAAGGATGCCCCGGCACTGGAAGTTATACCCAGCACCATCGCACCACCCAACCACCCCCTATTCGAGTCGGACCCCAAACATGCCTGTTTGTGTTCTTAAGGCTAGTCCGGTGACCATCAACATTAGAGGGCTGTTTACAAAGATGCCGCTGATGATGTCTTTGGTAGTAACTAATTTTGTGTTGTCTTTTTCCCCACATGGTGTCTTGGGTGGGATCTAGGATTGAATTGTGTCAGTTCCTAAGAACGATCCTAGTTATTTTACTTTATTTTCACTCCTTTGAAGAGTGAGGTAAACACAAAAAATGGACGAGTTTCTTCTCCTGAAAATATACCAATTTACCCTGAAATGAAATATGACGAGATAAATGCGTTGTTTCCTAATATTAATTTGTGAACAATCTTCAAACCGGAGTTTTAAAGTGAGGAACTAAATAAGCAGTGCCTGCTTCCGTTCCCATCCTTTAACTTATTCCAAGTATATATCTGTGTCATGTATGTAAATAAAGATGAGAATACATGTAAATATGTTTAAACCAATTTACATGTATTCGCTTCTTTATTTACGTATGACATACATGTAGGACAGGTCTTGTCGATACAGGTAGGCGGTAGGCAAAAAAGGATTAACCCTTTCATCGAAAAAACAATGTAGATCCAGATGTGGCATTGCATTCTACAGGCTCCAGTCTTCCCCTATCATGAGTCATGAGAGCAGATATGTTCGCAATCGAATTGGAGGGCAAGTTTACCCCTAATTTGTTTACATGTAGATTCTACCCGTATTCCATCTTCAAGATTAGAATGTAAACACTTGTCTGTGCGACTTCCTGTACTTATGACAAAACACCAGTTTGGATAATCCAATATTTACATATTTACAAAAAAGACAGAGAAAAAACGAATGTGACCTCGACCACGTCATGCTATGTAAACCCAGACAGACCTCCACACCTCGCCGTAGAGTCCTATGCAATTTTTTTAGGTAAATGGGTGCACGCTTACTCAGGGTTCCTAAACTACCATATCTCTTTGGCTATAAGACGGATTTTTCACTTCTAAACAATCCCAAATATCTAGATCCGTCTTATAAGACGGAGCTAGATTTTCAGGATTGTATTTATTAGTCCGATCTAGATCGGATTTCTAGGATTATTTTTATCAGACTGATCTAGAGTTTTTGTGATGGTTATGGATAATCTAGATCCGTTATAAAAGGGGAATCTAAATGTTTCGGATTGATTTAGACGGGAAAAAACATCTTATGGCAGAATTTCATGAGACAGTTTGAGATAGTGGGGATGAATCTGTAGAGTGGAAAACCTTGCCTTATAGCCAAATAATTACGGTAAAGAAAAAATCGGTCTTGGAAAATAAAACGATTAGATGATTATGTACACACGTCCATGTTTTGTGCCATTTTCACCAAAGACCACAACTTTTGTGACTTAATGTTCGCCTCCCTGGATGAAGAGAACCTTTGAAAATGGAGTCTGCATTAACAGGAATGAATTTGCTTCTAAGAACGCAAATCCTTACCTTTATCATCGAAGTATGCAAAAAAGACCGAGTTGCTTCCCTTTAAAGTGTAACTATTTACCTTAAAATAATGGGTATCCCAATATTTAGAATAATTACAGTATTTGAAACAAGGAGTGTATAGGGGTTAGACAGCAAATTGATTTCCAACATAACGAAATTAAAACGTCACTTCTTATCAGGGTTTTATTAAAACACCCCAAACTTGTTCAAACAACGTGGTGAACTAAAACAAATACAACTCATAGGCTAATGAAATCATTTATTTCCTTGGATTGAAATGAACATTATATAATACGGACAGTGTTTTATCGAAGGTAAGGAATATCCACAATATAAGTAAATTATAGCATAGTAAACGATATATTATTCGATTATTTTATATATGAGCCGCAACACGAGAAACCAACAATGTGATTGTGCGCCCAGCACAGACTCAGATCAACCTGGGCAACCGCTCAGTCTGAGCAGAGTCTTCGCTGTCCGCATGGAGGTAGCATAGACCCTTAGCTACCCTTTAAGCGCACAGCTAAAAGTCTGATCAGACTGGGCGGATGCCCACGCTGATCTGAGTCTGCGCTTGGCGCACTACCGCTTTGTTGGTTTTCTCGTGTCGCGGCTCATATCATTATTCTATCTTATCCTTTTGTCTTTAATAAACTGTCAAAGTTTTTCTTTAATAAATAATGAAGACATAGCTCAGATATAATTGCTGATATTGGAGGTACTTTTCCCACTGGATCCTAAAGTTGAAGATCTCTTCTGTGGTGCTTCTTCCGGTTCTGAGCCCAAACTGTTCTTCAGCGATTATCTCTTCGGATTGGGGTTTAAACCTGTGGAAGATCACTTTCAGAATGAATTTGCTCGAATGACTGATGAGGCGGTTGGTTCTATACATGTAGTTCTGACAGAGCTGTAAGTTGCCCTTTTTAGGGAGTGTAATAATCAGCGACTGAGTCCATGGGGTAGGTCATTCTCCTATTCTCCAGATCCTGTTACATATCGTGAACAATTATCAACTCCGGCAGACTTTCCCTTTTTCAAAGCTGCAGCAGCTGAACTTCCCACGAAGTAGATCTTCTCTTTCGGGACTGATTGTAGTCCAGACTTGTATAGTATTGTTTATTATTTATAGTTCTGAGCAACATTCTGTCAATCTGCTGAGAATCTCTTGCTCGTCTGTAAGATATTTCCTAGACTGTACTAGATAGTTGTGAACTTACCCTTTTTCTCCGAAGTTAGATCCTTCACCAGCTGGTATGCACTCTTGTTGTTGTTTTTTGCTCTGCCAAGTTTCGATCTCCCGGCACTGAATACGTATTCACTATCTAGTCCTCCTTAGTTTTCTTCATTACCTTCTGAATTCTCTTGTCAGCTTCCCTGTATTCTTTAGCTCCTTCTGCTTAATAACGTCCTTTTTCTCGTGTCATCACAGCCTTCGAGAACATCACTGGTGACCCAGGGCCTTTTCTTGCAACGTTTCTTCCCAAGTATCTCACTGTCTGATTCAGTCACTGCTGGATTGTACGTGGTAATCATGGTATCAATGTCCATATCAGCAGCCCTCAGACCGACGAGTGGTGCGAATTCCCTACCTATTGTTGCTTGAAAAGTGCATGCAAGAGCCAGGTCCCTCAGCTTCTCATGATCAAACCTCAGTCTTGGCTGGGTTGGCCTTCACGCCTTCTTCAGACGAACTCGAAAGGTCACTTCCTATGTCTACTTAAGAAAAACTCCTTGTCCTATGGATGTTAATTCCTGATCGGAACCCTCCCTGAACAAGTTGTAGTCAGTCTGATTGTGGTGTTTCCCATCTGGGCTGT
The DNA here is from genome assembly GCA_963989385.1 of Ctena decussata. NCBI lineage: Eukaryota > Metazoa > Mollusca > Bivalvia > Lucinida > Lucinidae > Ctena > Ctena decussata. The sequence continues at coordinate 37,969,950 of OZ022515.1, forward strand.
GCCATGTCCATCTCTGGTGGTTTGTGAAGGCCAAGGGTGTTTGTCAGTACCATGGTGTTAAAGGCTGCAAACTTTAGAAGACTGAGACCACTTTCATTTGTTTCGACATTGCAGTAGGGTCCACAAGCTTCTCCCCAGTCTGCCTTCGCATTCTTCCTAGCTCTAGCTAGCCCCAATATGTTCTACTGCTACCTGTCCTTTGCATGAGCCAGGTTTTCTGTTTAAGTTTTGCAGCTGGCCTCAGAGTTCTGAGGATTATTTTACAGTAGTTAAAAAATACCAGAAATGATCAAATAAGTTACTTGAAATCAGTATTTACATACCAACTCCAGTGCTAAAGAACCAGAACCGACGCTGAAACTCTGACGTACTGCTTTGATGATGTATTTGGGAAATATTGCCCAATGACACTGCTATGACCTAGTTGTTACAATATATAAATGTACATTTACTTATTTAGTGCTATAAGTTTATTAGTGCAATAAACGTGCATTCTTCAGTGTCACTAAACCTTAAACACCTGAAAGAAAAAATGTGATTAGCAGATTCAGCAAGCAACGAATATCCCTTTTCGTGCCACACTTACTGGCGCATTCCATGAGAAACAGCAGGAGCGGACATCCGGTAAGAGACGCCTACGTATTTACTCGCGAGCGCAGGCGTCCCCTACCGAGTCATCTAACCTTTGCGTCCGAGAAATGCGACAGATAAGTGCAACGGGAAAGAGATGTCCGATGAAGCGAGAATCTGCAGAAACCAAATTAATCCAAAAGAATGGAAGCCAAACTCCGTTAAGATTCATGTCGCTATGAAAAGTCAGCCTAAGATCTAGAACAGTTTAGAAATGTACCAGATATTATTCTATAAGGTTAATTTAAGTCAATATTAAGTACCAACTGCACCGTTAAAGATCCAGACCCAGCACTGAAAGTTGATGATATACTTGGGGACAAAGTGCACCCACTGGGCACACAGGGTTGAATCAACCTTGATTGAACGTCACGAACGTCACGACGTTGAATCAGGCTGGCTGCTGATTTTTGAACATTTACGGAAGTCTCCAAAGGCCTCTTATTTATTATCCGTATTATCATTATTTATCATTATTATTTTCCTTTCATTTTTTTTCTTTTTGCAGTACAATGAAGATTTTATTACTGTGCACTCTACTAACATCCAGCTACGCGTATCGTCTTACGAATAGTTTAGGTATGTATCTATGCATGTGTCTGCGTCCCATCGGGCACTCAACACTTAATTAGCACTGAATCAATGTTAATTCAATGTTGTGTTCCCGGTGCGGCCTCTTTGTTGGAAGAGGTTTCAGAACTGTTCCGCTGAGGCTGTCTAAATTCGGAAAAATAATGGACACCTATATCCAGTAAATGACTTTATATATAAGCATTTTGCTTACTGTCAAATCCTGTTACTCTTTAAATTGTATTGTAGTATATGTATGTAACATATAGTTAATAACATATCGTTTAAACCAATGGACACCTATCTCTGAGGCCTCACATTTCTGTGGATATCATTTTTTCTGTAACAGCAAAAAATAGCTCGTATAGTATTATCATAATCATCAGTTTTTATTATTATTATTTTCATTCTTCATACAATTGTATGCACTGCAGCAAGGGCTAGATTTGATTTGAACGTTGTACTTATTGCGGCAAGCACTAGGTTTGATTTAAACGTGGCCTTTTCTACAGTTAAATCGTCGCGCACAATTAGACATTTATGCACAGAGGTACATTTAGTTAAGAATTTGCTCTCTCTCTCTCTCTCTCTCTCTCTCTCTCTCTCTCTCTGTTCTTTCAGGAATACGCGGTCATAAAGGTTCACTGGCGCTGTAATGGGTTATTGCCTGATTATCTTTAATGTTTCGTCTATTTATACATATAAGACATATACGATTCTTATTACAGGTGACCGAGAAAGAAGATCTACAGACAAGGTAACGTAGTCCCCAGGGTTAATTACTATCCTTATTTGCAGTTTACTAACAAGAATTAGGATGTACAAAAAGCTGTCCTGCGACCAGTGGCGGCCATTTTTTAATAAATTGTTATTCTATATCCACAAAGGTGTTTAGTTACACTAGACACCAGGAGTAGATGTCAGTATCATACCGAATAATTTTCGGAAGTAAACTGTAACATGTACATGCGGCAGGTCCTTGAACTAGGTCACCGAAAGGTAGGAAAACACGTATGTACTTTACCGGTGATGGTCATCATCTCTGCTATACGCTGAAGATGCAGTTTTAAAAATCTTCATGTTAACTTAAACTTTAAAATAATCGCAATCTTTGACACTTTTGTACAGTGTGTACAAGTGCATTTGATATACAAACCCAAGTGACTCTACTATGTGATGGTCACGACTCAAATTCCCCAGGAAAATACCGCGTTTCGCACTACAGTTTTTATACCGGTATAGTGTACCAGGATTAGCTATACCGGATTAACGTTGCGTTCAAACCCCTTAACAATTTCATGGGTATTCCAAACTCCTGTAAAAGCGCGTAAATGGCGTCATTTACATGCTGACGACTCTTTAAACTATAGCTTATGCCTACCGACATCTCGTTTGAGTTGCACTACGGCAATTATCCCATATTTGCGGTGCCACATGAAAACCGGGAAAGTTGATCCAGTTCGAAACCACCTGTTAAAGCGGTTTAGTAAAACCGGTTTCGAACGAGTTAGAATGCGTTCTCTTGCGGGAAACTTCAATCTGGATTGATTATGCTGGTTTCGATTCGGTTAAACTTCTCTAGTGGAACACCAAGAAAAGTCTACTGCCTACAGTTTAGGCCGGAAGTATGATAGAATGCGACCGCAATGTGTGATAGAAATCTGGCTCAATCAGTTCTGCAAAGGCACGTTCTTTCTATGTAAACAGTAATAAGTAATTGATACCCACTTCATACAACCATAAATACAAATAAATGACGATAATATGGTCTTTATCACTGTAAAAATGTGAAAAGGCCATCGAACTATTATAAAACGAGCCGCAGTTAAGCACTGCATATACTGTAATATTGTAATGACAGTGATTCAATGACTATTATAACCCATGTTTTATTTCTGCCATTTTTAGAAAAGAAATCCACTTTTGTAGCATCCTGTTGGCTTTTCCGGATAAAGAATCTCTTCCAAAATCGGGTTTACACTGAAAGGAAAGAATATGCTCCTAGGGGGCAATTTTGTATTTCTTTCCGAGTTAACATTCATTTAGAACGGAAACAAAACTGAAAATGGTAGAGTTCTTTCCCCTAAAAACGCACTATTCACCTTGATGCTCAGACATACATTTCAAGGCTTGATTAATACTAGTTTTATGCACCTGTGGGATCACACTAGTTCTGATCGTTTACGATTCAATATATTTAGAAGCCCCGGTACCTCAGTAGGTTAAGCGTTGAACTGCTGAACTAGCGGTCCCATGTTTGAGACCCGCTGGAGACGGAAATCCTTCCAGCCATGTACGGGGTTTCATTTAACACCGCCTTTCATTATCACCCTCCAACCCTCCTGGTATGACTTAAATACTGTTAAAATGACAAAAAATCGCAAGTCTCATACTTTTGTTTCTTTGACATATGCTTTCTTCGAAATTTCAAATAACTTTGAATAACAAATATTCTCCAGTAAAATGTATCTGTATTTCCGACATAATTTCCTTTGCATTCTCTATTTCAGTTGGAAGAATTGAAAGCAAAGGTATGATTGTTTACACTTTTTATTGTTTTTTTATTTTAGTTTTTATAGAAAATTAAAAGTAAAATAACGTTAGATATAAGACCTTCAGATTAGCGGCCATGGATTAGTTCCGCTGAGGTGCGGAGGAATTATCGTTACATGTACGTGAATTGAAACGCTACTAGTGTTTACATTGTAAAAATATAAATATTTTATATCATGGTTCTTTGTTCCCGATTGGTTCATTTTAACAGTTATATGTACGTGATTATTATTATTATCATTATTATTATTATTTTCGTCTGACATGCTTACATGTAATTTAGTAGCCCTTATTTTATAAAAGTTTCTATTCTCTTCTATTCTATCCCATAACCTTACTAGGTCATTGGGGCACCGCAGATGACTTCAAAACAATCCCTTTCCACCTTGTCCTGTCTTCAGCTGCCCTAGTTGAGCTGGCAAAACCCATTCCTGTCCACTCCTTGATATTGTCTTCCGACCTCTTCTTCTGTCTACCTCTTCAACGCTTTCCTTTCACTGTGCCCTGAAGAATTGTCTTTGCTAAACCAGAAGACCTCGAGACGTGGCCAAACCACCTTAGTTTCCGTTTCTTGACCAGCGTAAGGAGTTCATCATATTCTCCAATGGCTGCTTGGATCTTCCTGCGAACCTCCTCATTGGTTATATGCTCCTCATTGGTTATATGGTATATAGTGATACCATATCGCATGCATTCAGTACAAATTTAATACATGCACAGCCGCTTCGATAGGAACGATTACATGAACCAAATTGTCTTCTTCTTTTTTTCAGCTGACAAAACTTCAAGGTTTGGTAAGTTATTTTGTATACGATGCCTTGCGAGATACACAACGAATACATAAATAGCCTAAGAGCTCCTTCCGAGTATTGAACCAGAGCCCCGTTTTATACAGTGTGATTACGCTCCACTGCCGCCTTACTCGCTGGCTTAAACTATAAAGCAAAATAGTTGTGTGGCGTTACCAAATCCTGACGTCAAAGCAATGCACATCGATCAGGGGATGCACGTAAAGCGCAATTTACAAAAAAATAAATAACTAAAACAAATAAATAAAAATGCTTGGGTCTGCATAATGTGCAACAAAAGACTTCTCTCATCCAAAGCAAATGCATTGCCACTCTTCACCATATGCCCACAAGTCAGATAACGTCATCAATTCAAGTGCGAGCAAAGTTTTGAAAAAAGATATATACTCAGTGCTCGAAAAATATAACATAGGGTCAAACTTTTTTAAACATAAAGTTTGAAACTGTAGCCTTTATCTTGACTTCAATTCAAGCTACCCTCAAAGTCAAACAGATCGGAGGTCCAGAAGGAGCAAATTCATCAAATTTTTCGATTTCGCCAAATCATGAATTTGTTTAAACGTTGTTTGATAGTCTTCAAATTTAACCATTTCCATTTTTGAGCAGTACTATCCTTTCGGTACCTGCATACAGAGTTTATGTTTCTCAGATAGTCCGCTATGCTAGAGTCTGTTTCAACTATCATAACTTTGTAAAAAGAAGGAGGGTGCTCACCCGTAAACTGTTGACACAGGGGTATCAGAAAGTAAAGCATGTGTCGACAGTTAAAAATTTTAATGGGCGACACCATGACCTCATTGATCCCTACAATGTGGCCGTTTCTAAATTAATTTCCGATTTGATGGCCTCAGCCGAACTTTAGTTAAGCTTTCAAATACCGCACTTTCTTTTTCACTGACTTTTCCTACTGATACATAGATACGGCGGGTGTATTATAATAGGCAGGCGATGCTTACTACTCGCGAGCACCTGATCACATCTCAATTTCGGTGTCCATTTACACTGTTTATATAAAAATTCCAGTAAGCAAACTGATGCTTCTTATCACTTGCTGCGTTCTGCGGCGTCTGAACTCGGCCCGCACTTTCTGCATATGTCCCCGCAAGCGGGTTTCCAGACTAAATTATTATATTGCACTTTCTGCGAATTAGCATTAAGAAATAATAGCTCGGAATATTATAGCTTACCTTTTTATCTCGATCAAACAGACGCTGAACAGCTAAATGTTGTTTCGGTGACGAACGAAAATTATGATTGTGATAGTCCAAAACTATCTCTATATCAATACATGTAGTTTTATTAACCTACATAAAGATATCTGTGTATCCTAAATTATTCCGGAATTGTCAATATTAAAAGGACTTACTAGTTCGGACTTATGATTTGGGTACTTTGACCACTCTCATTTTTAAGGTCAGCAAGCTGTAACAAGTTTAAAACTGATAGAAGTTATGCCCGACCAAACTGACACACTATCAATTCTCAATGGGAATTCAAATGCCTTTCATTTTAGGGGTAGTTTGACTTAAAGCTTGGGCTTGTTCAAGACAAAGGCTATAGGTTCAAGCTTCATGTGTATAAAATTTGCAAAATGAATAAAATGGAAGATAGAAATGATTTATTTTACCAAATGTTTGAAATGTTCCAGAACTCGCGGAGTAACAGTTTGACCTTTTAATAGTTTTTTTTAGAGTATATATAATAGTATTTGAAGATCGCAACAGTTTACTCATCCTCTTCAAATCTTGGGCAGATCCATTAAATATAAAAAGTCTAGCATAGTGCGCCTATAGAAAAATTCGAATACAGAGCGCCTATGCATCTATACACTCAGCAAAATTTCTAATTGGTCAGTTTTCTAATATGCAGAAATATGATTTTTAAACTGTAATTTTGAATAAAATTATAATAAAAATTTTGGGCTGTTATCTACTTATTGAAAGTCAATGCTGTAATCAAAACTTTATTATAGTATTCGAGTTATGACCCCTTCTATGTAAACCATAGAATGCTTTAAAAACACATATAGGCCACATCAAAATTCCACAAAAGCATGACAAATTAGAAGTAAATAAAGTTTTTCATCATGAGAACATGAGGTTTGTTTTAAGTCTTCATGCATTTTTCACCTGTATTAATTTTAATATTTACGTTTTCAAATTACATCCCTTTCAATGTTTGTGTAAATCCTAATAGACGCCTCGAATTGATGTAAATCATTTTGCAAATGCATAAGCGCTTTGCTGCTTGTAAAATACAAGAATATCTGTACATTTGTTTGTCCTAGTTGGTAGCCAGGCGAATCAAAATCTGCTTAAGGCTTAATTCTATGGCAGAAAGTGACCAATTAGAAATTTTGTTCAGTGAAGATGCAATTGAAAGTTTCCATGTTTTTTTTTGTTTTTATTCTGCAATTCACTGTTTCGAAGCGCGCGAATCTAATTGCTGACGACACTGGAAATGTGACTTTTTGATTCGTTAGACGGTGATTGTCGTTTTTCTTTCTAAAGCCGCCATGAAAAAAAACACACACAAAAAACGTACATTTATCTGTGATCCAGTTTAGAATATAGGCGGTAGCTTGAACGCGCCAGCAGGGTGAGTTGGGACATTTTGGCTGAATTGAATACTTTTTCAACGCTTAGAGTGTTAGAATCGAAATAGTTCAGCTCAGTCTGGTAATGAGTTGTTGAGTAATAATTCACTGTTTGTCGGTCAGTAGTAAGTAGATACACCTCGAGCGCGGTGCGCTCGTGATATGATCTACTTTGCAACTGACATCCGAAGAATGAATACGAGGGATGTTCAGAAAGTTCTGATCGTGATGTCCTATTTTGATAAGCATCATAAATACCGGACTTCTGATAGCGAAACTTTATAAAGTTGCAATATGTCAGGACAACTGTGCAAACGCAGTGTATGTTTGCTAAAGGACATATTTTTGAACATCTTTGAAAGAGGTATACCCTACAGCCACTGCGAATTTTTACTTTAGAAGGTCATAGTTCACATATAAGCAGTCTTTAATTTTTGTTCGTCATGGCTACCTAAACACAAACCCTAGGCAACCGTGTCGTGTAAATATCGCAGAAATTATATTTAATCTAGGTTCCATACTGCCCCTTGAAATTGGATTATCTGCATTTTATGTGGTAGCAAATTAACTCTGTCTGCTAAAGTCATCATTTTTTGAAGCAAAAACAAATACCTTAGCATTCAAAATCTTGTCAGGAAACCCTTTTGCATGGCCCAATTCGAAATTGTTGAATAATTAAAATTAATGTAAAAAGCGAAGTTGTCACAGCCTTAGAAACTGACGTTGACGTCGATTTCAATAACGTCATTAGAACTGCGCATTGCTTTGCAAGGAATGAATTGGAAACGTTCGCTACCCCTCTAATTTTTAAATGGATAGTGACGGCAACGACTGACAAACAGCTGACAAAAATTCATTTTGTATTTACGATGATTTTTTACTTGAATGACACACTGAAAATAGATTCACATATGACTTTAACCCAGTGGTATGACTGGGGCCTAATAAAACGCGTTGTACCTCAATAAGAAAATGTATCTTTGTATAGCATTTGGTATCACTGCAAAGGCAAAATGTAGTGCTTTCAATACATGCAAAGCAATTGTCCCCAGCATGCCGCTAAACAAAGTTGTTCGGCGAGAATCAGAACTTTCTGAACAACCCTCGTATTACTGAACAATTCACTGCTAGGACTCAGCTATTATTTATGTAATAATAATAATAAAGACGGTCTCTCTGACGTACATATTATTTTGTCTCTTTTAAGCTGAAAGATTTAGAACTGGATAACAATGCAGTGACGGATGTACGTGCAGGCGGTGATACAGATACAAAATCATTAGCAGCTCTTGGCCAATTAAAGGAGCGGACGACTGCCAAGAAAGAATTAGACACTGGCGATGCACCAAATATGAAAATAAAGAAATTTGTTGAAAGCATGACACCAAGAGATGTACAAACACTTCGAGTAAGCTAGATCTAAGATACCGTCAAAATTCTAAATATTGGGACAGATAGGTCTAGGGAAACAGTGTAGACCCAGCTCCGACTGGTTTTGAATGAGTAGTCTGACTACAGTATACAGTGTTTGCCGTTCCATCTGCATGATAAGATGCATTATTGCTTTGGGGGAAAAATAACTGAGCCGCGACACGACAAAATCAACAATGTGGTTGTGTGCCCAGCGCAGACTCCGATCAGCCTGGTTATCAGCACAGTCCAACCAGACTCTTCGATAAGCGCTTAAAGGGTAGCTAAGGGTCTAAGCTACCTCCATGCGGACAGCGAAGACTCTGATCAGACTGGGCGGATGCCCAGGCTGATCTGAGTCTGCGCTGGGCGCACAACCACATTGTTGGTTTTAGGTGTCGCGGCTCAGCTGTTAAATAATTCGGGCAGCTACAATGTATGGTAAGTATTTTGAGTCTCATTTTAATAGATGTTAAGGTTACATGTACCAAACTTATACAATTGAACGAACAGATTTTACAGTTTGTATTTATTCATTTATATTATTTATTTATTTTTTTCATTTAGGGTCTTCTTTCGTTTTATGATTATTTTGTGTTTAAAGGTTTCCATATGCATTTTGTCTCACAGAAGTAAAGCAAATATCTCCCAGAAGTGCCACAGTGAAGATAGCGGTCCTTTTCCCACACCAAGCGGAAGTGTAGAAAAAAAAAACACCCATAAAACTACAAATTGTTGACACACAAGTAGCCGGTCAGCAAAGCGACTAGGTCTCTGTTCCTTGTATATGGTGACAATACAAGCAAACGTAAGAGACAAGCAGAGATACCAGAAATCATAAAATTAAAAAAAATACGCTGCAACTTGTCACCACTAAAACGTACAAAAATTGAATAACACCAGAGTCATCGACTTAGAACAGTAAGTAAGAAAATATTCCTCCAGGCAGAGAAGTAGGAAGTTTTTGGGGGTATTAAAGATGTGTTACTGTCTATCGCAAAATTATTCCGGTCTCTTTAAACTCATACTTACTTCATCATATTCAGAGCCCCTTGTTTAGCTGTGCTGACATTATAAATGTATTATCATTTCAGGAGATAAAAAGAATGTTAGAAATTGCGAGAGAAAGACGCAAGAAGCCAGATGTGCAAGGTAATGGTGCGTTAGACATGAATTGTGTTCCCGTACGATGCCTGTCACAGAACTGAATACATTACTAAATTGTCTATTATTAGCATACGATATTATGTGGCAGCCTGTTTGAATTATGTTAAAATGTTTATGCAAAACCTCAGAAGCAGACTATTGAAATCTATGAACGGAACTGAACGCACAAGCTCCAAACTCTAAAGTGCTAAAAAGTCGCCTCGAATGGCTTACTTGAAATCGCCAAAATTCTCTTTTACCTCCCTTAAAAAGCCTCGAGCAAATTTTAAGCTCACTTATAGTATAGCCATGGTCCGTCGTCGGCGTCGGCGTCGTCGGCGTCGTCGTCCACACTTTTAAACACCAATATCTCCTAAACCAGCAGGCCAATCTTGATCAAATTTTATGTGTAGCATTGTTGGGGTGGGGGATTAACTGCATTAGGTTTAAGGGTAGATTGGGTTGGAACTCTGGTTGCCATGGCAACATATAGCTCCCATAGACTTACAATGGGAAAAACTTCAAAAATCTTCTTCTCCGAAACCATGAGGCCCAGAGCTTACATATTTAGTATGTACCAATGTCTAGTGGTCCCCTACATAAATTCTGCCAACCATGCCCCTGGGGCCCAAATTGGCCACGCCCCGGGAGTCATTAGCTCCCATAGACTTACAATGGGAAAATCTTAAAAAATCTTCCTCTCTGAAACCATGAGGCCCATAGCTTATATATATAGTATGAATCAATGTCTAGTGATCCCCTACTAAAATCCTGCCACCCATGCCCCTGGGGCTGAAATTGGCCACGCCTCAGGGGGTCATTTGTTTATATATAGCTATATAGCTTAAGAACCTTCAAAAATCTTCTTCTTTGGAACCATGAGGCCCAGAGCTTATGTATATATAGTATGTAGCAATGTTTAGTGGTCCCCTACATAAATCCTCCCAACCAAGCCTCTGGGGTCCAAACTGGCCACTCCCCGGGGTCGTAAGCTCCCATAGACTTATAATGGGAAAAACTTCAAAAATCTTCTTCTCTGAAACCATGAGGCCCAGAGTTTACATATTTAGTATGTACCAATGTCTAGTGGTCCCCTACATGAATCCTGCCAGCCATGCCCCTGGGGCCCAAATTGGCCACGCTCTGGGGGACATTAGCGACCATAGACTTACAATGGGAAAATCTTAAAAAAATCTTCTTTTCTGAAACCATGAGGCCCATAGCTTATTTATATAGCATGTATCAATGTCTAGTGATCCCCTACTAAAATCCTGCCACCCATGCCCCTGGGGCTCAAATTGCCTAGCCCCTGGGGGTCGTTTGTTTATATATAGCTATATAGCTTAAGAACCTTCAAAAATCTTCTTCTCTGGAACCATGTGGCCCAGAGCGTATATATATAGCATGTGGCAATGTTTATTGGTCCCCTGCATAAATCCTCCCAACCAAGCCTCTGGGGTCCAAACTGGCCACTCCCCAGGGGTTATAAGCTCCCATAGGCTCATAATGGGAAAATCTTAAAAAATCTTCTTCTCTGAAACCATGAGGCCCAGAGCTAATATATTTGGTATGTACCAATGTCTAGTGGTTCCCTATATTAATCCTGCCAACCATGCCCCTGGGGCCCAAATGGCTCCCATAGACTTAAAAAAATTCTTCTCTGAAACCATGAGGCCCAGAGCTTATATGTATAGCATGAAGCAATGTCTACTGGTCCCCTACATAAATCCTACCAACCATGCCCCTGGGGTCCATATTGGCCACGCCCCGGGGGTCATAAGCTCCCATAGACTTACAATGAGAAACTCCTTCTTTGAAACCATGAGGCCCAGAGCATATATATGTAGCATGTAGCAATGTCTAGTGGTCCCCTACATAAATCCTGCCAACCCTGTCCCCGGGTCCAAACTGGCCACACCCCGGGGGTCATTAGTTCTCATAGACTAACAACGGGAAAATTTTAAAAGATCTTCTTCTCTTAAACCATGATCCCAGAGCTAACTTCTTTAGTACATATGTAGCAACGTTTAGTTGTCTCCAACTTAAATCCTGCCAACCGTGCCCCCCTGGGGTCCAAATTGGCCATGCTACTCCCATAGACTTACAATGGGAAAGACCTCAAAAATCTTTTTCTCTGAAACCATGAGGCCTAGAGCTTACATATTTAGTATGCAGCAATGTCTAGTGATCCCCTGCATAAATTCTGCCAATCAAGCAGCTGAGGTCCAAACTGCCCACACCCCAGGGGGTTGTTTGTTTATATAGAGCTATATAGCTAAAGAACCTTCATAAATCTTCTTTTATGAAACCATACGGCCAAGAGCTTATGTGTGTAGTATGTAGCAGTGTATAGTGGTCCTCTACATAAATCCTGCCAATCAAGCCCCTGGGGTCCAAACTTGCCACACCCCAAGGGATCATCGAATCCTATAGAATTGCAGCCTGTTTATTAGCTTACCTGAGCTGGAAGCTTACATTTTATAACTCAGGTGAGCGGTCGTTGCCCTTGAGCTACTTGTTATTTGTAAAGTTGAAAAAAAAATCCATTTAAGACTCAGTACACTATGGTGCAAAATCTGCCCAAAATGACTAAGTTCAAAAGACCATAATTCTGTCACAGTACCCATATCATAATCAACAAGCTGCCGAAGACGAACAGAATAACAGAATAAAAACAAAATTCACCAAATGAGCCGCGACACGAGAAAACCAATACTGTGGTTGTGCGGCCAGCGCAGACTCAGATCAGACTGGGCATGATCAGAGTCTTCGCTGTCCGCATGGAGGTAGCTTAGACCCTTAGCTACCCTTTGAGCACTAACAAAGAGTCTGCTCAAACTGGACAGATGCCCAGGCTGATCTGAGTCTGCTCTGGGCGCACGACCACATTGTTGGTTTTCTCGTGTCGCGGCTCAAATATAAACCAAAGCAAAGCACCGCTTTGGAGTCGCATAAAAACATTACCGAAGGTCGAAATCCGGGCTTTGACACGTCAACCCTCGCCATAGATTCTGCCATTATCAATCAATATTTTAGTTGTTTCGGTCCTCGACGAAGCCTTTTCCGTGAGGAGCTTTTACCAGCCGTCAGTCATCACAGAAAAAAACTTAGCGCTGTCATGAAACAAAAACGAGTCCTCGTCACATGCACCTTGTACTTGCAAAAGTCTGTAAGTCTTCGAATGGAGAATGAAGAGATAAATAGATTTTGACACAAAGTAAAGAATTTCGATAATACCCCACGACCCTTGCAAATGGTGCATTTCAAAGTAATTAAAATTGGACATGTATTAGTGTTTTCTGATTGTTCTTTGTTCAGCTATGTTTTGTATTTATTATATTTTGACCTATCCTACATACCGTATACGCGGTATTTCGCGATCACGTCGAAACCGTGAATATTAAATCATGAAATAATTTCCTGTTTCTTACAATATATCTTCCGCAGACACAGTGTCCTTAAATTTTTGTTTCTGTTTGCTTCGGTAAATTCTTTTACTGTTCGCTTGAGCCAGTTTATTCATCAACTGCGGCCCTGCCGCAGGTTAATGAACAAACTGGCTCAAGTGAAGCAGAGGCAATTTTTCTTTTCGCGCTTCTTTCTAACCGAAAAAAAAAATGAAAAAATCACAAAAGTCAGTGATTATATCTTTCACGCTGAATCGCGAAAATTTGTACCCGCGACAATTACCGCATATACGGTATCAGGTAGCCATTACACTGAACTACTTGAAGTAACTTAGTTATTTCCCATCTAGACCTAGACGCTGGAACGTTTTCAGATGACGAAGCAAGTTCTGAAGAAGAAGGAGAAAAGAAATATGATTGGCGAGACCTCGCGAGAGATCTCCAGGCTGAAAAGGATGCTTTCTATTTACAGAAAAAGATGAATGGTAAATTAACGCACACGGGTCCTTCTCTTTGACGGGCACCACTTACATGTAACAATAAGGTGATAAAAACATGATTTTTCTCACCATTCGTAGTTTCTTTGAAAATAGTCCAAATTTTAAAAGATATCAGAACACCAATAAATCCAACCAAATCAACTGATATATATAATGGACTGTCAATGACAAAGTTTACTATAAGGCAACCCAATCAAAATCAACATGAAAACAGATGGTTTTCTATCACATAGACCTACAAATTCTGCAACGGATGCTGAGTACCATTTGTCATATGCGTACCCTTACATGCATCTGCATATTAAACATGAGCAAATACGTGTACGCTTTTTATCTGAGTTATTGATGTAATACAACCATCAGATAGCTCGTGCAAACAAACATCATTACATCATTTGGCAAACTGTCTCTTTCACGGGACGCAGATGCTAGAAAACACATTATTGTTTGCTTTTACACATTAATATTCGCATCTGCCCGACAAAATATGTGCTGTACTGAAGGGCAGATGCGAATATTTATCAACTCCAGCTTCGCCATCGTGAATTAATATTTCTGGATCTGCTCTCCATCAACGTATTACATGTTATCAGCTGTAATTCACCTGAAAGAAAAAAAAATGCTACCTTTAAAACAATTATGAGTCTTTAGTTCTGTCTTTTTCTTCAGAAGAGCCATTCAGAGAAGATCCACTCAGTGTGAAATCAAACGAAGGATCTTTCGGTGCATTTAGAGAGGAAAGTAAGTCCGCTCTCATTTCTTATCATTTTTTCATATTTCAAATTTTAAACTGAATATTGCCAGAAAAAAAGCAAAACTTTCAAAGCGGTACACAGCCAATACGATAAAAAAAAACTCAATATTTATATGATTTGTAATAGTTCTTGAATTTTATGAGGATTAACAAAGAAAATGTATTGCTTTAGTAACTCAGACTTTTATTCAGTCATCTACATGTTGTTACTGTATGTATATATGTATGATTCAAAACTACATTTTGTTGCTTGGAAATAAGTTATGGTCCTACCAGCATATATGTTCTTATTTGAATTAGTTCTGCAAAAGTGAGTACACACACCACAACTTATAGCCTCCCATGCCCCTTTTGAGACTAAATAAACGTATTTATTTCACTTACAAGAGAAACTACATGGATCTCCCAGGTTAGTGAATACTGGCGCCATTCCTAAAATAGTGAAAATATTCATCCCAAAGAATTTTGTTTACAGCGGGGTTCGAACCTAGACCCGCTAGCTCAGCACACTAAGCTAAAGGGACTCCCTAGATTTGTTGCTGTCAGAGAGTAGCTTTTCCCCCCTAGTAGTTTTTCCCCCCGGAAAAATGACTATGATTTTTCCATAGTAGAATTTCCCACCGGAAAAATGGCTATATAGTAGAATTTCCCCCCGGAAAAATGACTATATAGCCAATTTTCCTCGGGGAAAATCTACTATACATGTTTTTGCATAGCCGTTTTTCCCCCTCTATAGTGGATTTTCCCCCTGGTAATATGTGCTAATATGATTGCAGGGAAACACGCTATACATAGTGGAATTTTCTCCCTCTCCAATCCTAATAGGAGTTTCATAACTGAAACAGAAATACGAGTATCTGTCTGTAAAATATCGATGGATAACACATGCTAAAACCCCATGTATTTGTCCATCCGTCTGTCTTATCTTAAATTTGATGAAAACAGGTAGGCATTTGCTTTTCCATGTTAGCCAAAAACGGCTATGAGTGTACATGGTTGTGTGCATAAATTTGCATGATTTTGTGTTTGTACAAGTGTTCATCTGTGCGCGCAGCGGAGTGCCTGGACTAGTGTTCGCTTTTCATGCATGAGTCGTGGGCTCGACTCCCATCGGGACACACGTCCGTTTTTTTATTTTCAATATAATAAACTCCCTACTGAATCAAACATGACTGGACAAAGCACCCGTTCGTACATCTTCCTGTAAGCTTGCATGCGTATGTGTACGTGTATAAAGATCTGCGATGGGAAGAAATCACGCCCTGCTCGTTCCTTAGATTAGTAATTATTGATTATTATACAAATATGGTTGCTAAATTTGCATATTGATTTTTTTTAATAAACCACGTTTATTACCTCCCTTGAAGAACTGATACATGTCTGATGCGATTAATTCCTTAAAATGTCTCTGTTCCATTCCGTTCCGTTTCTTTCCGTTCCGCAAAACACCAACAGCCATACCAAATTCATTAATAGCCAATTTCCTGGTGGGGGAAAAAGGACTATGGGGGAAAAGTGGCTCTGTGAGGTCCGGACAATCCACTATATAGCCGATCTTCCTATAGCCATTTTTCCGGGGGGAAAAGGGGGAAAAACCACGCTCTGACAGTTGCCCTGAATCAGAAAAAAAGAGAAAGTCTTAATACTCGTACTTTTGTTTTCTTTTCAATTCCCATAACAATGATGCTAGAAACTACAACACATGCACCGTCTGACACCAGGGAGGAGCCCTGGTAGCTCAGTAGGTTAAACGCTAGCCTGCTGATCTAGCAGTGCCGGGTTCGATCCCTGCTTGAGGCGTGAATCCTATCAAATGTAAACGGGGTCCTATAGCACACAACCTTTCATTATCACTTTTCCGTGGTCCTCATATGACTGAAATGCTGTTGAAAGGGATATAAAATCGCAAGTCACCCATCCATCTGCCACCTTGTCTCTGCGTGTAACAATATCAGCTTTCTCAAAGGGTTTATCACATTGATTTCAATTTACGATACATGTTATCATGCCAATAAAGATTGCTTTAAAGCTCCCAGATTAAAATGTCATACAAATATGCCAGTAAGGGCATTTTGAACCGTATTTTTACTTTGAAAAAGTTGTAACATCAGCCATAACTGTAAAGTGTATCCATCACGGATCGGCAAATGCGAGTTGCGTTTATTTAAAACCGAGACATGTACATGTATATGATACATTTGCACGTGTTTATCATTTCCCGCTTTTTTCAGTCAAGGAGTCAGTAGAAAAGAATCTGTTGTCAGACATAGCGTTAGCCATTCATAGCGGAATCAGCCTTGATGAAATAATTGGCGATTTGACAGAACCAGGTATGTACAATTAGCTGCAGAGTCCCATAAAAGGATGGTTAACAACAAGCGGTCAAAACCGATCTGGGAAAATATCTGGGATTTGTAAATGGTATGACTTACAAATTCAGCTTATGATTTGGGTACTTCGACCACTTTAACTTATCAGTTGAGGACTACATTAAAGGATAACATTTGCTCAATTTCAGTTGGGTTTCTTTTCTACATTAAGACTATGCCTCATTTTATAGAGTCACGTCGTCAAGAGAAAACGAACAGAAAATCATTAAAATGTTTATTGTCTTACAACGGCCAGAAGACATTGAGGTGTACCTTTACGCCTCAGCTCGGGAAAATTATCATCTGCGGAAAAGTTTCCAGTTTGAAAGAAGCTTGAATGAAAAGGTAAGGGCTTCCAATAGCCTAATAGCTGTAGGGGCAGTGGGGGTTAGTGACCCACTGTATCTTGGGCACAGCTGATGAAAGGCGGAGTCCATCCCCCTCCTTTCGCTGCCTTATCCTTTCCTGATTCGAAAAAAGGTACCCATTTACTGCTGGGTCGACCGAGAGAGTTTTCCAGTCTCGGATGGTGACATTAGTTTTATGAAGAGTGGATTCCTTTTTGCAAGAGTATCATCATCCATGCAAGCAAATAAAATATTTTCTAATTGAGAGTAATCAAAAGTAAAGATGTACTACACGTGATTACACATGCTTTATTCTATCTTGATTTCTGTGATTGTTGATATCGTCCTTTTTCTTTTTTTCAGAAACCCCTCGGGGTGACAGTGGTTGGTGGAAAAGAGATTAAAGGGAGACTGTAAAAAAACAAGTAAACTTGATGAAGGCAGTGCCATGAGCAACGTAACATTTCAGTTTCGGTGTAAATATCGGCAATTTCATGCCCTACAGCGACAAAACGTAGACTCAGAATTTACGTCCACGAATTTCAGAAAATACTTCGTTCAAGTTGTATCTTGTTGGAAATTCAAAGACAAGATGACAAATACTGTTTGCAATATCTACTATTTTAATTTTGGCGCTTTCAGTGCTTAAACTTGGAACTGTATATAGTGTATGCCCATGTTCTTAGCTCACCTGAGCCGAAGGCTCAGAGGTGAGCTTATAGGATGGGAGTCGAGCCGTCGTCCGTCCGTCCGTGGGTGCGTGGGTGGGTGCGTCAACACTTTCAAACATAAATATCTCAGAGACCAGTGGGCCGATCGCAATCAAATTTTATCTGAAGCATCATTTGGGTGGGGGAAAGGCTGCGTTAGGTTTTGGTGCCGATCAGCTCAGAACTCTGGTTTCCATGGCAACAGATAGCCCCCATAGGGTTATAATGGGGAAAACGGTGTCATCACGTTTTCTCAACTGTTTTTAATTAGATCCTTATCATACTTGCAGGTAATGATGACATACACAAGAGCTTGGATGAGTTCGAAATTTGGTCGGATTCGAGCACAGACTACGGAGTTAGCTGCCCTTGAGCGTTTGAAAAAAATCCCATAGGGTTATAATGGGGAAAATAGCGTCATCACCTTTTCTCAACTGTTTTTGCTTAGATCCTTATCATACTTGCAGGTAATGATGACATACATAAGAGCTTGGATGAGCTCGAAATTTGGCCCGATTCGAGCACAGACTACGGAGTTAGCTGCCCTTGAGCGTTTGAAAAAAATCCCATAGTGTTATAATGGAGAAAACAACGTCATCACATATTTTTAGAAAAACTTTGTCATCGCTCTATTGCCTACATTTCTCAACGGATTTTGAAATAACTTCACACAAATGTAGGGCGTGACAATATCTCGAGCAAGTTCGACTTTCAGGATGCTGCGCCCAAGGTCAAGGTCACTGTGGCTAATTTTAGAAAAACTTTGTCAGCGCTCTAGCACCTACATTTCTCAATGGATTTTAAAATAACTTCACACAAATGTAGGGCATGACAATATCTCGAGCAAGTTTGACTTTCAGGGTGCTGTGCCCAAGATCAAGGTCACTTGTTTTTTTTTTTTAGAAAATCTTTGTCATCGCTCTAGCGCCTACATTTCTCAATGGATTTTAAAATAACTTCACACAAATGTAGGGCATGACAATATCTCGAGCAAGTTCGACTTTCAGGGTGCTGCGCCCAAGGTCAAGGTCACTGTGGCTATTTTTAGAAAAACTTTGTCATCGATCTAAGGCCTACATTTCTCAACGGATTTTAAAATAACTTCATACAAATGTAGGGCATGACAATATCTCGAGCAAGTTTGACTTTCAGGGTGCTGCGCCCTAGGTCAAGGTCACTGTGGCTATTTTTAGAAAAACTTTGTCATCGCTCTAGCACCTACATTTCTCAACGGATTTTGAAATAACTTCACACAAATGTAGGGCATGACAATATCTCAAGCAAGTTCGACTATCAGGATGCTGCACCCAAGGTCAAGGTCAATGTAGCTAATTTTAGAAAAACTTTGTCATCCCTCTAGTGCCTACATTTCTCCATGGATTTTGAAATAGCTTCACACAAATGTAGGGTATGACAATATCTCGAGCAAGTTCGACTTTCAGGGTGCTGCGCCCAAGGTCAAGGTCACTGTGGCTTTTTTTAGAAAAACTTTGTCATTGCTCTAGCACCTACATTTCTCAACGGATTTTGAAATAACTTCACACAAATGTAGGGCATGACAATATTTTGAGCAAGTTTGACTCTCAGGATGCTGCACCCAAGGTCAAGGTCACTGTGGCTATTTTTAGAAAAACTTTGTCATCCCTCTAGTGCCTACATTTGTGAACAGATTTTAAATTAACTTCACACAAATGTAGGGCATAACAATATCTTGAACAAGTTTGACTTTCAGGGTGCTGCGCCCAAGGTCAATGTCACTGTGGCTATTTTTAGAAAAACTTTGTCAGCGCTTTAGCACCTACATTTCTCAACGGATTTTGAAATAACTTCACACAAATGTAGGGCATGACAATATTTTGAGCAAGTTTGACTCTCAGGATGCTGCACCCAAGGTCAAGGTCACTGTGGCTATTTTTAGAAAAAACTTTGTCATCCCTCTAGTGCCTACATTTGTGAACAGATTTTAAATTAACTTCACACAAATGTAGGGCATAACAATATCTTGAACAAGTTTGACTTTCAGGGTGCTGCGCCCAAGGTCAATGTCACTGTGGCTATTTTTAGAAAAACTTTGTCATTGCTCTAGCACCTACATTTCTCAACGGATTTTGAAATAACTTTACACAAATGTAGGGCATGACAATATTTTGAGCAAGTTTGACTCTCAGGATGCTGCACCCAAGGTCAAGGTCACTGTGGCTATTTTTAGAAAAAACTTTGTCATCCCTCTAGTGCCTACATTTGTGAACAGATTTTAAATTAACTTCACACAAATGTAGGGCATAACAATATCTTGAACAAGTTTGACTTTCAGGGTGCTGCGTCCAAGGTCAATGTCACTGTGGCTATTTTTAGAAAAACTTTGTCAGCGCTTTAGCACCTACATTTCTCAATCGACTTTAAAATAACTTCACACAAATGTAGAGCATGACAATATCTCGAGCAAGTTCGACTTTCAGGGTGCTGCGCCCAAGGTCAAGGTCACTGTGGCTATTTTTAGAAAAACTCTGTCATCGCTCTAGCATTCTCTCAGGTGAGCAATTGTTGCCCTTTGGGCTACTTGTTTTTTTTTTTATCTAACGGATAAAGAACTACAGAAACGTCGTGCTTTACAATTCAAGAGCGGAAAACCCATAAACTAAATTCCTTTAAATTAGAAATGTCAAAGCCTTGATCAATTTTCACACATGTTTATATGTACCCTTCTAGCTATGGCGCCTAAATGTTACTGAGTTCGAATATACAGACCGGTTATGTACGTATTCAAATTCACTTTTAACAGAATCTGATAAATTGAGCCTCGACACTACAAAACTAACAAAGTGGCAGGTGTGCCAAGCGAAGACTCAGATCTACCTGGGCATCGCCCGGTGTAATCACGGTCACCGCTGGGTGCCTAAAGGGTAGCTAAGAGTCTAAGCTGCCTCCATGCAGACAGCGAAAACTCTGATCAGACTGGTGGATACATGTGTACCAAGGCTGATCTGAGTTCTCCTGGGCGCACAGCCACTTTGTTGGTTTTGTAGCGTCGCGGCTCCATTGATCACTTTAAGTAAATGAGTGATGACTTTACTTAACGAAGATTACAAAACTGATCAAAATTTATCAAATCTTCATTGAGCTCATCATACTGTGAGCAAAATCATATCAAGGCAGCTCACCTATGTGTATAAAAAACCATTCTTCCATTTGAAAATTTAAAATACATGTGCCAAAACAGCCATATTAAAATTATAAGCATGTGAAACAATTAAAAGGATAATAAGCGTCTCTTCATGTTCTCTTTTAAAACGGATCAGTCTAGGCCAGATATTTTAGCTAACTCCAATAAACAGAGTCTTTATCGACACAACACATTGTTTTGATGAAGTTGCTGCTGGCCTGCTTTGAAGGGGTGTTTCATCAAATTTCTCCACGCCACCCTATAAATAGACTATTGCACCTAGCGGTAGTGCATATGCTTCCCCTACATGATCTTTTTCAGCTTTTATTTTTATTGCAAAAATCCAAGTTTTCGGCGAATCTTTCACTATGCGCTTTGCTCCTTTATTATAGTGCATGTATTATCACGATTTGTTGCTATATGATTGACTATGCTGATTCGGAGACGAGGTTATTCCTATGATTCGCATGAACTTATTAACTGGGCTTCAGCCTAGTCTGATCAGAGTCTTCGCTGTCCGCATGTAGCTAGCTTAGACCCTTAGCTACCCTTTAAGCTCACATGAAACTTATAGTCATAGCACAGGCACTTTTACTTAACTGACATTGGGCAGCCATTGGGAACACAAGACCGAATCAACCCTGACTCAGCGTTGATTCAACGTCTTAACGTTGAATCAACGTTAACTCAATAACTTATGCATATTAAAATTCAAATCAACAGAAAAGAACAAGGCAAGTTGCACGAAAAGGCACACCCGGATATGTGCAAACAGTGAGGGCTCATGCCAGCCTGTCCCATCCATGCAGTCTGTCAAGTGTCCCCCGTCCGCACTAATAATTTCAGAACTCCGGGAAACCTACAAAAAAGAAAGAAAAGAAAAGAAAACTCGTGCAACGCCTCCCAGTGGGAAAGAACAGTGTTTATTTTCTACTTTTCCACGCACACAGGTTAGATACTTCTTAGACTATTACACTTAATATAAAAAAATCTCGCAAAATACCATGAATACTTTTTGGAGAAATTCACACACTTTCAATAATAAACCTGAGATCACATGATTTTCTTAATTCACGCGGTATTACAAAATCTTTAAATCAGTGTTTAATTTGTGACCCCAAAGCCAAAGAAGCAGAATCATCACTTAAACGCTGATTAACTGGGCTGATGATATCCAGTTTTCTTATTTCAAGAAAAGTATCAAACTTTAATTTCTGGTTGACAACAATCGCATTTGATCACTGTTCCATTTTTGTCATCGTCTTCATTTACAGTGTAAGGTCGCATTTGGCATGAAATATTAACCTGAACAATTGCATAATAATAGGGAGTCGTTGATTAGGTCATACTGAACAATGAAATTAGCTATGTCACGTCACTAATGAACTAATCAAGAAAAATAAGTGGTAACTAGATTAACACCTGCGCTACCATGTAAAATGCACGGTCATTTACAAATGAGCCGCGACACGAGCAAACCAACAATATGGTTGTGCGCCCAGCGCAGACTGAGATCAGCCTGGGCATCCGCCCAGTCTGATCAGAGTCTTCACTTTGCCGGTGAAGTGTAGCTTAGGACCTAAGCTACCTCCATGCGGACTGCGAAGATTCTGATCAAACTGGGCGGATGCCCAGGCTGATCTGAGTCTGCGCTGGGCACGCAACCACATTGTTGGTTTTCTCGTGTCGCGGTTCAAATAGGAAAACATGGGCGAACGAAGTGTGCATGTACTTTTTTTGAACTGGTACAATTTTATCTTCAGTTTTCTGTCGATGTCCTGATGTATTTACTGGAAAAGCCCTATAGTTATCCATTGGACTGTAAAGTAGTTTACATTCCAATAATTATATTGAGTTTCCAATTTTCTGTATTCTCTTTCCTTTCTTTTTTCTTTCTTTTTATTTATTAATTTATTTTTCTTTTTTTACATTTATAGTTGCACCCTACTGAGCTGTTTTTTTTTTTGTTTTTTTTTGCATTTTCAGCCATTCTTCGTTTGCATTTTGTTTTGGCAATACGTCAGCCAATGCATATACACAGCCCATCTTTAGCACATTAATACAATTCAATAATGTAGAAAGTATGTGAGAAATTGCTGATTTTGGCAAGCTGCACTCGCGAGTGAATATATGTATGTAGACATCTGATACCTGATGTCTGCAGCTGCTACGTCTAACGCAATGCGTCAGTTAGTGTGGCTCGGAAATGGATGTACGATGCCTGCCGAGACATGTCCATCACCTTTTTCCTATATTGATTCGTTAAACATATGAACCGCGACACGAGAAAACCAACAAAGTGGTTGTGCGCCCAGAGTAGACTCAGATCAGCCTGGGCATGCGAAGCGCGGCTTAAAGGGTAGCTAAAGATCTAAGCTACCTCCATGCGGACAGCGAAGACTCTTATCAGACTGGGCGGATGCCCAGGCTGATCTGAGTCTGCGCTGGGCGCACAACCACATTTTTGTATTTGTCGTGTTGTGGCTCAATTATATTTTAATTTCAGTCGCTAATTTCAATCGTTTGGGGTTTAGAAACACTTCAGAATAAAATACAAAATCACACGTCCGTTGCACAAAATTAAGTAACGGCTCGTTTATATTTCAAAAAATACTGGGCCAACATTACTGGTGATGGACAATTTGTCCGCGAGGATATCATCAACACGGTTAGTCAGTGTTTCGGTCCAGGTTCTGGTTCTTTAACACTGAAGTCAATACTTAAACAGTAACCTTATTGAATTATATCAGGTAAAAGACCACAAATGTTCTAACACTAAAACTGACTTGTCATAGAGACATGACTCTGAAAGGCGCTAAGTGTCTATTCTTTGGTGTTAATTTGGCTTGTTGTAAGTTCTCGCTGCGCCGAACTTCTCTTTTCTGATGCCCTTGTCTGTCGCCTTAGTCACAATGCTGCGGCTGTGTTCGGACACCTGCACTCGCGATTTATACACAGATTTCATTTACCTGATATATGCAGCTGCTGTGTAACGCGAAATACGTCAGCAGGTGTGGCTCGGAAAGGGATGTTCATTGCGTGTCGAGACCTGGCCCCGAGGTTATAAAACTTGAGTACATACTCAAACTCAAAATAAAGCACACAGATTGGCTGCTTCCAAGCACATGCTCGGAAGCAGCCAATCAGTGTGCTTTATTTGAGTTTGAGATTATACTCAAGTTTTATAACCTCTGACCCTGCTCATAACATTTAAGCAAACGTTTGGGGTTTAATGACACAGAAAAAGATAAATACATAAATGCACGCTTGTCGCACTAAATTTGGAAAATGAACATTTTAGAATACAGGAAATAACGTACACATTTTATTTTGATCCGTGATAGAGGGGGGGGGGGGGTGCCTATAAGGCCTTATTTCTACCCAAGAGCAAATGTCTTATTTTCAGCTGATGATTAGCCTATAGTGTCCGCACAACTGAATCAATAGTGGTTAAGCTCCGTAAGCGCTACTTTTGGAATGATGGGGTTATTAGATTGGGTGGGGTACACCAGCATGAACCAGGGGAGTCAAATTCATTCATATATATCTTCCTTTATATGTTAAAATAATGTCTTAGGTGACATCTTTTCTCAATTCTAACCTTTCAAAGTAAAATCTTATGTCTGCAGAATTTCTTTTAGGGACACTGTCAATTCTCAGTAATTTTGGTACTTTGAAGTCAATATATTCTACCATATCGCTAGAACCAGTGGATGATTTCCTACCAAATTAACATGGGTTCACCGTTGGGAGAATGCAAATTGTTGATTAAATTTTGGTGACCTTGACCTTTGTTTCAAGGTCACAGTAAGACTTATAATGTCAATTATAGTCAAATTTTGACCATTGTCTACACATTAGCTCCTGAATTGATATGAAATCATGACCAAAGTTGCCTAAATTAAACATTACGAAGAGGTAGAGCACTGGTAATGAATAAATGGCCATGACATTATCTTGAAGTTCAAGGTCAAGGTTAGACTTAACATAGTTTAACCATAGATTTCACACAATTTGTCAGCAGAAATGTACCAAATCTGAGTGTTTTCGTTTGAAAATAAATGTTTGATGTGCATAGAATGATCTTGCCTTTGGTCTAAAGGTCAACATTAGCCAGACATAATGAATCAGAACTAGGTTAAACTTAAATATCAAAGAAAAGTCTATCGTGTAATACTGAACTTCTGAATGTATTGCTGACCTTCCGATCAAGGTCAAGGTTATTATATGCATATTAAGCATTGATTTATCAATAGAAACATACATATTTGTCAGATTTCCGCTTAATATCTGTGTGAGATCTTTGATTAAACTATGTCTTGTCTAGCCTTGACCTTCACCTTGAAAATGATGTCATGGCCATTTAATCATAACCAGTGCTCTAACTCTTCAAACTGTTTAATTTAGGCCACCTTGGTCATGATTTCATATCAATTCAGGAGTAATGTGTAGACAATGGTCAAAACTTCACTCAAAATTGACATTATAAGCCTTACCGTGACCTTGAAACAAAGGTGAACCCATATTAGTTTGGTAAGAAGTCATCCATTTGTTGTAGAGATATGGTAGAATATATTGAATTCAAAGTACTGAAATTTGAGAGTCTCTCTAAAAGAAATTCTGCAGACATAAGATTGTAAAGGTAGAAATTGGGAAAAGATGTTACCTAAGACATTTTTTAACATATAATGAAAATATATATGAATGCCATTAAATTTGAAAGAGAAGTAAAGCTTATAATATGGGTCCCGTGGTTCATGCTGATTTACCCCACCCACTTTAATAACCCCATTATTCCATAAGTAGCGCTTACGGAGCTTAACCACTATTAATATAGTATTGCGGACACTTCAGGCTAATCATCAGCTGAAAATAAAACATTTTGCTTTTGGGCAGAAAAAGGGCCTTATAGGCACCCCCTTTATTATTTAGCGTCTCATATAAAAATTTCTTAAGAGCAGATAAAGCAGCTATAAGGAAAAATGTGGACCAGATTACGTATTTTCAGCTAATAAAACCTCATCAGTTACTCTATAATGGCTTGGTTTTACAAGCCAGAGGAAAACATACTTTAGACATACTATTATTTTATAATTCCAAACTTACAATCGATTCAAAGACTGGTTTACACCAACAACAGAAAAAAACAGACCAGTGTTATATTTAATTCAGCTACAAAATGGTAATTTCATTGATACTCGACAAAACCAATATAACAAAACAGTGCATTTTATTTCAAACATCCTTCATACTTTTGATTACTAAATGTGAAATTAATATATGTTAAAGAAACAATATACATTGTTACAAAAACGTAGTAACAGTTAGTTTCGAACGTACTCTGTAGCATGGCAGAAACTTCAGCAAATTTACCTGTCATACATAAAATGCAAAGCTGTGTGAGGAAATTGAGCTGCATTTCAGTTCGAATAATTCAATTTAGTTAATGTCATCTGTTTCATCACAATGCTTTTGTTTTATTGTTTTTATCGAGTGTCAATGAATAGAACGATATCGGGTTAAAGAAAAATCAGAAAAGTTCAGAATATGCAAAATGTTTTGATATTATGTGACGACAAAGACCACCGCATGAAAATGGACAAGCCGTCAATACTATTGGACTAAACTGAAGGCGGCCACAAACAGGTTTGTTTTCTTATGAAATCATTGCTAATTAGGTGAAATTTAACCTGTTAGTCACAATTTATTATATTGAAACGGACAGTTTCAAAGATGGATGTTTGTTGATATTTAAACATATTTTTATATTGCAAGATATTAGGTGATTTTTAAACTTCTTTGACGCAATCCCTTACAATGAAATAGATATTTTTCTTAGATGGACGTTCGTTAATAAAGAAACATTCCGCTATATGTGCAGGTATGTTGATGAAACCTTTATACTTTTTTTATTTTCCTCGCTTTTTGTTTGCTTCCTTTGATAACAAGTACGAAGAATTTGGCTTCTTGCACACTGGATAGAAAATGCCATTCTTTTCACCTGGGATAGAGAATCTTATCTTACCCAGGTGTTCTTACCCAGGACCGAATAAAAATCACGAGCATTCAATGCATTGGTTGTATTGGAGGTCACGTATCTGCGTCGTCAAATGACGTTGGCCTTTTTAATGATTATGTCCCGAAGTCGGCAAAAATGACGTCAATTTGTGCATGCCAGACGTTGACGTAAAGAACCGAATGGCGGTCGTTAAAAGCGGCGCCTTGTTTCAAAATCAAATAGAAACCTCTCAAGCACTAAAATTTCGAATTTTAACAAGTTCTTAAGTTAGAACAAAACCTGGTGAGCAAGAAAAATATATCTTTCATGGGTGTGAGGTGTGGATAGAAAAATCCATCACTAGGGATCACTGTTCGGCATCACTCGGCAAGCCTCGTGATGCCGAACTGTGACCCTCGTGACGGATTTTTCTATCCACACCTCATACACATGAAAATACGTATATTCCACTTGTTTGGGATATTTTGATTTTTTGCAGGTTCTCGCTGCATAGGACATAGAGAATACCATGTAAGTGTCTTTTGATATCACGTTTATCGGGCGAGACCAGAAACAGCATAGGAATGGCGAGGCTTGCCGAGCCAGTCCAACGTGTTTCTGGTCGAGCCTGATAAACTTGATATCAAAAGACACTTACATGGTTTTCTATTTATCATGCATCATAAGATTTTTCCACGTAAAAAAGGTAAACAAGTGTTAAGCAAACGCAGTTTTGTTCGAACTTGCTGACATCGCGAATGCGTTATGACGTAAGTCGGTGACGTCATTTAACCAATCGAACGTTGTTATCACGGCCAACGCCAGTATGTAGCCAATCGTCTTCAGAGATCGCTTCTGTAGGGATTGCCTGACAACATTCGCGCAAGCGCAGTTCTATAGTGACATGATATCAAATCAAGTTATCATACCCCTGTTATCAGGTAATTTTGCAGCAGATGCATGATAAATTTCAGATCTGATGCCATTGTCTCTTGCAAGTTGACATGAGGCAGAAGTTTGAGGCGTCTCGGTGTGTGTGTGTGGGGGGGGGGACGCCTTCGCTCGTGAGTTGATACATATACTAGAACCAACTTCTAACCGACCACTTATTTACATCATGTTTTTCGCTAAATAAAAAGGACAACCGAACATATGTTTCCATCTTTAATTAAGTTGTGATATTGGTAAAGTAAATCAGGAAATCTGAAATAAAAATCTTATCTGTATACCATGGAATAAGTGAAAGATAATGGTACCCCTGTTTCCGAAAATCGCAACATTTCAGCCGATTTTCACGATTCGGACAGAACCACATTTCGGAATCTTGTCTGCATATGCTTATGATTTGTGCGAATATTTAGAAAATGTTTAAATGAACTTGAGAATTCATAATAAGGCATTATTTTAATACAGAATTCAAAATTTTAGTCACAATTAAAAAACCTTCTCCACCACAGTTATATTCCTTCCGAAGTTCGAAACTGGGGGTACATGTGCATCCTCTGCTGCAGGCAAAAGATATTAAAGGTATTGCGCTCAAACATTTTACAACGTTTACATGACACATTGGGAGTACTGAACATAAGGGAATTATGTCCGGATATCATCATCAAACGACTGTGTTCAAGACAAAGCAAGTGGTCGGTTAGAAGTTGTGCTTAGTATACATGTCGTCGTCATTTGCCTGATCACTGCAACTACGAAGTCTCGCGGAGTGTGTCAGTATGTGTGGCTCGGAGAGGGATGCTCGTTGCCTGGCCATCACCTTCGTTTCTTTTTAACGGATGGGGTAGATTCTACATATAGTAACGCGCGTCTGTCGCCCTAACTTTTGTGAAGGTGCGTTTTCATTGGAACCATTGGGGCGATATTACTGCTGGAGGATAATTCATCCTCACGAATAGCATCTGTGTTGGTTCCGGTTCTTTCTGTTAGGGATGACTACTTATATACTAGTTACAGATTAACTTACTGATTAAAATACGTGGTAAAATTTCTAGTCTTAAACTAAGACTGTCTTGTCATGATGGCATGAATCTTAGCGGACCTTTGCTCGCTTCCAATTTTTTGAATATGTTTTAGTTTCTGCAGGTTGTCGCGGCATCAAATATTCCATTCCTGATACCCTTGTCTATCGCCTGCTTCGAGATGCCGGGGTTGAGGTGTCTCGGCGGCGATGGGACGCCTGCGATCGCGCGCTTATACATGAAAGAGACTTCCTCCAGAGCAAATTTCATAGTTGTAGGGAATCTCCTTCATAGAAAATTAGCCTTAGCAACAGCATAGCAACGACTTAAGTCGTTTTATAAATACGGCCCTTGGTGGACAATTTCTGCCCGATGATATTATCAATCCAGTTAGTCAGTATATCGTTGTGAAATCTGACTTTTTAGCATTGGGGGTTATACATAAATACTTATGTAAATAAAACTTATTGATTTATACCTGGTAAAAGTCCGAAACTGTAATAAAACTTTGACTGTCTTGTCATCCTGAAATGCGTTTGCTGAGTTTGCTTTCCATTCATTCGGATTATGTTTGTTTTTTGCACGTTGTCGCGGCATGATACTTATCATACATGTACCTGACACCCTTGTCTATCGCCTGTTTCGAGATGCAGGGGTTGAGGTGGCTTAGATATGAACGCCTATATGTGCGACTTCAAACAACGGCGTCATTTGTTAAATACTAATTCACAGTAACCTTATCGATTATACATGTATCGGGTAAAATTTCTAAACTATACTAAAACTAAGTCTGCTTACCATAGTAGAATAACTTAGAGGAGTTTGGCTTCCACTCTTCTGGATTAGTTTTGATTGTAGAAGGTTCTCCCTGCATCTCATTCATGATGCCATTACTTGTCGCCTATCTCCAGATGCACGCATTAAAGTGGCCCGATGGGACAAAACTGCACTTTCAAGTTTATACGTATGTGTCTCTTACCTGATGTGTGCCACTACAATGTCTCGCGGGATGCGTCGGTAAGTGTACGTAGCACGGAGGAACATGATCGTTGCCTGCCGATACCTGCCTATCACCTTTTTTCCTTCAAACGTTTGGGGTTTAACGACGCTGAAGAAGTTAAATATTGGAACGCGCATCTGTTGCACTATATTTGTAGAGGCACTCTTAGATTGAAAATATTGGGCTGATATCAATACTGGTAGATAATTTGTCCTCGGGGATATTATCAACGTAGTAAGTCAGTATTTCAGTGGCAATTCTGATTCTTTTGCATTGGGATCTCTACTTAAAAGCTGATTTAAAGTAGCCTTAATGATTTATATCTGGGAACATTTGTTAACTACGCTATGTCTAAGACTGGACTGTCATAGTGACTTTAATCGTAGCGGAGTTTGACATGTACTCTTTTGGATTAGTTTGTTTTTGCAGGTTCTTGCTGCATCGAATGTTTCATTTCTAATGCCCTTGTCTGTCGCCTATTTCGAGAGCAGGGTTGAGTTACATGTACTCAGTTGGGAACGCCTGCGCTAGTGACTGACTCTCTTACCTGATGTCGCAACTAAGATGTCTCGCGGAACTAGGATTGTGGCTAGGGGAGGCATTCTCGTTGCTGCGTGACCTGCCAATCACCGTTTTTGCTTTTAAACGTTGGGACTTAGCGACACTGTAGAAGTTAACTACAGAAACGTGCGTCTGTCACATTATTTTTAAAGGTACGTTTACATCGCTAATTAAGGTAGTTCGTTACCTTTGTCGCATTTCAAGAAAAAAATCGTCGACATCAGGGAAATTGATGAAACTTGTTCTTATCGTTGTCTAACATGTCTAGTGTTTTTAACTGTATTCAATTGTCATGTAGTTTATCTTATTTCACCAGGAAGCGCCACCTAGCGGCAGTATGTCAATTTATAGAAAATCTGCCTTAAAAGAGTTACAATTTTGTAATATCTAGGCCAGCTCCTTCGCAAATCTTCTCTATTAACACCTGTTTATTGCTTGTTGAATTACTTCTTTTTTTATTTTGGTAAAGAACCAAACAGAGCTAAAAATAAAACCTTTACCATAGTAACCAACATTATTTTGACGTTAGGAAAGTGCTACCCTTCACAGATTAATGCGAGTTTATCTCAGAAAAACGCCCGGTAAGGCCATATAAAAATGTCACTAAAATGCTCTTTAAAGAGTTACATAACAGGTTTTGAAATAAAAAGAGGCGGTCATCGCGCAAAGAATTGGTCAAAAATCGGACTTAAGCAAAAATTTACAAGGAAAAAATAAAGCTGCACGTGCGACGTCACTTTGAAATATGTGTGACGTTCTTATAAAATTTCTGATTTTGTTGAATCATATAAACACAAAATTAAATAAATACACCTCCAAATTGTCTGCCTTATTTTATAAAGGGAAGTTTAGTGACTTACTACGTGCTTTCTTGGATGAAGTAGCCCTTCAAAGATGGGGTCTACTCGCAAATCAAAGAATAAAATGATGCTGAATCAACGTTAATTCAACATTGATTCAACGCTGTGTGTCCGCTGACCAACCGCTTATGAATCGGTAGAGAAGAAGCATAACACCGATGATGAAAGAATTTTAATTATTGTAAGTAAAAATTCTCTAGTTTCAATTAAAATAAAAACGTTACATACAAATGACAACAATCTATAAAAGTCACAACAAATTATATTTGGCATATCATGCGCCGCACATACGAGAGACATCGCGAGCAGTAAGTTAATTCGGTCTGTGAATCAATACAGACGGACAAGTGTTCTCATTTTCAGCTGTATGTATTTTCATGGATCCATATATGTTTTATATTATCAGCAAAACAATGTGTAGATGCACAGGTTGATCTGAATCTTCCCTGGTCGCACCTGTCATAAGGTGCCGTTTCGCACGGCGCCACACATACAAAACATCCTGAGTAAATTTAACCTAAAATAAGTGAAAATAAAATAATTCTATAAAATAAAATATTTTCTGCATAATCAATTACCGTATTAATCATAATAAGCGCCCCTGCTCTAATAAACACCCCCCCCCCCCGACTATTTTCTAAAAATAATGTTAAATTAACTTGCATGAAAGCCTGGTTGCTTCTGTGATTGTGGTTGCTCTTTGAAACAGGGCCTACTCTTAAAAGAAAGAATTTGCTCCAAGAGGAGCAAGAATTTGCTCCTCTAGGAGCAAATTCTTTGCTTTAAGAGTTGACCCTTACTGAGAAGAAAGGCAAAAAAATAGTGGAGTTCGTTCCTCTGAAAGTATTTCCATTCACAGTTACTGCTTATTGAAGGTATTTTGGCAGTGGCTGATTTACTACACTTTAGACCCTAAATAACGCCCCCTTTCCAAAAATGCAACGCCCCCGGGGCATTAAATAGGAATAATACGGTAGTTTAGGGTTCGAGGGTACTGCAGATAATGTGAATATTTGGGTGAATAGGTACCTTTCAAGGGTTTAGAAATCTGCCTAATTTATTTCGCCACTTTTCTCAATTCGAGTTAACTCTTAAAGAAAAGAGTTTTCTCCTCTAGGAAAATGGCGGAAATGATGAACAGGTGTACCCACTTAGCTTACGTTGTTGTTGTTGTTGTTGTTTTGGTTTTACGGCCCTCTGAGACAGTATTTCAGTCTACATCGGGCCGTCTCCCAGCTGAGATAGGGAGACAGAAAACAGAAATGACGAGAGAAAAATATCCAAACACCCCCACCCGCACCTACTGCGAGGCCCGTGTCCAACTTTTAGTCTAATTTGTAGGACGCCACTGCTATGAAAGTTACCGAGCACCATAGCCAGACCCGACCACTCCATCAGCTTTCGTAAACCCCAAAGTACAGAGAAACACGTTCTATCAAACAGTGTTCTTGTAGACATTGGCGCGATGAGAGTTAAACATGAAAATCTACAACTCCGTATTTTCCAACCCTTTTTACAAAGGGAAACAACTTTTGTGACTTCATGTTTGCTTCGCTGGACAAAAATGGGATCTACCCTTAAAGGATAGAACTGCTTCAAGAGGAGCAAATGCTTTCCTTGAAGATTTGATCCCAATTTTAAAGGGACATAAAAATGAAAATGAAAAAGTTGCTTCTGCTTCCCCTGAAAGTGTTCCGATTCATATAAAATTGAGTCGTGACATGACAAAACAAACAAAGTGGCATGAGCGCCCAGCGAAGACTCGTATCAGCCTGGACAACGCCCAGTCTGATCAGTCTCCCCTATGCGCTCTCTGAGGGGTAGCTAAGGGTCTAAGCTACCTCCGTGCTGACAGCGGGGACTCTGATCAGACTGGGTGGATGCCCAGGCTGATATGAGTCTTCGCTTGGCGCACATGCCACTTTGTTGCTTTTGTCGTGTCGCGGCTCATTAATACTTTTTGCTACTTTTTACCCTATTAACTATACAAAACTATACAAAACCTGGAGAAAAATAAAGTATTGCATTACAAAACAAGACTAACTCTTATCAACGTACAGGAACGTACAGGAAGGCTCGCCTGACATACTGTCTTGAACATCACCATGGTAAAGTGGGACCGGGAGTGGGACGCTAAGGCCGACGCCGTTGTGACGGCAATAGCTCTTCCGTACTTACGTACAGCCGAGCTCATTAATAAAAGATTCATGCCAAATATGAAAACGTAAGAGCAAAACAAGTTCAATATGGGATTATCTAATGTTTATCTTTTATCTATGTCTAAGGCAATTTACTTCAGAACCATCAGAGGTCCAAAGTTTATTATAAAATACTGACCTTAACTCTAATTTGCCCGAGGGTTTCTTTTTTACAGTATCGAGTATCGAGTCATAAAAAGCGAGTTTCGAGTTATAAAAAGCAAGTTTCGAGTCATAAAAAGCGAACATCGAGTTAGGAAAAGCGAGTTTCGAGTTATAAAAAAGACCCACACCTCTAATACTATTCAAATATCACCAGTGGCAGGTTATAATTGAGCCTGACAAAACCAACAGAGTGGCATGTGCGTAAAGCGAAGACTCAGATCAGCTTGGGCATCCGTTCGTCCGGTGTTGCTAGTTAGTGTGTCTGTCACAGTGTGACCCTGCGAGTTTTGCACGTTATACAGCTGTAGTACGTTAAAAATCTCTGGACGATCAAAGGCCAGTTTTTACAGGTAAAGCTATGGAAAATCTATCTGATCTTTGATCCACCAGAGGTCAGCAACGGAGTATACCGCGTATTTACTTATTCTTTTTTTTTGCAAATGCAAATAGATTTAACATAATTCCAGTCAATTTAGTGAATAAAATGGGTAAATTTGTGCGTTTATGTTAGTATAGACAATTGAGAATATATTTCAGATTTATGATAATCTAAATCAAACATTTTATGAGCAAATAAGTACAATAAAAATCATGTTAGCCAAAACTAAAGGGGTTTCTGCGGATAAGGGAAGCAACAATACGAAGACATGTTAATTTGAAATACATAAACACTGTAGCCGACCGTTTTGCGTGACTATGATCTAAATTTTAGCATGTGCGTGGTAACGAACGCCAGATTTGCTTATGGATCTGGGTTAAACAGTGAAAATTTCAAAGCCAACTTTACTTAATTTCAATATAAGGCATATCAAAGACGCATTTACAAGATCAGACTCTTGGAACTACATGGCGAGAATAGCATTCATACATGGATTTGTAAGGGACCGAATATTTGTGTCCGTGTCCGTGAAACAAATTTGCTCTCCTTATCTTGGGCATGGAACAAAATACATGAAAATCATGTCGATTTTTGCCCTGACCCACACTTTACTCGAACAGATTTATGTGCATATATTACCATGTTTATTGATGCCGTATTAGGTTATTTCTAATCTCCTGGTGTGCACATTGTAAAATTCAGTTTCAGAAAAAAAGAAAAAAAAGTATTATAGACATTTCCACGTCAAAATAACAGAAGCATCTATTTCGAGTATACAGTAGAGAATTGATCAGACTACGCAACGTTTCAAAAAAATGACGAAGAGTTTATAACGTTACGTGTCGCTGACGTTCGTCGCTTAATATGTATTTTTCTTTCAGATGAATTTTTCATTAA
This sequence comes from Ctena decussata, assembly GCA_963989385.1. Taxonomy (NCBI): domain Eukaryota; kingdom Metazoa; phylum Mollusca; class Bivalvia; order Lucinida; family Lucinidae; genus Ctena; species Ctena decussata. The sequence continues at coordinate 38,004,939 of OZ022515.1, forward strand.
TACTTTACGCGATCACCCTATATTTTTATTTGCATTTCTTCTTCTACGAAATCCGCTCTTTAATTTCGTCGTAATTTTGTATAGTGTCGCCAGGCTCGTTTTTGAGAAATGTCTGCTTCAACAGCTGAAGGGTTCGAACTTTTTTAGCGTCAAAACAGATACAGGTGCCAGAGTTTAACGTTTTTATGTCATAAATGCTGTTCTTCAACATCGAAATGTATATACCAAATTACAGAGAGAATAGAACTCTGTTGATTGAGTGTTCTGAAAACAAAATCCGACAGGGAATACGCAAGATATGGTATAAAACGTTATTTTTTTTATAAGAAACATCATATTACATTAGATTGCGCATTAATATTAAACGAATATAAATTGCTCAAAACAAATAATACCATCAAAAGCGCAACATGTCAGAGTATAATTCAGCCAAGTTTCATCAAAATCCAAGGTATTTCGATTTTTTACCCATGACGTCGCCAAAGGTATCGAACTACGTTAAATCCCCTTTTGTCTGCACTCTCGATTATACTCAACAAGTTGTAAAGTCAGAATTTAGATAGACTGTTGAGCCCTAACCCCTATTATGGCTCTTCTTGAACCAGCGGAATAAAAAACGAAAATATGTGGCCGGACCTGGTATCGAACCCGAGACCTCCGGTTCCTGTCAGACACGCTACCGACTGCGCTATGCGGCCCGGCATAAGCCTTCTGTGAGAAATAAAACTAGGTTTCCATATCAGAATGATTTAATTTGGCGGTGTGTCACTACTCCTTGAGTTCTAATGCACCGTGCGCCTGAAATAATTGAGCCGCGACACGAGAAAACCAACAAAGTGGTCTTGCGCCCAGCGCAGACTCAGATCAACCTGGGCATCCAACAAATTTGATCAGACTCTCTCCCTTCCACTTGCTGTGAGTCAGAGACCCGTGCTGACCAGGCGTTAAAAAGCTGTTAGAGACAATGAAGTATTGGTCAGTGTTTGACTGATACGTTGGTATTAAGATTTTGGATGGGTGTCGGGGCGATTTTCGCTTTTTTTTCCCACCCAAAGCCTAGGCTGTGACCCCCCTTTGGCGGATGTGGGGTCACAGCATATGCTTTTGGCGGGTATCTGTCTGGATGGTATGACGTTCAGAAGGGGGATCCCAGCGGGCGCGTGGCGTTTTGGTGTCTGCTGACATCAATGCGACACGATGACGTCGCATCGGCGTCGGAGCGACGTCGTTTCGACGTCGTGTGCCCGCTGGGATATTTGACAATCTGCCCCGATACCCACCCAAAGGAAATTCTGGGTTTTGGTAGGATTAATAGTATAATCATAGCATCAAACAAAAAAAAAAAAAAAGAAAAAAAAAACCCTAGGGCTAGTTTCTGTCTGTTTGCAGCACCCCCACACCCCCAACCCTCATCTCCTTTCACGCCCCTCTATTCTATTGTTTTTAAGCCGTTTTTGACGAAGGCAAACTTTTGCTCTGATAATCAAATAGGTACTACAGTATGATCCCTTTGACTGACAGGCTATGCGGTGCAAGACTGGATCTGAATGTGTAATATATTGTGCATTGTTATGATTAAACGCACAGGTTTAAGTTTCACTGCTTTATAGTGGGGAGTCGGATAGCTTCGGACAGCGGGTGGGTTCGGGCGGGGACATTGTTTCTTTTATATGTCAGCTGTTTGGGACAAAAACGGAAATAACTGGCTAAACGGTGAAAAGCCTGTTGAGACGGCTCATTATGAGACGGCTCATCTGGATTTTCGCAGTTTGCAATGGCGTGCCCGAATTTGCCCTCATGTCCGAAGTTGCCCGGCTCTACCCCGTCTTATAGTTAAATCAGACTATGTTCATTTGCTGAGGATTTTTATGGGTTTGCACTGAATGCTCTGTTTTTGTTCTGACATAAACGGATGCCATGGTAAATGGAAAGCGTAAAATCATGATAATACTTTATCGAAATCACGAGGGCAGTGCCGGTGACCTTACCTGTGCTTGATCCGGGTCGGTGAAGTTACCATAAAAGTCAAGATGGCTGTCGATCAAGATTACCGATACAGATGTATCGGCTCGGTCGACAGCCACCGACATTTGTATGGAGAATCTTGCACAAAAGCTCAGGTATGGTTGGACGAGTCCGGGAAGGAGATAAGTTGCGAGGCTACGCCGAGCATCTTGTCGGTTTCACCACCGAGTTTGAAAGTTTCAGTGGAGTGGGGGCGCAAACGAAAGGATTCAATCTATCATAGGACACAAAAATCGAAACTCATTAGCAAATTTTGCACTGGAGCGTCGGGATTTCGCCATTAGAAAGCGCTCCGTCCTAATTGTAATTTTCCTATTTATCCACTGGTCGATCGTCGTTTTTGGCGTATGGCCTTGTTGTACCCTCTGATGGGACGTCATATGATAACTTATTGAACGTTGTTTGTAGTGTTCATGACCGAGTCTTTGGTCTAAAGCCACCTTGACAGCGCAGATGGACAAACTGGCACTGCCTTCCGTGGAAATTTCGATCTCTGTTGCTAGGGCATGCGGAGTTTCCTTAATGTTTTTACCCTCGATTCACAAAAGGAGGCAATTTTGGGACTCCAGGCTTGTAGCCCGAGAAAATGTAACCCTTTAGAATGGGGATTGTTTTTGAAGGAGTTCGCCCTCAGGCCAGGAACAACTTTTTTTTTATTTATGAATTGGTTCTCACCCTTTCTCACCCCTTTATTTATTTATTCATTTTTTTGGAAATAAAATGAGACTGGCGTACCCGCGAGGTATACCCGTTTGACTTGACACAGAAAAGCTGAATAGTAGCCTCCTACATGATGAGGGGATGTTTTTATTAAAACTCCTTGTGCCTGAAGAGATGTGTTCTTTGGATAAAAATTAGAGGAAATTAATATGCTTTTAACATGTTTAAGACTAAATCCTCCTTTCTTCTCAGAGGGTTCAATTAGTAAGCGTGGGTCCCGATGGGACTGTTTTATTAAACAGTCGGGTCGGGGCCCGTTTAGTTTCGTGATGGTTTCACAAAATACTTTTGAGAGACCAAAGGTGGATTTACTCAACAGAGCCCTAGATGGGAGGTAGTATTTGGTGATAGTTGGGGATAATTTCTGTTAATTTTGCATAAAAACATATGTTGTGACCCCTCGTCTGAACCGTCTCGACGAATTGGTCCAGACGAGGAGTCACAACATGTGGTTTCAATGAGAAATAAAAATAATTGCCCCTCAATTGTCATCAGGTGCCCCTCTTATCTACAGCTCTGCTTAATCTCGTAAACTATAGAAAATCATCGGGAGATTGGTAAATAATATAAGATAAACATATAGGCGATCGAAATACGACAAAAAAAGAATGTCAGTATTTTTGTAATATAAATAAAAAAGGTGTAAAAATCCTGCTGCTTGAAAGACATGTGAAGTAGCTCCGGCCCTTTTGGGGAGTTTGGTATGTTGTACAGCAGGCGTGCATCGTGGAGTCAACGCTGTTTCGGCGTCATGGACGTTGAATCAACGTTGACTCAATGAGTCAGCGCTGACTTAATGCCGACCCGAAATCGAATGTCCGGTGGTTAGAACACTGGAAGCTACAGTCAACTCTCGATATCTCGCACACTGATATCTTAAAGTATTCTATGGTGTCAAAGACTTGAGTCTGATTACAATATTATTTCAATTCAGGTATCCCAGACTGCTGATGTTTCAAAAGAGATCTTTTAGGGCTAGAGGGTTTACTTTTGAATATCAGGGGTTTGAGCAGAATTCGTCTTTGAGATGTCGAGGTTTGGCAGTGGTTGGTTAGTTAATTAGTTTGTCGTGCATAGTTAGGTAAAGATAATTGCGCAGGGGACAATACCACATGGAGGTGAATTGGTGATGAGCCAATAGTGTTAGATTCATTAGACTCACCGACATAGCGCACATTGCAAGGATGGCGAATTCCTCTGCTAATGACAGAGAGATTTGTTTCCCTTGTAAGGGCAATGTCTGGTGTGGTAGAGTTCCCTGGCTATTAACCTGTTGATTGCTTACCTTACGGAATTTGTCTGTAAACTATCCTATTCTTGAAACAGTTTCGCCACTTTTACAAAACAAAACCAACAAAAGGAAAACAAAAACAAAAATAACAGAGAAAAATGCATTACGCGCGGCTGATTAGGCAGCACGTGCGAACCGTATTTAGGTTACCATACATATGCGCCTAAAACACATCATGTGAAAATATCCTTCGGGAGTATTGTAGCGAGTATTTTTGCTTCCACCGTATGTGTGTTGATGTACGGGCGTATGTGCTCGTGGGTGATTATCCCTCCGGGCACATGGCGTCGTAGTTACCTCTATGCGGCGTCATTACGTCGCATCGACGTCAGTACGACGTCTTAATGATGGGTGCCTGCAGGGATGGTACTGTTATAGCGTATACGTGTTGTTATCGCTGTAGTAAATAAGAACTTGCTTTTCTCTCTTGTTTTTTTTTTTTTTTTTTTTTTTTTTTTTTAATTCTAATTTTAGTTCTTGATAATGGTTTATGCAGAGCTGCAGAAAGAGGGATTTTTTTTATCATCTAGGTGTTTGCTTGGGAGAAAGCTACCTGATTCAAATGAATCCGGTGGTGACGTGGTGGATCTCTATGAGGTTGTGAAAAGTATATGTAGAGCTAATAGAAGCTCTCATTTTCTGGACCTCCGCTAGTGTTTTTCTTTTTTGAATAAAAACATATTATCACCCCTACTTTGGATAGTTTCAAGGTATGCTCTACAGGCAAGTAGGACAATGTTGTAAGCTTCAGGTGTGGCTCTGTCTGTTGCAGCTACAAGCCTGGCTAGGACCAAACGTTTTGCTGTTGGCAAAACAATAATGTCATTGGCAAGCTCTAACATGATACATGTATATTCTTCTTATATGGGTTCAGGTACAAAGTAAAGCCCCAGTCACACACACACATTACGGATAGGGCGGATAGTTGCGGATAAAATCCTCAGTTTATCCGCAGAATTTGTGGGCGTGGCCTAATTTTATTTAATGAATTTACGGATATAGTTACCAATAGATGCGTATGGATACGGATAGGTACGAACTACTAACCTTCCGTTACCTTCTGTAACCTTTAGATGTGGATAAATACCTTCAGATGCGGACTGTTGCGCATGCCTAGCGGATAGAAGAATAAAAAAGATTAACTGTGACGTCCACATCTGTGTCTACTCCTTGTATGCTCCAGTCACACACACACATACGGATTGTGCAGATACTACGGATGGCCCGTCCGTATCTATCCGTTATATCCGTAATGGATCCGTATCAGATCCACAGAGTCCGTAACTGTCCGTATCATATCCGCAGAGTCCGCAGGATCCGCGTCGAAATTTTGAAAAGTTTCAAAATTCGGGCGCGGATGAGTAAACCGTAATGGTGCGTTACTAAACGCATATACCCGCATCTATCCGTATCTAATCCGTGTCGCATACGTATCTATTCCGTATCTAATCCGTTATTGAACCTATCATTTCGCAGTCTAACTGCAAGTAGAGGACCGATACGGTTTCAAGCGGATTGTTACCTTTAGTTACGGGTCTCGTTCGGCGTACTGTAACGGACTGTCTTCTGCAGTAACGTTTCAATACAAAATGGTTGCGTTCCAATACTGACAGATACGTACAGGATGGCTTAGAGAGGCGGCTGTACGGCAACAACACCAGTAGGGGGGGGGGGGGGGCAAAGAGACAGAGACTGTATCTCAAGGACTACTACAACAGAGAGGCCGGGTCGGTGCAATGGCAGTGACGTATGATGCAGTTATGGTGCGATGTTATGTTTCCTATTTGTAAGGGCGCGTTTACAAGACCAAAGTTTCTATGACAAAGTAGGTTTGTCACAGAAAAAAATGCTCGTGTAAATGCCAAAATATGACAATGTTTCTATGACTAATATATATACTGAACGCCAAAAGAAACGCATACAAGTTTAGGTTCAGTTTTCTTCTGTCAACTGATTTATGGTTTTAAATCATATATAGCAGAAAACACTACTGAGGTCTGCCAACAATATAAACTTATCTTCTTGCAAAATTAAACTTGGATTAAAGAGTTATCTCAATTTATCATGAAACATTTAAAGTTGTTGTAAGAGTTGTCTTTCCTTTGGCGGCATAACAAATTATAAAACGTCGGTTTTATTACCATGGTATTCTTCTTAGGAACATGACAGCAGTTTGAAGTTGAATAGTTCTTAAATTATCTCCCTTGCAATTAAACAAATAGCAAAATGGGAAGTCCAATAACACCAAAAGTTCTGCAGTGCTGCGAAAAATTTCTTTGCAAACCTTTTCATTTTACTCTTGTTAATTCATTTAACCTCTTTGTATAAATGGTTTCTGTTCGTTTCAAGAAATACAGGGTGTTAAAAAGTCTATGGAAATCCAATGGTAAGCCAGTGTTACTGTTTCTACTGACAACTTTCACCTGATTGTTTCTCTAAAACACAAGGCTCGACTGCTTTGATTTTTTCGATGTTTCTTACCCTTGCCACGGAATTATGTCTGGAGAAAATAATCAGCTGAGCATTATAAGGAAATTAAAATTCAGCTTCTGAAAGTATAGTGACTTTAAGTTTAACCCCATCACAAAAGAAAGCGTTCTAATCTCGAAAGTTTATGGAATATCGATGCGTTAAAGTGCTCATTCTGTCGGAATATCATAAACATAGAAACTCAAAATGTCTAAATAAGAGTATATACCTATACCTTCAAATAAACTGGGCGTGTACATTGTATGCGTTTCTTTTGGCGTTCAGTATATATGGTAAAGTTACTTCGATAAATTAAATTTGTCCGTGTAAACGGAGAACTTTGCTAAAGATTATGTAACAAAGAACATTGCTATAAGAGTGGAAAATGTGACAAAGATTTTGTTTCATCGCTGCAGGTAACTTTGACGAATAATATTTGGTCGTGTGAACACTGCAGCAAATATTTCATTGCCAAAGTTTATGTGACAAAGATTCTATGGCAAATTTTCTGTAACAAATAATTTGCTCCGTGTAAACGCAAAATGTTTGTCATACTTTCTTTGTTAAAGTTTCTGTGACATAGAAACTTTGCTCGTGTAAACGCGCCCTAACAGTGGGGCCATCTTTTCATTAACTTGCCAATGGCAAAAGTAGGGCCATCATTTCATAAACTTATTTGACTTTTATCGATTCGAATTAGTTGTCCAATAAAGGGCAAAGTTAAATGGTGAAATGAAGCAATAAATATCTACTGGTCAGGCTTGAGTAGCCGAAACTTCGAAGATGGCCCATGTTCCTTCTTTCGAATGTGTTCTGTGCTCTTGAATGAACTCTTTTAGATTTCTATTTTACTTCAGCGCCACTGGTGTCGTGCCGTGCGGCGACCGTAAAGCGTCTCCCCGTACGTCATGTATAGTGCAGATTATACATAATTTTTCCTTTGAGGTCAAGAAAATATTCTGAGAAATCAGAAATTTTTGATTGGTTTAGATTTATAGTCTAGATAGTTGCTCTTTTTTTCCTTTTAGATCTTTTATGGTACAAATCAGTCTTTGAATTAACTGCCTGATCAAAATTAAGAAATTACATTATGCTTTCTCTGTTTTTTGTAACCAAATCATATCGGGGTCACTGATGCGGTTTGCGTTGCCGAATTCTCGAAGTATGGTCAATGGACCTTCCTTCAAATATGTGCAGTGTTCTTAAAGGATTTGTATAGCATCTACTCTATCAACTGCAGACTGAATATCTATGTCAACCAAGCAGTAAATGGGTACTTTTTTCAAATCAGGGAAGGACAAGGCAGCGACAGGAAGAGATGGGCTTCGCCTTTCATATGCTGTGCCCAAGATACATTGACCCTAACCACCTACCCCAATCCTCCTCCTCCTCCTCCCCCAAGCCACCGCCCCTACGGTCATTAGGCTATAGGAAACCTTTACCTTTACCCAGTTTATAGTTTAGATCCAGGTATACAAATTTAAATAAATATCTAATCCTTCATGAGCACAGAACACTAAACACATTCGAGAGAAGGAGCATAGGCCATACTTCGAGGTTACGATTACTAGAGCCTCATCAATGATCCTGACATGACCCATAAATTCCGTAACTAAAGGTCAATATCCGTATAAAACCGTGTCAGTCTTCAACTTTGGACTGCGGAATGATGGGTTCAGTTACGGATAAGATTCGGAATAGATACAAATGAGACACGGATTAGATACGGATAGATGCAGATAAATGCGTTCAGTTACGGACTTTTACGGTTTACTCATCCGCGCCCGAATTTTGAACCTTTTCAAAATTTCGATGCGGATCCTGCGGACCCTGCGGATATGATACGGACAGTAACGGACTCTGTGGATGCGATACGATCCATTACGGATTAAATGGATGGATACGAATAGATACGGACGGGCCATCCGTAGCATCCGCAGAATCCGTATATGTGTGTGTGACTGGGGCATCATATCCGTTTACCATAAAGGATAGGTGTGAACTTTCTCTTTTTTTTAAAAAAGGAGGGAGAATAATAATTCTGATTTTTAAAGAAAATGGATTAGAAATTGGCTTTTGGTATATAGGGTCAAGTCGGGTGGGTTCGGACGGCGGATGAGTTCGGACATACCATTCCAAACAGTGAAAATCCGGATGAGACGACTCAAATGAGCCGTCTCAACTGGATATCCACTGTTTGCTCAATTATTTTTGCTTTAATTCCAAACGACTGACATGTGGGGGGAACCATGTTACTGTCCGAATTAACCTGCAGTCCGAACATACATGGCTTGACCCTACGGGAAGTCTATGGCTGTGAAAATGGTAAATAAGGTATTATACACAGTTCCGAGAATAGCCGCTAAGCTCCGCCTGCTTAGTTACTGTTACTATGTCTCACAAGCTTTACATAAAAATGGCGGGTGAACAAATGACAAATGCAAGTGTCTGATAAATGTTGGCGATCTATGGCGAAGAATTAGCCTCCTCATGGCCTACACATGGCAGTTGGCGCATCATGCATTCCCGATGCGTTATGTTCTTGCAAAGCAGGGTAAATTTATTAGAAGTGGTGTTAGTTTGTTTTCTTTAAACAGGTGTACATCCCTTCATTAACTGTAAGGTAAAATCACAGACTTGTGTTGGGTATTGACCACGTGCGATTTGTTTGTGAGACTATGTCACGTGCTAAGCTGTCGTTGCATTGGCCAGGTATACGATATCATGTGATTTTCAGTGACGTTCTTGGTGTGGCTCGGAACTGTGTATTGTTGTGGTAATCCGTATGAAAGATTAAAGTTGTCCCATGTAGGTACGTTTTGGTGCCTTTGAAGGGTCATCGCAGCTGAGAACCAGGAGAGCACAAAGAAACCCTATATACCCGGTTAAATGTCTCTTTGGATACTGTTTACTGTACTATTCTTTAGTACCATATATACTGGGACTCCTTTATTGTTATACAGAAACTTGGACAGTGATGTGAACAATGCAGACCCTGACCAGACAGTCGTTTAGAGACGGTCTCGTCTGGGCCTGCATTGTTTTTATGTGGTATTGTGGATTGATCACCGTTTCATCTAATCGTTTTTTTTTTTTGTATTTGAGGAAAAGAAGGATGAGAATAGCGTTTTAGGCCGACATTTTCCGGCGGTGGTTAAATAAAAGTTATATAAACATTTAGAAGGCGGTATTATTTTCAGATTCTGTAATGTTAATTCAGAATGGTCTGGATTTACTATTACGTTTTGCACAATTATAGTTTGAGTAGCTCTAAAACGATGGTCCGACGGGGCACCTGACGCAGGATGGACGTAGGGTCAACGTCATTTGACGTCGAATCAGCGTCCATTCGGCTTTGTGTGCCTGCTGGGACGATCTTTACTGAAGTATTAGCTTTCCATTAACATATGACAATGAATTGTTAGGCGATCTGTTAGAAAATGTCTAAATCTTCATCTTCTTTTTTTTTTTTTTTGTAATTAGATATTATGATTATTGTTACCGTTGTTGCTGTCCAAAGTGTGAATGGGATCATACTTAAAACGTGATTATATTTTTTTAACTATTTGTTCAGGGTTAACAGTTTCAATATAATATCACTGTACTAGTTGGTACTTGCCTGGGAAAGAATAATTAACCCTTGTCTAGGAAAAAAAGATAGCCAAAAACAAGTACGTTTACTAGTCCTCACAATCACACTGGTCTGGAACTTGGCACGGGCGGCGAGATCAACGTACTATACAACTCGATTTAATCTTACTCTAATGTTTTTACGGACTCGGAAGTTTGTTAGAATCACTAATAGTTAGACCAGATTTCTGGAGACATTTGGTCTCGTATGAAGCTGCTCCGTCATCTCGTTATCATGTCTCTTTGTAGCTTTAAATTTGTTATCGAGCATTTCTTGATTATTTTACTTTTGATTCCCATTTAAAGAGTCTGGTGTACGATGGCCAGTGAGACTATAGTTCGGAAACAAATTTAACCCGAGGAGAGGAACAAGCGGGTTTCCTGTGCGTTTTCATCGTTGCCTGTGTTGAGTGCCAGACCGGTCTGATAATAGAGCGGACGAATATGCGGGCTATTTAAATTTATGGTCCGTTGGACCTTACCTTGAAACCTGCTTTGATAATTAGATAGTCATCCCCCCGCCGCCCCCCCCCCCCCCCGCCTAAAAAAAAAAAAAGCATGAGCCCACAAACAGGCCCGCACCGTAAACTCTCACTAAAATAAGCCCGTAAACGCTAACTCTGTCATTTTGGGAGTTTTCTTTGCATGCTCTTCAGGAGATGTAGATGGGTATGGAAATAGGTGAGCAAATTGTTTGGGCCACCGGATTGCTGCGGCTACTCAGGTGGAGGGTATATCGAGTGCGATTCTCCCATTAATGAGACCTTTTTACTCTTATTGTTTTTTGTTTCGCCTAAAAGACTGAGACCGGCCATTAAATTTCTCTATCCTGGTGATTTTGCTCTCCGCGAGTCCAAAACTTCTGCGCGCTTCAACAGATTTTCGGAATATTTTTCATTTTTCTATAGCTTATTCTAGGGCGCCCCGAGGTATGCTCCAAAAATGGTAATGGTCGACTGTTTTCTGACGATATTATGACAGTTGAAATTTGTCCGGTTGCAGCCACAAAAGTGAAAGTTTTTGGTTAAAGATTTTTCCTTTGTTTAGATGCTTATATATATTGTCAAATCGTCTAAGGTTGGTTTTATATTTGGTATGGACCTCTCTTTGGAAAATTGGGTCATATGATACTAAGAATGCCCCATACTGTTAACAAGTCTCTGTGACCCACATATCATGGTTGAGTGACTTTGCTTTGTGTCTTTAATATTTCATTATGGGTAAGTACCAAACTTGGGTTAATTTGTCACAAAAATTAAAGATGACCATATATAACTCGTTGGCTATGGTGGCCTATATTTCATGATTGAGTGGTTTTGCTCTATATCTGCAAACCTATTAAATACATCTGTATCATATCTTTGCGATACTATGAATGACCCCGCTCTCTTTTAGGTCACTGTGACCTGTATTTCCCGAGTCATTGATTTTGCCCTATATTTCGAGCACTGTTTGATGGGAATATAACATACTTGGGACAATGGCTCAGTCTAACACTTGGAAGGACTTAATACCTTTTGGAGGTAACCGGGTCTCATATTTCATGGTCCAGGTATTCGGAGGTAACTGGGGCTCATATTTCATGGTCCAATGCTTTTCTTTATTATTATTATTATTATTATTTATATCTTTAACAGTAATTAACGCATTATGCTTGGGTTAATGAATTATTGTGATAGTATGAATGACCATATATTATTCGTACCTCACTTCGACCTGTATATCATGGTCTAGTGAGTTTGGCCGTTCATCCTGAGTTAAACAGATATGCATTTTAAAATGGCGATATTTCAGACAAAAATAGCGTCCTACGGAAAATTCTAGTCCATTTCCGCATAAAACAAGAAATATAAATATTTTTGTTTAGGTATGCATTAGGGTATAATGCAGCAGAGCAGGATCGTCTGCCAACGATTATTTGTGGAAATTTGGGCTTATCACAAATGACTATTAGTTGAGTATATCTGACATGGATATTCGAGAGTTTCTTTTTTTTTTTTTTGTCGTTTCTTGAATAATGTGTTCCATCGGACGCGGAACGCCGAGTCGGGGCCGAATCGGCGTGGGTGTGTACCGCATGTGTGTTAGAGGAGGGGAGGGAGGTGGGGGCGGGGAGGGGGGCACTTTGAATTTCCGAGTAGAGGATTTGTTTTCAAATTGACTTATCTGGTGCTGTAAATAGTTTGTGTTTGTGTGGGCTAACGCTTGTATGTATCATTAGAGAATCCTTTCTCCCTTTTGAGGTGTCAAAATGTGTGTTCAATATTTTATGTTTGTTATAGTTATTAGGCCAAAATTGGTATGTTTTTTGGGTAATACCTGGAATAAAATTCTGACAAAGAAAATAGTATTTAAAATTATATTTATCCTGGACTTTGTTAAAGATCGTATACTTATAATTGGTCTTATATGGGCAGACTATAAACAGCACTTTCATATCAAATGATAAAAATGTCTACTGCGGTCACTTCTGCTAGTATGAACTGTCAGGGCCTTTCGAACAAAGCTGCGAGAGCTGATACTTTAAATTTTCTTAGAACTAAAAAATTCTCAGTATATATGTTGCAAGATACCCATTTTGTTACAAAAGAAGAAAATTATATTAGAACACAATGGGGCTATGAATGTTATTTTAGCAATTGTTCATCCAATTCAAGGGGTGTAGCAATATTGTTTAATAATAACTTTGAATTTAAGGTTCATGATGTAGAGAAAGATGATAACGGAAATAAACTAATTTTGGACATTACCATTGAAGGTAAACGATTGACCTTAATTAATATTTATGGTCCTAATAGAGATGATCCTGAATTCTATCAGGGCATATTAAATTCTATTGTTGCATATAATAACCCGGTTATTCTTGCTGGCGATTTTAATTTAGTAATCAATCCGGAGATGGATCTACAGGAGTATGTAAATGTAAATAACCCAAAAGCACGCGAGCAAGTTCTAAATATGATGTTCGAATGCAACTTACTAGACGTATGGAGAGACCTGAATTTAGAAAAATATCAATATACATGGAGACGAAAACATACAAATAAAAAGGCAAGACTCGATTTCTTCTTAATTTCAGAATGCTTCTTAACGGATGTAAATGAAACAAAACTATTATCTGGATACAAAACGGACCACTCTTTAGTTTTGCTTAAGTTAGATGTAGGTAAATTTCAAAAAGGTACATCGTATTGGAAATTTAATAATTCATTATTACGAGACGCAAAGTATGTGGAATCAGTTAAGAAAGTAATAAATAGCACATAGCTTTTATATGTAGTAGAAAATCAGTCGCTTAATTCAAATATAAATAATTTGCCATTGCAAGATATAAAATTTTCTATCGATGATAGTTTATTTTTTGATGTCCTCTTAATGGAGATAAGAGGCAAAACTATTGCGTATGCATCATATAAAAAAAGGTAGAGGAAAGTAAGGAAAAAAAATATATGAAGAAATTGATAAGTTAGAAAAGGAAGAAAACATTAATTTTACTTTATTAGATACTAAACGTAAAGAATTGTATGACATTAGGCCGAAAAAAATGGAAGGAGTAAAAATAAGATCAAGACCAAGATGGGTAAGTGATGGAGAAAAAATGACAAAATATTTCTGAAATATGGAAAGTCGGAATTTTACAAGTAAATATATGAATAGCTTAATTAACGATAATGGAGACATTCTGAAAAATCAGTCAGATATACTAACAGAAACAATGCTTTTCTATAAACAACTTTATTCTAAAAAAGATACCACTGACGTCGATTTAGATGAATTGTTAGGTAACTATTGTATACCAAAACTAGACGAATCAGAAAAAATAAAATTAGAAGGAAAAATTACTTATGCTGAAATACTTTTGTGTCTTAAAAAAGCTTCCAATAATACAAGCCCCGGCTTTGATGGATTTACTTACGAATTTTTCAAATTTTTTTGGAATGATATAGGCTTTTTTTTGCTTAGAGCAATAAATGCTTGCTTTGAAAATGAAAATTTATTGGACTCATTAAAGCGTGGAGTCATAACTTGCATCCCAAAAGGTAATAAAGATAAATCATTTCTAAAAACTTGGAGGCCGATATCACTTCTAAATACGTCTTACAAATTAGCTTCGTCGTGCAATGCGGAAAGGCTTAAAACAGTTCTGCCTAAAATAATCAATGAAGATCAGACAGGATTTATCACAGGGCGATATATTGGAGAAAATCTAAGATTATTATACGATACAATATTTTACACTAAAAAACAGCAAATTCCTGGAATGCTTCTTTTGATAGATTTCGAAAAGGCCTTTGACTCGGTGTCATGGGATTTCCTATTTAAAACGCTAGACTTTTTTAATTTTGGGATTGATTTTAAGAAGTGGGTTAAAATGTTTTATAAAAATAGTCAGTCTTGTGTAATTGTCAATGGGCATTTATCGGATTGGTTTTATTTGCACCGTGGCTGCCGACAAGGTGATCCGTTATCGCCGTATTTATTCATTGTTTGTGCAGAAATACTGGCTGCCCTTATAAGAAACAATGAGGGTATTAAAGGTATAAGAATAGGAAATGCTGAAGTTCTCATTTCGCAGTATGCTGATGACACCTCTATAATTCTTGATGGGTCCAAAACATCTCTCGAAAATTGTTTGAAGGTTTTAAAACTATATGCCAATGCCTCCGGCCTTTGTTTAAATATTGATAAGACAAAAGTAGTTTGGATAGGATCAAAAAAAGAAAGTAAAGTAAAATGTTGTGAAAACTATAATCTACATTGGGAAAATAACGAATTTTCAGTTTTAGGAGTAAGATTTCCTCATAATTTGAATGAAATGGTTGAACTAAATTATAATGAAAAGATAAAAGAGATGAGAAAAATTTTCTTAAACTGGTCAAAAAGAATACTTACCCCGCTTGGCAAAATAATTGTTATAAAGAGCTTAGCTTTGTCAAAAATTAATCATTTGATTTTGGCCCTGCCAACGCCGTCAAAAAAAATAATTGATGAAATTCAAAAAATGTTTTACGATTATTTGTGGAATAATAGTCCCGATAAAATAAAACGTGCAGTTATAACACAAAATTATAAAGAAGGAGGTGTTAGAATGGTCGATGTTTATATGTTTATGAATGCTTTGAAAATAATCTGGATAAGAAAAATTTTGGGAAACGAAAATAAGTATTCACTCATAGTAAAAAATCTGGTCCCTGATATTTTTGAAAGTTTCAAATATGGAAATGCTTATCTGGTAACCAATAGAATTCAAATTGATAATATCTTTTGGAAAGATGTGGCAGATAGTTTTAATTTGTTTTTAAAGCAGATAAGACCATCTGATTGGGATGAATTATTAAGAGTTCCAATCTGGCATAACTACTTTATAAAGGTCGGAGGCAGTGCCGTATTTTATAGAAACTGGATGGAAAATGGTATAATATTAATAAACGATTTGCTTGATTTAAATGGAGAATTAATAAATTATAAAACCTTCAGAACACAATTTGCAGTAAATACGAATGTCCTCCAGTTTGAAGGTTTAATAAGAAGTATTAAAAAGTACATATCGACTTTTAAAGGTAGGTTCCTGTGCTAGCGATGTCAATTATGTCCACAAAATAATTTCGTCTTTTTCTGAGCAGTATTGAATTCTCTTATTTTTCTGAATTTGTTGCTACTGAGAAACTCGTCAGATGTTAGAGAAAATAGTCGTTTTCCCTTTTGGTTTATTTTCTTTCGTTGGAATTCCAGTTCTAAAAATAACTATGTTTATTATGTCTATAAGTGCGCGATTTCTGATGCCATTCTCCAAAGGTCAATTGTCCCTTGACGTGAGCTCTCCTAGAGGTCCTGACATGGCGGATGGGTTAAAACTATTCCAAAATGCAATGCAGCATGACATCAGCTGCGTTATCTATTTTTGGCGCGAACTAAAAATAGCGCTAACTATTGTGCGAAGCACAGTTAGGAAATCCCTTGCAAAACAACTTTTCTAATACTCTTTTTGATTTACACTTTTTAGTGAAACTTATTAATTCCCTTTTATAAGTGCTTTCCGACAACTTGGATGAAAGTTCATCAAAATTATGATGCATTCCAAAGTACAGGAACCTACCTTTAACTTTGAACCGTATCAATATCGACAAGAAAATCCAACCTGTCCGTATCCCCTGTCTTGCATCTTGAAAACTAAAAAAGGATGCAGAAACATATATGATAAATTCGTTGTTAAAAATAAGTTACCAATGTCGGTTATTAAATGGCAAACAGAATTAAACCTAAACCAAGTGTCAAACTGGGGGAAAATATTGGAATTACCATTTAAAACTACTAAAGATACGAATTTGAGATGGTTGCAGATGAGGATAAACCATAGGATTTTAGGAACAAACTATCTTCTTTCAAAAATGAAATTGAAATTAGATGATAAATGTACATTCTGTAGGCTCGAAAAAGAAACAATAAAGCATATGTTTTGGGAGTGTGATACTGTGGCCTACTTTTGGGAAGGACTACAATTTTTACTTAGAGAAAACTGTGATTTAGAAAACATCAGATTTTCTGTAACAGATATTATTTTCGGAAATCCAAATTTTGAAAACTTGTTAAATGAAATATTGCTTTTAGGTAAGCGGTTTATTTATCGAACGAAAATGGAGAATAAATACCCTCGTTGATAAGTTTTCAAAAAGTATTTTCTTTTCATTTTCAGAGTGATAAATATACTGCTGCGAAATGTCAAACTCAGCATATCTTTGAACAAAAGTGGGATAGATATAAAGAGTTGTTTTAGGAGAATATTTTATAGTTAGAATGTAACTGGAATAGTAAATGTGTTCTTGTTAGCCATGTGGCTAGTTTCAGGTAGTCATTGTAAGCCTTGTTATAAAATATGTAGTGGATTTTGGCCTTTGCTTTGTTTTGTTTTCGTGTCTTTTGTTCTTTTTCTTTTCTTTTCTATTTGTAAAATCAAGATTACACTTAGCTTCAGAGCCCCAGATGAGAAGGGGGGACGGGGACGGTTGGGAGGTGCTTCTAAGTTTTTCTTCACGTGTTGTTTCCCCTCCGTGGAATTGTTGTATAGAGACAGTTCTAATGAGGAGCCAAAACAGGTGTCTTTTTATGGAGAGGTAGGGGTTATCCTGGAATCGTCCTCGAAACCGCACCTTATCTGGGACTGTGTTAGCTTGTTGAAGTACAACTGATCTGATATGGCAGTTATACTCAGAATATAGATATGTACTGTAAACTATCTGTACTTACAAATATTAATAGTTTGCGATAGGCCTTATTGCAGTCTGTCCTTTAGAAGTGATACAGGAATTACCAAGAGTGTGTAATTGTACTTATTTTCACGGATACTAATTTGCAATGGAACATTCGTCCGCGGTTTCGCATTTTATTTCAGGGTGCCCACTCTTCACTGAAAATGAAATTTCTAGATTTTCCGTGACCTTCCCTGACCTAATTCCTTTCTCCCTGACCGAAAAGTAAACTGTCATAACTTCCACTTCGGCCCTAAGGTTACGCTTGCAGTACCCGTTTTGGGATCCTGAAATATTTCAAAGCTTTGCAACAATACATACTGGCGTAAACCACTTGTTTCGGAGAGATATTTGTGGGGGAGCTCAGCACAGAACTATCATCAAACATTCTAACCATCAAAATTTTTCCTCCTTGTTTTTAGTCCAAAATATAGGAAATTCCCTGACTTTTTCCCGGCTTTTTAGCATTTAAGGATTTCCCTGACCAATTTTCAAAATTCTCAGATTTTCCCTGACCTTGAAGAAAATTCATATTTCCCTGGCTTTCCTTGTCCCTGAAGAAAATTTCTCCTGATTTTCCTTGACCAGTGGGCACCCTGTTAATGTTTTTTAATAGAAGTTGGGATCAGCGAGTATTGTTTCTTGTTGTACGACTTTTCACAGGGTGGCCAATCACGTGATTTCAGATGATAGGGTTCACGGAATTTCCACAAAAAGTTTGCTCGATTCAGGTAACATTTTTTTGAATATTTTTGTTAATACTTGTCAGAATTGAATGAAATTTGAAGCAGATACCCCGCAAAAATATACGAAATCCAAGTATGTCATACATTTGCTCTTAAAATGGTTACTTTTAAAGATAGAGCCGAGCAAACGATTTTTTCTCCGAGATTGGGTTCACACACAGAATGAACAATATATGAAAAATGACCATATTTCGATTGTAGTTTGTCTTACTTGTTATCGTTGATTTCCATATCTTTGAAAATGAATACCAAATCTTAATTTAACCAAACCTTGTGCTGGAAACGTGTAATATGCGTATGGAAGTGGTATTTTGAAAATGAGTGGGTTCACACACCAGATTCAGGACAATAGGGTGCACATACACTCTATATGGCTGAGCTTCGCATAGCAATTTCTCGTAAAATAGGTAGAGGATATGCACAAACCTAGTACGTGCATAACCAATATACTAAGAAAAAGACTTTCGCGCACCCGGGTTTTGGGTATAACTGTCTTAACCAGGATTCATTGCAGTATATGTTATTTATAGATGTGTTGTAATGAGCGCCTGAGAGGTTGTTGTGGACATACCTAGAAACTGACTTTGTTGGCTTGCCCGCTTCGGCGGGCGAGCCTATGTATTCAGACCGAATACGACTACCTGTCATGCGCACTCAAGCGGAAGACGCTGGTTTGTTCCCAGCTTCGAGAATGGTCCATAATTGCAAGAGGAGAACCAATATATGGAGAGCGTCTACGGGGCGCAACTTCGTTTGTTGGCTTGCCCGCTTCGGCGGGCGAGCCTATGTATTCAGACCGAATACGACTACCTGTCATGCGCACTCAAGCGGAAGACGCTGGTTTGTTCCCAGCTTCGAGAATGGTCCATAATTGCAAGAGGAGAACCAATATATGGAGAGCGTCTACGGGGCGCAACTTCGTTTGACTGTTTCGGTAGCACTATTGTACCTTAGCACCGAAAAATAACGACACGCCACAATCTGGCACACCAAAATAATCGAACATGTCTAGCTTTCCTTGCCATGCTAAAAACTCAATTTTTTTTATTATCATTATTTATCGGGTGTATTTGAATGTATTTTAATTGTCTACTGTCAAACTGCCAAATAACGACATGCGCAATTCGCGGGCATTATGTAAAACGTGGACTGGACTTGGACTTTGGACCCTGGACTTTGGACTGTGTAAAATCTGGACTCTGGATTTGGGACTATGTAAGACCTGGACCTTGGACTCTGGTATTTGTAAGACCTGGACTTAAATATTCCAACAATAGTTGCTATGCCTGCACAAACAGTTGATGTATTATTGTTTAATGTCCACGGTAAACAGCTATGGTCATGTCTGGACGGTCAGTTAACAAAACCACACTTTTTCTGGGCAGGCTTAAGACCGCCTAAGCGGTTAACTAGTACTAAGTGCTCTTACTTTTACCAGCAACTGACAACTGTCCTTCTTGAATCAGCGGAAGGGGAAATGAAATTAAGTGGCCGGACCGGGTATAGAACCCAGGACCTCTGGCTTACAAGTCAGATGCCCTACCGACTGCACTATGCGGCCCGGCGGCTGTATAATCAGTGTAGAGTGTAGATCCAAATTAGACTGCTGGTTGGAACAGTCTGATCAGGGTCTGTGCCAACAGTTTTATTTAAAAGCATTTACTTGTTTTAAAGACAAGGTGTTTGATGGTATTTACTAGATACTATTTCTTTTTTTTCATAAACGTGCATTGAAATTCAGTTTCATGAAAGTGTCCTATTGAAAAAATTCAATTCAGGAAAACACAACATGTGTTATATGGAAAAATATCAGTATCTTACAATTGCCATCAAACCATCATTTTCTAGGGCTGTGCAATGTCAACATTTACCTTCCTTTTTGAATAAGACTTACTAAATCATAGAAGACTTCTTTTTTTCTTTTGCACTTAATCTCTATATATAATGACCAAATATATGATGACCAAGCACAATACACAAGTGATTCTGAAAACAAACATCCTTTGGGAGCAACAAAAATACACTAATTCCCTCATTGACTTGTAATCATAACCAATTAATTGTTATACTCTATACCACTGTCTTGCCGGGCCGGGCAGCATAGTGCAGTCGGTGGCGCGTATGACTTAAAAACCTGAGGTCCCGGGTTCGATACATGGTCCGGCCGCTTACTTTCGTTTTCCATTCTGCTGATTCAAGAAGGGCGGTTGTCAGCTACTGGCGAAAGTAAATGCAATTAGTACTGGGTATCCGCTTAGGATGGCTAAGCCTGCCCAAGAATAGTGTGGTTAGGTTAACTGACTGTCCTGACATTACCATACACATATCATCTTACAAGTTAAGAACTTGTAAAAGTTCACATACGTTTTTTCCCCTTGTAATAATAGCCATTGTTGCGAACAGTAAGATTTTTTCCATACCAATCTGTCACACATGAGGCTAGTAGGACGAACTACTGCCACTGTATCCTTCAGGAGTCAAGAATCACATATCATCTTACATGTAAGGAACTTGTAAAATTACTGTTCCAATGTAAGATGTATTTTTTCAACATCAAGACATGACGATCTGATAGTAAACATAACTTTGTCCCTGACCGAACAGTCCAGGGAATATAGCAATCATATTTCCGTCCGCCTGTCTCAGTACGTATGTTAGTACGTCCGTTTATATTTTTTGTCCACTGTGTAACTTGAATACCCTTTGGACCATTTACATTACACTTCACCAGTTATGTGTAGTCCATTTACTTCAAAGCGCAAACACAATTCTTCTTAGTTTCAAACACAAAAAAAACACGAAATGCCCAGTAAATCTTCTGATGTCTGATTTCTTATAACAACATGACAGAATACGAAAAATCCTCATTTTTAAATGCTTTTATGAAATATTTTCCATTAGCAGTAATGCTAAAATTGACCTTTTCACTGAAGGTTATCATATAATTGTCAGAACAGCCAGAATGTAACGTAACCTCATTGTTTACTACATTTGTGGACGTTTTAAAATGAAGAAAGTGTCTCCAAGTAAAATACCATCTCCCAAGACCACAACCTATAAACCACAAAAGACCATAAACATTGAACTACATGTATTTCGGAAACAAAATGCTAACTTGGCAAGCCTTTCCTTTTAAAAGGAAACTTTAATTTTTAATATCAAAGCAACTTTCAATGTCAATCTTTTATGTAAGTGCGCACTGTGGAGGATGTCATTAAGCCACCTTCCCCCCCCCCCACCCCCACCCCAGTAGCCTGCTACTGACCGTTCTAAAGCAGTGATTTTGGTGTAATTCTTGCTTTATGTTGATTAGAGTAGGTATTTCATATTGTATTTCGTATTCTATTGTTAGTTAGTTATTGTATGCAGTAGTGGATCAATTACCTCGGTTGGGAAAGAGAGGGCTAATTTTGCTGCTATTGTTTACATGTAATTTTGGGGTTTCTGTTTGGAGGAGGTTTCTCTTCCTCTTGGTACTTGGTATGGGCTGCGTTATTTTGTTGTGGCACTCCCTAGACTTTCCATTAATTAATTTAAAAGTTAATTACGACAAAAATGCTGTAGACAGGGAAGATTTAATTAAAACATCGACGCCTAAGACATTTAAACTCCAAACGTAACCATTACACAGCAAAGCAGTTCATAATTCAACAATTGATTGGTCAAGTACCTTTATTTAAGCTCCAACGGACATTATTGGCAATTTTGCATCTTTTAAAAGGTGTCATTTAAACACTTTGAATGCAGATAGTTTTTGTATTGGAACCTTAGTTTTCAGTTTTAAATTCATCCAACTGTTGCAGAATGATCTTCTAAGTAACGCCATATAGCATTAGATGTGACCATTTCTGATTAAGAGAACTATCTTAAACCCAAATATGCAGAACATTTTACTTAGGGCACATAAAAAGTTAGGGAAAGATTCACAATGTATGTTATACTGATAGACGCAGACAAAACATCATACATCTACATAGATAAGGGGTAGCCCTAGACTTCAGTGCATGCCCAGCAGGCACATAACGTCAAAATGACGTCATACTGACGTCGATGCGACGTCTTTACGTCGCATCGACGTCAGTACGACGTCATTTCAACGTCATGTGCCTGCTGGGTGGTTACCTTAAAACACATCTTCAGTCAGTACATCTTCATATGATTCTTTGATCTTTCTTTTGTCAGTTTGCTACCAAATAGTAAAATGACTGTGAAACTGACACTCTAATTAAAACAACGATTCAGGGAGTGCCATGTCCAGAAGGCGCCACAGGAAATCGAACACAACAACAAGCGCTCAACAAGAAGAACAACTACACCATCCCCTTCATATTTATATGGCAAACACACTTCATATTTTAACCATAAGATGACTGAGGCTGTCTCATCGTAATTATGTTCTCGCCAGATAATTGATTTTTTATATGAAAAGGAAATATCACGTGCTAGGTTTGTGCATATCCTCTACCTATTTTACGAGAAATTGCTATGCGAAGCTCAGCCACATAGAGTGTATGTGCACCCTATCGTCCTGAATCTGGTGTGTGAACCCACTCATTTTCAAAATACCACTTCCATACGCATATTACACGTTTCCAGCACAAGGTTTGATTAAATTAAGATTTGGTATTCATTTTCAAAGCTATGGAAATCAACGATAACAAGTAAGACAAACTACAATCGAAATATGGTCATTTTTCATATATTGTTCATTCTGTGTGTGAACCCAATCTCGGAGAAAAAATCGTTTGCTCGGCTCTATCTTTAAAAGTAAACATTTTAAGAGCAAATGTATGACATATTTGGATTTCGTATATTTTTGCGGGGTATCTGCTTCAAATTTCATTCAATTCTGACAAGTATTAACAAAAATATTCAAGAAAATGTTACCTGAATCGAGCAAACTTTTTGTGGAAATTCCGTGAACCCTATCATCTGAAATCACGTGATTGGCCACCCTGTTTCAGGTCAAAAAACGATTCTCGTGGGTGTGTGAATGGATACCTTACCTTAGGATTTGTATAGCACCTGCACATTCCCGCGAGCTGATCGGGATCACCCTTTTCGTATGTTTTTAAAAACATGAGAGAATTGAGACAGAGGAAGCTAGCTCGCGCGGATGTGCAGACCCGGATATGTCTTTTTCAGTGTGTTATTAAGATTCTAAGGGTCCCTTTCTTGGACAACACCAGTCATTTATACATAGGTGTATGTATATGTGTGTAAACTCGCAAACATGTGTGAAATATTATTACTGTAATGAATGATCCTCATTTTTCCCTTGGTTCATCTCTAACAATTTCAGTTCTGAAAATGTCAGTTTGAGATTTGTTCTAGCATTTGAAATCACCATGTACAGTCGACACCCTGTGTCTCGAACACTGATACCTCAAAGTGTCTTCCTATATCAAAGAATTTATTTCTTATTCTTATTTGCATTTCGAATCCGGGTTGTCTCAAACTACTGATGTCTCGGAGTAAGTATTCTGGTACTAGAAAAATTGCTTCGGGATATCGGTGGTTTGGGCCAAAGTTCGACCTCGAGACATCGGGAGTTGACTGTATGTAACTCTGAATGGGAACATTAAAGTACTTTCTGTAATTCTACCCGCTAGATATCCATAAAAGTTATGTATTGGAACGTTTAAGGTGTGGTGGAGACAACCTTTAAAAAAATGGGGATCATTTATATCTAAGCTTGAAATACGAAGGTAAAACTGTCAGTTTATGTCATTTGTTTCATGTGTAATCTTGGAAAATAATAATAATAAAAAAAAAAAAAAAATTGATCAGACTCTTTGGTAAGCCCTTAAAGGGTAGCTAAGGGTCTTAGCTACTGCCATGCGGCCAACGAAGACGCTGATCAGACTGGGCGGATGCCCAGGCTGATCTGAGTCTGCGCTGGGCGCACAACTACATTGTTGGTATTCTCGAGTCGCGGTTCATATCTAAAAAACAGAACTCCTAGAATAATAAATGGAATTGTCAAAAATGGAACAGTTTGATCAAACAATGTAACAAAGCGTCCAAAAATAATCATAAGAGCCACGACACGAGAAAACAAACAAAGTTGCCTTGCGCCCAGCGCAGACTCAGATCAACCTGGGCATCCAACAAATTTGATCTTCGGCAAGTCTTTAAAGGGTAGCTAAGGATCGGAGCTACCTCCATGCGGCCAGCGAAGACGCTGATCAGACTGGGCGGATGCCCAGGCTGATATAAGTCTGCGCTGGACGCACAACCACATCGTGCGTTTTCTCGTGTCGCGGTTCATATGTAAAGACAAAACTCCTAGAATAGTAAATGTAACTCTCAAAAATGGAACAGTTGGGTTAAACAAAGCAGTAAAGCGTCTAAAAAGCATTAATTGAGCCGCGACTCGAGGAAACCACCAAAGTGGTTGTCGCAGACTCAGATCGGCCTGGGAATCTGTTGAGTCTGACAAGACACTTCGCTTATCGCTTAAAGGGTAGCAAAGGGTCTAAGCTTTCTTCATGCGTTCTTTATACGTTGTCCATTAAAACGTCGCGTTTTCTAATGGCGAAATTGTGTCGTTTTAGTGCAAATTTTGCTAATGAAATGCGATTTTAATGCCCTTTGATAAATAGAATCTTGCATTGGTGCTCCTTTATTATTGAATTAATTAAACTCGTTGGGGAAACCGATAAGATGCTCGGCAAAGCCTCTCATCTTATCTTTTTCCCCAACTCGTTTAATAAATTCAATAATGCATGAGCACTCATGTAAGATCCTCTATTTAACGTCCGAAAATGACCCAGATTGATCAAACAATGCAGTAAAGCTTCAAAGTCTGCAGCTTGAATGGCAAACATTGTGGGTGAACATTATTTAAAAGGGAACTGTCGCCTTACTGCCATTTCCGCATGTGAAATAGATCAGCACTGTTTCCTTATACCTATCTGTCCCAATAATTTGAATTTTACGATACTGATTCTTTTTATTGCAGTCTTAAACAGTACAGATACGTGTGAAAAATAACAAAAATGACTCTTTCGGAAATAAACATATATTGTATTTGTCTGCTTGCTGGGATCGTTCTATATCCTTCCGCTGGTAGTAAACTTGTCACTAGTCAGGCATTTACGAGGCCTTACCAGAACATAACATCTGAAAGTAGAAGACAAGATGTCATCTTCAGGATTGGTAGGGCGTTATGTCCGTATTCAGATTCCTGTCGGAGGAAAAAAGAGGTGAATTATGATTTCAAAATGGCTCCCTGCTGTGCGGAGTGTTCTTGTGACGATTCATGTTGGAAAACAGGTACCTGCTGTCCCGATAAAGAAGTCATTGACGAACGGGAACCATCTCAGAGCTGTCACGAATCCCTTGTCAAGAAATCGAAAGGATCAACGGTTGACGATGAAATTAACAAAAGTATATGGTCGTATTTTATCATAGATAATTGTCCTGAATCTGAACAAAATGTATCAATCATCAACAAGTGTACACTTACTGACATTGATCATATCAATGATTATCGCTGGGTATCAGACAAAACAAGTGGAACTATATACCAAAACAAATTTTGCGCGGCTTGTCACGGTAGAAAAAATGTTACCCGGTGGCAGCTTGTTACCAGATGTGAAGATGCGCTGTTCGCAAATTTTTATCATTTGAATTCACTGCTTCTCTCTGACAAGTGTGACATTATAAACAGGGAACCAGGTGAAGGTAGTGACGCTGTTTACAAACGATGCATTGTTTCTTTTTACACCCGCTGTAACCAGTCTGGACTTTGGACAAATTATGACCCAGATATTGATTGGGCTTGCAATATGCACAGCTCAGTATTTTCGGTGATTGTAAACAGAAACACAACTTACTATAAAAATGCATTTTGCTATGCGTGCAATCATCCAGGAATAGAGAATACTCCTACAATGTGTATGAAGGTTTTTGATGTTCTTGATAAACTATCCCTCAGAATTTTGATAGATTACGAAAGATATGATAATCTTGGACACGGTCAAATTACGTCCGATTCCGTATGTGAAATATACGAAATATTTGATCCATACATGGTAAGTAGGTTTTTTTTTTTTTGCAATGAGTTATTTTATATCTTTAGTTTTATTCTAGCCTCTAACCTTAGATAATTTGAGCCGCGACACGACAAAACCAGCAATGTGGTTATGCGCACAGCACAGACTCAGATCAGCCTGGGCATCCGCCCAGTCTGATCAGAGTCTTTGCTCTCCGCATAGAGGTAGCTAAAACCTTTAGCTACCCTTTAAGCGCTAAGCAGAGAGTCTGATCAGACTTGGTGGACGTCCAAGCTAACCTGAGTCTTCACTGGGCGCACAACCACTTTGTTGGTTTTCTCGTGTCGCGGCTCATTTGTTTCTACGCCTCTTGTTGTATCCTACTAGCAGATTGTGGGCAAGCTTGACTTTTTTAGGTAGCATTTAGGCTTTAAACACCTCATTCTATGAATGTACATAGTTATGTTTGGTACAGTACTGCATTTTAAAGACGTAAACAATATGTGCAAAGTTCAGCTGTACACAGTCATGGGATGCCTAATTTCAAAAAAAAAAAAAAAAAAGTTATCTCATTATAAAAGTTTCAAAAATTTTCCTCTCATAGCCAAATAAATATATGATGCGGGTATGACCACAAGAAAAGGAGGAAAGTTGGTATGCATTTTAGTTTGCGCTGTTAGATGTTTGTTTTCATTCTCGTCTCTTGAGCTTGAAAGGTTTCTAGGACCTCAGGACAGGCCTTCCGAAGTACATCGGTGTTTATTATGTATCTTCTGCAGACTTCCGTCTTATAACCGGGGTATGATAATATTGCGTGATATCATGTCACTTTAGAACTGCGCTTGCGCGAATATTATACGGTGATGCCTTAAGAAGCGGTCTCTGAAGAGAATTGACTCCATACTGACATTGGCCTTAGCAACAACTATCGATTGGGTAATTGACGTCACCGACTAACTTCATCACGCATTTGCGGTGTCAGCAAGTTCGAACAAAACTGCGTTTGCTGTTAAATCTGCTAATAATGCATGATAAATAGAAAACCATGTAAATATCTAAATCATGTTTAACACGGTCGACAAGAAACAAGTCGCACTGGCTGGCAAGTCTTTGTCATTTCTATACTGTTTCTTGTTTCGCCTGATAAAGCTGATATCAAAAGACACTTACGTGATTTTCCCTATTTTCTCTTTTTAGCAAAGCTGTCCCACTCATTAGCGTGTCACTAAAATCCTTTTAACAATTGCTTTCAATAGCTGTGTTATTATTGCATTTAACAGAAGAAAAAGCTTTGAAAAAATATATTTTTTGTTGCAGTTTTCTTAAAAGTTATTCATGTGATACAACGTACACGTAGTTCAGAAAGACGAAGCATCCTGGTTTTGTATGACAAGAAAAGAAATACATATACAAAAAATTAAAATAAAATGAAATAAAACATTATCTATGTGACTTTGTATGTGTGTGTGTGGGGGGGGGGGGGGGGGTGGCATTGATGCTGGTTGGGGGGGGGGGGAGGGGGGTTAAGGCGGGGGGGGGGGGGGTGGAGGCACATACAGTCATTTTACCGAGTCCTTTGGACATATTCAAAAATCCTCTGCAGTCATGCTGCTTCCCCTAAGTTTTCGTTTTGACACTAAGAGCAGAGTATTCAAGAATTTAAAGTGTGTTTTGCTTACATCTGATAAAGCCTTATAGGATATTGCTGACCAGTACTAAGTGCACATACTTTCGCCAGTAACTGACAACTGCCCTTCTTGCATCAGCGGAAGGAGAAACGAAAGTATGTGGCCAGACCGGGTTTGCCTCTTGTTGTATCCTACCAGCAGATTGTGGGCAAGCTTGACTTTTTTTAAGTAGCATTTAGGCTTTAAAACACCTCATTCTATGAATGTACATAGTTATGTTTGGTACAGTACTGCAATTTAGAAAGAAAAGAAATACATGTACAAAAAATTAAAATAAAAAAAGTATCTATGTGACTTTGTATGTGTGTGTGTGTGGGGGGGGGGGGGGGTGGCATTAATGGTGGGGGGGGGAGGGGGGTTAAGGCGGGGGGGGGGGGGGGGGAGGCACATACAGTCATTTTACCGAGTCCTTTGGACATATTCAAAAATCCTCTGCAGTCATGCTGCTTTCCCTAAGTTTTCGTTTTGACACTAAGAGCAGAGTATTCAAGAATTTAAAGTGTGTTTTGCTTACATCTGATAAAGCCTTATAGGGTATTGTAGTTTGACAATACATTAAAGGGACAGTCTGCAAGTATGACCACTTTTGGAAATTTCATTATCTCGTTTAATCATTGGAAAAGTAGCATAAATATATGCTGCCACCATAAACCTGTTCACTGCAGCTTAAAACTGTACAGAAAAGTGAATAACTTATTATGAAAACGGGGTTTTGTTTGCTGGTAATCATTTACATCCGTCCATAAATTCTAGACAGTTGATTGTTTACATAATTAGTGTTTCGAAACTGATAATTTGTTAAAAGTCCATGAGTCTGGTGAAATTATATCACAATCTTAGAAATATTGTTTTGAAATATGAACCGCGACACGACAAAACCAACAAAGTGGCTGTGCACCCAGCGCAGACTCAGATCAGCCTAGGCGTTCGCCCAGCCTTATCAGAGTCTTCGCGGTCCACATGGAGGTAGCTTAGACCCTTAGCTACCCTTTAAGCGCTTAGCAAAGAGTCTGATCAGAATGGGCGGATGCCAAGGCTGATCTGAGTCTATGCTGGGAGAACAACCACTTTGTTGGTTTTATCGTGCCGCGGCTCAATTATTTCTAAAAACAAAAGTGTAAAAACTGCATCCCTTTCAGCTTTAAAATTTGAGCTTAATTATACTTAAATGTAGGAGCTTATTGTTGGTAACAATTTTAATCACAGACATAAGGAGGAAAATTCTCAGGAACTGACGCAATTCAATCCCAGATCCCACCCAAGACATCATGTGGGAAAAAGACAACACAAAATTAGTCACCACCAAAGACAACGCCAGCGTTACATACGTTAGTGCATTAGAATTTTACCTGAACAAATGGTTGGCCAGATCCCACTAAACTTCAGTTGAGCACATTCGTCTTTCACTAAAACACCCTTTTTCAAGTTCGACCGATCTAGTTTCTTCATCAGTTTTGCGACATGTTTGACGTTGGTAATTATCCGTTTTCAAATGGATATGTCACTCAGTTTATCTCTTTGTCTATGACTTCTTTACATGTTTATAAAAAAAAACATTCAGGGGCAACTCCTGCTGACAAAACTCCATAAACAACGCTTTCAAAATTAAACCATGTTAAACATTTTCTAGGTATTATCGCCGACTGTATAAACGGATTGATAAATATTACATTGGCTTGAAAACACTTTGGACCTGACATTTATGGTAACTTTAGAAGAATTGTCGAGGGGTCCAGGTTTTCGGATCAATTCGAAAAGATTGTTAATTGTTACGGAAAAAAATATTATACAGTTTTAGGTTATGACATGGGTGTTATACGACAGACCGTTAACCTAGTTTTTAATCCGACAATGGTTTACAGATGTGCTTCATCTTTAATTACACGACGCTATGTCAGACCTCGAACATAGTGACGATCGCGACCAAAATTTTTTGTCCGTGGGTCGATGCCTTCTGTGAAGTTCTATGACTATATCCTAAATGGTTCAGTAGTTATCGCAGTTTTAGACGGAATGAGGCGGAAGGACAGAAACTCGGCATGTCTAAATGGTTTGTGCTTGCTCAGACCAAACATTCCAACGCAGTTTTCTACTGCTAATTTACCGCAACTTGATTAGGCAAGATCGTTGAAAAAAAAGTTTATATTTCAATAAGCCCCGGAAACTAGAAACCGGGAACTACTTGGACTAATTTCTTTGAGGCAGCTACTAAAATACTCATGAACGAGTTGAAATTATAAAAAACATAATTTATTTTTGTGGATTTTATGATTTGTTAACGCCAGCGAATCACTCACAAACTTAACACAAAGTCCTTCGGCTTTATTCAGTTTGTGAGTTGTTCGCGGGCGATCACACATCATTAAAATCACAAAAATAAAATTCATTCATAGACTGAATGTCGATAGCGGTGGAGGATAAAATAGCGGGTAGACATGGAGGTTTACCCATTCTTACAAATTGAGAAAACAATGTTAGTTTTCATCTGATATCAAAGTAAAGAGATAGGCAATGATCTGGAATGAAGAAAATCAAACTCACATTCCTCTCTCAAAACCAATAGAGAAAGAAGCACATACACACAGAAATCGACACAAGTTTACGAAAGACACACGCAGTTAACCGAATGAGCAGCTCCTTCCCAGACAGATGGTCATTCAGCTACCTAAATAACAGCATCAACATCTAGTTTTACTTTTTTTATCAGGCGAGCCCAGAAAAAGCGTAGGAATGACAGGCTTGCCGAGCCAGTCCAACGTGTTTCTGGCCGAACCGGTTAAACTTGATATCTAAATACACTTACAAGGATTTCTATTTACTGGCATTATCAAACGATTTGTTAAAGGCGTGAAAAGAGTCAAACAAATGAGAAACAAATGCAGTTTTGTTCGATCGCAAACTGGTTAAGCCCCCAGTAATTTCATTACTGGCCGTCCCAAGGCGGCACTTCTGTTTTGGTTTTTTTTTTTTTTTTTTTTTTTTTTAACGTCTTGTTTGTTTCTATGTCTGTTATTGATATATCATTTGTGATGTTACGGCTAGCCCGGTGACCACCTACATGAGAAATGGCTGTTCACTTCCGCTGATATTGTCTTTGGTGGTGACTAATTTTGTGTTATCTTTATCCCACATGGTGTCTTTCTTGGATGGGATCTTGGATTGAATTGTGTCAGTTCCTGAGAATTTTTCTTCTTACTTTTGCTGACGTCGCGAATGCGTTTTGATGTAAGTCAGTGACGTTATTTAACCAATAGAAGGTTGCTATCAGAGCCAACGTCAGTATGTAGCCAATTATCTTCAGATGTCGCATCTAAAGGCACAGTCTGATAACACCAATGAAGACAGGCACTGGTGCATATTTCTTATGTCCCTTCTTTGACAAGTGGACTTATGCATCCTCATCATTTAGATGGGTCCTACTATAGTGCTAAGGGTTTCTGGTGAATGTTTTAACTTTTACTATATTTTGCATAAAATTTCCTGTAAATAAAATGTGTCGGCCCTGATCAGACTCCGCGTTTCCCTGCCTCTGATCAGGATCTACACTGTTTGCATATGTCCCCAAATCGAGTATGTAGACTAAGTCTAAAAGCGTTGAGCTCAGGATATCATCTTTAGGGAACAAAGTATATTTTTAGGAAAATACTATTTTTTAAGAAGCAAGCTGATTCAAGTTTTACACAAAATATTTTCTTTCTACCTCCATCTTGAGGGAGAAAGGTTTTATTTTCCTGGAACCGTTTTACTCAAAGATATGAGCCGCCACACGACAAAACCAACAATGTGGTTGTTGCGCCCAGCGCAGACTCAGATCAGCCTGGGCATCCGCCCAGTCTGATCAGAGTCTCCGCTGTCCGCATGGAGGTAGCTTAATCCCTTAACTACCCTTTAAGCCCTTAGCGGAGAGTGTGATCAGAGTAGGTGGATAACCAGGCTGATCTAAGTCTGCGCTGGGTGTACAACCACTATGTTGTTTTTCTCACGTCGCGGCTCATATACTGTTTCTGTGAGACATTATCTTGCATAAGCCGTTGACCTATAACACTCAAATGTTTACTTTCGTTTTGCAGCAAACGTGTCGTCGATTAATATGTCCATTTGCACACGTGCCTGTCTATGGCAACTGTAAACAACTAGTTGAGAAAACGCATGGCCTGTCAGTTGAAGTTCTTTACACGTTGTCAGTGTTGTGGAGCAGGGCGGACTATATCTTGACAGATAATATTGGCGCATTCTTGAGCGTGAGTAATGAAATATTTCAAGAGGTAAGAAGGAGGTATAATTTTCTTGAATCAGGAATGAGCTGTCCCTTTTGTAACCAGGAGCTGAGGTTCCTTAACGAAATAGGTCATCCAAGCGGAGGTACCAACAATATTACCAGCGATCCTGAAGAAGGGAAACAACACAAACGCAGCAATTATACTAAGCAGCCAAATTTCATATTTTCCTCCATTTCATATACAAAAGAAAACTGTCAGGTACCGAATCTTTTGCATAATGCTTTAAATCTATCTGGATCGGAAATCGAAATCATACCTGACGGGACAACAGCCATGGTTTTACACGTCGAACTTTTGACAGAAAATGTTCAGACGCTGATAAATGTATCAAGAATAATAATTAGTTACTCCACACTGCCAAACTGCCCTGTGACGTATAAATTGAGAACACAAAATATTTGTCCTAAGATAAATATCAGTGTCACAGAATTCGAACATCTCATGTGGAGAAATAACACAGGTATTATCAACTCTATGTTTACATCTGAAAACATACACGAGAAAGGCTACACAGAGATCTGCGTCGATGATTATTTGGATAAGCTAAGTTATGTTGATTTGGGGTTATATAGAAACAGTCACTGTGGTAGTTTTGAAATTCATGTGTATGGTTTCAGCTTTATGATTGTTTTAGGAATTGCGCATTTGTTACGGATGAAAGCATGATTATTAAATGAATATATAGGATCTTACACGTGTGGTCGTTCAAAAGAAATTTATGAAACGAGCCTTGGGTGAGTTTCATAAATTTCATGCGAAATCGTGTAAGATTCTGATTATCATATGGTCCTTTAAAATGGGATTTTAAGGCCTTCAAACTAAACATTATTTCAATAATAAAACGCATTGTTGACATGGACGTTGTCAATGACGTTAGTGATAGTACACGTGTGGTCATACGATTATTATGACATAAAATTATCCACTGAATAACAGCGACGTCATATGATAAATTCATATTTGGAATTTGATATTGTTTTATATTGTTGATTTTAGTTCTGAGGTGAATGGATATACCACCATGGTTTGCTCAAAAGTGAAATTGACCCTTGTTAGCTCGAACACTGATATCTCAAAGTACACTGTTATATAAAAAGATGTTATTTGAACACATGTCTTATTTGTCTTTACATTTCAATGGCTGTTATCTTTTACTACTAGTATCTCAAAGTAGATTTTCTGGGACAAGAAAAGTTATTTTGAGATATCAGTAGTTTCAAATTAACTTTGACTTTAAGATATCGAGAGTTTACTTTATAATTGAGCCGCGACACGACAAAACCAACAATGTGGTTGTGCGCCCTGCGCAGACTCAGATCAGCCTGGGCATTTGCCCAGTTTGACCAGACACTTTGTTAAGTGCTCAAAGGGTAGCTAAGGGTCTAAGCTATCGCATGCGGACAGCGAAGACTCTGATCAGACTGGGCGGATGCCCAGGCTGATCTGAGTCTGCGCTGGGCGCGCAACCACATTGTTGGTTTTGTCGTGTCGCGGCTCATATGAATTTTGTACTTCCAGTTTGCTTTCGTGGCTTCCTTGGAAGACAAAAACCTTCCACAAAGAAGTTGAATGTACCATAGAGAAAGAGTGAGGTTCTAGCATATTTTACTGGCTTATTATTGTTTAAAAAAATAAACGTTGAAATGATGTTTAGATCGGTTTTTGCATGCTTTGATTTCGCTTAATTTTCAAAATGAGGAGGCTCAAAGAAACCAGTCCATAAGGGGAACCTTCGGGCACCGATGTACAGATTTACCCTAAAATTTGATATAAACAGAATAGTGCAGAAATTGTCTATTCAAGCAGAAGATATAACAATATTATATAAAGAACACAACCGCAACAATTACACTGAGTCAATGTTACGTCATTTTATATACAGATAAGTACTGTTAGTTGCCAAATCAGGTGCTGTTCTAGTTTAGTCTATCTAGTAGCAATGCAATGGCGTTGGGATACCAAACATGACTTTCAAACGTTAGCACCCGGTTCCGTTGTTTTCAGCTGCCCAATACTTGTGCCTGCGAAGTCTATCCCTGTCCACACTTTACAATTTTCTTCATACCTTTTCTCCTGCTTGCTTGTATTTTTTCCTGTTGAAAGTTTCACGAATTTGATGCAGAACTCTGTAACGTTTTCTGCATTAGTGGTTGCAATTACAGCCAATTAGGGGATAACTGTACTGAAAATTGTCATTTGAGGAGATAAATCGTTGATTTTAAGGTCGAAAATTTCGTATTACGGCGACGCGCCAGAGGAGCCGTAAAAAGCAATTTGCGTTCATAAAACCGAGGAGCCGTAAAACGAAATTCCGACCATAAAACTAACGATTAACCTCCCCAAATGACAATTTTCAATAAAGTTATTCCCATTTCAATGCACTTTTTACATTGTTCAGCTTCATAAGTGTTCAACTTTGCACCCACTGCAAATGCTTACAGCGACGTAAAACCAGACGTCAACCAATGAGAAGCGACATTACGTAATGTCGGATTTCCGACAGTACATCGCAGGATATATTGTCGCAAATATTTGACGTTATCCAATCAGACGTTGCGTTACATACGCACGTGCATTAGACTTGGGCACTATGCTCCTACACGTCGGGTGTTTAGCCGCTGATAAATGAACAAAGTGTTAATATCGCTGTTGCCTCAATCATCAAAAGTGTTCAATCAGATCACAAAAAATATTGTACAAAAATATTATTGAATGCTGATGGGAAACCATCACCATTCAATATACTCATATTAATTTTTGTCCTTTTCGGGCCAAAAACGCAAACAGAGGTTCGTAGATCTCGCTATAAAACTAAAATGAAATAAATAAGGCCAAAAGTAAAGAAACTGGTAAAAAAAAGAAAAGAAGAAAACACGAGCGAGAATAAAAGAAAACTAATATTGAAACCGTCTTAACAGAAGATAACACTCATGCCAGTAGCTGATTGATGAAAAACAACCGTAGTTAAAGCTGAAAACACGATATTATAGATCTTTGATATAAATTTCTCCAAGTGATAGTCATTGAAAATACGTCCATTGGCAGTAGTTCAAAAAATCTGTTTAGTGCTTGACACTTCCTTTTTTTCCTTGGGTTTTACGGGGAGTTTGTTAATGCAAATCCAGTGTCATAAATATAGTAGAGACTAACTCAAACATGTTATGAAATATTTATTTACTCAGCCTTTCGGCCTAAAGTAAAATAGATAGGCAATGATCAGGAATTAATACAATCAAATCCCACAATTTGGTTAACTGGATGAGGAGCTCTTTTCCAAACTAGTGGTCATTCAGCTACCCGAATTAAAAACAACAGCAACATCTATTTCACCTATTTCGGTTTAAAACAACAAAACAAGGCAAAGCAGTATGGGCAGCTCTTCAGGTGACCATCTATTTTGAGACAACAGACACGCGGACATAACGACATATAAGTTGTAAGTTGGCATTTATGAAGTAAATAACACGTGAAAAAGCAAACAAAAATTATAAAAAAAAAACTGTTGCTCGTTTTAAAAATGTTGAAAGGAATGAAAATTTGACTCTCGTTGTCTTGAACACTGATATTGCAAAACACATTCTTATATCAAAGAATGTAATTTGGATTTATTTCTTATTTTTCTTTTCATTTCAACTGCTGTTCTGTGACCAGAAAAATTACTTTGAGATATTTGTAGTTTGAGATGATCTTCGACTTTGAGATACCGAAAGTTGACCGTATGTGTACCCATACACCTAAGAACATCAAGGTAGCCTACCTCATATTATTTTCGTTGCGTCCATTCTCATCACGATGCTCCTTAGGAGACCCAAGGAGACGAACCATATAGCTTGCACGTTCTAGCACCGAGTTTGTCCGGGTCCTCTACAATTCTATTAAGAGAATGGTGTGTATGTTCTAGGTGTAAATAAACATATAGTCAACTCTCGGTATCTAAAAGTCGAAGATCATTTCAAACTGCTGCTATCCTGAATTAAATTTTCTTGTTCCAGAACATTTGAAATGTAAAAAAAACTAGGCGATGCGACCAAATGACATTCTTTTATATAAGAGGTTTTTGCAGTATGAGTGTTCGAGATAACGAAAGTCAACAATATTATTTTTTCTGTGAGGCTCGTATCACGTCGTATTTAGCTGTTTAAAAATGCTTTAAAGAGTTGATAAAGAAATAATCGTTTAAGACTTGATTGAACTGTTTACGACGGGCAGACGACGAGCGGACTGATGTAAAAATCCTTCCCACCCCCTCCCGCCCCAGCCCCTGCGTAGCCTTCGGCTAAGGGAAGCTAAAAGTGTCTTTTTTACTTCGTTCTACAGTTGTTAGGATGTAAAAGTTGGATGCTGAAATACATTTCTTTATGCATAAAACCGTTTGACAAATACTAAAACGATGCCGTTGAGCTGATGAGCTATCCTGCAGTTTTCTTTTCTTTCGTTTTTTTTTTTTTTAAGTATTATCATTTTAATGTACCTTACGTTTTTGTTTGTTTAATTTCATTAATGTACACTTTGTTTACAAATGTACGAGTTTCATATTTATGGTGTTCTACAATACAAACTGACAAGTACAAGCACTCTTTATCTGTACTGATAGACATACATGTAAGGTGAAATATTGTTCAGGCCATATCAACCAAAACCATTTTTAATTGAAATTTCGGCCTCTTGGGGGTTATGAAGAAAAATCAATACAAAAATCAAAATACATGTTTCACTGCTGCATCTCCGTCTGTGCAGCTGCAAAGCATGCTGTTTGATTTTAGTATTGACTTTCCTTGATAAAGACCAGGGGCCATATTTATAAAACGACTTAAGTGGTTGCTATGCCGTTGCTAAGGCAGAATTTCTATGAAGGAGATTCCCTACAACTATGAAATTTGCTCTGGACGAACAGTCTGAAAAAGACTGTTCCTCCAGAGCAAATTTCATAGTTGTAGGGAGCCTCCTTCATAGAAATTTAGCAACAGCATAGCAACGACTTATTATAATAAGTCGTTTTATAAAAACGGCCCGGGAAAAATCAATACAAAAATTTAACTTTACATGTTTCACAGCTTCACTTGAATCATTGATTTTAGTTTTTCTTTTTTTTTTTTTTTTTTTTTTTTTTTTTTTGCTAATGGTCAGAAGGCCAACAAAAGATATACATGTAGAAAGCGTGATTTTGATTAATGTTGGCAGAAAAACTTCCTTTCTAACGAAATGCTGAAGAAATCATTTTTATCATTGATCGACTGAGTCAGTCACTACCTCATATTAGAATTAATTCTGTACAGTGTCCTACACTCTTCAGGAAGTAGCAATGATTTTGCATTAATTGTATTGGAAAACGATTTAAAGTTGAAAGATAGGTAATACGTTCACATCCCACATCCCGCTCTCAAAATCAATAGGGAAAGAAGTACACACAACTTCAAAACTAGAGAAAATCGAAATTAACATTACATTTTCATGCAGATTTGGAGACTTGTTCGCCAACTCAAACGTTAAAGACGTTTTGTTGTTGTCGAGAAAATTGGCATTTGAATGTCGTTTGAATTCTTAACTACTTGTTCAGGCCATTTTTTATACTTCAAGCTAATTTTCTGTCAATAGTTATGTCAAGTTAATTTTACATTGTAAATGCATATTTCATGACCGGCAGCCAACCAGAAATTTGCAGTATCATTTCATGTATTTCACTTGCTGTTAGTTTCATATTCTAAATGAGCCGCGACACGAGAGAACCAACAAAGTGGTTGTGCGCCCAGCGCAGACTCAGATCAGCCTGGGCATCCGCCCAGTCTGATCAGAGCCTTCGCTGTCCGCATTGATGTAGCTTGGACTCTTAGCTACCCTTTGAGCACTTAAAGAAGAGTCTGATCAAACTAGGCGGATGCCCAGGCTGATCTGAGTCTGCGCTGGGTGCACAACCACATTGTTGGTTTTCTCGTGTCGTGGCTCAAATGCAATGTAGATGGCAGGTTGAAAGCGGAATTTTATTTTGAATTCACTGTATAACATGTTTGAACACTAAATAAACTAACATTTAGCAACGATTGACATATTAAAACACCTTTCTGAGCCTAGGCTGAGATAGCAGGCAGAGATAGAAAACTATCATACAGGTGAAGAAAGGTATAAATTTCCAATGGGTGAGAAAATTACTCATGTCAGTGACTGCAGAATGTTACATGAAACGAAAACTCTGGCCGCGTGACGACTGCAGATGAACAGGATGATTACAAAGAACCAGAAAAGTTATAATCTGCACTATGGTGAAGTAAGAAGGACGGCATTACGGCAACCACACGACACCTAATATCAGCTGCAGGGACAATACATCAAAATAAGTTCTAAAAAGAGAGACCATCTGGAAGCAAGGAATACACATAAAAAATCAAAATCAACTGATGGTAATGTGCACAAACCGTGGAGAAATGTAGAATAATCAGTTTCTGGTGCCTGCGGGTTGTGCAATAAGAAGTTTTGCATACCAGTGGCGGGGTAATGTTAAATTACATAAGTATACAAAATTTGAAGCAAATATACCCAGCGGGCCAAGAGTTATGAGCATTTTCAATAAAAGAGCTTGATCGGCCAAACTGATGCTCAGTGAAGCCTCGTCACTGTTTTGCATGCCGGTGACTGGACTATGTTAAAATGCATAAGCATACAAAATTTGAACCATATCTACCTCGGTGTCCAAGAGTTATGAGCATTTTTAATTTTTTGGCCGTAAATTTTCAACTTGTGCTCAGCAAATCCTCGTTCATCAAATAAGGTTGTTATGCATGCGAGTCGTTAGACAATGTTGACATGTATATGTATGCAAAATTTTGTCAAAATATGCCATGCGGTTCAAGAGTTATAAGTGTTTTCGCTAACTGATAACGGACGGACGGACAAAATAGCTCAACCGGCCAAAATGACGCTCGGTGAAGCCTCGTCACCGTTTTGCATG
The DNA here is from genome assembly GCA_963989385.1 of Ctena decussata. Taxonomy (NCBI): domain Eukaryota; kingdom Metazoa; phylum Mollusca; class Bivalvia; order Lucinida; family Lucinidae; genus Ctena; species Ctena decussata. The sequence continues at coordinate 38,043,978 of OZ022515.1, forward strand.
CCGGTGGCTGGACAATGTAAAAATACATAGGTATACAAAATTTAAACCACATATACCACGGGGTTCAAGAGTTATGAGCATTTTCACAACTCGACCGTTAATTTTCAACTTGTGCTCAGCAAAGCCTCGTCCATCAAAAAAAAGACGGTTATGCATGCGAGTCGTTAGATAATGCTGACATGTATAAGTATGCAAAATTTTATCAAAATATAGAATGCGGTTCAAGAGTTATAAGCGTTTTCGCTAACTGATAACGGACGGAAGGACGGACGGACTCATACAGTGATTATAGTGCAAACCTGCGGGTTGTGCAAATCATATTGGTTTTTCTGACTCAGAACTAGCGTATAACAGCAAATAGAATATGCGATCGGTTCCTGCCCGCTAGCACCAGCCCCAGTAGATTTTTTTTCAAACTCTAAACATACTCGATTATCACAAAGCGCTAGCAAATATATACAGTCAACTCTCGACTCTCAAAGACGAATTTTATCGGAAACTTCTTATATTTCGAAGTAAATTTTCTGGTTTCAGAAATTTAACGTAATTAGGAGAAGTTTTAGATAACTGAACTTACAATATAAAGAAAAATAGATTGTGTGCCCAAACTATATTCTATGATATATGAGGGTATAATGAGATATCAGTGTGTGGGATAACGAGTATATTTCGCTTTCATGAATTACTGGAAGACTTCTCAAGGCCATCAATAGCTGCAAGTGAAGTACAACAGTCATATAATTTATGGTAATTTGGAAGCAAGGGGTACATCATCAAACGAAAATAGCGGACATGGTTTGATGGAGTATGTTCATGACCAGTAATAATATTTTCAAAACTGGCCACACCCTCTGTCTTCGGCTGAATGATAGTTGGTTTTTAAACAAGCATTGTCCGTGGTTCTATTTTATTTTCCACAGAGACCACAAAGTTCACAGTTTATTTCCATGAACATGGGCAGCCTTTTCAACAAAATCTGACTACCCTTCGCCTCTTTATGTGTTAAACGGCACGCCTATATGCGATTCCATATACTCCCAGCAGTACTCGTATCGTTTTGTTGTTTTCTATACAAATTTAAAGAGTAACTACACTTTAGGAACTGACTGTATCAGATCCCAAACACTATCCCCAACATCAAAGGGAAAGATTGACAAAGACATCCCCACAAACAATAAATTACAAGTGATAAGCCGAGTCAGCAGCTCTTTCCCAAATAGATGGCAACTCAGATGGCACTCAGTTTTTTTTTCTATACAAAACTGAGTGACAGGTGAATAATATAGGATTTATATAAGTAAAAAAATTAAAGGATCAATTTGTAAAAACGCCATCATTTCTGAAAATTGTTAGAATGAACTTTAATGCACTGAGAGTAATGTCTAATCAATTATTTGTTCAACCCTTTGTTCAAGTTATCAGGGTTAGCAGATAAAAAGTAGCATGTTCTCAAATGTTCAGCCATGTTTTGTGCCCATATATTATATAATGTTGATAAATGGCTGCCTCCTTTATATGTAGGGTAGGCAGATATCCATTTTATGCACATTTTAATATTTAGTACTAATCAGCAGTTCTCACCACTAAGGAAACTAAACACAATTTACGTACTAATATATATATTTTAGTTTACTTATTGTTCTTCTATCTACTGTTCAGGCATAAAATTTTAAAGTTAGGAGGAAAATTCCCAGGAACAGACACAATTCAATTCCAGATCCAACCCAAGACACCATGTGGGAAATAGACAACACAACATTAGTAACCACCAAAGACAACACCAGCAGCAGCCATGTGAACAGTCATTTCCCATGAAGGTGATCAACGGGCTAGTCTGAACATCACAAACAATATATCAATAACAGACATAGCACCTAACAACACATAAGACAACCAAGAAGACCCAAAACAGAACTGCCGCCTTCGAACGGCCAGTAATGACATTTCTGGGGGAGTGGGGCAGGGGGAGGAATAACCGTTTTGTGGTCGGCCAACCCTCGCCCTTTTGTTCTGCTTTCAAAATTGGTTCATCAAATACTTAGTTGTTCAACCCAACAAACACAACCGCCGCCCATACAACAGTCATACACAAAAAGCACCTACCCTGACAATGAGAACAAATTATATGTAAAAGATTATGGTGGTGATTTGTGGTAAATGTTAAAATCTCATACAACCATAAAAAATCAACGTATCGCCCTGAAAGCTAGCAGTCATCTTATTTTTGTTGTTCTTGGCAGTTTAGAATACAAAATAAAGGTGCATGCTGCATACAACTAGTGTTTTTATAAAGAAAGATCAAATGAAACTTTTCTGCGCTGAAATCTGAAAAAATAACATTATTATTGAAAATTTACTCAGCACTGAATTACTGTAAAACACTTATATTTGGCGGTCACTTTATTTTGGCGATATTGGCGGAAAAGAAGAAAATCGCGAAATTAAAATGCCGCCAATATAAACTCATGATGCTGAAAGAAGAAAAAATATTATTGAGCATATAATCCTATTTCCTTTACCAAAATAGCAAAGCTAATACACATCACATATATAAGCGCTAAGGAAAATGCCTCGCAAACAACAAGCGAGAGGAAACAGAGTATGAAAATGTTCTCATCATACTAATTAGTGTTTCAATTAAGTTGATTAAATCAGAAAGAACACAAAATCTGTTTGTATCTTAATTTGCATTTGTTTACTTTAAACAATTAACTACGCAAAATGTAACATGATTACGATAATAATAGTTATTATTTTAATCAACATGACAATACAGAGCTCAACTCAAGAGCCAAATACAACGTCAGCAGGAATATTTTGTTCTTGAGAAATCAGAAAAAACCGCCAAAATAAAAATCCGCCAAAAGGTCCATATTATAAAACCGCCAAATTTTGCTGCCGCCAAATATAAGTGTTTTACAGTACATTATTGCATAATGAAGAGCGTCCTAGCAATTATTTGTTCCAACTCTTTCTCAAATTGTGAAGAAGACCAGATGAAAACAGTAGCTTATTCTCAAATGCTCAACTGTGCATAATGGCGCATGTACACTAAATGCATTCATTAAAATAGTGTAGGCAAGCATACCTATATAACACCTACAATATAAATAATACATTACTGATACCAACACAGGTGTGTCAATGAAATTGTTCAACCTTGTTAAAATGGTCTCACCTGTTATTTTTTTTTTTTTTTTTTTTTTTTTTTAATTTGGACACAGGCTATGTCTTTTTTTAATTTGCTCAGCCTGATAATGTGTGAAAAAGCTAGAAAAAATAATTGCTTGGACGCTCTCCGTAATGCAATAAGGTAGCTTCAGCAGTAAGTACATTTTCAATAATGATGTTATTTTTTAGATTTCTGCGCAGAAAATTATCCGCTGATCTTTTCTAATAAAAGACTTTTTAGCATCAACAAATCCTGCATTTTGGGATTCTGAATTATGAGAAACAACATAAAGAAGGCATCTACTACGTTTTGGGAAGATCTGTTGTAGTTTCAGTATTTTATGCAGACTTGTGTCTTGCCCTAAATCAGTGATAATCACCACCTTAAACATCCATTTTACCTATTTTTGATTCCATAATGTCAGGGCTAGCCTTAACATAACAAACCATATATCAAAACAGACAAAGCGACAAACAGCATATAATGATATAACTAAGAAGAACCAAAACAAAAGTGCCGCATTGGGACGGTCAGTGATGGAATTACTACGAAGGGGGGTGGGGGGGAGGGTGCTTAACCGGTTCGCCGTCGGGCCTTCGTCCTGCTTTGGTTCATCAGACACTTAGTTGTTCGTTTGGCGTGGAAGATTCCTGACTCATAAGTTTCATATCTCAAGAACACAGAACTAAAAAAATAAATAAAATCAAGATAAAACAAACATGAGGACACACAGAAATAGCAACACTGAAATTCTGGAGCAGCAGAAACCTATCAGTTAAACCAAGATGGGCCCGAGCAGAGACGTCCCGGAACGGGTGTCAGGTGGTGCCAACCGTCTGTGGTACTATTCAGGTAGGTTTAGGTTGGCGCCTTCATAAAGTCTGAGGCCCGACCAACCGTCGTGCAATCGGAAAGTAAAGCAAAGCTGTGAACCTTAATTGGGTTAACCACCAAGCATGCAGTTTGTCGCTATACATGAATATTATAACCAATCATATTATATCGAATTATTTTGTTTCTTATATTGGTAAGGAAAGTCATTTTTACCGATTATTTTCTGAATTTATACACCAAGTCGGTGTAAAATTCAGGTTCCGAAAGGCCTTGCTGAAGACGTGTTTTCAATCCGACATTATATTTAGACTATAAGTCCAAATGACGTCGATAATATTTTCAAAACGCTTTACGAAGTTTATGATATTTACAACCTTGTTTGGGAAGATTTACTGTCAAAACTTTATTACGAATATTAAAGTCATCAACATGACCAGACACTCGATCAAAACAAATAAGTTGAGAAATTTAAACACCATAGGATATTGAACGAGGAACATCGCCATCTAAAGTATATATTGCACAATGGGCAATGTTTGATACGCGATACTATGTAATAGTAATCCAAACTCTATATAAAAAGAGATAATAAACGGACAATTTTCTGGGTTTTTTTTTACATAAAACACTTAATTTGTGAACCCAAACTAGACCAGACTCGCCGAGACGTTTTAAATAGGGGTCACGACGTATGTTCTGGTTGAGATATAAACATAAACTGCTGCCAAAGAATTATCCTAAATAATCCACCTTATCTGGACCTCTGACAGTTTTATAATAGTAATCGTGCTACCATCTTTATCAAATGTGTTATTAATATCGTAATTGTTGAATACAGTTTCATTCTCGACTTGACAGTGCCACAGTTTTGCATTAACTTAAAATTACCGTTACTGAGCTTTTCAAAATAATCAGCCACACAGATATCTTTGTACTCCTTGGATCGCATTTGTACTGTTGTAAACATAGACTTGATAATGTCGGCGTTATGTTCTGTCATGAAATGTTCGAATTCTGAAAAACTGATTTCTGTTTGCGGACAGAGCTCCTCTGTTTTCAGTTTATAACTCACATAACAATCCGGATACCTTTGACGTTCAGTGATGACCTTCCCGCTCAAAATCAAGGGCTGGGCATCTTCCTTTAATAGCGCTACCTTTAAAGACAAAGCTCTTTTCCCATCATCCTCAATTTGGATCAATGCTTCAGAAAATTTTATGGCATCGTTTGTTAGCTTTTGTAGATTACAAACTTCATCAGTGTGCCAAAGTGAATAAATCAACAAATTTGGATCTATAAAGCTGCTGTTGCCTGTATTTATGTTTGAGTCATAGCTATTCGTTGACTTCTCTATGTTCTTCAGCAATCTCAAATACTGCTTGCAAAAGCGACAATGATCTCCAGATTTGAAAACTTCGTCTTGAAGCTTGTTTAAGACTTTTTTACCAAGAACCTCAAACGTAGCCATCTCATCTGTAAGGAAGATGTCCTTATTGCTCCACAACACCGTTAATGTATAGATAACTTCCACTGACAGACCGCTAGTTTTTTCCACTAGTTTCTCACACTTGCCATAGAAAGGTGTGCTCGAAAATGGGCAAATTAATTTACGACATGTTTGCTGAAACAATAAAACATAATGCATTTCATATAAGCCAGTTGTTATAGGACTGTATGGTATGTGCGCACATACAAAAATATATAAGTATGCAAGTAAAAGTAATGATGCATGATAACGTCATTAAAAGTAGATTAAAATCTTCTTCCCTAGTTTTGAGCCTCCAATATTACAGTTGTAAGTCTTGATAATTTGCTAGACCTTTAGTCAGATTCGTTAGATAAGTGTGCAGAGGCGTGCATAATACAGGCTCAGAACTATATTGGAGCAGAATATCTCATTCATCAAAAATCATGAGAAATTCCCCATATTACCACAATGAGAAATGCCCAATATAACCACAATATACCTCCTATGAAAGTATTCGATACCGTCCTTTGGATGTTGAAGTGAAATTTCAGGTTTATGAGGGAAAAGATTGATTAAAGTACATACAATAAAACAAAATTGAGCCGCGACACGAGAAAACCAACAATGTGGTTGTGCTTCCAGCGCAGACTCATATCAGCATGGGCATCCGCCTAGTCTGATCAGAGTCTTCGCTGTCCTTTTGGTGGTAGCGGAAACCCTAAGCTATCCTTTAAGCCGCTAACAAAGAGTCTGATCAGACTTTGTGGATGACCAGGCTGATCTGAGTCTGCACTCACGACCACATTGTTCGTTTTCTCGTGTCGCGTCTCAAATTACATTTTATCAATAATTTTGAAGATTTCGAGTGACATACATGATAAACCTTTAAATTTAACATAATCTCTATAACATAAACAGGTGCAAACCTCCTAACATTTTTTTTCAGTATTTTATCGACAGGTGCAATGTGTATTCGATAAGAGCCATAAACAGAATGAGCTAAAGAAATGAAATATAATTTCATAAGATGGAGAAAAGGGGAATGTCAACGCCTTCGAAAGGAAATTAACAATAGCAAAATCAAAATAAACGCGTGCGTTATTGCAGAGGAAATATTATTCAGTTATCTGCAATAATAAATAATTTAACATGTAAATTAAAAATATGACTTCGGTGTTGGACCAAATTGCCTTATATTTAACTGAAGTTTGTTTGGATTTACAGTCCTCTCTTGATATCTCAAACTCAAAACTTACCTCGAACTACTGATATCTCAAAGCATTTTTTCTAGTCCCAGAAAATTTACTTTTAAATAGCAGTAGTTTGAGATAATAGAAGTTTGAATGCAGAGAAAAATATTAAATATGTCCAGACTAATAAATAAGATAGTCTTTAAGTCCCCCAGTAATTCATTACTGACCGTTCCAAGGCGGTAGTTCTGTTGTGGTTCTCTGTTGCCTGTTTTTGGTGTCAGAGTTTCTGTGATGTTTTACCTTATGTATGTTCTTATTATTTTTGGTTCGGTTTGGGTTGCTGAGTGGCCACCTTTTGGGAACAAGCTGCTCACTCGGTTGGCCATATGTTCTCTGTATCTTGATTATTTGTAATCTTAGTTGTTTCCAACTATGGTTTGAGGGCTGGATTTGGATTTTGATTGTTTCAGTTCCTGGTCTTTGCATATTTTTTACTTTTGATATCAGAGGATATTTTTACGTGCCAATGCTTGAGATAATGAGAGTCAACCGTATCTGAATGACCATACCGTCAACATAATGATCATGAATTTTCAAGAGGCATCCAGAAGTCTTGAGGTGGCATTAAATGCTTGAATAATTTCAGAATAAGACAATATTAAAATCTTTAAGAGTTACTTCGAGAGCACAGAATAAATTCAGAAGAAGGAACATTGGCCAGACTACGTAGATTCGGCTAATAAAGCCTCTTCAGTGACCCTGACAATATCTGGTTACGAAACCAGATAAAAGCTGTGATTTTGTAATATTAATTTGACAGTCGAATCAAAGACTGGTTAGTATCAAAACGGGTCCAAATAATAAATAAAACAATGGTTTAGAATATGGGTATAAACCAATCCAAACTTTCAGATTTCTCAGAATGTATCCTCTGATCTCAAAGGACGAAAGTAAAATATAATCTGCACTATGGATGATGTAAGGGGAGACGTTTTACGGCCGTCACACGGCACAACACCAGCTGCAGTGAGGTAAAATTTAATTCTTAAGAGTTCCTTCAAGAGCACAGAATAAATTTAGAAGAAGGAACATGGGCCAGACTACGTAGTTTCGGCTAATAAAGCCTCTTCAGTGACCCTGACAATATCTGGTGACGAAACCAGAGAAAAGCTGTGATTAAAAGCGACCTCGTTATCATAGCTTGACAGAAACACTTAATATACAAGCTATACCTATCAGAACTGCTACAAACCTCAAAGCAAAACGCTAAGCACTGATCAAGAAATAATACAATCAGATCCTTCATCCCGCCTTAAAACCAAAGAGGGAGCGAAGTTTATACATACACGGAAAACTACTGTACCTACCAAATATGGATCAAATATTTCATCCACTTCACATGCGAATTCCGAAACTGGCTGGTAATTCTCAATATAATCGTCTCTCTTATAATCTATCAAAGCGCTGAAGACAAGTCTACCATCGTCACGGATATTACTAATAGTGGTTTTGCAACTGGTTCTAGCATCTTGGATTTCTCGTTGGTTACATGCATAACAGAATGCATTTTTGTATAAATATATGTTTTCAAAAATTGGTTGCAGAAACGTTGCATCGTGTATATTACATGCCCATACAATGTCAGGATCATACTTTTCCCATAGCCCGGTCTGGTTGCAATGGGTGTAGAAAGGGAAAGCACATCTTTTGTAAAGACTGTCATTGCCACTTGGTTCTCTGTTTATAACGTCGCATTTCTCAGATAGAAGCAACGATTTCAACTGAGAAAAGTTCGAGTGCAACACATCTTCACACCTTGCTTCCATCCGCCACTCAGTTAACCCTGTCTCACCATGGCATGCTGCGCAGAATTTATTTTGGTATATTGTTCCAGTTGAATTGTTTGATACCCAGTTGTAATCGGTAATATGATCGATGTCTAAAAGGGTACATTTGTTGATGATAGATACATTCTGTTCAGATTCCGGACAATCATCAATAATCCGGTACGCCTTAATACCATAATTGATTCCATTGTAAAGCACTGTCCTGTTTCGTTTCTTGACAATGGTCGCATGACAGATTTCTGTTGGTTCCCGTGTGTCAATCACTTCTTTATCTGGACAGCATGTTTTTGTTTCCCAGCAATTGTCCTCACAAGAGCAATCGCCACAGCAAGGATGATCTGACAAAGACAGAAACTCCTTTTGCCTTCTACAATAGTCGTTGTACGGACAAAGACTCTTTCCAATAGAATAGACAATTTGTTTTCTCCTGTCCATTGTCAATTTCGGAGAAAGCGTCGTAAATGTCTTATTGGGAACACTTTGTAATGGAGTATTTAGAGGTGGCGTCTCCGTTACATCGCTGGGAATAATTCTTTTGATGGCTGACCCATTTATGAATAGCCCGGAAAGTAGCCAAATATAATGTAAGTTAATGTTTGAATGTTTCATTATTTCGTACTGCAACAAAACCTGAAATAAAAAATAAATAAATAAAAAGTACTTGTATACATATTAAACCGTAGTCCACTCAATCCTAGTCTGTCACATAAACTTGCAAAGTCGTTCGGGTACCACAGATGCCTTTGTAACATATCACTTCCACTTAGTAATGTCGTCGGCTGCCCTAGTTGTGCTAGCAAACTCCATCCTTGTCCACTTGTTCATATTGGCTTTCTTCCTCTTATTCTGTCTACCTCTTCTTCTCTTTCCTTTCACTAAATGCCCTGTATACGCGTCTTTGCTAGGCCCGGGGATCTTAAGATGTGGCTAAACCACCTCAATTTCTGTTTCTTGACCATAATTTGAAGCTCCGCGTACTGGCCAATGGCTGCTTGGATCTATCTGCGAACAGCCTGATCAGTTACATGGTCCTTGTACGAGATTAATGTCTAGCAGCCCTTGAAAAGAAATCTTATCAAACACTGTAGGATCTCATCAGACGCCACAGCACGCATACCATTTTTGCATTAAATACAGGAAAACAAATAAAAGTTAAATTGAATTAGCTTACCCTACGGAGCTTGTTTTACCCGGAATAAGTATAAATTTAAGCAATGCGGAATTGCAACAAATACAATGGGCATGTTCGGCATAATAACTTGGGTAAATTCGAGCAATTGCCATGACCCATTATTTACTAGCAGATATGTATATATATTTATATCTCCATTTATAAACAGTTTTAAATCATCTTAGCATCCCGAGCGGATCCATTGCTACCAAAATATTGTTTTTTTTTTAGTTGTATTTCCCTACATCTTACCAGAGAGAGAGAGAGAGAGAGAGAGAGAGGAAGAGAGAGAGAGAGAGAGAGAGAGAGAGAATAAATCAATTATGCCGGTAAATGCTGAAAAATTTTTGTATAGGCCCGTGTGGGATTCAAACTCACGCCCTCGACATCTCCGCCTTAAGGCCCTGTCACACTACAACGTTTGAGACAACGTATGCCAACGTATGAAAATTTTATCCAATACGCTGGCATACGCTGGAGATAAATTAAAACATCAAACAGCAGCCGGTTTTGGAACGCACACATAGCGTACTGAAACGTATAAATAACTTATTCACAACTTATCCATAGCGTATACATAACTTAGACAAGCGTATAACAGCGTGTTCCCAGCGTATCTGTAGCGTTCTTGTCTTATGCCGAATGCATGCACAACGTTAGTCTAAAGGGGCATTTACATGTACACTATAACGAATTGGCCCAGCGTATGCCAGCGTACGAAGATATTTTGGCGTTCGCTGACATACGTTGGCATACGCTGAAGTTTGTTAGCTCATCGCTTTAAGTTCGTATTAAGTTCGTTGAAGTACGTTCGCGTACGTTGTTGTTTGCTCAGTACGTCGAAAATTTTTGTGCATGCACAAAATTTCTCGACGTATGCCAACGAACAGCCCATACGCAGCGGATTCGTTCGATGAACGCAGTTCGAACGGTGTGTTCGCTCGCAGTAAGACAACAGTTCGTTACCTCTACGGTGGCATTCGTCCAACCAAATCGTGGTCACTTCTTAACGAATTTCTCACGTATTGACAACGTATGATTACGATGCGTCAACCTATCAGTACCGTTGCTGCTGCGACTTCCAAACGTTTAAGTTCCGTGCTTGGCGTGCTTTAACTTACGAGTACCGTATAGGTAGCATTCGACTTGCGCTTTTGTACATAGGCTTGTTGACCTACCTATTTGAGTATATAAAACATACTTCAGTGCCACTTCGACAGTTCTGGTTAGTAGCTCGAACAGTAACGATATAAATAGAGGGTGCAGCGAGACTACGGCGCCAGTATATTCTGGCAGTGCTACAGCACGATAGCTTCCAAACAGAAACTATATTGGAGGCAATTTAGGCATGGGATGAAGCAGGCAGTTGAGGCATGGGATGAAGCACCAACATCTCTGCTGGTGGTGGCTGGTGGTGAAGGAGACCTTGATCGAGTTTTATGCGAGTCCTGAGATGTGTTTATTTCATAATGTGGTGGAGCTACGGGTGGAGGCGATGGGGATTTTGCCTTTTTTCCCCTGCCTCTGCCTCCGGAGAATTTCTTTCGCGTGCGTCTCTTGGCCATCTTCTAGTACATATACCTGTAAAGGGGCATTTGCACTATAACGAATTGACCCAGCATATGCCAGCGTACGGAAATATTTTGGCATTCGCTGACCTACGTTGGCATACGCTGAAGTTTGTTAGCTCATCGCTTTAAGTTCGTTATAAGTTCGTTGAAGTACGTTCGCGTATGTTGTTGTTTGCTCAGGACGTCGAAAATTTTTGTGCATGCACAAAATTTCTCGACGTTTGCCAACGAACAGCCCATACGCAGCGGATTCGTTCGATGAACGCAGTTCGAACGGTTTGTTCGTTCGCAGTAAGACAACAGTTCGTTACCTCTACGGTGGCATTCGTCCAACTAAATTGTGGTCACTTCTTGACGAATTTCTCGCGTATTAACAACGTATGATTACGATGCGTCAACATATCATCACCGTTGCTGCTGCGACTTCCAAACGTTTAAGTTCCGTGCTTGGCGTGCTTTAACTTACGAGTACCGTATAGGTAGCGTTCGACTTGAGTTTTTGTACATAGGCTTGTTGACCTACCTATTAGAGTATATAAAAACATACTTCAGTGCCACTTCGACAGTTCTGGTTAGTAGCTCGAACAGTAACTATATAAATAGAGTGTGCAGCGAGACTACGGCGCCAGTATATTCTGGCAGTGCTACAACACGATAGCATCCAAACAGAAATTGCATTGCATATCTGTATTGGAGGCAATTTAGGCATGGGATGAAGCAAGCAATTGAGGCATGGGATGAAGCACCAACATCTCTGCTGGCGGTGGCTGGTGGTGAAGGAGACCTTGATCAAGATTTTTGCGAGTCCTGAGTTGTGTTTATTTCATCATGTGGTGGAGCTACGGGTGGAGGCGATTTGGATTCTGCCTTTTTTCCCCTGCCTCTGCCCCCGGAGAATTTCTTTCGCGTGCGTCTCTTGGCCATCTTCTAGTACATATACCTGTAAGTTACGTGATCGGTTCGAATACGCACACTAAACGCAGAGCGCACGCAGAGAGCACGTAAAACACATTTGACGTTCGTTGAGAGATCGTTGACATTCGTTGATATTCGTTTTGCATTCGCTCTGGTTCGTTAATATGTAGTTATGCATACGTTATGAACTCGTTCTGATATCGTTTTCAGTTCGTTATGTTTGGCTCCGATGAACACATTCGTCGGGTTTTTGTGCGTATTTGTGCGTATTCGAGCTTTGTCATTTTTTGCAATTCGTTCACGGTGCGTTCCCTCAATTCGTTATAGTGTAAATGTGCCTTAACTTACGCCGACCTTATGTATAGCGTGTTGGAGCGTGCTTCGACGATCAGATGAAAAGAGACGGCTCTCTACAACACTTTTTATTGTAGTGGATGTTGATCGATGGACATGCCTAAAGAACGAAAATTAGAGAACTTTGCAGGTAGTAGCTGACCACCTGCATGCCTACCGTCGTCCCAATCATCACCCGACTGCCGTGCCTACGATGGTAGCCAACCTCCCTCTCGCGCAGACTCCAATGCCTCTTTAGTGTAATCCGTGGCGGCATCTGCAGCAGCTGTGGTGGGATCTGAAGCATTAACCCCCTCTCTAGCCCCAAAACGACCAGCAGAAGCGGTCCAAGAAGATTCCTTATTTAAAAGTGATGAATTGCTGATCTGTATCCAATATAAATAAATGAAGCCCAGGTCGCTGGCGGATATGTTACCTAAATACGCTCAGTGCGTTCGTGATACGTTTAATAAGTTCTAAGGCCGTCGGAAATAGGTTGGATACGTTCTGGATACGTTCGGTATAAGTTACAGGTAAGTAAGTTACGCGTACGCTCCACAATGGACCTGCTGGCAGCTGACGTATGTCAACGTATGATTAACTTACAAGTTGTGTGCATGAACGTACGCATAACTTACCTGTTGCGTACATCAAACTTATGATTAACTTATAAACAATACGTCGGCGTACGCTGAAAATTTTATGCATGCACAAAATTTTGGGCCGCATTCGACGTACAACAACTTATACCAACGTATTTGAGCGCGCTCGTAACTTGTTCATAACGTACCCCTAACTTATTCAACATACACCAGCGTGTTTACTAAATTTCTCATACGTCGGCATACGCTGTTGCTATACGTCTGTGTGTGACAGCCACATAACACTGCACTATCCATCACCGCTACCAACTGCGCTACCGAGACAACCTAAAAAAGATTGTTCGAAAAGCACTGATATAGATAGCGGATAATGTAGTACAAGTCGTATATTGAGTTATTCTCAATGCGTTGCATCTTTTCCATTCGCAAATGAAAATTTAAAGAGTAACTACACTTCAGGAACTGTCTGAATCAGATCCCAAACCCTATCCCCAACATCAAAGGGAAAGATTGACAAAGACATCCCAACAAACAATAAATTACAAGTGATAAGCCGAGTCAGCAGCTCTTTCCAAAGTAGGTGGCAACTCAGCTATCTTTACTGAACTTAATAATTTAGACCAACAGAAGGGTTACAACAGACTAAGCAAATTATACGAAAAACATTTAACAACTATTTTTACCTATTTTCTATTTTTGTTATAGAAGGGTTAAAATGAGAACACAATAAATTAAACAGGACCGAACATAAAACAAATGCAACGGCAACAAAAGTACCGCCTTGGGACGGTCAGTAATAACTACTGGGGGGGGGGGGGGTTAAACCGAAAGCCTGCCGGATCCAGAGAATACAAGTGAAATTAGATAAATATTAGGTGTAAGAGAAATATCATTTCACACATCAATACTTTCGAGCTACATAGGATCAAAATTGATACAGATTTATAATGAAGATTGATATAGGGAGATATAATAAATCAACTATGCACGTAAATGCTGAAAAATGTTTTATATGCCCGTGCGAGATTCAAACTCACGACTTCGAAAACTTCGCCTAGCACCGTACTATCCGTCACCGCTACCAACTGCGCTATCTCTCTATATCGATCTTCATTATAAATCTGCATCAATTTCGATCCTATGTAGCTCGAAAGGACTGTTATGTGAAATAATATTTTTCTGACACCTACTATTTATCTAATTTCACTTTATCCTCTGGTTCCGGCAGGCTTTCATTTGCGAACGGAATAGATGCGACGCATTGAGAAGAACTCAATACGACGTGTTATGCATTATCCGCTACCTATATCAGTGCTATTCGAATAATCTTTTTTAGGGTTGTCTCGGTAGCGCAATTGGTAGCGGGTGACGGATAGTGCAGTGCTAGGCGGAGTTGTCGAGGTCGTGAGGTCGAATCCCGCACGGGCCTATACAAACAATTTTCAGCATTTACCGGCATAGTTGATTTATGATATCTAGCTGAGAGAAAGGGAGAGAGAAAGAATAAAACAGCACAAAAAGAAAAATGTTGTCATGTAATAGAACTCGAATATTTGCCCCTAAAATTACTCGGGCGATTCAAGAAAATCATGATCAAAATACTAAACTAGAACAGTTAAACAGAATTGTTACTTGACTTCTCACACCCTATCCCACTCCCTCCGTTTATATTTGATCAATCCATATGTTTTGATTGTTGTTGACGAATCTTTATTTACCATAGCCAAGTGATATAATTTATCAAGCCAGTAGTTAATATGATAAAATGTCCTTTTTATTGAAGCTATAGCGCCAATAACTAATAGCGATGCATTTATTGAAATTTCAAACTTATCAATAGCTGCAATGAATTCTGCGAGTGTCGCCATATGCCTATCACCTAGGGCAATGTTTCTTTTATTTTTGTCGGCATAACAAGATGTAACAATCAGCTATGCACTTGACTGTGCTGACACTTAATTCTCTCTCTTAATTTTCTCAAAAAACCTTGCAGTTTTTTGGATATTTTACATAAAATTTAAATCTCTGCTCAAAGACATAATAAACATACGTTGTTGGTATTCATTTCTATGTTAGAACACAGAGAATCATTTGGTACATATTTAAATTTGATACGTTGAAAGTTTTTGGTTAGTGTCTTTCGACACGCTAAGTTGACAGGGGGGGGGGGGGGGAATTGGACAAACCATGAACACTACACAACTGTTTAGCAATGTTGTTTCACTTATTAGTGTACCACCGATTATCAAGTGCGCTCTAAGGCTGTATTAACCGTCTCATTTCTTTAAAGGAAACCCTTCTAAACAGTTTTTTTTCTTCCCGCATTATTTGAAATTACTGAAACAAAACGGGCGTGTCTGAAATTATAAACATTTTATTTCTGTACGAACCTGTTTACTCATATGATAAGCAACAGAAACCAAGTAATTTAAAGTGAATGAAAATGGGGGGCGGGGGGGGGGGGGGCAAAATAAATAAATAAAAAAATAAAACGAGCTAATCCATATCAGGTCCTTTATGTGAGACTCTTGCTCAAAGTTAGATTTAAAATGTCTTACCTGTAATGAACTAAGCGAGTATCTCTAGAGTTTGTTTAACGAAGTTGTTCAATATTTTAAAAACCTTAGTATTTCAATGGATTGATATTTTGTGTCTCTGATTCTAACATCAACGATGGCTTCTGTAACTTATTTGAGCCGCGACACGACAAAACCAACAATGTGGTTGTGCGCCCAGTGCAGACTCAGATCAGCCTGGGCATCCGCCCAGTCTGACCAGAGTCTTCGCTGTCCGAATGGAGGTTGCTTAGATCCTTAGCTACCCTTTAAGCGCTTAGCGAAGAGTCTCATCGGACTGGGTAGATGCCAAGACTGATCTGAGTCTGCACTGACGCATAACCACATTGTTGGTTTTCTCGCGTCGCGGCTCATTTGTTTTGCATCGCGTTGGAAGTAACCTTTCGGCATGTGAGAAGAGAGACGATTAAATTAGCCTGCGCATTCGCAGTCTGATAAGCGTCATCATATCCTATAAAATCTCAGCATGCTAAAAAGAAAAGTCTGCTCAGTTCAGACAAGATGGGATTGCTGATCGCGCGCATGGCCTAATGTTCCTTTTCGAACGACTTTTGTGATTTGGTTTCATTGGCATGCGTCGAGAGATCATTTTTCTCGCAATACACTGAAAAGCACATTTAATTAATGTATTTGTTAGTCGTTTCATTATTCTGAAATGTACAGCATCAACCAAAAATATGCTTTAAACCAGTCTGTGATTCTGAGCTTCCTCACCAGGTTTCTATTTTTTAGTGTAAAAGGAATATGAGGACTGACAATTTCGAGCTACATCTAGAATATCATTAAGAGGGCAACAAATCGTGTATAACTGGCCATTTCAACTTAGCCATGAACAAATTTCCACGTGGTGCGTATCCGACAACAAGTCCCTGAGTTTAAGGGTTGTATGATTGTTTAAAGAGGGTGTGGCCTCGGAATAGAAAGCGAAATAAGAAGAAAAGGAAGCCTCCATATTATCCTCGAAACCTCATTTTATCTGAAACGCTGTGCTAAAAATTTTATCTCACAAAATAAATGCTCTTGCAGTCCCTATTTTACATGGTTACATGTATGTAAATGTCTCAGCTAGAATTATTACTCATATATTGTAGCTTCATACATGTGCAAGTTATTTGCAGCAACATGTTCATTTTTGTTTGGAAGCTGAATTAGTGTGCAAAGGTCATTAAGAAAAGTATTTGAGGGACATTCAAACAAATTGTCCACCTGCAATGATATCAGCCCAGTAGTTTTGACAAACGCTTCTTTACCAAAAGCAGAAGTAAAAATATCAAACACAATTGTTGTTGGGTTATGGAATTACTAGTTGTACTGGCAATAAATAAAGGTGTTCATCGCCCTTCAAAACTTATGCTTATACATAATCAGTAACCAAGGCTTCAGCCCTGAATTCCTTACTTTTGTATTATGGACAGTTCTTAATAATGATTAGATTAAACTATTTTAACCTATTTTT
The DNA here is from genome assembly GCA_963989385.1 of Ctena decussata. Taxonomy (NCBI): domain Eukaryota; kingdom Metazoa; phylum Mollusca; class Bivalvia; order Lucinida; family Lucinidae; genus Ctena; species Ctena decussata. Next base: position 38,061,116 of record OZ022515.1, read on the forward strand.
GTGCTTCATACGTCACATTCTCTCTTTACCCCCGACGTTTACTTATGACTATGCTGTCTGCTGATTTTTGAGCATAGAAGGAAGTCTCCAAAGGCCTTCTATCTATACTGATTATTATCATTTTTTATCATTTTTATTGTTATTTCATTTTTCTATTTATTTTTTCTGCTTTTTGCAGTACATTGAAGATTTTATTACTCTGCACCATACTAATACCCAGCTACGTATATCGTCTTTCTAACAGTTAAGGTATGTATGTATGTATGTATGTATGTATGTATGTATGTATGTATGTATGTGCCTGCGTCCCACTGGGCACTCAAATACTTAGTAACATTGAATGAATGTTGATTAAATGTTGTGGGACCAGTGGTATGCTTGTTTGGATGAGGCTATTAAAGGTCTGCTGAGGCCGACAATTTCGGACAAAAAAAAAAGACAACTGTCTCTGGAACCTCATATTTCTGTGGAAATCAGTTTTCTTTAAACATACTACAACATAATACTGTTGGCATATTCATTAGTTTTATTTTCACGCTTCGTTCTTCATAATGCTGCACGTATTGCAGCAAGCCATAGATTTAATTAGAAGCTGCTCGTATGCAGCAAGCTCAAGATTTGATTTAAACGTGACCTTTTCTATTGTTTCAGCCTTGCTCAAGGCTTAGAAATATACATACTTGGATTTCTCATATATTTCTTGAATATACATATTTTTCTTGAATGTGCTAGTCTATAGGCATGCGGCTGATTTCTAAGGATATATCTCAGACAAAGCCACAAGAGAAAAATTCATTTCTAGAATAGCCAAACATCGAGATTGAAAAGAAAGAAAAAATATATACGTGACAAACAATTCAATATATCCGACTGAAGCAAATCTATTACATGGAATATAAAATAGAATCAAAGAACCTGAGAACAATTACATGTATTTGTTTTAGAAAATCTGAAGTTTCTGTTGAGAGAATTTTAGTTTGCTATTAATTGATTAAATTAATGGAGCATGGCATAACTGTATGCCATGCTCCAATACCAGTGGTGTCATGGATATGTTACCATAGCAACTGAGATTTCATATTGATGGTCCTTTCGAATCAAACGTGAGATGCTACCTGAAATTCACACAATGGTATGGTAGGCTTTTTATGTCCCCTACCAAAGGTGAGGGGGACATATTCTTTTCAGTGCTGATCCCGGGCGTCGGCGTCCCTGAGACAGATTTCTCGCGTGCGCGATAACTCTTGAATCAATGGATGGAATTCACCAAACTTTCATGGATACATCATTAAGAAAACTTTAAGAGCTGATTAGGTTTTGGTGACCTTAACCTCATTTTCAAGGTCACTGGGGGACTTACATGACATTTTCTTGTACCCACTGTATTTCCTGAACCAAATCATGGAATTTAACCAAACTTGCACGGATACTTCATTAAGGCAAGTTTAATAGCTGATTAGGTTTTGGTGACCTTGACCTTATTTTCAAGGTCATAGTCATCTATGTAGGATATCTTTAGAACCAGTGGATGGATTTTCTCTAAACCTGCCTAGATTTGACTTGTGCAGGCTCCTTATTTATTAGAGGGAACGGGAAATGGACTGGTGGTGGTTGGGTGAGGGGGGCATAAGTTTTTCTCTGAAAAAACATTTGTAGTTTAAATCTATAATTCATTCTAAAAAGAACTTAATCCTCTGTTATATATACATTTGTTGTTACAGTTGACCGAGAAAGAAGGTCTGCAGAAAAGGTATGGTGGTCCCCATGGTTGATGTGCATTGCAGTTTGGTAAAAGGAATTAGGATGTACAAAAGCTGTCCTACGACGAGTGGCGGCCATTTTTATTACAGATTGTGACCCTGTAGGCCTTAACCACTTAGATGTTTAGTAAATCTAGATACCAGTAGTGACTCCTGGTATTACACCGAAATATTTCCTGAAGTAAACTGTAACATGTTCCTGTGACATGTATTTAAGATAGATCAATAAATTGTAGAAAAACACGTCCTTACCGTGCCAGTGATCGCCACTTCTGCAAAAACTCTTGAACCAATGGATGAAATTCACCAAACTTGCATGGATACATCATTAAGAAAACTTTAAGAGAAGCTGACTGTGAGCATCGAGCATTGGATGAAAACCCAAAATTTTGTATTTTGCTCAAAATTTCGTGGTTTAAAGCTCTTGACAAAAGATGGAGATCGGTGAAAAAATTAGTGAAATATGTCAAACGGTTCTCGAGATATCTAAGCAGATATTGTTGCCATGGCAACCATTTTTAGGCTGGTCGAATTTTACAGATTTTCAAGAATCTCAAGGGAAAATGTATTTCTCCTGATGCAAGTATCAAATACTTGACTAGTATGGTGCTTCGGACTAAATGTAATTATTATTTTCTGCACCTTCAAAGCATCGGCCACTGCTCGTTGTTGAAACCATGGCAACTGAAAGTACATATAGTCGGAGTAAAAAATAAATTTAAGAAAATTGCACTTTTTTAAATCAAGATTATTGAAAATGGCAGCCTGATCTGAATATACCGTTTACATGTCTTCAAACATCAACATAAGTACAGTTCAAAACAAAAACAATTGGGTGTAAACTTTCACTAACTAATGAATAAATGCACGCGCAAATGGCTTCCCTCTTGCAATTCCAATTTTACAGAAAACAACCGTTTTCTATTTTTTTTGCCTTAATTACCACTCTGCCAGATTAAATTTGCTACAAAAAAAAAATAGTGAGTCTTGTTTTATCCCATCTTTGCAAATAACGGTGTAGAAACGTATTTGAAGATGTTGTTTATATGGTTACAACGCATATAATGTGTTAAATCAGTTCAAAACAACGCTAAAACCATGTACCTGATATACATCTAACTTCCATTAGAATCGATATGGTTTAAAAGTAGGTCAGTCCTTGGTTCCGTATCTTTTATGGTTTTCATATTTTTTTCTAATTTAAAGTGCTGCTAAGATACCCCACCCACTAATTTATTATGCATTAGCGATATCACCATTTTGGGAAGAGAAAGAGTGTACAAATGTGAAAAAATGTATGATTTAGTACTAGTTCAGATATATATTATTTCTTTACCGGTGAGTAATCGCTAGTTGATACATGCTGTTGAAGGGCAAATCGCTAGATATTAATTCTCGACGTCGAAGCCGGATTGAGTTAAGAAAAGCTGATTGTAAGCATTGAGCATCATTTTGCTCAATTTTATGGTTCGAAAAATCACATGCCAAACCAATAGTAATTTCATCACAAAATGGGCATACATATTTAGGTGAAAGAATGTGAAACGAAGAGGATTAATGGCATGTTTCTAGTTGCATGGCCCTTTAAACAGTACTTAAGTCATGCGGCAAGGCATAGATGATTTTGAAAGACTGTATGCAATGGCACCACGCTTATAAAAAAAGAATTCTGAATTCAGAAATTGAGATTCGAACAAGTACTGCTAGCTAAGCAGGCCCGCGCTTCACTCGTTAAGCTACAGAAAAGTGGATGAAATTAGGAAGTGGATGGGATGAACAAATCACTCGTGTACACGTATACTTTAGATGGCACCCTATCAGGACTACCTAAATTACAAGACTTCCTTGGCTGCTCCAGGAGCCCCGGTAGCACAGTAGATAAAGCCCTGGCCTGCTGGTATAGTAATTCCGGGCTCGAGACACACTAGAGACGTAAATTTTTTCCAACCGCCAATGGGTCTCCTTTGCGCACACACAACCCTTCAAAGCACCCCAGCCCAACCCCCAACTCCCATACGTTTTCCTCCAGTCGCCAATATATGACTGAACTACTGTTAAAAGGATGTAAAACTGTAAGTAGTTCATGCATCAATTCTTGTCTGTTCTATGTAGTATCACGATTATAGGTCACAGAGCATTGCTAAAATCTCAGCCTGTCCTCCGGTGAATAGACACTGTACTAGAGTAGGCCTACACCACTTTCTATTCTGAAAATGCCTCTTTTTGTGTTTTACCTACTTCAAGGAAGCAACTTATTCAAGAAAAACTAGAACAAATTTTAATTTCAACATAAAATAAAGGAATAACGAACATATTGCTGCAAAAAAGTGTTTTACTCCGTTCTTCTATTCCGTTACTTCTGCAGACGTTTTGCTCGGGACAACTCTTGTGGTCAAATATATCTGCAACCGCAGTCTTGGTGAATGGACCTATTTCATAGATCTAAAAAGATCATGGTGAGCATTGTTGACAGTAGGCTAATTCTTTTAAAGATACTATTTTTCATTTTGAAAGATCATGGATACTACCTGTAGTGTTTGCACATTTGTAACCGTCAACGGAGGTAAGATATTCCCAGATTGACTTAACTCCCTTGCTACAATTTTACAACATTGGCACATTTCAAAGATGAATAAAATTAGAAACTTTGCGAGTTTACACCTAATTTTTTTACATTTTTAAACTTCGAACCTTGCTCTATCATGTAAATATGGCCTTAAATTCAAACGTGACTGCCATTTTTAGATATCAGGCGAATAAAAGCCCTATTTTTCACTTAAAATTGGGTCTGTTTTTTTTTTCAGTAAAAGCTCTTCCGTTGATATTATGGGATAGAAAACATTAATATTATGTAATCTTATTACACAGCTATGTATTGTCAAACTACACAAACAAAAAAGAATAGGATTATATTTGTTGTTCAATTTTTAGCGAGGGAATATTACACTCAGATCTTAATATTGACATTTTCAAAATGGACTCCTGGTTACCATGGGAACGGCCGAACGCTGACCGCTAAAAACTTGTGAAACACAAACAAGCATGGTATATATCAATTTGCCAAAATATGAGCTCAATCCGTTATTTTCGACTTTCCACGTTATTATGGGCTAATGCTCGATGCTTACAGTCAGCCTCTCTTAATCAACCATGAATCATTGCATGAAACAGACCCATAAATTTTGGGCATTAAATGCGAAATGTTTTAAGGCATGATATTATCTTTTACCCGTTATTTAAGCCATTGATATGCCCATTAGTCATCGCATTTACTGACCCATGAATGTCATTAGAAAAATTAATGACAATCATTTTTGTTTCGTCGCCATTACAGTTTACTCATAAGAATGGGCATACCTTTAAAGGTAGGTTCCTGGACTAGCGATAACAATTATGTCCACAAAATAATTTCGTCTTTTTCTGAGCAGTATTGAATTCTCTTATTTTCTGAATTTGTTGCTACTGAGAAACTCGTCAGATGTTGAAGAAAATAGTCGTTTTCCCTTTTGGTTTATTTTCTTTCGTTGGAATTCCAGTTCTAAAAATAACTATGTTTATTACCTCTATAAATGGGCGATTTCTGATGCCATTCTCTAAAAGGTCCATTTTCCCTTGCCGTGAGCTCTCCTAGAGGTCCTGGCATGGCGAATGGGTTAGAACTATCCCAAAATGCAATGCAGCATGACGTCAGCCACGTTATCTATTTTTGGCGCGAACTAAACATAGCGCTAACTGGTGTGCGAAGCAGAGTTAGGAAACCCCTTGCAAAACAACTTTTCTAATATTTTTTTGATTTACACTTTTAGTGACACTTATTCATTCCCTTTTATAAGTGCTTTCCAACAACTTGGATGAACGATCATCAAAATTACATTGTACAAATGAGCCGCGTCGCTAAAAATAATCTTACGAGACATGCAGACTGTGCATGCCTAAGCCAGCCTGCCTACATGCACGTCCAGTCAGGGCATGCACTTTACTGTTAAGCATTATTTGTAATTTTGAATTCTGAACAGTGAACAGCTTGCACATGCGTGTCAGGCCATGCGAACGCAGCTATAAAATCTCGTATGTGTGATACGGCTTAAATGTAACAGCAAAGAATAACACACTTGCCCTGCACTAGGGAAACATATGGAATTCGAATAATCACGACAGCAGCTTGATCAGGACTTCCAGTGTTTAACCAGATAATATGCAAACTTTACAGACTCGGTTCAGATTGTTTGACAAGAAAAGCTTTTTTTGGGTTGCTGTTGCAAATAAAGTACAATAATTTACTGCATACACTGTAAAAGAATCCATAAATTTTAGGGTAAAATAACTGTCAACCAGCTGTCAGTCCTTTTACCGTTCTCTTTACGGGCGCCCGTAAAAATTGCAGGAATCATCAAGCAGAGTGGGACCGAATAGAGCAGGTGTCGTTTTGGTCAGACAATCCTTCAAAAAGACAAAGTAATTTTCGAGTGCACCAGTTAACAAAACTTCCATTTCGTTATTTCCAACAATGTCTTACAGGCAAACGCCCTTAAAAATAACGGGAAAAGGACTGGCAGCTGGTTTCTAGTTAATCTACCGTAAAATCTACAGAATGTTTTACAGTGTATGGACGTTTCGAACACAAGGATGGTCAGCATGACACAGTCGCTGTCTGGACAGTCAGCTGACAAGCATAGCAGACCCGGATCAGAGAGGCACGATCAAATTCCATATTGTCTGGTTACATATTGTGACCGAATACCAAGTGCATAAAATTATCGGATAAATTAGAAGATATACAACTTGCATTAATTACAAAGTTCACTGCAAGCACTGGGCAAGCAGTGCAGACACTGACCACATCTGTACAAAATGTGCACTAAATGAAAAACTAATACGTATACTAGAGAGAGAGAGAGAGAGAGAGAGAGAGAGAGAGAGAGAGAGAGAGGTATTGATACTTCATGGGTAAACACACTGATTGATGGTGTGGAGGTTGTTTTAACCTGTTTCAAACGTTAAAAAAGCATATTCACGTTTCATGAAAGCGAAAGTAGAAACGTTAAAAAAGTTAATGTTACAAAGATTCTGTGTCGCACTTTTTCGCTCCAACTAAACGCACAATGTTTGCCAAAGAAAGTATATGACCACCGCCACTAAATCTGTATGAACTAATGGAAATTCCAGTAAGAGGCATTGCGAACTCAAGTCAGCTTGCACATTCAAGTAGTCTGACCAACCCATTGCGGTGCCCATGATCATTCAGCAGGCTTGACAGAGAGATGAACGAAGACTCTAAGCGAAATGCATAATTACGCAAACCAATTTGAATTCGCTATTCTTATTATGACCAAGTATGTCACAAAGCAATACGAGTGCAAATGGTGAAAGCAATATTCCAGATTAGTTATTATTATTATTATTATTATTATTATTATTATTATTATTATTATGTTTATTATTAGTATTATGTTTATTAGTTTATTGCAGTTTCATCATCATGGGGGTATTAACAATTTTGCTACCTATGCTGTCGACCCCTACGGTACTAAACCAAATGGCTATCGACCGAGAATTCAGTGGTAAGCATTACCAGCAACAGTAAATGATACTTTTGTAAATGGCTGTCGACCGAGCTGATACTGTTGTCGATTTCTCGGTCGACAGCCACTTTTGCATGTATGGTAACTGACTGGCTTGGTTGAAAGCACAGGTAGGGCAATTGGTATTACCATCGTAATCAAGGTACATAAATATACATAGATATACATAAATAATGATGCATGATCATAAGCAGTACCATGCAATTCTTAAATAGAATTATATTTTCAGGAGAAGAACTAAATAAGCATTTATGCTTTCGTTCTGATCCCATTGTTTGTATCATGCTTATATTGTAGTCATGTACAGTTTATGGTACAAAAATATGTTTAAACTAAATAGAATTACAACTATTTCAGCTGTACATCATACACTAATTTAAACAACTTTCCATAAAATAAAAGTATATGGGTGGTCCAGACAAGAGAGAGTATTTGAAAACAATTAGGGGCTACTTGACATCAATTAGGGGCTATGTTCCCCCATTTCCATGGAAAACATAGATTGTAACCCCTCATCCAAACTGCCTCGATGAGGGGCCACAATATATGCTTCCCAAAGATCTAACAAAACCGTCCCCAACCATCACTAAACACTCCCTTCCATCTACAGCTAAGATATATCGTATATATGGTATTTTTCGGGGTGTTCCATTTTGTCGCGTAATTCGCGGTCACTTAGAAACCGCGAATATTTAAATCACGAATAATTTCCAGTTTCTTACAAAGTGTCTTCTGTAGACACAGTGTTCATATATTTTGTTTCTGTTTGCGCCGAGTGAAAACGGATACTAGGCGATTTGCGACCAGTGAATTAGCGTGCGCATCTGTACTTACGTATCTGTTTGCACTTATCAACTTTTAGATTCCCGAGTATTCTCAGAGATACGCAGATTTGCGACAGGTTGATCTCATGATCTGAATCTATTCTGTCTGTGCGTGCTATCAGGTACCTTTTCACTCGACGCCTGTCATATGGCGATTCAGACAGTAAACAACAACGTCGCCGAACTTATACTATAAATCCGGTCATAATTCAACAGATGGATGATCGGATAGATAAACTGTGTTTCGTACTAAACACTTCAACAGTTTTAAGTCATATCAAGCCGATGGTTGAATGGGCGCATGATGACATGGATGACACAACGCAGAGATTAGACGGCATGGGTCTGAATTCGACGACCTCTGGATTACATCTCTGTCTAAGCGAATCATTTATTATACAAATGCTGCAAAATGTAATGGTTATATGGGCAATTTTTGATACCGAGATGCATTGACTTCTTTCAAACCTAATAAATTTTGTCGTATGAAAATAAATCTCACTGCATGTACAAAGTAGAAATAACCTGATTAGCCTGCGCATCCGCGCAATTTGGGCAGTACGTTCTCTTTTTGAATAAATGGTCGTTGAATCTGGCGACAACTAAATATTCTGACCAGTTTGCACAAAAGCACAGTCTGATTTCTGTGTATCAATCTTTTAAGGTCAATTTTCACGCGATGCCAATCAAATTCGCAAAGTTATTTTCAGCCTCAAAGATTCGCGTTAAGCATAGAGCTTTTAAAATTGATCAATCTAACCTTCAAAGCCGGTCTCCATCTCTCTCGCTCCTCTCTTTTTGCTTTGCCGACTCCCCCAGCCCCTCGCCCCCAACTCGCTCATTCTCTCAGAGGAGACCCGGTAGCTAGGGTAAGCGCTGGCCTACTGATCTAGCAGTCCCGGGTTTGAGCCCTCCTGGAGGCGGAAATATTTCCTATCGTAAGCGAGATTCCTCTGCACTCAGCTTTCGTTATCACCCTACCACTGTTCTAATATGACTGCAATACCGTTAAAAGGAACGTAAAATCGCAAATCATCCATCTATCCACTCAAAACACACTAACTTAAAATAATGGTACATGTACATGCACACATGAAGTATCACCGTTGTGGCAGTCTGGTCACCATATCTGCATTTAGCTTTTAGCTTTTGGTGTTTACGAATACAGCGTTTGCTTCGTATATACACTCAGTAACGTTTCTACGAGGCAAGTAAAGGATGTGAAATGATACTTGATGGCTTGACTGGGCATGACATATGGACTTGATGAAGACACCTTGCTCTTTGCTAATTTCTATTGCTGTTGTTGTTGTTTTCATTAAATTCCTCAGACATGATGATGCTCAAACAACCAAACTGATGTTCAATATACTTGTTTTCATAATTTTTTGGCATGGTTTGAACCAAATATGAATTAAAATGGTAGAAACAAACGGTTTCACAGCAGCTACAAACAGAAAAAGTAAAATTAATGAATGATCGCATGCGTGTACCAAAGAGACCTTTTGAAAATCTGTCGGTCACTCTCTTTCGACGATCTGTACAAAAAATCGAGTTGGTACAGCCATGCGGTCATATTTTTATTTTGCAAAACGTACCTGATTCTGTTCTTTTTCTTGCAAAAACCCGCAAAAACGGCGTAAAATGACGTCACGTAACGTCATGACGTAATTTTTGTGTGCGCACGCGATAGTCCTTATGTTGTTACGTTTAGGGACGGTGGTGGTAATTGGCTGTGTCGAGTTTCATTTTTCCCGAAATTTTAGGCCGCTAGCAATACACTAGCGCACCTTGTCCTTTTAAGATAACTACACTTCAGGAACTGACTGAATCAGATCCCAAACCCTATCCCCAACATCAAAGAGAAAGATTGACAAATACATCCCAACAAACAATAAATTACAAGTGATAAGCCGAGTCAGCAGCTCTTTCCCAAATAGGTGGCAACTCAGCTATCTTTATTCAACTAAATAATTTAGACCAACAGAAGGGTTACAACAGACTAAGCAAATTATACAAAAAACATTTAACATCTAGTTTTACCTATTTTCAATTTTTATTATAGAAGGGTTAAAATGAGAACACAATAATTTAAACAGCACCGAACATAGAACAAATCCAACAAATGCAACTGCTACGAAAGTACCGCCTTGAGACGGTCTGTAATAAACATGCATCCTTGATTAAGTTTCTCCTAAATATGGAATTTTTTGTATGGTATTCAATTAAAAGAGAGCAATAGGTACAAACTCGGTGCGCGGAGGGGCAAGTTATGTATTATTACCTTTGAGCATTCTGGAGAAAATCATTATGCGAATTGGAATGACAATGAAATAAGGAGCCATTAGCAACTCTGGCTCCTCTCAACAATTTTCAGAACACTTTGGGCATGCCGTTTGTTTTTCGATCAAAAATACGATAGGATTTTCAAGACAGACTTGGTAACAGAGACTGAGCCGCGACATGACGAAACCAACAAAGAGGAATGTGAACCCAGCGAAGACTCAGATCTGCCTGGTCATCAGCCCAGTCTAATCGGGGTGTTCGCTGTCCGCATTGAGCTAGCTTAGACCCTTAGCTACCCTTTAAGCGCACAACGAAAACTCTTTTTGCAGTGCATATGCCACTTTGCTGGTTTTATCGTGCCATGACTTAATTATATTCAAGAAAAATATTAGATTATGACCGTCTTAAAGTCTCAATGGAACAAAACCATGATGTGCATTTCCTGTCACTATGTCTGTCTGTGGTCTTTGCAATTTGCATTACGAACTATACCATGTGAGCAAACTTCCTTTAGAAATAATGTGCATGTGTAATTGGCCTATAATGTTTTCCTATTCCAAACGTTGTTAGTTTTTCTACCATTTTAATCATTTATATCTTTTAGTGTTTCTACTATAAATGGGTAACCCTGTAAACATCAGATGTGTAACTGCCCTACATTCGGTCATGTGGACGCAAAACCATGCCTAATACAGTGCTCCAGAATCTCCAGCGACGACGCTTATATGAGCCGCGGCACGATAAAACCGACAAAGTGGCATGTTCGCGAAGATAATACTCAAATCAGAATGGGCATCCGCCCAGTCTGATTTGAGTCTTCGCTAAGCACTTAAAGGGTAGTTAAGGGTCTAAGCTATCTCCGTGCGGACAGCGAAGACTCTGATCAAACTGGGAGAATGCTCAGGCTAATCTTGGTCTGGGCTGGGCGCACAAACACTTTTTTTTTGGTTTTCTCGTGTCGCGGCTCAATTATCATTCTATGAAACGTACACAACCTTCGGTGAAAAAGCTAAATTATTTACCTTCGTAAATTTATTTTTTTATTTAATTTCTATATTATTTTATTCATATTATTTTATTATTGCTTTTATTTTTAATTTACATTGAAAGGACGTATTTTGCTAAGCAAAAAAAAAACTTTTGAAAGTCTTGTAAATATAATAGCTATATCTATAAAACTGTATATGGACATCGAACTTTTGTCACTTTTGCTGTTTTCAAGAAACTTATCAAACTTTCATTTTCTATTGATAACAATCGCACTTTGGCAATGTTTCTTGTTTTGTCATCGTCTTAATTTACAGTGTAAGATCGCATTTGACATGAAATATTAAACTGAAATATTACATAATAGGGAGTCGTTGATTAGGTTATGTCAAACAATAGAATTAGCTATGTCACGTCCTTAATAGAGCAATCAAGAGAATAACAGTTAATTAGATAAACATCTGCGCTACAGTTTAAGTGTTATCGTGCTACTGTGTAAAATGCATGGTCATTTACAAAATAAGGAAACATGAGTGGACGAAGGTTTACTTGTACTTTTTGTGAACTTTAAGAATCTTATCTCTGTTTCCTGTCAATTACATTTCAGTTCATCTGCCTCATATTTAGATTGTTAGATTGTTATCTTTGTATTGACAATGGAAAGCTTGTTACTAAGCTTTATTACAAGAGGGACGACATCAATTTTCCCGTAGTTAACTTTCCGTTCTTTAGTAGTAATATTTTTTTTTTTTTTAATTTATTTTCATTGTCACATCTCAATACACAATTATAATACATCTAAAAAATAGCAAGTATTTGCATGTATATACATGTATAAGTAGCATTCAACATCGTGATCAAACATCTCGTAATTTTCTAATTCATCGTTTTCGCCGCTTTCCGTCGACTCCCGATATCTCAAAGTCGAAAATCCTCATGAACTCCTGTTAACTCAAAGTAAATTTTCTGGTCTCAGAAAGGTCCCTTTGAGATACAAGCAGTTTTTGATAGCAGAGACTGAAATGTAAAGAGCAATAGAAATTGTTTTTGAGCTACATTCCTGTTATTAGAGGGTACTTTGAGATATCATTGTTTGAGGTAACCAGAATTGATAGTTTTCTCTACTGTTAATTTGCATGATACAATTTTATAAATAAACAAGAGGGAGAGAAAAAGGATCAATATACAAAAAGTCTTGGAACACTTAACATCCTCTACACTCTCTAATATAAATCTACGGTTGTTTTGCCCTGCGATTCCCTATATTTAACTAGTGTATCAATGTTAAGCACGTTTTACAAGTGGATATATATACATCGATACATCGAATTTAACACGCGTCGATTAAAGAGAGTACATGTACGTGAATCACGCTATAAGTTGAGTGATGTATATCTTTTAGTGTGTGAGCGAATTTTCAAGGAATGCGAAGGTAAGACTTTTTGTCTAAGTATTTCTTGTCATGTTTTTGAATATGGCCGTAATATTACTTAAGCCTGATAGGGTGCAACCGAATTGTGTAAATGTTTGCTGGTCATGGTTTACAAACTACATATATCCCACTTATCCCAAATATCTGAACCCTCTTTAAAGACACTAATATCTTCAGGTCTGGCCTAATATTTGACCCACTATACTTTAATATCTTCAGATGTGACCAACTCAAAGTTATTTTGTCCGGCTGTTCTCAAAAGGTGTGGAACCGACCAGACTGCACCTTAGAGCATTCTAAACAGGTCTCACGCCGCCATTCCAGTATTAGTGTCCCAACGTTCAGGACCATCAGGAAATGTTTAAACAACAAAACCGCGAAACAAAAAGAAAAATGTTATCAATCATTATCCAATAATAATAATAGTAATAATAATGATAATAGTAATAGTAACAGTAATATTGATAGTAGTAATAATATATTTTATTATTCTTGAATAATTATGGAATATTGAATAAATGACTTAATAAATAAACTTGTATTATGTTGCTTCAAACAGGTTAATCCATTTTTCCCATACTGTCAAGAATTTATCGAAAACATAATTTTTAATTGCTATCAATTTCTCGATTAATATAAACTGCTTTATTTCGTTTTTCCATGCTTGTAAATTTAATTGTTTATTACTGATTCTACATTTATATATGTAGTATCGAGTTAAAATTAATATATAATTTATCGCTTTATTAGAAAAAATATTATATGTAATCCCAAAGATGGCTAATTGTTTATTTATATTAAGTAAAATTTGACCAGATTGTGAAACCCAATGTTCAATTGTTTCCCAAAATTCTCTGACTACATGACAGTACCAGAACAAATGTTCAATTTTTTCAGGGAAAAGTCCGCAAAACGTACATAGATTATTTTCTCTAACTTTAATCTTTAACAAAAAACATTTGTGGCTAAAATTCTATGTGTTATACGATACTGAAACCAATGAAGCTTCGTATTACTACAGCATTTAGCTGGTAAACTATATATTATTTTCCAGTTTAGATTTATATTCTCGAAAACCTGGTTCCACTTTTCTTTACTTTTAATGACAACTTCCTTATTATTAAATATATTATACATATCTTTGCTTCCTTTTTTACTCTTAAGTATTTCCTTTAAATGAAATGGAATATATATGTTCGTCAAAGGTTTATTTTCTGTTTCAGTGTCTATTCCTGTCCTTCTAATAAAAGTTTCCACGGCCGCTCTTACTCCAAAATATTCTACAAAATTAACATGAATTTGGTATTTTAAACAAAAATTATAAAAATCCATCAACTTACCTTGTTCATCAAATAGATCTTTTAGAAAAAGTATATTTTTATCAAACCACTGTTTATAAAATATAGGTCGATTTGCTATTTTAATGTCATGGTTATTCCATAAATTTTCAGATAAAATATCGGTCATTGTTATTGGTTTTGTTACGTTACATAGCTTAATCCAGGCTTCCAATACATCATTCCAAAAATGATTTGATTTGTTTTGCTTCAAGTTTTGAATAAATTCTGTACCTCTTGTTATTACATTATTAAGTTTAGTGTAACATATTTCGAAGATTTCTTTGTATTTAGCTTCTGTTGTAACAAGTCGTCTTATCCATGTACATTTTAATGCTAAAATATAGCTTCTTAAATTTATCATTTTAAGTCCACCCTTTTCGTATTCTTGCATTAGAACTTCTCTTTTTACCCTGTCTACCTTTGATTGCCAGATAAAATTAAAGAAGCTTTTATTAAGATTATTTAATATTTCGTCTGTAGGGTTTGGAAGAGCTATAAATAAATGATTTAATTTCGATATTATCAAAGTTTTCAAAATTGTAATTCGACCAAATGGAGTAAGAATTCTTCTAGACCACTGCTTCAGCTCTCTTTCTAGTTGCTTAATTTTTTCTCGAAAATTTGTTTCAATCATCCTTTCTAGATTGCATGAGAAATTGATTCCTAAAATATTGAAATCAGTTTGTTTCCAATCCAATTTGTACCTATGATTAAATGTTTCTCCCCCAAACTTTTTGCTCCCAATCCATACGGCCCTTGTTTTGGAAGTATTAATCTTTAAACCCGACATGTCTGCATATACATTAAGAATATTCATACTTGCATTAAATGATTGTTCTGAACCATCTAAAATAATAGTTGTGTCATCAGCAAATTGGGAAAGTCTGTATTCTATATCACCTATATTTATTCCTCTAACATCTGTATCTTTCTTTAGCAGTATTGATAAGATTTCAGCACAAAGCAGGAATATATACGGAGACAATGGGTCACCCTGTCTGCAACCCCTATATATTTGGAAAAATCCGATAAATGCCCACTTTGGATAACAGCTGATGATATGTCATTATAAAAAACTGAGACCCATTGTTTAATAGATTCACCAAAATTAAAAAAATCTAAAACTTTTTTAATAAATTCCCAGGAAATAGTATCAAATGCCTTTTCAAAATCTATTATGAGTAGCAATCCGGGGATATTATTTTCTTCAGTATAGTTCATAATATCATAAATCATTCTAGTGTTTTCACCAATATATCTGCCGCTAATAAAACCAGTTTGATCGCTTGAGATTAATTTAGGTAGGACTGATTTTAATCTTTCTGCTATACACCCAGAAGCCAGTTTATAAATCACATTTAATAGGGTTATAGGTCTCCAATTTTTAAGAAATTGTTTCGGCTTGTCTCCTTTTGGCAAACAAGTAATAAGCCCCTGTCTTTGCGTTACAGATAATTTTCCTTCTCTGTAGCCCTCGTTTATAGCTCGAGTTATGAAATTAATAAGATCCCTGTGAAAAAATTTGAAAAATTCTATTGAAAAACCATCCGAACCGGGGCTCTTATTATTTTTCATTTTTTTGAGAATTGTAATTATTTCATCTGAAGTTATAGATTAGATTAAACTTATTTTATTGCCTTTATATACAATGGGGTTGGGCTACAAGTTCTCACAACATTAGTTACAGCCCTCCCCCTACAATATCAAACAAATATCTGAAGTTATTTCTCCCTCTAATCTAGTTTTATCTTCATGTTCTAATTTAACGTAATCATTAATGTTATATAAAATGTTATCTATATCTATATCACGCCCCACTTCTCTAAAACTGTATAATTCCTTATAAAAACTCTGAATTTCTTTCAGTATTTCTTCTTGTTTATTCATTACACTGCCATCATCTTTTGTTATTTTAAAAATAGTTTTATTTATATAATTACGGGACTCTAGATTACAAAAATATTTACTTGGTTTTTCACCTTCTTCAGCCCATCGAACCCTTGCCCTTATCATTATACCCCGTATTTTTTCTTTTCTAATATTCTGTAATTCCAGTTTTTTCTCTTCTATTTCATTTAAGTTTATTTCAGGACTTTTCTCTAGTTCTATTATTTCTTCTTGTAATTTCCGTGCTCGAAGTAACTTCTGTTTTTTCTTATAAGCAGAATACGAAATGGTTTTACCCCTTATTTCTGTTAAAAGAATCTCTAAAAACAGTTGATCGGATATTGTGAATTGTAAATCATTATAATTGTTAGTTTGGATAAATTCCAGGTTATAAATTGGAATCATATACTGTTCTTTGACTCGATTTATACACTCCTTTATAGCTTTAACATAATCTGAATCTTTTAGTAAACTATTGTTGAATTTCCACAAGCCTGCCCCTTTCTTAAATTCGTTTATTTTAATTGAAAGAACAACTGTAGAGTGGTCAGATCTATAGCTGGGTAATATATCAACAATTTGGGCACTTGGCATTAAATTTTCCGTAATTAAAAAGAAATCTAACCTTGCTTGTTTCAACGGGGTGGACTTACGCCAAGTGTATCTTCTTGTTTGTTCATGTAGCTCCCTAAAAGGGTCGACAAAACTAAACTCTTCTTTTATTGTTAAAATATATTCTTTAGCCCTCGGATTGTTAACATTAACGTAATTATTCGTATCTAAAATTTGATCCTGAACTAAATTAAAATCACCACATATTATACACGAGTCGTTTTCATATTCTTGCATCTTCTCTATAATGTCAGTATAAAAATCTGGCGAGTCGTCGTTTGGACCATATAGGTTGATCATAGTTAGTCTTTTACCTTCTATTTCTAAGTCTAGTATAATATAATTTCCATTTGTATCGCTTTTAGACGAATATATTTTATAGTCAAAATCATTATTAAAAAGAATACAGACTCCCCTTGCATTGGACGTATACGAACTATAAACAACTTCACCTCCCCATTCTGCAGAAATATAGGGTTCAAGATTTTCTGTAAAGTGTGTATCCTGTAGGCAAAATATTTGGAATTTCTGTTGTCTTAAGTACTGAAATATATCTCTTCTTTTCTGAAAGTCGTTAATGCCCCTTACATTAGAGCTTGAAATTTTAATTAAAGCATGTAATTCCGCCATTAACCCAATACTTTAGATAAACTGAGCAAATATTTATTTTGTATATGCACTGTAACCCAATGGGGCCTTTACCACTTCTTGCAGTGTATACTTCATGTACCAAGCGACGGTTAAAGATTGAATGAGATGTGACATTTTTTGAAGATATCATGTAACCATTTGAAAGTAAATGAGATGTGACATTTTTTATAACAAAAAAAAAAGTATAAAGGAAAAAGAAAAAGAAAAATTTTAAAATAACTTGCACTTCCTGTTTGGCCGTCAGGCTGAACATGAATTGTATCAAGTTAATCTTAGATCTGTCTATCAATATCTATGCGTTCTGTATTTCAAAAGCTTTAACATTTCAATTGTTGAAATGTTAGAGTTATAGAAATATCGCAATAAACACAAAAGACACCTATATCAACTGCAAAAAACAAAGGAATTACTTCATTTATGTACATTCTAATTTCCGAAAATTCTATGCCTTTTTCGGCATCACGGAGATGACAATTTTAATAATCTAACTAGTTCTATTTTGAAGTATACTGCCATATGTATTTTTGTAGACATATGTCTTGTTGGTATTCTAAAAGGCCCATGTAAACATAATCCGACATGTATGTAGTTTGTTATTCAAATTTCAAATTTCACTTTTCGTATCTGTGAATTATAGCTTGAAGGTTTTATACAGCCTATATGAAAAAAAAAATCGAGGTCCTCTGGCCGAAACGAAACGCAAGAGAACCATCCTTCATCTTTTAGAGCCTTTATCCTGCTTCTAGAAAGAACAACTTACTAGTCCCTATGAAGAAATTACGTCAGAGCGTTATGCGTTGACGTCTATTAAACGCCGCGTTTTCTAATGGCAAAATCGTGACGTTTTAGTATAAAATTTACTAATAAAATGCGACTTTAATGTCGCATGATAAATAGAACCCTGCATTCGTGCTCCTGCACTATTGAATTCATTAAACTCAGTGGGGAAAACCGATATGATGCTCGACAAAGCCTCGCATCCCATCTTTTCTCCAACTTGTTTAATAAACTCAACAATACATAAGCACTCATGCAAGGTCCCCTATTTAATCATTACCGGTTCCTTATGGTATGACAGTTTTACTAAGTTACATTGTCGCCTTAAAATCATATTTCGTTTGATCATTACCATGGACTTATATCAAAGAGAGTGTCTGTTTCGAGATTTCTATAGCTACCTTTAGTCGTATTGCACAGTATCATTATCATCTACATCCATCAGCTATTACTATCAAAAAATCTATACAGTTTATTATTTTAAACTCGGCCTATTTCTTGTGTACCATATTACTTAGCAAAATTTTAAACAGTTCCACTAATACCTCATTGAGAAGTGGATCTATGAATGTATAAAATTTTACACAACACATTTCCAAGTTATGAGGCTGGCACAATCGCATATTGCTGCGGTGAAGATAGCTTCTTTCACTCCAAAATAACTTATCTGCGTAAAACTACCATAAAGCAAAGTAACCCACACAGTATTATATCATGGTAGCTATTTTCTTAACTTCATTAAAGTCGACTAGGTACCATAAAAATGCCAGTCCTTGGACATTTAGATCTTTGCAATCAGTGCAGACCCAGACAGGACTTCTCCTGTAGGGGCAGCCCGATCAGGGTCTACACTATTTATCAGTCCAAAACATTCAAAATTAAGTATGTCAATATTACTATTGTGAATATAACCATTCATTACAAATAATCCCACTTAATCTTGACCATGTAAGTCTCAGCACGTTAAATTATTATTCTTTATTCCTATATATGCAATAGTCATTAAATTATTTTATCCTATGTTTTTATTCAAGTATTAATTATTGGCTTATAATTTCATATTCAGTAAAATATAGTATTAATACAAATCTTCAAAGTTGCAAGAATGACCTGCTTTACTTTAAATAACAACATTGATAAACACAATGAACTTGGTATAGCTCTCTGAATCAGTATGCTATATTATTTACCATTATAGTACTTTAATATAGCCTGCACATACAAACAACAACATTTACAGACAGTAAAAAATCAATGCTGTACCTTTTACACATTTGTATTCACTTATATCCTAGCTATACTAGCAAAGTAACCTACACAATATTATATCATGGTAGCTATTTTCTTAACTTCATTAAAGTCGACTAGGTACTGTAAAGATGCCAGGCCTTGGACATTTAGATCTTTGCAATCAGTGCAGACCCAGACAGGACTTCTCCTGTAGAGGCAGCCCGATCAGGGTCTACACTGTTTATCAGTCCAAAACATTCAAAATTAAGTCTGTCAATATTACTATTGTGAACATAACCATTTATTACAAATAATCCCACTTAATCTTGACCATGTAAGTCTCAACACGTTAAATTGTTATTCTTTATTCCTATATATGCAATAGTCATTAAATTATTTTATCCTATGTTTTTATTCAAGTATTAATTATTGGCTTATAATTTCATATTCAGTAAAATATAGTATTAATACAAATCTTCAAAGTTGCAAGAATGACCTGCTTTACTTTAAATAACAACATTGATAAACACAATGAACTTGGTATAGCTCTCTGAATCATTATGCTATATTATTTACTATTATAGTACTTTAATATAGCCTGCACATACAAACAACAACATATACAGACAGTAAAAAATCAATGCTGTACCTTTTACACATTTGTATTCACTTATATCCTAGCTATACAGTCAAACAGAAATGTACTATTTCAAACTGGTTTTTATAATTTCAATCTATTTCCACCTGTTTATTAAAGTAGGTCATTATGATATATTATTTTGATATAGTATTTACTAGCATAATACTGTAATGTAGCATACATATACATACATATTCACATACACATATATATACACATACCCATACACCTACATATACACATACACACATATACATACACATACACATATATATAATATATTTCGCTTATACATATTTATATATATATATATATATATACATATACCATATGTATACATATAAACATTAGGGTACTTGATATTATGTTTTTATACATGTACTAAGTATTTTCTTAAGTTTTCATTTTCAGTGTAATACAGGATTAATACAAACCTTCAAGAAATGCAACAATAGCATTTCATTTCAAATACATGTATCACTATTTCCTGATAAACTTCATGCCAAATAAATTTGACAATCCACAGATTCATTAAGATATACTTTTGCCAGCATTGTACTGTAATATAACATGTACATACAGACAACAACTAATAAACAGCAAATATCAATAACTGACTTTTATTTAATAAGGGAAACTGCCACCAATTCCCTTTTTCGGGTCATTATGGACGGATTTTACCACTCAGTATGGGGTATTTTTTTCAAGCTTCCTACTAAATGAAAAACACAAAAGACCTTTTTTACTGTAATTTTTTAGTCTTTCTCGATGTCATTGTGTCAAATACAGCAAAAAATATACAAACAAATAGCAAATATTGGCATATTATACACCAAGATGACAAAAGGGTGGAATATTCCACCCTCTAAAAATTGTATAAGTCACTAATCTAATAGACAACTAACTTACTGCCGAATTTTACAATATATGATAATGATCATGTTAACACAAAACAAAAGAGAGGAATATTCTACTCCATCCTATTTGTAAGAGAAACGTGTACTGAAAAGAACAAATATTAAAAGGGTGGAATGTTCCACCCTCAAAGACATCTGTCGGTCGCCAACCTTACAGAAATTACCATTTCTAGTTGCCAAATTTTACACTTTAGAATTCTGACAATGTTAAACACAACAAAGGGAGGAATATTCCACACCTCTTTATGCATCAAAATATAGCACTCAAAAGAAAAACGGAAAAAATAAAGAAAAAAACACAACAAAAAACAAAGGGGTGGAATATTCCACCCTCTTAGATATGTAACGGTCACGACTGGCAACCCACCTTAGATTTCATAATTATAATTAAGTCCAATAAACCAAAGGGACGAATATTCCATCCCTCTTTCTGTAACGAAAAATAAAACACAAAAAAGTCTCAAAAGCAAAAGGGTGGAATATTCCACCCTCCAAGATAGGTATCGGTCGCTAAACATACAGAAACTTGCAATCCGTGAACTGGTTCGAAATTTCACACGCTGTGATTATAGCTTTATTAAACAAAGAAAGGGAGGAATATTCCACCCCTCTCTGTGCAATGAAAGGCAGAACACCAAAAAGGTAGAAAAGAAGGGTGGAATATTCCACCCTTTGTGATATTTATATGTCACTAGGAAAAAAGAAAGAAAATTACCATTAACTGTTCGAACTTTACGCTTTATAATTATAACTATGTTCAACCAACCAAAGGGAGGAATATTCCACCCCTCATTATGCATCGAGTAATATACAGAAAAAAAAAAAATAAACACAAAAACAAAAGAGTGGAATATTCCACCCTCTTACCGTTATATCGGTCACTTCACTATCGAAAAATTTCCAATACTGTTTGATGAATTATACACTATGTAATAATGACTATATTAAACAAACCAAAGGGAGGAGTATTCCACCCCTCTTTGTGCACCGATAAATATATCCCCAATAAAATCCGTCAAAACAATAGGGTGGAATATTCCACCCTCTAAGATATGTATTGGTATTTAAAATAAACAGAAATAACATCCAAATACTATTTGCCGAATAATACAATTTATTCGTATGACTATATTAAACAAACCAGACGGAGGAATATTCCACCCTTCCTTTTGCATCGCAAAGCAGAACACCAAGACACCGAAAATAATAGGGTGGAATATTCCACCCTCCAAGATATGGATTGGTTTCTAAACTAACAAAACATTACCATTACTAGTATGAGTATGTAAAAAAAAAAAAGGAGGTATGTATATTCCACCCCTCTTTATGCATCGAAATATTGAACGCTAGAAATACCTACAAAAACAAAATGGTGGAATATTCCTCCCTCTGAGATATGTATCGGTTATCAAACAAACAGACAATTACCATTACTGTTTGCAAAATTGTACATTTGATAATTATGACAATGTAAAACAAATCAAAGCATGGAATATTCCACCCCTCTTTATGCATCGAAAATTAGAGCAGCATAAATACCTACAAAAACGAAAGGGTGGAATATTCCACCCTCTGAGATATGTATAAGTCATTAAACAAACAGATAATTACCATTACTGTTTGTAAAATTGTACATTTGATAATTATGACAATGTAAAACAAACCAAAGGGTGGAATATTCCACCCCTCTTTATGCATCGGAAAATAGAGCAGCATAAATCCTAACAAAAACAAAAGGGTGGAATATTCCACCCTCAAAGATATGTATCAGTCACTAAACAAACAGAACGTTACCATAACTTTAACACTTTATAAGTATTCATGATTATGTAATTCAAACCAAAGGGAGGAATATTCCACCCCTTGTTATACATCAAAATCATATCACCAAGGATACTCATGAAAACAAAAGGGTGGAATATTCCACCCTCCAAGGTATTATCTAAACTAACAAAACATTACAATTACTGGTTGGCGAATTTAACACTTTAAAAGTATGAGTATGTTAAAAAAACAAGAGGAGAAATATTCCACCCCTCTTTATGCATCGAAATATTGAACGCTACAAATACCTACAAAAACAAAAGGGTGGAATATTTCCACGCTCTGAGATATGTATCGGTTATTAAACAAACAGATAAGGTCATCTACCAAAAAATTTGCAAAATTATACACGTGATAATTATGACAATGAAAAACAACCGAAAGGTGGAATATTTCACCCCTCTTTTTTGCATCGAAAATTGAGCAGCATAAATCCTCACAAAAACAAAGGGGTGGAATATTCCACACTCTTATATATGTATCAGTCACTAATACCATCAAAGGGAAATAACTCAATAAGTAAGAAAGCAAGAGTTGCAATTCTTGTAGGCCACATATCGCCATGACCTGTTCTACCTATCTGTGATGTATCATGAAAATATTTCAAAAGGTATTCAAGTTATAGAGTGGACACGAAAACACACCTAAAACCATCAGGGGAAATAACTCCGATTGTAAGAAAGCAATAGTTGCCATTCCTTCTCTAATGGAAAAAAATGTAGGATAACTGTATCGCATTTTCGAGTGTCCAAACTTTTAGCAGTTTTGCGGTATAATCCAAAATAAAAGGATCCGTCTGTCTTTGCAATGCATATATGTATAAACCGAAAAGAATATAGAACATGGATATGATCTACTGTCAATTAACTTGCTGTATATATTAAATCACATACCATAGATTTACATAAGCAATCATAAAATCATTCCGAAGGGTATCTGATAATGTATCATGAATTATTAGCAATAAATCTCCAAATTATGCGTAAAATTCTAAAGTCCATTAGGTCTTACTCTTTGACTGGGATGCTGTAACCTGCTGATGAGCATGAAACTGCAGATGTAATCTGTAATCACATGTGTCCGAATCATTACTATCAGGTTTTATAGGCTTACTTTTGAAGTATCTTAGAGGAAGAAAAATGCTTTCAATTCCTCCCTTTTGATTAAAATCAAAACAATTATCAGTTATGCAATGTGAATGTATGCGATTAGAGAAGATTCAGGTCATCTGCGCAGCTGCGCAAATGCGTTAACAGTATGGGGGACACAGAGTACGGTGGACGTTAATATCTTCATTTCAGAAAGAAAGTCAGAATGCCAAAAGAAGTTAAAAGTCATACCAACGAGAAAAAGAGTTTCCAGCATGGGCGATGTGGGAGGGTGGGGGAGGAGACCCAGGTCTGTCCGCATATCTGCACAGCCTCTATTTGCGTAATGAAAGAACAGCGAACATATTTCCTATCATTTGGCGGGAATGCACTGATCAGTGTCATTGATGGTCGCTTATTCGATAAGAAAGTGTTTCTAAGGGAAACGTAATCAATGGCATAGATGGATGAATTGCAATTTTACGTCCTTTCCTACAGTATTTCAGTCATATCAGGATGATGGGAGGACGACTATAAAAGACTGTGCCCAATGGAACCCAGTTTGCAGTTGAAAAGATTTCCGCATCCAGCGGGAATCGAACCCGAGACCCCCAGATCAGCAAGCGGGACTTAACCCACTGTATATGTACAGTTTCGCCGGATTGATAACCGGATGCCTCCACTGACGTTTGGCTACATTGCAACGCCCAAATGCCACCCTAATACCACTTTCCAGCTCAGGGCACACTAAGTGTAGAGGCAAGCACTCATTCCACTGGGAGGGGACCTCGGCTAAAAATGTTCTAACTGCAACTCGAGTAGTCTGTTTATATCGCCTCATTTTTCGGTACTCAATTCAGATAGATGAGCAGTGCCAAGAGGAAAGATTTCATGTGGCAACTGCGAACAGCGATGAGCGAACAGCGATGATTCAGATTAGTTTGCTTATTCGTGTTGTCTTTCTCAGCATTCGTATATTGTTTACTCTGAGCAGACTGTATACTTGCACTGGCTTGGGAAATAAATTACCCACTGGGAACACAATGTACGATCAACGTTGATTTAACGCTGTGGCGTTGAATCAATGTTTATTCAATGCTGATTTAAGGCTGTGTGCCTGCTGGGACGGCACTGATTTTGCAACGCTAAGATATATGGAATAGTGTCGAGTGAAAAGCGACCGTATGCCATCTGCGTGCTGTAAATTCCCGTACTGATGGCATACGCAAACTAATCAGAGTCTACACTTTTCGAGTTTTAACCTCCGCATGATTGCATACACAAACGAGGATGACGCTAGTTGAACTCGCACATACAGCAAGGTCTCTTATCAAGTGATGCCCAACGTCTCCTCATCATGACCTTCCAAGACTAAAAAGGTAAACTATTTTACAGTAGATAAGTATATTCCGACACCGCAGAGGCAAGATTGAATAATGACTACACAAGTTAATATGTGCTAAATGTAGACCTAAGCTTTCTGTAAAAGCTAATTCTTGTATTGAATAAATATTGCTTATATATAACTCGGATGTTAATCGTTTAGAGCGATTATTCATTATGAAGTCAGTCAAAACCCGTATACTTCCACAGAGCTGTCCGAGAATAGTCGGGGGTGGTTGGGTGGTGCGATGGTGCTGCGTGTAACTTCCAGTTCCGGGGCGTCCTACTGATTTGGATAAAAGTAGGGCAAGGGCTTACTGTGCTTGCAGTAGGTGCGGGTGGGGGATGTTTTGACATGTTTTCTCTCATCTATCATTTTTCTCTTCTTTCTCCATCTCTCTGGGAGACGGCCCGATATAGACTGAAATACTGTCTCAAAGGGCCGTTTAACCCAAATCAATCAATTAATCAATCCGAGAATAGTCTACAAGTAATGTCTACCAAAGGCGTAACTGTCTATACTCAAATACGCAGGTGCGTAATGAAATTTGGTCGAATTGACAAAATTTCAACATGCACCTGCATATTTGATGCTGCTGAAATTTTGTAAATTAGACAAGATTTCTACAGTTACTGCAAACAGACGCAACTACATGAAATATCTTTAGGACTAAAACTCTTATTCCTGTCCTAAACGGGTATAAAACAATTGTGTGTAAGCTGTAATTACCCCTAGTTACGCTCCTGTCTACCGTAAACATCCGGACAGATCTGTCAGGACAAACAGTGCAAATCGCGCTCTTTAAGAGCAATCTGATCAGAGTCTACACAGTTGGCATTTCTTTGCAAATTTTTGTAGGCATTACTCTCTCTACCACTTAGTTTCAATTATAAGATGATTACAGTAAGTTTTCGGGTATTTGAAAAATTAGGATCATTGCGGTATATGCTCTTTTTAGTGCTTTCAGTCTCAAAGTTGCAAACAGCCCAAGGCAGTCAAAAGTAACCTTCTTGTACTTACATAGGAATACCTACTTTCTTGAGCATACTTAAGGAAGGGGGAGGGGGTTGGGGTGAATCAACGCTTCGGGTGAAGTAACTCCAACATTAAGAAATCTGCCAGTTTCTAGATATTGGAGTATTGGAGTATTTCAGAACTTTTTAGCATTGTTTTACCAGCAAACGAAAAAGTGAAACTTTTAATTTTTTGCCATATTCTGTAACATTCTCTGCAAGTTTTACTGAAAGAATATGCATAGTCATGCCTCGTAGATAAAAAGAATTTTCGTGAATTGTTTTCTATTTAAATTTTCTTTCACTTTTAAACAAATAAAAAAATACTTACTATCAAGATATCCGCATTTTTACCAGTTTGTTTTATATATCCTATAATTTCTGTGATTTGCAAAAATGAAAGTGCATTCGTATGCTACAGATATGAATTTAAACAGAAAGTGTGCATATGAAATATGTAGAAACACATTGTTTTGTGTGTGCCTTTTTTTCCGTATGCAATCGTTTTTAGCTCTGTGAATTATTTAGCTGTTATCTTGGATTGAATACCCTATAAGTATGCGTCCAAAAGATAGGTCTCACCAGGGGAAAATGTACCTTATGAGAATTTTAAATAATGCAGACCCACACAGAATCTGACAGGAATCCTCTCTGTCTGATCACACAATCGACGGAACCACATGATCAGGAGTGCGAATAAGCAGGCTGCTCCGGGCCTTCACCGTTCACTGAAAATACATAAGGCATCGCCACCCATGACGCTGCTGATTATTTAGCTACATGTGAGACCAATCATGCAGAAACACAAGCGGCGTCCAATTTAAGAGTCATTTCTAGTGACATCTGTTTTTAAAAATTCGTAGAAGACCTATTGATATTGTCAACTAATTTCTTTCTTCTACCTTTATCTACTATCTGCCAGTTCCGGATTCACCATGTAAGTGCCACAAAGAGTTGGGACGAACATTTTAAAGCTGGTCGGACTGCCCTCTTAAATCCGGTGAGCAGACGGCGTGGAATCAGCATTGAATCAGCGTTGAATCAACGTCACGCATTGAAGCGGCGTCGATTCAATGCTGACTCGGGGTTGTCTGCCCGGTTGGAGGGAGGCACTCCGATCCGTATCTACCATGTTTTGTAATCCGGTCAATTGTATCACATCTTTAAAGAAAAAAATAAATAAATGGATAAATAAAATAAAAAAAAGTAGGGCAGGTGTTACGATGAAAGCACCTATAATACAGATTAAAATAGTAGTGTTGCATTTTGTATTTATATTATGTAGATTTTGTTACATACAAATCGGTTTTGCCATAGAATCATAATTATTGTAATGTTTGTTGCTGCTCATGTTGTTACATATTAATGTAAACTGAGAGTACTAGTAAAATAATAAAGTCTAATGAGGGGCCACAACCAGCGTCTCCATGCCGTACGAATCGAAACCACCTCAATCCTATCTGAACTCCTTGACCTTAATAAAACGGTACCGAGTATCACAAAGACTGCTCACTAGGCACAGAACGCGAAAACGACGTTGCATCAACGTCAGCGTGACGTCTCATCAGCGCCGAAACGACGCCACTTCGATGATCTATGCACCTTTCCTATAACTCAGAGTTTGTTCGAGTTCTGTCCCTTGCATCGCCTATGACGTCATCTATAGGATAGGCTATTGTTTTGCATTGTGTAACCAAATAAATGCCGGTTTTCCGTATATTCAAAACTAACATTCAACGGTTAAGATTAAGACAACTATTTTGTTTCAACTATATTTGGCTCTTTCTTTGTCGGAAAATAAGATTTATAAGTTTATAGCATATGGGAATTTGACATAAAATGAAAAGAATTCCGACTAAAATTCCGGGGCAAAATTACCGTAATCAAGAGCATGTAGCCTATCACCAGTACAGCCTCCAGGACATAAGGAAAAGAAAGAAAATCGCGGAAGATGTTCAGACCGTTATTACAAAAGACACGCTAAAAATGACAAGAAAGTGTGCTGACATGGAATTCGTTTGTGTAATCACCGAATCGCGCGCATTGCCGCAATAAACAAACACCTATGACTGTGTATTACCTAGACACGTGTTCCGGGAGCAGCTTTAGAAACCCTACCGTGAAATGGAAACGACCGAAGTAAGAGATGGAAAAAATAATATAAATATAACCTCGGGTTCAAACTTACGAAAAACTGTCTGGATGCTGATGCTTTTAGATCAAGAAACCATAAATATCAGCGCTATAATCTGCCCGTTAATAATGCGTAGTTACTACCTGAATGCTGACGTTTTACCTGTCGGAAAAAATGGAAAGAACTTTTCAGGTTTACGAAACTTATTTATACGAAATGTAGCTCTTTTATATTGAACAAACGTGAATTCATGTATTGCCGGGATGTTAAAACACGGCGTCGATAAAAGGGGTCATGAAAAGTCGGGATTCTCAATATGATATTAAAAAAAATAAAAAAATATATATAAATAAAAAATGTCATATGACAACAGAGTAGTTATACTTTAATTTGGTCTTTCAAAGTATTTTTTGCGGTTCACATTCACAAAACGTCTGCTGTATGCATGTTATGTGTGATTGCAGTTGTACTGAATTATATGGGATGCTCCTATAGATGACGTCACAGTCTACTTGGGTAGATAACTCGTGCGCGACTTTATCGAATTATAGGAAAGGTGTATACATAGGGAAAAGCGCCTGCATTATAGATGGATGGATGACTTGCGAATTTACGTCCTTTTCAACAGTATGTCAATCATATCAGGACGCTGGGACGGTGAAAGTGAAAGGCTGTGTGCAATGGAACCCCGTTTACAGTAGGAAAAATTCTCGCCTCTAGCGGGGCTCGAACCCAGTCCGCTAGATTAGTAGGCCAGCGCTTAACCCACTGAGTTACCGGGGCTCCTGCGCCCGAATTACTAAATGTTTCCAGGAACAAGATTGTAATATTAATGTTAAAATCACCTCTTGCGTGTTATGAATAAATAAATAAAAGCAACATTACTATATTATGCGCCAAGAAACAAAGTAATTTTCCTTTCTAAAACTTGTGGGTGGTGGACAAAGTGTACTGATAGAAAACGTTAATGAGAGAGAGAGAGAGAGAGAGAGAGAGAGAGAGAGAGAGTTTTAAAGACATAATCATATCAGTTTTTTTCACAACAGTTAATCCAGATTTGTTTTCCTTTCACTCTCTAAATAAATCCTTGTTCATCACTTCTGAAGAAACTGATTTGCACCATATTCGGAAACTTGAAGTCACCATCTTTATTCTTTGAATTTGTATTATCCGAAGAAGAAACAAACGTAACAAAAAACTCCTACAACCTTTGCAAACACTGCATAAACCAAGTTGAAGTCTGTTTTGTCTTCTCCCGCGAGTCTGTCCGAATAATAGGGATGCCTATGGTAAAGGTATTTCATTTTGTTTATTGCAAGTGACAGATGACAGACACGGTGATTACGCAATACAGGGCATCTGTTTTGGCCAAGTTTAACATCTGGTCCGACACACTTGAAAGTGAATTTACATCAATTGAGTAGTTTGCGATTGACTTCCGTCTTTTTGCTTGTTTTGATTTTTATTTATTTATGTTTATTTATTTATTACATAAAAGTGACAAAAAATGCACTCAGAGTAATACAAAAAAAATGCCGTATGATTTGCAACATTTACCAAAAATACTAGAAAACTTGAATCATCCTTTCCAGCTTTGAGTTTGGGTATGTCCATTTGTATCATCAAAAAACCCGATACCATTGCAAACTCTGATCAGACAGACCGATCAGTTTTGAAGCTGGTCCTGCATATCTGTCCGACTTCTTACGCAAACTGGGATGTATACGGTAAAAGTCAATCAACAAGAAGACGCACAATCATTTCAACTGTTTACCGTATTTCTTCGGTTACAAGACAGGTTTATCTCTCCTTTAAAATAATCTCAAATATCTAGACCCGTCTTATAAGACAAGACGGATCTAGAGTTTTGGGAATGTTTTGGAAGAGAAAAACACCATCTACAGCTGAATTACTGCAGACTGATTTACATATTTGTGGTAATTTTGTGAAGGTTTACTCCCATCTTATAACCGAATAAATACGGTATTGGCAGATACGGTGATTACGCGGTATAGGTATCTTTTTATGCACAATTTAGTATCTCGCCCGGCTGATATCCTTAGGTCTATCCGGTGCTGCAATATTTTCAAACATGTTTGCCTCTTTTCAAATCAGTAATTCTCCTTCGTAATTAGATATTGAGCAAAGTTTAAATAGTTTGATTTCTTTATTTCTTTCTTTCTGTTTTTCTTTCTTGTTGGAAAATATAGTAGGGACGAAAATGTAGGCGGAATAAGAAAACAAGTCCCCATGATAAAAGTCTTGAATACAGAGCCGTCGGAAGCGCTGCGGCAGGTGTTTTCATGGCCGCCCTAAATTTTCGGCCAGAAAAGAAAAAAATAAACTTGCCAAACAAAAAAACGAAAAGCAAGCAAGGAAAGGAAAAGCGAGAGAAAGAGAGAAAGAAAAACGAAAAACAACAACAAAAAAAACAACAACATGAAAACGATGATACAAACAATCATAGTAAGAGTCGTTAATTAAAACCATTCTCGGATCATTATAAGGGATGAACGTCCTTGTTGGGGCAAACATTATCAATTTTAACAGACATAGCAGAGTGTGAGGCTAACTCTCTGCTATTTCTGTCAAAATTTGAAAAGACGGTAGAGTTCGGTGTTCTTCTGCCATATTGACAAAGGGGGAAAATCTTTGTTGGAGCAGCGGTTTTCAATTTTGACAGACATGGTAGAGTGTGAGGCTTACACTCTGCTATGCCTGTCGAAATGGAAAAGAGGGTAGAGTTGTTCTTCCGCCATTTTTACAAAGGGGAAAAAACTTTAGTCCCTGAGAAGTGAGGCAAAAATGCTGAGTTGCTTCCTTTGGATTCCTGTTTGTTTCCCTGGATAAAAGATGCCTTTTTAATTATGGTCCGCTCTAAAGGAAACAGGAAACAAATTTGCAACACCGGGTAGAGTTCTGTGTTCTTCCGCCATGTTTACAAAGGATCCAAGGAAGCAAAAATGTAGGAACAAGAACTACCATTGTTGCTTCCTTAGATAAAGTTTTCCTGAATGGGGTCTGCTCTAAAAGGAAAGAATTTGCTCCTAAATGAGCAAATTGTTAAGGAGCAAATTCTTTCCTAGTAAGAATTGACCCTCATTGAGAGGAAAGGAAAATGCAGTTGCTTCCCTTGAAGGTGTACTTAATCACCTTAAGAACACATGAAATATGTTGAAGCCTGTATACATTATTTGTGCTTGCAAAATAAAAGTTTACAAATACTTATTAAACAGTTTATACAGCGCGTTTTTAGCAGTACATAAAACTGATTCAGTATACTCCAAACGCTCTTATTAACTCAGCATTAAATTGCTCTCAAGCTAACAGGAAATCAAGTTAAGAAGTCCATGTAATGAACAGCCAAACTGCCGTGGCTATACTGCCCCCCCCCCCCCCCCCCAAAAAAAAAAAAATGGATGCAGATCGCACCAGAGAGCATCTAATTTTCATTTTTTCAAAAGCATACCCACGGACCCCTCTAGCTTAGCTTCGCGATTATGTCGCTGGCACGGCCGCACCGGCCAACATTTCCTTCCGACGGGCCTGGAATAGTTTTCGCAATTGAACTCAATGTGACAGGTCGTAAGTTCGAGTCTTGTCTTCACAAATATCTTGAACTCTCGGTCCATCAAGCAATGGCTGGGTACACATTCATTTTAGGGAAGTAAGGGGGAAAACTGGGTCACCGCCTTCCCTATGCTCATTTTAGTGCCGCTGGCACCTCGGTCACCAGGTTACGGAATGCTTTAATTTTCCTAATATCCACAGGTGTGTGTAATCCTTAAAGACAGGGATGGTACTATATAAGGAGGATTAACTTCCACAGTGTCATTCTGTCTCTTGATCTCATAGTGTCAACACCTCCAGTTAGCCAATAAAATCACAATAAGTGTTATTTCTGGTCCACTGATTGGTTGACTAAATTTTCACACCTTTACCTGTACAGGTAACATTGCTATGTACTGGGAACCAGACCCCCCGGCAGAGAAGTCCTGTCTTTAAGTCAAATAACTGACAAAAAGCAGGTGGGAACATGTTAAGCCACAAAAAAACAAGTCTTTCACAAAACACAGTTTTAATTTTCTGGTTCCCCGTCGCATGGTGGCATAGAAACAAGGCGTTACAATGAATGGGGCCCCGAACCTGTACATTGTATTTTTACCATTTAATTTATGTTAGTGACACCAAACGTAGGTAATTTTAGTTGCGAACTAAAATTACCTAAATCATTTTTCCAACTTTTTATGTGAAACTGGATGTTTCATTTATTTCAAGTTGGCTTATGACGGTCATTTACAAAGAAATATGGTGAGAAGCTTGCAGCGAAACCGCAAGATAAAGTATAGCTTGCTGTTAGAACAATCGTGCCTTTAAAGAAATATAAACTGTTCATTTTCTTTTCTTTCCAGTAGACTAAATCTGTATCACTTGCATTTGATACTAGTATACCGTAACTTTTAAGATGAAGTTCCGATTTTGCCTGAAGTTTGTCAGAAGTTTTCCACGTGGGAGCAGAATTGTATCATCTCATTATACATGTATGTTGTTTATTTATTATCTGCTGCGATGCACCAGGAATTTTAGTAAAGGTCGTGTTCAGTGCTAAATCATATCACGTAAAATTCACGAAAAAAGTAGGTTCTCCTGTAAAATTTTACAAAGGCCGACAGATTCTAGAAATATACAGCTGAAATTTATTATGGTAAATCCCTCATCATTTCTCCATTTCCAAATAAAATCTTTCTACTAAGTGTTGTTGCAGCTGTGTGGACCTGTTGACTAACAAATTAAGGTAGTTTCACTGACACCGCGTTAAAGTGGACCATAAGCTATGTGCGTGAACTTGCATACTCATATCAGCCTGTGCATTTTTGTAAATGTGTGAGCCTTCATCTCTCAATTTACAGAATGTTTTAGTCATAATAAATTTGAGCCGCGACACGACAAATCCAACATAGTGGGTTTGCGCTCAGCGCATACTCAGATCAGCCTGGGCATCCGCCCAGTCTGATCAGAGTCTTTGCTGGCCGCATGGAGGTAGCTTAAGCTGTTAGCTGCCTTTTAAACGCTTGGTGAAGAGTCTGATCAGAATGGGCGGATGGCAAGGCTGATTTGAGTCTGCGTTGGGCGCACAACCACTTTGTTGGTTTTCTCGCGTCGCGGCTCATATTATATTGCTTATGCAAGGAAACTTAATCAGACTGCGTTCATGTGCAAGCTAACAGTAATATTTTCCGTTCGCGCATGCGTAAAGTACCTTTATACGCGATATCATTCTGCACACATCGGTACAAGCTTTGACACACGCGCCAGAATTATTCACACTGATCATTAGAGACGACTCTGATTAGCCACCGCATCCTTTTCAGCCCATTTTGCATAGCTGAAAACAACAACAACAAAACAAAATGCTGCGTCGACGCACACTGATCACATCCTTCTTATGTGTATATGTCAACAAAGCAGAATGCTCAAGTTCGCATACTGGTCTGGTTTTTCTCCGAATTTCTTTCCTGAAAACCAGACGCATGTTTATTACAGCCATGTTCTCCTACAGGTACGTTGTTTATTGAACGCTCATTGTCACATAAAACAGATGGCTATCTATTACGTAATTTCGGTAGGCGGAACCGAAATATCGAAAAGTAAACAGTAGCAAATACACTTATATAAGAATATTTGTACTGGTTTGACCTTTTTTATGCATTTTATTGTCAAAAAATGAGAAAATTGCAAAAGATTGATAGTATTGATTTTAATTATTTGTTAGTTTGAAACGGATTAAAATTATGTTGATGACTGAACGCAGGTTATCATAACTGAGTTTCTTCGACGGATTTAACAAAATATTTTTCACAAGGATTATAAGTGATGGATATTATGCATAGCAGATATAAAGGATTTTTCTGTGCATATCGTGAAAACTCGATTAAATGCGAAAATCATAATGTGCGACAATTGTATCATTGATTTAAGTCTTGGAAGTGTACCTAATTAAAGTCTCCATACTCCTATCACTGGTAAAGTAATCAACACTCAAGTTTGGTGAAAAAAAATATTTGTTCATGTGCAAATATTGAGTAATAACTGGCAAAAAGTAGGGAGAGATTTCTTTTAAGAAAAAAAAAAAAAAAAAAAAAAAAACACCGACAACTTGCTCCACAAAATACAGATTTCCCTTCCTGGTTCCCCGACCAATGATTCAGTATAAAAAAAAGCAAAAAAGCGGAGCAATAGAGAGGGTCCCATTCCTGTATTTTGTATTTTACCATTTAATTCAAGTTCATGAAATCTAAAGAAGTTCATTTCAGTCACCACTATAATAATCTTTTAACGTGAAACTCAAGGATGATTTTTCATTATTATTTTTGCTTCAAATTGACATATCATAGTCATTTATAATGCTGGAACTGTAGTGAGAAAAGAAATTACGGCGGACTGGCAAATCAATCATTCACTGGGAACCTCACAAAAATTAACGAAGGCAAAATAGCCCTTGTTTAGTCGTTTGAAAAAGGTATTTTACATAACGGTATTTTGAGACACCTTTTTAAACATCAAATCGATAAGAGCCCCGGTAGCTCAGTGGGTTAAGCGCTTGCCTACTGATCTAGCGGACCAGGTTCGAATCCCGCTGAAGGCGAGAATCTGTCCTACCGTAAACAAGTTTATAGGGAGATCCACTGCACAAGCCTTTCATTATCAACTTCCCATCGTCCTGATATGACTGAAATACTGTTGAAAGGACGTAAAAACGCAAGTCATCCGACCATCCATCAAATCGATACTATCCAGCATTGTGTGGAAAATAAAAAAAAAAATAATGACGGCATAATAGGCTGTTTACATAAAGGCAGTTGCTAGCCGTATTAAGCCGTATAGTAACCTTGCTTGTATTTTGAAAAGTTCAACGGGTATTCAGAATGACATGTCATTTAGGAAAATTCTGTGATCAAATACACATTGTGCATATACAAACGTCTAGTAGACCGTCCCAGCATTTAGGCTAATAACGGTGCATACATTACTTTGGCCTCTTGTTTCTGCGAAGAATGAAGACTCAAATCAGCCTGCATTTTTATGTGTCTGTAGATTCTTCAGGGGCAGTACTTGTCATATTCGGACGACAATGATTCTTTTCAGACTCTGCGGATGCGCAGGCTGGCCAGAGCAACTGTTGTAACACGTTTTTGCATTTCGCAGCTTCATGGAATGACAACATGCGAACTGTGCAGTCTTAGACCAGCATACACTTTTGGCTCAGACTATAACTGGACATAGTGAACTGATGATATCCTGACACGCTGCGCACAGCATCTTGAAATGTAAGGGGCACGGCATTAAATTTCTTTTATACGCCAGACTGCAAAAAAGCAAGACTGATCAGCCTGCTCTAATGTTTGCATTTATGATACGGCTCCTGTTCTCGTGTCGCGGCTCTCAGAGCTCCGGATAATGTTAGGCTAGATGGTTCTGATTTTGTTCATTCTGTTGATGGATGGACGTCTTGCGATGTTACGTCCTTTTCAACAGTATTTCAGTCATATCAGGACGATGGGAGGGTGATAATGAAAAGTTGTATGCAATAAAACTCCGTTTACGGTATGAAAGATTCTCACCTCAAGCGGGGCTCGGACCCGGGTCCGCTAAATCAGTAGGCTAGCGCTTATCCCACTAAGCTACCGGGACTCCTTCATTCTGCTAGAAACGTGGCCTTTCTGTAAAGCAACATAATGATTAATACATCGCACCATTATCAAAATGTGTGTGCAAAGGCAAATGTCAAGATCACCCTTTTAGTCTGATCAAGTTCAGTTCCCTTTCGATTTCTGCCTGCATGATTTTTTTTGCCCGTTATTGGAACCACAACATTGTGATGTATAAATGCTAGTTATTATCCCGATCCCGCCTTATATCTTTATTTGATTATTTAGGTGTTATTTTAAAGCCTTTTGAGACAGTCTTTCGGTTTAATCGAGTCGTCTCCCATGGGATGGAAAAGAAAGGAGAAAGGATAGTCGAAGGGAAGGAAAATAAGCGTCACGCACCTACTGCAAGTACAAGCCCTTGCCTTACCAGCCACCATTTTTGCCAGCGGCAAACGTCTGACTAAACAGAGAACCAAAAAAAAAAAAAAAAAAAAAGCAGTTGTATCGTCGTCTTTGATGACACAATGACAATATGTTGATTGATAAGCAGGCACTGCGCAAGTCTCTCTCTCTCTCTCTCTTCTTTAATACTGAGAAGTCTTTGTTTATTTTAAGGCCCTATTACTCTATCAGCAAGCAATATTTTATGGTGCGGTTTCGTTGGAAGCTTCTCACCATAGTTTCGTCTTCGTAAATTACCGTGATAAGCCAACTAAAATATCCTGAGTTTCACATAGAAAAGCTTTAAAAAAATAGATTTGGTTTATCTATTATATCTTTAATATAAATTAAAAGGTATAAAGCTACAAATACAATGTACAGGCTTTGAGCCCCATTTATTGTTGCGCCGTGTTTATAAGATATCGCGGGGGAACCAGAAAATAAGAAATTGTGTTTCCTGATTGATGCGTGTGTGTGATTTTCAAAACGTGTCCCCCACCCCTGCTTTTCGCAAGGTATATGACTGAATATACGCAAATTAGACCACACAATATCACCCAACAGGAAAGCTGAAGCGCTCTTCATAATGATTGGTGTTGAGATGGGTTTTTTTCCCGACTGGTTGGACTATGGAGATATCTTTTTCTTCTGGCTCCCTGTTCACTAACACAACAGAAACAAAAGTGAGACAATAAATGGGAACTACAGCCTGTACATTGTATTTTTACCGAAATTCAAATGTTTCTGCCATCGAAAGTACGCTTCTTATGGTGCCAACATAGATGACCGAAACAATTTATGACACATTCAAAGATCGTTTTGCGTTCACTGTTATTTATAATTACGAAAGAGTAATGAAAAGACTTTTAGGGATATCTGTCGAGGAAAAAAAAACATTAAAAAATAAATAAGAAGAAAACACACCACTGGCGCTGCAAAAAAAAATAATGTTATGCCCGGCGCCTCATAAAATGGATGTTTTGGAATAATGTATGCCTAGTTCAGACGCCGCATCTACGCCTCAGAAAAACGCAGCGTCCCATTAGGGGCCTTGAAAGTGGACATTTAATACAAACGGGGGAAGAGAGAGAGAGAGAGAGAGATAAAGAGGGGATTGGTCGGGCACATAATGTTAAAATCAACATCAATTCAGCATCAATTCAACGTTGATTCAATGTCCCGAGCCATCCGGGGAGAGGGCACAATATGTTAACTAGAGAGCATTTATAACACATCTTAAAGGGTGGCAAATTTCACCCGTTTGTTTCCGTGGTGTTTTTAGTTCTCTGTTTTTCGATACATAAGGGGGGGGGGGGGGTTTCCATGCTTTGGTTTGTTTAACATGGTCATAATAATAAAGTGTTAATTCTGCAAACAGAAATGATAATTTTCCATGTTTTAGAGACCGATACATATCTAAGAGGGTGGAACGTTCGAACCTTTTTTCTGTAACGTTTTCTTGTTGGTGTTGTTTTTGTCGATGTATAGAGAGGGGTGGAAATTCCTCCTATTACTTTATTTAGTATCGTCATAATTTTGGAGTTTTGCCTTGTTTTCGTTTTGTTTTGTTTCAATGCAAGGAGGGGGGATATTATTTATAAAGTGTAAAATTTCAAACCAGTCATCGGATGGCAATTTTCCTTAATTGACCAAGCAATTCATATTTTAGAGGGTGGAATATTCCACCCTTTTTGGGGGGTTTTCCTTAGGTGCTTTATTTTTCGACGCATAAAGAGGGGTGGAATATTCTTCAGAATGCAAAATTCGAAAACAGTCCTGATGGTAAGTTTCTGTTAGATTAGCGACCGATGCATACCACAGAGGGTGGAATATTCCACCCTCTAATTGTTGTGCCGTTTTTTGGTGCTTAATTGTTTTATGCATAAAGAGTGTTGGAGTATTCCTCCCTTTGGTTTGCAAAGCATAGTCACAATTATAACGTGTTAAGTTCGATCCCGTTTATGGTAATTTCCTGTTATTTTAGAGATCAATGTGTATATTAGAGGGTGGAATATTCCACCCTTTTGTCTTTTGGTGTTTTTGGTTCTTTATTTTTAGATGAATAAAGTGCAGGAGAATATTTCTGCCTATGGTTTGTTAAACATAGTCATAATTATAACGTGTAAAATATGGCAAGCAGGATTGATAATTCTTTGTAAGTTGAGTGTCCGATAAATATCTAAGAGGGTGGAATATTCCACCCTATTGTTTTTCAGCGTTTATTCTTTTAAGTGTTTTTTCTCGATGCAAGAAGGGGTGGAATATTCCTCCGTTCGATATGTTTAGTATTGTCATAATCATAAAATGTAAAATTCGGAACCAGTATTCGGATGGCTATTTTCCTTATTTAACCACCAATACATATCTTAGAGGGAGGAATATTTCACCCTTTCGTTTTTGTGTGAATTTTGGTGCTTTATTTTTCGAAACATAAAGAGGGGTGGAATATTCCTCCCTTTTGATATGTTTAACATAGTCATAATTGTAAAGTGAAAAAAATTGCAAACAAGTAGTGGTAATTTTCTGTAAGTTTACTTTCCGATACATATCGCTGAGGGTGGAATATTCCACCCTGCTGAGGGTGGAATATTCCACCCTTTTGTTTTTGTGGTTTTTAATGCTCTATTATCTGATGCACAATGAGGGGTGGAATATTCCTCCCTTTCGTTTAATATAATATTAATTATAAAGTGTAAAATTCGTCAACAAGTAATGATAATTTTTATAAGGTTAGTGACTGATGCTATCTTAAAGGGTGGAATATTCCACCCTATTGTTTTTTGTGTGTGTGTGTGTGTGTGTGTGTGTTCTCTGTTTCTGTTCATAGAGAGGGGTGGAATATTCCTCCCTTTGGTTTGTTGAATAAAGTAATAACCTCAAAATTCGAAACCAATGCTCAGATGGTAAGTTTCTGTTAGATGAGCGACCGATACGTATCATAGAGGGTGGAATAGTCCACCCTTTTGTTTTGTGGGTATTTTGATGTTTTTTGTTGTTGTTTTTTTTATACATAAACAGTGGTGGAATATTCCTCTCTTTTGTTTGTTTGACAAAGTCATAATTTGACAAGGGTAAAATTCGGCAACCAGCGCTTTGATAATGTTAATTTTCTCTTAGTTTATTGACCGATACATATCTCAGAGGGTGGAATATTCCACCCTCTAGTTTTTGTGTGTTTTCTGATGCTCTTTTTTCGATGAATAAATGGGGCTCGAATAATTATTCCTTTGGTTTGTTCAGGTAGTCAAAATTCATTATGCAGCAAGTAATGATAATTTCTGTTAGTTTACTCTAAGTTCACCTATGACCGAAACTTACAATGTTCCTTAGAGGTGGAATATTCCACCCATTTAAAAGTTGCTCTTTTCAGTTCACATTTTTCGTACTAATAGGGTGGGTGGAATATTCCTCCCTCTGGTTGGTTAAATATAGTCATCGTCATAATGTGTAAAATACTGCAATCAGTAAGGGTTGATGTCTATAAGCTTAGTGACCTATACTCTTTAGAGGGTGGAATATTCCACCCTATTGTCATCTTGGTGTGTAATATGACAATATTTGCTATTTATTTTGTATATTTTCTGCTGTATTTGACACAATGGCATCGAGAAAGAATAAAAAAGCACAGTCAAAAAGGTCTTTTGTGTTCTTTATTGGGAAGGAAGCTTGAAAAATATACCCCATAATAAGGGTTAAAATCCGTCCATAATGACCCAAAAAAGGGAATTGGTGGCAGTTTCCCTTATTAAATAAAAGTCACTTCAATGCTATACCTTTATACATTAGCATTTACTTATATCTCAACTAATAACCATACATAAATATACTGCTTCAAACTAATTTTTTAATTTCAATCTATTAGAACCTGTTTATAAAGCGTGTGCATGTCAGAGCTGTGTCTCCAGTACTGGGGAGAATCCTTTTTCTCCCGGACTGGGATGACAGCATGCCAATATGATAAAAAATGCTTTGAAGCAGAGAGTGTGCAAATTTATCCAGACTTTTAAAATAAACTCTGTCAATATTTCTATTGTGAACCTAACCATTTGTGCATGACAATCCACTTGATTTTGACCATTTGAGTCTCAGCAGGTTTGATTCCTGTTGTTTGGTCTTGCATAGGCAATAAATATTAGATTAATTAATACTGTGTTGTTATTTAAACACTAACAGGTAATTTTGAACTATTTTCTAAAGAATACTTTTCCTGTTTGATATAGAATTAATACAAACCTACCAGTTCTTACAATCACCTTCTTCATTTCAGATAACAACATTGTATCTTGATAAACATAATTAACTTAACAATCCACAGAATCATTATGGTGTACTTTTATCTAGCATTTTACTGTAATACAACATGTGCATACAGACTACAACCTTTACAGACAGCAAATAACAATGCTGTGCCTTTTTGTACATGTTTGTATTCACTTGTCTTAACTACACACCCACACATACTTCAAACTTTTTTTTAAAATAATTTAGTCTGTTTTAACCTGTTTATAAAGCATGTTCATGTCAATGCTGTGTCTCCAGTGCTGGGGAGAATCATTTATCTCTCCAACTGGGAAGACAGCATGACAATATAATAAAATTTAATTTTTGAAGCAGGGAGTGTTACATTTGTATTCACTTATGTCCTAGCTAAATTCCCACACAGATGTGTACTATATTTCAAACTTATTTTAATAATTTAGTCCTCTCACTTATGCTGAGTCTTCAATCTTGAGCAGAACCCTAATTCACCCCATAATTGGAGAATCAGCATGGCAATTTCTAGAAAAGGCCATCTTCTGTTACCAATCTCAGACAAGTCAAAATTATAGACTGGATTTTCAAATTATTCAGAGTATTTGGTATTACATTATTTTAATATATTATTTCCTGTCTGTTACCAAATTAGTCAAAACTTCAAATTTCTTCATATTCTTTCATTTTAACAGAAATATATCCACCAAAGTTCTGTCAGTCTTGAGACTTCTTTGCAGAAGATAGACCCAACTCCCTCCAGCTGTGAGGGGTACAGCAGTATCTTTTCCTCACTTTACAACTGTTACTCATTGCAATATTACATGGATACTACATGGTTATTACATGTATACTACACAATACATACATACTTCAGCTGCTTATGTATTGTTACTTTCAGCTGTTACAGTTATTGTTTTTATTTATTTTAGATCATAAACAGAACACTTGAGAAGAAAAGGAGTGTATCAGATTATTTCTAAAATTATATTCTTGGATTTCAAATACCTATTCTATCAATTTAGTTTTAAAATGTTCTTAATATGTTACATTTACTCTATGCATTCTAGTTTCTGAAACTTGCTAAATCTTGCCATGTGTCTTATGCCACTTATGCCATCCAATATGGATGTCCTTCAGTATAACACTTGTACAGGTATTTTAAGTCTAACACATTTTTAACATGTAGGATAAATGAATACTACAAGTGTGTCCAAAATGCAAGGGGTACCATGAGACACATTCTCTACTTAATACAAATCTAATTATTTACTATTTATGGAACAATAATACAACTTTGCAGATTCATATTCCATTTGTTGAACAATAATACACCTAATACTAGCAGAATCATATTCTATTTTCACTGCAAGTATGCAGTGATCTAATATAATATGATCAGGACCATTTGTCCACTGTATTATTGTTTGAAACTTTCCCCCATAGTTTAGCTGAGGGGATTTGAAACTGGTGTAACAATTCTATAACTGTTCTATCATGTTTTCCAACATCATAAATTTGATAAAATATATTGTGATTGTTTTATTGTTTTATAAAGCACTGTACAACATCTTATTGACTATTGAGGATTACTATAATTATATGATAATCAAGTCTAACTTTTGTCAGATTAGATGAACAACAATAGAAACACCTTGTGAGGAAATTTTGTATAGTCTTTATTCTTGTCTTATTGGTATATAGTCTATATTCTTGTCTATATTCTTATATAGTCTATAATGACCTATATTATTATTTGTGTTAACTCCATTGTTATCTCTTCTCTCCTCTTAATCTTTTACTATAAACATTACATTGAATGATAAATTTATCAGATTATTTCTAAAATTATATTCTTGGATTTCAAATACCTATTCTATCAATTTAGTTTTTAAAATGTTCTCAATATGTTACATTTACTCTATGCATTCTATTTTCTGAAACTTGCTAAATCTTGCCATGTGTCTTATGCCACTTATGCCATCCAATATGGATGTCCTTCAGTATAACACTTGTACAGGTATTTTAAGTCTAACAAATTTTTAATATGTAGAATAAATGAATATTACAAGTGAGTCCAAAATGCAAGGGGTACAATGAGACACATTCTCTACTTAATACAAATCTAATTATTTACTATTTATGGAACAATAATACAACTTTGCAGATTCATATTCCATTTGTGGAACAAAAATACACCTAATACTAGCAGAATCATATTCTATTTTCACTGCAAGTATGCAGTGATCTAATATAATATGATCAGGACCATTTGTCCACTGTATTATTGTTTGACACTTTCCCTCATAGTTTAGCTGAGGGGATTTGAAATTGGTGTAACAATTCTATAACTGTTCTATCATGTTTTCCAACATCATAAATTTGATAAAATATATTGTGATTGTTTTATTGTTTTATAAAGCACTGTACAACATCTTATTGACTACTGAGGATTACTATAATTATATGATAATCAAGTCTAACTTTTGTCAGATCTTAATTAGATGAACAACAGTAGAAACACCTTGTGAGGAAATTTTGTATAGTCTTTATTCTTGTCTTATTGGTATATAGTCTATATTCTTTTCTATATTCTTATATAGTCTATAATGACCTTTATTATTATTTGTTTTAACTCCATTGTTATCTCTTCTCTCCTCTTAATCTTTTACTATAAACATTATATTGCTTTAGTAGTAATATACCTTCGGCACCTGCATATGGAGTGTATGTTTCTCAGCTAATCCGCTATGCTAGGGCCTGTTTCAAATATGAAGACTTTGTTAAAAGAGGGAAGCTACTCACTCATAAACTGTTGAAGCAGGGTTATCATAAAGTAAAGCTAGTGTCGACAGTTAAAAAGTCTTATGGGAGACACCATGATCTTGTTGATCCCTACAATGTGGTCGTTTCTAAACTAATTTCCGATCTGATGGTCTCAGCCGAAGCTTAGTTGGGCTTTCAAATACCGGACTTT
Source organism: Ctena decussata (assembly GCA_963989385.1). Classification (NCBI taxonomy): domain Eukaryota; kingdom Metazoa; phylum Mollusca; class Bivalvia; order Lucinida; family Lucinidae; genus Ctena; species Ctena decussata. The sequence goes on from OZ022515.1 coordinate 38,104,805, forward strand.
CATTTTCACTGACTTTTTCCACAGATACATAGATATGGCGTATGTATTATAATACGCGGGTGATGCTGACTACCCGCGGGTACCTGGTCGCACCTCTGTTTTGGGATCCATGTCTGTGTATCTAAAATATTCCGGAATTGTCTATGTTTAAATGACCTATGAGTTAGGACTTATGATTTTGGTACTTTGACCACTTACATTTTTATCTCCTGAAAAATCCTAATGGCGGGGTATGCGCTGATTAGGAATTTGTCTTCTAATATCAAGTTTATCAGACCAGACCAAATACAGCGTAGGAAGGACGTGGTCTACCAAGCCATTTCTACGTGTTTCTGGTCGAGCCTGATAAACTACATGTAGATATCAAGTCACTTTTATCATCAATAGAAAAATAAAATTCAAGGCGTAAAAGAACGTCAAACAAATGAAACGCAAACGCATTTTCAAGAACATGATGAGGTCGCGAATACATAATGTTGGTCGGTGACACCGTTTAACAAATATGTAAGTATTATCAGAATGTTCCAAATTGTTATTTTAAACCTCTGGAAATGTTTAATGAGGATTTGGGTCAAACGTTCTGGATTTTTAAGTATTTTTTGCTCATTAGTGTACACTACTCAGTCGAGTTTTGACATTTCAACTATTGTTCATTGTCATTTAGTTCAGACAAACCATCAGCGCATGAATATACACAGCCCAGTTTAAGCACGATTTTGTAATTCAATAATGTTATCAATATGTTAAAAATTCAGTTGTGTACATTAATGCGCTGACATTTAGTTTCATATACTGAGTACATTTTTTCTAGTTATCTCGACATGAAAAGTTCCATATCTCCGTCACGGACAAAATAGATAGATAAATCAATATGTAAATAAAGCGGGTAATCATTTTCTAGAGACGCAGAGGCTGAGGTGGGCCAGTGTGGACGCTCCTTTACCTGGGTCCGTATTCATAAAACGACTTAAGTGGTTGCTACGCTGTTGCTAAGGCTAAATTTCTTTGAAGGAGATTCCCTACAATTATGAAATTTGGTCTGGAGGAACAGTCTTTGTCAGACTTTCCTCCAGACCAAATTTCCTAGTTGTAGGGACTCTCCTTTATAGATATTTAGCCTTAGCAACCGCATAGCAACGACTTAAGTGGCTTTATGAATACGGACCCTGATGTCTGCAGCCGATATATCTCTTTGTCTTACGGAATGAGTCAGTAACTGCTGCTCGGAAATGGATGTTCGTTGCCTGCCAAGACATGCCCATTTCATTTTCCTTTCAAACGTTTGGTCTTTAGCGACACAGAAAACGTTGAATACAGTACCGCTTGTCTGTCACACTAAATTTAGTGGGTATACGTTTCTATTTTGAAACCACTGGGCCGGTGTTACTAAATGTGGACAATTTTCCCTGAGGATATCATCAGCACAGTCAGTTAATGTTTCAGTGTAACTCCTGGTTCTGAGGCACTGAAGTCAATACCTAAGATGATTTAAAGTAACCTTACTTAATTACTGTAAATGTACTTTATGAACGCTGTGACAAAAATGCGCGGTTTGCCATTTTAGACACATTCACGGGTATTTAAGTTCGGTAGTTCATGTTTTCCTATTTTTTTTATAAAATCATCATGTTCGCGGTTATTTAAATTCGCGAATTTATGTTGACCGCAAAAACGCGAACATTAGTACACTACGAACATTTGTACAATAACAGTATATCTGGTAAAATATTTTAAAACTAGACTGACCAGTCAAAGCGTTAGAGAAGTTGGGCATCTTTTGCTTTGGATTATTTTGGCATATTGTAGGCTCTCGCTAAAACAACTAAGGAGGGATAACTATTCTCGAAACTGGCATTTGGGGAGGCAAATCGTAGGTTTTATGGTCGAAAATTTCGTTTTATGGCGACGCGCCGTTACAGCCGTAAAACGAATTTTGCGACCATAAAACCGACGATCTACCACCCCAAATGACAACAGTGGTACGACCGGGACTAGAACCCAAGGCCTCACGCTTACCGAAAGAGTACTTTGCTAACTGCGCGACCGAGCCACTTATCCTGATCTTTCCTGATAGGTAAGACCTATCTGCCCAAATACTTAGAATGCTACGGCACATACTGACTTTATTCATTGCATACTTTATTAGCAAAGATACCTTTCGAAAATTGTACATGGTAACAAATATGAAACTTCCAAAACCAAACATGCACGTGTACCTGCCATTATACTAATTCTAGAGGGGGAAATCTAAAAATTGGGGCCAAAAAAATTATTTGCGTCATTCTCTAAAATGACCCTGATTGATTAAACAACGCACTAAAGCTTCAAATTATGCAGCTTGAATAGCAAACGCTCTTGGTGAATATCAAGGGGACCGTCACCTTTCTGACATTACCGCATGTGAAATATGTCAGCACTGTTCCCTTAACCCTGTCTATGAATTCTTTTCAATGCAGGCTTAATCAGTACAGAAACATGTTCAAAATAACAAAAATGACACTTCTAAAATATAGAGAATACCATGTTAGTGTCTTTTGATATCAAGTTTATCAGGCGAGACCAGAAACAGCGTAGGAATGGCGAGGCTTGCCGAGCCAGTCCGACGTGTTTCTGGTCGAGCCTGATAAACTTGATATCAAAAGATACTTACGTGGTTTTCTATTTACCATGCATCATGAAGTTTTTACGGTGTAAAGAGCGGCAAACAAGTGATAAGCAAACGCATTTTTGTTCGAACTTGCTGACGTCGTGAATGCGTTATGACGTATGTCGGTGACGTCAGTTAACCAATCGAACGCTGATATCACGGCCAACGTCAGTGTGTAGCCAATTGTCTTCAGAGATCGCTTCTTAAGGCATGACCTAATAACATTCACGCAAGCGCAGTTCTACAGTGACATGATATCACATCATGTTATCATACCCCTGTTATCAGGTGTATTTTGCAGCAGATGCATGATAAAAGGCTATATTGCATGTGTCTGCTTGCTGGGACTATTATTTATCCTTCCGCTCGTAGTAAACTCGTCGCAAGCCAGGCATTTACGAAACCCTTCCATAGCACAGCACCTGACAAGAGACAAGATACCATTTTCCAGATTGGTAAGGAGCTATGCCCTTATACAGATTACTGTCGAAGGAAAAAAGATTGAAGAAACTTTCCATTGTTGGCTAAATTCGAAAGCTTCCTTTTTTACAAATGCTATACTCTTTAGAATATCAGTTTTGTGTCATTCTAGCATGGGTATTTTCCCATGTTGGGAAGCACAATATGACATAGCCATGTTTCGTGTTTATGTTACTTTGTACATGGAAATTTTCCCACATTTAGAATCAAGATATACTCACAAACGAAAAATGACATGGCTGTGTCTTATTCTTATAATATAGATTTGGTAAAACAGCGGAACTTTCCCATGTGTGACAAAAGAGGTATGAAAAAGTTCCGGATTTTGTCTCATTATATAATCACGAGAAACTTCCTCTGTTTCGGTTTTGCCATTCCAGATTGTGTCACGGTTCATGCTTTGCAAAAGCCATGAAAGAAATATGCCAACATGGGAAAATTCCCTAGCTCATTGTGTCTGGTATTTTATAAATACATTGTATCTTCTGACGATTGACATAATTTGAACATGGAACTTTTCTCTTTTCGAACGATATATTCTTCAGAAACTTAGTTTTGCTACATTTGAACATGGTTATGTTTCCACGTTTGAATGCACAGAAAGGTCATATTTGAAATATGAAATAGCCATGGTTTGTATTTATGACACTAAAATATCTGAATACTTTTACGCGAAAATGGAATTTATTACGCGTTTAGAATAAAAATATTGACACTTACGAAAAATGGCATAGCCATATCTTATACTTAAAGTATCGACGTACAAATATACATGTAACTTTTAACATAACAGGGGAACTTTCCCATGTTCGACAAACGGTGTATGAACACCTTCCTGTTTTTTTTTCTTCTTTGATGGTTATAGGAATGTTATTCTGTTTCCTTCTCATTCCAGATTGATTGATCAAAGACACTTTCTCATATTGAGTAATTTCTGTGATGGCTCATGCCTTGTCAAGAATAGGGGAACATTTCCATATTCGTTGAAATGAGTATCATTTTCTTATATATTCGTAAAGTAAGAAGACATGTGAAAAACCCTGTTCCATGACTGACATATGCCAACAAAGGAATATTCTCTTCTTCAGTAACACATATCTACGTTTTTTCTATACTTTGAACGTGGGCACCTTTCTCTCTTCGAATAACATACTACTCAAATTTCAGTTTATAACGGTTGAACATAGGAAATTTCCCAAGTTTGAAAGCACAACATGTTCATAATTGAAATATGATATGGTCATGTTTTGTATTGATGTTCATGAAATATCGACATACTTTGCAGTATCTGAACACGGAAGCTTTCCCCCCTTTGAACTGCTTACCCTTCAAAGTTCCCTTTTTGTATTGGAACGAATTCTTTATGTTGTTTGTATTTTTGCTTGCTTATTATTTAGGTCCCTCCATAAATCCCAGACAGTTGATTATTAACATAAGTGCTGTTGTTTCGATAGTGATAATTAGTTATGGTTTATGAGTCTGGTGAAATTTATACCCAGTTTAAAAAATACATTTTTGTCTCGTTCATGCACAACTATTATTAAGTTGCCTAAACAAAAAAACAAGTTGCGATAAAAAGTTTATAAAGTTTATAAAATGAACGATAAATCAATAAAGGCTCCTGGTTTCTTCGCAAATTAAACTTTAAAGGAGAAAGCTTCATGTTTGCCTGCGTATATTTCTGGCATATTTATACCGCCTCACCGGCAATCTTATTAAAGTCATTTAACTGGTGTTTTCTTTAGATGGCTCCCGGTCTGTATGAGAGTGTGCTTTTTACCGTTTTAGAACACAATTATTATAATTTATGGCCCTATTCATGTCAAAAACTTTGTGAAACTTTGATACATCATAAGACCTCTCTGTTATTCAGTGGAAATTATCGCGTCATGCAAATCGTATGACCACAAGTGGTATAACATTTTGGGGTACACGTGTAACAGTATGGACAACGACCCTTTCATCCATGCGTTTTCTTATTGAAATAATCTTCATTTTGAAGGCTATGAAATCCCATTCTGGATGTGTGAATCGTAATGTTTTGCTTAAAAGTACAGTTGACTCTCGTTATCTCGGACACTGATTATCTTAAAGTACATCATTGTATAAAGAAAATTTAAATTGGACACATTTCCTATTTTTCTTTACATTTCAAATTCCGTTATCTTAAACTACAAGCATCTTACAGTAAATTTTCTGGAGCCAGAAAAATACTGAGATATCAGTTGTTTTATATGAACTTCGACTTTAAGGTATCGAGAGTTGACTATATATGAAATTTGTACTTCCAGTTTGCATCCGTGGTTTCCCTGGGCAAAGAAACACTTCTAAATCTGCCGTTAAAGGGAAAATATTACAAATAAAGGAGCAATTTCTTTTTTTTTTTTTTTTTTTTTTTTTTTTTTTTTTTTTTCTTTTTGCAAACTTGAACCCTTTTAGAAGGGAGGCAAATACGAAAATGACAGAGTGGCTTCCGCTAAATAGGTTCCCATTCACCTTTTATATGTGAAGTACCAGATAGAAAAAGTAAGATTTGAGGTTACAGTCAACTCTAGATATCTCAAAATCAAAGTTCGTCCAAGCTTTTGATATTTCCAAGTGAATTTCCTGGTCCCAGAATATTTACTTTGAGATATCAGTAGTTTGTGGGAAAAGGAGTTGAGATGTAAATAAATAGGAAATGTGACCAAACTAATGTTCCTTATATAAGAGGTACTTCAAGTTATCAGTGTTCAAGATATGTGTTTCTGAAACTTTTAAAGAAGAACAAACATTGAATTCATGTCTTAGATAGTTTCGATTTATATTCGTCCAATTTTCAAAACGAGGAGTCTCAACGAAACCACTCCAAAAGAGGAATCTGCTTGCTCGAGTCTGTACGTGTCTTCTCAGATTCGATAAAAAGGTTTTTTTATTTGTTTGTTTCTTTTTTCATTTTCTGTACAGAAATGATCTATACAAAAAGGAGATGTTACACAACAACATAAGGAACTAAATCTTAACAATTACACTGAGCAAAGTTTATACATTTTCATAAACAGATGAAAATTATAGTTGTCGAATCAGGTGCTGGTCTAGTTTAGCCCATCTCATAACACTGCAATGTCGTTTGGGTACCACAAATGACTTTCAAACGTTCACTTTTCATCCCGTGCCTTTTTCAGCTGCCCTAGTTGTGCTTGCATAGTTATACATGAACCAATAATTAATAACGTTGTTGCTTAAATTATCAAAAGAGTTGAGTGAGATATCAAATAACATAATAGAAAAGATTGCACAAAAATTTATATGGGTTCATTGAATGTTGATGGAAAAACATCAACATTCAATATCAATTTTTGTCCTTTCTTGAACAAAAACACAAACCTTCACGTTGTCGGACAGCCAACAGAGGTTCGTTGATCTCACTGTCAAACTGAAATAAAATGAATAAAGGCAGAAATAAAGGAAGAACAAAAGACAGAAAATGACAAAATAGAATGAAAAATGATTGAAACTCTCTTAAAAGAATATAACTATTGCCAATAATTAAACGATGAACAACAACCGCAATATATCATGATGATAGTCATTGAAAAACGTCCATTTTGGCAGTACGTTAGTATAGCTAGACACTTATGTCTTCCATGAGTCTTGCAGTCAACTTTCGATATCTAAACGTCAAGGATCACCTCAAACCAGTGCTATCCCCAAGTAAATTTTCTGGTCCCAGAACATTGATTGATTGATTAGATGCTTACCGTCCACGATAAACAACTATGGTCATGTCGGGACGGTCAGATACCCTAACCACTCTATTCCTGGGCAGGCTTAGACCTCCTAAGCGGTTAACCAGTACTAAGTGCACATACTTTCGCCAGTAACTGTCAACTGCCCTTCTTGCATCAGCGGAAGGAGAAACGAAAGTATGTGGCCAGACCGGGTTTCGAACCCAGGACCTCTGACTTATGAGTCAAGTGCCCTACCGATTGCGCTACGCGGCCCGGCTGGTCCCAGAACAACAGTTGAAATGTAAAGAAAACTAGGCGATATGACGATGTGACCAAATTGTATTCTTCGATATAAGAGGATACTTTGCAATACCAGTGTGCGAGATAACGAGAGTCAACAATGCTATAATTTTTTTGTCTGTGAGATTCGTATCACGTCGTATCAAGCTGTTTAAGAATACTTTAAAGAGAGGCTTAAATATCATTTAAGAGTCACTGTCGTTAAAAATGTTTACGACGGACAGACGAGCAACCACTGCCTGTTTTAACAATCTCCACCCCCCTACCCCACCCCCGCGCCCCTGCGTAGACTTCGGCTTAGATGAGCTTAAAGTCGGTCTGAGATTCTTTGGAAGCAAAAGTTGGATGCTGAAATACATTTCTTTATGCATAAAACCATTTCACCAATACAAAACGATGTACAATAAGCTGTCCTGTCGTTTTTATCTTTGGTTTATGTATTTATTTTTTATTATTATTTTAATGTTATCTTATTATAATAAGTTTTCGTTTTGTTTAATTTCATAAATGTACCCATTGTGTACAAAGGTACGAGTTTTATGTTAACCGAGGTGCACAATATCCTGCGCCTTTTATATGAGCAATCTGCTCAACCATTCAGAATAGTCCCTTTCCCTCTCACCAAACCTTGTCCTGTTGCTAGCCTTCCTTGTTACTAACTTTATCTGACGTCAACGTCATTAACGTGGACGTTAATAAATATTGTTCTTGTGAAAAGAAAAAATATAAATGGAAGTAATTATCTACATCATAAAAACAACATAAAATACATTATTTTAAAGATAAATATAAATTCGTAGGCTTTCCACAACACTCTTGGGGTTTATCTAGAAAGATCAATACGAAAATCAAAACACATGTTTCACTGCTGGATCTCCATCAGTGCAATTGTGAAACATACTGTTTGATTTTAGTATTGACATTGTTTATTAATTCCAGAAAAAATCAATACAAAAATCTAACTCTATATATTTCACAGCTCCTCTTGAATCACTATTACTCTGAAAAATGCTGAAAAATGCTGTTTCATTTTAGTATTGATTTTTCCAGATAAAGCCCAGGAAAAATCAATACTAGATGTTTCATAGCTCCACTTGAATCACTGCAACTGTGAAACATACAGTTCTATTTGAGTATTGACTTTTCTTGATAAAGCCCAGGAAAAATCAATACTAAAATCAAACCCTACAGGTTTTGCAGCTGCACTTAAATCAATGCAACTTTGAAACATGCAGTTTGACTTTAGTATTATTTTTTTTTGCTAAAGGTCAGAAGGCCAAAAATGATATAGAAAGCGTGGTTTTGATTAATGTAGCATATATAATTTCCTTTGTTATGAGTCCTTTTGGCTTTTTGCGGGTTCTAGCTGCATGGGACATCTCTTTCTTGATGCCCTGGTCTGTCTCCTTTCTCGAGACGCAGGGATTGAGGTGACTGGATGGGGGACGCCTGCCGAAAACTGCCATCATATACATGTATTTTCTTTCAAACTTTTGGGCTTTTATAGCGAAACTGATGAAGTTTAATACAAAAAAGCGCGTCTGTCGCAAAATAAATTTGGTTTAAATTCGTATACAGGATACAATATTTATATTTTTCATTAATGATCATTAAAGATATAATAGGCCATGAGCCATAAATGGTTTACCTGCCCCCCCCCCCGGGGGAATTTTGTAGACCATATTTTTCTTAATACCCAGCATCTTAGAAGTATTTTGCAGCATGTTAGCCCTCTGGCGAGTGGGGCGTTAAGCTGTAACAGCCTGTTATAAACGTTACCCATCAAAAAAAATAAACAAAAAATAAAAATAATCAAAAATTATAAAAAAAAAATAGAAATCACTTTCCTATGTTTAAAGGTATAGTGGAGTCTAATAGAACAATCCAGTAGCTAAAAGTTATGATGTTTGACAGGTCACTTTAGCCCACATGGTGTCATATACCTGACATTTGTCTTTACACTCCATTAAAATTGCTATTTCTATCCAAAATACTTCCTTTGTGTAAATTACTCCTTTATTATTAGACCATATCTTTGTTACTGTATTAAAGACAATTTATTGATCTTTTCAGATCTGCAAAAATTATTATTCTATCTTGTATACTTTGGGAGAAATAGGATGTTTAACAAAGTACCCTCTTATAAATGTTCCATATTACAATAATTATCACTTTCTGAATAATTCAAGTACTTGAACTACACTGTCTGAATTAAAAAAAAAAACAACAGGAAAAGGTAATATTGAATATGCCAGCCTATCTAAACAGCAAGGAACAGTTCCACAATATTTTGAACGCATTTTAGTCGGCCATAATGATCGATTATATACGTTACCGAGGGCTATTTTTGTTAAACTCACATAATTTGATGATAGAATCATTTTATTTTCGTTGGTAGCAGTTTCTTCATGAAAGAATCTTTAAATATAAAAGAAAAAATGCATTCTGGTTTATTTTTTATGATAAGTCATTACTAGAAGTAACGTAAATAACATTAACATTTAAAATAGTTCATTATAATACCTTTAATCAGTTTTTTTCCCACTGTCACATAAAAAAACAATAACATATATAAGTCTGGGTGTTCTTATGATATACTGTGTACTTGGACCTAGCAACACTTCTCTCAGTTATTACTCTTAGAGATTCTTGAGGTGTGTTTTATACGTGATTAAATACAGTATACTACAAATTGTAATGTTTAGGGCATTGACATATTCTGCACACGTAAAACGGGTTTTTTGCTGGCAACTTTGTTATTAAATCAAAAATAAATGTATTTCATAATGGCGTTGCCCAGTTTGTTTCTTTTACAATTTGTACATTTGAGTTCTAAAGACAGTAACATACGTGAAATTTTGTTATATACACCTTAAAAAAAATAAACAAAATACCACACCAGAAAAGATAAAAAAGATAAAGCCGCAGCTAAGCCAGCATAGATTTTGCATATAGGGCTCGAATAAAATGATATACAATCAGTATGATAACATTAAAAGCTAAGCGCTTTTGACGTGTTTAGTATAAAATTATAAAATAATCAGTAATCAACAATGCAAATGTAGTACCACCTTGTTTACGGACAGGATTTGGTATAGTTTTTACTTGCACACTGAAAAAACTATAAAGCAGAACAGTAAACCTGAAGTTTGAAGACTTAAGCCAAATACAGTACTGCATTAAAGCTAATGTAGATATTTGCTTATTCTTACTTTTGAAAGACTATCGTATATTTTACGTAACCAAGGGAAACAACATTGCTGAGTTACAGTTAAGAAACAACTTTTGAAAATAATTAATGGTAATGTCAATACATTGCTTTATTTAGCTTATTTATGTATTTAACAATAATGTGTCAACCAGGAGTTTGGGAGAATAGTATCAGAAACATTTAATACAGAAAAGAGACACTGGCAGTTTACTAGCATACTGTAGCAATCTATAAATGCTGTGTTTAAGATGTTCTATATTTCTATGCTTTTGTTTCTTTCTTTTTAAAGTCTAAATACTTTCGACAGTCTCTTAAAGAATCTAACTACATTCAACCATCTATTAAAGCATCTATTCACCAAAGAACATAAAGATTTGTTTAGTTGGACAAAAGTGTTTCAGGGAAAGTGTTCCAGTAGCTCTGCACACATAATGAAATGGCAAATGAAAATGACAGAATATATTAATGTTAGTCCTCGCTGTTCAGATATCTATGAGCAAATCTTAGTTGTTCTCCTTCAGAATCTATTCGCCTACACTGTAGTTATGCTTTGCAGCATAATATTGAGAAAAAAAAGAAAAGAAAGGCCGAACAAGTAACGTATACAACATATTCATTGCGAGTTTATAGATTCTTCATTTCCGATATCCTAAACTAGCAAAATAGTATTTCTAAAGAGCAAATAATCAAACACTAGAAATAGTTCATACCTATACATGCCAAGGAAGGGTTAACCTAAATAACTTACTGCATTTGATCTCTGTGACCTTGTATTACCATACTGTTTACTTTTTAGCAATAAATATGGTTGAAAACTGCTTATTTATGACATCTTACTGCTTATCTTATCATCTTTGTCCAAATTAGTTAAATACTGTTAGGGAATACAGCATTTTGGCAATATCCAAACAACAATTTTAGTTGCTTACATATTGAAAAATTGTCTGACTGAAATTTGTATTTCGTAACACCTTTATTCCGTGATAATAACAACAAGTGGGAATAAACCATGGGGTTTGCAAAATTACCTGACCAGTTAAATATTTGTAACAACATAATGAAAAATAGAACTCCTGAACAAGCTAAGGACAGAATGATGTATGCGTTATAAAGTATGCCACTTTCTATCAGCCTTAACTTTTCACATTGTTAATAGTTTGTAATGTATTTGATGGCCGGGGCTGCATAAACAGATCATGTAGATCACAAATTAATATGTAAGTTATGATCACGGGAGCCACACATATTTGCTAATCTATGAAAAGCTGTTACTGTGCAAAGAGGCTCGTGGCTGACAATTCGACTGACAGCATAGAAAAATGGTGTTTATCCCTGTTGGGAGAGTTGGTACTGCTTTTGATTGCCTCGGCTGGCAGTCACAGTTGCATATTTGTATGTAGGGTAATTGAATGGCTCAGCCAACAGCACAGGTAGCGAAATTGGTTTTATCCCCATCATGTCGAGAACCTAAATGTTAATCAGTTGCAGCATATATCAACTCTTACTTATTTCATTCTATGCATAAAAATAAAAAAAAAATCATCTTTATGAAGTCACTTTTAAGTGAAACTGAATTGAAGGCAAGGTCGAAATGCTTCAGCTATAACAATCTATGTGCGTCTTGCTGAGTTTTTGTGTATTTCAAAGAGCTAAATTGCCATCTGACTACCAGTGGTAAGCTAATACTACAGCAATGAATAATTCATATTGCCCGGGAACTAAATTTTTGATAGCAGATGACTCATAAATCTTATCCCCCGACATATTACAATTGTGTAACGTAACATTACTGTTAGATTGATTTTTAAATATACGCTATCCAATGATTTTCTTTATTGTTTGAGGACATATAAAACTGGCGTTTCTTCATATTTACATATACAACAGTGTCTACTTAAGACATAAGATAGATAATATTAAAAATGAAATGCAGCTGATGTTGGCTTTCTTAGCTTTTCTCGTCATTTTGTAGGTTGAAGTCTTCTAAAATAAGTTTCTGTCCACATTTAATATATCCACTGCTAACTGCTGCCTAACTTATCTAAGCTGTGCATGAATCAAAGAAGATTGATGGACCACGTATAAACTTCAGTCCACCAATTCAGAGATTTAGTCGGGGGTTTTTTCCGAATTTTTGTTGTGGTTATATACGTTACATATTTATCGTGACTGCTGATGAGTTTTGTAAGACTTTAGTTTTTTTTTATACTGGACTATTGAAACAGTCATATATATGACAATAACTTTTCTCTCCACTTCATTCTTACAATTTTCTCCTTATATTACATGTATTTAGACACTGAAGGGGAAAAACGTCAAATACAACGTAAACTACGTTATACGGGTTAGTCAGCTTATCGTTGACAATGTCAATTACCTTGAAACAGCGATTTATAAACTAGCAGACAAAACCCAACATTATTTAGGGCGAATACTAACGTGTATACCAATGTGTATTTTTCTATTATAACGTGAATATGTAAATTTGGGTAGTGTAAGTAACGTTGACGTTACACGTTAATGCCCCAACGTACAGAGGGCTAACATGTGTCATTTTGTTTCGTATATAATGTAGTTTCAGAAAATTATAGTGTCCAAAATTCCCTCTGGGGGGAAGGGGGGTCTATGGTCAGCTCAAGGTCTATAACGGGTAGGGGCCGTATTGTTGTAAGATCTTGTCTGTTTTGATCAACAATAAAATGTGTTTGAAATATACACCACTTTGGTCATTTAGTATGACAAAGACTTTATATTTGATTGGGGGATGAAGCCACATTATTGCATTACTTTAAGTAATAAACCACTGGGCAGCAACAAATGAGCAGGAATTAAGTTACATCCGACTTATCATGAACTGGCACAAACCTTGAAGGGACAAAATCACATCTGAGCCTGTCATGAAAATTAGCTTTGCGACACACTGGTCAGCACACAAGACCCAAAGAGAAGGAGATCCTGTACGATGAAAAAAGCGAAACTATTAGGACAGTCCCGACTGCTATGGATGAAGGATGACTTACGATTTTACGTCCGTTTTTACCAGAATGTCAGTCATATCAGGACGATGGGAGGATGATTATGAAATGATGGGAGGGTAATGATGCAATGGAACCCCAGTCTGAAAGATTTTCGCCCCAGCGGGTCTGTAACCCAGGACCATTAGATTTATCCTACTGAGAAAATTTTTGCATCATTATTCAATTATTAACAAGTTTCCAAGGCTTGTAGGTTTTCTATCATGTTTCTGATGAGCACAGATGATACAGAAGTATTAGTAATCGTGTTGAAATATTCAAGTGTCAGAATTTCGATCTCTGAAATACAGTAAATATTAAAGTATGTATGTTTTGTCTGTATAGCCCTGTACTTTGGTTAAGTTTTGTTTCATCTAAATTTGATGTATCTTCAGTTATAACCCTGCGATAAAAACTTATACTGAACAATACTTTGAGTTTATTTTTGACTTGACTTTTATCATGAAAAGATGCAAATGATATTCATTACTAAACAACTGCAGTACTAACATTTCAGATTCACCCCCCCCCCCTCACCACCCCACCCCACCACCCCCTAAAAAAGACACTCCTCTTAAAAATACATCTTTTCTGCGAATTGAAGAGGACGGACAGACGCAGTGTCAGGAACCCAGTTGAACCTCTTGGGTAACATCATTATGAAAATCGGTTGGACCGGAAAAAAGACTATGAACTAGTTCATTAGTAAATTTGTGAAATGCGATCAAAATACTCATTTTTGAAGCTTTCAAAGCCTTCAGGAAACTGATTCTTTATAATCTAAAGCCCTACAATCATGAACACAGCAATAAAATACCATGATTTAAATCTATTTCTTAAGGTTAAGTAAATAAAAACCTATAATTAATCTGAGGTCTGTGAGTGTACTGTGTAGTATTTATATTTCTAAGATACTAGGTTTACCTAGTTCAGGTCACGTGATCGTTTTCTAGCTGCTTTGTCGATACAGTGTATATACTTCAAGCTAATTTTCTGTCCATAGTTCTGTCCTGTTAACTTTACCTTGTTAATGCATTTTTCATGACTGGCAGCGAAACAGAAATCTGTAGTATCATTTCATTTAAATAACTGGCTGTCAGTTTCATATTCTGCATGCAATGTATATGGCAGATTAAAAGCGGAATTTGGTTTCAAATTAAATGTTTAACATGATTGAACACGTGCTAATGTAGCTGTGAGTGACATATTTAGACAGCTTTCTAAGCATAGGCCGAGAGAGGAAAGTCTTAGACAGCTATAGAAAGTGTGTTTTATTTGTCCAATGGGTGATAAATTTATTCATTTGGTTGACAGAAGAGTGTTACGTGAAACACATGATGAATGTTAAATGAGCTGGATGACTACATAGAACCAAAAATGTATACTCTGCACCATGGCGAAGTAGGAAGGGTGGTTTTATGGCAACCACACGACACCTAACATCAGCTGCAGGAACGATACATGTAAATATCTTGTACAACGTAATATGTTCTATAAAAGGGTTATCCTTTGGAAGCAAGGATCACACCAAAGAACTGAAAGCTGTCGAGTGTACAAGTTTTCTGGGCCAGACTAGCTAGTTTCGGCCAATTAGGCCTCATCAGTGACCCTCAAATAATTTTAAAGTTCTACAATTAAATCAATTATCCCTAAGGACTAGAAAATAAAATCTACATTATGATGAAGGGCGACTTTTTACGATGACCACACAGTCCCAATCACCAGCTGTAGACCGTTTGGAAGCAAGGAAAAAACACAAAAACGGAAACTAGCATAATCGGGTTTATTTAGGATGTTTATGACAGGCAATAAAATACACAATATTGGTCATGCCCTATAGAACCAACTTAAAGGCAGGACTTCTCTGCCGTGGGTCATGTTCCCAGCAAAAGCAATATCTTACCTGTACAGGTAAAGGTGTGAAAATTTATTCGACCAAATATTGGACCTAAATTACCAGTTATTTGTTGATCGGAGATGTTGACACTATGTGATCAAGAGACAGAATGATACTTTGGAAGTAAATTCTACTTATATAGTCTACTCCTGCCTTTAAGCAGAATCTTACCTTTTTCAAAAAAAGTCTTAATCAACGATTAGCATAAACCACTAATAAATATATACAGTCAGCTCTCGATATCTCAAGTCGAATTTCATCTGAAACTCCTGGTATCTTAAAGTAAATGTTCTGGTCCCAGAAAATTTTCTTTAGAAATAAGAACTTTTAGGTAACAGGAGTTAAAATTTAAAGAAAATGATAGAAATGTGTAAACTATACATTTTGATATAAGGTGGTATTCTGGGATATAAGTATTTGAGATAATGCAAGTAAACTCCACTACGATGAATAACCAGCAGACTTAACAAGGCCGTCAACAGCTAGGGTGAAGGTAAAGCAGTTCCAATAATGTTAGATAATTTGAAACTAAGGGGTATATCAAAAGTAAGGGGTATACCAAGAAACGAAAATAGCGGACTGGGCTTGATGAAGTATGTTCAGGACCAGTTGTAATATTTTAGAACTGGCCACAACCTCTGTCGTCGGCTTTCCGCTGGTGTTTTTTAAAACAACTATTGCCAGTGTTTTCATTTGTGCTCCACAGCGCCCACAAAATTCGCATACTATTTCTATGAACATTAGCAGACTCTTTCGTCAAAATCTGATTTGCCTCCGCCTCTTAAAATGTCAAACGGCACGCCTGTATGCGATAACATTGTCCTTAAATGTAATCCTATCGTTCTGTTGATCACTATACAAAACTTAGTGACAGGCTAATTTATAAAGGTTTTATAGAAGGAAAATTCTAAAGGGTAATTTGCGGCACAATTCATAAAAATACCCTTATTGTTGAAAATGCATTAGATCTGAAGGTACTTAAATGCATTGAGAGTAGTGTCAAATTAATCATTTGTTCGAACTAATTAAAAGTATACTCCCGCATTTTTTCACCATCTCCAAAATAAACAAAGTTTTATTGATTTCGCTGTAAAAGTTATTCTCTCCAATAGGGCGATTTCGAAAGCGGTCCACGATTTTACAAATTCATGTTATGTCTTGATTTAAAATTATTTTAAAAAGATGCTGTTAGTATCTACTGTCAAATAGATAACAGGGCCATTTCTGATGTTCTGAGTAAATATTTCATGATACCGTTTAAGTAATTATGATGAAAGGCGTAAATCTCTAATTTATTAGGCTGAGCAAATAAAAAGTAGCTTGTACTCAAATGATCACCCACGTTTTGTGTCCAAATGTATTATTTATAAATGGCTGCCTGCATTAAATGAAGGGTATGCATATATAAATATTTTGCAGATTCTAAGCACCAGTCTGCGGCTATCATCGCTTTAAGGACACTAAACACAATATACGTTCTAATATTCTTATATTTAATTTACTACCTGTTCTTCAGTCAACTGTTCAAACATGAAGTTGTGAGTACATTTTACATGGGCAACGTTTGATACATACACAATAGCAATCTAATGCTCCATTTACGAAGGGATAAAAGAGATAATGGACAAACACCTTTCCTGATTTATTTTCAAAAAAAAACTTCATTTGTGACCCCTGGTTGGACTCGCTTCGCCGAGATGGTTTTAATGGAAGTCACAACGTAAGTTTTCTTTGGATAGAAAAGTAAGGAGGAAAATACCCTGAAACTGACATAATGCAATCCAAGATCCCACCCAAGACACCATGTGGTAAATAGACGACACAAAATTAGTCACCAACAAAGACAACACCAGCGGCAGCCATTTGAACAGCCACGTCCCATGTAGGTGGTCAACAGTCTAGCGTCAGCATTACATAGAATATATCAATAACAGCCATAGCAACTAACAACACATAAACCAACCAGGAAGAACCAAAACAGAACTGCCGCCATTGAGATAGAACCAAAGATACTGAGAATTACCCTCAAAAACCAAATTTAGCAAGAACTCTGACACTAAAACAGTAATAATGGTAACATCAGTATCCACTGTATAAGTGCTATCGTGTTAACAAAAATAATTCTTTTCATCCTCGACTGGAAACTGCCACTGTTATGAATAACCTTAAAATTTCCGTCACTAAGCTTTTCAAAATACTCAGCCACACAGATGTCTTTGTATTCCTTCGAGCGCATTTGTACTGTTGTAAACATAGACTTGATAATGTCGGCGTTATGTTCTGTCATGAAATGTTCAAATTCTGAAAAGCTAATTTTGGTTTGCGGACAAATCTTCTCTGTTTTCAGTTTATACATCACAAAACAATCCGGATAAATTTGGCGTTCAGCGATGACCTTCCCGCTCAAAATCAAGGACTTGGTATCTTCCTTTAAAAGCGCTACTTTTAAAGACAAAGCTCTTTCCCCATTATCCTCAATTTGGATAAACGCTTCAGAAAATTCTATGACATCGTTTGTTAGCTTTTGTAGATTACAAAATTCATCAGTGTGCCAAAGTGAATAAAATAACAAATTTGGATCGTTGCCTATATTTATGTCTGAGTCATTATA
This sequence comes from Ctena decussata, assembly GCA_963989385.1. Lineage (NCBI taxonomy): Eukaryota > Metazoa > Mollusca > Bivalvia > Lucinida > Lucinidae > Ctena > Ctena decussata. The sequence continues at coordinate 38,122,675 of OZ022515.1, forward strand.
ACTATCCGTCGACTTCTCTATGTTCTTAACCAATCTCAAATAATGCCTGCAAAAGCGACATTGATATCCCGTAAAACCGAAAATGTCGTTTTGAAGCTTGCGTAAGAGTTTATTACCAAGAACCTGAAACGTAGCCATCTCATCTGTTAAGAGGACGTCCATGCTGCTCCACACCACCGTTAATGTATACATAACTTCCACTGACAGGCCAAAACTTTGTTCAACTAGTTGCTTGCACTTGCCATAGAAAGGAACGTTCGCAAATGGGCAAATTAGTGTACGACATGTTTGCTGAAACAATAAAACATAAAACATTTCATATACAATTTGGCGAAACACGTGGCCGTGTGACGTCATCCAGCAAAGTTTTTGTCACGGCCATTTAAGTTTTGCGTCCACTTCGAAGGTAACTATATGGATTTCTCTGTGTCTGTAATAGTTAGGTAAGAATTTTGTTGCCTGTTGGCTGCAATTGCAAACACTCCGACACTGATTAAACAACAATCGACACTTCGACACTAACTAAGTAAACAACAGTTATAATGAAAACTTAATTACAGCTTATGCCCTGTTAAGCTTTGTATATAGTAAACCATTGATAAGAAAAAGCAAAGAAATCACATCAAACAGGCGCAGTTCCACCGATGGCTGCTTCTGACTATGGCTGTAAACAAATATGGCGAAATTGTCACGTGCTACCCTTCCCTGCTATAAGCCGGTTGTAATAGGACTGTATGATATGTGCGCACATATAAAATATATATTTAATCTTGTAACAGTAGTATAATATAAGTCTTTTAAGTAGACTCCAGTATTGTGTTACATTGTCCAACTAAAAGTTAGAACAGTTACAAATCCCAGTTTCAAAATATTTAACATAAGCATAGCATATCATAGCAAAGTTGTGAGCCTTTATATTTTTTCTAGCCATTTAGTCAAAAGTAAGTCTACTAGGAAAATTCTCAAGAAATGTCACAATGCAAAGCCTGACCCCACCCAAGACAACATGTGGGGAAAAAGCCAACAAGAAATTAGTCACCACCAAAGATACGAGCACCAGCTGCAAACATGTGAGCGTAGGTGATTACCGGGCTAGCCTTTACATCACAAGCAATGTATCAATAACAGACACAGCAACAAACAACACATAAAACAACCAAAAAGAACAAAAACAGAACTGACGCCTTGGGAATGTCAGTAATGAAAGTACTTGGAGCTAAACCGGTTTGTGGTCGACCGACCCTTATCCTTGGTTCTGCCCCGGTTCATCAGCTACTTAGTTGTTCAGATAATTCAATAACCAGCAACATAACATACCAACGAATGCGTCAATTTTGACAATACAGAAAATAGTAAACAACTATTTTTACCTTTTTCCTCTTTAAGAACCAGCTTTAACCTCACACACATATATATCAATAACAGACAAAGCAACAAACATCACACAAAACAAGCAAAAAGAACGAAAACAGAAGTGCCGCCTTGGAACAACTGGCGATGAAATTACTGTGAAGTAATACCGGGTAGGGGCCAAGCCATTAGTTCTGCTTTGGTTCATCAGAAACATAGTTGCTCGGTTTGTGTAGAAGGTTCCTAGCTAATAAGTGTAATATATAAGGAGCGTAGAGATCAAAATTAAAACTTAAGATAAAACAAACATGAAGACTTCAAGATATAGCAACACTGAAATTCTGGAGCAGAAGAAACTTACCAAGTTTGGTAGATAGGTGTGCAAAAGCGAGCATTATGCAGACTCGAAACTAAGTTGAGGCAGAAAATCTCATTAAGCTAACACATTTGAAGAATAATCCATATTACCATAATATACCTCCTATTCGATACCTTCCTTTAGGTGTCGAAAGAAAAAGTTAGGTTAATATTTAAAATGCTATGAAATAAATTACGTTAATGAATAATTTTGAAGATGCTTAATTTCCAGTGACATAAAGTTTTAAATGCAACATGATTTCTATAACCTAAACAGGTGCAAAATTCCTGTACGTTAGCTCAGTTTTTAATCGACATCTGCAATATGTAATCGATATAAGTAATGAAAATAAACCAAATGAGTTAAAGAAATGAAAAAAAAAATCCAGAAGATATCTACAAGGGGCACGTCGACGCATAATACAGAAATTAGCAATAGCAAAATCAAAATCATAGAGTATGTCATTGTAGAAGACACCGTGTTTATTTTCTTTATTTTTTTAAGTTGTTTATTTTTTCTTTTGCTATAATAGATAAATGTAAATCCAAAAATATGACTTCGGTGTTGCTCCAAATTTACTCATTTCACTGAATGAAAAGCGAAAGAAGTTCATTCAAGAGCAGAGGAAACATTCAAAAGAAGTAACATAGGCCAAACTTCGAAGTTTCGGCAATTGCAGCCTTATCAGTGACTCTGACAATACCTGGCGGCGAAAGCCAGAGAAAACCATTATACTGCAATATCTCAATTTAAATAAGACAGTTGATTCAAAGACTGAAGTTAAACAGTCAACTCTCGTTATCCCAAACTCAAAATTTACCCAGAAAACTACTTTGAGATAGCAGTTGTTTCAACTAACAAGAGTTGGATAGGCAATGATCGGAACTTATACGATAAAATCCTACATCCCATCCTATGTAACTAAAAGGGAGATAAGTATATACGGAAACTACTGTACGTACCAAATACGGATCAAACATTTCATCCACTTTACATGCGAATTCCGAATCTGGCTGATAATTCTCCAGAAAATCATCTCTCTTATAATCTATCAAAGAGCTGAAGACAAGTCCACCATCGTCACGGATATTACTTACAGTGGTTTTGCAAGTCGTTGTAGCATTTAGGATTTCTCGCTGGTTACATGCGTAGCAAAATGCATTTTTGTATAAATCTATGTCATCGTAAAATTGTTCCAGAAACGTTGCATCGTGTACATTACATGCCCAATCAATGTCTGGATCATACATTTTCCATAGCCCTGTCTGATTGCAGTGGGTGTAGAAAGGAATAGCACATCTTTTGTAAAGATTTTCAACGCTATCGTAGCTTGGTTCTCTGTTTATAACGTCGCATTTCTCAGATAGAAGCAACGATTTCAACTGAGAAAAGTTCGAGTGCAGTATATCTTCACACCTTGCTTCCATCCGCCACTCAGTTAACCCTGTCTCACCATGGCATGCTGCGCAAAATTTATTTTGGTATATTGTTCCAGTTGAATTGTTTGATACCCAGTTGTAATCGGTAATATGATCGATGTCTATAAGGGTACATTTGTTGATGATGGACGCATTCTGTTCTGATTCCGGACAATCATCAATGACCCGGTACGCCTTAATACCATAGTTGATTCCATTGTATTGCACTGTCTTCTTTCGTTTCTTGACAATGCTCACATGACAGTTTTCGACTGGTTCCCGTGTGTCAATCACTTCTTTATCTGGGCAGCAGGTTTGAGTTTCCCAGCAATTGTCCTCACAAGAGCAATCTTCACAGCAAGGATGATGTGTGAAAAACAAATCCTCCTTTGATCTTCTACAATAGTCATTGTACGGACAAAGACTCTTACCAATAGAATAGACAATTTGTTGTCTCCTGTCCGTTGTCATGTTTGGAGAAAGCGCCGTAAATGTCTTACCGGCAACACTGTGTAATGGAGTATTTATAGGTGGTGGCTTCGTTACCTCGCTCAAAATAATTTTTTTGCAAGCTGACCCATTTATTAATAGCCCAGACAGTAGCCATATGGAGTATAAGTTAATGCGTAAGCGTTTCATTTTTCGAACAGCAACACCAAAGCTGAAATGGTAATAATCAAAGTATTAGATATTTTACATATCAAATCATAGCGTCTCGCCTAGTCTATTCCATAAACTTGCAAGGTCGTTGTGGCACCATAGACGCCTTTTAAACAATCCACTTTCATCTAGTCATGTCTCCAGCTGCCATAGTTGTGCCAGCAGTTTCAATTCCTGTCTACTTTTTCATATTGTCTTCCTACCTCTTCTTCTATCTACCTCATTTTCTGTTTCCTTTCACTGTGCCCTGTAGAATCACCTTTGCTAAGCCAGAGGAATTTAAGATGTGGCTAAACCATCTCAGTTTTCCGTTTTCTGATCATGGTTTGGTGTTCCTCATATTATCCGATGTCTGCTTGGATCCATCTAAGCACAGCGTCATTAGACATATGAGCCGCGACACGAGAAAACCAACAATGTGGTTGTGCGACCAGCGCAGACTCAGATCAGCCTGGGCATCCGCCCAAGTTGATCAGACTCTTCGTTGAGTGCTCAATGGGTAGCTAAGAGTCTAAGCTACCTTCATGCGGACAGCAAAGGCTCTGATCAGACTTGGCGGATGCCCAGGCTGATCTAAGTCTGCGCTGGGCGCACAACCAAATTGTTGGTTTTGTCGTGTCGCGGCTCATATGGCCCTTCTACGAAACAAATGTCAAGGACCCGTGAAAAAATAATCTTGACAAACACTGTAGAATTACATCAGACACAAAAATTCATACAATAATTGCATTAAATTCAAGTAAATAAACGATTAGTAATTTAAATAAGCTTACTTTACGTAGATTGTATTACCTGAGATAAGTATAAATTCAAGCAATGCGTATATACAGCATATATACAATGGGCACAATCGGCATAATTTCTTGGGTAAACTCGAGAAATTGCCAGGACAACTTGTCTACAAGCAGCTATTCTTCGTGTAGGCCAAGGAATGTCTGGTTATTGCTCAGTTTACCTACATTATTATGCCGAACCTGCCAGTTGCGCCAAAAAAGTGATTCGCAAGATAAAGGAATAAAAATCATAAGCATTAAATCCATAAGTGCGCAATAAATATATGCCGAACCTGCCAATTGCGCCAAAAAATGATTCCTAAGATAAAGGAATAAAAATTATAAGCATTAAATCCAGAAGTGCGCAATAAATATTCAGATCAGCCTCCCCATCAGCTTTTGTTCCACTACTCAGGATTTATGTAGACTGTTTATATGCATACTATATTTATCCGACCTTGTTATTTCTTGTTTTAATGAACCACATCTCTGTTAGAACTATCAATGACCCTAACTTCGTCAGGCATGCAAGCTAGGCCATGCTGAGTCATTTTCAGCTAACTTATATTCCAAGCTGAAGAGGTGGCTTGGTTCCGATTCAGAAAGTACAGGATAGAGTGGGTCGTAATCTTCAGAATCCTAAGTGATATGTACCGTGAACACCAGTAAAATCTGTATCGTTTATTAATAGATTCCAAATAGGAGAGAGTCGTATAACTTCGGACAGCGGGTAAATTCGGACAGTGACATTGTTTCCTTTATATGTCAGTTGTATGGCACTAAAACAAAAATAACTGGCCAAACAGTAACAATCCTGATGCGACGGGCATTATGGGCCGTCTCATCTGATTTTTTACTGTTTGCAATGGTATCTCCGAATTTACCCCCATGTCCGAAGTTACCCGACTCTACCCTAGTCCTTGACAGAGAATTGCATGCATTCATGCAGGGGTACAGTATAAATGACAGTCTTGTTCGTGTAATTTAGCATCTCCGACAAGGCTGCAAGTATTTTCAAAATAAATACATCGAAGGAGAATGTTTCAGACCAAATATAAGAAGGAACTGACACCATTCAACCTCAGATCCGCGCCAAGACACCACGTAAAAGACAAACAAATTAGTCACCATCAAAGTCATTACTAGCAGCAGCCATTGAGTAGCAATTTTCTATGTAGGTGGACAAGAAGAACCAAAACAGAACTGCCGCCTTGGGACGGCCAATGACCACCCCTCACCCTTGATTCTGCCTTGGTTCATTAGAAGCACTTAGTTTTTCAACTAAAGCAAAACAATTACCGTCCACCTTTGATTCTGCTTAGGTTAGTCAGACACTTATTCGTTCGACTTGCGTAGAAGATTCCTTATTCATAAGTGCAATATCATCTTATGAACAGAGAAATCAAAATTAAAACTAATATGAAACAAACATGAGGTTTCAAAGAAATATGAGGTAAATAAATTGTCATTCTGAAAATTCACAATGACGAGATTATATCTGTTTGTTCCAATAGGGACAGATGATAAGTAATAGAAACCATGTTTATTTTAAGAGACTTCGAATGTGAGCCGAAAACGGCCCTTATTATACCAGGTCATCTGTATGAGAGTCACTCTCAAAACAAAATTTACCCATTCTATTCGGGATACCCCTTTAGGGGTACATGTATCTGGTGACAAACGTGGGGCCTGATCTGAGATCCAAACTGTTTGCTGCCTAGACATCATTTCGACAAAAGTAAGTTCGACAAATATTGCAAAAAAATATTCTTGATTTTTGATGCAGACGACAGTTTCAGCAGACGACAAAAAAACAGAATGCAATGGGTTACAAAAGTCTTACCTGATATGAACTAAACTGTTGTCTGATGTGTTTCTGCTAGAAGTCCTGATATGTTAAAACGTTAAGAACCTGTTCAACAGTTCACAATTCTCAGTATTTCCATGACTTGAAATTGTTTGTGCTTCTGTAACTGTATTTTGTTTTGCGTCGCGTGAAACGTTATGATTTAGCATGTGCAAAGAAAACGACAAAAATCAGACTGCGCACCCGCGCGGTCTGATTAGCGTCATCATATCCTGTGGGATCTCAGAATGAGGGAAAATATAGTCTGCTCATTTCATGCTGGTAGCTGTGCAGGCTGATAAAACGTACGTGACTAAAGATCTCTTTTCAACGGACGTCAATTATTTGATTCCAATGACATGCGTAGAGAGATCAGTGTTTTAGCAGTACATTGAAAGGCATACCTGATCAATGTCTTTATTAGTTCTTTTATCATTATGAAATGTACAGCGTCACCAAAAATGTGCTTGAAACCAGTCTGCTTCCTAACTAGTCTTCTTGAAATTTTTGAAAAGGGAATATCAGGACTGATAGTTTCATACTGTCACTCAAAAGTCACCTGATAAGTATAACTGGGTAATGCAACTTTAATAATTAGCATGTGACAAAAACTGCATGTGAGCCGCGACGCGAGAAAACCAACAAAGTGGTTGTGCGCCCAGCGCAGACTCAGATCAGCCTGGGCATCCGCCCAGTCTGATCAGAGTCTTCGCTGTCCGCATGGAGGTAGCTTAGACCCTTAGCTACCCTTTGAGCACTTAATAAAGAGTCTGATCAAACTGGACGGATGCCCAGGCTGATCTGAGTCTACACTGGGCGCACAACCACATTGTTGGTTTTGTCACGTCGCGGCTCATGTGTTCATGTCCCATAATAAGTCCGTAATATTGCCTCACAGTTAATGGAAGAATGCATGCCTTTTTTATTTAGGCGTGGCTTCAGAACGCAATGAAAAGTGAGAAAAAATAAATAAATTGCAAATTACTCTTAAATCCTCATTGTTTCGGAAACTCTGTGCTAAAGGTTTAATCTTCCGAAATACATGACCTTTAAGCCCCTGTTTACAAATTGATTTGCATGTCTCAGCTGAAATTACAAGCCAGTTCATGTTCATGCAAGTTTTGTTCTGCAGTTACATTGTCTCTTTTGTTCGAAAGACGAATTCAAAAGAGTAAATAAATCGAGGACAACCCTTGTTTTAGGACTTAGCGCATGCGCAGCTTTGACTGAGCTTTTGCTAGTTACACAATTAGTTTCCGTTTCGCGGCTAACACAGGTGTTTGAAGAAATGGGTTTCTGTGCGAAATGTTCTTTTTTAAGACATCTCAGTTTATTGTTTTCCACAGGTGCACATAATTATCATAATTTCTAGATACAAGAGCATGACATTGCTTAATTATTTGTTTGCTGTAACTGAATCAACCAATATTATAGCGCAGCCAACGTTTATACGCCAAGAAACAGACATTTCAATTTTAACCTTATCTGTTGCGGGTTCCGGTCATACCTGTTAGTTCAGTTCCACTGATGTGCTGTTCCATTTCAAACTTGAAATGAGCCGCGACAAGAGAAAACCAACAGAGTGGTTAAGCGTCCAGTGCAGACTCAGATCAGCCTGGGCATCAGCCTAATCTGATTAGACTCTTACTCAACGCTTAAAGGGTAGCTAAGGATCTAAGCTACCTCCGTGCGGACAGCGAAGACTCTGATCAGACTGGGCGGATGCCCAGGCTTATGTGAGTCTTTGCTGGGCGCACAACCACTTTGTTGGTTTTGTCGCGTTGAGGCTCAAATTAGAAATTCAAACTTCTATAAGTAAGCAGAATATGACAATGCTATTCAACTCGTATATGTGGAAATCCTTTTAAACTGTCATGCACAATATTTGCTTTAAAGTTAAGAAAACTGTGGAGATATCACTTATCTCTTGAAAATGGTAAAACCGAAATTTCTGTTGCCCATTTTTAGGACGTTCATAATGATTATTTCAGCCGCAACACGAGAAAACCAACAAAGTGGCCTGCGCGCCCAGCGCATACTCTGATCAGACTGGGCGTCCGCTCAGTCTGATCAGACTCTTTGCTACGTGCTAAAAGGGTAGCTAAGGATCTAAGCTACTCCCGTGCGGACAGCGAAGACTCTGATCAGACTGGGCGGATGCCCAGGCTGATCTGAGTCTTTGCTGGGTGCACAACCACTTTGTTGGTTTTGTCGCGTTGAGGCTCAAATTAGAAATTCAAATTCTATAAGTAGGCAGAATATGACAATGCTATTCAACTCGTATCTGAGGAAATCGTTTTAAACTTTCATGCACAATATTTGAATTTAAGTAAATAATACTGTGGAGAAACCACAAAACTCCTGAAAATGACAAAATGAAGCAAGGAATACACCAAAGAAACGAAACTAGCAGATTCGGTTTAATAAATTACGCCACCAGTCCATCTTATACAGACAGAAAAGCAATTCTTACATGTATACGCGTTACCCTACACATACGTTTAAAAGCATTGTTATATTCTAGTGATCCAAATTTCGAAGCCTATCAAGAACAACAAATAGAATATTCAATGGAAAAATATTTATCTTAGATCTACTTCCTTAATGTGTGTTGCACAAAATGGGCTTGTCAGGTTATGTTGACGACTTTAATATTTGAAATAAAATTTGGACCAACGGGTTATAGATATCATAATCTTCTTATAGCGTTTTCAAAATTTTATCGACGGCATACCGACTAACTCTAAATATAATGTCGGATTGAAAGCACGTCTTCTGCAAGTCCTGTCGGAATCCGAATTTTATGGCGACTTGGTGTATGAATTCATAAAAGTAAATCGTAAAAATGATTTTCCTTATCATTTTAAGAAGATAAAAAATAGATATAAAAAGATTGGTTATAATATAGACGTTTTTCGACAAACGGCATGCTTATTGGTTAACCCGCCAAATCAAGATTAACAACTTCGCTTACCTCTGCGGTTGCACGACGGTGGATCGGGCCTCGGATTTAATGAAGGTGCCAATCTAAACCTAACATAATAGTAACATAGACGGTTTGCGCCTGACACCCGTACTGGGACGACTTGGGTCGGACTCACCGTCGTTTAACAGCTATGTTACTCCTGCTCCGGAATTTTAGTCTTGCAATTTCTGTTAGTCCTCATGTTTATTTTATCCTAGTTTTAATTTTGGTATCTGTGTTTCTGAGATATTACTCCTATGAGCTACAAAACTCCCACGCAAACCGAACAAATAAGTGTCTGATGAACCAAAACAGAACCAATTTGGTCACTATATATATATCTGATAATAAACGCTTAAAGTTAAAATGTACCGCTTTTCCGTAGCCCTTGCTGGGCGCGTATCCCAAACTGTGGCTTTTGTCGTTTGTTGGTCTACAAGTAGGTCAGAGGTCTGTGGTTAGCCCATCTCAAGTTTTATTTGTATTTTGTATAAATATTGATAGGGTTCGGTAATAATAGGATAGCTCTAATTCGGAACCTCAAAATTTGTTTGTATGGAGTTGCTTGGTAGGTTGTTTGTGGTAAAACGGCCTTTTAAGACAGTATTTTCGGTCTATATCTGACCGTCTGACAGAGGGAGAAAAAAAGAGAAGTGATAGACGAGAGTAAAATATCCAAACAACCCAAACCGCACCTTCTACAAGCACTGTAGGCCCTTGCATTACTATTATCCAAATTAGCAGGACGCCCCAGCGATAAAAGTACCCTGCAGCATCGCCAAGACCGACCACCCCTGTGGGTATGGCGATTACTATGGTTCGGTTATAGAATGTAAACGGAATCGTTCTCGCTTTCTACCGCTGCATTTCGGCCTTAGTACCTATTTTTTGTACCGGTGTGAAAGAAGGTAGTGGTCAGTGCTTTCAGTGGGTATAAATAGGGGAGAGTCGGGTAGCTTCGGACAGCGGGTAAATGCGGACAGTGACGTTCTTTCCTTTAAATGTCAGTTGTTTGTTCCAAAGTTCCTAAAGTTAGTTCCTAAAACAAAAATTACTGGCCAAACGGTGAAAATTTTGATGAGACGGCTCATTAAATTATGTCATCTGGATTTTTACTGTTTGCAGTGGTATATCTGAATTTACATCCATGTCTGAAGTTACCCGACTCCACCCTAAACACGTCAGATAAACGCACAATTCCATTACCCCTTGGAATTTAAAAGTTCCAGCTTCCACAGCATATTACAATAACATGATCCGCGACACGAGAAAACCAACAAAAGGACATCTGTCAGATGTTAATTCAAAATGTTTCTCTAACTCTTGTTTGATAATTTACAATTGTAAGTTTTATCGAAAATAAACGCAGACACTCAACCCCTTTCTTTTTTCAGTGTATATCTACTTTTGATTTCTACTTTCGGTTTAATACACACAAACAAACATTGCATAATATTGGTTAACAGTTTTAGAATCAGGTTAAGCTCAAGATTGACCACGGTCCATTTTGGAATTACAGATTGGACAGCTTGAGATAGGTCATTGTGTCAAAATTACGGCTGCGGGTGCCTACCGACAAAACTCACTTGAGTCATATTTATGAAAGTTATTATCAACTTATCACCTAGAGAGACATATTACAAAACACACTTTCATTGAACCTGCGGTGATTATTTTTTTTTTTTAAATATTTTTCTTGTTTAATTTCAATTCAGAAATGAAATTGCAAGTTTACAGTGGTCACAAGTCTTAAAGGCCAGAACCCTAATTAAATAATCTTAAAGAATTTAATGTCTTCAGTACAATCTATTAACGAAAGATGTGTCATAATAATGGTAAATTAAGATACGGCAGAAAAATAATTTAGCTGTGTCATTCTCAGGAAAGCATCAAGTAATCAAGGTAATTAGCACTAATTAAATAATTCTTGGCTAGTCTGCAAACTTTTAATTTGATACGGCCTAAACAAAACAAATAATAATTTGCATGGAATCCTTGTACATGATCACATATATCAGCCGGTAAAATGAACAACGAAGCTTAACGCTTATCGAATTAGCACTAGCGAAAGCCCAGTTGTAGCTGCGCCAACGCTCAGTCTGATCGGAGGAATAGCTGTTCGCACTCAGCATGCATAGACCCTAGATAATCTACAGACACAAAACAGCAGCGCCACCTACATGAACCTGCAGACTTCCCGAATCCATAGATAGGTTTTGAGTCTTTGCTTCCCGCAGACAGGTTCAGCCACCATTTTGCAAGTGATAAGAGTTGCATAAAAAGGTTCCAGACGGCATATGCTAACCGTGAATTCTCCGACCAAACTGCGTGGATCATACTCTTTCTTCTTCGCAATTACCAACTTTGAAATCAAAGGAACCGTCATGGTTCTGGCAAGTGTTTGCACATGTGCCATAAAGTTTGGTAATATGGTGATAGGCTGAAAATGAGCTGGCTAGTATGGGGTATTTGCAAAAGCTTTGGTCCTGCAAATGAAATTATTATCATCTTTCGTCATACATGACCTTTCAGCCGTCTTTTTTTTTGCATGTTGATATGCATGGCTCTGCTGATATTGTAACTCATATATCACTTCTTCATTAGCGGGCAGTACCTATTTGCAGTTACAGCAGTGTCTTCTTTGTTTGGAAGTTGAAAACCGAATTAAATTCATCGAGGAAAGGAACAGTTCAAGAACGTTTGTTTGGGTATGTTATTTTTGGGCTTTTACTTTGCTGTCAGTTACGGACTACCTTCTTCACCAATTCAGAACTGAATTGATGGGCACTGGCATTCTGAAGGACATAGTTTTAGTTAAATATCCCGACTATAAGAGAGGATTATTTTGGTATACCATTTAAGTTTAATAGCCCGGCTATTATTTTAGGCATGATGTTGTCCTGAAAAAGTGGTACAGGATGACAAAATAAAAGATATATCTGGGTAACCCAGAAATGTTAAACTATGCTTTTAAATTACTGTCTTTCTCGTAATATTTATGTCACTTTAAGTGCAATTTATCATATGACGTCGCATCTGAGAGTGTAATAAAGCCATGCATTAAAAACGATAATCAACTAGTGGATTAAATATGCAAATTACGTCGTAACGTTATGCGTTGGCGTCCATAAAACGTCGCGTTTTCTACTGGCGAAAACGTGACGTTTTAGTGCAAAATCTGCTAATAAAATATGATTTTAGCGTCATATGATAAATAGAATCTTGCATTCGTGCTCCTATATTATTGAATTTATTAAACTCGTTGGGGAAAAACGATAAGATGCTCGGCAAAGCCTCGCATCTTATCTTTTTCCCCAACTTGTTTAATAAATTCAATAATACATGAGCACTCATGTAAGATCCTCTATTTAAGCAATCAACAGTCTAAAGCGAAGTTTCATATTGCTAAAAACTGACTCGTATCGGTTGTTTGACTTCGCGGACGACCCAGCGAACGCTTCATATGGTGGTTGCAGTAGGGTGGAAGATGACTTGACCCCTTCTCCGGACCCAGGCACACAGGAAAAACTATCCCCGGATGTGTAGCATGGGCTCCACCCTTGGGTCTGCTATGTGAGCAATTGGTGACTTCGGAACGAAGTCAAGAAAAGAGGAGGAGAAACATAACGGGTGTAGGTATAAATTCACTTCTACAGCCGTGCTGTAGAAGCCGGCGTAGGTAGAGAGTGTGGCTCTTGTACTAAGTTACAAAACGGAGATCATTGTAAGTAACTTAATGCCTGACCAATGCATGACTTCGTGGACGACCCGGAAAACGCAAGACATCAAGTGATAATTACATGTACATGTATATGGTTAAATGGAGAAAGACCTCAAATGCATTTTCCTTTTCCATTTAAGATATCTGTATTACTAGTAAATCTACCCTACAAGACTTGCTGGTACGTTGTTTGGTTGTTTTTGTTTTGGTTTAACGGCTTTTTTAGACAATATTTCAGTCTATATCGAGCCGTGCACATGTGTTATTGATATGATTCAGCCCAAAAACAGAGTAGAATCTAAAGGCTTCAGAAAACGGAAAGGCTAACTAAAATTAAAGACTTAAGACACAGAAAAGGTGTCTTTCAAATCAAACTAATTCACTTACTTGCAAGTACGCATACTGTAAAACGCTTATGTTAGCCGGTTACTAAAATTTGGCGATACTGGCCGAAAAAAAAATACAATTCAATCGATATTACATACTTCTGATACAAACACATGCGCACACGCATGGCATAACAGATGTTCAGATACATGATTGGTTCGTTGGTTCGTTGGTGTGTTGTTTTGGGTTTAACGGCTCTTTCGGACATTATTTCAGTCTGTATAGGGCCGTCTCCCAGAGACAGGGAGAAAGAAAATTGAAATAATAGATGAGAGAAAGAAGTTTCCAGACAACCCCCGCCCGCACCTACTGCAAGCACAGTAGGCCCCTGTCCTACTTTTATCCAAATACGTAAGACGCTCCGGCAAAGGAAATTATGAACAGCATCGACCACCATCCCCATGATAAATAATCAAAATAGTTTCTGTACAGTTCCATTACGCTATACTCTGCGATGCCACATTGTATAGTTTAGCAGAAAAGTAAGACAACTTTACTTCGAGTTTTATCTATTATCTGAAACCATTGTATATCATGAATGTCAAAATTTATCTCCGCCATTGTGCCATTCTTATTTAACTGCTTAATTTTGATACTGCAGATGTTAAGCTTTTTACAATACTTTTGTACGATGTTTCTCTTCATCAAGTAAAAGACAGAGCGCGATTAACAAATTTACATTTGCATTAACCAACAGCCCGAGTGTATCAATTTAAATTTAATATTTTTTTATTGTTTTGATTCTATATTGAATATTGAGCGAAAAGACATCTCTTCTGGCTCATTGTGTAGGCTAAATATACGCATCGCTTGGATGAATGGGAGAAATTTTGTAAGTAGAGTATGTTAATTTTACGATATATTGTCTTCCTGTATTTGATGCAAACAAGGTAGGTTGTCTGCTCTGTGTCCACGGTACTTGTAAAAGATCTTTTAAGGGCTACTAGACATCTATAGACACATGTGATACAGCGGACTCTCGTTATCTCAAACACTGATATCTCAAAGAAGCCTTTTATATCAAAGAATAAAGTTTGAACAAATTTCTTATTTTACTTTACATTTCGACTCCTGCTATCTCAAATTACTGGTGTCTCAAAGTAAATTTTCTGGAACCAGAAAATTTACTTTGATATGTCAATAGTTTGGGATAAACTTCGACCCTGACATATCGAGAACTGAGCTGTACGTTGGTTTCTTTCTTTTTCAGCTGTCGCGTTGCAGAAAGAAAAATGACACATTCAAAACTTAGCTTACATCAAATTTGGCTAATTTTCGGGTTACTAGTAACTTGGTCATCAAGCGAAAGACGTCTTCCTGACCATATGTTGACCACGCCGTTTCTAAATACTACACCAGACATTGTCCCTAGTAAGGGATTTGCGACGCTTTCTCTCAGCACAATGGGCAGGAGACAAACAATTGTATACGAGATTGGTAAGAGCCTTTGTCCATACAATGACTATTGTAGAAGAAAAAAGGAGGCTTTGCCTTTCGGAGGTCATCCTTGCTGTGAAGATTGCTCTTGTGAGGACAATTGCTGGGAAACCAAAAATTGCTGTCCAGATAAGAAAGAATTAATTGACACAAGGGAACCAATCAGAAACTGTCATGTGACGATTGTAAAGAAACGAAACAAGACAGTGCTTTACAATGGAATCAATTATGGTATAAAAGCGTACAGAATCATAGACTATTGCCCGGAGTCCGAACGTAATGTGTCTATCATCAACAAATGTACCCTTTTAGACATAGATCATATTAGCGACTACAACTGGGTCTCAAACAATTCAACTGGAACAATATACCAAAATAAATTTTGCGCATCATGTCATGGGGAGACAGGGTTAACTGAGTGGCGGATGGAAGCAAGGTGTGAAGATGTACTGTACTCGAACTTTTCTCAGTTGAAATCATTGCTTCTATCAGAGAAATGCGACATTATAAACAGAGAACCAAGCTACAATAGAGTTGACAATCTTTATAAACCATGCGCTATTCCTTTCTACACGCATTGCAACCAGACAGGACTATGGAATAAGTATGATGCAGATATTGCTTGGGCATGCAATATACACGATGCGACGTTTCTAAAAGAACCTCATATTGGCATACATGTATATGCATACAAAAATGCATTCTGCTATGTATGTAACGAAAAAAAAATAATATCGGCAATACCGATTTGTAGATCCACTATTAGTAATACCCGTGACGATGGCGGGCTTGTCTTCACTACTTTGATAGATTACAAGAGAGACGATTATCTTGAGAGTTATCGGCCAGCTTCAGATTACGCATGTGAAGAGAATGAAATGTTTGATCCATATTTGGTATGTAAAGTAGTTGTCATTGGGGATTTCGCAGAGTATGCAGAGTATTATCTTTTATGCAATCATTATAGGGATCAAACATGTTTTTTTCACGCGTTAACATTTGCAAAGTCCCGAGAGAGCTGTTGAAACCGAGACCAAAGGGCGAGGATTCAACAGCTCCTGAGGGATCTGGCAATGTTTGATCGCTATTATTGCATAAATTCAAACATAATGCTACAAAAACAAGGAACTACTTTTCGGTCTCATCGCCATTACCTAGCAGAACCTCATTATGTTTTTTTTATCAAAATCCTCGTTTCAGGCTAGGGCCAAATATTGTGAATTCTTTTTATAACCTTTAGCAGCAGTTCATAGGTCAAAATCATGTTCACTAAAATCTTCATTCGATGTCGTCTGCAATTCCATTTTATCAATCTCTTAATTTGTATAACTCTTGCGTACACGTCTTTTATCTTCAACTCAAACCTTCCCGCTTGTTTCTTTATTGATGAAATGTTGGCCTGAATCTTGCATATGAAAAGCGGACAAGCCGGTCATTATCAGCGCGTCAATTGCCTCGTTAATACATGGTTTTATGTTCGTTGAAACATGCCTGTTAATACCGAGCGACACCGATATTTATGCAATAATACCTTTTAGCCCACACAAGAAGTCCGGGTCAGGTACGTAGTTATTTAGTCATTTCGCTGTATAAGCGATAGTTATCATTGTTGTTATCTGAAATCTTATATTCTACATGGAAGAGAGTATTATTATTATCATTATTATTATTATCATTATTATTACTATTTTATGAATTATGTGTTTGTGGCAAATAATTATGTACTGTTTAAAATAACTTGGATTCAACACTATTTGGTTAGGAAATAAAGTTCGTGTCTTGATCCCTGAATTTAAACTTTATAATGATCACATGACTTTCTCGACATTAAATCATTTAGCGAATGTCGTATTTACATTTAGTTTAAAAATGTTTCATTCCGTGATTTTAGACTTTAAAAAAGTGTTTATTTTTAAGAAAAAAAAGAATCGACTAGGCGTTAATAATTTAATATAGCCAACTCTCAGTAATATAACACTGATATCTCAAAGTACCTCTTATATGATATAATATTGTGAGGACACATTCCCTGTTTTTATTTACATTCCGTGCTTTACGGAATTGGCCGAGCGATGTTCCCATTTGTCTTTTTCTATGACACCTGTAAAAATTGTCAGTGGAAAACATCTATAATACAGAAACGGTGTTGTAGAGCACAGTTTTAAATTTTCACAATTATTACTCCCTGAAAGTAAAGAACAAACACGAATTGAATCTGTGGTTTAAAAGTAAAAGAAGAATTACAATGGCTGCACCAGTTCTCGGGGTATAAACTTTTGCTCGCGTGATGAACACAGATCACAAGCTGATAGTATGTGCGCGCATAAACGTACATGTTAAGTAATATGTAACTAATATTTCTTGTCCGCAGAACTCCGTGTTTGCCTATTTGACCAAAATCCAAACATATGATCGGCAGAATCTTCTATCAGAAAATGTACCAGTTTTCGGGGTACGTTTAAAGAACTCGCCTACGAAGCGCATCTGATGCAGACCCTAATAATTACAACTGCTTTCGTCAGACATGCAATTTTCGAGGATGTAGAAACGATATTTGAATTGTCAGAAAATTGTTCATAGTAGAATAAATCGACGTGTCAGCTTCGTCGGTACTTTCCGTTTACTTAACAGTGTTTCCATTATGGCCGCTTCCACCGTCACCAACGACTACGTTATGGATGACATCAATATACACGTGCTCTCGCGCGTCTATTTGTGTGTGCTGAATCATGCTGATTCAAAATTCTGTTTGCAAAAAATATTATTACTGCGACACCCATGACCAAAATATTTGTATAATTTATCAAAATACCCGGAATTCTAGGTCACCCCGAAAACAGCTACAACGGCCATACTTTAAAACTTAGGTTCGAACGTTGTTATTCTTGGCTTAAGAAATTCAGTAACTGGTGACTTTGTTTAAAATAAAAGTTTGAAATTTAAACACGGTTCGAAGAGCCGCGCGTGGTCCGTTGGTAAGAGGCACTAGGTATTGTGCAGCAGGTCGCGATTTCAAAGGACCTCTGACAGTTTCAGTGCAAATTTGCCTATTTTTTCGACAAATTACTGCAGCTTCCATGGGAAGCCAATGTTGATAATTTTAGCATTAACACATAGTCTTATGCATTATATAGAAGTTTTCATATTGATTTTGAAAACATATCACGTCTGCAGACTAACTCTCACTGACTTTCTCAAAAGGGGTAAATGGAATTTTCAGTCATCCAAAGTACACCAAATTTTCGATTTTTCTTATTTATTGAATTTTATTTTGTTAAACATGCTTAAAATAAAGTAAACACTACAACTGCATATAGCATGCAATAATATATAAATAAAAAGTATGCTAGCCTGATTTTAAGATGCAATGGGTCTTATTACCCCACCCACTTTTCGGTTTTTCAGCTGTAGACTATCATTCCCACCCGTGCCTCAGCTTGCCATTCACATATAATGTGTATATTGACAGTACACACATACCTACAAAATGGCTAGCTGAGGCACGGGGGGAAGTATCTTTATAAAAGTTTTCCTATTTTCCCACATTTAATTATAAAAACTTGCTTTTTACACCAAAAATCTCAGTCTATTTGTTAAATAGCCGAAAAATTGTTTTTGTACCAATTATGGGGAGTTCCGAGGAATACACTTCAGTTGAAATTTTGAAGTGCAGCAAAAGTTCATTTTTGACCATTTTTATAGGCAAATTTACATTAAAACTGTCAGAGGTCCTTTCTGTTGGGCGAGCCAGCGACTGAAAAGACTCTCTCAATCAACCCAGAAATAAATAAGTATCCTTCGAATACAGGATAAAGACAGCGTAAGGCGGGGTGTGTGCTCTGTCTTTCAATCGGTTGGCCTCTAAACACCCACTGTCCCACGGTCACTTATCTACTGGAAACGATTTATTTTTTTTTATTTTTTATTTGTTTATCTGTTTTTATTTATTATTTTGATAACATTTCACAATTACGTTTTGAAAATTTGTGAGTATGATGAAGGTACAAAATATGCCCTTCTTGAAGCTGGTCTGTTTTATTATTATTATTATTATTATTATTATTATTTAGCTATGAGAGCTACTTCATGCTGTCTGGTTCTGATGATTATTGAAACATTTAATTTCACTTCAAGCTATCTGGACGAGCTCTTGAATATTGATAATAATTAGGTTTAGGGTATGTTCATTCAGATATATCCAAATGACTGCTGATCTAACAATCCCCGTTTCGAGACCCGCTTGAGGCGGGATATTTTCAAGCGTAAACGGGGTTCGATTGCACAAAGCATTTCATTATCAACACACCATTGTCCAGACGTAACTGAAATACTATTAAAAAGGCAAAACATCGCAGGTCATCCATCCATCCAAATGGAATTGGGCTAGATAAAACAAATTGATCCGTTACCGAAGCTATATGTTTGGATTGCATATATCCATGATACCAAATAATTAATTTGCTTCTAAAATACAAACTCAAATGATTTTGGTATTGTTAATTTCCATTTTCAAATGTTGACATTCCCATTCTACGTCTTTGGATATTCAGTTTATGTCGATCACATATCATTATGGTAGATTATTGCAAATGTCGATTACATACTGCAGAAGTCCTACCGGAATTTTTCATCTATTTGCATAAACGAGATTTTGTTGTGAAATTAGGTATTTTCAAAATCATAGATATATAATTTTACCCTAAATATCCAAACTTTTTTCTGAGGACGTTTTGAATGAGCTCACATCTAGATATTTCAAGGCGTCCAGTCTGTCAAAATATGATTTTTCTGAACGTTATACGACATTGTCACGCACATTGATTCAAGATAAACTACAAGAATTAACAGATTTATTAGAATTCGAAATTTCCACATTTATTAAATACTTAATATTTGCGTAAGAAAAATCGTTTCAAAAAACCTGGAATGTATCCTAGTATTTCGAAGTGCAATGCCATGGGTTGTAGCTGTTGTAAGCATTTATGTAAAAAGTCTAAGTTCGTTTCATCTGTGATCGCATGGTAGGAAATTTTCAGTCGTAAATCATTCGGAGTTGGACTGAAAATCCATGGATCTGATTTTCTTGCACACCAAATAAGGATATCCACGTGTTTCCCCAATACCTAGAAATCTTATCTCACCCATGTTATCTCACCCAGGACCGGATAAAAATCACAAGGATTCAATGCATTGGTTGTATTGGAGGTCACGTATCTGTGTCGTCAAGTGACGTTGGCGTTTTAGACGATAACGTCACGAAGACGGCAAAATGACGTCAGTTACTACACGCCAGGCGTTGACATAAAGAACCGACTGGTGGTCTTTGAAAGCGGCGCCTTCTTTCAAAATCAAATAGAATCTTTCAAGCACTAAAATTACGCATTTCCTCAAGTTCTAAAGTTGAAAGAAAACGTGGTGTGCAAGAAAAAGTATCTTTTTTGGGTGTGAGGTGTGGATAGAAAAATCCGTCACTCGGGATAATTGTTCGGCATCAATTGGAAAGCCTCGTGATGCCGAACAGTGACCCTCGTGTCGGATGTTTCTATCCTCACCTCACACCCATGTAAGATACTTATATTGTTTTGACATGAAAAGTGTCGCAATGCGTTTTTTCTGTCAAGTTCTCAATTCTAATTCATCAAAGGACTTATTAGTGGTTTGCGTGTCTCATGTGATGATTCATTGATGGGTTAGAAAACCTTCATACGAACCAAACAGCTAACTAAGTCCCGATTTCATGTCACAGTTTTAACTCAGATTAACAAGTCCGTGGTTTATTTTACCATAAAGATTAATGTAAAATGTTGGTGTCGTGTATCAAGCTCGATTCGAAAAAAAGGCCCTAAATGTTTCGAACCACCACAGAAAAAGAGTGCGAGGGTTTGGATCCAGTTAAATAGTTTAAGCTCCATCCCCACACATTAACACTCTGGACAACTTCTTCACCCATTTGTGCCCTGTGAAATCGTTTTTTTTTTTTTTTTTTTTTTTTTTTTTTTGCATCGGCTTAGTCCAATTGTCGAATAAGGAGTGCCTGAATTAGTTTATATTTATTATACAAGGGTTGATCCAGAAGTAATGTCACTGTGTCCACCGCGCGCTTATTCATCGTAGCGTCGTTATAAAAATTATATCAAGCTACACTGTAATTTAGTTCTGATTTACAGAAGAAATATAAAGTTGGAATCTTTTTCCGTTGCAAATATACAGACGTTCAAAGTATGCCACCGACGCCATCGCGCCGCACGTTAGCATAACGTTAATTACATGAACATAATATTCAAAGGCGACTACAAATCAAAATCAAACTAACGCGCCAAATCAGATCAATATTTGATACGATGACGAAATATATTTCTGCCGTCCACTGTTGAAATTTTAATATCGTCACTACAGTTCGAAGTTCTCTAGCTAGTGCTTAAGTTTGTTATTCCCGAGAGTAAAAATGACGATTTCTCACAAACGCGTTAGCTGATATATATGCAGTTTTGCCTCAAATTTGGAATATAACCGTTAGAGATTCTACAGCTGTTTAGTTAGACATGCGGTGATATAACAGTGATTATGAGGCTTGTGTAAAGGTGCTATCAGCGCTTTAAGGGTGCAGATGAGTTGCCAGAGGATCGTCCGAAAATCGGAAGACCTTTATGTACAATGTCAGACAATAACGTCACTCTTGTTCTGATCCCATATTTGAAGATCGATGCTCTGCAATTTGAATAGTGTAAATTCTTAAACTTGAGCTGCGGAGCTGTTCAAGTAATATTAAAAGATGAGATACACATGGGTTGACAGAAATTAGTGCTTTGCTGGAACAATGAATATGCTACTTTGGACATGACACAATATCGGAACTTCGTCTGGTTCGTCAACGACGTCGTCGACGTGCGGCGCGTTTCATTACCATGCCTTCTGTCTATTTTGATATCTCGATTACTGTGCACTATATTTTTATGATATTTTCAGATTATAATGCAAATAGATTAAGGTACTTGAATACAAAATTTTGTTGCGCTCTCTTAATTCAAAACGATTTTATAGCTGCAGTGACATTACTTCTGGATCAACCCTCGTAATTTTACCTTTAGCTACATATACATTTGTCTTATGCAAATATTGTAAAATCCGTTCAGACACCGCGTTTTGCAATGTTTACCTTTGTCCTGTTTTAAAAAGGACGGTAAAAATAATTGTGTTAACAGATGGTATGGAGCAGTCTTGGTTAGCTAGTGTTGAACAAACAGTTTTTTCAAATCACTATTTATAGTTATTAATCTAAGTTTGAAAATGAACCTAAGTTTGAAAATAGCCACTCTTCGAATGTCATAAGGCACGAAATGAATCATTGATTTAAAACGTCTAACTTTATTTAACTTTATTTTATTACATATGTTCACAGATTTCACTATTTAAGACTTTTTAAAAAACAAACGTTCTTCTGAAACGATTGTTGAAAAGTTTAAACGGGTTTGTATATTTTGACATATATAAAATAAGATTTTGAAAAGACCAAACTTAGGATTTTAAATTTGAAAGTTATATTGAAAGTTCAAACCTAGGTTTGGAAATTTTAAAACATAAATTCACAGACTCAGTCTCGCACAAATTCTTTTACTTGCAAAATGGTCTAATTGTTGTCTGTGCGATCGTGTTATACACTCTCCTTTAATTACCCGACTCATATGGATTGTTTATTTTATTGTTTCAGCGAAAATGTCGAACATTAATTTGCCCATTTGCAAACGTACCTTTCTATGGCAACTGTAAACAACTGGTGGAACAAACTTACAGTCTGTCGATGGAAGTTATATATACCCTAACGGTGTTGGAGAGCAGCATGGACATTTCCTTAACAGATGAGATGACTCAATTCGGGGATTTCTTTAATAAACTCTTTCGCGACCTTCGTGTCCATGTTTTCAAATCGGGAGGACAGTGTCTCCATTGCTACCAGCATTTTAGATTGTTGAAGGACATAGAGCGGTCGACTAATATACATAATGACTCAAACATGAATACAGGCAACAACAGCTATACAGATCCAAATATGTTATTTTATTCAATTTGGTACACTGATGGCAATTGTCATCTGCAAAAGCTTACAAATGATGCCCTAGAATTTGCTGGATCGACAATCCGATTTGAATTTAATGAGAATAGAACTATGTCTTTAAAAGTAGCACATTTAGTGGAGAATGTCCAGCACTTTATAAGGCAGGGAAAGGTCATCGCTGAAAGCCGCAGATACCCAAACTGTTTTGTGACGTATAAACTGACAACAAAAGTGATTTGCCCACAAACCAAAATCAACTTTTCAGAATTTGAACCTTTCTTGACAGAACATAACGCCGAGGTTATTAAGTCCTTGTTCACAACAACTCAAATGCGATCCAAGGAATACAAAAACATCTGCGTAGATGACTATTTTGGAAAGCTCAGTGATGGTAATTTCAAATTAATGCAAAACAGTTGCAGTTTCCAGTTGAGGATCAAAACTGTCATTTCTATAAACACGGTAGTACTAACACTGTTGATATAAATGCTAGCACGATTATCCAGACAAAATGGGGTTTGGGGATATTTCAGACAAAACGTATATTTATTTCTCACTGAAAACATAGTTTGTGACCCCTCATTAGAACCGTACTTGGAACGA
Organism: Ctena decussata; assembly: GCA_963989385.1. NCBI lineage: Eukaryota > Metazoa > Mollusca > Bivalvia > Lucinida > Lucinidae > Ctena > Ctena decussata. The sequence goes on from OZ022515.1 coordinate 38,146,246, forward strand.
TATTGAAATAAAATAAGTGTTGACGTTACATTTTTGTTTTTAATTATCAACTATAAAAAATAAAATGTCAAACGCGTTTCGCTGAGCTCGTCAGGACTGTTGCACAGAAACGCCGTAACGTTACGACATTATCTTAATAATGTCACATGACGTGACTTAACGTTATTAGTCTAAAAGTTTATAAAGCGTTTGATTTAGATTTAAAACATCGAATAAAATATTTTTCATTTGCTTCCCTGGCAGAAATACTTTTTATGTATGTTGGACTAAAGAAAAGCAAAATCTGAAGAATTTTCGTTCGATTTTAAATCATCTAGAATCTGATGTAATATTTAAATTAGAATACAGTGAAGAAAAAATATAATCTTAAATAGTTTCGTCAAGAGCAGAAAAATCATTCAGAAGAAGGCACATGGGCCAGACTACGTAGTTTCGGCTAATATAACCTCATCAGTGACCCTGACAATATCTGGTGACGAAACCAGAGAAAAGCATACTGAAATTTCTTGATTTTAATTGGGCAGTCGCTTCAAAGGCTGACTAGTATCAAAAAGGGTCTAAATAATATAAAAGACGATGAAAGACTTCCTTTCCATGACGTTTTACTAACAAAATCAAATAATCTTATAATTACAGACATAGACGTAAAGGAATCGGATTCTAAGCGTTACCTTCACTCATATTTTTCATCCAAAGCATACTGAAACAAATATACCTTTTGATCTAGCTAAAATAATTTGCAAACATTTTTCGATCAGAACCTATTGGAAAAGCGATTATATGGTTTACGCATTTCATTATCAAAATACATTATAATGCACTTTCATATGCAACGCGACGTCTGATTGGATAACGTGAGAAATTTGCTACAGTATATCCTGCGATATACTGTCGGAAACCCAACATCATTACATAACGTCGCTGTTATTGGCTGACTTATGGTTTTACGCCGCTATAAGTGTTTGATGTGGGTGCAAAGTACCACACTTTTAAATGTAAAAATGTAAAAAGCGCATTAGAATGGGGATACCTGTATTGAAGATTGTCATTTGGTGAGGTAAATCGTCGATTTTATGGTCGCAAATTGCATTTTACGGCTCCGCTGGCGCGACGCCGAAAAACGAAATTTCCGACCATAAAACCGACGATTTACCTCCCCAAATGACAATTTTAAGTACAGTTATCCCCTAATTTATTACCGAAGGCATCAAGAGGGCCAAATCAATACCAAGAGATTTGCTTTTAAATCCTCTTGCAAAGAAGGAGGAAGACGTGCTTCCATATGTTTCAACTTTCAATCCTAAAACATGTAATACAATTGGGCCGCGACACGAGAAAACCAACAATGTGGTTGTGCGCCCAGCGCAAACTCAGATCAGTCTGGGGATCCCCTGGTCCGCTAAGACTTTTCGCTAAGCGCATAAAAGGTAGCTATGGGTCTAACCTACCTCCATGCGGACAGCGCAGACTCTGATCAGACTGGGCGGATGCCAAGGCTGATCCGAGACTGCGCTGGGCGCACAGCCACATTGTTGGTTTTCACGTGTCGCGGCTCACATATGTTTGGCATTCTCAAAGGCAATATGACTTCTCAAATAAGGTTATACATATCAAAAACTTCGAAAAGCGTTTCAAAGTTTTATCGACGGCATTTTGACTTAGTGTCTAAATATAATGTCAGATTGAAAACACTTCTCCAGCAAGGCTTTTTATACCCTGAATATTATGGCGACTTGATGCATAAATTCAGTAAAATAATTAATAAAACTGATTTACTTTTTAAGAAGATAATAATTCGACATGAATTGGTTATAATATAGATGTTTTGCGACAAACAGAATGCTTAGTGGTAACCCCAATCAAGGTTACCTCTTCGATTGTACGACGTTGGGTCCGACCTAAGACTTTATGAAGGCGCCAACCCTAAGATAACATAATAGTAACACAGACGGTTGGTGCCTGATGTCTTGGGTCGGCCCCAACATGGTTTAAGTGATAGGTTTCTTCTGCTCCGGAATATCAATGTTGCTATTTCTGTGAGTCCTCATGTTTTAGCTTAGTTTTAACTTTGATATTAATGTTTCTGAGATATTATACTTATGAGCTAGGAATCTTCCACGCAAACCGATCAACTAAGTGTCTGAAGAGCCAAAGCAGAACCAAGGGCGAGGTTTTGTCGACCGCAAACCGGTTAATTCTCCTAGTAATTTAATTACTGGCCCTTCCTAGGCAGCACTTCTGTTTATGTTCTTCTTGGTTGTTTTATGTGTTGTTTGTTGCTGTGTCTACAATTGATATATTGTTTGTGACACTAAGGCTAGCCCGATGACCACATGGGAAATGGCAGTTCACACGGCTGCTGCTGATAATGTCTTTGGTGATGACTAACTTTGTGTTGTGTTTTTCTCACATATTCTCTTGGGTGGGATCTGGGATTGAATTATGTATGTTCTTGAAAACTTTCCAGCTTACTTATGTATATTTTAACAAATGACCAACTATGGTTGAAACGTTTTTATGTTGTAAAATTATAAAAAAGTAAACGGCATCATCCAAAGCTAAAAAACCTTAAACCTAACGACTTCTTATAAAATACTGCATAAAATGTATTCGTCCAAAGTGTGTCCTTTGCGAACGTTTGGAAGAAGATAGCTCCTACAATTTCAACGTTCAAGTATTTTACGCAAATGAAACAATGCCCTGTGACCTGAAACACGTCATTTATGTCATCAAATGAACGGATGCAAAGAAATATATAATTTGACAAACAGGTGACAAATTATGGATGAGAAGAACTTTTCCCGTTCCGAAAAAACAGAAATCCTTCAATAATCCTTTAAGTGAACACATGGACAATTGTAGCAGACATAATCCAAAATTTCAAATATTCCCTTTTTGCAAAATGCATACAGAAAACATTTCTGCCAGATTAGCAAAGAAAAAAAATCGAAGTTTAAACCTAATTCAAACGCTTTACAAACAATTAGACGAATAGCGTAAAATTACGTCATGTGACATTATTAAGTTAACGTCGTAACGTTACGTCGTTTCTATGCATAGTCATGACTAGCTCAGTGAAACGCGTCGACTTAGCATTGCATAGTTGAGAATAAAAAAACCCAAAAGAATATTAACGTAAACTCTTATTTCATACATATACTGAAAGGATTTAAAAACTTCCACCCATTAATTTTGAATATCTCAAAAATGAATGCAGCTACGTCCACCGAAATTTTACAACATATATATTCTCTTATACCTGATTATATCAATATATCGAATTTGAAATCGTTTAGCCGAATCGGTTAGGAATAAGCACGTGTTCCTCGTGTTCTTAATACCGTTTAAATACGGAGTTATAGCTTCATGTATACAGTTTTCTGATGAAACATTTCTCTTACAATATCAAATTGAATTTTAAAAGTTTAAACGCGGTATAAAGCTTTGTTTGGCCTACCGCGCCTAAACATCGCAAACAGGTGCAGAGTTTTGAGCCAGATAAATACTGAAATTTCAAAAAGTGACGTCGCGAGACAATTTTATGTGTTAATTACGGCAATTAAAATCTCAGACGATGTGCACGGAATACATGAAGCCCAAAAGACCGTCAGAAAAGCACCTAACCGAGATTAAAACCCAGAGATTATGACGTTAACTTACGTCGACGCCGTCTCCGTCATAGGCTTTGCGCGACAGCATCATCCGCAATGATACTTGCAAATCAATGTGGATGACGTCACAATATTAAGACAGTAGGAAATGGTCAAAAAGAGTGTTGCATAAGATAACGCCGTTATCGCCTTTTGCATTCAGTGACGTAACGTTCTATTACTGACGTCATTTAAGTAAATGATACAAATAAACTGCGTCATCGTTAAATTTGATAAGTTTTAAGCATTTTGTCGTTAAATATTAAACACTGTCATGAGTTAACAGATCAGCAGCCAGCAATAAAAAGTGGAAGTTTTTAAATCCTTTCAGTATATAAGTACGCACTTGGACATCCTTCCGATATTGACTATAGACATACAAGTACAAACTGTGCTAGCGGTAGGTGCGGGGCGTTTGTTTTTGCCCCGTCATTTGACATTGTTGCCATGAACATTGTTCCACCGCAAGGCTGGTCAATGGCCTGCTGCGCTTACAGCAGCTGCAGGTTTCTTTCTTCCTCTCTCTTTCCCCATACAATATTTCGCTTCACTTCATCTCTCATGTCCCTGGTAGCGGCCGTTTAGTCCAATATAATCAATAACCCACCAAACATTCCATTTTCTCTCTTTCCCCGTAATATCTTGCAACAGGAGCGGTTGTTCCTTTGTTCCGCCTCTCCACACTTTTCATTGTTCTTTGGCCGTAGATGCCATGGACCTTGTTCCACCAAGGGGATAGTTAATGGCCTGCTGCGCTTGCAGCAGGTTTGTTTTCCCTCTCTCTTTATCCATACAATATTACCATTTATCTCTCCTGTCTCTGGTAGTGACAGAAGTGCCTCTCTAACGACGTCGACCGTTTAGTCCAATACAATCAACAACCCACCAAACATTACGTCAGTTGTAATGTATTTTCACGGTTGCCCCAGCTGCAGCCGGGGTGGTCGAATGGTGCGATGGTGCAGTGTATAACTTCCAGTGCCGGGGCGTCCTACTGATCTGGGACATTGTAGGACAAGGGCCTACTGTGTTTGTAGCAGGTGCGGGTGGGGGTTGTTTGGATATTTTTCTCTCGTTTATCATTTCTCCTCTTTCTCCCTCTTTCTGTGGGACGGCCCGATATAGATTGAAATACTGTCCCAAACCTAAACCCAAAACAATCACTCCATTAATCCAGCTGCAGCACAACTGGACATGCCTTTTGTACATATTCGTGTTTTATACGCTGATTGTTGTAGCGTTGTGTTTTTTCACGCATTTTCAAGGAAGTTCACTACGATAAGGATCAGTCATTTTAGTTTATTAATTTGACCTTAGTTGAAACTGCTGAGGGAATTGTTTTGTTCATTTTTTTTTTCGAATCGTCTTTTGTGTCTATTCAGGTTTCTTATTCAATCTGTAAATGCTTTTGCTTAGTGTTTCTATTTTTATTTCAATCTTTATAGCCAATTTTAGATCATTGTAGCATTCTATGTGGATCCAGAATTACCAAAATATTGTGTTTCTTAGATGTATATCCACCACACTTACCAGATGGAACAATGCTTACATTGATTTCCCTGCATGACCCGTTAGAAAGAGTTACACGAATTGGTTGGCGAACACAATTAGATACATACAGGGGCTTTCTGGATCATACGATACCAAAATTTGAAAATATTACATTATTTATTTTAAGATTTAACAAACCTCAACCGATATTCCGGCCCAGAATCACTGCTAATGCAAGTATATCCGAAAAAAAACTTTATAGTAAAGAAGTTAAGAAGTACCCACTGGGCGGCCAGGATTCGAACCCATGCCGATTGCGACAGCTCCGCCTCATACGCCTAGCCATACAGAGACACAAGCTTTACCGATTATGCTTCTACGCTTCTTAAAAAATATGTAGTTTCATGGAACAATGTTAAACTTTATTTCCAGGCATGACCCGTCGGATAGGGTTACATGACTTAGTTGTGCGAACAAAACCAGGTGTATACCAGGAAAATCTGATAAAAACCGAAGTTTTGAAGTATTATATTGTTATATATTGTTCAATATATTTACATTGTAAGATTTAGAGAACATACATTTAACAAACACAGTTGTATAGTTTTACTTATATGGTCCCCGCAAAATGGGTAGTGTTTTTGTTGTTGTTTTATTTTGCGTTGCTTTGTATTTCTCTTTTTGAAATCCTCTCTTTGTTGTGTTCAAAATTATCTTAAAAATATAAATATGTTTGTTTATTGTTTCGATTTTCCTTTTGCTTTATGATTTGAAAAAACCTCATCTTCGCACTTACGGTAGTAAGTCAGCTATGTTCTTTACATACCCTTGGCCGACGGCCTATTCGTAAATGGAATTTCCCACTGTGACATTTCATTCGGAGCGAGCAACTTCGATCGCATTTAGTCAAATTATCTGTAACAAAACATGTTCCGCTTGCAGGCGCCCTTATCGATAGAAAAATATCGTGTTTACCGTGTCAGTAATTATACGTAATTCAGTAAACTTTCCATTGCTTCTATAGATGCAATGTGTTAGAATACAAAATATAATTAATAATCCATTAATGTCGCACATTGATCCCCGTATTGCATTTACAATTATGTAATGATACGTTACTATCGCACATGGTTGGCTGCTTTTTAAGTCTAAACTTTACTCAATTACGGGGATATTAAAAAACTAATGACCGAAGTCAATCTTAGGCCTGTCCAAGTATATATCAAATCAGAATGGGTGGGAATAGCTTAATGACAGAACCGTTCAATAACTGAAATATACTTTGGAGTAACGAGCAACAGACAAAATATGTGATTTTTTTCACTCAGCATTTTGTTATCATAATTAGATGATTGTTATTTACGAGGGTAAGAAATATAAGTGATATGTATGAGAAAAATGGATAAAAGTTACAAGTGATCCGATACTGTCGTCGATCTGATACTGTAGAAGTAAAAAGTATGCAAAGACCAGGAACTGAAACAATCAAAATCCAAATCCAGCCCTCAAACCATAGTTGAGTCCACTGTTACTGGCAGTTAGTAAAGAAATAAAAATTCCCAGCGGGCACACAACGTCGAAATGACGTAGAATGAACGTCGACGCGACGTGATGTTACGTCCCTTCATCATCAATACGACGTCATTTCGACGCCATGTGCCTGCTGAGTTCAGTCTAACCGTATTCTCGGATCACGCCAAAACAACAACAAAGGATAAAAATACATGTAAAGATACCCCAAAGGAATGTGAAAACAATAGAGCGTTGTGAAGATGAAAGCTTCACTTCACAACGTTGTGAAGGTTATGGAGAGGTGTCTCAATCGAAATGTGAAAATAACAGAGCGTTGTGCAGGCGAAAGCGGCACACTTTCATAAGCTTCACAGCGTTATGAAGACTACGGATGGCTGTCCGTAACCTTCACGAGTGACATCTACGGATGAGTGTCACGTAAAAAGGATCTTACACGAGTAGTCATTTCATATGAAATGAATGAAACGAGCCTTCGGCGAGTTTCATGAATTTCATATAAAATGACCACGAGTGTAAGATTCTGTTAATTATATGACCCTCTAAAATGATATTTTATCGCCTTCAAACTGAACATTATTTCAATAAGAAAAGCATTGTTGACAAGGACGTTGTCAATGATAATACGTGGCGCGCCAAAGTGTTATTTCACGTATGGTCACATAATTTTGATGACATGATGTTAGCCACCGAATAACAGCGACGTCATATGATAAATTGATTTTGCAATATAAACTTACTTTCCGAAAATTTCAAATTTCGAGGTTGAAACCGAGTCCCGCCAAACACGGACGGTAACAGTATATAAGCGTTTTGTGTCCGTCCATTTTTCATCCTTTCGTTTGTACTGATGATTGAAATTAAATGGCTTATCTAAATCACACCAGAAATTATTGCCCAACAACTGAGTAAAAATCCGTATCCGTAACTATGACTAAATAACCGATGGAGAGAATATCATAAAACCAAAACAAGATGTGGACCAGATGATTAAAGTGATTGTCACAAATGAGTTTTGTTGGGATTTTGCCTCAGTATGAACAGAATGATTAAAATCCTCAAATTTGCCATAATTAACAACCCACAAAACTTAGAATAGATCTTTGTCACCATGTCTGCATTTATGTCAGAATTGCCTCAGTAATACATAGGATATTGCTCTTTAATTGAATTTAAATCCATGTCAGAAGATAAAGGTTTATGAAAATAAGACATGTATCACCGTATTATACTGTTGCACGTGCTTGATTATAGGAATGGTTTGAGTTATTCACTAGCATTTGCTTTTTTGAATCAGGTAAGTGCCATGTTAAAATTACGATTGGGTCATACCTATGATACACGATTTTCATGCTACAGTTGCTACATGTGAAGGTTTCGGATAGTTGTCCGTATCGTGACGCTTATGAAGGTATGAAGCTTACACATTAGTAGAGCATGCATCCCAGGGGTCTTCTGGTGTCGCAATACGTTCTTTCCGTTGAATCCTACGTTACAGAAAAGACACGGTGTTCTAAGAAACAATTTCGTATGGTAATTTAGTTGAAATACGTGTATATGAATTGAACAAGTAAAAAAGAAGGCAATGATTAGGAACTAATACATACACATGATTATAATAGTAACTTGATCTGGCGTACTGTATCACGTCGAGTGGATGAGCCCATACCATCGGATCACCCGAGACGCTTGCGTCGAGGGTGATCCGATGGTATGAGCTCATCCACGAGACGTGATACAGTACGCCAGATCAAGTTACTATTATAATAATTTGTTTATTATATACCTTAGGGAACAGCCAACCATTCATACTTGCCAGAGCTAATGCATCGGCCCGGATTCGAACCTGCGCGGCAGAGGTATTTAGCTAGCCGTGAGACGAACGCTGCCGACTGATCAATCGAGGCGCATCATTTTGACGTGTTTGTTGACGTTACGTCACAAGTCTCGTTTCTCTGGTTCTCGTTTCTACGATGCACGTTAAACAATGACGCGCCCGAAGCTGGAACTCAGACATAGCCTCGTTTTAAAGGATAGTGATACGGATTCGGAAAACGTCAGTTTGATACGGCGTTCTGTATCAGATGGCCAGAAAACTGGCAGTACAAAGGACGTATCATTGATAGGTATATAATAAAATCAAATCCCACATCCGGCCTCTAAACCAAAAGGGAAAGACGTAAACACGCAAACTAACAAATTTCACGAAAGACACACACGGTAACCCGACTGAACAGCTCTTTCCCAAACAGGTGGTCATTCATGTACCTCAATTCAAAACAACAGCAACATCTGTTTTAACCTATTTTCTATATTTGAGCCGTGACACGAGAAAACCAACAATGTGGTTGTGCGCCCTGCGCAGACTCAGATCAGCCTGGGCATCCGCCCAGTCTGATCAGAGTCTTCTCTTTCCACATGGAGGTAGCTTAGACCCTTAGCTACCCTTCAAGCGCTTAGCGGAAAGTCTGAGCGGACTAGGCGGATGCCCAGGCTGATCTGGGTCTGCGCTGGGCGCACAACCACATTGTTGGTTTTCTCGTGTCGCGGCTCATTTTAAATTACAAAACAACACTAAACAGATACCAGAATAGGCAGCTGTTCAGGTGACCATATTGCCAAAGACTATAGACACGCGTGCATAATAACATATAACATTAAGAAACCACAACTGAAGTACCACTTCCGAACGGTCAGAAATAAATTACAAAGGGGGGACCTTGACCTTGAGATCCAAGAGCCGTATAAATAACTCTTAAATTACACTTTTATATTAAGGCACAGTTGGTGTTTTATTTGTTGTAAACACAGTGTTAAGAAAGTTACTACTAACTTAATATCTCCAGCCCCTTTTTCTGACAATGGCAGCCATCTTGGACCCCATCTTGGATTTCTGTGCCTGCACCAACTTACGGCAATATACCCTATTGGTTTCACAAACTACAGACTGTAAGGTATATGTCGATATATGCCATGTTTTGTTATACTTTTATGGCCACCCCACCTACATTTTAGCTATAAAGGTCACCCTACTACTTCGTATGTATTCCTTTGTTCATATGGGTCGGTTATAGAATGTCAACGGCATCGTTCTCGCTTTCTACCGGTGCAATTCAGACGGTTTTTAATAACGCCACCAGACCAGTGTCTTTTACTTCGAAGCAAATATTGTGGATAGATATGTTTTTCGTTCATACGAGTCAGATAACATTATTTGTCAAACTTTTATGCAGAAGCTGAATATCTTTATTTTCCATTCAGAAATGAAATTGCACGTTTACAGGGGTCACAAGTCTTAAAGGCCAGAACCCGAATTAAATAGGATCTAGTTGGGTAAATTCTGACAGCGGGTGAATTCGGACAGTGACATTTTTTCCTTTATATGTCACTTGTTTGGAATTAAAACAAATTCACTGGGCAAACAGTGAAAATCCTGATGAGACGCATCTGGCAGAATATTCGTATTTGATACTGAGCATTGATTTCTTACAGCTATACAGGTAGAATCTCCGGATAACCTTCGGCAGTTCTCCGAAACTAGACGACAACAGGCGATAATCGAAGGTGTCAAATTAATCCCTAAGGCTAAATACTCTTATCTCCGTCATGATAAAAATTTGAACTTTATGGCTTTAACTGAAGTTCATTCCCGAGTCAGTTGATGAAAAGAATGGGTAGGTATAATACATGAGTCTGTCTTACAACTCAACTTCATTTTTTTTTGGGGGGGGGGGGGTGTGGGGCGGGGGGAGATAATTGTAAAACTATACGATAGAAGACAACTTATATACTGTGATTAAAGGATTAGTTCATTATTTGAGTCTCTATTTCGTATCGTAGGTGAAATTTCAAACCGACCGAACAAACAAACAAACAATATGATTTCTTTAAGTTTGTACTTCGGTGAAAAAATAAATAAATAAATCGAAGAGTATATGAAAGTAGCCAGGTGATAAATAAATGGGTTGATCAATGAAATAAACAAATGTTCTATATTTGATGTCTTAATTTCAAAGTGAAAAGATAAAAATTCTGTATTTTAATTCCTTCATTTCAACTTAACACAGTTATTTCAGAGGAGTCCCGGTTGCTCAGCGGGTTAGGCGATGGCTTACTGATCAAGCGGACCCGGGTTCGAGCCCCGCTTGAGGCGAGAATCTTTTCTACCGTAAAAGGGGTCCATTGCACACAGCCTTTCATAATCACTCTGCCGTCGTCTTGATATGACTGAAATACTGTAGAACAGGACGTAAAATCACAAATCATCCATCCATCATCAGTTATTTCATGCTTTTTTTCTACGCGCTCTGACATATAGTTTTGAGCATTATATATTAATCTCAAGCCATTCACAGTAATAATAAGAAAATAAAAGGTAACTTATCATTCGTTTCATTTACCCCATTGTTGTAAAATCTCCATTTATCGAGATAAGACGCGTTATTTGAGCGTTAGGCGCATGGGCGGAAACAATGTGAAAAAGGTCTTTTCCCAAATTGCCTTCGTCGTCTTTAGACAATATATATTTGACCGCGACAAAACACAATATACAAAGTGGCATGTGCGCTAAGCGAAGACTCAGATCAGTCTAGGCATCCGCCAAGTATGATGAGACCCTAAGCTACCTTTTAAGCGCATAGCAGAGACTCTAATCAGAATGGGCGAAGGTCCAGGCGGATCTGAGTCTTTGCTGGTCGCACATGCCACTTTGTTTGTTTTGTCATGCCATGGCACATTTATTGCGACACGGTACTGTGGACGCGTGCCGTGTCATTTGTATTGTTTATTTAACGATGAATATCCCAGTTACATAAATCGACAAAGAGTAATAATCGAATCTGTGCTTTGTTGAAGTATTTTCACTTTATACATATGAGAAAACAAAAATGTGTTAACATGAAGACCGTCTGTGAAAAAAAAGCCAGCAAACAAAAATAATCTAACGCTACAAAAGTACACAGTTTTCTGGTTCCTGCGAAGAAAACTGTACTACATCTAAAGTCCGCCGAATGTTTATTTTCAAACCCAAACAACAAATAAGCAAAAATAAAGTTCTTCTTATGTACCAAAGCAGGCATCCCTTGCAAAGAAATTGCGAAATAAAAATAAATTAAAAAAAAAAAGATACTGAAAAATAACATTACAAAAATAAGAAATAAAAAAAAAGAAAAAAAATGACAATAAATAAATCATTAGCTTGTTAATGTAAAGGCAACTAGATAATACAATTTCATAAAGTTCATAATAAGTTCATAATAAACAGAAGTAGTAAAACTGTTTTGCTAACATACAACTGATTTTAAGGCGAATTCAGACAAATGATTACAGATACATGGAGAGAGAGAGAGAGAGAGAGACATGGAATAAGACAGAGAGAGAGAGAGATACTTAGTGTGGCTCTTTGCCTCGCACAACCAATCGTTAATGAGCAACTACTGAGCAAAAGCTAAATTTCGAAACACACCGAAATTAATATACTAATTGGCATCATACAATCATAAGATAATTGTCTTTCAATTCGGCACCAGTGATATAAATTATTTCACAAGTTAAAAGAAGTTTGCCGATCGACTTTTCGTCTTCATGTAAAGCTAATTTGACCGGATCAAAGACTGAAATTTGAAAATGTTTGCACCAATTATTTTTCAGACGCACGGCTTCAATTTCATTCTTACATCAGAAAACATTGGTCTGCATTATAGGGCAGCTCTGGACCAGAATTTTTTTTTCACCTTTTAGTTTCAAGCAGGCTGGATGAACCTACATTTGCATAATTTAGCTACTTGAAAATCCATTACTACAATATCCAATCATAAATTGTGTATCATACTCTTAATACATATAATCTTCGCCCAAGGCTATTACCTAAAGCCGCGTCGTCTATCGCCGAAGTTTTGACGGAAACGCACGGAAACGACCGGCATACACATATCATTAATTAAAATTCGAACAAATAATGAAAAAAGACCATTTTATCATTTAGCTAGACTAATAAAAATTACATCAGATAAAAATATATTCTTTCTTCTTATCTGATCCATTTGTAATGCACAACATTTTGTATCAATTTGATTCTAAATAAGCGGTCGAATTCGTGTGCCCTAGTTGTTTTACGGAGATTTTGTTATTTGTTTAATTAAATCATATACCTCTAGATAATCACCCCAAAAAGACAATTTTGTACTAGTGCTAGAATCAAAATTAAAACACGATATTATAGATGAGGAATTTTACTTTCTGATACCGTTTGTGATGTAAAAATATATTAAGAATTATAAAAGTTGTTAAGTGATAATGAAATTTCCCCATATTACCCATGTATACCAAATTGGTTCACACCTGTAGAAGTACAAGTACGCAGTTTCTTCACTATGGCTCATTAGGAGCCGTCTCATCTAGATTTTCACTGTTTGCAATGGTATGTTCGAATTTACCCGTTGTCCGAAGTTACTCTACTCGAACCTTATCTTAAAGAATTTAATGTCTTCAGTTCAATCTATTTACGAAAGTTGTGCCATAATAATGGTAAATTACGTTACGGCACACAAATGATTTAGCTACGTCATTCTCTGGTGAGCATCGGGTAATCAAGGTAATTAGCACTGATTAAATAATTGTTGGCACCTGTGCAAAATTATAATCTGATACGGCTCAAACAAATGAAATATCAATTTGTGTGCAATCTTTATTATTTGTCACATGTATCAGCCGGGAAACTGAACAACGATACTTAACGCATGTTCGACTAGCACTAACCAAAGCCCAGTTGAAGGTGCGCATACGCTCAGTCTGATCAGAGCAATTATACCTGTTCGCACACAGCATTCATGGACACTACATAATCTACAAACACAAAACGAAAGCCCCAGCTACAAGCAAGCAGACCACGAATCCATAGACTGGTTTGCGTCTTTGCTTCTCGCAGACACGTTAAGCCATCTTTTACAGGTAATAAGCACTGCTTTAAAAAGTTTCCTAGCGGCATAATTATGCAAACAGTGAAATCTTAGATCAAACTGTGTGGATCATAATCTTTCTTCTTCGCTATTACCAGCTTTGAAATCAAAGGAACTGTGGCGGTTCTGGCACATGTTTGCACATGTGCCGTATAGTTAGGAAATATGGCGATAGTTCGAAAATGAGCTGGCTAGCATTCAAAAATAAATAAGTAAATAAAGACAACTGAAAAGTAATTTATGACGAAAGATGACAATAATTTCATTTGGTCCTGCAAGTGAAATTATCATCATCTTTCGCCATACATGACCTTTCAGACGACTATTTTGCCTGCTGATATGCATGGCTCAGCTGATATTGTAACTCATATATTATGTCTTCATTCGCCGACAATACCTATTTCCAGTTACAGCAGTGACTTCCTTGTTTGGAAGTTAAATCAAACCGAATCAAAATCATCGAGGAAAGGAATAGTTCAAGAGCGTCAGTTTGGGTATGTTATTTTCGGGTTTTTACTTTGCTGTTAGTTATGGACCCCTTTCTACACCAATGCATAACTGAATTGATGGGCACTGGCATTCTAAAGGGCATGCTTTAGGTTAATGTCCCGACTGTCAGACAGGATTATTTTGGTACATTATCTAAGTTTAATAGCCCGGCTTTGATTTTACATATGATGTTGTCCTAAAACAGTAGTACATGATACCGAAATTAAGGTGACATCTGGGTATCCCAGAAAGGTTAAACTATGCTTTATTGACTTTCTCGTACTATCACTTTAAGCGCGATTCAAGCAATTAACATTCTTAAGCAAAGTTTTATATTGCCAAAAACTTACTCGTATCGGTCATTTGACCAATGGGATAAGAAAACATAACATTCGTATTTCTTATGAGTACTCGGGCCGCGTTGCGCAGTCGGTAGCGTGTCTGACTCAAGAGCCAGCGGTCCCGGATTCGACACTCGGTCCTGCAACATACTTTCGTTTCTCCTTCCGCTTATTCAGATAGCAGTTTTCAGTTACTGGCGGAAGTATGTGCACATAGTACTGGTTAACCGCTTATGAGGTCTAAGCCTGCCAAGGAATAGAGTGGTTAGTTTAATTGACCGTCCTGCCATGACCATAGCTGTTTACCGTGGACGTAAAGAAATAAAATAACAACAACAACAACAACATAACCTTAAATTCAACTAATTTGAGGGCAGATTAGTTTTAACCTTTAATAGGCATACTTCTCTATAAACCATCTTAACATATAAGAATAATTATAATCCGATTGATTCGTTACCATGAGGCTGCATTTATGCTACTTCTGCAACTAAAGAAAGTAACGTTAATAATCATCATGTTCCCTAACATTACTGTTTATCAACGTCTTTTGCTAAAATGCCGGGCCGCGTAGCACAGTCGGTAGGGCGCCTGACTTGTAAGTCAGAGGTCCTGGGTTCGATACCCGGTCCGGCCACTTACTTTCATTTCCCCTTCCGCTGATTCAAGAAGGGCAGTTGTCAGTTACGTTTAACAATAACGCAACAACAACAACAACAACAAATATTTTAATAACCCTCAGAAAACTCTCATAGATGCGATATTCAGGCAGTGTCTGAAGAAAATGTGTTAGCGGAGGAAAGTGTTAGCACTTTGGCCAAGTGATTTAACTTATCCATAGCGAACTTTTTTGGCCCTTACAAATTTGATGAGTTCGTTCATCATTCTAGGGGTACTTGGTTATTTTTTATTTTTTAAATTACGGTAAACACAGAAAATACTCTGAGAGAGAGAGAGAGAGAGATTACGCTAAGTGAACTGCTGATGTTGAAAGCCATTTTCACTCGTAGAGCATTACATCTATATGGGGTGTAGGTATAAAATCACTTCTAAAAGCCTGTTGTTATGACGACGTTGGTAGCGTGGGTGGCTCTTTCACGAAGTTAAGCTACGGAGGTCGCGCTTAATACCTGAATGGATGACCGGTTGTTTGACTTCGCGGACGACCCGGCAAACCCTACATATGGTGGTAGCAGTGGGGTGGAAGATGACATGATCCCCCCTCCGGACCCAGACACACAGGGAAAGGTGTCCCTGGATGTATAGTATAGGCTCCGCCATCGCGTCTGCTATGTGACCAATAGGTGACTTCGTGGCGAAGTCAAGAGAAGAGGAGAAATATAACGGGTGTTGGTATAAGATAACTTCTACAGCCGTGCTGTAGAAGCCGGCTTTTATGGTGACGTGGATAGAGAGGGGGGATTTTTCACGGAGTTAAGCAACGGAGATCACTGTGAGTATATTTGAGCATCCGCCCAGTCTGATCTGAATCTTCGCTGTCCGTATGAAGGTAGCTTAGACCCTTAGCTATCCTTTAAGCAGTTTGTGAATACTCTGCTCAGACCAGTTGGATGCCCAGGCTGATCTGAGTCTCCGCTGGGCGCACAACCACTTTGTTGGTTTTCTCGCGTCTCGGCTCATTTATGTGTGACAAGTTCTATGAATTCGTGGAAAACCCGACAAACGCAAAACATCAAGTAACAATTACATGTACAGTCAAACCTGTCTTAAGAGGTCAGCCAAGGGAAGCCCCAAAACTGGCTGCTTAAGACAGGTGACCCCTTAATACAGGTTCATTTGCACTGTGGTTTGGTTCACGGGACCCAGAAAAAGTGGCTGCTAAAGGCAAGTGACCCCTAAATAGAGGTGACCACATAAGCAGGTTTGACTGTATATGGTTAAATGGAGAAAGGCCTCAAATGCATTTTCCTTTTCAAAATAAGATATCTGTGTTAGTAGTAATACTATCTTACAAATCTTGCTGGTACACTGTTTGATTGGTTGTTTGGGTTTAACGGCTCTTTTAGACAATATTTCAGTCTATATCGAGCCGTGAACATGTGTTATTGAAACGATTTAGCCAACTAGAACGTAGAACCTGAAAGGCTTCAGTAAACTGAAATACTCACTAAAATTGAAGACTTAAGAAAGAAAATTTGTTATCAAATCAAACAAATTCACCTGCTTGCAAAGTACGCAAGCTGTAAAACGGTACTAAAATTTGGCGATATTGGCGGAGAAAGCAAAGAGCGCTAAAATATAATTCCGTCGATATTACATACATCTGATACATATACATGCGCAAACGCATGGAATAACCGAGGTTCAGATCAAGAGATGATTAGTTGGTTGGTTGTTTTGGATTTAACGGCCCTTTCAGACAGTATTCAGTCTGAATCGGACCATTTCCCAAAGAGAGAGAGGGAGGAAGAAACGTGAAGTGATAGACGAGAGAAAGAAAGGGGGTGCCTATAAGGCCCTTTTTCCGCCCAAGAGCAAAATATTTTATCTTCAGCTGATGATTAGCATATAGTGTCCGATTTACTGTATTTGATTCAAAAATGGAAGGTTGTCTGCTCTGAGTCTACAGTACTTGTAAAAATATTTTAGGGGCTGCTAGACATCTATAGACACATATGATACGGCGGACTCTCGTTTTCTCAAACACTGATATATCAAAGAAGCCTTTTATATCATAGAAAAAAGTTTGAACACATTTATTATTTTACTTTACATTTCAACACCTGCTATCTCAAATTACTGATATCTCAAAGTAAATTTTCTGGAACCAGAAAATTTTCTTTGATATGTCAATAGTTTGGGATAACCTTCGACCCTGACATATCGAGAACTGAGCTGTACGTCGGTTTCTTTCTTTTTCAGCTGTCACGTTGCAGTAGGAAAAATGACACATTCAAGACTTAGCTTACATCATATTTGGCTATTTTTCGGGTTACTAGTAAATTGGTCATTCAGCGAAAGACGTCTTCCTGGCCATATAGGGACGACGCCATTTCTAAATACTCCATCAGACCTTGTCCCTAGTAAGGCATTTTCGACGCTTTCCCCAAACATGACAATGGACAGGAGACAAACAATTGTATATGAGATTGGTCAGAGCCTTTGTCTATACAATGACTATTGTAGAAGAAAAAAGGAGGCTTTGCCTTACGGAGACTATCCTTGCTGTGAAGATTGCTCTTGTGAGGACAATTGCTGGGAAACCAAAAATTGCTGTCCAGATAAGAAAGAAGTAATTGACACACGGGAACCAGTCAGAAACTGTCATGTGACGATTGTAAAGAAACGAAACAAGACAGTGCTTTACAATGGAATCAATTATGGTATAAAAGCTTACAGAATCATAGACTATTGCCCGGAGTCCGAACAGAATGTGTCTATCATCAACAAATGTACCCTATTAGACATAGATCATATTACCGACTACAACTGGGTCTCAAACTATTCAACTGGAACAATATACCAAAATAAGTTCTGCGCATCATGTCATGGTGAGACAGGGTTAACTGAGTGGCGGATGGAAGCAAGGTGTGAAGATGTGCTGTACTCAAACTTGTCTAGTCTAAAATCATTATTTCTATCTGACAAATGTGACATTATAAACAGAGAACCAAGTCTTGACCAGCTTTACAAACCATGCGCTATTCCTTCCTACACCTATTGCAACCAGACAGGACTATGGAATAATTATGATGCAGATATTTTTGGGCATGCAATATGCATGATGCGACGTTTCTAGAACCAAATCACCTTGGCACACATATAGAAATATACAAAAATGCATTCTGCTTTGCATGTAACCATAAAGAAATCAAAGCTGCACAAACGATTTGTAAATCCACTATTAGTAATATCCGTGGCGACGGCGGGCTTGTCTTCACCACCGTGATAGATTACAAGAGAGACGATTATCTTGAGAGTTATCGGCCAGCTTCGGATTACGCATGTGAAGAGAATGAAATGTTTGATCCATATTTGGTACGTAAAGTAGTTGGCATTCGGGATTTTTGCAGAGAATTACCTTTGATGCAATCATTATAAAGATCAAACATGTTTCTCCACGCGTTAAGATTTGCAAGGTCCCGAGGGAGCTGTTGAAAAGCGAGACCAAAGGGCGAGGATTTCAACAGCTCCGGAGGGACCTTGCAATGTTTGATCGCTATTATTGCATAAATTCAACCACAGTGCTACAAAAATAAGGAACAACTTTTCGGCCTCATCGCCATTACATAGCAGACGCCTCACTCACTATGTATTTTTATCAAAATCTCGTTTCAGGCCATGGCCAACTATGTGATTCTTTTTGTAACTTTTAGCAGCAGTACACAGGTCAAATCAAGTTCACTTAGGTTTTCACTCTATGTCGTCTGCAATTCCATTTTATCAATAATCTTTATTATCTTAATTTGTATAACTCTTGCGTACACGTCTTTTAACTTCAAGCTAAACGTCCCGCTTGTTTCATTATTGATGGCGTATTGGCCTGAGTCTTGCATATGAAAAGCTGCAAAGCCGGTCATTATCCGCGCGTGAATCGCCTCGTTAATACATGGTTTTGTGTTCGTTGAAACATGCCTGTTAATACCGTGCGACACCGATATTTATGCACTAATACCTTTTTGCCCACACAAGAAGTGCGGGTCAGGTAAATAGCTATTCAATTATTTGGCTGTATAAGCGGTAGTAAACACTGTTGTTCTCTTACATTACCCTACATGCAAGAGAGTATTATTATTATTATTAAACCCCTGAAATACGAAGTATATAGGGGGTATATAGTTTTTGTGTTTGTTTTTATTTATATATTTATATATATATATATATATATATATATGTGTGTGTGTGTGTGTGTGTGTGTGTGTGTGTGTGTGTGTGTGTGTGTGTGTGAACATCTTTTATCTGTCACAAATTTCTCAGAAACCACAACAGCTAGAATTTTAAAATTTTGTGCACAAATTGTGTAGGACTAGTTGTCCATTTTTTCTTTCTCGTCTATTAAATTTCTATCTCAGATTTATCAGGAACCACAACAGCTAGGACTTTGAAATTTGGTACAAACTTTGGGTAAGACAAGTTGTACCGTGTAGAAGAGAACTTCAGTCTCCTCCTGCTTATCATTCCCTTTGTTTGTCCATTTTTCTTTCTGTCCATGAAATTAAACTTTGTTTCTGTCACAGATATCTTAGAAACCCACTACAGCTTGGATTTTGAAAGTTGGTACAAATAGTTGGTATAACTACTGTAGTTGTATGGTGTAAAAGGACTTCAGTCTCCTCTTGCTTATCATTCCCTTTGTTTGTCCATCATTATTTTCTTTCTGTCCATAAAATTAAGGTATTTAGCTCACCTGCAGGCGTCGTTGTCAACATTTTCAAAATCTTCTCCTCACAGGACCGATTGAAGCCAAATTTCATATAGAGGCTTAACAGGATAGGGGAGAAAAATTCTTATATTTAACCCAGGTCACATGACCAAAATGGCCGCCATGCCCATATATGGTAAAAATCTCAAAAAACTTTTTCTACAGAACCATTAAGCCGATTGCCTTGAAACTTAAGTGGGGTTGTTTGGCAGGACAGGGATCTCCACCTGTCAGACGGCCCGTTGTATCTGTTGAGTCCTCGTCTTTGCTTCTTCATGGTGTTGAAATTTGATTTATGTGTTTACCGTGATGATTCATTGACGAGTTAGAGGGTTATCATGCGAACCGAACAACCAACTAAATGTTTTGTACCACTTCAGAAACTGAGGGTGAGGTTGGGCCTGTAAAATCGATTTGAGTCCCCCAGTAATTCATTACTGACCGTTCCAAGGCGGTAATTCTGTTGTGGTTCTTTGTTGCCTGTTTTTGGTGTCAGAGTTTCTGTGATGTTTTACCTTATGTATGTTATTATTATTTTTGGTTCGGTTTGGGTTGCTGAGTGGCCACCTTTTGGGAACAAGCTGCTCACTCGGTTGGCCATATGTTCTCTGTATCTTGATTATTTGTAATCTTAGTTGTTTCCAACTATGGTTTGAGGGCTGGATTTGGATTTTGATTGTTTCAGTTCCTGGTCTTTGCATACTTTTTACTTTTAGTATTTATCATTTTGGACTCTAGCCCTACAATGCTTATATAACTGATGACCTTTGGTTGACCTTGACACATGTTATGGCAAGATCAAACATGGTCCCTTAGACTTTTGAATGGGAAAAGCTGAAAATGTGCATTTTATGTTACTATTGTGCTCTGTGATATGCAAATGCAGTCATCGCCAATTCCTATAATTACTAGAGGCAAGGTTATTTAGTGACATTGGCCAAACGTCATTTGTCTGTTGTGTTAACCTTTTGAAGGACTTCTCCTCTGAAACTACTGGGCGAATTTCAATAAAATTCCATATACACCCATCAGGAAAAGCGGGAAAAAAAGTTTATATATTTGATCCAGGTGACATGACCAAGATGGCCACCATGTCCATATATAGCAAAATCCTAAAAAATCGTCTTCCCTAGAACCGCTGGGCCAATTGCCTGGAAATGTGTTATGTAGCATCTGGGACTCTACTTCTACCAAGTTATTATTTGTCCTCTGGTTTCTGTCACAGATGTCACAGAAACCCATTTCAGCTTGGATTTCGAAATTCGGTACAAATATTTGGCATAGCTACTGTAGTTGTCTGTGTAAGAGAACTTCAGTCTCCTCTTGCTTATCATTCCCTTTATTTGTCCATTTGTTCTTTCTCTCCAATTAAATTTCTGTCTCAGAGTTCTCAAGAACCATAACAGCTAAGATTTTGGAATTTGTTACAAACGTTGGGTATGACTAGCTGAATTGTGTAGGAGTCTCCTCCTGATTATCATTCCCTTTGTTCGTCCATTTTTTTCTTTCTGTTCATTAAATTAAACATTTTGTCTGTCACAGATTCCTTAGAAACCCACTACAGCATTGATCTCTGATTTTGTATAAAAAGTAAGTACCATCTGGGACTCTAGTACTACCAAGTTATTATTGGTCCTCTGGTTTCTGTCACATAATTCTAAGAAACCCATGACAGCTTTGAGTTTGAAATTTGGTAAAAATATTTGGTATAACTACTGTACTTGTATCTGCAAATGAACTTAAGTCCACTCCTGCTTATCATTCCCTTGGTTTGTCCATTTGTCTTTCTCTCCAATTAAAGTTCTGTCTCAGATTTTTCAGGAACCACAACAGCTAAGATTTTGAAATTTGTTACAAACATTGGGTATGAACAGTTGTACCGTGTAGGAGAAACCTTCAGTCTCCTCCAGCTTATCATCCCCTTTGTTTGTCTGTTTTTTTCTTTCCGTACATGAAATTAAACTTTTTGTCTGTCACAGATTTCTAAGAAACCCACTACAGCTTGGATTCTGAATTTTGGTATAAAAAAACCAGAGGGCCAATGGCCCTATATCGCTCACCTGAGCACTGAGGTTATGTTGGAAAAACTAAGTTGCCACAGCAACAAAATAACATGCACAACAGCAATAAAACACACCATTTATGTAGAGGATAATATCACAAACATTTATGCAAAAAACAAGCTTTATCCCCTCTTAATGGCTTCTGAGAAGAAGATCTTTGGCAAAAAAAAATTGAAAAAATTGAAAATTCGGCCCTTCAATTGCAACGGCAACCAATCAAAATCAGGTCTTTGGGCAAAATTCTTATAGCTGATAGAGGACTTCTCTAGGAACATTTCTGTAAAGCTTTTGTCAAAATATCTGCCGTAACACAGAAATAAATTCCAAATGTCCACTTTCCCCATTGTAAGTCTATGGAAACTTTAAGTTGCCATAGCAACCAGTTCACATGGGCAATGATAATATGAAATATACTTTAGGTAGAGGCTAATGTTATTAATATGTATGCAAAGTATCAGCTTCATCCTCCTCATGGCTTCACTTTCCCCATTATAAGTCAATGGAAACTATAAGTTGACATAGCAACCAAAGTTCTTATTGGGTTGGAAGAAAAAACAAAATTCATGTAGAGGCTTCTGTCATCAACATGTTTGCACAATATCAGCTTCATCCCCCATATGGCTTCTGAGCAGAAGATTTTTTCATTTTTTCTTTTTTTCGAAAATTTACCCTATATTTTGCCATGGCAACCAATCAAATTCAGCGATTTGGAGAAAATTCATATGAAATATAGAGGACTATTCAAGAAACATTTCTGTAGAAAGAAAATCTAAATAAAAGCCGTGAGACAGCAAAAATTGCCAATTTCCATTTTCCCCATTTTAAGTCAATGGAAACTCTTAGTTGCCATAGCAACCAAACTGCTGGAGTAATTGCCATGAAAAACAGTAATTATATAGAGGTTAGTACTAAGATTCTTTCTGTAAATTTTGAGCTTTATTGGCCACACAGTTTATGCAGAGATGATTTTTTGATATTTTTCCATTTTTTAACTATTCGGTTGCAATGGCAACCAGAAAAATTGCCCAATTTGTATAAATTTAACAAGGCTGGTTGAAGACTACTCCAGGTACATTTCTATAAAAGTTTTGTCAAAATATCTGCAGTGGCATAGCAATAAATGCAAATTTTCTATTTTGCCATTATAAGTCAATGACAACTTTAAGTTCCCATAGCAACCAAACTGCTAAAGCAATTGCCAAGATAAATAGCACTTTTATAGAGGGCAGTGCCTAGATCCTTTCTCTGAAGTTTGAGTTTTATTGGTTGCATAGTTTCTGAGGAGATGATTTTTGAATATTTTTTTTTTATTTTTAACCATTCGGTTGCCATGGCAACCAGCCAAATTTAGCAATTGACAAAAATTTCATGTGGTTGATGGAGGACTACTCAAGAAACATTTCTGTAAAAGTTTTGTCAAAATATCTGCAGTGACCTAGCAATAAAAGCAAATTTTCATTTTTTCCCATACAAGTCCATGGAAACGTTAAGTTGCCATAGCAACCAAAGTTCCGAAGCAATTTGGATAAAAAACAGTATTATTGGTTCCCCCTGCCTATAGATGCTATATATGAAATTTAGTTACAATGGGCCTTGTAGTTTCAGAGTTGATATCGTTTGAAAATGTTGACGGACGACGTACGACGGACGACGGACGTCGGATGCCTGCCTATACTATAAGCTCACCTGTGAGCCTTCGGCTCAGGTGAGCTAATAAGCATAACTGCAGTTGTATGGTGAAAGAGAACTTCATTCTCCTCCTGCTTATCGTTGCTTTTGTTTGTCCAGTTTTTGTTTCTGTCCATTAAATTAAACATTTTTTTTTTGTCACAGATTTTTCAGAAACCAACTACCCCTTGGATTCTGAAATTTGGTACAAATATTAGGTGTAACTACTGTAGTCGAATGATGTAAGAGAACTTAGCTTTCCTCGTGCTTATCATTCCATTTGTTTGTCTATTTTTTCTTTCGCTCCAATTAATTTTCGGTCTATTATTTCCCAGGAACCACAACAGCTAGGATTTTGAAATTTGGGATAAAAAACGTAGGGTATGTCTAGTTTTTCCTAGTAAAAGAGAACCAGCTTTCTCCTGCTTATCAATCCCCAGTCCGTCTATTTTTCCTTCTGTCCATAAAAAAAATTCTGTCACAGATTTCTCAGAAATCCACTACAGCTTGGATTTTGAAATCTGGTACAAATATTTGGTATAACTACTGTAGTTGTATGGTGTAAGAGAACTTCAGTGTCCTCCTGCTTATCCTGCTCTGTCTTTTAAACGGTTGGCCTCTTAACACCCAATGCCCCACGGACCCTTATCTACTGGAAACGGTTTATTTATTTATTTATTTATTTATTTATTTATTTATTTATTTAAAAAACATTTCACAGTTACATTATGAATTTTTTCTGGTACATTGAGGGTACAATATATGCCCTTCACGTAGCTGGTTTGTTTTATTATTATTATTATCATTATTATTATTATTTTTATTATTTAGCTATGCGAGCTACAGATCAAATTATGTTTACTGTCATGTCAATGTATGGTAATTTTGGACCAAACTTTGAAATAGGTTTAACAGCTTTATCACGCAAAAAGTCGACTCCTTCCGTTGTATTTACAGCACCTTTCTATATAACCATTTACAACCATTCCAATATATTCCAGTGTGGCCCAGCGGTTAAGCTTGTGCACTATCTAAATATCAGACTAAAAGTCACGGGGCGGTCCAACCCAGTATTATCTTTGTTTGTCTGTTTGTTTTTTTCTTTCCTTCTTTTAATTATTTATATATTCATTTATAATTACGTTTTTTTTTTGTTCTTTTTTATGTTTCTTTATTTTTTATATCAGTTTGATTTTTCCAAACTTAATGATTTCCCCACGTCTTGTTGTATACTATGGCGTTATGCGAGACTACACACAATAGCTAAGAATCATATAATGCATTATGGTTTCAATGCATCAAAATGAGCATCCACCGCATATAAGGATGGAATTGCGGCTTTCGTTCTTTTCAACCATATTTCAGTCATCTCAGGACGATGCAAGGGTGATTATGAAGGGCTCTGCGCAATGAAGCGCATGTTAGGTTCGAAAAGAATAAAAAAAAACGGTAGCTCCAAAGGTTAAATGCTGAACTGCTTATATAGCATTCCCGGGCTCGAGATCAGCTGGAGGTGGAATTCTTTTCTAACGTAAACGGGGTTCAATTGCTCGCAGCCTCTTATTATCGCCTTCTCATAGTCCTAATATGAGTGAAATACTGCTAAAAAGGACGTAAAATCGCGTCATCCATCTATTCATCCATCGAACAGAATAGCGCATTCAGCTGGACTCGAACCCGCGATCCCATGATCCAAACCACTTGTCTTAGCGGACGCTTCAGCATCCACTGCAAATAAATTGCACACATGTGACAAAACTGAATCTCTGGCCAAGCTTGGGAAAAACAGAAATTGTCATTTTGAGCCGACTTTCCTGCATAGTCTTAGAAGAGTTTCATGAAAAAGCTATATCCTGGTTAGACTGCATAATGCGCCGGTTGTCTGTCGGATATACAAGTTTTATGTCTTACGAAGAAGAGTGTTTAAGCATGGCTAATTGTTAACGCCTATGCCAGACTATGCCAGTGTCTAAGCCTATATGGCAGGCAATAGGATGGTTTCAATAGTTTTTGTTCCAATGCTCGTAACAAAATCGCCAGCCGTAAATCCCCGGCGGATCCCAAATGTAAATATAACGAAAGAATTAAAAAAACAAATGGATACCTCTAGTAACGACACAGTAGCGGGATAAAATAAAAAATTGCTCCGAGCCAGTAGGGCCCACAAACGAATTTGAAAAAAAAAGAAGTATTATACGATTACATCGCATCCCCCTCCACTCCGTGCCCCCTCCACTCCGTTCCCCCCCCCCCCAACAGCCCCCCCCCCCCCCCCCCCCCAAAAAAAAAAATAAAATAAAACGGAAAAAGAAAAGAAAAAGGAAAAAAGGAAACACAGTCACCCAACGGCCTACGGCGTGCTCATGCTAAATATGCGTCTTGTATAAAGAGGCTATCGCTTTACCCACTACACCACAGCAGACAGATACTATACCGTGCAGTATGCTGACGGATAACGACGAATGCGTTCGGGTATATTACGGAGAAGGGCGGACGGTTGTTTTGCTACAGGTATAGTCACGGTTACCCAATTACGAGGTTCGAATGGAATCGGCGACCATATGACACGACAGGCCATAATTTTTTTTTGTACTTCATGCTGTCTGATCTTGCTGATTATTGAAACATTTGATTTTACTTCAAGCTATCTGGACGAGCTCTTGAATATTGATATTGATTAGTTTGAGGGTATGCTCATTCAGATATATCCAAATGACTGCTGATCTAGCAATACCAGTTTCGAGACCCGCTTGAGGCGGGAATCTTTTCAAGCGTAAACGGGGTTCAATTGCACAAAGCCTTTCATTATCAGCAAACCATCGTCCTGACATGACTGAAATTTTGTTAAAAGGACGTAAAATCGCAAACCATTCATCCATCCAAATGAAATTGAACTAGATAAGACAACTCGATCCGATACCAAGGCTGCATGTTTAGATTGCATATATCTATATTAAATAATTAAGTTGCTTCTATAATACAAATGCGAATGATTTTGATACTGTTAGGTTCCATTTCTAAATAGTGACATTCACATTTTATATTTTACGGAATTTACATTTTTATAACTCATTCGGTTTATGTCGATCGCATAATGGTAGATTTTTGCAAATGTCGATTACATATTGCAGAAGTCTTACCGGAATTTTTCATCTATTTGCATTAACAAGATTATGCTGAGAAATAAAGTATCTTCAAAATTATAGATAAACATATATCATTTTACTTTAAATATCCAAACTTTTTTCTGATGACGTTTTGAATGGGCTCCAATCTAGATATTTCAAGGCGTCCAGCCTGTCAAAATATGATTTTTTCTACACGTTATACAACATTGTCACACACATTGATTAAGGACAAACTGCAAGAATTAACTGATTTATTAGATTCAAAGTATCTCCTTCTGTTAAACACCATATATTTGCGTGATCAAAATCGTTCCAAAAGATCTGGAATGTATCGTAGTATCTCAAAGTACAATGCCAAAAGTTGTAGCTGTTGTAAGCATTTATGCATTAAGTCTACGGTCACTTCATCTGTGATCGCACTGTAGGAAATTTCCAGCCGTAACTAATTCGGAGTTGGACTGAAAATCCATGGTCCTGATGGTACTGTAAAACACTTATATTTGTCGATTACTGAATTTTTGAGATATTGGCGGTTAAGGCAAAGAGCGCTAAAATATGAGTACGCCAATATTTGAATTTCAATACACGCACATGTATTAGGCACAGACCAACCGAGGGTCATATATAAAGGAGAACCTGGTGAGTATTTGAAATATTTTCTTTACCGTTCTGTGAAACTATACATTGTGACATTTCATTAGAATCGCCTGAACGAGACGATTCTAATAGATGCCACAATGTATGGCTTAATAAAAAAAAAACAGGAAAAGAAATGTTTCAGTTTTACTTTTCTTTACTATCTCAAGCCATGGTTTATCATGAATGCCAAAATTAAATGGGCCAATATTCTATTTTTCATAAACCGCGAAATTTTGATACCGCAGATATTAAGTGTTTTACAGTATGTTTTGACCTGAAAAATGGCGCATTACGTTGTTTCTGTCGAGTTCTCAGTTTTGATTCATCTAAGGTCTTATCCGTGGTTTGCGTGTCTCCTGTAATAATTCATTGAATTGATGGGTTAGAAAACCTTCATGCGAACCAAACACTAACTAAGACCCGGGTTTTATGACACAGTTTCAAGTCCTTGGTTTATTTTACCGTAAAGCGCAATGTAAAATGTTGGTGTTCCGAATACTAATCCGTGTATTAAGCTCGATGTGAAATAGGCCCTACATGTTTCGAACCACCGCAGAAGCAAGGGGCGAGGGTTTGGATCCAGTAAAGTAGTTTAAGCCTCACCTACATCCACACCCCCACCCAGTAACACTCTGGACAACTTTTCACACATTTGTGCCCTGTGAAATCTTTTGTTTTTAGCATCGGCTGAGTTCATTTGTCGATTAAGGAGTGCCTGGATTAGTTTATATATAATATTAATTTTACTTTTAGCTACATATATCGAATAGTGTAGAATCAGATCAGACACTGCGTTTGACATTGTTTGCCTTTGTCCTGTTTTTGGGCGATAAGCATAAATGGACAAATAGATGATAAGGACCAGTCTTGGTTAGCTAGTGTTGGACAACTATTTCCTCAAATCACTATTTATAGTTATTAATATAAGTTTGAAAATGAACCTAAGTTTGAAAATAGCCACTCTTCGAATGTCTTAAGCCATGAATTGAATCATTGATTTAAAAAGTTTAACTTTATTTTGAAAACCAAAGATTCCACTGTATTAGACTTTTTCAAAAAGTTGTTCTTCTAAAACAATTGTTTGAAAGTTTAAACTGGTTTATAAAATTTTACATATATAAAACTAGATTTTCAAACGACCAAACTTAGGATTTTAAATTAGAATGTTATATTGGAAGTTCAAACCTAGGTTTTGAAATTTTGAAACATAAATTCACAGACTCAGTATCGCGCAATTACTTTTATGTGCAAGATGGTCTAATTCTTGTCCGTGCACTCGTGTCATAACTCCCCTTAAATTACCCGACTCATACGCGTCACTCAGTCGTTGTTTATTTTATTGTTTCAGCGAAAATGTCGAACATTAATTTGCCCATTTGCCAACGTACCTTTCTATGGCAACTGTAAACAACTGGTGGAGCATACTTACAGTTTGTCGATGGAAGTTATATATACAGTAAGGGTGTTGAGTAGCAGCATGGACATTTCCTTAACAGATGAGATGGCTAAATTAGTGGATTTCGGTAATAAGCTCTTACGCGACCTTAGTGTCAGTGTTTTCAAATCCGGAGGACAGTGTCGCCATTGCTACCAGCATTTGAGATTGTTGAAGGACATAGAGCGGTCTACTAATAGACAAACTGACTCAAACATAAATACAAGCAACAATAGCTATGCAGATCCTAATATGTTATTTCATTCAATTTGGTACACTGATGACGATTGTCAGCTACAAAAGCTTACAAATGATGCCTTAGAATTTGCTGGATCGACAATCCGATTTGAAGTTAATGAGAATATAACTATGTCTTTAAAAGTAGCACATTTAGTGGAGAATGTCCAGCACTTTATAAGGAAGGGAAAGGTCATCGCTGAAAGCAACAGATATCCAAACTGTTTTGTGACGTATAAACTGACAACAAAAGTGATTTGCCCACAAACCAAAATCAGCTTTTCAGAATTTGAACCTTTCATGACAGAACATAACGCCGATGTTATCAAGTCCATGTTCACAACAACTCAAATGCGATCCAAGGAATACAAAAATATCTGCGTAGATGACTATTTTGGAAAGCTCAGTGATGGTAATTTCAAATTAATGCAAAACAGTTGCAGTTTCCAGTTGAGGATCAAAACTGTCATTTCTATATATACGGTAGTACTAACACTGTTGATATAAAAGGGAGCACGATTATCCAGACAATGTGGGGTTTTGGGGATGTTTCAGACAAAACGTATATTTATTTCTCATTGAAAGCATAGTTTGTGATCCGTCATTAGAACCGTACCTGGTACGATATTAAAATAAAATTAGTGTTGACGTTACATGTTTTGGTTTTAATTATCAACTATGCGAAAATAAAATGTCAAACGCGTTTCGCTTAGCTCGTTATGACTGTTGCACAGAAACGCCGTAACGTTACGACATTATCATAATAATGTCACATATCGTGACTTTATGTTATTAGTCTAATAGCTTATAAAGCGTTTGATTTAGATTTAAAACATCGAATAAAATATTTTTCATTTGCTTCCCTGGCAGAAATATTTTTTATGTATGTTGGACTAAAGAAAAGCAAAATCTGAAGAATTTTCGTTCAATTTTAAGTTATCTAGAATCTGATGTAATATTTAAAGTAGAATACAGTGAAGAAAAGTTATAATCTTACAGGTATACTCCCTCGTATTTCATTACGAAATAATCACAAAATTATGAAGCTGGTTAGTTGTATGCAACATAATTAAGATGTGTTAAAAAAATCTTCAGCTAAAACACCTTTGTTACGGAGGCAGAGACGATATATCAATGCGTACCGTTCTTGAATATTCACGAATATTTTGTCGTCATAAATTGATTGACTCCCACAGGCGTTTCTGCAGGCATGTTTTGAATTTTATGATTGGTGGAGTAAATAACTTAACAATAGCATTAACCTCTAATCTGTGCACGTGAGTTGTTTTCAGCCAATAACTGTCTAAAGTTGAGTAAAGAAAGGGCTTAAAATTATTCATGATATAACTTTAACCTGATTAACTATGATTGCTGGGCGTATCAAGTCTTCAGTTTTGGCGGGAATGGTGACCCGCTATTGCCGCTCTTTTTATGTATTTCCTTAAATTCTCCTATTTTCAGTGACCATCACAAATCATAAATTTGGCAGATAAATGTACTTTTAATAGCAATCATTATCATGTCCAGAATATAATGTTTTGTGAGAAATTTAAAATTTAATAGAAATATTGTGGGTGTAAATCTTTAAATAGTTTCTTCAAGAGCAGAGAATTCATTCAGAAGAAGGCAAATGTGCCATACTACGTAGTTTCGGCTATATATAACCTCATCAATGACCCTGACAATATCTGGTGACGAAACCAGAGAAAAGCATACTGAAATTTCTTGATTTTAATTGGGCAGTCGATTCAAAGGCTGACTAGTATCAAAAAGGGTCCATTAATGTAAAAGACGATGAAAGACTTCATTTCCATGACGTTTTACTAACAAAATCAAATAATCTCGTAAGTACAGACATAGACTTAAAGGAATCGGATTCTAAGCATTACCTTCACTCATAATTTTCATCCAAAGCATACCGAAACAAATATAACTTATGGTCTAGATAAAATAATTGGCAAACACTTTCAGATCAGGACCTACTGGAAAAGTAATTATGTGGTTAACGCATTTCATTATCCAAATACAATTATTAACGAAGGCATCAAGAGGGCCAAATTAATACCAAGAGTTTCACTTTTAAATCCTCTTGCAAAGAAGGAGGAAGAGGTGCTTCCATATGTTTCAACTTTCAATCCTAAAACATATAATACAATTGGGCCGCGACACGAGAAAACCAACAATGTGGTTGTGCGCCCAGCGCAAACTCAGATCAGTCTGGAGATCCCCCTGGTCCGCTCAGACTTTTCGCTAAGCGCTTAAAAGGTAGCCAAGGGTCTAAGCTACCTCCATGCGGACAGCGAAGACTCTGATCAGACTGGGCGGATGCCCAGGCTGATCTGAGTCTGCGCTGGGCGCACGACCACATTGTTGGTTTTGTCGTGTCGCAGCTCACATATGTTTGGCATTCTCAAAAGCAACATGACTTCTCAAATAAGGTTATAGATATCAAAAACTTCGAAAAGCATTTTCAAAGTTTTATCGACGGCATTTTGGCTTAGTGTCTAAATATAATGTCGGATTGAAAACACTATTCCAGCAAGGCCTTTCAGACCTTGAATATTATGGGGACCTGATGCATAAATTCAGTAAAAATAATTAGTAAAATGATTTTGCTTATAAGAAGATGATATGAAATAATTCGATATGAAAAGATTGGTTATAATATACGTGTACATATTTTGCGACAAACTGCATGTTTAGTGGTTAACCCAATCAAGGTTGAAAGCTTTGCTTACCTCTTTGATTGTACGATTTTGGTCCGACCTAAGACTATATAATATGTTGGCGCCTGACGCCTTATGTCGGACCCGACGTGGTTTAAGTGGTAGATAGGTTGTGCCGTGCGGCGGCCGTAAAACGTCTGTCCGCACACCATCCATAGTGCAAATTATATTTTAGTTTCGTCCTTTGAGATCAGAGGATATATTCTGAGAAATCTGAAATTTTAGATTGGTTTAGATTCTTATTCTAGATCATCGTCTTTTATATTTTTGGACCCTTTTTGATACTCATCAGACTTTGAATCGACTGCCCAAATAAGATTCGGAAATTACAGTATACTTTGCTCTGGATTCGTCACCAGATATTGTAAGGGTCACATATGAGGCTTTATTAGCCGAAACTAAGTAGTCAGGCCCATGTTCCTTCTTGTGAATGTGTAATCTGCTCTTTAGGTGACTTTAAGATTTCAATTCTTCTGCTCAGGAATGCC
Organism: Ctena decussata; assembly: GCA_963989385.1. Lineage (NCBI taxonomy): Eukaryota > Metazoa > Mollusca > Bivalvia > Lucinida > Lucinidae > Ctena > Ctena decussata. The sequence continues at coordinate 38,178,470 of OZ022515.1, forward strand.
AGTGTTGCTATTTCTGAGAGCCCTCATGTTTTATCTTAGTTTCAACTTTGATTTCTATGTATTTTAGATATTAATCTAATGAGCTAGGAATCTTCCACGCAAGCCGAACAACTGTTGTAAGTGTCTGATGAACCAAAGCAGAACCAAGGGCGAGGATTTGTCGACCGCAAACCGGTTAATTCTCCCACTAATTTCATTACTGGCCGTCCCAAGGCGGCACTTCTGTTTAGGATTTTCTTGCTTGTTTTATGTGTCATTTGTTGCTATGTCTATAATTGATATATTGTTTGTGATGTTAAAGCTAACCCGATGACCAACTACATGGGAAATGGCTGTTCACATTGCTCCCGCTCATAATGTCTTTGGTGATGTGTTTTCTCAAATATGAGCCGCGACACGAGAAAACCAACAATGTGGTTGTGCGCCCAGCACAGACTCAGATCAGCCTGGGCATCCGCCCAGTCTGATCAGAGTCTTCGCTGTCCGCATGGAGGTAGCTTAGACCCTTTGCTACCCGTAAGGCGCTTAGCGAAGAGTCTGATCAGACTGGGTGGATGCCCAGGTTGATCTGAGTCTGCGCTGGGCGCACAACCACATTGTTGGTTTTCTCACGTCGCGGCTCATATTTTCATGGGTGGGCTCGGGGATTGAATTATGTTAGTTCCTGAGACATTTTCTACTTACTTATGTATATTTTAACAAATGACTAAACTGTAATTGAAACGTTTTCAGGTTGCAAAAATTATTGAAGCAAACGGCAACCTCCAAAGCAAAAAAACTTAAACATAAGCGAAATTTACGGAGCAGTAAACAATGGCCGAAAATAAAGTGTAAAATGTAATCGTCAAATTTCTGTCCTTTGCAAACGTTTAGAAGGAGGTAGCTCCTACAATTTCAACAGTAAATGATTTTACGTAATTGAAACAATGTCCTGTGACCTAAAACATTTGAGCCGCGACACGAGAAAACCAACAAAGTGGTTGTACGCCCAGCATAGACTCAGATCAGCCTGGGCATCCATCCAGTTTGACCAGACTCTTCATTCGGTGCTCAAAAGGTAGCTAAGGGTCTAAGCTACCTCCATGCGGACAGCGAAGACTCTGGTCAGACTGGGCGGATGCCCAGGCTGATCTGAGTCTGCGCTGGACGCACAACCACATTGTTGGTTTTGTCGCGTCGCGGCTCATTTCATTTATAACATCAAATGAAACGGATGCAAAGAACTTTATATTGGGCAAACAGGTGACCAGTTATGCAGTAGAATAACTGTTCCCGTTCAAAAAGCAGAAATCCTTCAACGATCCTTTAAGTGAACACATCGACAATTGTAGCAAACATTATCCAAAATTCAAATGTTCCCTGATTTCAAAATGCATACAGGAAGCATTTCTGCCAGATTAGCAAAGGAAAAATAGTATCTACGATGTTTATACCTAAATTAAACGCTTTACAAACTATTAGACTTATAACGTAAAATTACGTCATGTGACATTATGAAAGACACATTTTCGATTGCATAACACCCTTATGACTGTTTATTGGAATATGGGGAGATGAGATAAGGACTCAGCGAGGGTCCTAAAGAGACCTTTCATTTCATACAGGTAGAGGCAACAGTGAAGGGATTCTATGACACTCATAATCACTTAGATACGAAAATCCTTTGATTTTGGGAACCGGGAAAGGATATGTTTATTGGAAGTGATTATGAGTGCCATCACTCTCATATAGGCTGAAAAATGTGTCTTTAAGTTAACCTCGTAACGTTACGGCGTTTCAATGCAACAGTCCTGACGAGCTCAGCGAAACGCTTTAGCTTTGAATAGTTGAGAATGAAAAAAAACATTAACGGAAACTCTTATTTCGTACATAGAGGATCTTACATGAGTGCTCTTGTATTATTGAATTTATTAAACGAGTTGGGGAAAAAGATAAGATGCGAGGCTTTGCCGAGCATCTTATCGGTTTTCCCCAACGACTTTAATAAATTCAATAATACAGGAGCACGAATGCATGATTCTATTTATCATTGGAGAAAAAGATAAGATGCGAGGCTTTGCCGAGCATCTTATCGGTTTTCCCCAACGAGTTTAATAAATTCAATAATACAGGAGCACGAATGCAAGATTCTATTTATCATATGACACTAAAATCGCATTTTATTAGCAAAATTTGCACTGAAACGTCACGATTTCGCCATTAGAAAACGCGACGTTTTAATGGACGTCAACGTATAACGTTACGACGTAATTTGCATATTTAATCCACTAGTGGATTATCGTTTTTTAATGCATGGCTTTATTACACTCTCAGATGCGACGTCATGTGATAAATTTAAGTAAGCACTAGTGGATTATCGTTTTTAATGCATGACTTTATTACACTCTCAGATGCGACGTCATGTGATAAATTTAAGTAAGCACTGGGACGGTCCACCGATATTAACTTTAGACACACAAGTGCCCGTCATTTGTCATTGTTGCCATGAACCGTGTTCCACCGCAAGGCTAGTCAATGGCCTGCTGCGCTTGTAGCAGGTGCAGGTTTCTTTTTCCCCTCTTTCCTCATACAATATTACCCTTCATTTCATCTGTCCTGTCCCTGGTAGGGACAGAAGTGCCGTCTCTTGCGACCGTTTAAACAACCCAACAAACATTCCATTTTCTCTCTTACATCACACAATCTTGCAACAGGAGCGTTTCGTCATTTTTATACGCCCGTTTTGAAAAAAAACGGACGTTTTATGTCGTGGCGCTGTCCGTCCGTCCGTCCGTCCGTCTGTCCGTCCGTAAACATTCTTGTGCATGCCATAACTCAGTAACCATTTGGGATATATTCATGATAGTTGGTAGGAATATGTATTAGGTTGGGGGAACGTGTCGCGTACAAAAATGGTTGCTCCCCTTTCCTTAGTTTCCAAGTTATGCCCTTTTGATTAATTTTTCCCTGTCTTGTACGCTCCATAACTAGATAACCGTTCGGGATATTTTCATGAAACTTCATAGCAATGTGTATGAAGTCCACACGATGTGTCGCGTACAACAATGGCTGCTCTCCCTTTCTTCGTTTTAGAGTTACATCCCTTTCATTAGTTCTTGTAGGCTATTTTTGTGTACATTTACCTTGTGCATGCCTTAACTTGGTAACCGTTTGGAATATCATGATGAAACTTTATAACAATGTGCATGATCACAAGACAGTGTGTCACATATAAGAATGGTTGCTCCCCCTTTCTTAATTTTGGAGTAACCTCCCTTTGATTAGTATTTTAGGCGTTTCTTATTCACTCAATATCTCCTTACCTTTAGAAATATTAGAATGAAACTTTGTAGGAATGTGTATAATAATGAGGCGATGTATCCTGAGCAAGAACCACAACTCTGGCTTACTTAATGAATTACCTGCCCTTGCATAAATATCCTGTTTACTCTGTAACATTTCAACTGTTTAAAATATTGTATGATGACAAGGGAAAGTATTAGAACCAAGAATGGTATATCTAGTATATTCAGTTTATCTCCCTTGACTTGATATACAAACAGTATTTTTAGATAATGTTGCATTCATATATTATACCCCGCCACACGTTAGTGGCGGGATGTTATGTTTTCCCGCTGGCTGTCCGTGTGTCCGTCCGTCCGTCGTATGTACGTCTGTCTGTCCATCCGTCCGTGAGCACTTCGTTTCCGTTCGATAACTTGAGCATTTATTAACAGATTTTCTTCAAACTTGGCGTGTGCATTGGTCTTGAGAAGTTCTCGGTTGGGATTGTTGATGGGCAAATTTCGATATCTTCTGATGGAGTTATTGCCCTTGGCATGGTCTTAAAAATAGTTTTGGGTTTGTAGTTCCTTTACACTATGAAATTTCACAGAAATGAACGAAGTAACATACATTTTCTGTTATAAGCAGAATTTTGTCCACCTGGGTTATCTGCCCCTGCCCTGGGGCTATATACATTTATGAAATAAGGAAAAAAGTGTATTAAATAAGAGTTGAAAGGGATTTTTCTGAAACTTGTATCAAATTATCATATTAATATAAGCTCTTTGTCATGACCAAAATTTTGTTCTCCAGTTGTTATCTGCCCCTGACACAAGCTGTATACAAGTATAAAATCATTAAAAAATCTATATAAAATTAGATTTTTGGTATATCTTGATGAAATTTCATAGAAATGATTGAAATAACATAAGCTTTCATAACATAGAAATGATTGAAATAACATAAGCTTTCTGTTACAAGTAGTATTAAATCCACATAGGTTACCTGTCCCCGTCCACGAGCTATATACATGTATAAAAAATTCTGAGCAATTCTGTATGAAATCAAAGATGAACAGGATTTTTCTGAAACTTACAACACATTAGCTAGGTAGTATGAGCTTCATGTCATGATAAAAAATATGTATGAAAGATAAAAGAAGGGGTATTGGTTGGCAGTGGCGGGATATACACAGTCGTTTATGATGCTTTTATTATAGAGTGGTTGCCTCTGTTTGTCTGCCTGCCTATCCTTTTGTAAACAGTCTTGTTCATTCTGTTGTTCCTTTATGACATTTAAACGGGCGTATTATGCGCCGCTTGCGATATTGACTGTATTCTGATATTGACTGTAGGCAGAAAAGTGCCTGCCGTAATTGCAGTAGGTACGGAACGCTTCTCTTTCCCCCTCCTCCTTCCCCCCACCTCCCGCTTCCACGTTTCATTGTTTTTCCGCAGTAGATGCCATGAACCTTGCAGGTGCAGGTTTGTTTTTCTTATCTCTTTCCTCATACAATATAACCCTTCATCTCTCCTGTCCCTGGTAGGTCTCAATCGACCGTTTAGTCCCGTGCAATCAACAACCCACCAAACATTACGTCAGTTGTAAAGCATTTTCACGATTTCTCCAGCTGCAGCGGGTGTGGTCCGGTGGGGCGATGGTGCAGTGTGTAACTTCCAGTGCCGGGGCGTCCTACTAATTTGGGACATTGTAGGACAACGGCCCACTGTGCTTGCAGTAGGTACGTGAGGGGGTGGTTTGGATATTTTTCTCTCGTTTATCATTTTTCCTCTTTCTCCCCCTCTCTGGGATACGGTCCGATATAACTGTGAATACTTTTGCTTAGTGTTTCTATTTTTATTGTTTGTAAACCTTATAGACATTTTTAAATCATTTTAGCATCCTATGTGGATTCAGAATTACCTAAATGTTGTGTTACTTAGATGTATATTCCCCAAACTTACCAGATGGAACAATGTTTAGATTGATTTCCCTGCATGACCCGTTAGAAAGTTACACGATTTGGTTGGCGAACACAATTAGACAAGGGTTAACTGGATCATACGATACTAAAGCTTGGAAATATTCTATTATTTATTTTAAGATTTAACAAACCTCAACAGATATTCCGGCCCAGAATCATTGTTGATGCAAGTATATCCGAAAATAAACTGCATTTTATACGGTCCCCGAAAAATTAATAATTGATTATTTTTTGTTTGATTGTCTCTTTCTTATGTTCAAATTAATTTCAGAAATATAAATTTGTTTATTAATTGTTTCCATTTTCCTTTTTCGTTATGATTTGAGTATAACTCATCTTCGCACTAACGGTACTAAGTCCGCTATGTTCCTTACACATACCCTTGGCCAACGGCTTATTCGTAAACCGAATATCCCACTGTGACATTTCATTCGATGCTAGCATCGCATCCAGTCAAATTATCCATTCATAACAAAACATTTTCCGCGTAGAGGAGAAAAATATCATGTTTACCATGAACAAATACTAAAAAGGAGTAGACGATCAAGATTTACCCAATTAATCCGTGTTTGTGAATAATTATGCGAAGTTGTGGGATAACTGTGTTTTGCATCGGATCTTCTAACTGGTTTAAAAAAAATAACACAGACCAGGCAGAACTACTCGCTGCAGCCAAAAGGCGGCACTGCGGGAAATCCGATATGCCAATAAATAGGACGTCGGCTAGGGGTATGTAAGGAACAAAGGGGACGTAGAAGCATTGCTAGGATGTAATTTGCCTAGATGAACTGTTGTGCATATTAAACTGTCAGCGAAAACTTTTACGACCTTTCAACAATACCTTTTCACATGGTCCTTCATTAGTAAAAGTTAAGACATCAGTTATAAAATCGTTTTTCCGTGTACAAATGTACAACCATGCCCCGAGGTTATAAAACTTCTGTTCATGCTCAGCTGAAATTGTGCTCAGATTGTAAAATTAAAGTATACTCCCTCGTATTTCTTTATTAAATAATTACAAAATAATGAAACGGATTAGTTGTATGCAGCACAGTTAAGAATTGTACAAACATCTTGAGCCTATATATCTTTGGTACAGAGGCAGAGATGATATATCATTGCAAACCTTCTTGAATATTCACGTATATTTTGTCGTCATAAATTGGTTGCCTCCTACGTAGGAATAAAAGGCGTTTCTGCAAGCATGTTTTGAATTTTAAGAATCGTGGCGTAAATAACTTAACAAAAACATTAATTTCTAATCCGTGCACGTGAGTTCTTTTCAGCCAATAACTCTCCGAAGTCGGTTAAAGAAAGGGCTTAAAATATTCATGATAAAACTTTACCCTGATTAACTATGACTACTGGGCATACCCAGTATTCATTTTTGGTGGGAATGGCGGTCCGCTATTCCCAGGTTTTTATACATTTTCTTAAATTCTCCTACTTCCAGTGACCGTTACAAATTATAAATTTGGCAGATAAAAGGACTATTACTATAAATCATTTTTATGTCTTTGATACAAGTTTTCGTGAGAAGTGAAATCTAACAGAAACATATCAGGGCGTATTTCTTTAAATGGAATTGGAAATACAAAACAATGCCGTTTTCGAGCATTCTTATAAGAGACATTATGTGAAAAGTCAATACAGGAAACCACACAAATCTCTGTTAAACGCGTATGCTTTATTTTGTACGAGCTTAAATTCTCATGCTCAGCTGATTTGAGCATAAAAAAATGTTTTATAACCTCGGAGCCATGGCTGTAATACTTAATTCACTAATCTCCTTCCCAAATAGCTCGGACCTCTTCAAACAGTGAAGACCATAATCTGCCTTTGCGAACATAGTACCATAGTGTTTGATCAGGATAACAAAATTTGGTGAAATTTCGCTTAAACACTGGTGTTGAATACCACGCAACGCCTTCGAATCGGTCCCCATATTTTAACACAAATTGTCAAATGGACAGAGACATGCACTATGCTATATCATTAAACACTTATACCGCGAATTAATGATCGTTCAAACAGAGAATGTTACTTGTACAAACATAAATACGTGCCAAATGATCACAATATATCCTGTGCCACAAAAAACATCTGTTTATGCTGATTAAGTCGCACATGGATAACCGCATTGCATTACAAATTTTGTAATGATACGTTACTGTCACACATTGGTGGCTACTTTTTCAAGTCTATAATTCCGTCAAATACTAGGATGTTACAAAACAAATGACTGAAGTCACTCTTAGGAATGCCCGAGCTCAAAACAAATCAGAATGAGTGGGAATATTTGAATGATAGAACCGTTGAAATAAATGACATGTACTTTGTAGTAACGAGCAACAGATGTGTGATTTTTTTTCACTCTGCAATTTTTTATTTGTCTAATTTTATGATTGATATATACTAGGGTAAGAAATATTTGCCATATGTGTGAATAAATTGGATAAAAGTTACAAGTGGTCCGTTTGTGCCGGCGATCCGATACTGTAACTGGCAGTTAGTAAAGAAACAAAAATTCCCAGCGGGCACACAACGTCGAATATCAATAAGACGTCATTCCGAGAGCATGTGCCTGCTGGATTCAGTCGGGAGTCTGCGCTGGGCGCACAGCCACATTGCTGGATTTGTCGTATAACATATTAATTTTGCATTATATACTGACGTTCCGAAAATTTTACATCTCTAGAGTCGAATCGAGTTTGGCTTTTCATTCCCACGCCAAACAAGGACGATTACAGTATGAGCGTTTTGTCCATCCATCTTTTCGTCCCTGTGCCAGTACTGATGGATAAAATTTTATGGCCTATCTAAATCAGATCAGGAGGTTTTGCCAAATGACTGGGTAAAATCTGTATTCGTAACTACGACTAAATAACCGATAGACAGAATGTCATAAAACCAAAACAAAATGTGGACCATATAATTAAAGCGATTGTCACAAATGAGTTTTGTTGGGATCGCCTCAGTACTAACAGAGTAATTAAAATCTTCAAATTTGCCACACTTGACAGCCCACGAAACTTAAAATAGATATTTACCACCATGCCTTTTTAGCTCACCTGAGCCTTTAGGCTCATAGGTGAGCTTATAGTATAGCCAGGCATCCGTCGTCCGTCCGTCCGTCGTCCGTAAACATTTTCAAACATCTTCTCCTCTGAAACCACTGGGCCGATTGAAGCCATATTTCATATGGAGCCTACCTAGGCCGGGGGAACGAAAGTTTGTTCCGGGTATCTAGGTCACAAGACCAAGATGGCCGCCACGCCCATATATGGTAAAAACCCTTCAAAAATCTTCTTCTCCAGAACCAAAAGGCCTATGACCTTGAAACTTGGTATGTAGCATCGGGCATGCGGGCCCATCATAGTTTATACAAATGATGACCTTGCGTTGCCATTGACCTCAGAAACTACTTAAGAAACTACTTAAGGTATATACGGACACCATGGGAAGCTACTCTAAAAAGATATTTTTCACAAGGGGGATAATTTCATTGGAGGGTAAAATCCAGCACCGGACCATTTTCTTAATAGTTGGATATTTTTGGAAACGGAATCAGATTCAAAATCAAAGTCGATTTATTGGCTTTAGCAAGCTCTCTGATCAACGGAAACTAACAAAAATGATTATAATTCAAACTAGATGACCTTTCACGCATTCGGAAAACCGTAAAATACCATTTTGATGGCGGGGTTTTATGTGAGTCTTCCGAAGACGTTCTAAAGATGGCGGCGTTTGTTAGAAAACGGTCTTCCAAAGGAAAATTTGTAAACAAAACCTCCTTTAAACGTCAGGTCAACGCCGTCAAAAGAAATTTAGTGTTGACAAACGTAGATCATGCAAACACCAAACAACCTGGAGTTTATACACCTTGTGAAACGGATGAATATGTCGTTGATGGTAACGACCTACATCCAATTTCCAAATCAAATATCAAAACACATTTTCATATATGTTTACTTGAGAGTTATACGTGAGAAGTTTTCCAGAGTTTGATTTGATACTAGAGAGATACTGCGGCTAAAAGGCTTCGACCCAACCAACCACCCAATCAAAGCTTTATGTATTTTTAAATATAATAGGGTCAAGACAGCTAAATTCGGACAGCAGGTTTCCTTTATATGTAAGTTGTTTGGAATTTAAACAAAAATAACTGGGCAAACATCATGAGCGGTCTCATCTGGATTTTCAATGTGTGCAATGGTATATGTGCTTATTTATATATATATACCTGCTGTTCGAATTTATCTGACTTGACCCTAATATGATAAATGTATCTTGCGCTTTGGGAAGTATTTTAGAGATGATTGCACATGGCAGTCTTCACGAAACCCCGTCTGACCGCCTGATATGTCTGGAAAAATTCATTCGGTCTGGTAAAAATATTCAGAATTTTCAAGTGCATTTTAATCATTTTACCAGATTCGGTCCTGTAAACTCTGGCAGACTTTCGTGAACTCTGACATGGCCCCTAAATTTTGGTTGTAATTGTGTTATTGTTTTACGTCCGCGGTAAACAGCTATAATGGTCATGTCGAGACGGTCTGTTAACCTAACCAGACTCTTCCTGGGCAGGCTAAGATCTCCTAAGAATTTGAGTCAGGGGAAGAGGAAACAAAAGTAAGTGGCTGGAACTGGTATCGAGCCTGGGACCTCTTGTTCTAGATTCAGACATGTTACCGACTGTGTTACGCGGCCCGGATCCCTAAATTTTAGGCTGGGCATCTAAGATTTGAGAGATTTTAGAATGCCTATTACCTCAATGTAAAATGCTCTAAATAAATGCTAGAGCACTAGTTCTGTACTAGAGGCCCGAACCACTAAGCAAATAGTCAGGAAAATTAAGGACAATTCTAACGCCTGATTGAAAACTGCTGAAAAATTTCAGGCACAAAGCCATAAATTTGTGTAGAATACTTATACAACATTTTGTTAAAAGAATATTAGAAAGGGTTGGTTGAATTCTGAAAGACTAGCCCATTGATCACAAACACTAGTAGCATTGAAGTGTTAACAGTTTCGATAAGGTATTTGTATCTATTCGGCAGTGTCTTAAATTCGTAATCAGATGAATGGACACCTGGGATGGGGTTAGAGGAACTAAGACAGTGCATAGGTAAGTATGCAAAAAATGGTGTAAGCCTACTTTTTCTAGAGCATGCTGAGTAACTCCAATCACTCAGAGTACTTGTGAAAAGTGGTGTGTTTTTTTTTCACCAAAAATCTGAAATAAAGCAGTGCAAGAAAAAGTTTTTCTGGCAGTCTTGCACCAAAAAAGTGTATGCTTTTCTAAAGGAAGGGACCCCTCAGAGTGTGTGTGTTTTAAACACGAAAAAAGGATAATTGGCGCAGATTAAATGGAACTGTTTTTTGTTATATGTCTCTAGTTCAGGGGTGGATGCAGGAATTTTAGATAGGGAGTTCAAATTAGCTGAGGGGGCTTGAATTTTGCAGTTTGACAAATTTTTCCTGAAATTCCTCATGAAAATAAGATAATTTCGGCTGAGAAGGGGGTTCGTTTGAACCCCCCGAACCACCTCTGGTTTCGCCCCTGCAGTTGAAGATTCAACAATAACTTTCATGAATAAGTAAAGTATGTCCGCAGGCACCCACAACCGTGCCGGGCCGGGTAGCGCAATCGGTACGGCACCTGACTCGTAAGTCAGAGGTCCTGGGTTCGAATCCCGGTCTGGCCACATACTTTCGTTTCTCCTTCCGCTGATTCAAGAAGGGCAGACGTCAGTTACTGGCGAAAGTAAGTGCACTTAGTACTGGTTAACCGCTTAGGAGGTCTAATCCTGCCCAGGAATAGTGTGGTAAGGTTAACTGACCGTCCCGACATGACTTTAGTTGTTAACCGTGGACGTTAAGCATCAAATCAACCAACCCACAGCCATAATTTTGACACTGGGTAGCGACAACGACCTATCTCAAAATTGAGCTGTCCAATTTGGAATTCCAAAATGGACCACAGTCAATCTTGAAAATCGACCTGATTTCAAAATAGTTATCAATATGTTGCACTGTTTGTTTGTTTGTGTGTATTAAACCCAAAGTAGAAATCAAAAGTAGATCTACGATGAAAAAAAAAAAGAAAGTTTTGAATATCTGCGTCTGTTTTTGATAACATTTCTATTGTAAAATTACAAACAGGAGAAACATTTTGAATTAATATAAGACAGAGTGCTAGTACTCACAGTGCAGTACGACGAAAAAAATTTATTGACCTTTGATATTATTGGCTAAATTTTTACATTTGACCAATGGAATCTTGTGAAATGTGGAACAGTATCAAAATTATATGTGCTCTAGATAAGATTGGGTAACAAGGCTAAGTATGGGGTAATTTTCCTTATTTTTCCAGAAAAAGATATGTTGTACCCCTCAATTAGAAAAGTCTCATTGAGAAGGTTCTAATGAGGCATCACAAAGTGCTCAAGGTGAGCTATTGTGATCGATATTTGTCCGTTGTCCGTCAGTCTTCAACAATTACTTCAAACAACATCTCCTCCTAGGCCAGTAAGCTAATTTCAAAATAATTTCCCACAGATGTTTCTGTTATAGCCCTGAACCAAAATTGCTAAAATAGTTCTGCTCTGCTGAACAAAATGGCAACCAGAGCAAAAAATTGAAAAACCTTTAAATGACATCTCCTGAAGCCAATGGTCGATTTCAAAATAATTTCACAGAAATGTTTGACTCATGGCCCTGAACGAAAATTGCTGAAACGATTCCCCTCCGCTGAACAAAATGGGGTCCAGAGCTAAAAATAGAAATAAATCTTAGAATGACACTGAGGGCACAGTTTTGATCCAATCAAGTCTAAGGTACAATACTTGGTATACATGGTCAGCTAAATGAGCAAATGAAGATATAATGTCACTAAAGGCCAAGGTCATTCCGTCGGTCCATCTGTCGTCAAGATTTTCAAACATCTTCTCCTCTGAAACAACTCGGCCGATTGAAGCCAAATTTCATATGGAGACTCAGTGGGATGGGCGAACGAAAGTTTTAACACGGGGTCTGGGTCACATGACCAAGATGGCCGCCATGCCCATATATGGTAAAAACCCTTTAAAAATCTTCGTCTCCAGAACCAAAAGGCCTATGACCTTGAAACTTGGTATGTAGCATTGGGCATGCAGGCCCATCATAGTTTGTGCAAATCATGACCTTGGGTTGACCTTGACCTAATTTACGGCATGGTCAACTTTGTTACGTTAGGCTTTTATATGGGAAAACACTTAAACAGTGGATTTCTCAGAAACTATTTAAGACTAAGGTACAATACTTGGTATACATGGTCGACTAAATGACCAGATGAAGATATTATTTCACTAAAGGTCAAGGTCATTCCGTCGGACCATCCGTCGTCAAGTTTTTCAAACATCTTCTCCTCTGAAACCACTGGGCCGATTGAAGCCAAATTTCATATGGAGTCTCAGTAGGATAGGGGAACGAAAATATATACCTGGGGTCTGGGTCACATGACCAAGATGGCCGCCATGCCCATATATAATAAAAACCTTTCAAAACTCTTCTTCTCCAGAACCAAAACGCCTATGACCTTGAAACTTGGTATGTAGCATCGGGCATGCAGGCCCATCATAGTTTGTACAAATGATGACCTTGCATTGACCTTGACCAAATTTACGACACGGTCAACTTTGATACGTTAGGGTTTTATATGGGAAAACTCTTAAACAGTAGATTTCTCAGAAACTACTTAAGTCTAAGGTAAAACACTTGGTATACATGGTCAGCTAAATGAGCAAATGAAGATATGTCACTAAAGGTCAAGGTCATTCCGTCGGTCCATCCGTCAGCAAGATTTTCAAACATCTTCTCCTCTGAAACCACTGGGCCGATTGAAGCCAAATTTCATATGGAGACTCAGTGGGATGGGGGAACGAAAGTTTTTACCCGGGGTCTGGGTCACATGACCAAGATGGCCGCCATGCCCATATATGGTAAAAACCCTTTAAAAATCTTCGTCTCCAGAACCAAAAGGCCTATGACCTTGAAACTTGGTATGTAGCATTGGGCATGCAAGCCCATCATAGTTTGTACAAATCATGACCTTGCGTTGACCTTGACCTAATTTACGGCATGGTCAACTTTGTTACGTTAGGCTTTTATATGGGAAAACGTTTAAACAGTGGATTTCTCAGAAACTATTTAAGTCTAAGGTAAAATACTTGGTATACATGGTCGACTAAATGACCAGATGAAGATATTATTTCACTAAAGGTCAAGGTCATTCCGTCGGACCATTCGTCGTCAAGTTTTTCAAACATCTTCTCCTCTGAAACCACAGGGCCGATTGAAGCCAAATTTCATATGGAGTCTCAGTAGGATGGGGGAACGAAAGTATGTACCTGGGTCTGGGTCACATGACCAAGATGGCCACCATGCCCATATATGGTAAAAACCCTTCAAAACTCTTCTTCTCCAGAACCAAAAGGCCTATGACCTTGAAACTTAGTATGTAGCATCGGGCAGGCCGGCTTATCATAGTTTATACAAATCATGACCTTGCGTTGACCTTGGTCTAATTTACGGCATGGTCAACTTTGGTACTTTAGGCTTTTATATGGAAAAAGGCTTAAACAGTGGATTTCTCAGAATCTATTTAAGTCTAAGGTACAATATGCTGTATACATGGTCGACCATGTGACTAGATGAAGATATCATGTCTATAAAGGTCAAGGTCATTCCGTCAGACCATCCGTCGTCAAGATTTTCAAACATCTTCTCATCTGAAACCACTGGGGAGATTGAAGCCAAATTTCAAATGGAGTGTCAGTGGAATGGGGGAACGAAAGTTTGTACCCTGGATCTGGGTCACATTACCAAGATGACTGCCATGCCCATATATGATAAAAAACTTTCAAAAATTGTCTTCTTCAGAACCAAAATGCCTATGACCTTGAAACTTGGTATGTAGCTTTGGGCATGTGGGCCCATCATAGTTTATACAAATGATGACCTTGCGTTGACCTTGACCTAATTTACAACATGGTCACTTTTGGTATGTTATGCTTTTATATGGGAAAACACTTATACAGTGGATTTCTCTGGAACTATTTAAGTGTAAGGTACAATTTGTGGTATATATGGTCAGCTAAATAACCAGATTAAGATGTTATGTCACTGAAGGTCAAGGTCATTTTGTCGGTCTGTCCGTCATCAAGATTTTCAAACATCTCCTCTGAAACCACTGGGGAGATTGAAGCCAAATTTCATATGGTGTCTCAGTGGGATAGGGGAACGAAAGTTTTTACCCGGGGTCTGGGTCACATGACCAATAAGGCCGCCATGCCTGTATATGTTAAAAACCCTTCGAAAATCTTCTTCTCCAGCATCAAAAGGCCTATGACCTTGAAACTTGGTATGTAGCATCGGGCATGCGGGCCCATCATAGTTTATACAAATGATGACCTTGCGTTGACCTTGACCTAATTTACGACATGGTCAGCTTTGTAACATTAGGCGTTTATATGGGAAAACGCTTATACAGTGGATTTCTCAGAAACTATTTAAGTCTAAGGTAAGTACGTGGTATATATGGTCAACTAAATGACCCGATGAAGATATTTTGTCACTGAAGGTCAAGGTCATTTTGTCGGTCTGTCCGTCATCATGATTTTCAAAACATCTTCTCCTCTGAAACCACTGGTCTGATTGAAGCTAAATTTCATATGGAGTCTAAGTGTGATCGGGGAATAAAGGTTTGTTCTTGGGGTCTTGTCCAAGATGGCCGCCATGCCCGTATATGGTAAAAACCCTTCAAAATCTTCTTCTCCAAAACCAAAAGCGTATGACCTTGAAACTTGGTATATTGCTTTGGGCACTCAAGCCCATCATAGTTTATACAAATGATCGTGCGTTGACCTTGACCTAATTTATGACACTGTCAACTTTGGTACATTATGTAGGCTTTTATATGGGAAAATGCTTAAACAGTGGATTTTTCAGAAACTATTTAAGTCTAAGGTGTAATATTTGGTGTATTAGTTGATTAAATGACCAGATGAAGATATGGTCAAGGTCATTCTTTGACTTTTGTACAAGGTCATTGAGATTCTGTCACCCGTCAACATTTTCAAACATCTTCTCAGAAGCCACTAGGGTCAATTGAAGCCATATTTCATATGGAGCTTCACCAGCTTAAAGGAACCATAGTTTGTTCAGATGGTCTTGGTCACTTGACCAAGATGGCCACCATGCCCATATATGGTAAAAACTCTTCAAACGTCTTTTTCTCGAGAACCGAAAGGCCTATAACCTTGAAACTTGGTACCGGTATGTATATATCATAGTTTATACAAATGATTATTGTATTTCATTTCGAGCTTTAATACTGGGTCAAAGGAATCAAAGTTTGTTCAGATGGTCATGGTCACATGAACATGGTGGCCGCCACGCCCATATATGATAAAAACCCTTCAGAAATCTTTGTCCAAAACCAAAGGCCCAGTGACCTTTCTGGCTTGGTATATAGAATTGGGACAACATTAATCCCCAAGGGAGGAGGGTTATATGCCCCTGCCCTGGTGCTATATACATGTATAAAAGCATTAAAATATATACCAGGACCAAGTGGCAGGTGAGCTACAGGACCATTGGTCCTCTTTTTTTTTTTTTTTTTTTTTTTTTTTTTTTCAGAACGGCCCCAGTTATACAAGGTGTATTGCCCTGAAACTGAATTTACATGTCAATCCATATTAGACGTTGCAGATAGACAGCAATTTTATGAAAATTGTAAAACAAAAGAAATGCTTCACCGTAGTATATCGATGCATGTGTAGCTTTGTGGGAATGGCTTCAGTTATGGATGGGCTATTGCTTTTTGGGTAAGGTAAGATCCATGTCAAAGCGTCGGTATGAGATTAATGGAAGGTTCATGTATATGATACGCGATTTTCACTCTAAAGTTACTACATAATGTGAAGTTTACGGACAGCTGTCCGTAAACTTCTCAACGTTGTGAAGCTTTCTAAGTTGCGAAGCTTACACCTTCACCGAGCATATGTTACAGGACAGACACGGTGTTCAACGACTCTATTTTGTTTGATTGTTTAGTTGAAATACATGTACATGAAGTAAAAAAGTTTCTGTATTGTATTTCCGTAACACTTAAAAAAATTCGGTGAGCTCAATGACCATTGGCTTATCACACTATAACTTTTAAGGTAAAGAGGCCCGGACCAATTCTTGTTTCTCCCCTTTTTTACAAGGGGATATTCTGAATCTGATTGCAGGCGTCCTTTAGATAGGGCCCCAATTTTTGATAGTCGGCCAATTATCTTCACGAAAATGCTGTAACTGGCCAAAAAACGTTGCGGTATATTATTTTTCCATTAGTCTCAATCAGTCATCATAAACTATTCTGTCCATCACAGGTTTCATTTTATGCGTTCTACCAACTATTGTCATCTCTCTCCCAGTAATATCAAGAACTGGCTTGCCGCCTGGGCCTCGGCTTGTCAGAATTAGAACCCTATCGCCTACCGCTCCAAGCTTCACCTGCACCTAAATAACAAAGAAACAAAAAGGGAATGAAATAAATAACGAGAAGTGATTACCGTCCATTTTGGTCGCTAAAGGATAAGCTCGCCTGGCTCATAATCCATGGGTGGTGTGTTTGAGTTCGCGGCCGTGTTCGTGATTCTTCCTTAGCCTCTACTATATTTTTCGTCGTCTCTCATTGTCTCGAAACAAGAGAAACAGAGGATCTCACACTCGTGGTCATTTCATATGAAATTTATGAAACGAGCCTTCGGAGAGTTCCATAAATTTCATGTGAAACGACCACGAGTGTAAGATTCTGTTTATCAAAATGGGATTTTATCGCTTTCAAAACGAACATTATTTCAAGAAGCAAAACGCATTGTTGACACGGACGTTGACAATGACGTAACTTGGACGCGCCAAACTATTACACGTGTGGTCATACGGTTTTTATGACACGATGTTATCCACTAAATAACAGCAACGTGTTATGATAAAAACTGTTTTCAAGACTGTAAAACACCACATCATCTATCTGTTTCGCTGTTTGCACAAGCGTAAATGTACATAATCTCGTGTTGATTCTTCCACGTATACAAGTTGACCTTCTGACCTAGCGATCCCGGGCTCGACTCTCGCTGGCGGGTATCTTTGCACCCGTAAACGGGCTTCCATTGCACACAGCCTTTTATTATCACCATCCCATCGTCCTGATGAGACTGAAATGCTGTTGAAAAGGACGTAGAATTGCAAGTCATCCATCCATCTATTCACATTAAGGCGGGGATTCACGTGACTTTCCTTGGTTATTTTGTTCCTGTGTTCGGACAGCATGGGTAAGTTTTGATTATTTTTTTTCCTTAATTCTCAATTAGTTGTCGTGAGTTCAAGGACAGATGTCTTGCCTTCGTTTGCAACAAATGACTATTCAGTGAGCCGCGCCATGACAAAACCAACAATGTGATCGTGCGTCCAGCGCAGACTCAGATCAGCCTGGGCATCCGCCCAGTCTGGTCAGAGTCTTCGCTTTCCGCATGAAGGTAGCTTAGTCCCTCAGCTACCCTTTAAGCGCTTAGCAAAGAGTCTGATCAGACTGGGTGAATGCTAAGGCTGATCTGAGTCTGCGCTGGGCGGACGACCACATTGTTGGTTTTCTCGTGTCGCGGCTCAAGTGTTTTATGCCATGCGTTGTAGTTTTCCAAATTGCCTCGAGCAAAGATTTTCTGAGATTACTCGAGGCGGTATGGAAAAATACAGCGTACATGGAAATGGCTATTATATAGTGGTCGAATTGCTGCAAAAGCGACGAGATATCTGCACTTCACCGTCTGAAAATTCTTAGAGTTTTTAAGAAACAACGATTAATTATAATACCTGTTCTGTCCGAATATAGGTACAAAATAACCTAGCTCAGTCATGTGATTCCCTATCGTGCACATGTACTATGCAAATAGTAAAAATTCCTGTTGACACGTACCCCGTTTGACAATGTCCTTTCGACAACATCAATAGGGCCGACATGTCGGAAATCTTCAACAGCCCTGGTTAACCCTCCGGGTTTAGCATATTTTCTGAAGCCCTTTATCTTCGTTTGTAGAATTTTAGTTCCTGTTAGCAGGTAGTACAAAGCCTCTATGCCTTTCCTAATAGCTAGGTCTGTAACAGAATCCCATTGAGACGCGTCAGGCTAAAAAATTGCTTATTATATGAATGAATTATAACTGCGAAGGCTCAAACCAGTCAGTGAATCAATGCAGAAGAGCCTTCGTTTGTATCTGAAGAATCTCCCAGGTCCATACATGTACGTGAATGAGCAACGACATGACAAAGCCAACAAAGTGGCATGTGTGCCATGCGAAGACTCAGATCAGAGTCTTCGCTATGCGCTTTATGGATCGGAAAGGGTCTAAGCTTACTCCATGCCGACAGTGAAGACTCTGATTCAGACTGGTTGAACACACGACTGATCTGAGTCTTCACGTGGCGCATTTGTCACTTTGTTGGTTTTGTCGTGCCGCGGCTCATGTAGCGTGCGAACAGCAATGGGCATTAACAAACGGTGTGGATACGCAGATTGGTCTAAGCCTTTGCTGTTTGCATGTAATTGGCACCCGTCCAGTGTGTTATAACGCGTAATATATTAACCAAACCTGTCACACCAAAAGCAAATCCGTACGATGAAATAATCATTTATGCATTTCATGTCAGTTCTGCCATGGGTTGTATCAACTGTGCGATCCATACCAGTATAATTATTGGACAGGCTTGTGTCGTAAATAGTTACTGTATTATTAATCAAGATGGCCATAATAGGCCGGATTCGCTCACCTAAGTCTAAGCCTAAGATTCTGGGGTTCAAACCTCTTTGTGTGTGGGGGGGGGGGGGGGGGGAGGGTCCAGATAGTTAAAGAGAAACTTTACATCATTTTTCCTGCTATATTGACCATGTGGTATTTTCCGTTCCCTTGGCAACATAAATTACCAGAGGCTGCTTTAGATAAAACTCACAAATTCAAAGACAACATACTAACAATCAGCATCAAAGCTTACAGAGATGTCGAGCTCGTAAAAAGTTAGAGAGGAAATCATACGGAAGGTCCTGGTCTTATTTGAGCATGACTGCCATTCAAAACGTCGCCATAGATGTTTTTAGTTCCTAATCTGGTCAATATTCATGAAGAAACTGCAGATGGACGCATAGATTAACGCTGACGGGCGGACATGTGACAGATGTGTCGTTCCAGTAGAGTGTAGACAAGATATAGTGTCACATTGCATGCTTCTTGTGAAACTTACAGGTTATCAGTTTGGTTCTTTCTTGTCTTCCTTGATAAAAAAGTAAAATTGGCAAGATTAAAACATGACTACAGTCAGCGAGTTAACCATTCGATACAACCGTGGTTGGTAAAACGTTACTATGACATTGCATCGACGATGGTTCAGCTATGTGTCAGCTGTTAATAATTGAAATATCGAGGTGTTTTGTCTTTCTTTTTATTTACTTTATTTTTTGTAAAGTATATAATTATTCCACCTACTTATAGCCCGTGGCTGTCGATGTGGAGCCAGGAGTCCTGAAAATAAAAGAAGAACAAATTGAGAGGTCGAAGGGAGCGAGACAGAGAGAGAGAGATAGAGAGGCAGAGAGACAGAGAAAGAGACAGAGACAGACAGACAGACAGAGCGTTAGTGACGTCAGACGGTTCTTCGGCATACGATTAAGCCGAAATAAAGTATATGTCATTCTTTAAGGCTGACTGAACAGAGACAAAATTCGGTTTTATAACCTCGGGGCCTGGCCTCCGTTCATTGGTGTACTTTGTACACCAAATAATGGCCCTATTCGACTGTTTCTTTTTTGTTGTTTCTTTGCTTCACGATTCTTAGCGTGAAACACTTTTTTCTATAGAAAATCGTAAAGCACGACACACACAGTCGAACACGGTCAATACTACCTGATTAGGCTATAGATGGGTAGATGACTTGCGATTTTACGCCCTATTTAACGGTATTGCTGTAGTGTCAGGACGATGGGAGGATTAAGGCTGTGTGCAATAGAACCCCGTTTACGTTTAACCAGATTCTCGCCTCAAGCGGGGACTGAACCCGGTACAATAAGATCGGAAGACCAGCGCTTAACCTACTGAGCTACCGGGACTCCTCCACCAGATCAGGCAACTCGTTCGAAAGCTAAACTAATGAATTTTCAAGTGGACTAAGCCGTTTTGGCGGTTACTGGCATTGTGTGATTTTTGCCACTCCCAATCAAAGTTAACCAAAACAACAAATCGGCATACCTGTATTCGTGATGTCATTTCCGCTGATGAGGTTCCTGAGAATTTGGTCCCCCGAAGCTGTCGCGCTGCTACATGGACATAAAGCTAAGATAAACACACAGGCAGGTGGTAACAGTCGCATCTCTGTAATACAAATTCAATGAAACTCGTCTTTTATTGAATCAGTATTGATTCACCGTCATGACGTTGATTCAACTTTGATTCAATGTTGATTCGGCGTTGTGTGTCTGCAGGGAGTAGTGATATTTGACAGTGCTCCTATTCATATAAACTGATCAACAGTAATGTCTTAACTGATTAAATGAGCCGCAACACGACAAAACCAACAATGTGGTTGTGCGCCCAGCTCAGACTCAGATCAGCCTGGTCATCCGCCCAGTCTGACTGGCCTTTTCGCTAAGCGTTTAAAGGGTAGCCAAGAGTCTAAGCTTCCTCCGTGCGGACAGCGAAGACTCTGATCAGACTGGGCGGATGCCCAGGCTGATCTGAGTCTGCGCTGGACGCAAAATCACTTTGTTTGTTTTATCGTGTTGCGGCTCAAATTCATTGCCCGCATTCGTAACATTTCTTTAATGGTCGACAGTTTAAATTTCATTGTTCTGACTTATTACACTAAAATGTAATCGTGAAACTACTATCAATCGCTGTTCTCGTGATAAAAGTTGAAAACAATACCAAGTAGAGGAGAGTCGGGTAATTTCAGACAGGGGGGGGGGGGGGTAAATTCGGACAGCCATTGCAAACAGTGAAAATCTAGATGAGACGGCTCATCATGAGCCGTGCCATCTGGATTTTCACTGTTTGGCCAGTTATTTTTGTTTAAGCTCTTACAAAACTGACATATAAAGGAAAGAATGTCACTGTCCGAATTTACCCGCTGTCCGAAATTACCCGACTCTCCCCTACTACCCCTGTTCTTTCACCACTATCACAAAGAGGAACAATTTTTGTGATTTCCTGTTTGCTTCCATGGACATGAAATCCTTTTTTTTCGGAAAATGGGATGTACTCTAAAATGTGGGAGCACAGCCTTGCCTTTAAGAGCAGAATCTGTCAGAGAGTAGTTCCCCCCCCCCCCCCCACCCCTTTCGCTCAGAAAAAATGGCTTAGGAAGGACGACTACATATAGGTTCTCCCCAAAACAAACATAAGACAGACTGCAGACTGATAGGCATATGTATGCGGTTTTAGGATCTATACACCGGTGGGAAACAGTTAAGCACCCCCAGTAAAAAATCATTTTTTCCCATTGAGCATCAAAGAAAGAAAAAAAAACAGATGTTGAAATTGACTTTGAATGAAATTCAAAAATCAAAACATCTAACATGTTTTGACTAGATTTGGGACGATCATTTGTCAAAATGATGATACCTTTTTTCTGGAATGGCAAGACGGTCCTATTTTATGCAGGAATTGAATTCGACACGCTTATTCACGGACTCATTGAGTTATATAACTTTTACAATCTTTAGACTTTATGTGCTTGCCAAATCAGTCACTTGTGGATATAAACAACCAATGAACCTGGAGCATCATAGTTAAACAAGCCACTTATTTTCGTTCAAAACATAGCGCACGCTTTCAATCAAATTTTTGACTGGTTTAGTTACAACTGATTTCCATTTACTTGGAAATCAAGAAGCAGTATATCAGGGCTTAATAATCACGAAATGAAAACTAGAGCTGTCGCCTGACAGCATAGCTCGCCTGAATTGGTGTTTGCCCATCACACAGTCGCTATGGTGGTGTGGATTGCTATGCATAAAACTTCAAGCAGGCGCGTCCATAATGAAAATACACTTACTTACAAAAGCTATCTCAGAAATAAGACTAAGAATAAAATTTACATAAAGAAAATCCACATGAAATTTCAAACTCAATGACCTTGAAGGGGGTGGGGGGGCAGGTTGTATCAAAACCCTTAACCATTAACTAACATCAGTCCAAGTATTAGTATCAACTGAGTCCATCGTGGCACTATGTAATTTCGTTGTTCATAAATACAAAACTTTAACCAAAAACTTTAGGACAAAATTCTGAGTCGATGACCTTGACTTCAAGGTCATCCAGTGGGGTGAATATATAGTGTTTTGTAAAAACTTAAAGAAGTGTCTAAAATCAGTTCAAGTGTAAACTAAATCTATGCCAAGCATTATGAATCAGTATGCAACTAGAAAACTTTAATAAAGACCCAGATTTCCTAAGTCCATGACCTTAACATCAAGGTCACTGAGCGGGGTTTGGGTAGTAGTCTGTAAAACTTTGGAATAATATCTAAAAACAGTGCAAATATCAAAAGAATCCATCTATGGGTACGTGAGATATGGGTCTTTAAAAACTTTAACCAAAACATCCAATCAATAAAAGGACACTTTTCTAAGTCCATAACCTTGACATCAAAGTCACTGAGGGGGGTGGGGGTAGTACCTTGGAAAACTTTGGATCAATATCTAACTACAGTGCAAGTATCAAAGCAATTCCTTCTATGGGTTAAGAATATATTGGGCTTTAAAAAACCTTAACCAAAACATCCATTCAAAAAAACTCCCCATTTTCTAAGTCCCTGAGTGGGGTGGGGTGGAGCCCTGTTAAACTTTGGACCAATATCAACTTACCGTGCAAGTATCAAAAGAATCCATCCATTGGTTAGGGAGATATAGGTCTTTAAAAAACTTTAACCAAAACATCCAATCCGGACTCCGACGCTGACGCTGACGCTGACGCCGACGCCAGGGTGGCAACAATAGCTATTCCTGAACTTTCGTTCAGGCGAGCTAATGAACGGTTCCGAAGTTATCAGTGAAATGTTGTGAAAACTTTAGATTAAACTGCTGCAACAATTATTAGGGGGGAGGGGGTTGCTTTACTTGTTTTCCAGATGTATATTATCCGGTGGTATATTTCGAACAGATACTCGTATTTCTGTGTCACACTTGAACCTCCCTATTATGAGTGGGAAGGAAACAAATTCCACTATGAGTGTGTTTGGCTGCACCTGCATTAACAAGGGACAATCAGCCATGAAGAGGAAACGAGTGGCAAAAGTTAAGAAGTTAAACTGGGGAAGTTGCTACCCCAGAAAGTGTACCTGTCCACCTAAACAAATATAGTGAATATGTGTTAATATTTTGCCGATCGCCTAGACGCTTCATCTGTCTCCAGCTGAACTTCTGCAAAAAAAAATTAAGTTTAATCGAGGCTTAATTATATTCTGGTATAGGCTTTGATTGGTTAAAGTTGTCACATAGTGTAAACACGCTGTTATGAATATGGTGTTTAAATGGTCTAAATATTTTCTTTAACCATGATTTGGCAGTTTTTAGATGTTTACTAGGTTTGAAATAAACAAGTTGTTTACATTGTACTTAGAACATTCTGGAAAATTGGGGAATTCTTAGAATGTTCCTGAAACAAAATGAATTGTCTGGAAAGTTCTGGAATTTGCTCCCCATTGTCAAAAGAATGTTGTGGAAGCTTCAGGAAACTTAGAGAACTTTCAAGATGTTTCGAGAATTTTCTAGAATGTCTAATTTTAGTAATGTAGAAAATAATAGAAATTTCTGTTGTAAACATTAAGAATCTTCTGGTATAAAATTATGTCAGAATTGAGAACTGTGTGGTAAAATCTATCTCTAATTAATTCCTGAATGTTCCTAGATAATATACTGCTCAAAATAAGTAAGGTATATTAAGACATATAAGGCAGCAGAAGTAAGGAAAGTAAGTAGATTAATTTTAAACTGTTATAATTCATAAAACAAATATTCATAGAGACCCTCAATATGAATATTAAAAGGATTAAGATTGTCACGTGACCTAAAGTAAATGGGAAGTAGACAAGGGGTCGACACCCAAATTTCACACGAATCCAGCGCAGCAATGACCAATGATTTTTATGCAAACTTTATTTAGACAGATGCCTAATGCCTCAATTAACAAGATACAGATACTTTTCCATGCGGTTTTGTCACAGGCGAAAATGATAGGCGAAAAAGATACCATTGTGTGGTGAATTGTCTCACGTATGGTAACATTTGTAATAGCCCTACACCTTAAATAACGCAATGAAGCCTACCAAATTGGGTGTTTTCAGTTTGGAAAATAATGAAGAATTTTATTAATCACAGAATCTGAGGGTCCAAAAGAATTTTTTTCGCCGATGTGAAATTGAGGTGTAGACCCCATAGTCCTTTATGTGCTGCTTTAGGTCACATGGCCTGCATTGACTGTTTCTGTTTTAGTTGAATATTGTTGCTTGAAAAGTGTTCTGCCAATATACCACAATAAACTAAACCAGCCATTGTTATTAATTTTTGTACTCGCTTCTATGTCACAATATCCCCTATTTTTAGTGAGCAGTATATATATAAAGAGCACGAATTTCATTTAGTCATCTTTGTGAACATTCACCAGTCTATATTTGAAAAAGTTTATACTAGAATTTAAATATATTGGATTACTTTGTGATTTTCATCTCTGGATTGACTCTTCAATTTGGAAATATTCTGACTTTGTCTTCTGGGATCAGAAACTGTGAAAGGACTTGTGTTTTAAATATTCTTAATATTCTGAGGGACATTCAGGATAAATTAAGGTATCGTAAATTACATATTTTCTTGATTAATTAATAACTGTTTTATTTTGATGTACATGTAAATAAATTTTTTTAAGTTTAAAAACAGGCTTGTTGCTGGTTTACTTCTATCTTTCTTGTTACCTCTGCCAGGTCGTAACAACGCGTTCATGTATCTACCATACTAATATCTCTAAACTTATCATAACTGTTTTACCATGAGTAATAAACATAACATAATAGAAATTGCAAGAACTTTAAAGTTGGTCAACTTTAAGCGAGATGGCGCCCATCTTCAAATTCGTAAATTATGTCAGACTTTGACTTTGTTTGAATAGAGAGTCTCAGACAGCTGTCTAAAGCATTTTTGATAATCAGAGACGTCTTCTGTCCGCTTAATATTTTCTTCCCTTTATTGTATCAGTTTTCTTACACTGAAAGTAAATTATTTCTCTTCTCTACAGTTTTAAGGAAAAGAATGATAAAAACATCTGTCAGTAATGTCATTCATTAAAATGCTGTGCATATATAAGTAGCTTCTATCTGTTTACGTGATGAATAACGCGATTTGTTTTAATTTGTAACTGCAGAAAAGAAAAAAATGCACAAAAAGAAAACAAACAATAAAAGTCAATAAAAATAAAGTAAAAAATAACAATGAAAATCGTACGAAAAATAGTGAATTACTAAAAAAAATAATAACAATTATTTTATTAAATTGAATTAAACATTTGTAGGGGTGATGGATCGGACGTGGCCGGATCCAATGTAGGTGCTGAATTCCCAGTCCCTATAGGCTTGAGTCTCAGCACATGTCCCTCATTAACAAACACGTTTGATCCCTGTATTTAAATGTTTAAAGTTCACATTCTTAGCATTTATTCACGCAATTACTTTACAATTATAGGAGCCAAAGTTTATTATTTTTCACCTACCTTGATGTGAGCCTTCGTGACTTGCTTGAATATGTGTGTTAATACAAGTAATTCACACCAGAATGTGTTATTTAATATCACCAGCTATTATTTCATTACAGTACAAGAATATGGCTGCCATCCTCACTACTATTAAGCTTACAGCGCAAAAAAAATGCAGAAGAACAAAATTTAGGCTGCAAAGTTTAAAAAAAAAGTTGTCCAAGATATATCATGTTGATAATTTAATGATTTGAAGTTAAAATGTGTTAACCCTTAAAGCGTCAAATATTAAAATTGTTAAATTGGCAAACAGTGTAGATCCAGATGAGGCGGCTCATAACGAGCCACCTCATCTGAATCTACACTGTTTGCTTTCTAGAGTTCGAATTCACAATATGATATCGCTTGGATGAATCTTTTTTTTGAAATTCTGCAGACGTAAATTTTGTCGTCTGTTTTTTGGCGCATTAAGGTTTAATCCAGTTGAGGTAGCTCATCTGAATCTACGATTTTTGCAAAGTCAATATAGGCCACGAGCCACATATGGTTTACCTCCCCCCGCCCCCAGGGGGAGTTTTGACGACCATTATTTCCTCAAAGCCCACTGTATTAAAAGTATTTTGCAGCATGTTAGACCTCTGGCGGTTGGGGTGTTATGCTGTAACAGCGTGTTAAAAACGTTACCCATCAAAAAAGTAAATAAATTATAAGAATATTGAAACTCACAAAAGTATAGAGGTTACATTCAAATGTTTAAAATTATGATATATTCAAATAGAACCATCCAGTAGCTACAAGTTATGATGTTTGGAATATTATTTTAGCTTACATGGCGTTAAATACGTGACATTTTTCTTTACAATCCATTATATTTGCTATTTCAACCCAAAACACTTTCTTTTTGTAATTTTTCCTGTCCATATTTGCCATTATGTTTGTTATACTTAAAACGCATAATTCCTGCCCTACTCAGTTCAGCAAAAATTAAAATCCTATCTTTCATACATCAAGCGAAATACGCCGTTGAACATAGTACCCCACTTACAAAATATTAAATTTCTCAATTATCAATACCAGGTCACAAGTCAAATATGGTTTACCTTCCCTCCACCTTCCATAGGGGTAGTTTTGTAGACCATGATTCTTTTAAATCCCAGTGTCTTTCAAGTAGTTTGCAGCTTGTTGGCCCCCAAACGATGGGGACATTGCGCTGTAACAGCGTGTTATCAACGTTACCTTTTAAAAACCTAAATACAACATAAAAATAATGAAACTTACAAACTTTATATGTTTGAAATAATAATATGTCCGAATAGCACAATCCAGAAGCTACAATTTATGATGTTTGAAAGATTATTTTAACTTATACGGCGTTACATACGTGACATTTTACTTCACACTCCGTTGAAGTTGCTATTTCCATCCAAAATACGTTTTTCTTGTATCATTTCCTTTCCGATTTCGACCTTATATTTGTTATTGTCTTGAAGGCAATTTATTTACCTTTTCAAATTAGCAGATATTAATATCATTTTTAATACGGGGAAATAGAATGGAAAACAAAGTACCCACCTACAAACTATTTCTTATGCCGTATAATTCGAATGCTTGAATTACGATATGGGAATTTTAACAACTGTAAATTGAAAGTTAATAATGATTTTGTAACCTATCAAAACGGGATTTTTCTCATAAGCTGGGATCTAATCTTCTTCAACTGATTCGTTTTCATACACCTCGTCCACCATGTTTGTAGATTCAACTCATTCATCAGTACTATCGTCATCTTGATTATCATCTTCAAGCAGACTCTGATTGCACAGTATGTCAACCAGCTGATCAAGTACAATTAAATTTCCCTTTACCCAGTCATATTCAATTTGATAAACGTTTAGTTTCCAGCCACTCTCTTTAATGTCTGGCAGGTCTGGATTATTTTCATGAGCGTGTACCCATATGAACACTTGATAATTGACTCTCCTTATGTGCATCTCAAGTGCCGAGCACCATTGTGGAAGTTAACTCATATCCATTCCATTTGAAACATTCAGTACATAACTTCGACCTTGGTACTTTTTCAAAAACGTATCGTACCGTAACGTATTGATGTTTCTGTAAGTTGTGTCCCCATATACATGTATTGCACAAGTAAATGCTTCCATGTCACTGATAAGTATTTCGGAACACTGTCGATCTTGGCCTACTCTACACAGAATGGGGATATACTCGGGTTTTCTTTCAACCAGTTTAAGTGGAGCAATCTTTCCTCGGCGGACAAATGCACTGCTAGTGTCACAGCCAGTAAAACAGTGTAGAGTCGGTACGACAGAGCAAATATCTTCACCTTTGTTCTCGTGAATGTCAATGACACTAAGAAGACGTCTTTTATTGCCTGTGCCAGTGTTAAATAAAGCCCTTTTCTTAATTTCATTGCAATACTTTGCAAGCAGCACTACCACATCTGTGTCTGGTGACCGAACAATAATAGTGCCCGTTTGAGGTAATGCTCTACTTACATTTAGGCAGTGAAGTATGATTCTTGTATCTGCTTCCTCTTGAGAAGAAAACAAGCTTTCTTCCGGATAGGCAGATACCACCGTACCGTCTTCGCTTGTTAAGTTATACACTTTTTAACCAAACACATAGTAGATATTTATTATCCACTAAACTTGGCAGCATACCTTTCGGTTTTCGATTGCTCCAGTAATAATTCAATGAGCTGCGTCTTGTTTTTGTCATTGCTCATGAAGTTTGACCAGTCATGTGGGAGGGGGTCTTCGTCATTGCACCAGAAAGAAGAAATGTAGGCGCCATTCCTCTCCTCGCTCGTTCGTAAAACTTTATTGACTGTGGTTTGTATGTGTCTGTAATAAAGTCAACACGTTGTGATTTTGGCAGTTTGTCGAAAACATGTTCTACCAGCTCCTGAAATGTATCTGGCTTCGGCTTAAAACTTTGCAACATTGCATTTCCATCAATGATATGAACAGCATCAGATGGCCTTTCTAATGTCGGTTCGATGCTTGATTCCAAGTTATGGAGGAGTGTAGACTTGTCAGTCATGGTGGGCATGCCGTCAGCTGTGGCCAGAGGCCAAGGCACAGATCCCAGAGGGAACGACAGCGTTAGCTCTAGGTCAACGTCATGTTCAACAGAAAGAAGTACTAGTTGAGCAAAGACATTTCTTTCAGCTCTTAATTGACTTATTTTATTTTGCGAACTGGTCAACTTCTTGTGACTTCACTGGCTGCGCGAGTTTTCAAATTGTTGCGCTTGATAGACTCATGAAAGCCCACGGACCTTTCAACGCGTCTCGATTTGATGAAGTCTTCCATCGCTTTTTTGCCGATGTCTTGAGCATGGAGTAAGTCGTTTGCCTTATTGGGCTTGGCAGGAACACCAGAAGACAAGCAATATAATTCGTCTGTATTGACATCGGGGCTGAACGGGTTAGGAAAACCAGATATTGCCTCAATTACACGTTTGACATCACGTTCAGTGTTTTGAATTTGTGACGCTCGCAAATCTTTATGCATTGATAATTCATCAGTGCTCATTCCAGTGCGTTGTAGTGAGGCCTCAACATATTGAGCTCGAAGATGTCGAGTTATGCACCACCTGTAGTAGGCTGCGTAGTTCCTGCTGAAGAAAATTACGCCTCCCTGTGATTTGGCATGACGGTTTATGGTTTGTTCTATCGTGATGTCAACAGCATTCCTTGAACGTGGAACAGTTGACCGTGACACACTGAAACCATTCTTTTCAAGCAACTCCTTGCATCCACGATGCATCCACGACTACGTAGTCTGGCCCATGTTCCTTCTTATGAATGTATTCTCTGCTCTTGAAGGAACTCTTTCAGATTTTAATTCGACAGATTCATCAGTGTCATCAAGTAAACAGGTACATACCTTGCATAGTTGCTGTGATCGTAAGCAAAGAACATTGGGCACAAGGTATACAGAGTTGCTATGTGAAGCTGAAGATCATTTTCTTTTGTTGCTCTTATAAGAGTAAGTATTTTCTTTATACTGCCCATGTACTGCATCCAGAACTGTGCAGTTTTACCATGAATGCCATTTAGCACTTCTATTGTGAAGCCATGGTACCTCTGAAAGTAATTTTGAATTCTTTAGCGTCTTCAACTTTGCTGACACTTTCTTTACAGGGGTTGTCAATGAGATTCATCAGCGTGTTTTTTTCGACAGTAACTGATTTAGTGGGTACTTTTCTGCAAATTGCATCACAGCAGGCTTTGAAGAGCTTCAAAAACCAACATGTGCACTATCAGAGCTCTGTTAAAGTATTTCCATTCAGCTCTC
This sequence comes from Ctena decussata, assembly GCA_963989385.1. NCBI lineage: Eukaryota > Metazoa > Mollusca > Bivalvia > Lucinida > Lucinidae > Ctena > Ctena decussata. Next base: position 38,208,853 of record OZ022515.1, read on the forward strand.
TGTTAAGGGACCCACTCGCACAAATGCCAGACTCTAGTACAACTTCAGACAGCCCACTACCCTTCATCATCTTGCCAAGCGTTCCAAATAATGAACAAATGGTGTGGAAAATGCCCATTCTTACTACAGTATAACGTTGTTGAACTGAACCGAATATTGCCAAAACAGGGCAAACGTTTTTTTGGCAACAGCCAAGTCGAACGTTACAATTGCGTGCTCTTGACCAACCTCTCGACTTGCAGCAAGAGACTGTTCCAAAATATACTGAACGGTTGAGTTGTCATTGATGGACTCACTAAGTGGGGCCATATATTCAACTGTGGAGATAGTGGTCGCCTGTTCTGAAGATGTTTGGGATAACCATCCAGCCCAAGAGGGAACTTTCTGAGTTTCCATGAAACCACCTACCTCCCGACAAATAAGCCATGTGAAATTTCTCAAATTCAGATGTTTCAAAACTGTAATTTATCGTGCTTACCTGAATGTCCAGCTTTGGTTCAACCTTTGGCTTTGCATAACAAGGTCTAATTTCTACCTCAGTAGGTTTCACAGTCCTCTCTCTTAGCCTTGGAACAGTGTCCGTTTCAGTTAAAACTGACTGTTTGTCTGGAATCAGCAGCTCCTGTATCACAATGCCATGTGTAGAATGAGTGGTTCCAGAACCTGACGGGGTCTCTTTGTCTAAATCTAAATTGTCATAGCACATGTGAAGCACAGCATTATTGTCTCTCGATATACGTCGTGGCAGGACTGAAACGATTTAAAATGGTTATAACTTCGGCACTGCCTGTGAGGTGCCTTACTGTGATAGGTAGTGTTATGTGTTTGGGCATTACCCAGTCACCATTAGTAACAGCATAGCAAATATCCTCTGCAAAAGACATAGCATACCGCTGAGACATCCCGCTTGCTAGTTTGGCAGGCTTCCCTTGGCAGGCTTCCCGGTGATCAGAAATGTGAAAAAGTTAGTAGATGTCTGGAGGCCGTCTTGCTCCAGAAAGCAACAAAGCTGCAGATGGAGGCCATGGCACTGGTTCACTCTCTAGTCTGCTTTCGTTTATAATTCCTCTGATAATCATTGCGGTTTCTATCAGACGCCTTTCGTCAGAAGCGGCTAATTCATATGCTGCTTCAACAGCCTCTCCTTCAATGTCAGCTGCATATACTAACTCAGCCTTTTTGCGTGGCTGCCAAAAGGATAACTTATTCCCAAAATGCTTACATAGCTTGTCTTTCAATTTGTATGTCTTATATCCTTCGTTGTGGAATCTAGGGTGCTTTTTAAGAAGGAATGACAGATATCTTTCTCGTATCAAAGACAGCCTTTCAACCTTACCTTCAACCAGAATGTTTTCTAGTATACAATTGCAAATGAACTCAAATGCATCATTATGTGCTGTCTGAGACTGTGCACTTTCTGTATCCGCGTGACTTGCATGCCTTGTGGTGCTTCTTGTATAACTTCTACGACAATGCTCATGATAGCGAGCCTCTCTGGCTCTCAGATCCTTGTCTCGCACTTTGCGTAGAATTTCCTCTTCATCCTTGTCCAAGGCAGCAGATTTAATTGATGCTTCTGCTATTTCCATTCGGCAAGTAACCAAGGAGTACTTCACACCTTTGACTTTAATGGCCTCTTTGTTGCAAAACAAACACTTGTCTGAGGGAAACAACACACTGGTCGAAGCAGCCGAAGAACGCCTACTCCTTTTGGACGTACTGGGTAACTCATCATCTACAACAGTAGAAGTAAGCTTCCGTTTGGCAGCCTTCGGAACAAGAGTAAAAAGCTGATAACATCGTCTATGATATCCTTGAACGGTTGAGTCAAGCTCATCTGGTATGTTATTGGAAATTTGTGAGAACTTATGCTCATCATCAGACACCCTGAGCCTCTATGTAGCCGTTTCCTGAAGTTTGCACAAGCTTTCTTGCGTAAGGGGCGTTGTGCTTTCATTAACCGTGCTAGGAAAATGTATAACGCAAAGCCTCCCAGCGCCATCTTTAGAACCCGACTGTTTCTTGTCCTGCTTTGACTTCAAAGCCACTGGCAGTTCCATTATAGGTCAGATATGTTATGTGTGTTGAAAGAGTAAACAAAGCAAATGTAGGCTTTGAAATTAGCGAAGCGATGCGACATACGTCTATCCACTTGCCGGACTTTTCATGAAAGTCAGACCCTGCGAGTGTAAACACACCGCAACGAATCCTTTTTAATCTATTGTTTTAGTAAGGAGATTGTGATCTTCTGATCCCCACAGAGATTGAATACGCGCCTTAAACCAAAATGCAAATACAGTCAAATGATTTTCGACATTGTTTGTCTCATAAGACCGAAAATAAATGGAAAAAAGAACAGGCGAGTAAAAGGGTACGCACAACCATCCGTGCAGCCCGTGCTGTTAGCGCAGCAGGTACGGGTCATCCTAAACACACACTCTCTCACTCTTCCTCTCTCTCTCTCTCTCTCTGTATGTGTGTCTGTGTGTGGAAAATACACAAATAAAATAACTATCTGAATAGAATTCGTTACTGTTGCTTTACGAAACACAGGTAAAAGATATTTGAATTTCTTTTATTTATTCATTTATTTATTTACTTATTTGGGGTGTCTCTTAGCTTGTTCGAGATTATTTTTCAACGATTTAGTCTCAGCAGGGTATATTTAAAGGCGTTATTTAATGTGATTGCTCATGATATTATATGTATCTAGATATAGGAGACCAAACGTCAAATAAAACGTCAAAATGACGCTAGCAACGCTCTAAGGGTCTGTCAAAATATTTACTACAATGTCAAAAACCTTAAACCAGCAATGTATTTGCCAACAGACAATATTCAGCATCATTTAAGGCGAAAACATTCATCTGAGTATCAGTGTGTATTTTCTATCATAACCTAAATTTACATGTTTGGGTTGTGTAATTGACGTTGACGTTATACGTTAACGCCCCAGTGGAGACTTGCAGTCATTGATATTTATATCTCACTGCTACCATTCACTGCTAGTCACTGCTGACGAATTTCGATCTTGCAAGTAACTGCAAGCAACTTCTACCAAATCTCAGTGCTACCACTGCTTGACAGTGCAGCCAGTAACCTCTAAGCAATGATTACAACTCTCGATGCTGCCATCCACTGATTGACACTGCTAACAAATCTCATGCTGTCAGTCACTGCTACCGACTGCTAAATATTCTCATGCTGCCACTCATTGTTTCCCACTGCTGAACATTCTCATGCTGCCAGTCACTGTTTCCCACTGCTAAACATTCACATACTGCCAATCACTGCTACCCACTACTAAACATTCTCATGCTGCCAGTCACTGCTTCCCACTGCTAAACATTCACATACTGCCAATCACTGCTTCCCACTGCTAAACATTCTCATGTTGCCAGTCACTGCTTCCGACTGTTAAACATTATCATGCTGCATGTCCCTGCTACCCACGGCTAAACATTCTGAAGCTGCAAGTCACTGCCTCCCACTGCTAAACATTCACATACTGCCACTCACTGCTTCCCACTGCTTAACAGCCTCAGGCTGTCAGTCACTGCTTCCCACGGCTAAACATTCTCATGCTGCATATCCCTGCTAACCACAGCTAAACATTTTCAAGCTGCCAGTCACTGCCACCAACTGCTAAACATTCTCAAGCTGCCAGTCACTGCTTCCCACTGCTAAACATTCACATGCTCCACTTACTGCTTCCCCTCGCTAAACATTTTCATGCTGCTACTCACTTCTTCCCACTGCTTAACACTTTCATGCTGCCAGACACTGCAACTCACTTCTAAACATTCTCATGCTGCCACTCACTGTTTCCCACTGCTAAACATTCTCATGCTGCCACTCACTTCTACCCACCGTCAACATCCTCATGCTGCCACTTACTGCTTCCACTGCTAAACATTTTTATGCTGTCAGTCACTAACCCACTGATAAAAAATCTCATGCTGCCTTTCGCTGCTACTACTGCTTAACATTCTCATGCTGCAACTCATTTCTTGCCACTGTTTAACATTCTCAAGCTGCCAGTCACTGCTACAAACTGCTAAACATTCGCATGCTGCTTCGCACTTCTTCTCACTGCCAAACGTTCTCATGCTGCCAGTCCCTGCTTCCCATGCTAAACATTCTTATGCTGCCAGTCACTGTTACCCACTGATAAAAAATCTCATGCTGCCGTTCGCTGCTTCTCACTGCTAAACATTATCATGCTGCCACTCATTTCTTCAAACTGCTAAACATTCTCATGCTGCCAGTCACTGCTACCCACTGATAAAAAATCTCATGCTGCCGTTCGCTGCTTCTCACTGCTAAACATTCTCATGCTGCCACTCACTTCTTCCCACTGCTTAACTTTCCCATGCTGCCAGTCACTGCTTCCCACTGTTAAACATTTTTATGCTGCCACTCACTTCTACCCACTGCTCAACATTCGCATGCTGCAAGTCACTGCTATCCAATGCTAAACGTTCTCATGCTGCCATTTAATGCTACCCACTGCTTAACAATTTCATGCTTCGATTCACTGCTTTCCACTGCTAAACATTCTCAGGCTGCCATTCACTGCTACCCACCGCTAAACATTATCATGCTGCCAGTCACTGCTACCCACCGCTAAACATTATCATGCTGCCACTCACTGCTTCCCACTGCTGAACATTCTCATGGTGCTTGTCACTGTTACCCACTGCTGACAGCTCTCAATGCTGCTCAATGCTAGTCACTGCTAACGATTTTCAATGCTATCTGTCGCTGCTAGGAGTTCGGTCTTTGGCAATATTGCATTATGTGGTCCGTCGAACCTCGTGGCGACAGTTTTGACAATTTTCTGTCAAAGGCATAAAATGATTACACAATGTTACCTGTAATTGCTTGTCAGTACCGTAACAAACCTCGCCGCTGGTGGCAAGCAGAGACTGGTAGCATTGAAATTTTCCACTGCTATATGTTACTCTGGACAGTGACTATTGGTAGTGGGAAGTAATTTTCAATGGCTGTTTATTGATAACTTCATTCTTTTATTATAAATGGGAGGCTCGTCTCTTAAAAAGTATAGGAATCTCGACAAGTGTACTAGAAACAGGAATATAAATCTGAATCCGGATACTCTTGTGTCGTTTTGTCATTCTGGATATAGTTTTATTATGCTAAAATATCCTCTCCGAAGCCGAAAGGTACTTATTAGGCTATGCAAATATACAGGTAAATCGACTTAGGTAAGGCGTTTTGTAATATTTAAGATTTAGATCAGCTCTAACAGTGAATTGTTGAGAAATAATTCACTGTTTGGAGGTCAGTTGTGAAGTAGATTATATCACGAGCGCGAAGCGCGAGTGATATATCTACTTACAACGGACCGAGTGAAGTAGATCATATCACGAGCGCGAAGCGCGAGTGATATATCTACTTACAACGGGCCGACAAACAGTGAATAATTACTCAACAATTCACTGCTAGAGCTGAACTATTTCGATTCTAACACTCAAAAACGCAGAAAAACTATTTTTTCATTCAAACTCTCCCAACCGTTCTGCCAGCGCGTTCATGCTCCCGCCAATATTTTAACTGTATCTAAGACAAATGTACGTTTTAATGGCGATTTTAGAAAGAAAAAGAGACGTTACACCGTCTAAAAGGCCACAAAATTACGTCAGTAGTTGCAGTGACGTCAGCAATTAGACTCACGCGCTCCAAAACAGTGAATTGTTGCAGAATAAAACACGGTAGCTTTCCATTGCTTCTATAGGCGCACTGTGTTAGAATCCTGTATTAAGCGTAAACAGTTTTGCTTTATAATCATGACAGCGTGAATTCAGGGATAGCTATCTTTATGTACATGAATCGTATGATTTTCTATCGTATATTATTACAATTCAAATATATAAAAGGCTAGATTATGATTGGGAAGAGCAGGCCTTCGCATGCATAATCACTAGCCATGATCTCTAAGGACTTTAGTGCCCCATAAATTGCAATAAAACAATTTGCAAACCATTATATTATACAGCAAAGTTTAATCGCAAGTTTGTGAAAGACTAAAGCGACGCGCATGTGTTTAGCTGATGAAATTTATTACGACTCTGATAAAACTGCCCATGGATGGAGAAGCACACTCAATTTGTGCCACAAAGTCACATACCAAAATGTACACTTCTATTACGTTGAATTTTTAAGAGGGATGGATGCATTTGCAGGGAGTGGGTGTGTGTTTCAATACAGTTATCCCCATTCTATTGCACTTTTATATATTTTCACCTTTCATGGTGTACTAATTTCTATACAAAGCAAGCCAATGAGAAGAGACGTTTCATAATGACGTTGGGTTTGCGACAGTATATCGCAGGATATACTTTTTGACGTCATCCAATCACACGTCTCGTTATTTCGTAAGTGCATTAGAATAACAAATCATTGCATGCAAAGGATGGCTATTTTCATTGAATACACTTAACTATGGTCATTTGTGCACGTACACGACTGAAACCATACACGATTTTTATTTTCTATCCCAACTTAGTAACCTGTATTGAAACTTAATTCTGTGTAAATGAACACATTTAAATGATCAAGGGGCATCAGTTTACTAATATGTAAATGTACACATCAACATGTACTCAATTTAAGACAGGTATATTCGATCATAATGCATGAACTTTAAGTATCGGTGACATGTTTATAGCTTGTTTTACCTGGACCGTAAAAAAGATTTTCTTTTTTTTTCTGTGTAGTATTTGAATACTTTTGAGTAAACCTATGTATCTTCCTTTTATGTGTTTTTATGGCAATTTAGAAAAAAAACATCATCAAAAGTAAAATTTTGAGCCGCGACACGACAAAACCAACAAAGTGGCATGGGTGCCCAGCGCAGACTCAGATCAGCCTGGGCATCCGCTGGGCACCCCTGAACATCTTTGCTGTGCGCTTAAAGGATAGATAAGTGCCTAAGCTACCTCCATGCCGACAGTGAAGACTCTGATTAGACTGGGCGGGTGCCAAGGTTGACCTGAGTCTTCGCTGGGCAAACATGCCACTTTGTTGGTTTTCTCTTGACATGGCTCAAAAGTTTAACAACATTTAAGGTCTCTCTCCGGTATGAATTACTGTATTACTATTTCGTCATAAGTACAAAACTGCAATAACTGTGATATTATGTTTCTAGATTAACTGGTAAAGTCGCTATGGCATGAGTCAGTAGGCTCTGACCACGTAAGCAGTCATTTGAGACGTAAGGCGCGTCGTGACAAAACATATCTTAAGAGAAATATAAAATTAACTGAACTTTAATACTGTTGTCAATGATATGCGATACTCGTTGTACAATATTTGTATACATGTTTATATATTTCGATTGTGTAACTATATAAGAAGAATGACTTTCAATTTTAGTTCGGCTAATTCTGACAGAAGATTCTAACATGAACACTGTCACACTATGGATTCTGATTGTTGGATTGTCTGTGCAGGTACTGTTCAGGCCCGGATCCAGACCACCATGTACTGGTGGGGCTCTGGAAAACTGGTGGGGCTGGGAGGTGCCGAGATGTATGTGTATGGGGGGGGATGGGAGGTTTAATTTATATGTCATAATCAAGGCTCAATTTGATGAGAATTTTTGATAATGTCTTTGCTGCCATGAAATATATGTTGTGATGTCTCATTAGAATCGCCTCGGCGAGGCGATTCTAATGAGATATCGCAACATAAATTTTACTCTAGTCACAAGGATAAATTATCTCAAACTGTCTTCAGATATCATTATTATCTGGAGGCCTATATAATTTTAATAACACAGAGGCTCAGATGGCGGGGCTGAAGTCCCAAAACCCACCTCTGGATCCGGGGCTGATGTTGATTATAAGTAAGCAAACAAACGTGATTACGACGCCGTTTCTTGTACGGTATATGGAGAAAATGTTAGCGCCATGTTTAAAATTCTGTGCCGACATTATGATAGTGGTCCTAAAAGAATCAATGGAAAGTTTTCGTGTTTACTTTTGAAACAATTCTCTGTTTAAAGAGCGCTGAGTTTTATTGTTGACGTAATTAGTAATGACTGATGTACTTTGTGACGTTTTTATTACGTTCCTTGGCGTTAGACGGTGTAACGTCATTATTCTCTCTAAACCGGCCATACATGTACAAAGATACAATTATCCGTACAGTATAAGCTTTCTAAACTTATTTTCGACCTGATGGCCACGGCCGAAACATGGCATGGCTTTCAATTACCGGAATTTTATTTTCACTGACTTTTTCATCGGATACTATATAGGGCGGGTATATTATAATAGGCATGTGAAGCTTACTACTCGCTAGCGTCTGATGACAGTTCTTTTATTGGAGTCATGTCTGTATATCTAAATATTTCGGATTTGTCGATGTTTTTAAGGATTATGTGAGTTGGACTTACGATTTTGGTACTTTGACAGTTCTTCTTTAACCCTTAATGCGCCAAAATGCAGACGACAATATTTACGTCTGCAGAATTTCAAAAAATGTTTCATCCAAGCGACATCACATTGAGAAGTCGAACACTAGAGGACAAACAGTGTAGATTCAGATGAGGTGGCTCATGATGAGCCACCTCATCTGGATCTACACTGTTTGCATTTTTTTTTTTGGCGCTTTAAGGGTTAAGAATACTGGCAGGACCATACACGCGCTGATTGGACGACTAGGAGAATTTTTTTGAATTGAAAGAATACTTTCTCAGCGCTTTTTGAGTGTTTGTGATCAGCTCTTGTATCAAATGGTTCAGTAATACTTCACTGTTTATTTTTCATGGGTATGATGTGCGGATAGAAAAAATCGGTCCACTACGAAATCTAGATGCTTTCAGGCGTGTAGTTCTGTCTACTTATGACTTTACTACATTTCCGGTGTTGTCACACAAATTATCTAAAGGTTAATTCAAATAAAAAAATAACAATATCACAAAGTTCACCAAGATAACTAAAGATTAACTGAGAGAAAGTTATACATTACTAATCAGAACTTTTTACTAATCAGAACTTTTTTATCTTCACTGCAGCTGGTGCTGTGCCGCGTCGCTGCCGCAAACCGTCTCCCCGTACATCATCATAGTGCAGATTATGTCTCCTGGTTCGTTGGGATGATTGAGCTTATTGAGAGTATTTTTGAAAATAAAGTTCTCCTTGAGCCGGTACTAAGCGGCGAGACTAATGATTCACATGGCATTACTGGTCTCGAACAGACCCAGTAATACTGAACCTGCTATTTTCGTTTCTTTTGTGCTTTCATCGCTTCTAGTTCAGAATTTAATTATCTTTGTTGTTGTAGCAGGTGTTGTGCCGTGCGGCGGCAAACCGTCTCCCGTACATCGTCATAGTGCAAATTATATATTCGGGCTCTTTGGGATCATTTACTTCATTTAGAATAATTTGAAAATATAGTTCTGCTATATCCATTGCTAGGGGCGTGGCTAGTGTCGTACATATCATTGGTCGTCATGAGCAGATTCAATTAAATCGAGTCTATTTTCGTTTGTTTGGCGTATTCCTTGCTTTCAAAAGACCTTACCATGCAGAACTTATTTTTAACAAGGGAAACTGTCTTTATCTTGCTTCTAATTACGATTTCGAAAAATTATAAATATAAAACGTCATGGAACTGTCAAAACGTGTATGAAGCTCGATAACATATGAGCCGCGACAAGAGAAAACCAACCAAGTGGCATGTGCACCCAGCGAAGATTCAGATCAGCCTGGGCAGCAGAGCCTTTCCTTTGCGCTTAAAGGGTAGCAAAGAGTCTTAGCTAGCTCCATGCGGACGGAAAATACTCTGATCAGACTGGGCGGGTGCCCAGGCTGATCTGAGTATTCGCTGAACGCACATGCCGCTGTGTTGGTTTTCTCGTGTCGCAGCTCATACACGTGAAATTGTGCACTTACTCAGGTAATTTTGTATAAAGATGGGTTCAAATTGTGCTACTGCTGTCACAGACTTGTTTGTATTTATGAATTATAATTTGATTTTTCAGCGTTCATCGTGTGATGAAGCCAGTGGGCGGAGCTAAAATTCCATGAAGCGCGAAGCGCTTCTTGTAGAATTTTAGCTACGACCACTGGCTTCATCACACGATGAACGCTGGGAAATCAAATTTTTATTCTTATATTTACACTTTATTTGTGAACCTCTCTGTGCCGTTTTCGTGGTAATTTGGTGTTGAAAAGGCAAAATATGGGACGAAGAAAAGTATGTTATGACGTGTTCGGCCATGACGTTAAACAGCCGTCGCCCTGACGTGGCGTCAATCGAACGTTACAAGAACCACTCAAGACGTTTGTTTACATACGACGTCGGTTGACGACAACGTCACATGGTCAATTGTCCTTCTTCGGTGTATGAAGCCAGTTGCTCTAATGGGTCCACCAATGGGAAGTCAGTGGCAAGAGTAAATATTTTGTTATGAAAGATACATTATGTTTTCTGTTCTAACGAAAGCCAATCAGATGGCGCTGAACCTTACAACTACTCAATATTCAGACGACGTATTGCACACCTTTTATAGAACATTTCTCTTTCCAAATATATATGTAACTGATGTCCAAGGAAACGAAATTACGGACCATCGTTCTCCTTTTCTAATTGTAGAGGGGATGGACAGACATACTCGGTACCAGAAGTGTGCAGCCACTGGTTTATTCCGTTGAGCATTCCGGGGAATATCGTTTTGAGAATTAGACAAAGATAAAAAAAAATCGCACTGAGTGCATGCTGAATACACATCGCGTGATTACGTGAAAGTTTTCCGCAATATCATGCTAGCTTGGCTTTCTGGCTTTCTTTACACCAATTCGAAAGGTCATCTTCTCAGGTCAAGGTCACCTCTTATGTCTGCTCCAAGAAAGCTCCTTGTATTATTGATGTTAACTCCTGATCGGAAGAGCTTCCTTACCAAGATGATGTCAACGCGCCGGTGTGGCCTAACGGAGAAAAGCGCCGACTCTTACACATTACGTCTCTCGTCGGTTCGAGCCTCGGTCGGCGCACGTTTGAGAAACCTGAATTCTGTTTACGGAAGGAAGGTCAGACGATTGTCTCCGGAAGCTCCGTTTTTCACCCACCTATGCGCAATGATCAGCACTACTTAAGTGAAATGTTTGTAAGGGCGGCACTACCCATATATCAAAATTATCGCCAATATGTAAATCAGTCTTCTAAAATTCAGCTACAAATTGGGATTTTCTCTTCCAAAACAAGCTCCATGATCTAGATTCGTCTTACAAGACGGATATAAATATTTGAGAATTGTTTTGGAAGGGAAAATCCCGTTTTATAAGCGATTTTTATGCACTTGCCGCAAAGTCCACCTATTAGCAGGGGTGTGATAACATAATGTAATATCAAGTCTCTTTTGAACTGCGCTTGCGCGAATGATATCAGGCAATCCCTTTGGATCGATCACTGAAGACGTTTGGTTACATACTGACCTTACCCATAATAACAAAGTTCAATCATCGGACGTCACCGACGTAAAACTCTTCTAATGATGCACAATAAATAGAAAACCATGTAAGAAGTTTATTAGGCTAGACCAGAAACGCCTCGGAATGGCTCGGCAAGCCTCGCCATTCCTATGCTGTTTCCTTTCTAGCCTGATAAACTTGATGTCAAAAGACGTTAACATGGTATTCTCTATAAATACGGTATCTCTCTTTATAGACTTGCGAGTCGACGTCGTCGGGTGCCCGCTCAAGAGGACCAGCGATCGCAGCACTTGCCAGAGAACATATCGGGTCCACAGACTACCCCTATACTGATAACCTCTGGGACTGGATGCTTGGGGATTCATATCGGGGTCACCTCTTTGTCTCTGATGTATTACAGACTATGGGAGTGCGCGTGCCCATCAGGTTTGTTTTCTACTAGAGGGCAAGTTCGGCATAATTACTTGGGTAAACCCGAGCAACACTGCAGCCGATGTTGTGCCGTGTGGTGACCGTGGAACCTCGTCTCCTCGTACATCATCCAATAGTGCAGATTAATATTATTATTTTTATTGCTTTTTTTTTCGTTCGAAATCTAAGGATATATTCTGAGAACTCGGAATTGTTTTTATTGATTTAGACTCATATTCTATATCACCGCTATTTATTTATTTGGACCCCATCTTGATACTAATGTTTGAATTGACTGCCATATTCAAATCAAGAAATTCCTGTATTTCTGATCTGGCTTTCATCCCAGAGTTTGACAGAGCTAATCATGCGGCTTAATCAGCCGAAACACTTCACAGTATGGCCCATGTTTCTTCTTTCGAATGTGTTCTCTGCTCTTGATGTTTAATTCCACCGTAAACTAGTTCAATTTATCATATGACGTCGCTTCTGAGAGTGTAATAAAGCCATGCATTAAAAACGATAATGCACTAGTGGATTAAATATGCAAATTACGTCGTAACGTTATGCGTTGACGTCCATAAAAACGTTGCGTTTTCTAATGGCGAAATCGTAACGTTTTAGTGCAAAATTTGCTCCTAAAATGCAATTTTAGTGTCATATGATAAATAGAATCTTGCATTCATGCTCCTGTATTATTGAATTTATTTAAACTCGTTGGGAAAAACCGATAATATGCTCGGCAAAGTCTCGCATCTTATCTTTTTCCCAAATCGTTTAATAAATTCAGTAATACATGATCACTCATGTAAGATCCTCTATATCTTGGTATTCCTCAGACTACTCCAAGATATGCAGAATACGTATTTTCGAGTAGGAGATGAATACCTTGGCAATACCTAGGTATACTTTTGGCTTTTCGAAGATATACTGTTCACAAAAAGTAGGGGATATAAAGCTCTTAAAAATTGTATAAAGTTGAAAAACATATCAAATCCGTCTGAAAAGGCAAGTGTCCACCAGACAAATATTCGATAAGACATTCTGCGTTACAATTTTGATGGTATATCCTGTCACGTGATCTGTGTGCAATTCGTTTTAGACAGGGGATCGACACCCAAGTTTCACACGAATCTGGTATTGCGACAGATCCTGTTCAGATTACAACCTGTTCACAGAAACCCATCTCCATGATTCAGTTAACAAGCTGAAAATTGATTTTTACACACCGGTTCATCAAAATAAAGAGTGCATGCCATAAACTTCTGTTTTTTTTGTTTTTTTTCGGTGACTCGATGTACCTGTTTGATTTTTATTTCTGGTTTTCTTCTCAAAATGACAGCTTTGAAGAACGAAAAAAATCTTTTGGCATACAAAACTTAATAATGCATTAAAACGTTAGCTTAGCTGAAGAGTTTGAATGAATTTTTGTTCGAATTTGCCACATTTTGGTACTGACCTCTTGTATGAAATTAATTGTATGCAGATCACATGACAGCATATATCGTCCAAATTTTGATGAAATCTGTCTAAACGGATATTTATCTTATTAACACTTATCGTTTCATATGGATATCACATTTGTTGTAGACGCTACAATTTTTCATAGCTTAAGATCTCCTACTTTATGTGAACGGTTTAAGTAGAAGACATATCTTCCAGTAGCCAGCGGTAGCCAGAAGAAAACCCGTGTTTTGCTCGAGTTCGCGTGGGTAATTACACCGAACGTGTCCATTGGTACATATATAACTTCTCTGTGTTCTGTTTGCTGCTTCAGTAAACTCGCACTTGAGCCAGAGAATTCACACATGCTGACTGTGTACTGTTCAGTGACGACTGTAAACTGCCGTATATATCCGGATTGCTGTTACTATGAACCGTCACTGCCTTATTTGTTAGAAGCAAACGCATACATTGTAGGCAGACAAAAAAGGAATACCAGGGCCCGTATTCATAAAACCACTTAAGTGGTTGCTATGCTGTTGCTAAGGCTAAATTTCTTAGAAGGAGATTTCCTGCAACAACGAAGTTTGCTCTGCAGGGACAGTCATTGAAAGACTGTTCCTCCAGAGCAAATTTCATAGTTGTAGGGAATCTCCTTCAAAGAAATTTAGCCTATAGTCACAGTGTCTGAACTCACTGTACCATCTCTTCCGGTTTTCATAGCGTTGATTCGAGAGTACAAAGTTCGCTTATAACCAGTAGTCGGAATTCGTTATGTTTTGTGATTTTATTCGGAATCTGCTGCGTCATTTATTAATAGTCAGCTTGGAAAATGTAATGAGGTAAGTTTAATATAATTTGCTCTCCGGCCTTTTACTTTGTTACCCTGTACAATGAAAACCTCATGGCCGTCACAGAAATTTTATTCCGAACAGCTTAATTTAACACGAGTTTGTGTCGTGCAAAACCTAGCTATCATCCTATTACCAAAACTAACAAACTGTAGATTGATAACGCCTTCCGTTTATTTAAAAGATTTTTTATAAAACATGTAAGAAAAGGCTCAAAAAGGTTGTAGAATCATGCCAAGGGCAATTTGAAAACTGTTCCGTTTACATACACGACATTGTACAGGGCAATAAAGCAAAAGACCGAAGAGCAAATTATATTACACTTACCTCTTTACATTTCCGAAGCTGAATAACTATAAATGACGCAGCAAATCCCGGATAAAATCTCAAAACATAATGATTTCCGACTACTGGTTATAAGCGAATGTTTGTACTCTCGATACCACGCTATGGAAACCGAAAGAGCTGGTACAGAGCGTTCGGATACTGTGATAGTTGTAGGGAATCTCCTTCAAAGAAATTTAGCCTTAGCAACAGCATAGCAACCACTTAAGTGGTTTTATGAATACGGCCCCAGTACAGATGTGTGTGGTTTTATAGCTTTCCCAGTTGACAAAATGACACTGAAGCGACTGTGTTTCAACATTGGGAATTCAACGTTGGAGTACGGCAAAGGAACGTTGATTCTGTGTTTACTCATGCTCGTAGATCTAAAACAAAACTGCTGCATTTACGCCAGGACATCAACGCCATGTGCCTACTGGGCAACTACCATAGCAAGTTAGGGGTGGATGGGGCAGGGCGACGTTTTTGGGGCGCAGACTTGATGTTTCTGTGGTATTTTTGTAGGGTTGACTTAAACCTTAGATTTACTAGGTGGGCTTATGCTGTTCAGTGAAACGGGTGCCAGATAGGCAAGGGCATAAATTGTATTGCATGTCCTTACCGACTGGAATTTATAGTTAAATGATGAAATGAAACATATCTTTTTATGCCGCCCCCGCCATGAAATGGCGGAAGGGCATATAGATTTTACCCTGTCCGTGTGTTCGTATGTATGTATGTGTGTGTGTTTGTTTGTTTGTTTATATGTGTGTTACCGAAATCGTGTCCGATCCATAACTTTAGATTGCATGGTGGGATTCAAAAATGATTTGGCAAAAATGATTATTACGACAAGACGGTGTGTCGCGTGCAAGAACAATGTCGCTATCTCAAAGGTCAAGGCCACAGTCAGCACTTAAACTTTGTACATAGGCTATAATGAAATATGTTTGTGTCATACCCATAACTTTAGACTGCATGGTTGGATTTTAAAATTATTTGGCACAAATGATCATCATGACAAGATGGTGTGTCGCGTGCAAGAATAATGTCGCTATCTCAGAGGTCAAGGTCACAGTCCGCAGTTAAACTTTGTACATAGGCTGTAATGAAATATGTTCGTGTCCTAGCCATAACTTTAGACTGCACTGTGGGATTTAAAAATTATTTGACACAAATGATCATCATGAGAAGACTATGTGTCGCGTGCAAGAACCATATGGCTATCTTAGAGGTCAAGGTCACAGTCGGCAGTGACATTTTATACATAGGCTATAATGAAATACTTTCGTGTCCGATCCATAACTTTTGACTACATGGTGGTATTTCAAAATTTTATGACACACATGATCATCATGACAAGACGATGTGCAAGAACCATGTCACTATCTTAAAGGTCAAGGTTACAGTCGGCACTTTAACCTTGTTTATAGGCTATAATGAATAAAGTTTGTGTCTGGTCCATAACTTTGTCCTGCATGGTGGGATCACAAAATTATGTAGCATAAATAATTGTCATAATAAGACAGTGTGTCGTGTGCAAACAACACGCTGCTAGTTCGAAGGTCAAGGTCACAGTCAGCACTTAAGCTTTGTGCATAGGCTGTAATGAAATTTTGTCCTGCATGATGGGATTTCAAAATTATCTGGCATAAATAATTATCATAACAAGTTGATGTGTGACATGCAAGAATCATATCGTTAGCATAAAGGTCAAGGTCAGAGTCTGCACTTAAGCTTTATGCATAGGCTTCAGTGAAACATGTTTATGTCCTGTCCATAACTTTATCCTGCATGGTGGGATTCAAATTATATTGCATAAATGATCACCATGACAAACGCCTAGCTTGAAGGTCAAGGTCACACTGCGCATTTAACTTTATGTATAGGCTATAGTGAAAACATTTTAGCTCTGCATAGGTCGTTTTGATATTTCGTGTCTCTTGATTTGCCATTTATATTGTACAGGTCTGCCTCTATGAAGCTAGATATCCTACAAGTGCCAGTAGCTTAAGGTGCCATCTTACTTCAGTCATAAGGCGGGGGCATACATGTCCTATGGACACATTTTTAGTTATACTATATTTTTCTCTGGTTAAGGTAATTATTTTCAAGGGAAAGAACTATGCATTTTAATATGCATTCCTTCAAAAGGTGGTAAATTCTTACCAGAAAGAATTCGCCTAAAATGCTTTCCTATAAATTAAGATCCCATATTCGAAGACATACGTTCCTCTTGGAAGCAAACTGTAATTCACAAAATTATTTCTCTTTTGTGAAATGGATGGGTAGATTTGGAGGTGTATATAGTTTCCTTAATCCAGTGTTTAGAAAAAATCTTGTTTTGTCACAATGACTCTCGTTTCTTTTGCAGAAGGTTACCCTCACACCCAATTTTGGCTCACGAATGGGACGACAAACAGTCACCGCTTATACAAATTATCAGTATGTGCTGGAGAACGTGCTGGGATAACCCTAGGCCTGGTGACATCATAGCCTATGACGGACTTGTGGGAATTTGTACCGGGCGCAACAAGATTACCTACAGTGACCCCACCGCAACTCCGCCCGGATTGGTCATCGAAACTCAATCCAAATATGTCCATGGGCTCAAGGGAACATGCTGGCGACTTATCTGTTAAAACATTGCATCTATTAAACATCTATAATCATAGACTCAATGCGGAATCAAGATTGAGTCAACATTCTTATTGACTGATGTGTTAGTGTTAAAATGAACTACAGAGGTGTTAAGAAAGTTCGAAGACATTACAATATTGCATATAACTGTAAAACTTATATTCATTAAATGTTAATTACAGGTTTCAAGAACTATTCGATATTAAAGATTCCACAATGTAACAACTTTTACAACAGCTCTTTACCGGAATAAAATTAGCAGTCCATACCAAAGGTATCAAAGAGGCCTGCTATTTATCATGGGTTTTACGCATATATGTGTGGTATATTAAACTGTTATTTATTCTTATCCCTTAGTGAATCATCATTTTAAAACTAACTTAAATGATAGAGACGAAGACAAACCGTATTTTATTTGTTACAGCCTGTTAGGAATTGAAGACAACATACATATTTTGACTGAGGATTCATTGACACGACAAAGCAGATGAGGCATTAATATTTTGCGAAGGGGGTGGGGGTAATGAATTAACATCTGAAATGAAACTTGAAATCAAAAGTTGACATAAAATCATTTATATCATGGAGTGGGTCTTAGAGGGAAGGGAGACAAGAATAAATTATGATATATTTATGATGTATCTGTAACTTATTATATATTTGAAAATATACCACCAAAAAGGCAAATTATGCAAATTTGTTGATAAAATAGCATTTCTACTTCAATAATGCATCTAAATGACAAGAAAATTCATTAATTACAGGGGTTTTACCACAGTATAAAGTATTTCAGGAGTTTCTTTAACAATGTCATATTCTTACTTACTTTTTTTCAGTATAACGAGGTTTTAGAGCAAAATTCAATGAAAAATAAATCTGAAGTTAAATCTAAAGAGTAATTTGTTAAGAGTGATTTTTCAAACATAATATAAAAAAAAGATGCAGATCAATTGTTTATGCTCGATGTGAGAACAAATCTAATAACAAGACTAAAGAAATCTGCAAAATGCCTTAGCGTTTACAAATACTGCCATAAATTCTATCCCTATCCTCAAATATTTAAAGTTTCAATTGAGAATGGGGGTGCCCGTTCGATTTAGTCAGAAATTCCGTAGTAAACCGTCGGAAAATAATAAAACCTAAATAAAAAAAATAAAAAAAATATTTCCTGCAATACCAGTACTTTTACATCTTAAATATTTCGATAAGTTTTGGAAAACCAAGCTCTTAAGATGCTGAATCTTTATACAAATCAAAACTTTGCCTTCACTATCAGTCAGCCCTGTACAGGGAGTTTCTATTGCAATTCAGATTTTCTTGTCTTATTTAATTCGAAAAAGAATTTATATATTGCATATCTATGGTAGTGCTTCTTATATCACACTTGCAAAGTTTTGCCCAAGTGATACCATTATTTAGCTTTCAGTGTAAGTTTAAATAATGTCTACGATCTTTCTTAACACCCTGTAAATGTATTACGTACCTTTTTTAGTACAGAGTGGATAATCACGCAGTTTGTTATGTCACAAAAATGTGGGAAATTCCAGTTCAACATTTTTTTTGGACAACTTCATCAAGGTATCTCTGAAACATGATTGTAAAATATAGCGCAGAGAAGGCGCTCGTGAGGTCTTTACGAGGGTATGCTCGCTTTTACTGAGAGTTTGTCATGTTTTCAGTTTATTACTGTCCCCGTTTCGAAGCAATGTCGAGATCTAGAAACGCCAAGACTTACTTTAAATTTCTAATATCGGCAAAAAATTAAGAAAGCAAAATAAATTTATGAACATAGTCTAAAAGTATATATGCCTGCGCTCGTACTGCATAAAGAACCAACGAAAATATTAAGTAAAACTGGGAGATTTGTCTGGGATTTCCTCATTCAAAATGACGCAAGAAAATGGCATAAAACACGTGACTGTCCGCCCTATTAGTGGGTGTGTCTGATTGGAGCTCCTTATATTTTTCTGCAAAATTCAGTGTTTTTGCATACAATACTTTGAAAATGTAACATAAGCTAGGCGAACTGCATTTCAGCTTTCCGAAGCCACGCCTACTAAAACATGTATGCGTCTTTTCATTAACTGTAAGGTAAATCACGGACTTATTGTAGAACATTGAACAAGTGCGATTTTGTTCGTAGGTCTATGTCACGCGCTAATGTATCGCTGCATTTCTCATTTATACACTATTAAGTGACTTTTGAGTGACAGTCTGGGTGTGGCTCGAAAAGTGTAATATATCAGTTTCCTGTCACCTACTTACAAATGTTTCGAAATGTTCGATTTCATCTTTGTTAAGAAAGAATATAAATGTGTTTACTTAGTCAGATTTCTTCGCCTCTTCATGAGTATAATTCCAGTTGGACGGTATGAAAAAAAAAATAGAATAGAGTTGTCATAGCATTTACTGTTTGAAGATTATTAGAATTTTTAAGATGATAACTTGAAATATTCTTGGCAGAGTCACTAAGGAAGATAGATGTAAAGGAGGCAGATTATGGGTCATTTAAAAGAAAAACAATGCTAGCTTCGGATTTGTTCGTCTCTTTTCAAGCAAATCCCATCCAATTTCGCTACAAACACAGGGTATAATCGATTCCGCTAATTTTCGCTTCCTGCAGAGACTGTACATCATATTTGGCTTCCGCCGAGACTGTCCGCGAACTCTTGCTTCCTGCAGAGACTACTGTCCTCGTAAAATGGCTTCCTGCAGAGACTGTCCGCGTGATTCTGCTTCCTGCCGAGGCTCTCGGCAGGAAGCAGAATCACGCGGACAGTCTCGGCAGGAAGCCATTTATCATGTACAGGTCTCGGCAGGAAGCAAGAGTTCGCGGACAGTCTCGGCGGAAGCCAAATATGATGTACAGTCTCTGCAGGAAGCGAAAATTAGCGGAATCGATAATACCCTGTGACAAAGGACACTGACAGAAACAAGTCCAGTGACTCCTTTGGCTATTCAAACCGTTTTGTTCTGTATGTTATCAAATCTTGTTTCTTGTGTTATGTGCAATAAACTGTCCCCATATTCGTTTTAAGATCTTATGAATGCCGTGTAAATCATGTTTTTTTTGTTTTTTAAGATTTCCTATCCACCCGAATTTTAATGATTATATAATTAATATGACGCTAAAGAGAACTGAAATTTCTGTCAGAAATAGCATTTAATCTAACTATTACATATCATTTTAAATGAGCAATCAATAATGGTTTCATATGCCGCAATTCAACATTAAACCAAATCTTCGATATCGAACAGATAATGTTGCCAGATTATCTACACTTTAATCTCAAACTGGCAATTAAGATTTCCAAAAATCATTCACTTCTAACCTCAGAAACATCCTTAAAGCATACAACAGGAGAAAAACTAAATATTAAGCATGTGTGCTTCCGTTCTGGTCATATTGTTTGTTTCATGTTTATATTGTAATCATGTACAGTTTCTGATGCAATAAATATGTTTAAACTAAGTATAGATCAGGGGTTATTTGACATGAGAAATGCAAGTAAATTGTGGTGGTTTTAGCAATTGTTAACAAAGGAAGTTACTGATAACAATTTTCACCAATATCACTCTTCAGTTCAATTTTTCGGCCTCCTGGCCTTAATCAAGAGAAATCTGAAGTCACATTACATGTTTGCACCTGATACATTTCACTATATTTACACTTGCCACTGACTTCCCATAGGTGAAATCTTTAGAGCAACTGGCTTCATACACCGAGGAAGGCCAGTTGATCATGTGACGTTGTCGTCAAGCGACGTCGTATGTAAACAAACGTCTTGATTGGTTCTTGTAACGTTCGATTGACGCCACATCAGGGCGACAGCTGTTTAACGTTATGGCAGAGCACGTCGTTACTAACTCTTCTTTGATCCATATTTTGCCTTATCTACACTAAATTACCACGAAAACGGCACAGAGAGGTTCACAAATAAAGTGTAAATATAAAAATAAAAATTTGACTTTTCAGTGTTCATTGTGTGAAGAAGCCAGTGGTCGTCGCTAAAATTCTACAAGAAGCGCTTCGCGCTTCATGGAATTCTAGCTCCGCCCACTGGCTTCATCACTCGATGAACGCTGAAAAATCAAATTTCAATTCTTAATTGAAAACATCGTCAACATTGTTTTAAAGTGTAATGGAGGTGCAGCTGGGAAACGAAGTTTAATTTTTCAATTTATTTCAGGAGACCGAAATTCAAAATAAACAGTGATATTGCAGAATATTTTCAAATAGTGGTGGTCTGACTGTAATAATAGAAGGAAGGATGAATGGCAATTTTACGTCCTTTCCAACAGTATTTCAGTCATATCAGGACGATGGGAGGGTGATAATGAAATGCTGTGTGCAATGGAACCCAATTTGCGGTTGGAAAGATTTCCGCCTCGGGCGGGGCTCGAACACGAGACCGCAAGATCAGTCAAGTAGGCCAGCGCTTAACTTACTCAGCTGACTCTAATAAACTTCTCGTTTTGAAGCATAAGCGTATTATGTCAAAGTAACTGTAACTTGGGAAGATTTCTTTCCGGAATAAGGGGTTAATCGGAATATTCGCAAAATTGTAAATTCGTCAGTTTCATGAATAAAACTGTCGGGAGCACTTACAAAGATAGCTACTACACGCACGCTATTAGGATTGTGGAATCAAGCGCTGGTTGCAGGTTAACAAGGACAACTCTTATCACCAAAGATAGGTCAGACAAAACCAAGAAGTGAATATTTTAAGACGCCATTAAACTCTAAATCGTATCTTTAGACAGCAACAATGATTCGAGCAGTATTATTCGTCGTTTTGATAGCAACAGGTAGGTGGATTTTTCACTTCACGACCTATTTCATATTTTGGTTGTTGCTTCTTTTTCCCTCCATTCCTTTTATATTCGATGCACGAGTGAGAAAAAAATGTCTGCCAAATTCTCATAACTATGTTCCCCAGGAGGCTCTGAGGAATGAATCCATAACTTGCACGTATACCGTCGACCTTGTCCATGCCCGTGTCCTCTTCAATTAGAAGAGGACAACGACTTTTGATGCTCCCAACTTCGGTGAAGTTGAGGGGGCTGTTGGTTTGGGCCTGTTTGTCCGTAACGCTTTTGAGCAGCTGGGAAACTCAAGAACCGCGTATGCTAGGATCTTGAAATTTCATATATGGCATGTACATGTAAAATATGCGAACCCGTATTTTTTCTTTTACCTCCGCCGGTCTTACCGTTCAGAGTTTATGCTCCTTTTTCGACTTTGTCATTTTATGCCCTAGTAGTTATTACTGACCGTCCCAAGGCGGTACTTTCGTTGTGGTTGCAATTGTTTTATGTTCGGTGCTGTTTAATTTTTTGTGTTCTCATTTTAACCCTTCTATAATAAAAATAGAAAATAGGTAAAAATAATTGTTAAATGATTTTCGAATAATTTGCTTAGTCTGTTGTCACCCTTCTGTTGGTCTAAATTATTTAGTTCAATAAAGATAGCTGAGTTGCCACCTATTTGGGAAAGAGCTGCTGACTCGACTTATCACTTGTAATTTATTGTTTGTTGTGATGTCTTTGTCAATCTTTCCCTTTGACGTTGGGGATAGGGTTTGGGATCAGATTCAGTCAGTTCCTTAAAGGTAGTTACTCTTTAAATATATATGGAACAACCTTTTAAAAAAAAATCTGAAAACCCGTTAAAGCTGGGATCTTGATAAAATACAGTAACAAATCAAGGTGTAGATAACCTGATTATCTTTTGATCCTATTTTATAAATTTACGGTTGAGTAATTCCCCTTTTCGGACATAGGCATTTTGTATAGGAGCAAATTTTGAGCAAAATATCTTGAGAACCGCATAACCTAGGATCGTCATATTTGGCATGCAGGTTTGGACTAAAGTGTAAAGCATATGTAGTAGTATATAGCCAAGTCACGTACAACCCCTCAGACGATAAAAACAAACCTGAAAACACCTGCCAACTCTTAAAGCAATGGTATACATTTTATGAGGAGTTGCGCACAAAAGGCACATACTATTTATATACTGATGTGCTGAAAGAGCTCAAAATATGCTTAGCTCCAAATGAGTAAAATAATCTTAGAAACTGATCAGAGGATAAAATCTAAACCAAATGATCTCAGATATATATCTAAACCATCTCTGCTCCTAGAACCATACAATATCTGCACAGTTTCATTTAAACATGTCTGACGCCATAATAATGAGCTACGACACGACAAAACCAACAAAGTGGCATGTGCGCCCAGCGTAGACTCAGATCAGCCTGGGCATCCGCCGAATCTGATCAGAGTGTTCGCTGTCTGCATGGAACTAGGTAAGACCTTTAGCTACCCTATAAGCGCATCATGAAGAGTCTGACCAGACTGGGCGAATGCCCAGGTTGATCTGAGTCTTTGTTGAGCCGATATGCCACTTTATTAGTTTTGTCGTGTCGTGGCTAAATAAGAAGTTAGTTCTAAACCAGGACAAAAGAAGTACATGTAATTAAAACAATCCATAACAATACAAATTTTCAAACCCTCTACAAAGGAAGACAAATGCTTCCAGATAGTGATCTGCCTTGGAGGATTAGAGAGAAACATGTCAGTGGACACAGTTGATGTCAAATATCGTATAGATACTCGAAATATTCGTACTAATATTTGCTGTTCAAAACGAGTGAAAGCGGTTTTAGTAGCCGTTTATCTCGTTGCTATTTGCTATATCATGAACATACGGTCTTTAAGCCAGCCCACTTAGTTTATTTTACAATAATAGCTAAGAACCGCCCCTACCCCTCTCCCCCACCATACACACACCACATATCGGAATTTACCCAAGTGATAATACTACACATAGTGGCATCAACTCAAAGTTAAGACAGAAGTTACCGCTGCAGCTAGTTCCGTCTCGAAGATTTTTGGTCTCGACGACATAGCCTTCCACGGAATTCTGTTGTTGTTTTTTTTTTTCTCACGGTACACACCAAAGAACAAAATATCAAATAGACACTGTCTTTCCCTTGCAACAGAATAAAACAGAAACTGCTCATCCCTCGTATTAAATTTGGTAAAGATATATTTCTATTTTAAGTTATGCGTAGACTGTTTTTTGTTTCGTATTTCAGTGTTTAGTGCTCCGGCAGAAAAACGTGGCGCATGCGTAATCATGTGTTCCCCTGGGTTCGGGTTATATGACGACCTGAACCTACCAGCATGTCCAGTCGACCGTGAATGTAGATCAACGGGGTGTGGAGCCATGTGCTATCTCAAACAAGGTAGCGGACAAGCAGGTAAAGTCAACTCTCGATATCTCGAACACTTATATCTCCAAGTATACTTTGAGATAACAGTGTTCGAGATATCGAGAGTAGACTGCTATCTCAAAGTAAATTTTCTGGCTCCAAAGAATACACTTTAGATAAATTTCCTATTTTTGATTACACTTAAACTTCTGTTATCTAAAACTACTGATATCTCAAAGTAAATTTTCTGGAGCCAGAAAATTTACTATGAGATGGCAGTAGTTTAGGATGAGCTTAGGATGAGCTTTGACTTTGAGATCTCGAGACTTGTCTAATTATTCTGAAGCACAGAGTGTTATGACTTGTAGATGGATTAGCTTAATTATTCTTAAAAGTGGAACAGTTTGGTTACCATAATTGTCTTAAAAGTGGAACAGTTTGGTAACCATAATTGTCTTAAAAGCGGAACAGTTTGGAAACCATAATTGCCTTAAAAGTGGAACAGTTTGGTAACCATAACTGTCTCAAAAGTGGAACAGTTTGGTAACCATAATTGTCTTAAAAGTGGAATAGTTTGGTAACCATAATTGTCTAAAAAGTGGAACAGTTTGGTTACCATAATTGTCTTAAAAGTGGAACAGTTTGGTAACCATAATTGTCTTAAAAGTGGAACAGTTTGGTAACACTAATTGTCTTAAAAGCGGAACAGTTTGGTGACCATAATTGTCTTAAAAGTGGAACAGTTTGGTAACCATAATTGTCTTAAAAGTGGAACAGTTTGGTAACCATAATTGTCTTAAAAGTGGAATAGTTCGGTAACCATAATTGTCTTAAAAGTGGAACAGTTTGGTTACCATAACTGTCTTAAAAGTGGAACAGTTTGGTAACCATTATTATCTTAAAAGTGGAACAGTTTGGTACCCATGCAGTAATACATCGAAAATATTAAGATGAATTAACAAATAGTACAGGCGCTGATTAGACTGTTCGTTTTTAAGAAGCATTCTGATCTTTGTCTGCACTATTTGCCCAGACCCCAATATTAAGAATTTTTGTAGCACTTTTAGTTCTACAGCCTTTTCAACAGAATTTCATATCGAGTCGATGGAAAGGTGTGTGCAAATGGAAACCTGTTTACAGTTGAATGATTTCTGCCTTCAGAGGGATTCAAGGCCCGACCACTAGCTTAGGGGGCCAGCACTTAGCCCGTTGAGGTGCCAGGGCTCGGGTGGTTGAAATGCATTTCTGCAGTCCTTTTAATAGTAGTTTGTATGGAACCAAAAAAAAAGGTTGTCTGCAATGGAACCCCGTTTGCAATTAAAAGGAATTCTGCTTACATACGAGGTCAGAACGACGAGATATTACACCGACGTTAATGTTACGTTATTACAGCGTTAAGTGCCAGGTCTCTTGTGGCTTTGTCTAAGATGAAAGAATAATACACTTTCAGGGGCAAACAATCTGTCATTTTCATTGTCCTATGAAAGGATTTGCTCTTCAAGAGCAAACCCATTAACCCATTCATGCCAAGTGGACTCTTCCATCTGTACTTATTTAATGAGTCCATTTGTCATTTAAGGGGTGTCAGGTATAGTTTATTTTCATTTTGAGCAGAAATATCCATTTGTCTTATGCATAGAGTGTAGACCCTGATCAGATGCCGCGTTTTGAGGTGTCTGATCTGGGTCTGCACTGTTTGCCTATGTCCCATATTTGGGACGCTAGACATTCATGGGTTAAGATGTTTCTTGTAAATTAAACAACTGATATCACCCTCGTTTTATTATCAGCAGTGTCACTTGTTTCATTTCAGTCAAAGGATAAGACTTCGACGACATCTTAGAATTAACAGCATTTGTGGAACTACGTGGCCATTTCCATCCTGACTGCTTGAAATATACTGCTCAAAATAGTTATAGTAGCACTGTATATAATATCTTAAGGCTCTATATAAAACTTCACAATCAAAACTAATAAAAGAGCCGCTATTCTAGAAAACCAACAAAGGGACATGCGCCCAGTGAAGACTCAGATCAGCCTGGGCATCCGCCCAGTCTGATCCGAGTTTTTGATGTCCGCACGGAGGTAGCTTAGACTCATAGCTAACCTTTAAGCGCTTAGCGAAGATTCCAACCAGACTGAGCAGATGTCAAGACTGATCTGACTCTGCGCTGTGTGCACATGTCGCTTTGGTGATTTTGCCTTTTCTCGACTCAAATAGACTTTGATGCCTAACCTATTTGAAACTTATATATATAATGCTCCTTTTCATATTTTGAGCAGTATATTTTGGATACAAAATAAATAAATGAATAAAAAACATGAATATGAAATTTGTCTGAATTTACTTCTTGGGAAACAATGGGATTACAGACAATACAAGCGGCAATGTCTTTCGTACAATGTGGAGTTGTTTGAGAGAGACTAGGCAGGCTACATTATTCACTTAGCACAAGTATTCACCCCTAACAACCTACGTCATCAGCAAGTGACGTATTTTCGAAATAAATTGCACCACTTCGAATGTTCAAGTGTTCGAAATTTTCCCCTTAAATCTTGTAAAGTTCAAAATCTCCGGAAAGCCACTGGATGCACCAAATACGGTAATGGAAGGACAATCTTACTACATGTAATCAAGCTTCCGACATTTAGTTGATTTTGCAAACAGTTCGACCAGACGTGCTTCGCCTGAAGTTGTGATGTATTTAGTCAAAGTGTTTGCGGAGTCTACAACATTTTATGGAGTCACTTTCATGACGAAATATTGTCCATTCCGAATGCATTTGGTGCATGCAGTCTTTTCTCGACAAGTTAGTGACGTGTCGGATGACTCAGGTTGTTGTCTTTGGTATTATGCGACAATAACCAGCATGAAAGTTCTGTAACTAACACGCCTATCGTGTAAGCGTAACGTGTGCTTTTTGTGACAATACAAAACGCAGCTTTGATACAAACTTAACATACGTTTACTAAAACCATTACATGAGCCGCGACACGACAAAACCAAAAAAGTGGCATGTGCGCCCAGCGAAGACTCAGATCAGCCTGGGCATTCGCTTAGTCTGATCAGAGTCGTCGCTGTGCGCTATAAGGGCTCCTTAAGGGTCTCAGCTACCTTCGTGCCGACGGCAAAACCTCAGATCAGACTGGGCGGATTTCCAGGCTGATGCGAGTCTTCGCATGGCGCGCATGCCACTTTGTTGGTTTTGTCGTGTCGCGGCTCACATGATCTTTATCTACTGCTATACCACTGACAGCAATATTAACGATATCTGAAACTGTTAGTACAGTTGCAATAGCCCACGCTTTCGATGGCCACTTTGGTACCATTTTTTTGTCTTCAATATCCTTCATGCAGTCCAAATTTCGTCTAAAGATCTTATTCACTTTCCATAAACCAATATATACATGTATTTGCAATGTATATTTGCGGCTTTTGTAGTGTTTAACCAGTTTACCATTGAAGAGTTGGAACGACAACACATGAGCCGCGATACAAGAAAACCAACAAAGTGGCATCTGCGCCCAGTGAAGACTCATATCAGCCTGGGCATCCGCCTATTCTGATCAGAGACATTGCTGTCGGCAGTGAGCTAGCTTAGACCCTTAGCTACCCTTAAAGCGCACATCGAAGACTCTGATCAGACTGGGCGAATGCCCAGGCTGATATGAGTCTTCACTGAGCGCACATGCCACTATTTTGGTACATGTATTGTCTTGTCCCGGCTCATGTGTAGCTGATTTCTCGGTGGCATGCATATAATTTCAAAACATATCTTTTAAATATCAAAAATTTTCTAACGGTTCTTAGCTGAATCTAAAAGACATTGGGAGATGCCCGAATTTTAACTTGGTTATAATAATATTCTCCATGATAAACAGTCTGCAGCTGATACAATCAGCAACGTTGGTGCAATAGAGCACGCTTTCGATAACAACTTTTATACCATTTTCTCTTTTCATTTATATATACATTTATTTATTCATTTTTCTTTTCTCGATACTGTGCCAACATCAAATAAAGGTAAGGTCAAGTGTAAACATATTTTATTTCAATTTCAAACAAGTTATGTACAGGTTACAAATAGTATACAATAGCAAAAGGATACTCCAAGTAGTTCAGGAACTAGAGGCTAGAAACCATTTTTTGTGCATTGACAAGAGCCATAACTCTGTCAGAAATTATCGAAATTTGCCCATTAACAATCCCAAGCGAGACATTCTTGGTACAAATGCATATGCAAAATTTGAAGGAAATCCGTTGATAAATACTTAAGTTATCGAACGGAAACGAAGTGCGGACGGACGGACAGACGTACGTACTACGGACGGACGGACGGACACACGGACGGCCAACGTGAAAACATAATACCCCGTCACTAACGTGTGGCGGGGTATAAAAAGTGTATACTTTCTTTTGCCTCTGAGTATATTTGGATCATATCTTTGCAGATATTCTTGTCTAGCCCAGTAACTCTTGAAATATCGGTAGAAAAAGACTCTTAGCTGGTCAGCTGGGTGATATGTGCATATTACATGTATTTATGTCTTCGAACTCAAATAGGGGGTGGTGGCCGGGCGATGGTGCTGGTTATAACTTCCGGTTCCGAGGCGTCCTACGTATTTGGATAAAAGACAAGGCCTACTGTGCTTTCAGTAGGTGCGGGTGGGGGTTGTTTGGATATTTTTAGTCTATCATTTCTCTCCTCTTTCTCCCTGTCTCTGGGAGACAGTCCGATATAGACTGAAATACTGTCTCAAAGGGTCGTTAAACCCAAAACAACCAACCAACCAAATCAAAGTAAAATATAAGAGAGATCCTTAGATTAAAATTATCCTGAAGAAAGTACAAATGCCAAAAATGAGAAGAAAAAAACCTGCAGTTCGGAAATAAACAATACTGATACAAACGTGCACGCTTTCGCTGACCAATCTTTTACCAAACTTTTATGTCATATTCCTTGTTATTTTCATCGTAGCAATCCTAATATATTTTGTAACCATTATAGTACGTAAATTCACCATTTTCGTTGTGATACAATAAGCACGTAGCTTGTACCTCGCAGGCATGCTCAGCTTATGGCAAATATATTTTCAAAATCAAAAAATGGTTTCTTAGCTGACTTAGCAGACTGAAAAATTTTCGATTTGTGCAATAAGCAACATTTGTACAATAGTGCGCGCTTACGAAGACCACTTAAATTGTACCGATCTGTTTTATTCTATATCCCCTTGTGATTTTTTTTGTCGTAGCAATCCTAATACATTTTGAAATGGTTATTTAAGTACCGTAAAATGAAAATATTTGCAAAAAATCTTTGCAGCTGCTGCACCTTTTAACCAATTTACCACTGAAATATTGTTACATAAAGGTCATGTAGTTGGTACAATAATCATCAGCAGTGCAAAGCTGCACGTTTTCCATAACCATATTTGTACCATTTATTTGTTTTACTTTTTTATCCTTGGTAACTTTCATTGTAACAATACAGTTATCATCTTAAGGTGTAAACCTTAATATGTCTTTGCAGGCATCCATGTCTAACCTATCGACTCCTGAGTGGTTGGTACATAATGACACTATGATGTTCATCTCGGCGATATGTACACTGAATATCAGTTACAAATATCTAAACTCTCAAAATAATAGAAAGATCAGTAGAAGAATTTTAATTTCTTGGAGATAATACTATATCAATTATGAGTTATTCGAATAAAAAATATATTCGCCAGACTTCGGAATCTGCGGCTGGTACAGCATTGGTAAATGTACAAATTAGCAAGCTTTCGGTTACCGGATTTGTACATTTTTTATTCTACATCCTTTATGGACTTTATTATACAACTAATCTGTTTTGAAAACATCGGCCATAGGCCAAAATAAAATGGAACTATTCGCAACTTTTCTTTGTAGCAGCTGTACTTTTTGAGCATTTTACCGTCAAATGTTTGCTACAATAAAACACGAAACTGGTCATTCGGCGACATGCATATCCAAGGCCGTCGTCGGAGGTCCGGCCATGACCGGACCAATTTTTCGGCCGAATATGGTATTGGCCGTACCATTTGTTTAATTCGGCCGAATATGGTATTGGCCGGACCACTTTTTTTCCGTTATTCCTTCTTTGCCTTGGTCTCAAAATGCATTAAAATCGCTTCTAGAGACGTCCTGAATTCAAATATTTTCTCGGGTGAGGTCCGCCGAACCCCCCTTACTAGAGGAAGGACACCTCGTCTCGTGTTCTCCCCCACTCGTGCCTTCGGCTCTTGGGGAACACCTTTGGCAGTCTTTAAAAGATCGGGTAAGCATCTGAAATACAGCAAATACTCATACGATAAATTGATTTCACAAGCAAAATGGTCTCAAAATGCATTAAAATCGCTTCTAGAGACGTCCTGAATTCAAAAATGTTCTCATGGGAGGTACATACTAAAAAAAAATCAATTGAGTTTCACAAGTGTAATTGGTTTAAAAATGCATTAAAATCGCTTCTAGAGTCGTCCTAAATTCAAAAATTTTCTCGGGGGAGGTCCCCCGAACCCCTTACCAGAGGGGGATTCCCCCTCCTGTGGTCTCACCCACTCGTGCCTTCGGCACTCGGGGCGGTCAAAGGCCGTACCACTTTTCAAAAGCCGACGACGGCCCTGACATCTTCCATCAAGAATCTCTAAAAAAAAGTCACAACGAAAAAAAAAAAGAATTCAGGGTATCCAGAATATTAAAAATCTTTAACGAATTTTATATTTGACATCGGTAATTGAAAAAATACGTACAGTCTGCGGTCAGACCAGCTATATGTCTTTTTGGACCAAAGTGTCAAGGGTCAGTTGGATAGAGGAGAACGCCTGCAAAGATACGTTGCAAAAATATTGGGGTTTACGGTAAATGAAAATTACCTTTAGATGACATTTTTATTGCTATGAGAAATTAACCAGGAACGAAAAAGAATCTTAAAAATGAATATCCAAGGCATGTGCTTTTGCACCATAGTTGCTAATTGTATCAACGGCAGAATCTTTCCTCCTGCAAATATGTCTATACCCAGACTAAATACTGGCATTTCTCATTACGATATTATTATGCTAAGCACCTTTTTTACATTTTAAAGATACACTCAATTTCAGTTCGAAATGCTTCTGTTTTTACATAGGTGAATAGCCCTTCCAAAGTTTATTACGTTTGCTACGAAACAAATCGCAGGGGTTATGGAATAAAAAGGTTTGGTGCAATAGTAGTCATCGAAAGCGAGCGATTTTGTATCCTTGCTGCTTATCATAATTCCAATCGCAGATTTAGTCGAAATGAATGGTCAGTAAACGCAGTCACTCATAAAAAATTAAATTTGAATATTATAATTATAGCTGTGTGTCCTAAAAGTGGCCTTAACACTTAAAACTGTCGAACTGTTTAAAAAAGGAAACAATTGACATCAAAAAAAAGATTTATTTTATTATTAGTGTAAAACATTGAGGTATACGCAAATCGAAATGCTCATCAACATCTCTATGTGCCTGTACTTTTTGTATCTGCAAAAAAAAACAATATGACATAAGTAATTACTGTATCACTTCAAATAAACGCCCCCTGCTCTAATAAACACCCCCTGCATCTTTTCTGAAAATAATTTCGTATTAATTTGCTTGAATTCCTGTGTTTGCTTCTCTGGCTGAGGTAGCCCCTTGAAATGGGGTCT
The DNA here is from genome assembly GCA_963989385.1 of Ctena decussata. Taxonomy (NCBI): domain Eukaryota; kingdom Metazoa; phylum Mollusca; class Bivalvia; order Lucinida; family Lucinidae; genus Ctena; species Ctena decussata. Next base: position 38,240,898 of record OZ022515.1, read on the forward strand.
ACTCTTACAGGAAGAAATTTGCTCCTAAAGGAGCAAATTCTTTTCTTTAAGAGTTGGCCCCTACTGAGAAGGGATGCAAAAACTGTAGAGCTGCTTCCTCTGAAAGTATATTCATCTTAATACTGCTTATAAGAGGTATTTTGGCAGTGGCTGATTAATTACACTTTAGGCGCTCTCGTAACGCCCCCATTTCGTATAATGCAACGCCCCAGGACGTTTAATTGGATTAATACGATAAGTCTGCAAGTAGTGGAATATGACTGTATCCATAAGCAAAAGGTTTAGGTTAATTCAGAGATGTTCTTCAGAAATCCGAAATAAGCATAAACTGATTTCGCCTGCCCTAAATTTCATCAAAGCTCATATCAACCACTCACAAAGAAATGGGCTACATTTTTACTTTTTGTAAGCCCCCATTCTTTTCCCTCCTTTATTATTTTCTTCGGTGATAGGTTGTCCTTTCTTTTACCTTTGCCTCCCTTCTCTAAAAGAATTCTTGTCTTTACGAGTATAAGAGTTTACCATTGAAAGGACGGCCTCCCTATGGAAGTAAACAGTACGTCGCGAAAATAAATTCTCCCCCTTTCTCATTAAAATGGCGGAAAACATGGAAGTGTACCGATGTACATGAAGCACCCTTCATGCGTGTCGCAACTGATATAGATCTTCATCAAATTACAGCGGTCAGCGAGCATGACTTGGCTGAATGTTCGCGCAACTTTTTCCTTCTTACCTCATCAGTGGCAGCTACCACATGTTCGTCGGCACAGGTCAAAGGTAAAGTGGTCATCTTTGCCGCACACGTCGTGCTTGACCGCCCCACAGTTGACGTTAGGGTTATCGACACATGGTCTCGTTGCTGCAAAAATGTTTTAGAGAAAAATAAATGCCAAACTTGTTAACATAGTGAAAAAGGTCAATATTCCCAAAGTGGCTTCTGTTAATTATTCAATCTATATATTTTGTTTCAAATCATTTTGTGATTAGGTTTAAGAGATAGGATGCAGTAACAACTAACAATGCAAGTCTCTTGTGTTGGAGGCTACAGCTCGCCAAACTCAAATCATTTCTTTGGCTCTTCCCAAAGATATAATCTATCAAAGCTTTGAATACATCCAAATGTACTCGTATGCGTTTGAAACAGTATAAATGGGGAGGCTACAAGGGTGGCGGGATCCCGGGAGAAAGTGGGCCGGGAGCCGGAAGAAAAGGGGAGGGGAGCCGGGAGAAAAGGGAAAGGGAGAGGCAGGGGAGGAGGGGAGGGAGAAATGTATGACTGTGAGAATCATTTTAAGAAGCAAAGAAAATAACGGTGCGATAAAAGGTTTGTTATTACTGGTAACAGAATCTTTCGAAACGTTAAAAACAGCAAAGTTTTGCAAAGAGAGTCTGGGAGGGAGAAGGAAGAAAGGGGGTGGGAGAAGGGAGAAAGTGGGAGGGAGAAGGGAGAAAGAGGATGGAAAAAGAGAGAAAGGGGGCAGGCAGAGGGATGCCCTCTCTCATAAATAGCGATGGCGAAAAGCCGAAATTCCACCGGAAAGGTTAATTTTCTAGTATTAAGTAAGACTTGCATTATTTTGTGCGTCTGTCAGACTGCTTGTCAGTTTGTCTGGCAAGAATGATCAAAAGCGTGTTCATGTTTATTTTTATTCTTCCGCAGTTGTAAAGAAAGAATAAAACGCTGTGAAGTCATTGCCTTCTCACTCACATGAGCGTGAATTTATGTTCGTGCTAATACATGTTTGCCTGTGTACTAGGAGAAAGGGGTGTTTGAGTAACAATAAAAACTGAAAATCCCATTATAATTAAGGGCTCATATTAATCAGTTTTCCGGTCGGTTGGGAAAGAACTACTATAAGCTTAGGATATTCCACTATATTGCCATCTTTCCTGTTGCCGTGTTTGCCGGGAATTGGTCGGGGCTGAGGAGAGAAACCATACTCTCAGATCAAACAGAACCAGCTTTTTGGCTCTCCCCAGCTTCCAGCTAGTTCAACAGATACTGTACACTGTGCAAACGAGTCATGTTTTATTAGATTTTATCATATGACGTCGCATCTGAGAGTGTAATAAAGCCATGCAGTAAAAACGATAATCCACCAGTGGATTAAATATGCAAATATGTAACGTTATACGTTGACGTCCATAAAAACGTCACATTTTCTGATGGCGAAATCGTGACGTTTTAGTGCAAAATTTGCTAGTAAAACGCAATTTTAGTGTCATATGATAAACAGAATCTTGCATTCGTGCCCCTGTATTATTGAATTTATTAAACTCGTTAGAGAAAACGATATGATGCTCTGCGGAGCCTCGCATCTTATCTTTTTCCCCAACTCGTTTGATAAATTTAATAATACAGGAGCACTCATGTAAGATCCTCAATCTCTTACATGTGGTGACGTTCACGCTTAAAATATTAAACGTCCAACTTCAAATTTCGCACTTCACACTTCATGGTTAGATCTTTCAACAAAATGCTTCACAAGTAAATACTTTAAACTGCATTTTGCGAACTCTCTGACCGTATTTTATTGCGGTTGTCAGATTTACGGTCGGGAAGCACAACATCCATCTCCCCCAACCCCTACCCCAACCGCCCTTTCCACCCCTTCCAGCAAACACACCATTGAGAAGATCAGGTAGAAAGACAAAAATCAGAACGGCAGAGCCTCTTCATTTTTAAGTGTACACATTCATCTTAAATAGTCGATAGAATAGAAAATAGTGCTCAGCATCTTCAATATTTCCAAATAGGCTCACCTGTAGTAGTAGTTGGTGTTGTTGTTATGGTTGTACTCGGTGTCGTTGGTGTAGGTGTAGTTACTGCTGTCACTGAAGATACAGACCCTGAAGCAAGAAAAATAATAAAATTGTCAGGTCTACATTTGGCCAAATTGTCCAAATTCAGACACTGAAATATAGATATGGATGATGGGTATTTTTCTGGAACTAAGTTTATCATTTTCATGCTCGCCTCCCCTTCTAAACAGGGTCGCCTTTTAAAGTAGACCCTATTTCGAAGGGCTACGTCGTGCAGGGACCCAAACCGGATGTCATTAAGTAGTTTCCCTACATGAAAATGGCGGAAGACATTGATAGCAGCGCATTAAATTATTTGAGAATGAATTATAGGTTTGAGAAAGTCACACTTTTCCATTATAAGAATTTCAGGTAGCATCCCATCTATAATTCGAGATGAGAATTGCATACATTGTAGGCAATACTCCTCTCGAACTATAAGTGAGATGACGTCATACATATGTTACTATAGCAACTATGGAATGGCCAACTGTTGTGCTTAGTACTTAGCAGAATGACATCTCGATGACGTCACTTAGACATCAATATGAACGCTTAGTTGCTGTGGTAACAGATATATGAAGCCATTTGTTCCGGAGCATGGCAAACAATGTATGCCCTGCAACACCAATTTTTCAATGACAATACAAACTGAAATTCTTTCAATAGAAACTTCAGATTTTCTCAAACGAATAATTATTCTCAAGTCATTCAATTCCCTGTTTAATGTGTGCTCACTAACATCCCTAAGTATTGTGGCAGACGCTCCTGGATAAAGAATTTAGAGTCAGATTAGATTGGTCTTTAAATCAGGCTGCTCTCCAGGTGATGGCATTCAAATTTGCCGATACACACATTCGAGGGGTGTTCTGAAAGTTCTTCACTTGAGGTAATATTTTGGTAACCATCATAAAGAAAGATTTTTGATAGTAAAATATATAAAACTACGATATGTCTGGGCAAGTGTGCATTAAGAACACATTTTTAAACTCTTTGAAAGAGATATACCATTCAGGCACTTCGGAGTTTTACTCTAGAAGGCCATATATATGAGCAGTCTTTGTATATCTATTCGTTTATCTTTGCTGCTTAAACATAGTCCCTAGACAACAGTCTATTGTGAATATCGCCGAAAATATATTTAGTCCCGTGAATTTGGATTTATCTGCATTTTCTGTAGTAGCAAAATCTTCCTATCTACTAAAGTGAGAATGGTTTTATAAAGAAAACAAGTGTCTTAGCATTTAAAATATTGCCAGGTTGAGCCTTTGCATGGGCCAGTTACAACCTGTCAAAAAAAAGAAAAGAAAAAAAAAGAGCTACAATCTTACAAAATACGCTGACGTCGATTTCTATAATGACAGTGCTGTGCATAGAGTGAAACGATAAAAAAAGCCATCGTTGTAACTTTTGAATGGATATTGACAGCAACGATTGACAAACACCTGACAAAGATTTATTTTGTATCAAAAATTATTTTTTACTTGAAAGGTACATTGAAAATTAATTCACATATGAAACTTGTCCGGTGGTATGGCCGGGCCGCGTAGTGCAGTCGGTAGCGCGCCTGACTCCAAAGCCAGAGGCCTCGGGTTCGATAGTCGGTCCGGCCACATACTTGCCTTTCTCCTTCCCGCTGATTCAAGAAGGGCAGTTGTCAGTTACTGGTGAAAGTATATGCACTTAGTACTGGTTAACCGTCTGTGAGGTCTAAGCCTGCCCAGAATAGTGTGATTAGGTTAACCGACCGTCCCGACATGACCGTAGTTGTTTACCGTGGACGTAAAGCAACTAAAAAAATCCGGTGTTATGACTGGGGTCTAATAAAATGCCTGGAACTCAATAACGAAAACTATCTTTGTGTAGTGTTTGGTATCACTATAAAGGCAAAATTTAAAAATTCAAAATACAGTCAGCTGTCGATATCTTAAAGTCAAAGTACATATCAAACTACTGATATCTTAGGGTAAATTTTCTCGTCCCAGGAAATTTACTTTGAGATACCGGTAGGTTGTTATAACAAGACTTGAAACGTATAGAAAAATAGAAAGTGTGTCCAATTTTTTTTATATGGGATGGTACTTTGAGATATCAGTGATTGTGATAACGAGATTCAACTGTATTTTACCACATAAATGTCTGTTACAAAAGTCCGAATCACAACATTCATAGCACAGAGTTGCTTCCCTTCTGTCTAAAGTGTTGTCACCCCGATGTCGGATAAGGGCATATCTTTTCTTGCCGGTAATTGTTGGACATTCCTGGAAAATCAGAATCGTCATGAGTTTTAATTATTTAACATTTAAGGCAAAGCGTCATTCAATAATCTGTACATTTTTAAATTCTCTGTATTGTGAATGGCTGTTGCAAATTATCGAATGCGACACACGAATGTGACACACAAACGTAAGGTTGAGGAATGGATATTTTGACAGTTGATACGGGTTACTACTTGATATTGTCTTTGATGGATGGACACTCGGCGCCAGGTGTGTGAAGCTATGGCTGCATACCGCTGATCCATTTTGGGTACGTCATTACGAAATTTGAAACAGAGCAGACTAGAACAGAATATTGGCTTCAGAAGAAAGTCGATAACACAGCAAAACGTATAGTAATAATGTTATTGAAGACGAGGATTATTTGCTATTAGCCTAGGTTGTTACTTTGAAGACGGAGCTGTTGCCTTCGGCAAATCGCGGAGACAAAGATACACCAGCCTGCTCACGGTCTTCACACTGACAGTCCGGCACGTTTGGTTTGATACAATAAGCCAAGATTTACAATGAAAATCAAATTTTAGTTCAAACCTAACATCATGGACAAAGTTTGCCACCCCCAGAAATTTCAGTAGAGCAAATTTATGGCAAAACTGGCTATAACAACTATTGGATGTTTCAAGCCATTTCAATATACACAGTGACTCTCGACAGCTACAAAAATAAGCAAAATGCTGCTGATTTGATAATATGGTCATTAATTGGAGCTACTCATGCCACAAAGTTGTCCTACTAAAATTTCTGGAATTATAAAATTTATCTATGATATTATTACTCGCACTTGAATTTCCCTGGTTTTTATTTTGACTTCAGATCTGAGCTTTTGTGTAAAAAAAGTCACCAAGTATCGGGCAAGATAAGTTGGCAAGTGCCGGGGGGGGGGGGGGTCTTGGTGTTGACTATAGATCCATACTCTATACTCAAATACTCAAAATTCTTGTACATGTAGTTTAAGGTCTTTTCTAAATGAAAACGTGGTGTTTTTTGTGTGTGTGTTTTTTGTTGTTGTTGTTTTTCATTATTATTTTTTTTTTGTATAATTCTTGCAGTTAATTCCGCAGGAGGCTTAAGGAAACGAATCTGTTAGTCGCAACTCCTGGCTCTCAGTCAGTCTGCGATCAATGCAGTTCGAAGAAAAGAGTTCAGCTGATGCATACGACTAGGCCCCGAGGTTATAAAACTTTTTTCATGCTCAACTCAGCTGAGCATGAAATTTTACCTATCAGCAGAGAAAATTTCATGCTCAGCAGTGTTGAGAACGAAAAAATTTTTATAACCTCGGGGCCTGTTATCTGTTTTTTTTTTTTTTTTTTTTTTTGTTATTGTTTTTTTTTTTTTTTTTTCTTTGTGAAAAAAAAAAATATATGCCAAATTATATTACTGGGGCAGCATAAAAAGGGATCATTAGACTCAAACGGATGCACAATCAAGCTGCCTATTTCTGAAAACTCAGCAAAATCTTCACTTTTCACGTTTTAGATTCGCATGGTTTCATAGATGGTAAACAAGAAAAGGAAAGACTCTGATCAGACTGAGAGGACTGAACGTAATGCATCTTTTAGTGCGACGCTTATCAAGAGCGTTTCCATTCTCAGGCCTATGACGTACCATGGATGCATATAGTACGAGTACTAACCTGTCTCTTGGCACAACTGCCGTGATAGGTTATAGTCCCATCCGTTGCTTGGAGAGCCTCTGACAGACAAGCCTTCAATAGAATAAAATCCAATAGACCGCGTACTTTCTAGTCATTTAAGACGTCTGTATCATGAATATATTTTAACTGAATCACTCGCTAAGATGTTCATTGACAAAATATCTAACCTGCCCTAAAGTATACTGTAGATTCTAACAAGATGCCTGAGTACAACCTTTTGCCCCCCCCCCCCCCCCCCCCCCTTCATTTCCAAAAATGGGAACAATTTGTGTATCTTCGAAATGTTGTTAATCTTGAGAGTGTATCCTTTCAACTAGAAACTACTTTAAAATGAGAAAAGACATAACACCAACCCACGACTGCTGGATTGTTAGTCCTGGGCAACCAAATGGACTTGATAAGAATAAAATGGCGTGTTATGCATTATTAGTTGGAGTTTGTTTCTATTCACATGACCCGTTTTCGTTCCCCTTTCATGGTTAATAGTTACTAAGTACTTGTTTGTCAAGACAATTCAATTCAAATACCTCGTCCTTGAAGCAGGCCATTGAATGATGACACTCAGATGGGTTTGTTAAGTTACTGCACGAATAACACTGAGGACCTAAAACACGCAGAACCATGACAATAATGCATGACAATAAGGGCCCACTTCGAATCGAACTATAGTAGCTACTATATTTACTAAAGTCCCAATTAAAGTGCGATGGTACCTACTTAAATAACGTCATCAACTCACCATAGATCAACCGAGGTCTGGACCGCCGTTACTTTAGTAGCAAGATGGCGGCCGTTGAATGTTCTTGACATTTGGTGTTCGATTGGTAATGCGAGTGCGCATGCACATACATACTACTATGGTAGGTACTCTAGTTCCATTCGAAGTGGGCCAAGGCTTTTACAGTTAATAAGTTAGTTAATCAGTAGACGAAAGAGTATAACGTGTTATTGTAAGTAAGTTGCTAGTAGTAATAATGCAATAGTGCACGTTTTCAATAACCACTAACTGTTTTCTTCTATAGCTGTTGTGAGGCCATTGACAGCAACCCAACTGTCATCTTAAAGTGTTACTAACCAACCGTAAAAAACAGACATATTTTCAGCATATCCATTTGGGTTGTTTTTGTTTTATCAAGTTATTCTTGGACTTTCGTTACAGAATGTATTGAGAAACATTTCCAAAAGTTTGTGTTTTTGTAACTATGTTGCTTATTGTACCAACTATGCATCTCCTCTACCGAAATAGCAGTATCACCAGAATAACCCCGGGTCACTCTTCAAGACGTTTAAATACTCTTTAGACACTATTCTATTGTTTGACACTTTAAGGCTTTTGTAAATGATACTGCAAGCACGTGTTGATCGATGCGATATGTCTTACTGTACCAAAATGTCAAGTGTAGCTTGCTTAAAGCAGACCGGCAAGAAAAGTATGTAGCGAATTTGTAAGGGAAGAACATAGCAAAAAAAAGCTATAGCGAATACTTCTGTGTTTACAGTAAGTGAGGAATGCTTTTAGATGACAGCTGGGTTGTTGCAAAAGGTCAGAAGAAAACCTGTACGTACATGCACATTAGTGGTTATCGAAAGCGAGTGGTATTATAGTAAAGTTGCTTATTATCTTATTACATACAACATGTACAATAAGCAACTTTGCTACAATAACGCATGTTACAGACGTAAGCCCTCTTTGCAACATTTTTTCTATAAACCGTTCATTTTCGCCATTTACAGACAAAAATGAAATAGAGGAGAAGGGGAACACGACGGAGGAAGTAAAGGATAGGTACTAAGATTAAACAGAAAACGAACAAAAGTTAAAAGAAAGCAACATTGAGCACGCCGATATAACACAAAGTTTTAAGAGCAACAAAACTGCAGTTTATTTATAAAAGCAATGACAAATGGTGCTAATAGGTTAAAGGAAAACAAAAACAATGTTTTATATTAACTATGATCAGAATCTTCACGGTACACTTTAGTGAATTTCCAAATGTGTATTTTAATAGAAAAATAAACCAAAAGAAGACTTTTTTATTCATTTATGTCTAAGTTTTGCTTAGGGAAAATCCTCTGTTTTAAACAGACTGTAAATGCAACCTTTGATACGGTTTGTCAATAATCCAGTTTTTAATATATGCATGTATGTTGTTCGAAATATAAAACATAATGTAAGTGTAGTCAGTATGGGTTATTCCACTTACCAAATGAAATAGGTGTTGTAGACGGAGCTGTTCCTGATACTGTAACAGTAAACATTGCAATGAAAGCAAATCGAAAGAAATGAGCCGCGACACAACAAAACAACCAAGTGCCATGTACGCCAAGGGAAGATTCAGATCAGCTTGATCAGACTCTTTGCTGTGCACTAAATGGGTAGCGTAGGGTCAAAGCTGGCTCCAGGCGGACAGCAAATACTTTGATCAGAGTGGGCGGATGCCCAGACTGATCTGAGTCTTCGATGGGGGCACATGCCACCTTGTTGGCTCTGTTGTGCCGCGGCTCAAATATGATGCGAAAAGCTGTGCAGTTATGCAAATGAAAACAGTGCAGATTCTGATCAAGTTATGCTCCCTCGCGGGCTGACCACAGTCTATACTTTCTGCAACAAGAATGCATGAATTTTAAGCACGCTATGCATTCGAACTCGAACATATCGGATCTTTGCTAGCCATGCATGATACCGATATTCGGGCTAGCGTGGAACATGTAAAAAGACTGTTACTTTAAAACGGACTAGAAATGGTCAGTAAGGGTCGAATTTGACAGACTTGGTGCCATAAAGTATACACGTAAGTTATAGGTTCATTACATTAAGCTGTGAACTAGTCGAATAAAACAAGCCCTGTTCTCACCTCTTTAAATTAGAGAAGATAATGGCACTCTCGGTGACATGAGGTTCGGGTTAAAGGTTCATTCATTTCAGCCTCCTGGGGGACAACGCAATGAGAAATGGGAAAAAATAAACAAATAAAAGAACTCTCGTTTTCGAATCGGAGAGAACACGGACAGTCTCAGCGCCCGGAGATGCATTTTATGGATTTATTTTCTTAAGCCTCCTGTGGCCTTCCTCAGCATGGTTATAAGAACTGTAGAAAAAGAAATCTCCTCTTCGAATTGTTACTTCAAAGGTCGCGACGCTGTTTCGACATTGTTGCATTGCTTGATACTGCATTGACGTTGTTTCAAAATGTATGTTCGTATGTGTGTATGTGCAGAAGTATTCAATCACAATAAAGTACTGAATTAAATTTTTACCTAATGTAGCAGTTGTGATGGGTGTGGCGGTTGTCATGGGTGACGTGGTGGTACCCGCTGTTGCAGTCGCTACATCTGAAAGTAAACAATTAACATTCCTGTACCCGCCTATACATTCCAATATTTACAGAACCCATCAATACCAGTCAGGATATGATTCGCGTGTCAATTTGGGGATAACTGCACATAAAATTGTCATTTCGGGAGATGAATCGTCAGTTTAATGGCCGGAAATTTCGCTTTACGGCGTCGCGCCAGCGGAATCTTGAAACACAATTTGCGACCATAAACCGACGATTTACCTCCCAAAATGACAATTTTCAACACAGGTATCCCTATTCTTATGCCCTTTTACATTTTCAGCTTTAAAAGTGTGCTACTTTGCACCCACAGCAAACACTTAAAACCAGACGTCAGCTAATGAGCAACAACGTTACGTAATGACGCCGGGTTTCCGACTGTATATCGCAGGGATACTGTCGCAAATTTTTGACGTTTTCCAATCAGACATTGCGTTTTATACGTAAGTGCATTGGAACCTGTTTTAAGACAATATTTTATACGGTAGGTGTCAGTTTGATGATCGGATTCACATGGACCATATAAATGAATGTTTGAAATCGGACCGGTATTGAATGTATGTGTTCAGATTTATAGCAGGTATATACGAGTAATGGAATATTTTAAAATGATAGTGGTCAAAGTACCGAAATCATAAGTCCGAACTTGTAGGTCAGTTAAACATGGACAATTCCGGAATATTTTAGGTACACAGACATGGACCCCAAAACAGAGGTGTGATCAGGTGCCCGTGGGGTAGTAAGCATCACCTGCCTATTATAATACACCCGCCATATCTATGTATCTGTGGAAAAAGTCAGTGAAAATAAAAGTCCGGTTTTTGAAAGCTTAACTAAGCTTCGGCTGAGGCCATCAAAAATGATGAATAGGCAGATAATGGTACTCGTCTGGGGTCTGGGTAGCTTGAACTGAACTTAGCTGGTAGCAGTTAGCTCATTTAACAAATAGCTACTGGTACTTGCATTTAACATCTTTTCGCGTTTAGCAAGAGCGAATATTTGACACAGGGGTCAAAATATCATAATAACACAAATGTTATATTATTGGTGTTTATGTACAAATGTCATAGAATGATGTTCGATTCTATATCCAGAAGAAGGGTGCCTAAAACAAGACAAGACAAACATTAAACATTGACGTATTACGGACAAAACAATACTCAGACAACTTATTCTGCTATAGGGAACAGAATAGAAATGCAACATATTACTACAGAGTACAAATTGACTGGAATACTTTGACAGATGTAAACACCCACGGAAACATGTGACAACGGACAAATTTAACTAAAAGCAATAAAATAGTATCTTAAGGGAACTGCAGACTATACGGACGGACGAATTCATGTACACTACATGCCAATATGGTCAATATGCAAAGTAATTAATCAATTAACATACTACATACTTCGTTTGCAAATTCCTTTGTTAAACACAACATTTGGAAAACCGAAAGTAGAAAGTACACAAATACACAATATACATGACCAAAACACGGGCAGACATACCTGGCTAATACATATAGATATCTGTGAAAGATATATTGTATGAAGAATTGAAATTCGCTCTTGCTGACTGCGAAGTCAGCAAGGAACGTATTCTTGTGTAAGATGGCTGATGGAATGATTCGAATTCGTGCGCATGAACATGCAAATGTTAGAATGCAGATTAATTGACCAATCATTCGTCTCCTTACTTACAAGTTTGGATTATTTTACACGGGGTTGAATAAAAGGGAATCGCTGATTGGATAAAATGAGTTTCGGCTATTTTGAAAGGTTGAAAGGTCAATCAGGTCACGGGTAAAAATAGAGTTTATGGTATTGCGAAATACCGTACAGAGGAGAGGTAGTAACACTGAATGAAGCAGGAGTCAAGGGTTAAAAACACCAAAATTCACCTCTATGACATTCTCCTCTGCTTTGAGAAAAATGTCTCCTGACATTTTCAAACTAATGAACTGCTGAGAACTTATTGGATAGTTATATATTTAATATTTACAAAACCAACTATCCATATCACAGATTGCTTATTTGAAAATAATTTTAATTCTCAAATGATTTCAAATCATGAAATCAACACTCAAGCACTGTTCTATTTACAAATACAAATGCAATAGATATATAATTACTGCCTACATATAAACTGTATATGAGATCAGCAAAAATTCAGTGAACATATCAAATCAACCAATGTGACATGTCTAGAAATTCACAGCATTATTACTGTGCCGTGAATTAAAACTTATCACTTTATTTCATAGTAGGATTACCTACCATGAAGATTGAAGAGTTATAAAATATACCTCTTTTTCATAGCAGAAAGTTCTACCATGAACTCATATGTACACACAAAAATATACATTTATCACTGAATTTGTTTAAATAATAGAAATATCTACTATCAATGACATTGCATTTGTAAATTCAAGCACTAAACACAGTGCTAAACTATCTGACAGCATAACTCAGCAATTAACTATATATGCACAACATTCTTTGTGCATATTTCAAAATTTCATGACAGAACACATATATGTATGTAAACATGCCATGAACATATAAAGCAGAGAAGAAAACGTCCAGAAGTGCTCCCTTTATATATGACATTCTCCTCTGCACAGCAACTTAAAACACGATATGGAAATAAAACTATTATACAAACCAAACCTGATTGTCAGGGTCATCAATCACTGCAGTATGTTGGCTCGTCAGCCACTCGCCATACCTGTCTGGTGGCTGACGAACTCTACCAGATCTACGGGGCTCTACCTGCTCTACACTAACACTATCTACCTGTTCAAACTGACTACTTCTAATTCCAGGTGTACCTACTTGGTCAGACTGACTACTACTACTTAACGCCGAGCCTACCTGAGTACTACTACTACCTGACTGATCAGTCTGACTACTAACACTATCTGCACTAAACTGGGGCTGATCTACATTGACTAGGGATGTTAATTCTGGGTTTCTACTCGAAACATTTTGAGATGTATCATGAGAAACAGATATTGTTGATCCCCTAGCACCACCATTTGACTGACCGTCCAAAATACGGACATGATTACGCCTATGTGGTATAACATATCTTGGGACAGTTGAATCATCAGAATCTGAATTAGATTCAGACTCTGGCAATTCAACTGAACGGTTTGACGTTTTGGAACGGGTTTTATGCGATTTGGGTAGAGAATCCCGTGTGGTATCTGGCATACTTACCTCTGATATACCAGGTATTGCCGAGAAAGGCAGAAGCATATTCCTGTGCAAAGTTTTTACAGAATGATCACCTGAATCCTTCTGCACCTTGTACACAGGAATACTCTTGTCTGGCATGTCAATTACCACATAAGACTCTCTGTCCCACTTGTCCGCCAGCTTGTGCTTGCCCCTAAGTCCAACATTTCTTATAAGGACCCTATCACCAACGTCAAGCGTTGCCTCTCTGACCTTTAAATCATAATGGGCCTTATTTCTGTCGGCACTCTTTTCAGCTTCCCTTGCAGCCACTTTGTACGCAAAGTTGAGCCTATTCTTTAATTTAGTAGCGTAGTGTGCTCTAGATGAAATAGGCTCAGCAGGAGTTTGAATTCCAAGACAGGCGTCGACTGCAAGGCGAGGATGTCTACCATACATCAAGAAGAATGGAGAGTAACCCGTACTATCATGACGCGTGGCGTTGTAGGAATGAACCAACGGGGCTACATAAGTTTTCCAATCATGCTTTTGGTCATCCCGGAGAGTACCAAGCATATTTAACAACGTTTGGTTGAAACGTTTAACCATTCCGTTCCCCATAGGGTGATACGGGGTAGTTCTGGACTTTTCCACGCCAGCAATGTTGCACAATTCTTTGATAACTGAAGATTCAAAATCTCTTCCCTGATCACTGTGTAAGCGAGCAGGGAAGCCATAATGAACGATAAAGTTATCAAAGAGAACTTTAGCTGTTGTTTTGGCCAACTGATTTTTCGTTGGAAAGGCCTGGGCATATCTCGTAAAATGATCAGTGATCACGAGAATATTCTCATACCCGCCCTTGGACCTCTCCAACGACAAAAAATCTATGCATACCAGCTCCATAGGCTGAGTGGTAGAAATATTTACCAACTCAGCACTAGGTCTGGGAACTGTTTTCCGCTGAATACAACGGACACAAGTTTTAACTTTATGCTGGACATCAGCCTCGAGACCTGGCCAATAAAACCTCTGGCGGACCAAAGATAAAGTTCTGTCACGGCCTTGATGACCTTGGTCATCATGCAAATACTTCAAGACTTTTGCACGATAGTGAGATGGAAGGACAAGTTGAAGAGTTTGCTGACCATCTAACACAGTATTCCTGTATAAAACTCTATCAACAAATGAAAACTTCTTCCATTCACGCATGTATTTCATCACCTCTGGTGATTCAGTCTTGAGCTCATTTCTTTCCGGACAATAACCTAACTCAAGAAGTTCAATAACTCGAGATATACTAGAGTCCGCCAGTTGCTCTCTTGACCAATCAATGTCTCTCAACTGTGAAGAAACAGGAGGCAAATCTTCTGCCTCTACCGAAAGCGAATTACTGGAAACTATCAAAGTTTCAATATACGGACAGTTATTTCTTGGGACAGCATAGGCCTGGCATATGGCCTTTACTGCCCCAGGAAACAACTCAACAACCGGTTGTGGCCTTCTGGACAAACCATCCGCGTCCCCGTATGCTCTACCACACCTATATTTCAATTGAAAATTGTATGTGCCTAGAGCTGCAAGCCATCGGTGACCTGTAGCGTCTAGCTTGGCTGACGACAATACATAGGTGAGTGGGTTGTTGTCTGTCACGACAAGGAAACTATTACCATACAGATAATCGTGAAACTTGTCAGTGACAGCCCACTTTAAAGACAAAAATTCTAATTTATGTGCAGGGTAATTCTTTTCCCCATTACGTAAACCACGACTGGCATATGCAATTACCCTCTCCATTCCTACTTGTTCCTGGTATAATACTGCCCCAAGTCCTTCTGAAGAAGCATCTGTATGCAAAATAAACGGTTTGCTGAAATCAGCGTATGCCAAAACAGGAGGAGAAGATAATTTCTCCTTTATTGTATCGAAAGCACACTGCTGGGCTGGACCCCACTGCCAAGGGGAAATCTTTTTATACTTCTTCTTCTTCTTGCTGTCACTATCAGTATGCGTGGGATGGCCAACAAGTAAGTCATTAAGGGGTTTCACTATACGAGCATAATCCTTAATGAACCGGCGATAATATCCGGTAAAACCTAAGAAAGACCTTAATGCTTTAACATTATCAGGTACAGGCCAGGAGGCTAATGCCTCAATTTTGTCGGGATCTGTTTCGACACCTTTCTCACTCACAACATGTCCAAGATATTTAACAGAGGACTTGAAAAACTCACATTTTGATGGTTTAAGTTTCAAACCATGTTGTTGTAAACGACTAAAGACTGCCTCTAATCTAGAAAGATGTTCTTCAAAGGTTTCTGAGAAAATTAAAATATCGTCAAGGAAAATAAGACATTCCTTCAGATTGAGCTCGCCCATGCAACGTTCCATCAGGCGCTGGAACGTGGCAGGGGCGTTGGTCAATCCAAAGGCCATTCTATTACATTCATAAAATCCTAAATTCCCGACGGTAAAAGCTGTTTTTTCTTTATCTGACTCATTCATTTCCACTTGCCAATATCCTGAACGTAAATCCAACTTTGAAAAATATTTGGCACCAATAAGTGTATCTATGGTGTCATCAATTCTTGGCAAAGTGTATGCATCTTTTATGGTACGACTGTTGAGTTTTCTAAAATCTATACAAAACCGTAGAGCACCATCTTTTTTACGGACCAGTACAACATTGGAAGAATATGGACTCTTTGATGGGCGTATAGCACCAGCATCGAGCATATCCTTCAAATGTTGGCGCACTTCTTCATATAATGCTGGAGGAATTCTCCTATAAGGATCTTTAAAATCTCACGCCCGGGCCGAGGATCGAACCCGGGACCTTTCGATCTAAAATCTCGCACTCTACCACGACGCTATGAAAGCCGGCTTGTACCGCAAGGCAGTACAAGTGTATCTTATACCTAACCTATACCCTGTGACATTCTCCCCCTCCATGTTGAATTCGTCCTCGAATTCTCAGGAGTTACAAGAATCACTGGAAATGAGACTTAAGGAGTTCTAATGCACATGTGGGTCATTTACGTTGGGTGCCATTTGTCACGGACTCTTAAAAAATCTCACGCCCGGGCCGAGGATCGAACCCGGGACCTTTCGATCTAAAGTCTCGCACTCTACCACGTCGCTATAAAAGCCGGCTTGTACCGCAAGGCAGTACAAGTGTATCTTATACCTAACCTATACCCTGTGACATAAGCATTTCGATTTTAATGGCAGTTCGCATGCGATAAGCGAACGACACTATTACCAATTCGCATTGAGCACCGCTATCCATACCCTTCATCTGACTCCGCGGAAGAGCTTTGCAAGATTGATGACTGGCTTTCGATTTTATGTACTTTTAAACAGTATTTCAGTCATGTCAGGTAGATCGGAAGGTGAGAATGAAAGGCTGTGCGTGATGAAATCCCGTTTACGGTTGGAAAGATATCCGCCTCCAGCGGCTCACGAATCGAACCCGGTACCGCTAGATCAGCAGGCCAAACCCATTGAGCTAATAGGGCTCTTCATGCTTTGCAGAATAGCAAGAAACCACTACAGATAAATACAAGCGTAATTTTGCATGCAAATGAACCAAACGCATACCGTGAAACAGATACAGTTTCAAAAGAGGGTGGCTCAAAGATACTTACTCATCCCGCAGAGCTTTGCATCGTTGTTACATAAGGTAGAATTGCAGCACTTAATACAATTTCCCCCGGCGTCAACACCCTCAAGACGCTGACATACCTGAAATGTACATTTAATCATTACCTGAAACTAACCATTTCATTACTACTAAAGTTTGGAATCATGGAAGCAGCCATCTTTAAAACAAATCATTTTTCAGATGGCCGCTTCGATGATTCCAAACTTGATAAACAACCTGAAATGTACATCTAATCATTACCTGAAGTTAACCATTTAGTTACTACTCAGGTTCGGAATCATGGAAGCAGCCATCTTGAAAATTACATTTTCAAGATGGCTGCTTAAATGATTCCGAATTTTAGAACAGCCTCCTTATTTCAAACCCGAAATCTGTATCTTTGAATTTAAAACTCAAAATAGAAGTAAAGTCTGAGGCAGTTTAATCTTGATTCATTTGGAAACTGAATCATTATTTAAACTATACTGAATATATAATTTGAAAGCTATATATTTCACATGACACGTTCAAGAACACATGTACTAATCACTGAAGTTATGTAGTATTTCTGCACACCAGTAATATGGCTAATCCCTTCCGATGAAAGACCTGTTATGAAACGGTTCGTATTTGGTCTCCAGAAAATTCATTCGGCAAAAGTTCTAATTTCTATTTATTTTTTTATAATTTATCGGAACAAGGGAGATACTGAACAAGGATTAAAGTATAAAAATGAAAAAAATAAATATGTGTATACCGAATGTAGTTTTTGGATATAATTACAAAATATCATATATAAAGTTAATTACATCAGTTACAAGAAACCAAGATCATGGCGAATGGCATGATGTGATAAGGTCAGATCTTACCAATATTCTAAACGGATTACATACAAAAGTACATTTAATACTTACTGCTCCAGTCATACAGCCACTAGTGTAGGTATACGAAGTTCCATGATTTGTCATTTGTAGAAAACAGAACTGCCAAAATAGTATTATGATAAGAACAAATTGTATAGACAAGAACTCTCGAGTCAAATACTTATTTGAGCCGCGACACGAGAAAACCAACAATGTGGTATGTTCGCCCAGTCAGACTCAGATAAGCCTGGACATCCTCCCAGTTTTACCAGACTCTTCGTTAAGTGCTCAAAGGGTAGCTAAGGGTCTAAGCTACCTGCATGCGGACAGCGAAGACTCTGATCAGGCTGGGCGGATGCCCAGGCTGATCTAAGTCTGGGCTGGGCGCACAACCACATTGTTGGTTTTGTCGTGTCTCGGCTCATTTTTCCAGTAAATTATAAGTCCCCTGTTTGCTTTATGAAATACAATTATTTACACCTGCTGACACAGCCTGTGGGATACTTTGATTTGCAGGGAACAGGCCCGGTAACTGCAACAGTAGCGCTGAAACGGGGAAGTCCGCTGGAGTTGATAATATGGAAGCAGTATTTGTTCAAGCAACTATGGAATAACCAACTGCAGTGTTTAGTACCTTTGAAGAATGACGTCATAATGACGGCACTTAGACATCAAAATGAACTTTTTGTTGCTGTGGTAACAGATATCACACCGTACAACCGGCTGAATTGATGCCAGATGGCTACAGAGATAGCAGATCACCAAAAGTGAAAGTAGATTTTGAGTAGGTGAGATAAAATTGCTGGTAAAAACAGACGATAAAATCCTGGAAGAGTTTAGCCTCATATGGAAGTTGCTCAGTGTCTGTAGATTCTACAGTATCAGTCTGGGTGGCTTTCTTACGCATATAAGGCTATAGCAGGTCTTGAACGGCCAAAATTTTCAGGAAAAAAACACAAAGTCTGCTTTTCGGCTCCCATTAAACGAATCTGAGATATTCCCAATCTGTTTGCTTGCTTGCAATAAAACTCCAATTAGTTAGCAATATTTCTGCCAATTTTTGATGCACAATTTGGTTTTATAATGAAAATACACACTTTCAAAGAGGATGGGTAGCGACAAAATGGTTGTCTTTGTTAACAGAAGCGCTTTTAGGTGGACAGCTGGGATGGCAGATCAGTTTGTATTGAAATAGGCTGACATTGATGACAGGTATCAATATATTGGTACGTATCTTTAAACTGATTATACTGTGTCTTCGGCGTGAAATCATGAAGAATGAAGCATGCTTGTCCACTAGAATGCATGTTGTTGCATTTAATAGCTTTACATCTTTCGGCAACTTTCTGATATTGTTTCGGTAACTACTTTTTCGTTGCAAATGTGCTACATGTACTGCAGTGCTTTTGGCAAGTCAAGAATTTCATTATCTTAAAAGCTATTCTGTCATTTGATTTGATTAGGAACATTAAGCAATATTCATTGTTTAATACCCCCTCCCTCCCCATGCCCCCACCCCCACGAAACCAAAAAAGAAAGCCTAGTGACAAGCATTTGTCACAAGCCTCACCAGCTGTCAGACTGTGAGGCTGGTGACAAACGGTTGTCAGCAGACCCCGCCTTGTTTTTATGCCCCAGCAAAAGTGGGGAGCGGCATATAGTTTTTCCTCTGTCCATACATACATACTTCACATTTGTAGTACTGTTCTTGTCTCCGCAACTTCTTCTACAGTATTTGATGCTGGGAGTTGCAACTTGCAACACAGTTCAGACATGCATTGAATATGCATAGAGAAAAGGAAATTTGATCCAGGTCATTATTGCAGAATTATGTCCCCTTAAATGACATACATATTTTGGCCATATTTCACACTTTGTAGCACAATTTGTGTCTCCACAACTCCTCCTACAGTATTTGATGCAGGGATTTGAAACTTGCAACACAGTTCAGACATGTATTGAACATGTACATAAAGGAAAAAGAACTATGATCCAAAAATGCAGGCAAATCTTTTTTCCTCTTTCAGTAGTGTACATTCAGTTACCTGCATGACTCCCAAGTCCATATCTTACGGTTCTAATGATTTTTTGAAGAAATCGCAAAAATTCACACTTGGTCAATGACTCTGTCACAGAAATTTCAGTCAGGAAATGCCCAGACAAATGGCGCCGTAATCTGCACCGACTTTAACTGAACTTTTTTGAAGGAGTCCTTGCTCAAAGTATAAATCTTTGTGGCTCCATCAAAATATCATTAGAATCAGAAATATATGGAATGGAAATTGGTGCACTGTTCAACGAGTGTAAATTATCTGAAAAAGATATTTATTTAAACTTGCATAAAACAAGATTCACACATAGCATCACCATTTGTTTCGACAGCGGGTCAAAATAGAAATAAAATAAAAAAAGTAGATTCCAAGGAAAAGCCTTAGTTAACAGTCATATATATCCTGTGCTGTACAGAATTCGAGGAAATGGTTGCATATACAAACTAGACAAACATGCAAAAAAGAACGTTTTGGCATGGCATGTAGTGAAGACAGGCAACAAAGTTACCCCCGGAAAAACCCAATGAACACCAATAGCCATTCCGAGCATAACTTACCGGATAATGTTGAAGAGCACTGGTTAAGCTTGTTAAAATGTTGCCCTAGTTTCTGCGCAGTTACAATCATATATTGTAGAAGATACTCAGGAAGATTTTATCGTGTTTGGCTTGGACGATACGCCGTCGAAGCTTTCATGACATTATTATTATCATTTTTATTATTATTATGATTATTACTATTATTATTTATTTATTTTCTATTATTTTTTTAAAACAATGAATATTGCTAAATGTTCCTAATCAAATCAAATGACAGAATAACTTTTAAGACAATTAAATTCTTGACTTGCCAAAAGCACTGCAGTACATGTAGAGCATTTGCAACGAAAAAGTAGTTACCGAAACAATATCAGAAAGTTGCCGAAAGATGTAAAGCAATTAAATGCAACAACATGCATTCTAGTGGACAAGCATGCTTCATTCTTCATGATTTCACGCCGAAGTCACAGTATAATCAGTTTAAAGATACGTACCAATGTATTGATACCTGTCATCAATGTCAGCCTATTTCCATACAAACTGATCTGCCATCCCAGCTGTCCACCTAAAAGTGCATCTGTTGACAAAGGCAACCATTTTGTCGCTACCCATCCTCTTTGAAAGTGTGTATTTTCATTATAAAACCAAATTGTGCATCAACGATTGGCAGAAATATTGCTAACTAATTGAAATTTTATTGCAAGCAAGCAAACAGATTGGGCACTATCTCAGATTCGTTTAATGGGAGCCGAAAAGCAGACTTTGTTTTTTTTCTGAAAATTTTGGCCATTCAAGCCCTGCCATAGCCTTATCTGCGTAAGAAAGCCACCCAGACTGATACTGTAGAATCTACAGACACTGAGCAACTTCCATATGAGGCTAAACTCTTCCAGGATTTTATCGTCTGTTTTTACCAGCAATTTTATCTCACCTACCCAAAATCTACTTTCACTTTTGGTGATCTGCTATCTCTGTAGCCATCTGGCATCACTTCAGCCGGTTGTACGGTGTGAGATATGTGACGTCATACGTTCTGGAGCATGGCAAACAATGTATGTCATACTCCGCCAATTTTTCAATGACATTACAATCTGAAATTCTTTCAACAGAAACTTCAGATTTTCTCAAACACAAAATTATACTTAAGTCATTAATTCCATTTTAATAGTGCTTTTGCTGATGAGGAGCACCTGTTGGAAACAACCGACAAAGCTTGCAACCGACAAAACTGGCGATAGATAGATCGTTGTGTCGTTTATTTCCAATTTATTTTTTTTATTATTATTTTTAATGCAAAATGTGGTTTAATTCATAGTCACTTTCCACACAAAATTCACGTTCTTACAAAATGCTGCCATTTCAACAGCTCCATATTCACTACTTTGCGTGAACACTTTATTTATTTATTTATTTTGTCAATACGGGTGATATTGGCCGAATGAGGCATGGTATTCGCAGCACCTAACTTCGACCTACCTTCTCTGTATCTTTACAGTTGATAAAACCTCGACAGTTGCTAATAGATTGTTCATTGGTACAGTGAATGCAGGCCAGACTGTCTGAAATAAAGGCTCACATTACATGTATAAGATGGATAATAACTTACACTTTTACGTTCTTTTCAATAATATTTCAGTCATACGAAGACGATGGGAGAGTAATAATGAAAGTCTACGTACAATGAAACCTCGTCCCGACTCCAGCGTAATCGAACCAGGGACAGCTAGATGAGCAAGCCAACGCTAAACCCACTGAGCTCCCAAGGCTCCATACACAACAAGAGACGGACAGTTTTTAGCAGAACCAATGTTACTAGTAGCAGCTTCCTAATAAATTACCTTACTTATTTAAGGAATGAATTCCATTTTTCTGATGTTTATCGAAGTATAAACTACATTGGGTCGCGGTCAAAGTAAGTGAACCCCGAAGGGGTTCAAGTAAACTTTGCTAGCGACCCAATGAAGTTTATACTTCGATAAACACCAGAAAAATTAAGTTCATTGCATATATTTACATTCTTTTCTATCTATTATTTGACAACAAATTTGCATTAGGGGCTATAGTTGAAGCAGAAATAACATTTATACGCAGTTTTTCTACTAAAAGCGGAACAGCGTCAATGACGTAACAATGACGTCATAACGGCGCCTACGCCAATCAGATTGCGGAACCATTGTTTATTTTGACGTCACTTAACGTCATGTCATGTCGCGTGAACCGATGTGGTTATTGAAGTATAAACTACATTACCTTCTAATGGTTTACCATAGGGCTTTTCAATAAATGCACGGATAATGTAAATATTCGGTTATAGACGGAGCTTTCTCCCTTCAAAACAACCTGAACATCTAGATTCATCAGTCCAAACCAAACTTCTATAACTGATTTCAAACTTCTCAAAATGAACGCAGTGATTCCAAAGGGCTAGAATATATGGTGGACTATAATGAAGTACGGAAGACGTTTACAGCTGTCACATGACACTGCAGGTGAAACGTACCGTTTAAAACATGAAATGCTTATAGTGTTGCGTTCTCCTTCCAAATCAATTCCAAAAATATAAACCAGTCTATCTAAATGACGTTACGTCAGTGCCAAACAGGGTTGGAGGTTATAAAACTTGAGTACATTCTCAAACTCAAAATAAAGCACACTGATTGGCTGCTTCCGAGCACATGCTCGGAAACAGCCAATCAGTGTGCTTTATTTTGAATTCGAGAATGCGCTCAAGTTTTATAACCTCTGGGCCAGGACGGTTATAAGATAAGCTGCATTATTTGGAAAAGAGGGAGAGCAGAATGAAAATCTGGGTTCAAGAATTCTGTAATATATTTACCAAAGACGAATCCCTGACTGAACTGGAAGACAATTACACCTGCAAATGGAAGCAGCCACAGATATCCAATAAATCAGGTTTATATCGAAACATATCCTAACTTTAGTGGAATCTATCGATGTGCGATCGCCGGCGACTCACAAACTTAAAATAAAGCCGTGATGAGATACTGCACAAATTTGGTGCAAAAAAATAACATTTTTATCATTATTTTTTTACTTTGTTCTGTTTTGTTTTTATTATAAAGTATGAGAAGCATTAGCATTAGCAGCTTTGCCTTGAATTCATATAAATCGAATAGCATTATTTATACAAATATGTATTTTGGTTAAATATTAGAACAAGCTTGAATTCTTAATTTGCATGTGGAATGGAATAGCACCTTTATCAAATGGGATATTGCAGGGGTATGAAAAATTTCATTCCTGTTTTCTCGACAGTTGATTGGTCCCGCCCATCGGGGCCCAGAAAAACAAGTTGCTGCCTGATGCCTCTGTGGCAGAGCCTTTATAGCTTTAAAAGAGCGTGTGTGTTTTATATATGTCAGATTGGGAAAAAGTTGCACTGACTCGACATAACTGAAATATTGTTTATTGAGGCGTTAAACTAAAACTCACTCACTCACCCTAGTTGTTATCTACTATAGGGTACAGCCTCTAGAATGTCCCTTCATCCAAGGATCTGATAAATTTGTTATGGTTATTTGTTAACTAGCCTATGACAGCTTGTAAAATATTTAACATCTACCAGTTTGACCACTGAATCACAGCAGGGTGCCACTTAAGTAACAGTTACAGCTGGTTATCAGCCATCTATGTAAACAAACAATTTCATGCTGAAACGTTCATCAAGGTTGGAGGTTATAAAACTTGAGCACATTCTCATATTCAATATAAAGCACACTGATTGGCTGCTTCCGAGCATGTGAGCACATTCTCAAATTCAAAATAAAGCACACTGACTGGCTGCTTCCGAGCACATGCATGCTCGGAAGCAGCCAATCAGTGTGCTTTATTTTGAATTTGAGAATGTGCTCAAGTTTTATAACCTCTGGGCCAGAATCTGGTCTGAACTTTTAGGCTGTGGACAAAGTATATCCGAAATTTATTTTTCAGCCGAAAGTGAACACTAAATTATTATTGGGCGAACTATAAGTATTATTCGGCAGTCCAGTATTTGGACAAGTTATCGATGAGCCTTAGACTGAAAGGATGGTTACTGCATTTGGTAATAATTTAACCTCAAACTGTGCATCTAAACGACTAATATAAGAAACAAAAGTGCATGGATTTGTAAAGTGAAGCTGGAACTTAACTACTGATTTTCAGATGTCAATTTAATATATTCTGTTCTGTTCTGTTTTAATTCTCTTAACGATAATTTAATACAAAGCAACTTACCTACATATATACCTAGTAAACGTATCATATTTGGTAAACACATTTGTTTATGTAGAACACCAATGAGAATTTTCAGAAGACTTAAATAGGCCCCTGACCAATTCTTATCGTTATCTAGAACACTGGGACATAACTACTATAGAACAATATTTAATAAGTTTATCATAACAAGTGAGTGATCTTGAGAAGCGTAGGAAACTTAGTGGCCTTTAGAGTTATTCTGCTAAATTCGGTGCTAGAGGCATGGTCAGTTTCGCTCATTCCATTATTGGACAATGGGGCCCGGATAGCGTAGTGGATAGGGCACTTGCTTTCACCTCTGCTGCCCGGATTCGATTCCCGGCGTCGTCATGTGGGAGGGTAGTGATCGCCTGTCCGATGTCGGTGTATTTCTCCGGGTACTCCGGTTTCCTCCATCAGTACAGGACCACAAATGCGCCGACATCCGTGCCATCGATAGTATTAAAATCGATGTAAAATAAATAAAGTTTACTTTTTATTGGACATGAACAATTTGGGTTTAACGGCCCTTTAAGTCTACATCGAGCTGGCTTCCGGAATGAGGAGGAAAGAGGTATGATAGGCGAGAGAAAAAATATCGAAACATCCCTCACCCTCACCTACTCTAAGCAGAGTAGGCCCATGCCCTACCACACTAAAAAATTACCCAGTACCGAACAGACTCAATTAAACTGAGTTTGCTATTGTCATTTTTTGGCGTATTCCTTGCTTCCAAAGGATCTAACTATTCAGAACTTGTTGAAAAATAAGCCGTGTGAACTTTGTTGAAATATGAGTGACACTGGTGAGAGGTTAGATCATGACATTGACATCTGGTGCTAACAATCTTCATGTACATGTACTTATTTAGTTGACTGCATACCAACAGTTGACCGAAGAGTTCCACAATTTCTTAATCTGTAGCACGTTTTATATAAACGCACAATCAAGAAAATTTAATTTTGCCGTTAAAAGTTTTATAACGGGTACTAGGGTAGGCGGCAATCGAAAACGCTCTTGTAACAATCGATAAACGCGGAACAAAAACCGTTAGAAATAGCGTTTGCAATCGAAAACTCTGTTTCTAACGGTTTTTGATCCGACAAAATGCAATCGAAAACTCTGTTTCTAACGGTTTTTGATTTGCGTTCGTCGACTACATTAGCGTTTTCGGTTGCCGTCTACCCTGTGTGGTTAAGGACAAACCAGGTCATCATTCTGACACATATAGTAGTATTCGCGAGTACCAAAAGCTATATACCAAGTCTAAAGGTGATAATTCCCTTGGTTCTAGTGAAGAAGATTTATGTTGGTTTTTAGAATATATGCGCGTGAGGGCCATGCTGCTCATGTGACCAGAGCCGTTTGAAAAAATTTTGTTTCCCGGTCAACCGAGGCACCATATGAAGTTGTTTCGAATCGGTCCAGCGGCTCAGGAGTAGAAGTTGTTTGAAAAAGTTGATCGAAAGATGGACGGGTAAAGACGGACGGCTGCCTATCCTATAATCTCTCTCTCTCTCTCTCTCTCTGAGCCGTCCGGGCTCATGAGAGCTAAAAACTTTTTCACATTTTTATTAAAGCATGGTACGAGAATGCAAGGCAAAGCTATCCAAGTCATTTCAGCTGGAAAAGTTCATTTGAGCCGCGACACGAGAAAACCAACAAAGTGGTTGTGCGCCCAGCGCAGACTCAGATCAGCCTGGGCATCCGCCCAGTCTGATCAGTGTCTTCGCTGTTAGCATGGACGTAGCTTAGACCCTTAGCTACCCTTTAAGCGCTAAATGAAGACTCTGATCAAACCGGGCGGATGCCAAGGCTGATCTGGGTCTGCGTTGGGCGCACAACCACTTTGTTGGTTTTGCCGTGTCGCGGCTCATTTATGGTGGTTCTCTTGAATTAAAAAAAAAAAATAGAAAATTTAGAAATGCACTTTATGACAAAAAGATTCAGAGCTGATTTGAAAAGACCAGTTTTATGTCAAATAAAATAAGATTTCTGTCTAAAGGTGACTGTTTACACTTCTAGTGGAGGCAATTTTGTCATGTTATTTTTCTTTTTGCATCCCTTCGCAATGGATGTCGAGTCTTAAGGAGAAGAAGCTGCTACCTTTAGCCCAGGAAAAAAATCTGACCTCGAAGAGTAGACACGTTTTGGCACACTTTGACCGTAAACGCCATTTTTCTTATATGAGGCAGGGAAATAGATATAAATCATCAAAACACAGAGCGTCCAGGCAATTTGGCTTTATTCTGTAGTAGTTTTAGAGCGAAACACATTTTACAGAGCAGTTCTGATTACATATCATACAAACAGTGTCTGTACAGATACAGTCAACTCTCGATATCTCGAACACTGATATCTCAAAGAACCCTTTTATCGTTCAGGAAATGACTTTATATGTAAGCATTTTGCTTACTGTCAAATCCTGATACTTTTGAACTTGTATTGTAGTATATGTATGTAATTTATAGTTAATAAAATCTCGTTTAAACCAAGAACCCTCTTATATCAAAGAATATAGTTAAAACATTATTACAATAATTTTTCTTTACCTTTCAACCGTCTTGTTATCTCAATCTACTGATATCACAAAGATTTTCCGGGACCAGAAAATTTACATTGAGATATCAGTAGTTTGAAATAAAATTAGACTTTGAGATATTGAGAGTTGACTGAACATGAAAACAGGCTGAAAAAATATGTCACGATCTCGTCATTTCAACGGCAAAAAATTTCCCGTAGCCCAGGCGCAAAGGAGGATAGAGGACCCAGCAGTAGCCTTGGCACAGAATATGAGAGGCAGAGCTGAATCTTCTGCAGCATAACCGAGCGTCTATACCACTCGATCACGGCATCTCTCAAATGATTTGAAATTCGTATTTGGACAGAAAATGATCAAGAAAAGGGTAAGACAGCAAAACATATCTCAGGTCTTAACCAAACCAATTCTAGCGGTCCCGGGTTCAAGACCCGTTTGAAGCGGAGATCTTATCAACCGTAATCAGGATTCCATTACACACATCATTTTATTTTCACCATCCCATTTGGCCTGATATGACTGAAATACTGTTAACAAGGATGTAAAATTGCAAGTCATCCATCCATCTATACCAAAGCAATTTAAATGTAAAAAAGGTAAAAGTTTTCCATAACCTAATTGCCGTAGGGGCAGTGGCGGTTACTGGCCCACTGTATCTTGGGCACAGGTTATGAAATACTTGCCTGATTCGAAACAGCTGTACATTTAAATGGGGTTACCGTAAATATTTTTAAAATATTGACACCTTAAATAATTGCCGTTTTTTTTTGTTGTTGTTTTTTAAATGGAAGAGTTTGGTTCAACAATGCAGGAAAACATCCAAAAGATGCAGATGGAATAGCAAACAGTGTAGACCCTGATCAGACTGATCAGACTGCTCCTTCTGGTCTGGTCTGGGTCTGCCCTGTTTGCTCATACCTATCTGTCCAAATATTTAAAATCATTATGGTAAGCGGAGTTATCCCTCACTCATCCATATTCTTCGTCTGTAGCGAATGTCAGCATTTCCTGAAAATGAAACTAGCAAGTTGCCATGACACTGTCAAGGTAGTCCCGGGACTCTGAGCTAACTATTCGAAAGTGTTCCTTTATTTGGCTTCTATTTCATTAAATGTAACATTTGCGACAGACGGTGGACATAGGTACGGGGTAACTTTACTTTACAACGTTAAAATCTGCCTTGTAAGACCTGAGATATATTCAGTTTGTGATTATTTTCATTTCTGTCGTTAGAGTCACGTGATCATGACGCAGTTTTTCCACTGTGTGGAAAGGATCATACATTTGTATATACAATAGTGTACGGCATTTATCATGCTCGAAAATGCGATATTCATCTGATTACTACTGTGAAATGGCCTAACGCAAAAAAATGAGCAAGCTTGAAGACAATTATAATATGAGTCGCGACACGACAAAACAAACAAAGAAGCATGTTCACCCAGCAACGAATCAGATAAGCCTGGGCAGCTGCCAAGTTTGATCAGAGTCTTCGCTGTGTGCTTAATATGGAACTTAGAGTCTAAGGTAGCTTCATTCGGACAGCGATGACTCTGATAGGTCTTGTCGGATGTCATGGCTGATCTGAGACTTCCCTTGGAGCAAATGCCACTTTGTTGGTTGTGTCGTGTCGCGGCTCAATAATTGCAATATTTACATTAGTCATAGTTGGCCTACAAGTATCTGTTTAATCCCTCATGGAATCCTAGAAGATATGAAATCAATACAGCATAAGCAACTTTTTTCCTCAGCCCCGTATAATCTACCTGTAAACGACGATATCGCGTGAGCTTGAAATAGCATTAAATTAGATAGGACATTGACAGTTTTTCTCTTTTTTTGTCTTCCCTGAATAAAAAATGAAAAATGTTGTGTTAGGTCAATATAGTGCACTTTTTTAGCTGCACATAGATCTTTTTTTCAAACTTTTAAGTTTACATTTAATGCGGTCATTTTTGCTCTGATTGATATGGCCATCATTTCCTAATAGTATATAGGGAAAATAGAGAAAATGAGCAAAAAGTTACTCAGTTTTCTACGTTTTTCTTAAAGCACGGATCTTAATTCAAAAATGTTGTGTTATCCTAGTATTCTACACTATCTTACAAATCTTCTGATATATTTTGTAGGAAAATCAAAGAAATATTAGTTCGGTCATTTTTAACAAACTTAATACTACCCTACATCCAAAAACTGAATTTTCAGTACCGCGCGTGACTATATCGAGGTGAGGAGAATTGTTGGGGACGATTAACCAATATACCTGTCTTCTTGATGCGAATTTGACCTTCCAATAATGCGTTTATTCGCAGTTTGTGATCAGCATGCACATTTTTTTCGAGACTATGTACACTCTCGAAAAAAGGTTAATATGTGCATGCTGGTCTTTGCTGGGTATCCACCGTATACGCTCAAGCAGGATTTCATAGAGGTATTCCCTACATGCAACCATACCAAGCAATTTGATCAGCATGCACATTTTTTTCGATTCATACATAGACTCTAAAGGCGGTTTTAATTGTTAAAACAACATGGTACCGACGTACCGATACAATCAGGCTGCGTCAAAGATGATTGGCACCGCATATGCGCAGTCTGACTAGAGTGCATATATGCGCATTATTGCATATGCCTCTGGGGAGGCTTTCTTCGGATTAGTTAATAAACGGGCATTTTTATTAAACAGCAATACACACTTCTAGTAATCGTGTCACACTACAGACAAAATAATCACAGCCGGAAAACCAATGCAAATACACACTTTGACAGGTTTGAAACCTGCTCAAATTCATAAAATCAGCAACTTCACCATACACAATCAAATATTAGCAGTTTGGGAATGGAATTGCGCTAATTTTCGCTTCCCGCAGAGACTGAACATCATATTTGGCTTCCGCCGAGACTGCCCGCGATCTCTTGCTTCCTGCACTCTAGTCAGACTGCGCATATGCGGTGCCAATCATCTTTGACGCAGCCTGATTGTATCGGTACGTCGGTACCATGTTGTTTTAACAATTAAAGCCGCCTTTAGAGTCTATGTATGAATCGAAAAAAATGTGCATGCTGATCAAATTGCTTGGTATGGTTGCATGTAGGAAATACCTCTATGAAATCCTGCTTGAGCGTATACGGTGGATACCCAGCAAAGACCAGCATGCACATATTAACCTTTTTTCGAGAGTGTACATAGTCTCGAAAAAAATGTGCATGCTGATCACAAACTGCGAATAAACGCATTATTGGAAGGTCAAATTCGCATCAAGAAGACAGGTATATTGGTTAATCGTCCCCAACAATTCTCCTCACCTCGATATAGTCACGCGCGGTACTGAAAATTCAGTTTTTGGATGTAGGGTAGTATTAAGTTTGTTAAAAATGACCGAACTAATATTTCTTTGAATTTCCTACAAAATATATCAGAAGATTTGTAAGATAGTGTAGAATACTAGGATAACACAACATTTTTGAATTAAGATCCGTGCTTTAAGAAAAACGTAGAAAACTGAGTAACTTTTTGCTCATTTTCTCTATTTTCCCTATATACTATTAGGAAATGATGGCCATATCAATCAGAGCAAAAATGACCGCATTTAATGTAAACTTAAAAGTTTGAAAAAAATATCTATGTGCAGCTAAAAAAAAGTGCACTATATTGACCTAACACAACATTTTTCATTTTTTATTCAGGGAAGACAAAAAAGAGAAAAACTGTCAATGTCCTATCTAATTTAATGCTATTTCAAGCTCACGCGATATCGTCGTTTACAGGTAGATTATACGGGGTGAGGAAAAAAGTTGCCCATGCCTCCATTTTTCCCTCCATTTTTTTACAAAGGGGAAATATCTGTGACTTCATGTTGACAACAATGAGGACGTGACACTTCCATGCGGGGTCTACTCATTAAGAAAAGAATTTGCCCCCAGAGGAGCGAATTATATCCTTTAAGAGTAAACCTCCATTGGAAAGGGAGATAAAGCCAATCTGGCAGGGTTCCCCACCCTACATTTACCCATTCACCTTATCTTAAGAAACAAAAGACTTCAAGATAATATCGTTTCCTTAACTTGATATCGTCTCTCAAGATAGTATAGTGTCTCAACAAGATAATACTTATTGTTTTATTAACCCTGAGAACTTAGATATTATCTTTGGGGAACAAAATGTTATCTGGAGAACAAGGTGTTATTTTGAAAACAAGATGTAATCTTGAAGCAACGAGATGTTGTCTCGGAGTAACAAGGCTGTAATCTTGAAAACAAAGTCTTATCATGAGGGGAAAAGATATTATCTTGAGAATACAAGATGTTAAACTATTGACAATAGAATGCTATATTGTGAAGTTTCACAAGATAACACATTAAAAAAAATTTCTTGAGGGAACAATATGTTATCTTGAGGGAACGAACGGTATGTCATCGTGAGGGAACAACATCTCAATTTGAGGGAGCAATATCTTTACTCGTGGGAACAACATGAGAAATATGTTATCTTGAGGGAACAATATATGATCTTGAGGGAACAATATGGCAACAATATTTTATCTTGAGGGTACAATATGTTATCTTGAGATAACAATATGGAACAATATCTTATCTGTAGGGAAAAATATACGTTATCTTGAGCTACAATATATTTTCACAGGGTTACCATATTTTATATTATAAGAAAGCAGGATATTATTTGGTGCTTTTCGATAAAAGTTTGTTCCCTCAATATAACAAGCTCAAAAAACCAATGTCCATTCCAAGGTTCTGTCCTGTTTACTCTTTTATATCATCAGTTTAATTACATGTAGATGGGCACAATAACAGGGAAAACAAATCTGACATTTTCATTTTTTATATTCCTTTCTCAATGGGAATCAACTCTTACAGGAAAGGAATGTCTCCCCTGATGGCAAACTCTTTGGAACCTTTAAACGTAGACTGTCATATGGGAGGGTTTCGTCCGCCAGGAAGCAGACAGGAAGACACAAAAGTTGTTCCTTCCGCAAAAATGGCTGAAAAAAATAAAATGTGCCGATACACCTCGATAATGATGAATTCCAGGAAACGATAGGGTAAAGTCATGTAAATTCGGACAGCAGGTTAATTCGGACAGTGAGAATGTTTCCTTTATATGTCAGTTGTTTGGAATTAAAACAAAATTAACGGGGCAAACAGTGAAAATCCAGATGAGACGGCTCATGATGAGCCGTCTCATCTGGATTTTCACTGTTTGCAATGGTTTGTCCTTATTTACCCGCTGTCCGAAAGTACCTGACTCGTCCCTATTATGTGCTGAGCATAAAGGAAAAGACCACCATTTCGTGTCCTTCGATTAACGGTGAATGGGTATACTTTTAGGGGAGGATAATCTACCTTTGTCATTTTTGCCTCCCCTCTCAGCAAGGATCAACTATTAGGAAAATATTTGCTACCCTAAAATTATTTTTTTTGTATAAGAGAAGACTCAACAAATCAACAAAGGGCTACGGCGTCTAGGGAAGCACACAAACGTCAAAAAAGTAGTCTCCCTTTGAAAAAGAAATAACAGCGGAAAAATATATGGAAGTGTACCGATACATCTGATGCTATAAACAAGCTATGGATTTACGAGTTCCAAGCCCTTTCAAAACTATCCATGCCCAGCACCACACATGACGTCGTGATGACGACGTTGCACAGAGGTCGATGCGTCATTTCGACGTCATGTGCCCGCTGGGTGTATTCCAGGCCATTCCTGATGCTGGTGAGATGATGCAGGTCAGTGATATTGTAATCTAAGCCAAAGAACGATGACCTGAACCGGATTACCGTAAAATTCTAAACTTCGGGACACCGGAAATAATTACCAAAATTGTCCTAAAAGTTGAACAGTTTATTTTACATTGGAGTTATGCGTCCAAAAGATGCAAATGGAAGACTTTTTACAGTGTAGACCGTGATCAGACTGCTCTTTAGGAGCAGTCTGATCTTGGTATGCACTGTTTGCTAAGACCTAACTGTCCAATGCTTTGACTTTTACGGCAGATTACACGACTATAGAGTCTGTCTGCCAGATTCTGATCAAAATCTGCGGCTGTGTTGTACTTAATCGGTCTATAATTTTCACCTCTTTTCATCATTTAATTTAATTGGTATTACAAAATTATTGCGTTAGTTACAAAACAATAGACCTTTTTCACATTGTTTCTGCGCATGCGTATACTGCTCACGTGATGCGTTATTTCCCGATAATAGGTGAGACTTTAGACCGAGGGGGCTACTGGATTTTAAGCCATTGATATTTCCTATGTAATGAGTAACAAATAATTGTTTTAATCATCTATATTCGCATTTCTGCTTGTCCTAATGATGCCTTATTTACTATTTTAATTTTCCATAATGATTTAAAGCAAAGATTATAAATACTTGTATTTAAATTAAAAATTGCAAAGAAATCATGTCAAAAGATATGCAAAAAACTCGGAAAAATGTGTACGTCTAATACAAAAGTCAAGTCGCTAAAATGGATTAATTCGGATTAAGAAATCAAGTACAGAATATTTATATATTGATATTAATTAATTGAAATATGCTTTCCGTTTTCTTTGAATGAAGTCTGAAGTAAAAGAAAATCATTCATATATGAGGTTGAATTTTTTCTATCGAAACCAAATAAATAAATGGAATTTAATAATCAAGAGATGATATAATCTCCCAAATAAGTGTGTAAATCGCCTTGTGTCAGATTTTTTGCTAATTATCTGAAGGTTTGACATATA
The DNA here is from genome assembly GCA_963989385.1 of Ctena decussata. Classification (NCBI taxonomy): domain Eukaryota; kingdom Metazoa; phylum Mollusca; class Bivalvia; order Lucinida; family Lucinidae; genus Ctena; species Ctena decussata. Next base: position 38,274,770 of record OZ022515.1, read on the forward strand.
CTATGACTTATCTTTTGACAATAAACGCAATCAACGGAGCATGCCATTAGTTGACACCTCCAACAGTATTTCACACTTTAGTGGGTGATATTGATATCGCATAATAAGCAAATACTTGCCAACGGAATAAAAAACAACAAACAAATTGTTTTCTGCGATTATGCGATTTATTAAACGGTAGAAATGTTATAATAATGATAAAACATACACCCTATTCATTCCTGTGGCCATGTGTGACGCTACTGTTCAGCTTCATTTTTTTACTTTTATTTATTCTTCCGTAATATTTAAACCAAACATGTTGATCTTCGTGCAATTCTTAAATAATAGAACAAAACATTATAATTACTCTTTTTTTTTGATTTTATGATTTATTTAAACACATTTCAAACACATCCATACATCTCTGCATGTCAGGTTAATTTATAATGAAGATGCGGCCAGATCCGGTAACATTTTTCCGACCAGTTTGGACGGTAAACGGCTGTTTATTTTTGTATCATTTTGTTTAGGTTATAAGTCAAAATATATGTCTTCAAAAAGATAAAACAAATGAAAAAATATCTATGACAAATCGACGGTTTAATTAATGCAAGCATGAGCGGGACCGATGTAATCTTGAAAATAACTGCCGTATAGCTAGCAATTATTCTGTCTCTGTTTTAATACAGTTAGATTACCCTTGAAATAAATAGTTTGGTAAAATATTGACATGAAAAATTATTTTGATAGTCTCCTTAGCGAAATGGTGATGTTTTAATGATTTAAAAAGTAATTTACCAAAGTATTGAAATCATTAAAACTTATTTATACCAAAGTTTAGTATCGCGCAGCCGATATATGCCTGTGCTATTTGTACTTTATTCTTAGCAAAAGCTACTTTTGATCCATAAACAAATATTTATAATTGAACAACCTTTCTAAAACTCCAGGAATCGCAATACAAATTCCGTTTAAATGGCATTTCGCACGAAAAATATCCAAAATCCTGAATCCAACACATCTCCTCCCGTAAGGCCAGAATAAGACTGCCCCATATATCTTTTCAGGTTCATTTTCGTACCTCCATTGAAGAGTAGTCGGCAAGGGAGATAACAATGTGAAAAAGGTCTATTAAACATTTCCTCAGTACGAATTTATAGTAGAGACGGAACCCATTCCTAGTCATAAAAAGTTGAAACGATGCTGTAATTACGTCGGTGCAACGTCATCATCGACGTAGATGCGATGTCGTTTTGACGTAATTTGCCAACTTGGAATTTGCGTCAGTTTTAATATTCACGCAAAGTAGCCTGACTTCTAGCGAAATGTTTACATGTATATGAACTCACAATGGTCCAATTCATTTCGATGGCCCTTTGAATTCTGAAGATCAACCATTTATATTTCCAATCCTACAATAATGTCATGTAAATGTCATTCTTCCATTTTCAGAGTAATATCTTTCACTGTGAAAAAATGCTTAAATCTGTGTCCTTATAGTGAGCATCGCGAGCGGACCCGAAGGGCCTGCTAGCCCAAAGGGCGAGCTCTTATGGTAGGACATTAGTCAAAAGAAAATGTAGAGATGTTGCATATGTTGCTTCAGAAAACCATCGTTCGATTTCTCGACCGGAATTTACCTCCATATGGGGGCTGCCATTATGATTAAACAGGAAGTTTGGTCGATTTCATGGTTGCTATTCTCCGTAGACACAAAGATATGTGTATGTAAATAATCTTAACGTTCGACCGGAAGTTGAAAAATAAGCCGTGATGCAATCGTAACACTTCGGTCAATTCCATAGGCGAGGATGTCCGATTGCTGCGACGTTGACGGGTTACCGTAAAACAAAATCCTGCATCGACATAGTACAGAATAGAATATACGGCCCTTCATAAGGGCTACAGCGATGCTCGCCAATAGGCAGCGCCTATTTTCATATTAACTTGATTTTATTGGGGGTAATCACTACCGTTCTCGCAGGAAAACAGCAAGTCAAAAACACACTTAAAACAGTTAATACTTTCTCTCTCTCTCTCTCTCTCTCTCTCTCTCTCTCTCTCTCTCTCTGTAATTTGTGGGCATATATACATGTACTGGCAGTCTGCTCCTTCATGAAATTTGCTTATGAAACTAATTAAGGAGGCATATAACAAGGAAGTTTGGGCTGAAATCGGGGAAAGATTTGGGCTTTATTTTCACTTTTCAGAGATAAAATATAAGAACTGGAGCCAGTCAATACAGCTGGGTGCTCTGATAATAAAGTTCGAAAGTTCTAATACAACAAATCTAATTCTGAAGTTCTGAAGTTCTGGCGTCTAGTTCACTGTTTATTTTGTGCACACAACACAAGTCAGCTCTCGTCCGTTGACGTAATTTGGGCATGGAAGCGAGCCACATCGTCCTTCAACAAAGTACAGCAAATAACCGTCGTCGTTCGCCCCTCTTCCTTTAACTGCCTCCTGAGCTGGATCTACACAATAATAATTTGTCGCTGATGGAAAGTTTCTGTGTCCGCTCATCAGGTAACCCCAATATTCCAATGTCCACCCTGCATAGCACGCCGTTCTCCCAGGAATCATAATTGTGGTTGATCGGTGCCTAACTTGACAGACAACACACTGAACCTCTTGTTGATAATGATTGGTTTTTGTGATGACTGATTCTCTGTTAGACGCGGCGTAGCGATCGTCGTATTCTGCCCCATACATCAGTCCTCCCTCTTGAAGTCTATCATCATAGTTCTTCCACATCGGGACCTTTGGTAAGCATAACATAGATGCTGCACCGCCTTTATGGTTATAATAAGATCCACCAGCCGAACCACGATAAAGTACGTTTGAGCCATTTCCAGGGCAAAAGGATCTTCCCCAGCGAACATAGGTCGTTCCCATGCCGGAATTTATTTCATTCAATTCTTGTTTGAATTCACTGAGTGTCGACTCAATACCTTGTCTCAAACCGTAGAAATCTTCTTTTGTTTGGGAAAGTTCCGATCGTATCAACTCATTTTTCTGTTCAAAATCTTCTTTTATATCCGATATTTGAGATGGGATGTCATTCTTTATTGACTCTATATTATTAGCTAGCTCATCTAACCTTTGCCCCAATTCTACGTTGCCTTTATCACATCTGAAATCCTCAATCTTGTTTATAATGTCATATAGAAGTTCCAGGTATGAAGCTTGATTGTCGGAGCCTCTTCGATCATACACTCTGGTCTTCAGCTTAAAAGAAATGAGCAAAATAAAGATTAAATCGAGCAAAGAAATAAATAAATAAAAAATAAAAGAAAAATCTAACAGAGTAGATGTAAATTCGTTACGTAAAACAGGAGCATCTGGTACATTAAAATGTCCCTCACCTCGCTTTTTTATACATTATAATATATAATAATAAAAGATATGGGGCAAAACACCTAACAAAATTCTCTAATGTAACACTGGATCTGAAAAGGATACAGACATGATTTAATGTAATTATAAAGAGAGACAGAATCATTAAACAGTGTGAATTTGTTTATGACAACTTAACACCTAACAAAATTTTCTGACGTAAATTTGACGTAAACTCTAGTGTAGCATAAACAAATTCACACTGTTTAATATTTCAGTTTCTCTTTATTATCTGTTATTCTACGCTATCACAGATGGTTTTTGGAAAGTGGCTTACCAACTGTATCATTCCGCTCTGACATGAACAGATTGTAAGTCTGTATATATATACAACTTTGTAAAACAAAAAACGAAAAGAGATTTTTATAATGTATTTTGTGACTTTTGATTGTAAGTTATAGTAAAATGACATCAAAAATCGTAAGTAATTCATCTATCATACCTCTGCTGTAATATCCTTTAGCAACATTTTCTTGTCTTGATCTTCTCCTGCTACAAAACAAAATCCTACGAACAAACATAAAGCTATGCAAACGTTACAAGTCGTCATTGTACCGAGTTGCATAGACGGGCTTTGTCGCAATGTGAAACGGATAGCTGAGAGCCGAAAACTTTAAGGAGAAACGTGAGACTGCATGTATCTGCATCCTTTGAGGGCTGTTTAAATATTTTCGCTGAGGTCGGGTCGGTGTATATGAAAATCACCGTATCCTAAATAAGACTGGGAGTACAGAAGCTGATAATAATAAAACAATAATATCATAACTATTCTAATATTTAAAGTGAGTTAATGTCGTAACACAACGTTGATTCAACCTTGTGTACCCTTGTGTTGTTGGTGTTTAACTATGAAAGCTGTATCTCAGTATCATCGGGCAAGTTAAAAAATTGTTCATGTATGTTACTTTTTTCATAGAGAGACGTCAGTGAGCAGTTGTCTGAAACTAGCGCGTCGTGGAAGCAGGATTCTGCGAAGCAGCTGCAGTAGTCAGTTCACCTTCTGACCAAGCACAAATATTGCAAAATCAGTGACTCAGAAGACATACATAAACACAATATGCACTGGCAGGGGTATACAAGTCTGAGGAAAAATTTAGGAAGTATGGCGCTGATAAGGTTTCTCCCGGCTTTAGAAGGAGCATAAATCTGTAAAAAATGGCTCGAATCCACAATTCATTATAATATGCACATCTGCTCTTGTTTTCCTCTGAGTGCCGTTGTTATTTTTTCTTTTCCCATTTGACATTTAGGACAGGATGTGATAAGCAATTTTGATGCGTGGTTTATGATCACTGCCTTCTACAGTTCGTATCCGAATATTTTTACATTTTTGGTGTGTTAACTGCAAAGCCCTATAATCCTTTAGTAAACCACTGGAACGTAGTGTAGTTTACATTCCAATAATTACATTGAGCCACGCGACGTCAAATGACATTAGATGACGTCAAAGTAACCAAAGCTTTTTTTTCGGCGACGTAATGACGTCATTTAATCTGTTCCGCTATTAGCAGAATGCGTGTAAATGTTTTACTGTTTCAATTTTTGCGCTTATATGAGATTTTTCATAAAGATTTTGATTGAAACGAATGTAAATACATGTGTATAAAGCCCCGTTCTCACTGTCACGGTGCTGGTCCCGGTATCGCCCGGTGAAGAAAAGCCGGTATACCGTGATGATCTGGGACCTTTTTCCTAAAAAATAAACTGCGTTCTCACATTACTGACGTTCCCACGGTGTATCCCCGGTCTAGAATGTTTTACATACTAGACCTTATACCCTATGTCACCGCAGCTTCACCGTTTTTAACCGTGGTGGAACCGTGTTAGACCGGATCAGTTGCCTAAAACAACGGGGATCTACCGGCCCTAACCGTAGGTGTATATGTACCTCCATTTTCGGGTACAAACGGGGTTTCACCGGTTGATAAACCGGTTCATACCGTTCCAACCCCTGCCTCCACCGGGACGAAACGGGGCTATACCGTTCTTCACTTGAGCTCTGTCGGCCTAAAGCCGAGGTTCAACATCATGCCGAAATGCTACGGTAGATGGAGGGTATAGACCCAAACCTGCCCCAGAATTCCCAGGATTAAGCCGGTTCTTGACACTTTCCCGGTGACTCCCGGTTGTATTAAACATTTCAAAACAACCAGGGGTGTTAGCCGGATCAACAGGGTTCATCCCGGATAGTCCTAGATATTCACGCTGTCGCCATGGTTGTTCTCCCGGTTCGACAGGGTTTCCCCTGGATCACTAACCGGGACTTACCGGGGATGCCAAACCGGGACAGTGAGAACGGGGCTTTAGGAATAAACATGTTTTTCTGATCTTAATCCAAGTGTAAACTACACTGGATCGCTAGCAACGTTTACGTGAACCCCTGTGGGGTTCATTCACTTTGCACTCAACCAAATGTAGTTTACACTTCGATAAACCGCAGAGAAATGAAATTCATTCCTTAAATAATTGTACGGATGACGTTTGATTTTACGTCCTCTCAAATAGTATTCAGTCATATTAGGGCGATGGGAGAGTGATGATAAAGGGTGCATGCAATAGAACCCCGTTTACAGTTGAAATGATTTCCGTTTCCAGTGAGACTCGAGCCCGATACCGCTAGATCACTAGGCCAGGGCTTAACCCACCAAGCTACCGCGGCTCCAGTATAGCTGAACGAGATTCTCTTTAGTGAAATATCTATAGTTTTGAAAACTGGTGTAAATAAGTCAAAATAATTTATTTTGTCTTTCGATAGGCTTATGCATTATAGGTTAAGTTGTTTTTGAAACAGCCACAATACCGTTCATGCCTACTCATTCATAGTATTTTATAGGGTTTTGTATGATACCATTGTAAGAGGAGTAACATGTACAGGAAAAAATGGTGCTTGCCACATATGCGCCCGGCAAAGGCTCAGACTAGCTTACGCATTCGCGCAGTCTAATCAAACCCTTTACCGTTCACAATACAACACGAAGGGACCCCAATGGCTCTACAGGCACAAAATGAAGGCACCAGCTAGGCTGTATGGATTCGCAGACTTGTTTGCATCTGTTGGTGTTCCCCGATCCGTTAAGCTAATTTTTTCGTGACGCGATTCATGAAACAAGTGAAAATGGGCTACACGCCTTTGGCAAACCTGCCTGCGGACCAAGTTTTTAGTTATTATCATAAGCTGACACCAGCCTGTGGAGGCATTTTTGAACTGTAATGCGAAGGAACATAGGGTACACATCAATGATAATGTCAAAATTGTGAACTGTATAAGTTCTTAAATCTCATCGGTGTGGATATTACTACTATTATTTGGTTGTATTATGTTGCATAATGCATTAACTGTCCCAAATAATGTTTGCTGTTGTCTCAGATTAGGCTATATGAAAAACATCTTCTCCGCGACATTATTATCTGTATTGGTTTCAAACTTCGTAAAACTTTTGATAGCCAGTATGTATCTTATATGATGCTTTGTTGTAATATTATATGTCTAAACTGTCAATTACTCGTTATAATATATGTAAATAATTGTATCCACGTGGGCTTTATAGCCTTTTGGAATTTGCTAATAAACTTCCGTTCTGTTCTGTTCTGTCTGTTGTCAAGTTAGATCATACATACAAGTAATACCCTTTACAAATTATGTACGCTCAAAACAAAACAAAACAATACAATAAATAAACAAATAATAAAATAAAATAAAACTATACAGTGCATGCCCATGTTGCCATGCGCTTGTCTGTCTGTACTTCTAAGCTCTGAGAATAGGAATGATTTTTTATGAAGAGGCTCATCCATTAAACGTTCGAGTTTCAGGAAGTTTGAAGATGAATACACCCCTTTCACCTGCTGTTGTACCCATTGCATGCAATATACTATATTGAAACATTGAAAACGTTCAAATTACAGGAAGTTTAAGATGTATGGTAGGCTACGATTTTTTTCACCTGCTGTTGTACCCATTTCAAGTTTAAGGATGCAGCTGACACGTAAAAAAGTGCCGTATCCTACCCTTGGAGATTGGCTACGTAAAAATGTTTGTGATTTCCGGCCTAAAACCGTGGCCGTGGGCTTTTTTCCAATTCTTATGACGATGTTCTAAGGAAACTCAACGGAACGAATCCAAGGTTGCACACTCCTTGCGTCCGTCCCCTCTCGAATTCGAAGTAGTGGCCGTGGGCGCACGATACCGTACGATTGATTTGGAAGCTTTTTGATACTGTAAAAAAAATAATTTTGGTGGTTACTGAATTTTGGCGATATTGGCGATAAGGGCACAGAGCGCTAAAATATAAGTCCGCCAATATTTCACATATTAATAGCAATTCTCTGTAACCATTTCACATTTTACAATGGGGGTTCGGCACGCATAGTCTCAGATTTTCCTCAAACTTTCTCAGTTTGTGTGTTGTCACCAAAAAACATTTAAATGAAGGTTGATTCGTTCTGTTGTGTGTCCGTTGCCATGGCAACGGCCTCCAAAGATTATGCCAAGAAAAACAGCCAAAAAATAAGTGAAAATTACCAAATTTTGAACATTTATATATCTTGGAGCACATTACCTTTAGTCTAGAAGTGCTTTGAATGAAAAACTATGGAAAAGTACAAGAGTGAAGTGAAAAAAATAAACCAGATCTGTTTGTTCTTTGGTACTGATTTTAGCCCTTGATGTGGGGTGGGGTATCGAGGTATCGAAAATCCCTGTTTTTTTAGCTTTTTCAAGTGCGTACTGCCAGTTCGCGCGGTCACTCTGATATACAAATGCATGACAGCATGATAGAAGAAGATCTCTAATATCATGAACTGAAGAAACATGTTTGGGAAGTTACCTCCTTAGGACCGTAACCATGGAAACGAACAATACCCTATCAAAAAATCAAGGAAACACAACAGTGCACAAAATCACCTATTTATTTCCCTAAACAATTGAAAGGCCACATTTATTGCATGTACAAGTGTTGTGAAAATATCAGTTTTAATTCAAAATTTATAAACATCAAAAGGGGCAGTACTGGGGTCATCTTAACATTCATTCTTGGGGCTCCGAAAGGGGTTTTTAAGGCTTATTTTCCTTCAAATAACAAACTTTCTTCAAAAAACTGCAAAACAAGGTTTTGGTTTCTCTTTAATATATTGTGAAAACATATTTTTGAAGTTAACAGATATAAACTAGGGCAATGGAATATTTTGGGGTCATTTAGGGGTCCAAAAATAAGGGGTTAAAAAATAGAAATCTATGAAAACTCATGAATTTCTTTGCAAAACAAAAAATTCAACGGTGCTTACAATAACAATGGCTTTAAGTCAAATACTAATTGGTTTAAAATAGGGCAATGGGGTGCCTTGTGACTTTTATTATGTTCCCATAAGGGGCCATTTAAGGGGTTGAATCAGCAAAATTGCCTCGAAGTTACACACACTTTCGGTATAAACCAGTATCCATTACTTATTTGTGAGTGTAATCATTAGTCTAAATGTGAGGCACGTAAAATTAGGTGATGGGGATCAATGTAATTGCATTTTTGTATCCAGAAGGGCCCAATAAGGGGTCAAAAATCAGAAAATTACACCAAAAAATTAAGTTTCTCAGAAAGCAGCATACTGTTATACACTGGCACAGAAACTGTTGGTCCAGTGACAACTGATGTAAAGCCATAGCCATGGCTGCCCTGTGGTTCCTTTTTTATGTGAATTTAAGGGGTCACAAAATGGGTAAAATGCAATTATGTACCTCAGGCACAATTTTTTATTGTATACCAATAAAAAGACAACAGCGGATACACCTATATTTTACTGCCTAGCAAAGAGTTACTGCTTCAACACAATACCTTGAATAAGTTTGGAGTTACACTCTAGAAAAAAATAGCTTCAGCACCTTAGTTGTGGACAAAAATGTCATAACAGGAGGAGATTGCAAACATGTTTATTTTAACTAACTCTGTCGATAATTATATCTGCAACTGTACATTTAAATATCCCTCCACTTGTACCATAACTCTGGCGATAATTATATCTGCAACTGCACATATAACTATACCTCCACTATAGGATGTGGAGTAGCCTGGCTCCAGTCGAATCTGTATATTACTCTGTTGACCGTCAGATTCGACTCTATGTTTCCTTGCAGGAGATATATTGAACAAATGATCTGTACCCAGACTAGATGCGAAGGTGCAAGGTATGGATTCATTCTCTTCAGCCTCCTTGAGAACAGCCTTATGGGAATTTGAACAACCAACCCCTATGCTGGCTACTTTTGATAGTTTAACCGAACATAGATCTGCTGACTGTGCCTAAAAACTGGAAAATGGTCACATTATATGTGTTATTCTGTTTGGCCTGAGGGACAATTAAAGAGCTAAAGGGACACCCTGTTGGCCAACATTTGTTTGCTGTCCATTGACTAAAACTCTTCTTGAGAAACAACACTTCACCAGTTGCATGTAGAATCATCTCACAAGTCTAGTCTATTCCATAACCTTGCTAGGTTGTTGGAGCATCACAGTTAATTTAACAACAACCCCTTTTCATCTCGTCCTGTCTCCAGCTGCCCTAGTTGTGCTAGCAAAGTCTATCCCCATCCATTCTTTAATATTATATGCCTGCCTCGTCATCTGCCTGACTCAGGACCAAATCTGGCAGCCTCTGCCCACATGCAAAATATCAGTAAGACTTTGATCCTTGTACCTTAACAAATACAATGCATCATAAGAGGATATGCAAAGACAAGACTTGACCTTGTACAGGATAACTCGCCTGATAGTGACTTGCTTATCACATAAAAAAACCCGAAAGACCTTGACTTCGAGGTCATCCAATGGATTTGCTAGTATTTTGTAAAAACTTAAACCAGTTTCTAATATAAGTGCAAGTATAACAGTAGATGCAGCCAAGCATTATGAAAAAGTATGTCATTGGAAAACTTTAACCCAACAACGAATCCTAGGTATGACCTTGGCCTCAAGGTCACTGAAACAGGTGGGGTGGTACTCCCATTTAAAAGCTACTAAGAAGCAAATTTGACCTGAGCGTAAAAACGTCAAGGTCAACCCAATAATTTGAACAATCTAAGTAGTACTTGTATATTTGATTCTACATACCAAGTTTCAAGGCCGTCTGCCTGTTGGTTCTGAAGAAGAAGATTTTTAAAGGTTTCTACCGTATATGGGCGTGGCGGCCATGTTGGTCATGTGACCCAGACCGTTTGAACAAATTTTCTTTTCCCCGTCCCCTAGAGGCTTTACATGAAATTTGGTTACAATTGGCCCAGTGGCTTTTGAGATGTGTGAAATGTATGAGAGACCAGGATCAAAGGTCAAAGAATGACCTTGACCTCTTGTACGCACAAATTTTCATGCACTCAATAAGATGACTGTATATACCAATTTCAGGTCAACATCCTTCAAAGTTTCCAAGAAATTTTATGTTCTAGCATTTTCCCATATAAAAGCTACAGAAAGAAAGTTTGACCTTACCGTTACTACGGTCTAGGTTATACCAAGGTCATAATTTGAACAATCTTGGTAGTACTCCCGTACCCAATGCTACATACCGAGTTACAAGACCATCGGCCTATTGGTTCTGGAGAAAAAGATTTTTAAAGGTTTCTATTATGTATGGGGGTGGCAGCCATGTTGGTCATATGACCAGCACTGTTTGAACAATTTTTTGTTCCACCGCCCCTAGATGCTCTATATGAAATTTGATTACTATCGGCCTAGCTGTTTCAGAGGAGAAGTCGTTTGAAAATATTGACGGATGGACGACTGACGGACGATGAAGCCTTACCATCCTATAAGTTGCCCCGGAGCCGCTGGCTCAGGTGAGCTAAAAACCTAATTACTAGGTCCATGACCTTGACTTCAAGGTCACTAAGTAGGGTGCTGGTGGTACTTTGTAGAACCTTGGACCAATATGTAACTACAGTACAAGTATAAAAAAAATCCGTCAATGGATTAAAAGGCATATAGGTCTTAAAAAAACCTTTAACCAAAACATCCAATTACGCCGACAGGGTCGCTGACACGGACGCCAGGATGACAACAATAGCCCTTCATGAGCCCTTACTTCCACTTTTGATAAAATTATGGCCCTTTGCATATCTCTGAAGGCAATCTCTTTTTTTCCGCTTTGAAACTTTAAAACCATAATATTTCTTCATGAAATTTCAAATAAAGCATGCATTATCACATATTGTGCAGAGAAAAACAACCATAACCCAAGATCAGGTTTGACAGAGTTATAGTCATTTATTTATTTCTTATAAAAAATTTCATGTCCGTCTTACTGGTTTGAAACTGTTGAGGGTTTCTTCATGAAATTACATAAAAGTATACAGCATCATCAGACAAATAGCTCTGATCCCATTATGACTGAATTACGGCCTCTTGTGCATTGCCGGTAGTGATTGTTTTACACTTAAGGTGGTGATTTATGGTAAATGCAAAAATTTAAATACAACCATGAAAATGTAACATACCTCCCTGAAACTTTGCAAATATTTTCCTTTTGTGGTTCTCTACAGTTTAGAATACAAAAAAGTCATGCTGATGATAAAGGGTCTTTTAAGATAAGGGGTAATTTGAAGTGCAATAATCATAGAAAATACTATCATTTTTGAAAATGCATTTAGGTCTGAAGGTACTTCAATGCATTGACTTCAATGTCAGTTTAATTGTTTGTTCCATCTCTTCCTCAGATTATCAGGTTGAAACAAGGGCTTCGCAAGCGGCGCATAATAGGCCCGTTCAAATGTCATAAAGGAGTTACAGAATGTACGAGACTGTTTACAAAAGGACAGACAGACAGACAAACAGAGGCAACCCCTCTATAATAAATGAATTCAACATTATATTTAAATAATCAAGTCAAGGGAGATAAACTTAATGTACTAGATGTACCATTCTTGGTTGTATTACATTCCCTTGGCATCACTACAATATTTTAAAAAGTTGAAATGTTACAGATTAAACAGGATATTTATGCAAGGGCAGGTAATTCAGTAAATAAGCCAGAGTTGTGGTTCTTGCTCAGGATACATTGCTTCATTATTATACACATTCCTACAAAGTTTCATTCTAATATTTCAAAAGTTTAAGGAGATATGGAGTGAATGAGAAACACCTAAAATATACTAATCAAAGGGAGGTTACTCCAAAATTAAGAAAGGGGGAGCAACCATTCTTATATATGACACACTGTCTTGTGATCATGCACATTGTTACAAAAATTCATCATGATATTCCAAACGGTTACCAAGTTAAGGTATGCACAAGGTTAGTATACACAAAAATAGTCAACAAGAACTAATGAAAGGGATGTAACTCTAAATGGAAGAAAGGGAGAGCAGCCATTGTTGTACACGACACATTGTTGGGTATTCATACACATTGCTATGAAGTTTCATTAAGTTATCCCAAAAGGTTATCTAGTTATGGCGCGCACAAGACTTGCAGGGAAAAAATTAATCAAAGGGGCATAACTTGGAAACTAAGGAAGGGGGAGTAACCACTTCTGTACGCGACACGTTCCCCCAACCTAATACATATTCCTACCAAATATCATGAATATATCCCAAACGGTTAATGAGTTATGGCGCGCACAAGAATGTTTACGGACGGACGGACGGACAGTGCCACGACATAATACGTCCGTTTTTTTCAAAACGGGCGTATAAAAAGTGGCTTGTTCTCAAATGTTCAACCATGTTTTAGGTTCATGTATAATTTTAGCATCATCAAGCCAGGTATTTTGGAAGTCAAAATCGTGAACAACAACATGGAAGTTTCTGCTAAGTTTCGCGCAGATCTGTTGAATTTTCAGCATTTTATGTGTTTTTTTTTTTTTTTGTTTGTTTGTTTTTTGTATTCACCAAAAATCTGTCATTATCACCATCTTAATTTAAGCGACCTACGTAATGAGGATTTGGAGTTACCTGCATGGCAAAGTTCTATAGTCTTTATTGTTTCCTTTAATACAGTAAACCCCAATGGGCGTACATCATCATTGCCCTGTTCAAATGTGCTCTTGTTTTAAATCCTGACTGACCAAATCTGACTGCAGGGTCAAATCTAATGAGGATATTTGGCATTACTCTATAATATAAACTATTATAAATTTGGGGAAGAAGATTTCTTTTAAAGGCTAGTCCGCAATAGGACCTATAGTAACAGCTGAAGGGGTGGCAGTGGGGCTTGTTTTAAACAATATTTTATGAGTACAAAGTATAGAATAATCAGGATTTGACTGAAAGCCCTAAGTTATGAGGACTATCTCCTGATAAAAATTAAATACTGCACAAAGGTTGAATGTACACAATAGCACAGACTTCAAATAAACACATCTTCGTCTAAACAGTCTGGCGATGAAGGAAAATATTATTTAGGCAAAGACTGTTTTATGTTTGCATCAGAAGTAACCGCTTTATAATGAGCTAATAATATTGACAAAAGAAATACAAGACCTGAGAAAGACAGGGAGAGAGAGAAATATGATTTCCTCATCCAGTTAGTCCAAGCTGTATATGCATATAACATTCCATTTAGATCCATTGGATGCACTTTGAAAAGTAAGGGGTTAAATCTTTTGGTGTGTATTATTTAATTTTGAACACGTGTAAAGATGTTTCCGTTTATCGCCGGTGACACCCCCTCTCTCCCGTACATTAGACCTCTCAGTGTACATTCTTTTGCCATGTCTGCAATGTGATTCTGTCTTGTAGCAGTCTAATGAGGACTATTCTATTCTATCCCATAACCTTACTAGGTCGTTGGGGCACCACAGATGACTTCAAAACAGTCCCTTTCCACCCTTGAGGACAGCTGAATATAAAATGGTTTGTGTTTTCTATCTCGCCATAAAGATCTAATGGACTTTCCATTACATTTCTGGTATTAAGGTGCTCATTCAGAGAACTACATTCCAGTTGCAGTCTCGTGTGTAAAATCTGATCTAGATGAGTTCCAGCATTGTAAAACTTTGTTGTGGAGATTAAGTTTGAGTTAAAGTTAAAACAGAGTCACTCTCTCTGTCCGATGTGTAAACTTTTCTAATCTCTTATATTTGCCAGTAGAAAAGAATTAAAACATATTTTATGTTATCGGACTTTTAATGTATTCAGCCTAGTCAAGAGCCAGGTCATCTCAGCATGTATTTACAGAACAGCATCATTTTGAAATCAGCTGACCAGGCATACCATTCAACTTTTCCTTTTAAAGCGTTTGCTGGGGTAATGTGATTGGAGTCAGATGTGAAATTTTAACTTGAGTGTCATTTCTTATCAAATCTTTACAACTTCTGAAAATAAAATGATCTATTAACAGCATTTTTTTTTTTCAAATTCGTGCAGGTGGATTTTCCGAAAGGGTAATAGGAACCTTATTGTCATATCTGGAAAACACTCTATGTTGGCTCCTTTCTTTATCTCAATCTTACTTTCGCAAAAGGAACAAAAAAATTGTCTAAATCTTACTTTCGCACAAGCAGCCTTCCTTGTCGTAAAAAAATGCAGAAAGAAGTTTCCTTTTGCACACTTACACCCCACAATGAGGCTAAAATTACAGTTGCGGCTATACTTTATTGATAAGAGTTACAATAGTTGATTTTTGTCATAGGTTCTCCGATTCACATGTAAAACAAGGTGCCAGGTGCACTGAAAGGAACAACAGAACGCCATTGGCTGTGCCAAATTACTCAGACTAAATGTATACCAGTTTGACAACCGTTTTTATTCTTATCTGTCTTTCTGTATATGACTGACAAACTTGGCCATGTTCGACCTCACGAAAATATACAGAACATCTATGTAAATGGAGCAGAAAAACATAAGAATGTCCTTTTTTTACTGCAAATCTTTCCAACAGCGAGGCGTTTATTGGTGAAAGCGTTTGCCAGTACATGTAGCTAAAACTTAATACTCCATTTTGCTACTTTATATTGTGAAGAAAACCATGCTTTTGGTTTGATTTTGCACCCCCCCCCGCCCGCCCCCCCCCCTCCCCACCACACACACACAACCACTACTTTTTGGACACCTTGTAATCTCAGTGCCATATTTGGTATCTGTAAATTTACAACTAATGTTTTTCTAAACATTTAAAGTAACAAATAATATACTTTTTTTGCCGTACGAAGAATATTTGAGATTTGTGGGGCAAATTAACAGATCTTACCCCTTTTTGGCCCCTTAAGGAGCTATAATACAGGAACAGAGCACCCTATCAACATTTTTTATACCTGTTTACATTTTATTGCCAGTTTCTTAACCATTATATCAGTATGCAGTGCTGTTTTTCGTTTTTTTGTGCATCAATTCAGACATTTCGGTCACATTTCCTCCCTTTTAACCCCTTTTTGGGACCCTTAATAGGCATACACATATTTCCGAGGAGTTCCCCATAACGATATTTTGTATCCCTTAACATTAGGCTTATGTTTTTACGACCTTGTAAAAAGAAAATAGTCATGAGCTTTCAACTGTGCAAATAAAATTATTCATTTGAGGGCAAATCAGCTTATTAAAACCCCTTTTGGAGCCCCTTTAAAGAATATTAATAGACTCTTAGTTCTGTTCCTTTTGTTGCTGATATTATTTAATGTAAGTCTGATATTTTCACAACAATTGTACATGTAATTAATGCAGCATGTCCTTGTTTTGGGGAAAAATATGTGATTTTCCACAGGGTTTTATTTTCTCATTTTTTACACAGAATATTGGTTGTTTCCATGGTAACGGCCAGAAGGAGGCAACTTCCCAAACATGTTTCTTCAGTTCATGATAGTTGAGGCTCTAATCTAATTTTTTGTTGTAGGCAGATATGTCAGACTGACCGCGCGAAAGGTCATGAAGCGCTTAAAATTGTCTTAAAATTAGGGTTTCAAAAACCTGGATACCCCACCCACCATTACAACATTTAGCAATACTAAAGAAGTTACAAAACAATTATATTTATTCTTTCTTATATTCACATTGACCTATATTTCTTCAACCAGTACATGTTTAGATGAAATGTAGTCTCATTTAGCCTATATTAAAGTTCAAAAAGTGCATTTTTTCATTTATTTCTTGGCCATTTTTAAGGCAAAATCTTTGGTGGCCGTTACCATGGCAACGGGCATGTAGCAGAAGGAACTAGGTATCAATTATTTGGTTTTGAGTGACAACAAACAAACTGAGAAAGTTTTATCAAAATCCATGACTATGCGTGCCGAACTTTGGTTGGTGGTTACAGAGAATTGCTATTAAATACATATTTATACGCACAGCATAATGGAGGAACAGAAAAAAAGAGTATTTGATGAGTATTTAAGATTTGTCGATACCTTTCCATTAAACTATACATTGTGGCATCCCATTAGAATCGCCTCGATTGGACGATTCTTATAGATGCTACAATGTATGGTTTATAGAAAAAAGGAGAAAAATAAATTAATAACAAATCTTCATCAAAGTTTCTTAATTTCCTGGAGCCATGGTATTTGATGACCACCAAAATTAATATGCGCAAATATGTCATTTTCATTAAACCGCGAAATTTTGATACCGCAGATAAGAGTGTTGACAATAGTGACAGTAGTGAAGTGGCAGCATGAAAATTGCATATCCTAAAGTGGCTTCCTCTATCACTTTTTTGTTCAGGCAAAGCTTCCATACGCCTTACTGTAGAAGAGACCTTACGACATCCTCTACGCACCAATGTCAATATTCATGTTATATCAGTTGAAGTTGAATATAGTTTTGGAGACTGCCGGTCGATCTGCCATTAAGCTGGACATGATGTTCTGGTATGATACAGGATAACGGTTCGAAAGACAAAGAAAAAGAGATGAAAAAAGTATAAGACATAATACAAAAATATGCTTTGACGGCGTAAAAAGCTACTTTCATTTCTAACCCGAACTGACAAGAAACACAAATGGTTTGTGCACAAGTTTCTGAAGCAGAATGTTATTCAAAACAAAGCATTACCATCGCTACCCCTCGACAGCAATGGCAATAGCCGAATCCTGAAATACACTAAAAAGTGATAATCAGCAGTTCGAATTAAATCATAATATGGTGTCGCACAGAAAAGAACTTGAGACCGTGAGCGCATAGCAAACTTTCAAAACCGCTGCGCAATCGTGTTAACAATCTTGCAGACAAATATAAGACTTAGTTTGACTTAGTCTGACTGGAGACAATCGCAGGCCATATGCATCTATACAGTACTCAAGATAAGAAGGGGTAACATGGATCATTTTCCACATTTAAACAACAAAACACATTGTGACCCCCCCATCAGGTGAAATTTATGCGCTCCCTTGTCGTTTCCATATTTCTGTATGCCTGTGAATCGTGGACCTTGACAGCAGAGTAAGAGAAAAGAACGCAGGCCTTTGAGATGAGATGCTACCGAAGGTTAATGAACATTTCGTACAAGGACCATATAACCAATGAGGAGGTTCGCAGGAAGATCCATGCAGCCATTGGAGAATATGATGAACTCCTGACGCTGGTCAAGAAACGGAAACTAAGGTGGTTTGGCAACGTCTCAATGTCTTCTGGTTTAGCAAAGACGATTCTACAGGGCACAGTGAAAGGAAAAAGAAGAAGAGGTTGACAGAAGAAGAGGTGGGAAGAAAATATTAAGATGTGGATAGGGATGGATTTTGCCAGCTCAGATAGGGCAGCTGAAGACAGGAAAAGGTGGAATGGGATTGTTTCGAAGTCACCTGTGGAGCCCCAACGACCTAGTAAGGTTATGGGATAGAATAGAATAGAGACATCTTAGGCTGATCTAAGTATCTGCCGTCGCACACGCCGTAAGACCCCTACAGTCTATATAGTAATAGATAACTAATATGAAATAGGCGCCACCTATATTGCAACCAACCAACTTCATGACTCAAAAAAAAAAAAAAAAAAATGAAACAAGAAAATTGTAGTACAGATGCATGGATAGCTCCTTTTTAGTAGTTTTATGCAACTCCGTCCTACAGTACAGAAATTCTGGAAACTTTTTATAAGTAGTAAAACAATACAATCTAAAAACTAGGACAGCTCAAAATAAAATTACGACGCCTAAAAGGATGCAGACGGGATTAAATAGTTTCCCTTTCATTGTAACAGTGCCTCTGTCGTCCCAACCTATATTCGGAGGATATAGCTTGCGTCGTCTGATATGAGTTTTCCTTATTCACATGCGTATTTGATCAATTAAAATCTGGAGAATCCAAAAACTAGAAGTAAAGATTCTTGACTATTTTGCTGAAATGCCCAGGCTGATTCGAGCATTGCATGTATTTAGGGAACCATTTCAGGTGACGCCAATTACTACCCAGTGGACACACGAGGTCGAAATGACTTCGTTTCAATGTCAGTTCGCCGCCATGATGTCCCAGAGGTGCACATACGGCATCGTTTCGAGGCTGTGTGTCTCTCGGCGGTACATGGGATTACCAGCCTGATAGAGAAGATAAAGAAATGTGGAAAAAAGAAAACAAAAAGCAATTTTGACATCGGTATCATTTATGTGTAATGAGATTGATAAATTGATTGACTGACTGATTGATTGATTTTACCATTTTTGGTAGACACTTGTACAACACAGCCGTATCGTCCGTATCACGAGATGTTAAATAAATGATAACGAAATGAGAATAAAAAATGTAGGCCTAGGCAAGAGACAGAACAGGGGATAGATGTTTTGAAGAGAGAGAGAGAGAGACAGAGACGACAGAGAGAATGGTATAATCGGCAACCTTAAAACTCTGCACAGTATCGGCAGCCAATGGTGCCATTGGCAACCGTTGGCACCACTGGCAAAATTGCCAATGTCACCACTGGCAGTTCTATTGGTAGAGCCAATGGCGCCTATGGTACCATTGGTAGAACCGATGGCGCCTATGGTACCATTGCAGAGCAAATACTTTTCTGTGCTTAGAAATTTTTAGTTTTTCTAATTTTCTTACATTATGGTGGGGGAAAATTCTCCTGTGTCAACTCGAGTGTTTATGATGGGTTCAATAAATTGCCATATTGAATGACGCAAATTACCCGCCATGGTAATTTTTCCCACGCCCTAAGTTGTCTGCAGTATTGGCACTCACTGGTCGGCAATACTGGTTTCAATGGTAGAGCCAGTGGTGCCAACATTGAAACTCAGAGCGGCATTGGTATGCCAGAAGTGACATTGGCAAAACCCCGAACGCAACCAGTATTGGTTTTGACGTCACACATAAAAGAAGCAATGTCACACTGGTGCTTCATCCAATCGATTACTAGATTATTTATATAACTGAGAGAAAACCGATAGGCCTAGTGGAAGTCACAAGCTGTTTTGCAGAAAGACTCCGTTTTTCCGTAAGTCCATGTCGTTTCTAGAAAGTTGTAAAGCTTGCTAGCTACATCACGAATACATCTGCTTGCTGCCGACCTGGAAATATAATGCGTGTCACCAATAAACAGGTGCCGAGAAGTGCAGTGAAGAGGTAAGGGTTGTTTTTTTTTCTTCGGGCTGTACGGCCTTCTTGCCGAATTCTGACGGCCATCATAGGATTTGTTTTGGAACAGGTACGCGTGTTCCTAGGGAAGTGGCGGCGGAAGTTCAGGAATTTATTTTCGTCCAATAAAAATGCCAGCGTCTCATTTCTCCATAGGAAGAAAAACGCCGACAGAAAATTCAGTGACACAAAACAATCGAAGCCTTAGTGGTACGGGACAGAATAGAATAGAATAGAACAGAAATACACCTTATATCGTAAAGCAACCAGCACTCTTTGTTTCCCAGGCGGAAAACAACTCGTTGGTTGGTTGCTATAAATAACGATAACAGTAATAAAAGTAGGGAAACAGAGCTACCCCAAGCGAAGAGTGACACTAAGGCGGTGCGCGAACCACCAGCACAACCGGCGACCGCATAGCTGCCAAGATGAAAATAGTACTCACTTCCACCACATACAACAGATGACCCTAATAAGATGGCGCCGACGCGGCGGCCGATCTCATCATTTCCTACTCGAACGTGCCAAAAGACACCATCACACTTGACACAGCTCATATAATCTAGTCCTATTTTCCCAACTAGCTCCACCATTCCTTGTGTACTATTTTTACTATAGCTTAATTTATGCACGAGAATTACGTGTCTGACTTAAGTTGAGTTATTCGTTCATATTTAAGATAGTAAATAAAGTCAGACTGTTAATGGAACGAATACATTGGCTGATATAAACATGTTCTAGGATTTATAAATTTCAAGTAAAGGTAAGACTAGTTCTTTTACAAGAAAGAAAGAAAGAAAAAAAGTAGAGTTTCGTCGATATGTTACTACCATAATGTCCATCTCTTTATCAACATCTGTATACAGTCCTCAAGATAAGAAGGGGTAACAGGGATCACTTTCCACACCTCCACACCAAAACACACATTATAAACCTGATTTAGATGCGTTTCATTGAGGCTGCTCTAATGAGGGGTCCAAACGTATGTTTCCACTGTGAAAAATGAAAACGTAATCTCTAAATTATCCCCCAAATCCCCTCAGACGCTTAGGATTTGGACTTTGGCCGGTACAGCCACAATGAAGTCTCAATTTATACAAGATATTAATCTTCTGCGAGCAAAACTATGCATGAGTCTGGGAAACCATCCCGGTTTCTGTCCATAATCAGTAAGTATTTGGTGTCCGTAGAGTCAGCCGTCATTTGTCTTTACAACGAGATACATGTCATTGCATGAACTTCTCGAGTCTTTATAAATTTATTTATGTTCTAATTCGACCATGTCTCAACCGAACATAACTCATTTATATTTTATTGAAATATTTTAACAACCTCTGCCAACGCACTCTGCTGACTTACTACTTTACTGAATCAAAACTTAATACAGCTTCGTAAATTCCCAACGCAAATGCATTTTCAGAATAACTCAGCTGCAAAAAGTCTTAACACCTCTTGCACACCAGAAATAACAAACATTATTTTAGGAAATGCCAACAGACAACTGTTCGTTTTATTCCGAGCGACGTATTGTACAACTGAATATCAGCAAGCAAGTCAAATCTTCGGCACCATGGAAACCCAAGTGGATCCACCAAGAAAACGACAGTGAAAAGCATGTCTTAGAACCTTGACTGTTCGAGACTGTACGTTTTTTCTCTTTCACAAATAGTACAACCTATAATAGACTAAAACATATTTCAATTATACTCATTAAATATGTCCGTCGACAAAACTGATCACTGAAACCTGTATCACATATATTGGCCTGAAAAATTGCATAATAGAAGACTTCTTTTATTTCTGCTGGTAACATTTCTGACTTGCGGAATACATGCAGGTATACTGACACATACAAGATATCTTTAACTTAGAAAATTATTTCAGATATGTAAATAAAAAACTTCATCTCGTCCTTGACGTAAATGCAAAGGCATACGTAGAATATCTTTTAACACACACTATTTAAAAACAAATTCATTCATTTAAAATAGTCATGTGGTTATTCATTCGTAATCATATTGTATTCCATGATCAATTCCATACGATATTATTATAAAAATACATGTATATATACTTAATTTATTTTATTTTACTCATCTGTCAAACCCACGAACTGCCAAACTATACAATGACTGCTCCGTCCATCATCCTTCATTTCCCTGCGGCATCGTACAAGACTGGATTCAAATGAACCATTCGAAGACATCTCATCTAAGAACCTCAATATCAAATCCGTATACACTGAAAATGAATGACGATATTCTAAAATGTCTTTACAAATCAAATGATATACAGACCGAAAATACCCCAGAAAATGCTTTCTTTGCAAACCTTTCAATATTATGCATAAACTCTCAGAAAAACATTAAAATTTCTGAATTTATACAACCATTAAACACATGCTGAATACCATTATTACGTTTCTTAAAAATCTATTTACATGGCTAACGAGCATACGTCTGGTTCGATTAAATAACCCCTCTTTTTTCATTATCTCGCTGATCAACTTACTTCTGGCATCACTCGTGACTTTAAAGGGTGGGTGGGGGGGATGTCTATCCTTACTCAACGCTGTCTTTGGTTCGAATGACAAATCACTAATTCACGCTTTGACATATACTCCCTTCTCAGCGAAAACCACGAGACTTCGTGCTATTAACCAAATCACGAGACCTTACTGCTAACAATCTGAACATATCTTACAAACATGCTTCACCACTTCACAAAGTCACATAATACAGTACCAAGTTATTTCTAATAAACGCCCCAAGTCTAAAACCCATTTTAACCGCTTACTTTCAAACTGTAAAAATTTTCAAACAAATATAAATTACATCTAATCAATTCACTACCATGTGAACAAATGCCTATGTAAATTTAATTTAAAAAACATAAAATTATCACATTGAATTTGACTAGAGCTTAAGGAGTTTCAAAGTTTCGGAATGGGCTAGGCTGTCAGTGGTAAAATCTAACACCCACATCCATTTCTACTGATTCAAAAGATTCGATCTTAATGCCTATGGAAAGCCCATAAAGCCTAAATGGCTTATTTCCAATAAGGTCCATTTAAGATTTTCAATGGGGTCGGCGTCTGATCAGGGCCCAAAAAGTACGGACTCTCTTATACTGAAATACAACAACAACACATATATATTACGGTATATATATCCGCCTGGCATTAATGGTCATATGAAAATTATATGGATGCAAATCGGAGTCAGTGCTGCAATAACCAAACTGAGCACATGCATAATATTATAATGTTATTAATTAAGTGATTTCGTATTGGCCCAGTTACAGGTCCAAGGTTAGCTGTATTGGCCCGAGGCCGAAGGCCGAGGGCCAATACAGCTGACCGAGGACCTGTAACTGGGCCAATTCGAAATCACTTGATTAATGACATTTTTATTAATTAACTTTTAGCTGACGGTCATCACAGCCTTTTGTGGTGACGGCTACAAATCTTTCCGAGCCAGACGAATGACTATTAACGTCCGAAACTGAAGCACTTCCATCCTCTTCTTGTTCGGCTTGTTCAGAATTTAATGAAATCGGTAAAGCGGGGTGATGCCCCTCGACATCTCTCAACAATTCGTCGTATTCATTTGACGACAAAAGTTCATAGCGGCCCAGGTCGTCCGAAAGCACTTCTAACATGTCTTCGCCGTTTCGGGCAAATCTGTCCGACATTCTTTTCCAGTTTGTTGACATGACGTCTGCACAATTACACAGTTAACTGGCCGCGGCCATTGATGTTTACGCCGCTGTCATCCAGCCAGGAGAGCGCCCTCGCGTGACCAGAACTTTTAACCAATCGGATGCGTGGATTTCCGTATAGGTCGAAGGTTTTAATCAATATGACACGAGGTCAACCGTATAGGTAGGAGGTCAAGCTGTATTAAGCGGAGGTCATACTGTATGAAAAAAGAATCGTCACCAGTATGATACAGACCGATTTCCCAGTAAAAGTGCTATATATTACTTAGTTAATTAATAAAGGTTAGTAAAAGAACACCATTCGATCAACATAAACTAGGAACAAAGCTAATACACTGATCAGAGCTAACACATTCGACTATTTCAAAAGCGCGCCCTCAATCTTTATACAGGTAAGTATTTGATTCCGGGGCTCATCAGGATCTGATCGCGCGGTTTCTACGTCACACTGAAAGCGGGAAATCCCATTTAAACCGACCTATATCGCGATTTCTTCCTTTTAAGTTAGCAATAGAACACAACGCAGAGAAGGCGTGCTCGCAAGGTCCTAAAAACGGCACGCCAGACTCAAAAGAGAGAAAAGCAGCGTTCCCCATCTCTAAAGCAACTCTAAAGCAACTCGAGGGCCTAGAACAACCATGCTCTCCCTCAGTTTCGGATATGGGGAGAGGATCAAACATAACTATAAAATTCAATACCATCATAAAGTATACATGGCAAATACACAATTTGCCTTTATATAAGACAAGCCAATATTCATTACTCTTTAAGCGGAACCGGAAGGTTCTTCCGGGCTTTCCCTATTCAGAATGACGTAGGAGAACACGCAGTCAAACAACCCTGCGGACTGAAGACATAGAGGATCTTACATGAGTGGTCATGTATTATGGAATTTATTAAATGAGTTGGGGAAAAAGATAAGATGCGAGGCTTTGCTGAACATCTTATCGTTTTTCCCCAACGAGTTTAATAAATTCAATAATACGGGAGCACGAAAGCAAGATTCTTTTATCATTTGACACTTAAATTGCCATTAGAAAACGCGACGTTTTTATGGACGTCAACGTATAACGTTAATACGTAATTTGCATTTTTAATCCACTAGTGGATTATCGTTTTTAATGCATGGCTTTATTACACTCTCAGATGCGACGTCATATGATAAATGGCAGTTATTAAATGGTAGCAAGTTTAAGACTAGAAAACAGGGCTACCAAAATAGAGAAAAAATATTTCATGAAAGAAATAATCCAGCAGGCAGCCAACGTTGAATCAACATTGAATAAACAATGAATCAACGCCGAACCAGGTATAATATTTTCCGTCAGTTTTGCTAACGGAGACAACTGTTGTCACTTTCTGTTTCCTTTACCTGGGCGACGAAACGTCTTCAAAAGGGGGTCTTATCTTGAAGGAGTATCTTCTTGCCATTAAAATTTGACCACTATAACACTGTCATTGCCCAAGATACAGTGGGCCCTTAACCCCACCGCCCCTAGGGCTGTTAGGCTATAGGGAAGCCTTTACCTTTACTTTATCTTTACACTGAGAAGGGAAGTAAACCCAATCCTAATCGGGAGCTCTTTGAACAATAACAGATAAACATATGAGCCAAGACAGGACAAAACCAACAATGTGGTTGTGCGCCCAGCGCAGACTCAGATCAGCCTGGGCATCCGCCCAGTCTGATCAGAGTCTTCACTGCCCGCATGGAGGTAGATTAGACCCTAAGCTACCCGTTGAGCACTTACCGAAGAGTCTGGTCAAACTGCACGGATGCCCAGGCTGATCTGAGTCTGCGCTGGGCGCACTACCACATTGTTGGTTTTGTCGTGTCGCGGCTCAAATATCAGAGTTACTTTCCCTGAAAGTGTACCTAGTACCCTAAGATATCAAAATGCACTGTTTTAACAAAATAAACCTATCACACACTTCAAAATGAATGAGTGCATCGCCATGTTTTTTTCACCATTTTTCCCTTGTTTTTGAAAAGTAGCAACTTTTTTTGACTTCCTGTGTGGTTTTCTGGGTGAAGAAACCCTTCCAAAAAGAAGCCTACTCGAAATGGAAAAATCTTAGTCCTAGGGTAATGCATTCTTTTCCTTAAGAGTTGACATCGATGAGAAAGGCAGGCAAAACAAATAAAATTAAATAAACAGATAATTAAATAAAAACAAATCGGAAAAAGAAAGAATGGAAATCATAGTGTTGCTTCCCCTGAATGTGTGACCATTCACCTTAAGACCCTATATAAGGCGCAACACGACAAAACTAACAAAGTGGCATATGCACGTAGGTAACATTCAGACCAGCTTGTGCATCCATCCAATCTAATCATAGTCTACACTGTCTGCAAGGAACTAGCTTAGATCCTAAATTAGCTACCCTTTAAGCGCTCAGCGAAAACTCTGATCAGACTCGGCGGATGCCAAGGCTGATCTGAGTCTTCGCTAGGCGCACATGTCACTTTGTTTTGCTGTGTCACGGCTCATTTTTCATGATACAGCACAATTATTGGAGACGTATACATGAATATAATGTTTAACCCTTAGACTGCTAAGCGCGACTATAGTCGTGCTCGAGGGGTAGGTCACTTTGAGAGCATGTCAGGCACACTAGACATCAAGTACTCCCCATCATTTGCGGTTGTCCTATGCAGGAGGGAATCTGCTTTCTACTAGAGCAAGGTTTTACCCACCTAATTGATTTGTTGGCCTTTAAAACTCGGAGAAAACGTAAAAAAATTATGGTATTTTCAACATCAGCTTTTCAGGTGGCTACCCCTACTTACTTGATCCCGATTTTCTGACAACTAGGCTTCATCCTTCCAAACTTTCTCTCTTGATAAATATTCAGCAATAACTCCGGCCCTCAGACAAGCAATTACTTTTGTCATACAAAGCATATCATTGGCGCTAATATCTTGTACTATTTTTTTTTTTTTTTTTTTTTTTTAAGTGTCTACATCGGTTCCCGCTGATATCATGTGACACCCAAATATGGCAAGTCACGTGACCTTGGTAACTTCCGGAAAATGGCAGCTCACACATCGGCCATATTGAGTGAAATTTTCAAGCAAATCGACCAGAGTGTGTGTAAGTTATGGCCTCTGAGATACCCCTACCCCCATTTTAGGGTCAGGTGAATTATTTTTTCAGCAGTCTAAGGGTTAATATTGCAGATGTTATTTCTTTTGTTACACAAATCCGGATGCAATTAATTTTTATAACCAAACAAGAATTATATTTAAAGCACATAACTGCCGAAAGTAACAAAGCCGCGGATTCTTTAAATACGAAAGTGATATGAGAAATGGCTATTAAAAGAAGAAGAGGCCGTCCTAGATAATATTACTCTCAATACGAATTGAAATCAGTCCATAAATGAGCCGCGACACAACAAAGTGGCATATGTGCCCAGCCAAGACTCCTATCAGCCTGGGCATCCGCCGAGTATAAACAGAGTCCTCACTGTCCGCAAAGTGAAGGTTCTTAGTCAAAATATGTAACCTTTGATGTGAAGCATATCTGTGAAGTTTCATTCCGATATTCCATATCGTAAAGGAACTACAGTTCAAAAAACATTTTTCAGACCTGTTAATAGAGTTCTAAAAATGTTCCAAGAGAATAAATCTAATTCTGAAGTTCTGAAGTCTAGTTCACTATCTATTTTGTGCACACAACACAAGTCAGCTCTCGTCCTTCGACGTATGGTGGACATGGGAGCGAGCCGCATCGTCCTTCAACGAAGTACAGCAAATAACCATTGTCGTTCTTCCCTCTTCCTCTCACTGCCTCCTGAGCTGGATCTACACAATAATAATTCGTCGCTGCTTGATAGTTTCTGTGTCCGCTCATCAGGTAACCCCAATATTCCTGTGTCCACCCTGAATAGCATGCCGTTCTCCCAGGAATCATAATAGTGGTTGATCGGTGCTTAACTTGACAGACAACACATTGAACATCTTGCTCGTAATGATTAGTCTTTGTGATTACCGATTCTCTAGCTGAAGTGGCACGATCATCGTACTCTGCGCCATACATAAGTCCTCCATCTTGTATTGTGTCGTCATAGTTCTTCCACATCGGATCCTTTGGTAAGCATAACATAGACGCTGCCGCTCCTTTATGATCATAAAAAGATCCTCCAGCAAAACCGCTATAAACTTCGTCTGAGCCATTTCCAGGGCAAACGGACCTTCCCCAGCGAACATAAGTCGTTCCCATGCCGAAAAATTCTTCATTTAGTTCTTCTTTGAATTCATTGAGTTTAGACTCAAACCCTTGTCTCAAGGCGTTGATTTCGGCGTTGAAATCTTCTTTTGTTTGGGAAAGTTGCGAGCGTATGCCTGAAAACTCAATTTTCAGTTCGAGATCTTTCTTCATGTCTGATATTTGAGATGAAATGTCATTCTTTACTGACTCAATATTATTAGCCAGTTGATCAAATTTGTGCCCAAATTCTGCATTGGTGTTATCACAGTTGAACTCCTCTATCCTGTCTATAATGGTAAACAGATAATCGGAGCCTCTTTGATCACTCAGGCTGGTCTTCAGCTTGAAACAAATGAACAAAACAAGTTGTGAATTAAAAATAGCAACACTTTCAGAAAAGAAGGTTTGCATAGTAGACCATAGGCACCTACTACGTTAAAATAGCCAACCCATTGCTTTTTCCTATGAAAAGTATGGCACCCGAATATGCGGAAGGTTCTTCACTCTATATAAACCGTGCATGATCCGCCAAGGAAGCTGATAGACTGAGTAGCTTTATTCAACTTCGCTTCCATTATGCCTGTCAGCAAATGTAGGGCAGGAAACTGTTTTCCAAGTTTCTCATTACACGCCTGTCCGCATGTACTATCCCATTGCTGACATGCCACGCTTTTTTTCTACGCAACGGGACTTATGGGCAATGGCGACCTAGCAACGTCTTGTGCGCGCAGCAAAAATCGTCCTAAGGACACACTTTTCGACGGAAGTATTTCTTTGTTTGAATTCAAAAAGGCACCTAATTGTGCAAAAAAAGCTTGCGCTAGCGTCCTATAGGGGTACTCTCTAGCGTCCTCCATGTTTAAGTTATAACGACACAATGAGTTCTCGGTGTGATGCAAACAAAAGGACAGTTGACGAACAAAACGGTTTTCGCACGAATAAAAATACCATAGACCATTTTTAAAACGGCCTAACAGATATCATTGGTACAAGGTAGAAGATGAAACATTTGACTTTCTCTGCATTTATAGATTTTTGAAAAAAGAAAACCTTTTGATTCTACCCATAGCCACCGTACACTTTATAATATTGGAATAACTGGGAAATAGCTAGGCGCTTTTATATCATTGTACGTATCAGTTCCTTGCTTTCAACTGAATTATCTCACAACGGGTGGTTTGTCGTAACTTGTGGCTTTAGACAAGGCTGTTGCTTGCCGCCGTTACTTTATAATCTGTACATTGCTGATATAATTATTAGGTAAGGGCATAATTTTTATACTCCGATGATATAGTTGTAGTAGCAGATAAAGCCCCTGCTTTACAATTTTTGTTTAATTGTCTAAATGACTGGTGTGGCTCCAATAGTATAACAGTCAATGCCTCGAAAGGTAATGCCATACATTTCCAGCCAAACACTGTACCAAGGACGGCCTGCGAGGTCAGGTGCTGCGCAAAATAATCAGATAGACTTATTCAATCATTATTCTAGATGAGGTTTTAGCATTACTGCAGAAGCTGTTGCTCAAAGCGCTAGTTGCGCACTTGGTCTCCTTGTTGCTTAATTCAAATGCATGGATGGTTTGTCATATGATGCATTTACCAGGCTATATAGTACACTTGTGTGGCCAGTGATAAATTATGGGGCATCTGTTTGTGGTATAAGGACATATCCGTGCATAGTTGCTTTACAAAACAGAGCCATGAGATATTTCTCGGTACTGAAAGATATAAGCCGACGGCCGCAGTTTCGGTTGATATGGGGTGGCTGACAATGGAAATGTCTCTGTTTTTATTTGATTTGATTGATTTGTTGCTTTAAGTCCACGGTAAACAGCTAAGGTCATGTCGGGACGGTCAGTTAACCTAACCACACTATTCCTGGGCTGGCTCTGACCGCCTAAGCGGTTAACCAGCACTAAGACTTGGTCAAGATAAAGGCTATAGGTTCAAACTTCATGCGTATAAAACTTGCAAATTAAATCAAATGGAAGGTAGAAATGATTTATTTTACCAAATGTTTGAAATGTTCCATAAATCGCAGGGTAAAAGTTTGACCCCTTATTTTTTTTTTTTCGAGTATAGTTAAATCAAATCTATATGAGTTCCTTCAAGACTAGATAACACATTTAAAAGGAGGAGCATGGGCCATACTTCGAAATTTCGGCTATTCAAGCCTCATCAGTGACCCTGACGTATCTGGCGGCGAAACCCAGAGAAAAAATATTGTGATTTCTTAATTTTGATAAAGCAGTCGAATCAAAGACTGATAAGCATCACAAAAGATCTAAATGAATAAAAAGCAATGGTCTAGTATATGATATGATTCTTAACCATTCAAAAATTTTCTGATTTCTCACAATATATCCTCTAATCTCAAAGGACAAAAAATATAACCTGCATTATGGATGATGGATGAAGTTAATGTGTTCTGTCATCGAGAACAATGACTGATCACCGTAAAATTAGCAAGTTTGATTTGAATTCTAGAAACAACTGCACAAACCGAGCGCAGACGTTTATGTCTGAAAACACATTTTGGGCAGAAAAAAATATCGTTGTGATGTGCTGTCATTTACACCAAATTAATGTTTTGAGACGCTAAAAAATTTTGTCGAAGACGAAATTATCGTTTTCATAATCATTAATATGAAACCTCATTTGTTCTTGAAAATGTGAATTTTTGGAGGGTTTATTTCTGTGTTAGCCTTGGGCAGTGCTTACTCAAATCAATTTAAAATTTGATATTTTCTGCAATGCTTAATGGCCCCATTGCTCTGTCAGCATGAAAACTTTATCGTAAGTTATGGCTGCAAACTTTTCACTACAGTTTCGCCATTGATTATCGTCGTGATTGGCTGACTTTGAAAACTCAAAAATTCCTAGAGCTTACCATAAAATATATTTGAAAAAAATGAATAGGTCATTTTAGTTGCCAACTAAAATGACCTACTTTCGATTTCAAAAGTTTTATTTCATGGTAAAACACAAGGAACAGGAGGTAAAGATACAAGGTACATGCGTTTTAACAGGTGCTAAAATACAATGTTCAAAAATGTTAAGCAAGGATCCCATTGATTGTGCCGCTGTTGCATTATTTCATTGCTTAACGGGGAACCAGAGACGAAAACCGTATTTTTATGGAGAGACATCTTTTTTTTTTTCAAAATACCTTGGTTTTTCTGTTTTGCTAGTTATATGATACAAAAAGGCACATCAACCGACATATTTTCATCAATTCTGAAGGCTGTACAGGTTTCATAACGATTTGTAGTTTGGCGATTTCTACCGCATTTTTCTTCATACTGAAAGTTAGAACTAAGCTTTTATGATTTCTAATAATCCGGGTATATGTACTTTAAAAATATGCTAAACTTTTGGCGAGGAGTATAATTGCCGTGATATTATGGACATATTGATATGTGAAATGATTAAATTACGTTTCGGAATGGCATACTCTCATTGATACCGAGTCTGGAAAATCAGTCTAGAAAATCTGGAACCGTGCTCATGAACTACATACTTATAGGTTATTCAAATCGGAATATAAACCTGAAAATTACTGTAAACTTGTAGCAAAAAAAAGATGTCTTGTAGCAAAAAAAAGATGTCTTGTCGTCCCGATTAAAATAGAACCCGGAATGCTCGAAAATACCCAGCAGCTGTTCTGTAATGTCATTGAAGAGATGCATATAAACGCGCTACCACCTACTCGACCGTGCTTTGGCATAATTTTAGCTTATGGGTGCATGCAGATTGAATTTAATAATGGATAGGCATTGTCAATGGGTATCACTTGAGAATAAATTCGATAATTGCTTGGTTTTAAGTATAGAAAACAGAAAAGTACCCACGTGACGTTTTAAGTAGCCTCAATATTGTTGTATCGAAAAAATCTTGAGTTTTGTGAGACAGTGATATTAGAAAATGATTACCTTTTCCTGAATTGAAATGATTTTCATGTCTGACCTTTACTCGACTACCGTAGGACGAAATATAGTGGCTCTCTAGAAATTATTTTTTAGAAAATATATTCAAGTATTTCATGAGTGATAAACCATATATATTTTTCAAATCACTCGAAGAATATAAAAGTCAGAGTTATTATATTTACAATCCGGATAAAATGTTCCAAATGCTCTTAATAGAGTCTACACACTGTTGCAGACATAAAGATGCTGTTAATGACTAAAATTTGTAACTATCACCCTACCTCTGCCGTTAGGAGCCACGGTAGCTCAACGCTGGCCTACCGAGGTAGGGATCCGGGTCCGATTGCGGCTGGAAGCGGAAATATTTTCAATTGTTAACGAGGTTTCGTTGCACACTGACTTTCATTATCAGCCTTCCATTGCCCTAATTTGAATAAAGATGAGCTGAAAAGGACGTAAAATCGTATGTCATACATCAATCATACCTCTGCCGTTAAATCCGTTAGTGATATCTTCTTGTCTTGACTTTCTCCTGCCACAGAACAAGATCCTACGAGCAAACATAAAGATATGCAAACGCTACAAGTCGCCATTGTACCGGGTCCGTAGACCGGTCTCTTCGCCAATGTGTAACTGGTATCTAAGAGCTGAGAACGTTATGGAAAAACGCGAGACTGTCTACATACTTTGAGGGCTGTTTAAAATATAATCGTTGTGATCGTCTTGGTGGACGTGAAAATCAAAAGACACGAAGCACGGAAACGTATCATGGCATATCTATTTTGATACATTGTATGTCATTGTATGTATTTACTAAAATGCAGGGATATAAATATGAATATGCATGTACTTCTGCTTACCTTATTAAGATATATATTTATATATTGCTTTGTCCGTTAGACTGTTTTGAAAGACTAAAGATTCGACCTTTAAGTTATGGTATCCATCAAAGTCTGCTGAAACATTTTCATAGATGTGTGCATATTCTTTTTTTAAACCGGTGGAAATAGAAATAGTAAATTTGTTTGCTCTATAATCAGTACACGCTATATTTAATCTTTACGTGCATTTGCACATAAAACAATTGAAATAAAAAAAGGATATGACAGAAAGTGTCATATCCTTTCTGAGACCCGACCATCACTACATTGGACTAACAGAATTAAATATTTCCATACTATACCCATTCTATTCTAAAACGTTCCTGTTTTTAGAGGGGCCGAGAAATTTCGGCATCATTACTAAGTTGAACTAGACAATCTGAACGTTTGCGTAAATTTTCCACATTTGAATGGAGATCTAGTGTCTCGGCTCATTCGATTTACTGACGTTTCTGGTCATGATTTTAACGCTCGAAGTGGAGGCTTCACAGAGAAACGTCAAAAATTAGGCTATCGGTATTAAAATCTTCGTAAGGCTTTTTCTATATTTCATCAACGTCACCACAGCCTTGTTTCAAAATTCGAAATTCAGGCCTGTTAAGTTCAGGTCTGTCGGAACTTGATGGTGTCTTGGTGTATAAATTCATCAAATTAAATTTTTTTTTTTTTTTTTTTTTTTTTTTTTTTTTGAAAAAAATACTCTCGTTCTGAAAGAACTGGATATGATATCGGAAAAAAAGGTTATTGATTAGTACTGCTTATAACTTAATACGAGTAAACAATGATATCAAACATTGTAATTTACTTACCCTATCTTTATCTTACTGAAACTCACTCGCTGACTTAGTCAGGAACACCCCATCTCGTGCCTTCGGCACTCGGGGCGTTCCATGGCCGTACCACTTTTCGAAAGCCGACGACGGCCCTGTGACTATTAGTTATTTCAATCAATATAATTCCTAAAATAAGTAATACCGTTACTTAGAAAATATCTGCATTTTAAAAGTAATATCGATTACTTATTTTCAAGTAAAATTCATTCTTATTTTTACTTTCAGGCCTCACTGTTGCTAGTAGTTTGTAAGTTAAATTTACTGGGCAATTCCAGTTTGACTAAGTTATTCGAAGCAAAATACTTGTACTTTAAATACCAATAAAGTTTCTAAATCGTTTTCTCTAATAACGATATTTGTACCAATATTCAAATTTAAATTACTTCTTATAGTTTATATTTTAAATATTATAGAATATGAAAAGCAGATAAAGTTGCGCAATACAATATTTATTATATGTATTTTTTTGCATTTAATTCAATTGAATTGAAGATAGTAATTTCTCTATCATATAAGAGATTATAAGTATCTTTCATGGGTGTGAGGTGTGGATAGAAAAAGTCTGTCACGAGGGTCACTGTTCGGCATCACGAGGCTTGCCGAGTGATGCCGAACAATGATCCCGAGTGACGGATTTTTCTATCCGCATCTCACACCCATGAAAGATACTTTTTCTTGCACACCGCGTTTTGTTCTAACTTAAGAACTGTAAAAATGCGTAATTTTAGTGCTGGGAGGTTTCTATTTGATTTTGAAAGAAAGCGCCGCTTTCAACGACCGCCATTCGGCTCTTTACATCAACGTCTTGCGAGCATAGACTGACGTCATTTTAGTTGTCTTCGTGACGTCATCATCTAAAAAGCCAACGTCACTTGATGACAAAGATACGTGACGTCCATTACAACCAATGCATTGAATGCTCGTGATTTTTATCCGGTCCTGGGTGAGATCACATGGGTGAGATAAGATTTGTAGGTACAGGGGAGGCACGCGGATATCTTTATCTGGTGTGCAAGATATGAACTTACCACAGTATGCAAGGAGTTTTTGTTGTTTATCCCCTTGACGTCAAGCCAGAACGTTGAGGACAAAATGGTAAAGTTAGTCGATTAAAGCTTTATTTTACAGACTGATTTCATGTTTTTTCGAAAACAAATAAAGGGAAACATAAGCGTTTAACGGTTCCAGCATATATATTAAGTCCTGAAAATTTCATTTAATTAATTTTTTATGTTATTGTTAAAATAACCAATTTATCTAGAGTTTGTTTACTTATACGATAGGAAAAGACTGTCATTATCGTAAATCAATCATTCAATGTTAAGAATCCCGTCTAATATACACGCATCCATACCAAACCCAGCGCGACAGACACGCGTTTCTCTGTTTAAATTTTTCAGTGTCGCTAAATCACAAATGTTTGAAAGAAAAGAGATGATGAGCAGGTCTCGGCAGGCAACGAGCATCCCTCCTCGAGACACACTTACTGTCGTGTTCCGCGGGAAACATTAGCTGCAGACATCAGGTAAGAGACGCCTACGTATTAACTCGCAGGCGTTTAAACAATTTCATGACTATTTATTACAATATAAATACAAATAATTAAAACCCGTCGGTGTATTGCAACAACGAAAAAAGAAAAAAAAAACATATGTGCGTAATCTGAGTGGTATTTAACCAGAATCCATATGTCCGATGTTTGAACTCACCCTGGCCTTAATACGGAAACGAAGAGGATGAACCAAGCTAAGGTATGCCTTTAAGGTAGTCATATACAGAACAACTCTGTTCTTACTTTACAGGGTTATTGTTCATGATGAAATCGATTAACTGTGCAGTTTATACAGCTATAGCACACGCTAACAATGTCTACCGTAAAGATCCTAAGTTTTGGTGCACATACGTCTGTACAAACAGTGGAAACCGAGACAGACTGTTCCTTAGGAACCAGAATGATCAAGGTCTTCACAGTTGCTATCCCATCTGTGCATTTTTTGTCAGCATTACTCTATGGTAGAACCGGAATAACAGGAAAATATATAGTAGGGCAAGGACCGGCTGTGCTTGCAGTAGGTGCAGAATTTGGGCAGTCTGTTTTGGGGACATTTTTTAACTAGAACATTGTTTTTCTAGGAATCGAAACTTTGATTTTTTTTTTATTTTTTTTTTGTTTTTTGTTGTTTTTTTTTTGTTTGATTCTGTCACATACAAAGTAATATGCATAAGCATGCCCCATCGAGTGAATATATTTTTCATGACGTTTATGAAATTCGGTTTTCTTGCATTATGTTAAAAAATGTAAAAATATACTTATTATTAAGATAACTGCATTTATTGTTACCAGTTTGTTTCAAATATCCTGTATTGTAGATTATATGATTTGCAGAAATGAAAGTGCATTCATGTGCTAGAGATATGAATTTTAATGAAAAATGTGTAAAAAAAAGTATGCAAAAATACAAAATATTGTTTTTTAGGAAAACAAAACGGTGAATTTTTATTTTCTTATTTAAATGTTTTATATCTCTTTGGGTAATTTAGATGGTATAATGCTTTGAATGCCCCGCCAATATTTCTATCCATCCATCTACCTTAAGACTTAATTTGGAGGAACACTGTTTCATGTTGTCTATGGAGCTTTTGAAAAAAGTATATGATTTTTTTTCTTCGTCGTATAATCAAATGCCTCCCAATTGTCTGTATGTGTTTATATGGCTGATAATCACTGTGACAGCTGACCGTATTATTTATGATATATGTTAAACACGGCAACGTCGGCGAATTATTAACGCGTAAGCATTGTGGCACAGTGTGCGGTGCAATTTCCATAATGTTTCCAAGTTAAAAAATCTCAGTATCCGAACTCACACTACCATCTCTTCCATCTCTTACAAACGTGCGCTTATAACCAGTAGTCGGAAATCATTCTGTTTTGGGATTTTATCCGGAATTTGCTGCGTCATTTATAGTTATTTAGCTTTAAAAATTTAAGAGGTGAGTTTAAAATAATTTGCTCTTCGATCTTTTACTTTATTACCCTGTACAATGAAAAACTCATGGCCGTCACAGAAATTTTATTCCGAACAGCATAATTTAACAAGAGTTTGTGTCGTGCAAAACCTAGCTATCATCCTATTATCAAAACTAACAAATTGTAGATTGATAACGCCTTCCGTTTATTTTAAAGACTTTTTATAAAACATGTAAGAAATCGCGCAAAATGGTTTTAGAATCATGCCAAGGGCGATTTGAATACTGTACACATTACTATCCACACATACACGACATTGTACAGGGCAATAAAGTAAAATACCGAAGAGCAAATTATATTAACTTACCTCTTCATATTTTCGAAGCTCAATAACTATAAATGACGCAGCAGTTTCCGGATAAAATCTCAAAACATAATGATATCCGACCACTGGTTATAAGCGAATGTTTGTACTCTCGATTCGACGCTATGAAACCGGAAGAGCTGGTACAGTGAGTTCGGATACGTGAGAATAGTTTGTCCTGGAAACCTGTAATAGGGATACAGATAAAGAGAAATGTGGACAATTTCAGAGTGGGTGGTCTAGAGAGGCTCATCAACAAGTTTGTGACGACAGATGCGCCACTGGTCTATCTTTTCTAGCCAGCAATGAACCAGCTGTCGAAACAATGGAAGCATCCAATATCTAGCTCCTTCATATAAGTATCAGCAGACAACGTGGTCCTTTAAGATTTTTTCAGGGAGTCACAAAGTGATTTGCCTGTTTATCACCTTCCACATGGACAGACAGAGAGTGGGACATAATGTGTCAGTCTGCTGAAACAGCTGAGCCAGAAAAGCAAGATCCATTGCCGAGGACATCCTGCCAGCTGTGTGTTGTCCAATCATGACAATGCACATGCTCATATTCATGATGGCCGTACCCAGCAAGCATGGCTAAATGGGTCCCATATGGGCAGAACCTGGGCATAATGCCCAAATAGGACCGATGTGGGTCCCATATAGGAAATTTAGCCCATGTGGGACCCACATAGGGCCATTATTGGTTACCTTAATTTCTAAACACATACAAATTTGTTGTGGTGAAAGGAAAATATATATAAAGGGTGCTATTTGATTTTCATGTATACTGTTTCTCTTTACAAGAAAGTTTAAGTGGTTATTTATGGACCTTTATTTCATATCATTACCAAACGGGTCCCATATGGGCAAACCCACATTTTGCCCACATTCTACCTGAAAAATATCTAGTAATGTTTTAATTACAATCAATATACTCATTCAATTACAAAACTGAAAATAAATTCAATCAAGTTTAATACTTCTTTCACCATTTGCATCTCTTTTGTTGGTCATTTACATCTTATCTCTTACAAATGTGCCATCAAAATTCAAAACCTACTGGAAATAATATTTTCCTGCAATAAGTTTACCTATGTAGTAAGGATGTAACATCTCGAAAAACTTCCCACAAATCGCTCAGTGAGCGATGATGGGATACTTCATTTGTGCATTTGTGCACATTTGACATCTTCTGCGTCTTCGTGGAAGCTATTGAAATAATCAGTAACACAAAAGTATCAGAGTTAAACCAGTAATAGATGTACAAAAGTGGGCTGGACATGGGCCAAATCTGGGATGGGGCCCGTATGGTTCCCATATGGCACCCATATGGGCTTGCCCATGTGGGTCCCATATGGAGCCCGGTTGCAAAACCCATGTTGGTCCCATATGGTTTGCCCATATAGGACCCATATAAATACCCACATGGGGCCCATATGGGTCCCATATATTTTGCTGACTGGGTAGTTGCGTTTCACGATTTGTAGAGTCAGCTGGTTGACCACTTCCATAGTTTTCCCAATGTAAAAAAACAATTGGCTAGGACGCAGTATGCTGGTGATAATTACATCAGTAAGGTTGTGGAGGGTTTACAGGCACAATATACAGGCACAATATAAAGGCACCAGCTACCCAGCAAGCATGGCTAAATGGGTCCCATATGGGCAGAACCTGGGAATAATGCCCAAATAGGCCCGATGTGGGTCCCATATAGGAAATTTAGCTCATGTGGGATCCACATAGGGCCATTATTGGTTATCTAATTTTCTAAACACATACAATTTTGTTGTGGTGAAAGGAAAATATATATAAAGGGTGCTATTTGATTTTCATGTATACTGTTTCTCTTTACAAGAAAGTTTAAGTGGTTATTTATGGACCTTTATTTCAAATCATTACCAAACGGGTCCCATATGGGCAAACCCACATTTTGCCCACATTCTACCTGAAAAATATCTAGTAATGTTTTAATTACAATCAATATACTCATTCAATTACAAAACTGAAAATAAATTCAATCAAGTTTAATACTTCTTTCACCATTTGCATCTCTTTTGTTGGTCATTTACATCTTATCTCTTACAAATGTGCCATCAAAATTCAAAACCTACTGGAAATAATATTTTCCTGCAATAAGTTTACCTATGTAGTATGGATTTAACATCTCGAAAAACTTCCCACAAATCGCTCAGTGAGCGATGATGGGATACTTCATTTGTGCATTTGTGCACATTTGACATCTTCTACGTCTTCGTGGAAGCTATTGAAATAATCAGTAACACAAAAAGTATCAGAGTTAAACCAGTAATAGATGTACAAAAGTGGGTTGGACATGGGCCAAATCTGGGATGGGGCCCGTATGGTTCCCATATGGCACCCATATGGGCTTGCCCATGTGGGTCCCATATGGAGCCCGGTTGCAAAACCCATGTTGGTCCCATATGGCTTGCCCATATAGGACCCATATAAATACCCACATGGGGCCCATATTTGTCCCATATATTTTGCTGGCTGGGTAGACTGCATGGATTCACAGACTGAGTATTTCAACGTTCGCGGTTGCATTAAGCAGATTTGCATGACGCGACTCATGAACTGAAGGGTCTTGCAGGCTTTAAGTATTACTAATTGTTTTATGCTGAAACCGGCCTGCGAACACGTATGGTCTAAGTAGACTATGCACAATACGCTTCACAAACTGTGTACGCTAAAAAACGAGTGTATAGAGCATGCCCATGCTAAACTGCACATATATGCATGCTGGTCTCTCTGGACATGCGCAGTTCTGAGATTAAGAAGGATTTTTATAATGCAGAGGCTCATACATTATTAATAAATTGAAAACGTTCAAGTTTCAGGAATGGGAGTGCCGGGGGGAGGGGGGATTTAACGTGTATGGGGAAGATTTAAAAGGTATGGTACACCCCTTTCCCTGAAACGGTACGCATTTCAAGTTTCAAATTGCAGATAGCACGAGAAAAGAAAGACCATAATCAGCACCTACAATTTGTCTACGTGTTTAATGGGGTTAAGTGTGCTGCATCATAAACCTGGTCAATGGTGCAAGTAGCATTTAAGTTCTTGTTTCCGGTTTCCGGTTTATTTGGGACCAATTAAGTTTGTAGCATAAATTATGCAATCATGAAATGTAAGTAATGAGACATGTCAAATTCGAACGAAACTATTTGGACGAAAATAACTCGGTCCAAATTACTGTTCGAGGGACATTTCAGAGACAATATAAATTAATCCTGTTGTTTGATAAAAACAGCTGTTATTTTT
This sequence comes from Ctena decussata, assembly GCA_963989385.1. Classification (NCBI taxonomy): domain Eukaryota; kingdom Metazoa; phylum Mollusca; class Bivalvia; order Lucinida; family Lucinidae; genus Ctena; species Ctena decussata. The sequence continues at coordinate 38,314,822 of OZ022515.1, forward strand.
ATCTACACAAAAAATACATTCAAGGCCCTTAGATTGGTATGCCTTAACGCATAACAATCTAAGGCCCTTGAATGTACTTTTTTCTTGGCCAAGTCTTTCATGTATGGCTGCACGTGCTTACAAAATACGTCAAAATGGTCTGGATACTGGAAATTGTACATTTTCATTGAAAGTTTCTTGTGTTCTTGCGTTGTTTGCTGAAAGAGCCAATGCTATATGCAATTGGAGAAAAAAAAACACGAAGTATTGTTCTTCGCATGTAAAAGAAGAAAGCTAAAAATAGTAACATTAGAAATGAGCGGTTATAAATGCAAATTAAGTTTTTGTAATTGCATTATATCAATAAATTAGGATTATTCACTTCGATTATTTACCCAGTTTTCAGTGTGAGTGAAGTTGGCAGTTTCGCAGTAACAGCAGTTATGCAGAAGTCTTTTCAACCGTTCAGGGGTTTGCATTGCACACGGCATTTTATTATCACTCTCCCATTGGTCAGCCATCCGTTTTGCCTCGTTCCCAGGCGACTAAATATACGTCTCTACTGTAGTGAGTCATACGGAAACGGAAGTTGTGCAAGGAACTGGTCTACCATCCGTTATATAGTAATATATCATATATGTGTGTCTGTATGGGACTCTTGTAATATTACAAAATGCAAATTAAAAAAATTAGATCATTTTCGAACTTGGGTCACCATCTTGATAAACCAAAACCCCAACCAGAGTCGGATGACTTCGGACAGAGGGTAAATTCGGACATACCAATGCAAACAGTGAAAATCCAGATGAGACGGCTCATAACGAGCCGTCTCGTCAGGATTTTCACCGTTTGGCCAGTTGTTTTTTTTTTTTTTTTTTTGTTCCAAACAACTGACATATAAAGGAACAATGTAACTGTCCGAATTTACCCGCTGTCCGAAGTTACCCAATCCCCCTCCCCATACCACGTCGCACTGCTGATTCTATCGGTGTAATAAAATATCTACATGTATATGCATAGATATGGGTACATTACTATGTACGGAATGCTGTCGTTTCCATAGGTAGTAATTGCTTCCAGTTTTGATTTGAAGAAATAAGTTAACCTTATGAGAAAAAAAAATCAGGAAATTGAAGTTAAGCCCCGGTAAGCTATAGACATAATTTGAGTATCATTTAAAATGTTCATTCTTTATACTTTCAGAAAAAAAATCAAGAACAAGTTTCTTCCTTTCAAAATAGTTCCTTTTTCGCACTAGAAAACGCTTGACTCCATTATACAACTCTTATAAATAGAGCACTGAACGCCTCTCTCACAACCAGACGTCGTTGTGATATGTCTGATATATATTGTTGAGAGCGACGTCACGTTCAGTCTATGTATACAGGTATTGAAAATACAATATTTCTACTTGACACCAAAGGGAAAATGACTTTAATGGCATGTCGTCCTGAAAGCAATGTTTTGAAGCAATAAATACTTGTGTGAAAAATAAGACAAAAATATGACGATTTCGGGCGAAAAACCAGGCTTTCAGAATGTATCTGGGAATCATATGTGTCTTTATCAGCCACCTTTTGACAAAGCATTATTTTTTTTTTCTATCTAGCGCCATTGTATAGTAGACTATCGATATCAGACAGGTAGAGCGACGGATTTGTCTCCTCTTGCCAAAATAGTTGGCTGTGTGTTTACACCAAGTGTCTCAGTCATAGAACATTCTTGCACCGATTTTTTCCACTTTTTGTTCCACTGCATATAAATAAGTTATCAAAATAAGAGTAGCTGTTTTTACTGCATATCGATAAGTCTTCAAAATAAGATACACGTAGTCTTGAAAGACGAGGTTTTCTAGAAACCTTGACAAATTATAGATACTATGTTTTTATATATAACACGGGCCGTAGAAAACAAATCAAAACCTATGAAATTAACCAAATGCATCGTCAAGATTTCTAGAGTTAAGTTTTGCAAGATTATTATTATTTTGAAGAAATATCTACATGCATATGCCCAAATAACAAAGTAAACTATAAAAATGGTGACTAATATGGCCCCACCTTGATGGGTCTGTTGACGGCATTTAAGTCACATGTCCCTTACCAGTATTTTTTTTTATTATCATGTTGTTCCTTCATAAATATGTTGTTTGGAATTAAGCCTCTGGTAGAGTCATTAAGATATAGGCAAAATACAAAATCATGATTGATTAAAACAATGGCAACAACTCTGTGAAACATGAGGAGTTACCATTCTTGCACTCTGCACATCTTCAGATCATCTGATGATGCTTTATATGTATACCAAGTTTTTGTAAAAATATCTTCAAAAGCTTATAGAGCGGACAAGATCGCCATGCCTAAAATTACAAGGGCATTTTTCTGTTAAAGCCGAAGGTGTATTTACAGTTCTTATTCTCACACCTACTGATGATGCTTTTTATTTGTATTAAGTTTTGTGAAAATGTTTTCAACGGTTTTGAAGCTTTACAGCAGAAACTATTTCTATAAAGACTATTTCTACAAAGGGACACAATTCTGTAAAACATTTAAGTGGAGTTCCAGCTCTGATTTTCTGCATACCATCTGATGATGCTTTATATTTGTACAAAGCTTCATGATAATATCTTCGACAGTTTTGAAGTTATGTATTGACTACGGTTTATATACTGAATATTATTAAGGGGCATAATTCTGCAAAAAACGTAGATGGAGTTACAGTTCTTATTCTCTGCACATTCTCTGAGAATGCTTTATACTTGTACAAAATTTCATGAAAATATCTTTGACGGTTTTAAAGTTATAGAGCGGACTTGAGTTCTGCACTGAAACTTACAAAGGGCCATAATTCTTTATTCGCCGCACATTGTCGGAGTTGTCTGAGTATGCTTTATATTTGTACATAATTTCATAAAAATGTCTTTGACGGTTTTAAAGTTTATACAGAGCAGAAATGAGTTTTATACTGAAAATTACAAAGTGGCATATTCCTTTAAAAATGTAAATAGAGTCACGATTCAATGCAGAACGTTTTGATGTTAAAAAGCCTTATATATAAGAAAAGATCAAAGGGTAATTTTCTGCTCATATATACAGAAAACCCTGTAACAGCTCTACAGGATAGAATACAATAAAGAGCGACATGCTGTTCAAAAATGTGTTGTTGTTTCTTTTATAGAAATGATCAAAGGGTTCAGTATTTTCCAAGCAAAAGTATAAAAAGTAACATGGTTTTTGAAAGCGTAGTGAGGGCTGGAGGTACTTTAATGCATAAAGAAGAGCTTCCTAGCAATTATTTGTTCCAACTTTTTCTAAAATTATAAGATAGAGCAAACAAAAACAGTAGCTTATTCTATAATGTTCGACCATCGTTAGGTGCATGTATACTGGATGCATTCATTAACTATAGGATAGGCTGGTATACTTATATACCCTATACAGTATTTATACTACATTACTGAGACAAAGACAGGTGTGCGAGTGAAATTGTTCAACCTTGGAAAAGTAGAATCACCTGCGTTTTATTGAAAAAAAATGGACACAGGCTGCTTTTTGTCTTATCTGCTCAACCTGATCAAGTGTGAAAGTGTTGGAAGAAGTTTTTTCTTGGTTGTCCTTCTTTATGCAGGGATAATACATTTTCAATGACGATGTTTTTTTGTTGTTTTTTTTTTATTCATGCACAGAAAATTACCATGATCTTTTCTTATATAAACCTTCTTCAACATCAACAAGTTCTGCATTTTGGGATTCTAAATTATGAGAAACAACATAAAGAAAGCACCTGCTAAGTTTTTGGAAGATTTGTTATATTTTCAGGATTATATATATGAAGATAACCCCCACCCCCTTCCCCATCCCCTTGCTCCAGTGATTATCACCACCTTAACTATATTATAACAATAATAGTAATGACTTTGTTTATAGAGGATAAATCAGTTGGACAAGTCCAGTCTTCGATGAGGTCCTCTGTCAAAATCATATACAATATCTACACTGACATGGTTACTCATCATTAAACAAAACAAATTAAAAAAACAACAAAAAAACAAAAAAAAAAAAACATGCACATATGTTTAACCTTTAATGCCTAGTGACCCATGAACGACTTCATAGCAAACAGAACAGACCCATATCAGCTGCCATGTTCCATGTCATTTGATTAAAGCACACACTGTGTGCATGTACTGGTGGTTCTGAAAGAGAGGGAAAAACTTTAAACTGCAAGGTGGATGAACCCACTAAACATTAATGGGACCTAAAAAAATAAGTGTTGGAACAAATAGGTCTGAACAAACTGTGAAGGCCCAGATCAGACTAAGGGGCTGCACCATTTGCCACCCGACCTTTGCATCTTTTGGACAAATGGAGTTCCATTTTTAGATGTCCCAATTTTCTCAGAATCTTTACGGTAACTATAAATTATATACAAGATATCACAAAACAGCTAACAATAACATTGAATTTGTCTCCAGGTGGGCCATGGTTATATCTTGATTTGCATGAGATTATTTTTTTTCTGCAAAAACAGTAGGTCTCTTATCCGCACGACTGTCGTGCCGATATTCTTGTACTATATCAGCACGATCTTCATACGGACAGTCTATCAGTCTATCGCATGTGATATTTCCGGTTCCGGTCTACAAAATTCGGTAAAAAGTCAGTTTGTAGTATTTCTTTGATTCTGCTTCAAGGTGCGATATAGAAGCTCATTTGTCCGTTTGTCAGTCATGATCAGGTTTCGGCATTAAACAAATTCGCCACTAAACAAGTTCGCCTCATTGGGATTTCGCCCCTTGGGCCAAATAAAAAAAATGTGTTTAGGGGTCTGATAATTTTAGCAAGGGTAGGCACAGCCATTTTTTTTTCTTTTCTTTTTTTTCAACAGAAATACCTTTCAAAATACATAAAATCATATATTTTCCAGAAAACCTGAAAAAAGTTTAGGCACAGGAGTTTGTATTTATGTCTGTATCACGCTGGTAATGCTCCCATGCCAATTTCGACTATAGCGATGCGAAGCAGAGCAAGGATGGAAACGTGCTCACTTTAAGCCAGGGTACGAAAATATGTTCGTCATGTATCAAATTCTTGTTTCGCAGATTTTGCCGCATATGTAACAAATTTGTATACTCTATATTCCTGGTGAATGATTGTCCTTGGACGTTTCACCAGTAAACAATTCTGATTCTGATTATAAACTTAAGCTCATCAATTTATCGATATCTTCTTAACCTCAGAGTAATTGTCTTTAAATGTTCAAATTCATATTAGTTTTGGTCTTTATTCCGCAGAAACTGCACCATTCAAATGGTTGCAAAAAGCCCTTATCAAGGTCAGCCACATCATTCCTGTATAAGCATGCATTGTGATTTGCGTGATTAATTCATAAACAAAATTCTGCGACTTTGTGTTATAGTAAATTAGCTCAATGTGAAGGATTTTCCAGGCCCACACTGACCCGTATCAAGAACATTATGGCCAGCTTTTGAGTCATTAAAAGCATGTTTTTGTGTCTCGTTACATAGATTAATGCTAGGGCTTCTATGTTTACAAAATATTGTAAACGTTTACACGAGTTAGAAAACGAAACGGTTCCGTTTAAACGACCATTACCGTTGAAATTTTATTCTTAGTATCGGACATCTCTGAGACGCCCCCCGTACCTTATAATTATTATAATTATGTTACCACAGTGTCATCCAATAATGCGCTTTCATTTTCGGGGGGTCAACTCGAAGTTTACAGTAACCGACGGTATTAAAAAAACGTATTTACTATTGACCAATTTCCGATGGCAGCAATTATTTCCACCTTATTTGCTAATTACATGGATTAGATTTATAAAACATCGGACATAATTATCCTACTAATTGATACTCACTGTCAACGTTACAAGCTGCAATTATCTCACTTTCGCGATAAGCTTGTCCTGTGAAACACAGGTACCGAGGTAGTCCTAATTTTTCTTTTGCACAACACGTGTTGTCGGCAGACATAACCTTGCCTTTGATCTGTACCTTTAAAAATTAGCTGCCGATTATGACGTAACAATTTGCTGGCAAAACGTGTACAGGCCATGCTTTGCGTAAGGTACACAGAAGTTAGAAAATAAAGATTTTAATATTAGACGTTTCCAAGGACGCCGTCAAGTACATGAAGATTGACTACTGACATGCGTAAGGTACACACAGATTTTAATATTAGACGTTTCTTGGGCGAGGACGCCGTCAAGTACATTAAGATTGACTACTGACGACTGAAAAAGATGTTATAACTTGTTGGTGGTTTACCGGGTGTTCAGGTTCGGTTAAACGATGTGTGAATTTTGTAAACGTTTAGCACATATACACGAACCGTTACCGTTTATCCGTGTAAACGTAGAAGCCCTAATTAATGCTCGCCATTTTGTTTTTTGTTAAGTCAATTTTCCCAGTTATGTAAGCCTGAAAAGGCCGGTACACAACACATCAAGTTGGAAGGTTTACACCTAGGCTAACCCCAGTGGAAACAAAGTGATAAGTACTTAATTATTTATTTATTTCTCATTCTTAATAATTCACACTTAATTCTTTGTACTAGTGTCAACAGTGACATGTGAAACATTAATGTAAAGGAAGTGTCTCCGGGTACGGTACCGTATCCCTAGACCCTGGGTCTCCAGGTACGGAACCGTACCCCGAGACTCTGTGTCTCCAGGTACGGAACCGTACCTGGAGACAGTCCTATGAGGATTGGCTCCGGGTACGGCAGTAAGTTTTTAATACTATGTATTAAGTGGTTTTACCCATTTAATATATAGTTAATCCAGCAATGAATAAACTCCTTGTAAAAATTTTATAAAGTCGCCATCTTGCTAGGAAAAATGATAACGTAAGTCAGTCGTTTGCGTTATTTTGACTGATGTACATGTATATAAACTGCGATAAACACGGCCGAGTCGTCTTATTTGATCGCCCGCTAATTGCTCGCCGACATTGATTTCTGAAGAGTGCAAACAACTAATAATCTCGTTATAATCTGTACAAACTGGCTTTCACATTTATTAAAACATATCTTTTAATAATTCTGCGATAAGCAATGTAGAGCCAAAATAGACGCCTAAAATGCATTCAGCGTTCTTGAATATGCCTTTCAGGGAAATGAAATTCTGTCATCAGACGGTTTAAACACATTATGTCATGTGCACCAAGTAAGTTCTCCAAGTGCTGTTGATCATCTCAATCGAAATGGCAGCAAGAATTTAAATGTATGCTTATGAAGTATATCATTACTTCAACAGATATCTCACTGACGGAATCAGGACAACTCGGACCAAAGACAACTCGCCCCACAAAAATCTCGGCCCAGTACAAAACGTCTCATAATTGTTTTTAACTTACCGCAAGTTAACTCGTCCCATATCATAAACTTGCCAAAAGTCAACTGCATCAAATTAAAAAACAACAACAACAAAAAAAAAACTCGGCCGAGATTTTATATCATGAGTATCTTGCTCTCTTGTATTTTTAAATGTCACTGAAAATCTACCATCTGACAGTCACTGACACACAACTTCAGAAGGGATTTACGGTAATTACGAGCGTCTTTGTAAATTTGGTTTAACAGGGGTGAAAAACAACAATTATTGGTGTGAAATCGAAAGTGTCATGTTATTTTTTATGCAATATAAACACATTGTTTTGAACGCATTATCATATATTATTTTCCTAGCAAGATGCGGACTTAATTTTTTTTTACAAGGAGTAATTTTTTGCTGGATTTACCATATATTAAATAGGTAAAACTACTTAATACATAGTAAAAAAAACTTACTGCCGTACCCGGAGCCAATCCTCATAGGACTGTCTCCAGGTACGGTTCCGTACCCGGAGACCCAGAGTCTCGGGGTACGGTTCCGTACCTGGAGACCCAGGGTCTAGGGATACGGTACCGTACCCGGAGACACTTCCTAATGTAAAACACGTCAAGGTATAAAACTTTCAGACCTAGTTCCCGTGCACGACCGAGACACTACCTGCAGACGGAGGTCGCCCAAAATACCGGTAGTACCGGCATTTACTGAAAATGATCTGACTCAAAACTTCAAAAGGCGCCTGCTGTTTCATTTGGAATGCTCTTTTTACGCAGTGGAAGTCGTGCTGACAGAAATTGTCACAAATTTGAACCTTTAAAAGACAATTACTCTCAGTTAAAGAAGATATCGATAAATTGATGAGCGTAAGTTTAAAGAGTATACTAATTTGTTACATAGTACAGGCATTTGCCGGCGAAAATCTGCGAAACAAGAATTTTGATGAATGACGAACATATTTTCGTACCCTGGCTGAAAATGAGCACTTTTCCATTCTTGCTCTGCTTCGCGTCGCTATAGTCGAAATCAACATGGGAGCTTTACCGGCGTGACACACATAAATTCAAACTCCTGTGGTCTAGGTTTCATTAGAAAAACTAGGTAAGGTCAGGAAACCCTAAACACAGGAATTTTTTAAATTGGCTTTGAGAGATTTCGCCACTAGGAGGCTCTCAATGGTTGGGCAAGTACAATTTCTATGTCAAGGTCTGGGCAGACAAAGTACAATTTCTATCTCAAGGTCTGGGCAGACAAACTTACGAAAATTTCCAAATAGTAAAATTTTTGATAGTTTTAATAAGCATAGATCAAAAGACAGCCGTGAAGTTGTTAAACATCTGAGTTACTGATAGGGCTGGGACGGGTAGAGATATTGTACCTGGGTACCTGAATTGCTATTACCTGCGGGTACCGAGGTACCCGTTACCATAGCATTCTGAGCATCCACACTTAGAAAACATGTTTACATGAAATAATAAGGAATATGACATTTACACACATGTGCGCACGTATTCACTCGAAGATTCCCTTATTTCTGCTGCTGAGTGTGCAACTAGGATTCAGTTTCTAAGTTTACTTCTCTTGTAAGGGCTAGGGACTAGCTTCCCTGATCACAGATCCTGGTGAATGATTGTCCTTGGACGTATCATCAGTAAACATTTCTGATTCTGTGCATGGGAAAAGATGGAAAATGTAGAAATCTCTGTTATAATAAGCAAACTGGTTTGGCAATATATGCCTGCATGTTCAACAAGACAGGCACATTCAGCTCTGCTTTATTTGCTTGGAATTCTGTTGAAATCGAATATTTGTACATTACTTAAGCTCCGGGTAACCGGTAGTAAGTTTCTACCAGAGAAATTGGTCTATCCGAGCTGGACTCCGGTACCTAGGTACTCATCCCAGCCCTAGTAAACACCTGTTAATCCATTGTAATGGTTATTGATGATAATTGCACTGATGAACGTTTTGGCCCTTGTCAATCATTTACTGATTAAGCAAATTACTGAATACAGATAAATGACACAGCTGGAAGGCAGTGTGAACAATTGACCAAGAAAAGAATTGCAGCTTTTTCCAAACTTCTCGCATGCGCTTGAATAACTGGGTCATATGCTAGGATTTTCCTAGGCCAAAATTTGGGGACAACTATCGGCCCCTATCTTCCCCAATTTAGAGAATAAAGAAAGTCCCCTGTCCTAATAAATGCCCCAGCCTCTTTTCCGAAAATATTGTTATATATTAACTTGCATGGATTTTTGTTATCTTCTCTAGATGAGTAGGCTGTTACTTTGAAATGGGATCTACTCTTATAGGAAAGAATTTGCTCCTAGAGGAGCAAATTCTTTCCTTTAAGAGTTGACCCATACAGAAAAGGGAGGCAGAAAGAATAGAGTTGCTCCCCCTGCAAGTATACCCATTCACCTTAACACTATTTATTAGTAAGTATTTGGCAGTCACGAGTGGATGATTTACTACACTTTAGGCTCTAAATAATGTGCCCTTTCATAAAATGCAACGTCCCCAGGGCGCTTAAAAGGATGAATACGGTAAGTTTGCCATTCCATCTGCATGTTTTGGACACATTACTGCATTGTAAAACCAACCTCAGGGGTTTCACTAAAATTTTTGACATCCGGCATTCAAGGCAAAGTAGGTGGGGGATTTTGTAGCTTTGCCCTATTACTCCCTATCAAAAGTAGGGGTAGAGAGGTGGGGGGGGGGGGGGGGGGGAATGCCTAATTTTGACAAAGTAGAGGGAGAAAACCCCCGCCTCCCATGTCCCAATTTTGATGGTAATTCTACGTGATTAAAAATTAGTATTTTCTTTTTCAGACTTAGCATGATCTTGAGAGACTACAAGGCAGGGACACAAGCGTTAGGTTGTCTTTTCTCAGAATGGAGAAATTTCTACACAGCACTAAAACATTACTGGTAAATATTTGAAAAGCTCAAGAATATTGAGTACGTAGTCTGTCTCTTGAAACATATTGAATAATTGAGTACATACAGTCTCTTGAAACATAATATGTTTGATGTTTGTTACGTCAAACAAAACAAGTTACCGTATGTATTACTGCATTCACTGTATACCATGATAGTTCCAAGTATTGAATAATTGAGTACATATAGTCTCTTGAAAATAACATGTTTGATGTTTGTTACATCAAACAAAACAAGTTATGTATTACTGCATCACTGTATACCATGTCATTTCCAAGCATTAAGACAGATTCATCTGGAGAAGGAATTTTCAATACTTAGGATGCAAATTAGTAAACTTAAAATTTGTCTCCTTTTAAAACATGACAGCCCTACGATACGATAGCGCAGATTTTGTTGTTTGATTGATTGCCCTAATGTGCTGAAATATTGGAACACCGAAAGACAACAATTAATTTTCCATTTGGAACAAATAGAAAACTTATGGTTTTATGTGTCCCATTACTTAAGCACATTAGGGCAAATATAGGCTCATCTTAATTCCTGTTTTTCAGAAAAACCTTGCCAAGGTCAAGTTTGTTCATGTTGTCATTGGTAATGAAGCTTGTGACCTTGACTCATCAGCTGCAGCTCTGTCATATTCCTACTACCTGCATGAAAAGGTAATACACAGCAAAACCAACAAAACGGCAAGTGCGCCCAGCGTAGACTCAGATCACCCTGGGCAGATGCCCAGTCTGACCAGAGTCTTTGCTGTGTGTCTAAAGGCTAGGTAAGGGCCTAAGCTAGCTACTTGTGGACAGGAAAGACTCTGATTAGACTGGATGGATGCCCAGGCTGATCTGAGTGTTTGCTGAACACACATGACACTTTGTTGGTTTTGTCATGTCATGGCTCATTTACCATATTAATCCTAATAAACATCCCTGCTCTAATATACCAATCCTCCCCCACCCCCATCCAGCCTCTTTCCCTAAAATAAGGTTATATTAACTTGCATGAATTTCTGTTTGCTTCTCTGGATGTGGTAGCTGTTTGATATGGGGGTCTACTTGTAAAGGAAAGAATTTGCTCCTAGAGGAGCAAATTCTTTCCTTTAAGACTAAATCCTGGTGAAAAGGGAGGCAAACAGTAGAGTTGCTTCTTCTGCAAGTATACCCATTTACCTCAATACTATTTATTAGAGGTATTTGGCAGTGGCTGATCGTCTACAATTTAGGCTCTAAATAACACCCCCTTTTGTAAAATGCAGCGCCCCTTGGCGTTTAATAGGATTAATACGGCGTACACAGATGTGAAGCCAGACACCAGAAAATACTCTATTTTCTCCACAGTTACAAGACAGAGTTTTTAATCCCAAAAACCTAGATCTAGATTTGCTGAAATACACACAACTGATTTACATATATGAGCCACGACACAAGAAAACCAACAATGTGGTTGTGTGCCCAACACAGACTCAGATCAGCCTGAGCATCCGCCCAGTCTGCTCAGAGCCTTTGCCGTCCGCATGCAGGTAGTTAAGACTCTTAGCTACCCTTTCAGCGGTTAGCGAAGAGTCTTATCAGACTGGGTGGATGCCCAGGTTGATCTGAGTCTGCGCTGGGCGCACAACCACATTGTTGGTTTTGTTGTGTCACGGCTCATATGAAGTAGTTTGTGGAGAGAGAAAACTCTGTCTTATTGCCAAATAAATACTGTCAGGGTGCTCATGACGGAATTTCAACAACTGAAAATCAAAACGGTTTCCAAGACCTATATTTCTACAAATTTTTATGTTTGTTTGTATGCCTAGCTGCTGCCAGGCTTTGCATGTATTACAGAGGCAAGATTAATGTTTGAATATGAAATTCTAGGACAGTTCTTTACCTTACCATTAAAAGATAGCTTAGCCAAAACACAACAAAACCAACAAAGTGGCATGTGCACCCAGCAAAGACTCAGATCAGCCTGGGCATGGGTCCAGTCTGAACATAACCTTGCTGTGCTCTAGAAAGGGTAGCTAAGGGTCTAAGCTATTTTCATGCCAACAGCATAGACTCTAATCAGACTGGGCAATTAGTATCAATTGTCTTACCAATTAATCCCAGTTTTTAAATTTCATACATTTGTTAAATTATCATCAATTAATATTTGTGTCCCCCAACCAGGGGGGATGCATATTGTTTTTGGGGTGGGTCCTATCCGCGTCAGTGTCGGCATCAGCATCGCGTAGCTTCTTGTCTGCACTCTATCTCCTGAAGAGATGCATGGATTTTGACCAAACTTGCACAGATACATCATTGGATGGGGGGCGGGGGGGGGGGGGGGACTGATTTGATTTTGGTGATCTTGACTATATTTTAAAGGTCACAGGATGTCAAAGAATGATGAAAAATAGCTTGTCTGCACCATATCTCCTGAAGGAATTGATAAATTGTTACCAAACTGGCGGAGATATATCACTGGGAGATGGCAAAGATCTGATTACATTTTGGTGACCTTGGCCCCATTTTCAATGTCACAGGAGGTCAAAGAGTTTTGAAAAATGCCTTGTCTGCACGATATCTCCTGAATGGATAGATGGATTTAAACCAAACTTGCACAGATATATCACTGGGAGATGGCAAAGAAGTAATTATATTTCGGTAAACTTGACCCCATTGAAAAATGGCTTGTCTGCACCATATCTCCTGAATGGATGGATAGATTTGAACCAAACTTGCAAAGATATATAATTGAGAAATGCAAAAAACTGATTATGTTTTGATGACCTTGACCCTATTTTCAAGGTCACAGGAGGTCAAAGAATGTTGAAAAATGGCTTGTCTGCACCATATCTCCTGAACAGATGGATGGATTTGAACATAACTGTCACAGATGCATCACTGGGAGTTGGAAAAGAAGTGATTGAATTTTGGTGACCTTGACCCTATTTCAAGGTCACATGAGGTCTTAACTTGGTAGCATTTAGGGAAAACGATACTGCTAGGAGAGCGCAGGTGGGGGGACATCTGTTTTTGTCAAAAAACATTTCTAGTTTTCACAGAATTTAAATAATTATAAACAGTGTCAGTGACAAAAATATGTGTAATCTCATGTTACAGAGTCAGGAAAAACTCAGGAAATTTTGTAATAGGTCCAAACTTTTGAAAGGACTCAAACTCAGTGGTGGGTGGGGGGAGGGGGGGGGCATTTGAAAATTAATGAATATACAAATTTTCTTTTACTTACAGAAGAAAACTGCTGAAACACTTTTTCTGCCAGTTCTAAACATCAAAGAAAATGAACTTCATCTTCGAACAGACACCACTTTCTTCCTGTCTAAGTTGAAAATCCCCTGTGACCTTTTGACCTTCAGGGATCAGGTTGACCTACTTCAGATAAAAGAGGATAAGAAGTTGTCTCTGACACTTGTTGATTATAATGTTATGACAGGACGTGATAAGGTATTGGATGACTGTGTAGTGTCAGTGTTTGATCATCACGAGAGAGAGAGACCAGAATCTGAAAGGTAGGTAGAAGCAAAGCATATTACAGAGCTCTAGATAAGAGGGAGTATTTAGTGATAATTAGGGATGATTTTTGTTAATTCTGCATAAAACCATATGTTGTGACCCCTCTGCTGAACTGCCTCGAATACACGGTTCAGATTAGGGGTCACAACGTATGGTTTCAATGAGAAATAAAAAAATTATCCCTCCATTATCATCGAATACCCCTCTTATCATGAGCTCTGATGTTAGCAAGCAGGGCTGACATAGGGATCCCCTTGCAGGATTGGCATTTTTTGCCCACTGTGTGTAGCTCCATTTTTTTTAGGAACAAAAATATCTGTGTAATAAACAGCCACAGTGCATACAATACTGATGTCCTATAAATGACTTTCTTAACTGTTTCGGCACCATTCTCACTCAGATGTGTCTGCTAGGTAGAGTGCCATTGTCCATTTAATGGGACCGGCACAGTCTCATAAATACCTTCATTTTACAATATTATCAAGGGAAGTAATTTGAAGTTTCTGACCAGATAGTGGCAAATAAAGATGTTTTTCACTGGAAAAAAAAATTTGGCTGTTTTTGCTGAAATTTTAAGACATTGACGTTTTTTTTTACCAGAAACGCCCAATATTTAGTTTTCTTGTAAAATAGATTTGGAAATGGCAAATGCATGTCTATATAAACTTAGCACCAAAAGAGCGCCGAAAAAGTTAAGACAAAGTTTGGGCAATATTTAACAGGCTTTGTGAACTTTGTGATCTTTGTGATCCAAGAGATACATGGTAAAAACCTTTAAAAATTTTCTTCTCCAAAATCAATTGACCATTGGCTTTGAAACTCAGTGTGAAGCAATGTGTACTCGAGTACCATCAAGCTTGTTCAAATGAAGATTTATGAGTACAAGAGGCCAAGGTCATTCTTTGATCTTTGACCATGAATTCTAATATTTTGACAATTTCAAACTTCTTCTCAAAAGCCACTGGGCCAATTGTAACCAAATATCATATAGAGCCTTCAGGGGTTGAGGAAATGAATTTTTCTTCATATTGTCTGGGTCACATGATCAACATGGCCATATATGGTAAAAACCATTAAAAATTTTCTTCTTCAGAACCAATTGTCAGATGGCCTTGAAACTTAGTATGTCGCATTGGGTACTCAAGTACTATCAAGATTGTTCAAATCATCACCTAGGGTTGATCTTGACCTTTTCAATGGCATAGTCAAATAAGGGAAAATGCTAGAACACAAGACTTCTTGGAAAATTTTCAAGATTTAGGCCTAAAATCTGGTATATACAATCATCTTAATGAGTATATGAGGATAATTGAGTACAAGAGGTCAAGGCCATTCTTTGACCTTTAACCCAGGACTCTCATATTTTGACTAGTTCAAACATTTCCTCAAAAGCCACTAGGCAAATTGTAGCCAAATTTCATGGAGAGCCTCCAGGGGCTGAGGGACTTTGATAATTTTTTGGCAAGGTCAAATTTGCTTTCTGGTGCTTTTATATGGGAAAATGGTTAAATATCAGAGTTCATAGAACTTGTAGAAAATTATGGTGCAGAAGTTTATAAATACAGTCAAATAAACGAGTACTAGAACATTTTTAGCAGTAGAGGTCATGGTCATTTTTTTTAGCTTTAACCAATGTCTCTCATATTTTGACAGTTTACCAGGTTTGTTCAAATGATGATCCTAGTTTGACCATTGATCTTTTTACTCAAGTGAGCTATTCAGGGCCTCATTGCCCTCTTGTTTACAATGCAGTAGTGCATCCAAAAGATGCAGAGGAATGGAAAACAGGGTAGACCCTGTCTACACAGTTCAGAGCTCTAGATAAGAAGGAGTATTTGGTGATAATTAAGGATAATTTTGGTTAATTCTGCATAAAAAAATATGTTGTGACCCCTCATTTGAACCGTCTCGACGAGACGGTTCAGATGAGGGGTCACAACATATGGTTTCAATGAGAAACAAGAAAAATTATCCTTAATTATCATCAAATACTCCCTCTTATCTAGAGCTATGTACACTGTTTGCTGTTGGTCTGCCTTATCTGCCCCAATGCTTAGAATTTTGATGGTACTGTCCAAATATAGGAGTTGAGGTAGCTCAATAGGTTAAGCACTGGCCTGCTGATCTGGCTGTCCTGGGCTGGAGATCTGCTGGAGCGGGAAATCATTCCAGCAGTAAACAGAGGATCTTACATGAGTGCTCATGTATTATTGAATTTATTAAGCAAGTTGGGGAAAAAGATAAGATGTGAGGCTGTGCCGAGCATCTTATCAGTTTTTCCCAACAAGTTTAATAAATTCAATAATACAGGAGCACGAATGCAAGATTCTATTTATCATATGACACTAACATCGCATTTTATCAGCAGAATTTGCACTGAAACGTCGCGATTTCGCCATTAGAAAACGCGACATTTTTATGGACGTCAACGTATAACGTTACAGCGTAATTTGCATATTTAATCCACTAGTGGAGTATCGCATTTAATGCATGGCTTTATTACACTCTCAGATGCGACGTCATATGATAAACAGAGTTTCATTTCACACAGCCTTTCATTATCACCCTCCCATTGTCCTGATATGACTGAAATAGTGTTAAAAAAGAGGTGAAATCGAAAGTAGTACATGTACATCACTCCGTCCATACTATTCAAATAAATGGACTGAATACAGTACAGGTTATTGATTCTATTGACAGCTATATTGTCTGGAAAAAAAAAATAGTAAAAGTAAAGGCCAAGAAATCAATCAATATTCATAGTGCTGACTAGCTGGTTGTAAACAAAACATTGATTTCTGAGAGATGGCTTATCTGATATGTTCTTGTTTACTGTATTAATCCTAATAAATGCCCTGCTCTTATAAACACCCACTGCAGCTGTTCTGAAAATAATATTACATTAACTTGCATGAATTCCTGTTTGCTTCTCTGGATAAGGTAGCTCTTTGAAATGGGTCTTCTCATAAAGGAAAGAATTTGCACCTCTTTCGATTTAGAGTTGACCCCTATTGAGAAGGGAGGCAAAGAAAAGTAGAGTTGTTTCCTCCGAAAGTATACCCATCAGCCAGAGCTCCAGATAAGAGGAATTATCAGATGATAATTAGAGATAATTTTTCTAATTTCTCATTTAAACCATATGTTGTGACCCCTCATCTGAACCGTCTCATCGAGACGGTTCAGATGAGGGGTCACAATATATGTTTTTATGAAGAATTAACAAAAATTATCCTTAATTATCACCAAATACTCCCTCTTATCTAGAGCTCTGCATCAGCTTTATATTGCTTATCAGAGATATTTTTGCTGTGGCTGATTTAATACACTTTAATAATCCCCCCTCCCCCTTTTGCAAAATGCAATGCCTGGGGTTAATATTTCCTCATTTTTATGCACCAGATTTATTGTAATTATATAGGCAAATAGACGCACTTTAGTCAAGTGGTTAGAGCATGCAGAATACGGTCACTGGAAGGTTGTGAGTTCAAACCCAGGCTTGGCCATCTGACGACTGGAAAACTCAGTCAACCCAACAGTAAATGGGTGCCTTTTTCAAATCAGAGAAGGATAAGGCAGCGAAAGGAGAGGGATGGGCTCTGCCTTTCATTTGCTGTGCCCAAGATACAGGGGCCTCTAACCCCCACTCTCCTATTGCCACATTGCTAAAGATGGGAAACCTTAACCTTTTATATGGACATGTAAATACAATGTATTCAAACAGCTCATTCAAGTCTGAAATAGACTCTGCCATCTTGGAACTGGAATTCGGACTTGTCCATTTGTCATCTCATATGGTGGTTCATTTAGTTTTTAAGAAACAGAGTCAAAAATTATCTGACTGCAGTCTGATCTGTGTCTACATCTGTGTCTACATTGCTTGCTCAGGCAATATTTAACCCATTCCATTCGGGATACCCCTTTAGGGGTAACTGGGCAAACAGTTTGGACCCAGATCAGGCCCCACAAATGTGCGGCCTGATCGGAGATCCAAACTGTTTGCTGCCTAGACATCATTTCTATAAGAGTTGGTTAGACCAATACTCTCAAAATAGTTTTGATGCAGACGACAATTTCAGCAGACGGCAAAAACTACCCAGAATGCAACGGGTTAGTGTTCCATAAAAAAAATCTAAAAACTGGGACACCAGGGCCCAGTTGTTTAAAACTAACAATGGTGTTAGTAAACCTTTCATTAAAACTTCAAACATTAATATCTCAAGTACCCTAATATTTTTTGTTGAAAAAATGTGAGAAGCTTTTGCATTGCCAAATTGCAAAAGCTTCTCACACTTTTTTCAACAAAAAAAATCAGTGTATTTAGTTATAAAGCCATAAAACACTTTAATAGGAGTTGACCTCTTAAACAAGCTTGTTAGGCTAACATTGCTTTGAACAACTGGGCCCAGGGGCTTGTTAGGCTAACAATGATTTGAAAACCTGGGCCCAGGATCTTGTTAGGCTAACAATGCTTTGAACAACTGGGCCCAGGAGCTTGTTAGGCTAACAGTGCTTTGAACAACTGGGCCCAGGAGCTTCTTAGGCTAACAATGCTTTGAACAGTTGGGCCCAGGAGCTAGTTAGGCTTACAATGCTTTGAACAACTGGGCCCAGGAGCTTGTTAGGCTTACAATGCTTTGAACAACAGCCCAGGAGCTTGTTAGGCTAACAATGCTTTGAACAACTGGGCCCAGGAGCTTGTTAGGCTAATAATGCTTTGAACAACTGGGCCCAGGAGCTTGTTAGGCTAACAATGCTTTGAACAACTGGGCCCAGGAGCTGGTTAGGCTTATAATGCTTTGAACAACTGGAGCCAGGAGCTTGTTAGGCTAATAACGATTTGAACAACTGGCCCAGGAGCTTGTTAGGCTAATAATGATTTTGAACAACTGGCCCAGGAGCTTGTTAGGCTAATAACGATTTGAACAACTGGCCTAGGAGCTTGTTAGGCTTATAATGCTTTGAACAACTGGCCCAGGAGCTTGTTAGGCTAATAACGATTTGAACAACTGGGCCCAGGAGCTTGTTAAGCTTATAATGCTTTGAACAACTGGGCCCAGGAGCTTGTTAGGCTAATAATGCTTTGAACAACTGGGCCCAGGAGCTTGTTAGGCTTATAATGCTTTGAACAACTGGCCCAGGATCTAACAATTGTTAGGCTAATAATGCTTTGAACAGTTGGGCCCAGGAGCTTGTTAGGCTTATACTGCTTTGAACAACTGGGCCCAGGAGCTTGTTAGGCTAATAATGATTTGAACAACTGGGCCCAGGAGCTTGTTAGGCTAATAATGCTTTGAACAGTTGGGCCCAGGAGCTTGTTAGGCTTATACTGCTTTGAACAGTTGGGCCCAGGAGCTTGTTAGGCTAACAATGCTTTGAACAACTGGGCCCAGGAGCTTGTTAGGCTTATAATGCTTTGAACAACTGGGCCCAGGAGCTTGTTAGGCTAATAATGCTTTGAACAACTGGGCCAAGGAGCTTGTTAGGCTAATAATGCTTTGAACAACTGGGCCAAGGAGCTTGTTAGGCTAATAATGCTTTGAACAACTGGGCCCAGGAGCTTGTTAGGCTTATAATGTTTTGAACAACTGGGCCCAGGAGCTTGTTAGGCTAATAATGTTTTGAACAACTGGGCCCAGGAGCTTGTTAGGCTTATACTGCTTTGAACAACTGGGCCCAGGAGCTTGTTAGGCTAATAATGCTTTGAACAACTGGGCCAAGGAGCTTGTTAGGCTAATAATGCTTTGAACAACTGGGCCAAGGAGCTTGTTAGGCTAATAATGCTTTGAACAACTGGGCCCAGGAGCTTGTTAGGCTAATAATGCTTTGAACAACTGGGCCCAGGAGCTTGTTAGGCTTATAATGTTTTGAACAACTGGGCCCAGGAGCTTGTTAGGCTAATAATGTTTTGAACAACTGGGCCCAGGAGCTTGTTAGGCTTATACTGCTTTGAACAACTGGGCCCAGGAGCTTGTTAGGCTAATAATGCTTTGAACAACTGGGCCCAGGAGCTTGTTAGGCTAATAATGCTTTGAACAACTGGGCCCAGAATAATTACAGTTATTGTCCTAAAAACGGAACAGTTTTGTGGATCACCAGTTTTGTTTACAGTGTAGTTATGTGATTAAAAGATGCAGATGGAATGGCAAACAGTGTAGCTTTGATCTGATCATTGAAAACATGCAGACCCAGATTAGATTGCTCCTATTAGTTGTCTTATCTGGGTCTGTACTGTCTATCTATCTATCTATGTTTACTGCGTCACCCTCTACTGAGTGTTATGCGCAGGGTTAGTAAGAATAAAAGTAAAAAAGTGATAGTGAGATCTAAAAGAATGATAGTGAGATTAGAAAAAAAAGATGAAAGTGTTAGTATTGTTAACAAAGTAATGAGATAAAAGCAGGGTAAAAACAGATCTTATTTTCTATGGCCTTTGATGATTTATCTTGCTCACTTCTAGCTTGAAGGAGTCAAGATCTTTTAAGAGAACTATACCTGTAGGGAGCCTGTTCCACAAAACAAGTCATTGGAAAAAAGGAATACCGGTAATAATCTGTAGTAGCATGTACCTGGCGGAAACTTAGTGGATGCATGTGACGAGATAATCTGATGGGACGCTCAAAATATGAAGGCATTGGCACGGCAACAAGACCATACGTGATCTTATAGAACAGCGCGAGGCGAGCATCATATCGGCGATTTTCTAAGGAGCGCCAACCGAGGTTACTCAGCATCTCAGTTACACTATCATACGAGGAATATCTACTTGTCACCCATCTGGCAGCCCTTCTTTGCAACATTTCTACTTTTTGGATATTCTGTTTTGTGAAAGGGCTCCAGACGGTGGAGGCATACTCAACCTGGGGTCGGACTAAAGTTTTATAGGCTAATTCTTTTACAGACTGATTTTTTGTTCTAATATTTCTTTTGACAAAACCTAGTCTGCTCAGACCTATTACAGTACTTAGAATTTAACAACAAATAAGGCACATACTATAAAAATTCTATATATTGGGACAGTTAGGTCTGAGCAAATATGCAAACCCAGCTCAGACTACTATGCTGGGTTATGTGCTCATTGTGGGTGTACAAAGTATTCTAGGATTCATGTTCATTACTGTTTCACAATCTATGCTAAACTCCGTTCTTAATTCTGAAACTGGGTTTTTCGCTGCTCATACTTTTATAATCTAATCACTCCAGGTAAGACTGTGTATAGTGATAAAACTCAACTTCCGCCGATTTCTCATCAATGTGTCCTATGACTCTGTCCTTCGTAGGATGCTGGGCTAACCTGCACAAAACTGCAAATGACAGATTTTCAACCCGAGACTAAGTCCATCGGACAGGTTGGAAACGCCTTTTAATACCATATAAAGTGGCCGCTATTAATAGTTTCGTGTACGGGTGGGGTTAGTATTCTAACACATGCTCTGAGCGTGCGAAATCAGTCAGCGTGACAACAAGCTTGTCATCCAGATAATTTGTTCTCAATTTGAAATTGATTACACCGCATAAATTCACACTGGACAAGGTTTTCAGCGTTTCATCATAGTATCGCCACCGGCAAACAACGTCTTAACGACATCATATCGGCATCAGTGCGACGTAAAGATGCTCACTGGCTTTATTTTAACGCAAATATTACCGCTTTCCGCAGTATGTAATAAAGTTCTTAAGTTCCAAAACATTTATAACCAATGTTGCGTTAACACTGCAAAGTGAAATACAATGACAAAAGGACCAAATCGTGTACCTCTCAACTTATTACAGCTCCCCTTTAATCAGTCTATTCCTCCTTCTAACCCCCCCCCCCCCCCCACCTCTAAAAAATATTATAATAATCTTCCCCACACTACCTTAAACCCCTCACCCCTCAATTAAGCTACCATCCAGACTCCCACCCCTCGGCATGATCCCTTCCCAAACCTCCTTATTCAGTCTACCCCATCCAATAATCACAGGATAAGAATAAAAATTCGGCCACTATTTAAAGGCCCCATTGCTCTTTCAATGGTAAAAAATATATGAAAAAAGTTTGTGGAGAGGTATCGCTGCAAGCTTCTCACTACAAGTTCGTCATTGTAAATGACCGCTATTTTCCAGGTTTGATTATGTTAAACTTTCTTGAGTTTCATATAAAAATGTTTTAAAATGTTTTGAGTTTCATATAAATATGTTTTAAGAATTATTTGGGTCATTTTAGTGGGCAACTAAAATGAGCTACTTTCGATTTCATAAACTTGAATTACAATTGGTAAAAATACAATGTACAAGAGTTGTGTCCCGTTCACTATCCTGCTTCTGTTTATCTTGAATCCCTCGACGGGAGCCAGTAAAGGAAATCGTCTTTTGTGAAAAAAAATACCAAGTTACTACATGAGCTACATTTTTCAGTTTTGACAACTCTGGATTTTAGGATTGAAAATCAGATCCAGTTTCTTTATCTTATTTTGTATATGTTTGTGTCATATTTTCTCAGGAATTTATCAAAAGTAGTATACATATAAACAACGTGACAGTTGTATCATCCGACTTAGAAGCGAACTTCAGGCCTATAAACGTCCCTGCATTTATTTATTTTCTTCCTTCTATTAAGGTCTTCTTGCATATATATATGTTCGTGTTGCAGGGTAGAGGTCAGAGTGGTAGAATAATCAAGGGAATAGTTTGTTGAAAAGGAGTGGGGGCAGGGGGGGGGGGGAGGGAGCTGTAGGGTTTGTCTAGAGACTAGGTTGGCGGACTGGGTACCACAGTTATTACCCAAATGACCAGCGTTATACCCACGTGGAATGTATCTGAATATTTTCATCAAATGGTCTTAGTTTGCGGACAGGATTTTGAAATTTGCTGTTTCGTGCACGTAACTGCAGCATCAGGCGCCAGGCTACTAAGATACATGAGACCTTTATGAGAAATCGGCGGAAGTCGATCTTTATCACTATGCATAGTCTTACGTGGATTGATTAGATTATAAAAGTATGTGCAGCGAAAAACCCAGTTTCAGAATTAATGAACGGAGTTTAGTATTCAATCCATGCTAGAAGTCGTGGTCAATGAGGGTATATATTTACTCCAGGGATTCAGGGTCATTATTGAAATTCATCAAAAACTTTTCTTTCATGCTAATTGATAAAATAACTGGCAACAAAGGACACTTGCTGGATGCATCATCGTGGCACTATGGCTCTGTTCTATTCTATTCTATTCCATAACTTGGCAAGGTCATTGGGGCAACACAGATGACTTCGCAACAATCCATTTCCGCCGTGTCCTGTTTTCAGTTACCCAGGTTGAGCTGGCAAATTCCATCCCTGTCCACTTTTTAACCCATTCCATGCGGGATAACCCTTTAGGGGTATCTGGGCAAACAGTTTGGATCTAGATCAGGCCCCACAAATGTGGGACCTGATCTGAGATCCAAACTGTTTGCTGCCTAGACATCATTTCTACAAGAGTTGGTTAGACCAATATGGTCAAAGTATTCTTGATTTTTGATGCAGACGACAATTTCAGCAGACAACAAAAATACCCAGAGTGCAATGGGTTAATATTGTCCTCTCATCTCTTCTGTCTACCTCTTCTTCTTTTTCCTTTCATTGTACCCTATAAGATGGCCTTTGCCCAACCAGACAACCTGGAGACGTGGCCAAACGACCAGGGTCAGGAATTCATTATATTCTGCAATGACTGCTTGGATCTTTCTGCCAACCTCCTCATTGGTTTTATAGTCCTTGTACAAAATATTCAATAGCCTTCGGTAGCATCTCATCTCAAATGCCTGCATTCTTTTCTCTAACTCTGCTGTCAATGTCCTTGATTTACATACAGAAATATGGAAATGGCAAGGGAGCACATCAGTTTCACCTTTGATCCAAGAGATACATTGTTATCTGTCACTCCTTTTAGTTTAAATAAACCATGTTTGGGATTCATGGACACTGAGGTTATGCATACTGACATTCATGATTTCAGAAACCATGCTGAGATTCATTGACATAGTGTTGTGTATAAACAAACTTGGGTTCATGGTCATTACATTTACATATACCTTGTGGGGATGTTACATATCTATCATGCATCCTGATAACTGCTAGGGCTGTAGTAACATAATGTGATATGTTACTTCAGAATTGGTTTTTATGCTCATTACATAATGTTATATGTTACTTTAGAATTGCGCTTGCATGAATGATATCAGGCATTGTCTTTTAGAAGCAATCTGTGAACAGGATTGGTTAAATATTGATGTTGGCCCTGATAATAAGGTTCGATCGGTTAAATGTATGTCATAACATATTTTGTGACATCTTCAAGTTAGAAACAAAATTATGTTTGTTTTTCATCTTGTTTGTTTGACTCTCTTGAAGTTCATGCCTTAAAATCTTCTAATGATGCATGATATATAGAAAGCCATGTAAGTGTCTTTTGATATCAAGTTTATCAGGCTCAACCAGAAAAACGTCAGATTATTTCTGGTCTTGCCTGATAAACTTGGCACTAACATGGTTTTCTTTATGGTCAGGGATTCATGTTCATGAATAATAAGTACATCAGTTAAAAGTGGCTAAGTTTGCTAATATACATTGGCATTAAGAGATTCCATAAAGTGCAAAGGCAAGATAATCCCTGGTAAACTGTGCTTCTACATGTGGGCGGCTAAATAGCACAAATGTCTCCTGGGCATTAACCCTTAAAGCGCCAAAAATTAAAATTGTTGAATTGGCAAACAGTGTAGATCCAGATGAGGTGGCTCATAATGAGCCACCTCATCTGAATCAACACTGTTTGCCCTCTAGTGTTTGAATTCTCAATATGATATTGCTTGAACAAGACATTTTTTGAAATTCTGCAGACGTAAATTTTGTCGTCTGCTTTTTGGCGCTTTAAGGGTTAAGGTAATTGCAATATTAATGGACTTTGGAATCACATGCATTTAGCACTATAATGTAGCCTTATATTTCACTATTCCTGGACATAAAAGCAGCTCTTACTTTTAATGCGTGAATAAATCAGCTAAAAGTGCTGTTCATGTACATTAAGGCATTTGGATGCACCTCCGTGCTTTTCCACCATTTGTGCAAAGGGCACAATTTTTATGACTTGTTTGCTTCCCTGTATAAAGGAGCCATTCCAAAAATGGGCTTGCTCCTAAAAATAAGAATTTGCTCCTAGGGGAGCTAATTCTTAACTTCTAAGAGTTAATCCCATTGAGAAGGTAGGCAGAAATGAAAATTGCAGAGTTGCTTCCCGAGTAAGTGAACCCATGTGTTTTAAGGTGTGTGGATTCACCTCCATGATTTATCCACAATGTTTATAAGAGAGAGAGCTTTTAGAAAAACAATATTTATATACCTTTCCAGTACCATTCTCCAGTGGGGGCTAGTCATAAAGGAAAGAATTTGCTCTCCTTAGAGAGCAAATTCTTTACTCAATGAGTAGCCCAGTCAAGAGGGAGACATACTCTCAGATCAGTGATTTCCCTTGAGGTCCCTTGACACATCATAATGTAGCTTTGACCATGCAGTATATTGACCATGCATTTTGTTCCATTTGATTAAGGCAGCTTTGACCATACATTTTATTGCATTGGATTAAGGTAGTTTTTACCATGCATTTTATTGCATTGGATTAAGTTAGCTTTGAATATGTGTTATATTCCATTGGATTAAGGTAACTTTGATCATGCATAATATTCCATTAGATTATAGAAGCTTTGACCATTCATTTAATTGCAATGGATAAAGTAGCTTTGACTATGCATTATATTCCATTGGATAAAGATAAAGTAGCTTTGACCATGCATTATATTCCACTGTTATTAAGGTAGCTTTGACCATGATTAAATTCCAGTGGATAAACCTAGGTAGCTTGACCATGCAGTATAATTTTCCATTGGATTAAGAGGCTTTGACCATGCATTGTATTAACCATGCATTACAGTATATTCCATGGGATTAAGGTAGCTTTTGCCAGTCATCATGATCTATTGGCTTAAGGTAGCTTAGACCTGATGATGATGCAATATATCCCTTAAAGTTGGATTAAGGTAGCCTTGACCATGCATTATATATTCCATTGGATTAAGGTAGCTTTGACTGTGCATTATATTCTGCTGGATTAAGGAGCTTGGGCCCAGCAGAAATGGATTAAGGTAGTTTTAACGTTGCTGAGACAATTACTTTCCCTCCTTTACAAGATTGCAGCACTAAAGGATAGATAAATCAATCAATATTGAATTTCCAAGCTGCCAGCTTGTACCATTTATGGATTTATTCTCACGGGCGATTGTTTGTTACGCTTTGTCATCGCAGTCATGCTATGTACGTCTCTCGGTGGATGAAATAAACAAGGCTATATCGTACTGTGTTTGATTTCTAGTTGAGTAATTATTGGTAGAGTGGATATTATTGATGGCGAATAGCACTTCTTTTTATGTACCAAAATAGGTGTTTTATTAGAAATAAAACATAGTTGGAAATTAATGGTTGTTCGTGGGAGTTCAGTTTCTATAGTGCTATATATATGGATATCTTCTATTTACTAACTGACAAGAATTATTCATTAGCAGAAATTGTAAAAAATTGGAAGTTGAAATAGTGCACCATGCGCTTGACTTTTTCAAGACAACTGCATGTCTTTCTTAATAAGCACACATTTTAGAGTGATTATATAATTAAAGAGAAAAGCTGATTATAGTCATGAAAGTTGCAAGGCTTTGTGAAATCAGATAAATCAGCAAAATTATGTGGGCTTGTAAAATCATGTACTTGTGTGGTGTTGACTTCAATATAAAGGGCATGTCCACTATTTAGGTCTGATGCAGTATACTATAAAGTTGAAGGAACTGGTAACCTGATTAAAAACAACTTTGACAAGTAGTAGAGAATGTAGACCTTTAAGGAGCAGTCTGATCTTGCCCTGATATTCAAACTGAGTGACCACTGTAATAATTTCAAATATTGGGATAGATTGGTCTGTGCAAACAGTGCAGACCTAGATCTGACTGCTCCTCAAGGAGCAGTCTGGTCAGTGTCTGCTCGGTTTGCCATTCCATGTGCAGCTTTTGGACACATATCTGCACTGTAAAACCATACTGTCCCCTTTATAGGACAGTTACGGCAGTTATGTTAGGTGTCCAAGTATTTACAATTTTTACAGTATATGTATATTACACTGTAAAAGTTCTAAAAATTTGGACACCTAGAATAATAAAATTGACTGTCCTAAATATTGTGCAATTTGCATGGTTTCTAATGCAGCAATGCAGTAATGCGTCTAAAAGATGCAGATGGAATGGCAAAATGTCTAGCTCCTGATCAGACTGCTTCTTTGGGAGCAATGTGAAAAGGAGCAGTCTGATCTGGGTCTGCACTGTTTTCTCTGACCTATTTATAACTGTCCCAATACTTCAAATTTTCACAGTGTGATATATCTCAATTAAATCAAATTGATAGCAAATATCTTATCAGTAATTTGTAGCAACACTGTACAATTATTACTGCATCTGATTTTTAATGGAAAGAAGTGTAGTGTAGTGCAAGTTATACAATTTAACTATAGTGGGAGGATTTAATGACTGTGGTGTCGTATAGTGTCGCACTTATTGTTTCAAGTTGGAATCAGAAAATCAGCAGAATTTCAAAGGATTAAATTATCATTTTCAGGTATAGTATTCAGTATTGTTTTAGCTAGTTGGTTTGATAAATGTCTGAATGACTTGCATTCCTACAACCCTTTCAACAATGTTTCAGTTATGTCAAGCCAAATAGAAGGGTGGTTTTTAAGGGTTGTGCAGTGGAACACCACAGTGGCAAGGAATTCTGTCTCCAGCGGTATTCAAACCTGGACTGCTAGATTTGTATGCCAGCACTTAACCCACTGAGCTGTTGGGGCTAATTAGTTGATTTGAGAAAAGAACCTTATAACATGTGAGCCGAGGGAATGGTTTTAGTTTCATCAGCAGTGCCGCGCTGCATATATAAGCGCAGTTGGTAGGGCATCTGACTTATAAGTCAGAGGTCCTGGGTTCAATACTGGGTCTGGCCACATACTTTCATTTCTCCTTCCATGATTCAAGAAGGGCAGTTGTCAGTTAAATACTGGCGAAAATATGTGCACTTTGTACTATTTAACAGCTTAGGAGGTCTAAGCCTGCTTAGGAATAGTGTGGTTAGGTTTACTGACCGTCCCGACATGACCATAGCTGTTTACCGTGGACGTAAAGCAACAAATCAATCAATCATCAGCAGTCCATGATCCTGCGCATTCTACTGTCAAATCTGTTTCAATACTTTAAGTGCAAAAATGTAAATAGTTGAATTTACAAACATGGTAGATCCAGATTAGGTGGCTAATAATGAGCCACCTCATCTGGACTACACTTTTTGCTGTCTATTCTTTGTATTCTAAATAATATTGCTTGGGAGAAACAGCTTTTATTTGCCATTTTCGTCTCACCTGCGCGAGCATAGCAGAAGTGTGACATGTGTAAAAGTTTTGAGTCAGCATTGGCAGCCTAAACTTTTTGTGTTTAGCTCAGTTTTGTGACAATGCACTGACAGGGGAGACATCACATTCTGCGGAATTCTTGTTTCATAGGGAGACAACTTTTTATAACTTCCTATGTATTTTCCTGATGGGCAGTCAAACCGTTCCAAAAGACATCTGCTCTTAAAGGAAAGAATTTACTTATACAGCTTCAAACTCTTTTCTTGAAGAGCTATACCCTATTGAGAAGCAAGGCAAAAATGAAAATGGCAGATTTGTTTCACTTTAATATTTGTTTCGATTCATATATTCTCCAGTCACCATAACCAGCTCTGTAATGATTATCTTAAAATATGTTCAATTTGGTTTTACTATAAAGGGTCACATCCATTAACATTTCCAGGATCCCAAGGATTAAGTTGTTTGAACACGAGGTTTTAGCTGAGTGTTCAGACTTCTTCTGAAGGACCTTCCGGGGCCGTATTTATAATATGACTTAAGTGGTTGCTATGCTGTTGCTAAGGCAGAACTTCTATTAAGGAGGTTCCCTACAACTATGAAATTTCCTCTGGAGGAACAGTCTTAAAAAGACTGTTCTTCCAGAGGAAATTTCATGGTTTGTAGGGAACCTCCTTCGTAGAAATTTAACCTTAGCAACAGCATAGTAACCACTTAAGTGGGTTTATAAATATGGCCACTGGGAAATATCAATGCAATGAAACAAGCATCTTGCAGGGGCCAGCCTAGAGCTTTCAGACAGGGAGAAGTTTTGCAGCATTATCAAGACTTTAGGGAGAAGTTTTGGTCCAAATTTTGGATCTTCCTATATGTTCTATACATTTTTACTTCTCCCTCAGCTCAAAATGGGGAGAAGGCAGACAGCTTAGGGAGACTATTTCTCCTGAATCGCCCTCTAGACTGAGCCCTGAATTTTTGCATTTTAGAGTATGATTGCATTGCAAACAAATGGTGAAAATGCCTGGAAAATCATAAAAATATTCGTTTTCTTAGTGTCTATGTTTCGAAAAAAAAACAAAATGGTTTTGATGCTAACAAAAGTAAAAATAAAAGCGCTTGTCCCATATGTAACAATGAATAATGTTACATAAACAGAAGTTACAGCTGGGATCGAAATAAGAAAGGGAAAACAGTGTTTGAACGAGTGTTAGTGCATGGATTGAGCTTCATTAGTGCATAGCAGTTTCTAGCCAAACATTCCGGGATTTAACAATGTGTCGAAAAATGGATAATAGTGCAGGTCTAGACCAGACCGATATCTTAGACCAATGAGTAATATGAGCTGGGTCTACACATTATGCTAAAAAACTGACCCTTTTAATTGAGATTTTCATAGTACTAAATGCCCTATTACCTTGTTCTAATTTTTGACCTTTATCCTTCTTATAATAGCTACTCCATCACTCTTTTTGTAAAAGATGCCATGAAGTTCACAGTTTGCCATATATATTAGTTTTACAGTATCCTGTTGTTCTTCATGAGCTTGGATATGGAGGATATTTGACTTTTTCAGTGAAAGATCCATTTTTATATCACCGAATGAACGCCAAAAGCAGTATTTTCACGAGTGCCGAAGCCAAGAGTGAAAATACCACTTTGGTGTTCATGAGTGAAATAAAAATTCATCTTACACTGAAAAAGTCAAATTTTCTATTTCTTTTATGTTTGAAAATCGCAATAATTCTGATTATTCAAGAGCGTCAGCCATCAGGACAGAACAAACAACTTTTTTCTAGCCGTTTTGCACCAAATTTGATCATTCCAGCCTGTTTACTGGGTATAATATTGGTTGGAAACAAGGTTTGCAACTGAAAAATAGCTTCAAATATCATTTTGATAAACAGATCTGAAAAAAAATGCCAATAAAGAATGCCTACAGGAGACTAAGGCGGTCTGACGTCACGTGCAGTAACAATGTTACGTTGGCGCTTTAAGTGACGTCATTGTCACCCGACGTAGGCGGAGGGGGACTATAGAAATGACCCTCGTCCGTCCGTGTGTGCGTCCGTCCATCCGTCCGAAATCTTGTCCCCGCAACTCCTCCTACGTCTTTCATCGGATTGATTTGAAATTTTACAGATTGTATTCTTATGATATGAAGATGTGCATGTGGTTTTTAGCTCACCTGAGCCGAAGGCTCACAGGTGAGCTTATAGTATAGGCAGGCATCCGTCGTCCGTCGTCCGTCCGTCGTCCGTCATCCGTCCGTCGTCCGTCAATATTTTCAAACGACATCTCCTCTGAAACTGCAAGGCCCATCGTTACCAAATTTCATGTATAGCATCTATAGGCAGGGGGAACCAATAATACTGTTTTTTATTCAAATCGCTTCAGAACTTTGGTTGCTATGGCAACTTAAAGTTTCCATTGACTTGTATGGGAAAAATTGAAAATTTGCATTTATTGCTATGTCACTGCAGATATTTTGACAGAACTTTTACAGAAATGTTCCTTGAGCATTCCTCTATCAACCACATGAACTTCATGTAAATTGCACAATTTGGCTGGTTGCAATGGCAACCGAATGGTTAAAAATAGAAAAAATATTCAAAAATCATCTCCTCAGAAACTATGCTACCAATAAAGCTCAAACTTCACAGAAAGGATCTTAGTACTAGCTTCTATAAAAGTACTGTTTTTCTTGGCAATTGCTCCAGCAGTTTGGTTGCTATGGGAACTTAAAGTTGCCATTGACTTATAATGGCAAAATGGAAAATTTGCATTTATTGCTATGCCAATGCAGATATTTTGACAAAACTTTCATAGAAATGTACCTTGAGTAGTCTTTAACCAGCCATGTTAAATTTATGCAAATTGCGCAGTTTGGCTGGTTGCCATTGCAACCGAATGGTTAAAAATAGAAAAATATTAAAAAATCATTTTCGCAGAAACTGTGTGGCCAATAAAGCTCAAACTTTACAGAAAGAACCTTAGTAGTCAGGTGGCGGATTCGAGAAAGGAGCTCTAGAAAATGAGTTTGTGGACACTTTCGCGGCATGATTGGCAACCATGCTAAAAATACTTGCCGATATGTCCTCGTTTAATTTTTGCCGGTTGCCAAACCTGATTGCCCATTGTGTACCGTATAAACGAGGTCAAAGGTCATTAAGTGCAAAATCACGAAAAACTGTTTAGAAAATGGTTATTGTACATTTGGGATATAAATATCACCGCAGTTAAATGCTGAACACATCAAAAGCCTCGTGCGACAATTGTAAAGCATACTTGAACAATTTCTGTTCAATTAAAACTGTGTTTGTGTCCGTCTGTACACTTATTTTCGTAAAATACATGCATTCATAGAAATAACTCTAATATTTTATCAATCAAAGACTACACTGCATAAATATATGAACAGCGCTTTTAGACTTGGTAAATTTCATCTTTATAAGCAACCTATCATATTTCTAGCTCAACATTTACATAAAAAAATGTTTGTTTTATTAGCATGTGTTGTTTCCGATACATAAATTGTTTACAGTTGCAATCTGAAATCTAATGCAACTTAATAGCCATAATTTTTTTTTGTTGTTTTCACATAAACATGCAAGAATTTTAAGACTGAGCTGTGAAGCATATAAAATACAATGCAGATAAATCAATTTCATGTACTTTACGTTACCAAAATTGTAAATTAGTCATATAATTCTATATTAAGAGCTTCAATGATATAAAATTATGTGGTATTATTCATGTTTTGTGTTTATAGATGTTTCTAGTTAACAAAATTTACAAAATAGACAATGATCCATTTTCAAACTATTTTTAGACATAAAATGCACATCAACATGTCTAGAATAAGTTTTCAGATATACAGGAGTTTTTTATATGTTCAATCAAGAATATCAAAATTGTCGACAGAAATTTTGAAACCCATCGACTCGTGCTTTTGATGGGAGTTTATGTTATACATGCAAAGTTGTTCAAAACTGTAACATATACGATTTATATCAGTCTTACAGCATCGCGTGTAATTTACGTTAACACAGACAAGTTTATAGGTTCATAGAAAGTTTATGGGAAGCATATATGATAAATCAAATCTAAATATTGCTATTGGCCATACGATATTGTGTTGGTCCTCATGTGAATCGCCTCTCCTAGAGATTCATAATGAATTTAATTGACTAAAAGGCATTAGTCTTTGTAGTTTACGTTATAGGAAGTGTTTTAATTTCGTACGTGAAAACTGTTGATTTTTTAGAAAGGTCTTAAAAGTTACTTGAAACTTTGTCTACGTATGAATAGGCATACGGTACCAGTAAAATATTGAAGAAAACAAACCATGCTGCTTACTATATAAATACAAAGGAAACAAGATGAATTAAGGAGTAGGGGGAGGGAGCGGGGTGAAAATTGTAACAATTGTCCAAGCTATCCCCAATTCCAAGGTTTATACCCTATTTCCCCAGGAATCTTAATAATACATTTATCGTTTAACAGTTATGTCATCATAAGTGAATAAAGCCAATTATAATTCAAGGTGTTAATATATATAGACTTTATATATGTATGGAAGGGAAGGGGTGAAAATATCGCTACACTACAAATCACCAAGGGGACTTAATCATCAATACAATCTACTATGAAACATTCCTGAAACCGTTGTTCAAGTTCTTACAACTACAAGGCATTTGCTCTTATGCAAGCTTCCGGCATCAAATCACCTACTGTTAAACCTGTTCTGGTATCTCAGTGCATCTGAATAGGTTGGGATAGTGAAAGCATTTTGAGGAAACAGCAAAGGCGATTGTTATCCGAGGTTAACCTACTACATGGTCACGTTTGCCACTGCTATGCCGGCTAAAAAATTACAAGACATTTATGTTCTACCATTTCGTTCTTCTACAAGTCATGTTGTGTGAGTATTATACCAGTTCTCGCCACCAAATGTCCTCAATGTCAGTATGCTAAAATACCACTGTAGTGGCAGACACAAACTCATACTCAATAATGCTAATATCCATGTTTGCTCATGCATACTGCGTAACGTACTTAACACTGCAGATAAGTGTTTACAAAGAGGTCTACAGATAAAAGGGTAGCAACTTAATCTACTAGAAGACGCCTGTAAACACTGTAGTGTCGGGTCAAGCTATTGAAAGACGTCAACAGACATCATGGTACCTATCTATGCCACTGCAAAACCTGAGCATCGATTATGGCACCTGCTCAATGTACGAAATGCCTCTGAAGATATTGTAAACTTAAGGCAGTTCATTCTTTTATATCGACACGGGCAGAATCCAGATCAGTCTATTTCCAGACAACTAAAAAAGACTGTTGTACCACCACAGGGCATGAAAAGAGGATGCATAGGCATGGTTTTAGAAATTCGGGTCACTACAGAGCCTCTTGAGAGTCATTGCTCGCCGTTCGGTGATTCCTAATTTTATTCTGCCTGCATCTTTATCTTATTCGACTACATAACAAGAGCTGTCGCCTGACAGCATAGCTCGCCTGAGTAGGTGCTTGCCCATCACATAGTCGCTATGGTGGTGTGGACTGCTATGTATAAAACTTCAGGCAAGCATGTCCATAATGACAACACATTTATAAACAAAAGCTATCTCAGAAATGTCTTAAAATAAAAAAAAATCCACATGAAATTTCTAAGTCCATGAGCTGGAGGTCAAAGAACTAAGGGGTAGGGGGGAGGAGAGCAGGGCTAGGATGTATCAAGGCCTTTAACCGTTATCTAACATCAGTCCAAGTATTAGTATCATCTGAGTCCACTGTGAAATTATGTCTTCATTAATATAAAACTAATCAAATTCTTTAAGACAAAACTCAAAGTCCATGACCTTGACATCAAGGTCATCCAGTCGGGTAAGTATATAGTGTTTTGTAAAAACTCAAAAAAGTGTCTAATATCAGTTCAAGTGTAAACTAAATCTCTGCCAAGCATTATGAATCAGTACGCAATTAGAAAATTTTAATAAAGACCAAATTTCCTAAGTCCCTGACCTTGACATCAAGGTCACCGAGCAGGGCTGGGGTAGTACTCTGTAAAACTTTGGACTAATATCTAACTACAGTGCAAATATGAAAAGAATTCATCTATGGGTTCAGGAGATATGTCTTATTAAAAAACTTTAACCAAAACATCCAATCAATAAAAAGTCAATTTTCTAAGTCCATGACCTTGACATCAAGGTCACTGAGGGGGGTGGGGGTAGTACCTTGGAAAACTTCGGACCAATATCTAACTACAGTGCAAGTATCAAAGGAATCCATCCATGGGTTAAGGAGATACTGGGCTTTAGAAAACTTTAACCAAAACATCCAGTCCAAAAAAACTCCCAATTTTCTAAGTCCATGACCTTGACACCAAGGTCAAGGACTGGGGTGGGGGTGGTACCATGTTAAACTTTGGACCAATATCTAACTACAGTGCAAGTATCAAAAGAATCCATCCATGGGTTAGGGAGATATAGGTCTTTAAAAAACTTTAACCAAAACATCCAATCCGGACGCCGACGCTGACGCTGACGCGGACGCTGACGCGGACGCGGACGCCGACGCCGTGGTGACAACAATAGCTCTTCCTGAACTTTCGTTCAGGCGAGCTAAAAACCACTAATATAAAAACAATTATATCGGTGCTTCAGCTGAATTTGCTCTATCAACACTGTAGTACAAGTTCAAATTCTGTCTATAAATTGTTACTTTCAATTTTGTAGTGCCAGCTGCTTGACTAAAATACTTCACATTGATATTATTGACAGCATCTTATAAGCCGGTACTACAATGGCCTACCGTTATCCTTAACATTTGAGGTGATGCAATATTCTGAATGAAGATTTTCGGTAAATAGAGCTTGAACAATGGTCTGCTATGCCTGGGACAAAACAATTGCTTTTTCTCCATGTTTCTGGTTTATGATGTCTGATAACATACGCCCGGTAACGTATGTAACGCTGCAAGTTTCTGCATGGTTTGATACACCCATAATTTTTGTTTTTACTTGCGTTAATGTAAAAGGACAGTAAATATTTGCTGGTTTCAGTAAAATGGTAACTTTATCCAAAATATAACAGTCTGTCCATTATGCTGGGAAAAACTCAGTAACGTAGGTTACACTTATGCTCTACAAGAGATAAATGTTATAATTGTACAGAAAAGCAACGCAAATTTTTAAACAGCAAGATTTAAATCCGTTTTAATATCTATTTGATTGAGAAGTATAGGCACAGACGAATTCAGCAGATTTATATGGTAACGTATTTAAATTGGCGATGACTGTCAAACGCACCGACAGTCAGACAGCAGAGAATTGTATCTTGTAATGTTTTAATATACTTTTGGAAAAACAAACAGTGCAGAAAGTCTCTTCTTCAGATGGGTGGTGGCAGGCTTATGGGCTATTGGTAACTTAAAAGACTGTTTTAGAATTAATGGTATAATAAACCACTATACAAAAGTGTACTTACTGATCTTTGACCTAGTTATGATTAAATACGACGTCGGCAAAATGGCAAAAGCTTTTAAGGTATGTTTACTTACTTCATTTGACATAGTTGCCTCTTATTCCGCGAAAGTGCCTATAAATTGAATAATTCACTCACAAACTGGTATATAAAAATGCACTAAATGACCTTTGACCTCATTTTGACCTTATATGATGTCTGTTGAGCTGGCAACCGGGCAAAATGGTTTTAGGTATGTTTACTGACTTCAATGAGCCCGGTTGCCCGTCATGCCGCGAAAGTGCCCACAAATCCAAATTTTCACTCATAAACCACCGGACTATAGTACTAGCCTCTATAGAATTACTGTTTTGCATGGCAATTGCTCCAGCAGTTTGGTTGCTATGGCAACTAAGAGTTTCCATTGACTTATAATGGGGAAAATGGAAATTGGCAATTTTTGCTGTCTTACTGCAGTTATTTAGATTTTTTTTCTACAGAAATGTTTCTTGAGTAGTCCTCTACGATTCATATGAATTTTCTCCAAATCGCTGAATTTCTACTATGGTCAACAGAGAGAAAAAATCTGCTCCTCAGAAGCCATATAGGGGATGAAGCTGATATTGTGCAAACATGTTGATGACAGTAGCCTCTACATAAAGTTTATTCTTTTTCCCTCAGTCCCATAAGAACTTTGGTTGCTATGGCAACTTATAATTTCCATTGACTTATAATGGGAAAAGTGAAGCTATGAGGGGGATGAAGCTGATACTTCGCATACATATTAATAACATTAGCCTCTATCTAAAATATGTTTTATATTATCATTGCCCATGTGAATTCGTTGCTATAGCAACGTAAATTTCCATAGACTTATAATGGGGAAAGTGGACATTTGGTATTTATTTCTGTGTTACAGCAGAGATTTTGACAAAACTTTACAGAAATGTTCCTGAAATAGTCCTATACCAGCCATATGAATTTTTCCCAAATACCTGATTTTGATTGGTTGCCATTGCAGCTGAAAGGCCAAATTTTCATTATTTTTTTTGGCCAAAGAGCTTCTGAGAAGCCATTAAGGGGGGATAAAGCTCATTTTTTTGCATAAATGTTTGTGATATTATCCTCTACATAAATGGTGTTTTTATTGGTGTTGTGCATGGTGTTTTGTTGCTGTAACCTCAGTGCTTCAGTGCTCAGGTGAGCGATATAGGGCCATTGGCCCTCTGGTTTATTTTTGCTTCGGCCATTTTTGATGAAGTTACAGCCCTTGCTGACTCAAACCTTCCGAAATCTTGTCCCCGCAACTCCTCCTACATCTTTCATCAGATTGATTTAAAATTTTACAGATTGTATTCTTATGATATGAAGATGTGCATGTGATGTTTGATTTTTGTTTCGGCCATTTTTGATGGAGTTACGGCCCTTGCTGACTCAGACCTCCCGAAATCTTGTCCCGGCAACTCCTCCTACATCTTTCATCCGATTGATTTGAAATTTTACAGATTATATTCTTATGATATGAAGATGTGCATGTGATGTTTGTTTTTTGTTTCGGCCATTTTTGATGGAGTTAAGGCCCTTGTTGACTCAGACCTTGTCCCCGCAACTCCTGCCACAGCTTGTATCAGATTGACTTGAAATTGTGCAGAATGGTTCATCGTGATCTGAAGACGTGCATGTGATTTTGAAATTTCAATTGTCCTGTTTTTTACAAAGTTATGGCCCTTTGTTGTTTTTGGCATTTTTTCAACTTTTGAACCGTATGACCAAGAGAGCTGAAATTTGGTATGCTATTACTATTTGGTAAATTGATTATTCTGACTATTGTTAGGATGTGCTAAATTATAAGTGACAGAGTTATTCTCCTTTTATAGATAATAGATAATGGGATAACTCCAGAACTATTCATATTAATGGGCTGAATTTTCATAAAGGCATTGTTCATTTTTCATCAGATTCACATTAGCAGCATTATGGCCCTAGTTATTTTGTTACTGGGTATACAGTCTTGATGTTTTGGGCATTTTGTAAGGACCTAAAGTTTCAGTAACCTGATTATACACATATATGCCCCGCTCTAAACTTAAGTATTTTATAAAGAGGCCCAGTAATTGGGTATATGTCTTTGCTTATGTTCAGCTATTTTTTGTTTACCAGGTTCTGTAATACACATATTTTCTGTTTTTGGCCATACATTTACTCTGAAACGGAATAAAGGGCTGCAGTTTGTGACTCATATCAAACGTCGGGTGACACTTGGCCGATGGCCTTTTTAGCTCACCTGTCAAGGTGAGCTTATAGTATAGCCATGGTCCGTCGTCCGTCGTCGGCGTCGTCGGCGTCTGCGTCGTCGGCGTCGTCCACACTTTTAAACATCTTCTCCTCAGAAACCACTGGGCCGATTGAAGCCAAATTTCATATGGAGCCTTAACAGGATGGGGGAACGAAAGTTTATATATTTGACCCAGGTCACATGACAAAGATGGCCGCCAGGCCCATATATGGTAGAAACCCTTCAAAAATCTTCTTCTCCAGAACCAAAAGGCCTATGACCTTGAAATTTGGTATGTAGCATCGGGTATGCGGGCCCATCATAATTTATATAAATCATGACCTTGTGATGACCTTGACCTAATTTATGACATGGTCAACTTTGGTACGTTAGGCTTTTATATGGGAAAACGCTTAAACGGTGGATTTCTCAGAAACAATTTAAGTCTAAGGTACAATACTTGGTATACATGGTTGACTAAATGACCAGATGAAGATATTATGTCACTAAAGGTCAAGGTCATACCGTCGGACCATCCGTCGTCAAGATTTTCAAACATCTTCTCCTCTGAAACCACTGGGCCGATTGAAGCCAAATTTCATATGGAGTCTCAGTGGGATGGGGGAACGAAAGTTTATATATTTGGTCCAGGTCACATGACCAAGATGGCCGCCATGCCTATATTTGGTAAAAACCCTTCAAAAATCTTCTTCTCCAGAACCAAAAGACCTATGACCTTGAAACTTGGTGTGTAGCATCGAGCATGCGGGCCCATCATAATTTATACAAATCATGACCTTGCGTTGACCTTGACCTAATTTACGGCATGGTCAACTTTGGTATGTTAGGCTTTTATATTGGAAAACGCTTAAACAGTGGATTTCTCAGAAACTATTTAAGTCTAAGGTACAATACTTGGTATATATGGTCGACTAAATGACCAGATGAAGATATTATGTCACTAAAGGTCAAGGTCATTCCGTCGGACCATCCGTCGTCAAGATTTTCAAACATCTTCTCCTCTGAAACCACTAGGCCGATTGAAGCCAAATTTCATATGGAGTCTCAGTGGGATTGGGGAACGAAAGTTTATATATTTGGTCCAGGTCACATGACCAAGATGGCCGCCATGCCCATATATGGTAAAAACCCTTCAAAAATCTTCTTCTCCAGAACCAAAAGGCCTATGACCTTGAAACTTGGTATGTAGCATTGGGCATGCGGGCACATTATATTTTATACAAATCATGATCTTGCGTTGACCTTGACCTAATTTACGGGATGGTCAACTTTGGTACGTTAGGCTATTATATGGGAAAACGCTTAAACAGTGGATTTCTCAGAAACTATTTAAGTCTAAGGTACAATACTTGGTATATATGGTCGACTAAATGACCAGATGAAGATATTATGTCACTAAAGGTCAAGGTCATTCTGTGGGACCATCCGTCGTCAAGATTTTCAAACATCTTCTCCTCTGAAACCACTGGGCCGATTGAAGCCAAATTTCATATGGAGTCTCAGTGGGATGGGGGAACGAAAGTTTATACCCGGGGTCTGGGTCACATGACCAAGATGGCCACCATGCCCATATATGGATCTAGTTATCTTGGCTAAAGGTCGTTTGTCTGTAATGTGTCAACATTTTTAAAGGACTTCTCCTCTGAAACTACTGGGCAGATTTCAATTTAATTTCAAATGCAGCCTTCAGGCAAAGCGGGAAACAAAGTTTATATATTCGGTCCACTCACATGACCAAGATGGCCACCATGCCCATATAATGGCAAAAACCTTGAAAAATCTTCTTCTCCAGAACCACGGGGCCAATTGCCTTGAAACTTGGTATCTAGCAACTGGGACTGTAGTACTACCAATTTTATATAAATTGAGCATATACTGACAGGTGAGCGATCGTTGCCCTTGGGCGACTTGTATTAACATTGTAATGACATGCAAACATGCGTGACGTAATTTTTGTCAAGTCAGATAAGATGTAGCCAATTAATGAACAAAAAACTTGCGGCTATTTCACAAAAATCCTAAAACAGTGAAATCGAAAGTGATAATTTCACTGTTGGAAACAGTGAGATTATCAGTTTCGATTTCACCGGGAAATCTCTATAATTCATAGAAAAGTTTACAAGGAAGTGGACTAATTATCTGTAGTGGATTCCAACCCTTGTTGGCAAAAAAAAAAAATGCATGTCGGAGGCTATGATTTGTCCATGATTTTTCCATCAGTTGAAAATTTGTGTGCCACATGTGAACAGAAAGTGGTCTTTTGCATTGTAAAGTAGGTCGGTACCATAATAAATGGTAACAAATGCTTTTGACCTCAAAATTGTTTTTAGCTCACCAGAGCCGAAGGCTCCGGGGGAGCTTATAGGATAGGCAGTTGTCCGTCGTCGTCGGCGTCTGTCGTATGTCGTCTGTCGTATGTCGTCGTCGTCGTCCGTCAACACTTTTAAACAACATCTCCTCTGAAGCCACTGGGCCGATTGGGCCCAAATTTCATCTGTAGCATCCTTGGGCTGGGGGATTGAAAGTTTGTGTTTTTTATGAAAATCTGCCCTTTAGTTTGGTTGCTATGGCAACTTAGAGTTCCCATAGACTTATAATGGGGAAAATTGAAAAATGGCATTTTCTGCCAAGCCATTGCAGAAATGTTGACAGAACTTTTATAGAAATGTTCCTTGAGAAGTCCTCTATCAGCTTTATGATATTTTGGCCCACTGCCCTTTTATTGGTTGCCATGGAAACCAAAATGCATTCAAAAAGTAAAAAAAATACTTAAAAACTATCTCCTCTGGAACCACTGGGCCGATAAGGCCCAGCTGTCATCTGTAGTATCCTCAGGCTGGGAGATTGAAAGTTTGTGTTTTTTATGAAAATTTGCCCTTTAGTTTGGTTGCTATGGCAACTTAGAGTTCCAATAGACTTATAATGGGGAAATTGAAAAATAGCATTTACTGCCAAGCTATTGCAGATATGCTTACAAGACTTTTATAGAAATGTTCCTTGAGAAGTCTTCTGTTAGCGTTGATGTTTTTGGGCCCACTGCTCCTTTTATTGGTTGCCATGGAAACCAAAATGCAAAATTAATGGAAAAAAAATAATTACAAAATTATCTCCTCCTGAAGAAGCCACTGGACAGATAAGGCCCAGATTTCATCTGTAGTATCCTTAGGCTGGGGGATTGAAAGTTTGTGTTTTTTATGAAAATCTGCCCTTTAGTTTGGTTGCTTTGGCAACTTAGAATTGCATTGACTTATAATGGGGAAAATTGAAAAATCGAATTTACTGCCAAGCCATTGCAGATATGCTGACAAAACTTTTATACAAATGTTTGTTGAGAAGTCTTCTATCAGCTATATGTGTTTGGTCCACTTCCCTTTTTATTATTGGTTGTCATGGAAGCCATAAAGCAAAAGAAGGAAAAAATCCCTTAAAAAATGATCCCTTCTGAAGCCACTAGGCCGATTGGGCTGATTTTATCTTTAGTATCCTTGGGCTGGGGAAGTGAAAATATTTGTTTTTCTTTTATGAGAATCAGCTCTTTCGTTTGGTTGCTATGGCACAATGGGGAAAATTTTACTGCAATCAAAATATGGAAAACAGTTATATATTTTGTTATCAACTCAACAGACTGTCAGACTGAGACTTTGTAGTAGTATATTTTGTATTAGCCTGTACAAAATTTTAATGTGACAGCAGTTTTGAAAGCAATTTTGAGCTAGAGATCTGGTGAGCTTTGTGGCCCGTGGGCCTCTTGTTTATATGTCGTTTCAGCTTGTTTGCCTCCCATGACGATAGCCATGAAGTACTAAAATTTGCTCCTGTTTTACTGTTCACCCATCTGTCCATCTGTTTCTCTGTCAGACAGATATGTCCATTTGTCACAATTTTGGGTATAGAGTTGGTGTAAATATCCCCTCACACAATTTTTATTTTGCATATTCTTTCCACAGCCAGAGCATGTTTTTGCGTAATTGCTGACAATAAATTTTTGAATGACTGTCATGACCTCACATATTCAGGCATTCTATTAAAAAAGAACAAAAAACAAGTCCAGGCGCAGTTCTCGATAGGGTGACCCCTGTGCCATGACTTCTGACATCATGAGAAAGATAAGTGTTGACTCACGTCTTATAACGGAATAGATATTATGGTAGTGAAACTAGTGATATTGATTGCTTATAGGAAATAGAAAAGAAACAAATTTGAGGCTTTTTCTTGTACATAATTTGTTTCCTGTTCAACATGACCATTGTATCACTGAATAGCTGATAACGAATGAATACTGTACTTTTCGAGAAAGATCAAGCCGGATAAGGTGTTATTTTGTGGAAGGAAAATTATACAGCATAGTACAGAAATGATAACAGCTCCTATT
This sequence comes from Ctena decussata, assembly GCA_963989385.1. Lineage (NCBI taxonomy): Eukaryota > Metazoa > Mollusca > Bivalvia > Lucinida > Lucinidae > Ctena > Ctena decussata. The sequence goes on from OZ022515.1 coordinate 38,357,176, forward strand.
GCCTTGATGGTTTTAGGATGGCTGGGTACGTTTTATAGAAAAAGACTCTAAGTTGACAGATTTTTCTTCCTTTTACAAACTTAAGTATAATCAGTCTGACCAAAAAAAAAAAAAATGAATAAAATTAGATAAAATGAATATTAAGCAAATTTCGAGATGGCATTCAAATCTCATTAAACTGCAGGCCACTGCCCAGCAGGCATATGATGTCGTAATGACATCGTATTGACGTTGATGCAAAGTAATGATGTCACATTGACGTCTGTATGACGTCATTTTGATGTCATATGCCTAATGAGTGGTCTCCTATATCCTTCAAAGGCCTAGATACTATGCCATCTGGCAAAGTATTATTTAGCCACCAGTCCTGTATGAGTCTGTAAGTGGGCGTAAATGGTGGTAGTGTTGCAATTTTTTGTAATAGTGGTCTCAAAAGTGTTCTGTGAGCGAGTGGTATAGATCCATGGCTGCACCTCGACCTGGCACCGAATCTGTACATTATGTGTAGCTACTGTTTTACTGTGCATTTTCTGACCTTGACCTACTTTTCTCTCTGTTGACCATAGTAGCAACAACCCTTCCCAAAGAAACAAAATTTTTCACAATAATTACACTTTGCCCTACTGCAGTAACTTGTTTACACTATGTGATGTAGTGAAAATTTTGCCCCAATGATATAGAAGAGTGGTTCAGATAAATCTCATTAGGGCCCGCCAGACGAAGTCTGCGGAGGCCCTATAGTAATCGCCTTGTCCTTCCGTCTGTCTGTCTGTCCATCTGTCCGTCCGTCCACTCTCATGAGAGGGTATTTGTGGGCTGAACTTTGAGTACAAACCCCATTTGTGGGGTGAATTCGACTTTTGTGGTGCACCTCATTAGTCGAAGTTTTCTGACACCTTCTGTGTGATGATGAGGGGTAGGTGGGTCATTTAAAATCATTTGTTTTCACAAGTTTTGTCCAATCTGGACAAAATTTGTGGGTTCATGTGTACAGAGGGCACGTGTGAGCTGTGATCAACCCGCAAGTGCACTTTGTACGATTCTGTCCATAAAAGATAACCCCCAAGTCTGGGGTGCAACCTACAACAACACCCTCATGCGTCCGTCCGTCTGTCTGTCCGTCCGTCCGTCATCATTTCGTGTCCGCTTAATAACCTGAAACCGTTAGAGATATTTTCACGAGACTTGGTACAAATGTAAAGCATCATCAGACGATGTGCAGAGAACAAGAACCATAACTCTGCCTACATTTTTTACTGAATTATGCCCCTTTGTAATTTTGAGTACAGAAATTGTGTCCGCTTCATAACTCTGAAAGCGTTACAGATATTTTCACAAGACTTGGTACAAACGTAAAGCATCATCAGACGATGTGCAGAGAACAAGAACCATAACTCTGCCTACATTTTTTACTGAATTATGCCCCCTTGTAATTTTGAGTACAGAAATCATGTCCGCTTCATAACTCTGAAACCGTTAGAGATATTTTCACGAGACTTGGTACAAATGTAAAGCATCACCAGACGTTGTGCAGAGAACAAGAACCATAACTCTGTCTACAATATTTACTGAATTATGCCCCTTTGTAATGTTTAGTACAGAAATAGTGTCTGCTTCATAACTCCAAACCCGTTAAAGATATTTTCACAAGCATTGGTACAAATGTAAAGCATCATCAGACGATATGCAGAGAACAAGCTGCTTCATAACTCTGAAACCGTTAGAGATATTTTCACGAGACTTGGTACAAACGTAAAGCATCATCAGACGATGTGCAGAGAACAAGAACCATAACTCTGCCTACATTTTTTACTGAATTATGCCCCTTTGTAATTTTGAGTACAGAAATCATGTCCGCTTCATAACTCAGAAACCGTTAGAGATATTTTCACGAGTATTGGTACAAATGTAAAGCATCACCAGACGATGTGCAGAGAATTTAGAACTATAAATCTGTATACAATATTTACTGAATTATGCCCCTTTGTAATTTTAGTACAGAAATTGTGTCTGCTTCATAACTCTGAACCCGTTAAAGATATTTTCACAAGACTTGGTACAAATGTAAAGCATCATCAGACGATATGCAGAGAACAAGAACCATAACTCTGCCTATGTTTTTTTACTGAATTATGTCCCTTTGAAATTTTGAGGGCAACTGAATTATGTCCCTTTGAAATTTTGAGGGCAGAAATCGTGTCCGCTTTTTAACTCTGAAACCGTTTGAGATATTTTCACATGACTTGGTACAACTGTAAATCATCATCAGATGATGTGCAGAGAACAAGAATCCTAACTCTGCCTACACTTGTTACTGAATTATGCCCCTTTGTAATTTTTTTTGAATATAGAAATTGTGTCCGCTTTATAGCTTTTAAAGCATCAAAGATATTTTCATAGAACTTGTACATAATATAAAACATCATCAGACAATGAGCAGAGAATAAGAACTGAAACTTCATCTACATTTTGTACGGAATTATTACCCTTTCTAGTTGACAGTCTGGAAAACATGTTCAACCTCTAACTTTAAAATTGTTGAAGATATTTTCACAAAACTTTGTACAAATATAAACATCATTGGACAATGTGTAGAGAAAAAGAACCATAACTACAACTTCATTTTTAATAGAGTTATAACCCTTTGTTATTTTAAGTACTTCATAGAGTTGTTGCCCATGTTTTAATCAATCGTGATTTGGTATTTTGCCCATATCTTGATGACACTACCAGAGGCTTAATTTCAAACAACATATTGAATATGAAGGAACAACATGATAACAGAAAGCTGGTATTGTTATTTCTGGTTGGGCACATATGACTTAAATGTTGTCAACAGTTTCATAAAGGCGGGGCCCTATTAGTTACCATGTTTCTAGTTTTTACAGTATTAACACAGCCTTATGCATAATTACGGGGTAATACCAATTTGCCTACCTGTGCTTTCGACCAAGTCAGTCAGTTACCATGCATGCAAAAGTGGCTGTCGACCAAGACAACAGCAATATCAGCTCGGTTGACTAGTCATTAACAATTGTACCATTTACCGTTATCGGTAATGCTTACGATTGTATTCTCGGTCGAAAGCCACATTGTGTAGAACAGACTCGGTCAAAAGATCAGGTAGCTAAATTGGTACTACCTCCATGGTAATTCTTGTTTTAAATGTAAATATTGAACAAAACTTAGACGACTTACATGCATCAAAGGGGCAGCAAATCAACATTAGTAACTGTTTTATGTGGACTAGTAGCGGGACCTAGGTGTACTATAATACTTGCTTCCAATATTTGTCATCAATAATTAAATTAATTATTGTGCTTGTCTGTCCTGATAAGACCTGATATTATTCTAATTGACATTTACTTTGAATTGAAGTGCACTATGTCTGTGCAGAAAATAAATGTCACATGCACTATACAGACTGATTAAGAGCTCTTAATTGTCACTAAATGATTAGTTATCTAAGTTATTACCAAAATTATTGGGACAGTTCTTGTCTTGGCAAACAGTTTAGACCCAGATCAGGTCTTACTGTTTGACATTCTGCTAGTATTATTTGACCCATGGTTGTATATAGTAAATTTTTTTTATTTTATTTATTTTTTTCAAATTTTTGATTATTATACGTACAGTCTGCTTCAGATAGAGAAGGTTGGGTTTTGAGAATAATTCTGGGAATTAATTTTTCTTATCTCTAAAGGAAAACATATGTTGTGACCCCTCATTAGAATCGCCTCGGCACAGCTGATCTAGTGCGGGTCACAAATTTATGTTAATAAACAGAAATTTGGGAAATTATTCCTAAATTATCCATATAGATCTGACCATCTTATCTTGAGTATTATGGGTATCCAAATATTTAGAGGTATTAATATTTATCAATGTAATTTAGCATTATTTTGTCTGTCTGAAGGACAATTATTTCAAAAGTAAAATGAGCCATGACATGACAAAACCAACAAAGTGGCATGTGCACAACGAAGACTCACATCAGCCTGGGCATCTGCCCAGTCTGATCAGAGTCTTCGCTGTGCGCTTAATTGGTAGCGAAGGGTTTAAGCTACCTCCATGTCGACAGCAAAGACCCTGATCAAACTGGGTATATGCCCAGGCTGATCTGTCTTTGCTGGGCTCACATGCCACTTTGTTGGTTTTGTCGTGTCACGGTTCAAATTGCCCCTGATATATTGATTCTACAATTGCACAGAAACTAATCAGATGTTTTACTGCCCATCTGCAAATATTTGCGCAGTTGCGCAGCATCGCTGTCATGGTTACGACGGTACATAATGTTTGTTTAGTACTCAGTGCTGACTTGGCTTGGTGGGTTGCTTGTCTTGGTTTTAGAGGACTGTTGGGATATCAAGCCATCTCTTGAAGAGAGAGAGAAAGAAAGGGAAGCTAGGATAGACAAGGATAAAAAAAAATTAAACCACCCCAAACACACACATATTCTTTCTTTGGCCATTATCAGTTGAATGCCTCAATGTCAAAAGTTCCATAGTATCTTTGCCCAGTGACCTTACCACTCTCTGCTGCCAGTGTACCAACCTTGGGCTTAGCATTGATAGCACAGTCAGCAGGATTGAATTGTGCAGGCAGTGAATTCTTCACAATGTTATATAGATTCCTACTATCATCCTTCATTCGTGATAATCATAATACCAAGAAACATAAGAAACTTGTCCAAACTACTCAGAAGGTACTTTCAAATATCAGAGTTCAAGATAATGAGAGTCAACTTACAATATGGAATTTTTAGATGAAAACGCTTCAAACATCTAGCCCCAAGTTTGCAACATTATCATGATACAATATTTATTTTGTTACAAAATGGAGGTTTTTCCCCTTTCTAATGACCGCGGTAGTCGAGTGGTTAGAGTGGCTTGGCTATTGTACAGAAAGTCACCGTAAGGTCGTGAGTTTGCGGCTCACTGTCGCCATATGATGACTGGAAAACTCTCTCTGTCAACCCAGCAGTAAATGGGTACCTCTTTCGAATCAGGGAAGGATAAGGCAGCGAAAGGAGAGGGATGGGCTCCGCCTTTCATCAGCTGTGCCCAAGATACAGTGGGTCTCTAACCCCCACTGCCCCTACGGCTATTAGGCTATTGGAAACCTTTACCTTTTTAATGACCCGAAATATTTAAATTAGCTTTTGTCATTCCGAAGCTGTAAATTGGCAAGTCTCGATGTTAGCAACATGAATTATAACAAATTTTTCACATGACACCCTTCTTATGTCTTCAATGTGGAAAACGTTAATGTCATGTTAGAATAACAGAATAGACAAGGTAGATCTTGTTTCAAGTATTAAGGTTACATAAACTGACAGTTTCTTGCACCACAGTCTAATTTCATAGTTTGTGTTGTGTTTCAATCAGGTTTTGAGGTCTCTAGAGACCGAGACAGAAAATAAGTGGACATGTGACCCAGACATGATGTAGATTATCTTGTCAAGTCCAGCCTACCATATTTGAGCCACGACACGACAAAATCAACAATGTGGTTGTGTGCCCAGTGAGGACTCAGACCAGCCTGGGCATCCGCCCAGTCTGATCAGAGTCTTCGCTGTCCGCATGGAGATAGCTCAGTCCCTTAGCTACCCATTAAGAACTTAAGGAAGAGTCTGACCAGACTGGGTGGATGCCCAGGCTGATCTGAGTCTGCGCAGGGCGCACAACCACATTGTTGGTTTTCTCGTGTCGCGGATCATTTGTTTGGTTTTAAGACTGGAGTTTATCCTTCCAAAGTTACTAAAGGGAGCCTAAAGCTTATCAAATGCCTTGGGGGTGTTGCATTTTGCGAAATGGGGGCGTTATTTTGAGTCTAAAGTGTAGTAAATCTGTCACTGCCAAACTAGCTACGATAAGCAATGTTAAGGTGATGGGTATACTTTCAAAGGCAGTAGCTCTTCTATTTTTCCTCGTTTCTCAGTAGGGGTCAAGTCTTATAGGAAAGAATTTGCTCCTGTAGGAGTAGATCCCAATTCAAAGAGCTACCTTATCAAGAGAAGCAAACAGGATTTCATGCAAGTTAATATATCATCATTTTTGGAAAAAAGGCAGGGGGGTGTTTATTAGAGCTGGAGTGCTTATTAGGATTAATATGGTTGGTAAATCAGTTATGAGTTAACCACTGGGTTGGTATCGCTGCTGGTGGACAATTTATCCCCGAGGATACCAACCCAGTTAGTCAGTGTTTCAGTGTTGATTCTGGTTCTCTAGCATTGGGTTCACTACTGAAATACTGATTTAAAGTAACCTTAATCCATTTAATGTATACCTGGTAAAATTTCTAAATTATTCTAATACTAAGACAAACTTGTCATAGCGACAAGAATCTTAGCTGAGTTTGGCATCCATTCTTTTGAACTGTTTTGACTTTTTGCGGGTTCTTGCTGCATCGAACATTTGTTTCCTGATGCCCTTGTCTGTCGCTTTTCTCGAGACACAGGGGCTGAGGTGGCTCGATGGGGGACGCCTGCGCTGGTGAGTTAATACATAGGCGTCTCTTACCTGATGTCTGCAGTTAATGTGTCCTGCGGAATGCGACAATAAGTGTGGCTCGGAGAGGGTTGCTCGTTGCCTGCCGAGACTTGCCCATCCTCTCTTTTCTTTCAAACTTTTGGGGTTTAGCGACACTAGAGAAGTTAAATACAGAAACGCGCGTCTGTCACACTAAAACTGGTATGGATAGGTTTATATTATTCAGCTGTATTGGAATTTCTTTTCCAGAACAGTCCCAAAGAGCTAGATTTATCTAACAAAATGGTCAAGATCTTTGAGATTTTTATGAAGCTAAAAGCCAAAAAAACCTTTCTTATAACAGAAGAAATATAGTTTGCGGGCTGGCTTTAAACCAAAGCCTTTGAATTCTAAAGCTTTTCTAAGAATGCCGATGAGATGCCATCTGTATACCATATTAAATCATCTTTCAAAATGAGATCAAACATATATGTTCAAAAGAGCAATGTCATAGCAGGGTCATAGCAGACTTACACCTTCTGCAGTTCATTTGAATTTTCCTGAAAAAAAACAAAAAAAACAGCAACAACTAAAAACACCCACTTTGCAAACTACTGACAGTGTATGTAGCTTTTTGCATCTCCTTCTATTAGAAGTATGGCTTCCATGCTTGAACTGGGAATTCCATGGGGCACAAGGCATCTGCCTAAATCATGACCCCCATCGTCCTAACACAATGTAAAGTAGCTAGCAGAAGATTACACAGTTAAACAGGGTTAAACCAAAAGTCTTTCTTTCATCTAATGTTCAGTTCTGTTATCAGGACAGATTTAGTAACATTGTAGTCAAATGTAGTTAATGTTTTTATCTCTCATATGTTGAATTATTTTGCTGATAAAACTTTGTGATGTTCCTTTTGGATGCCATATACAGTATAATGCACCATTTACAAGTATGAAAGGCAAATAATGTTCAGTGTTATTGAGCAGGATGTTTCATTTCAATTTGTTAATCAGCTTCTACAGAATGGCTTTGTGGTGGCTTGGTATACTTGTCAGGTGTACCATGCAACTTAGATGAATAGCTATTCATATAGCTGATGGTGGGTGTTGTTTTAACAGTTCAAGTGTCTTTTTAGGAATTAATTGAAGGCAATTATGCCCAAAAGTTTAACCATTTTTTTTGTCGTTTTAAGCATTTTGTAAATGCAAAATACTGATGTTAACTGATATCATGATGCGGTTCAACATTGCTTTTGATACTATACTGCAGGTTAGTATTCTTCATGATTTTACTCACGTTTCAGAATGTTTCGATCTCACCTGGTCAAATTTACGTGTGTTTTGATTGATTGATTGCAAGATACTGTGAGAAGGAATGCATTGTACTGAAAATGACTTGTTTAATTAAAGCTGGAAAGCTAGAAGCTAGGTCCCTGGTGTGTAGCTGTAAAGCATCATCAGATGAGACTGCAGATGTAATTTTCAGACAATCATAATATTGATCTTGATGTTCTAATGACAGCTGTGAACCTTGAAAGCTGTGCTGATCAAGGCCATTTGCATTAAAAGAAAATGTATCATTACAGGTATAGTTAATAGAATGGCTGACTGTTTGCCTCTGTTTTCAGGTATTAGTTTATCAAGGCCAGCTAGTGCATTAAAAACCTGAGCACATTGCAGGTAAAGTTAATTATGTGTCTGACTCTCTGCCTCAGTCACAGGTAATATGCATCTCAAGTCACCCAGCATTCATATATACCATATTTATCCTTGCTATTTGAAATTCATATTAAGGCATGCAGACTGTTTGTAAGGCACTGTTATCAACTGTTTAAGACTAACCTGCATATACCTGCACTTTTGTTGGGGCCCTTGAAGAATTATTGTATATCATAAAAAATTTAAAATTGGGACTCCTATATGGTTACTGAGATAGTTTTCCCAAAAGTGGAACAGTATAGTCTGTCCTGAGTCGTCACTGTTTGCTCAGACCTATTTGTCGCAATATTTAGAATTTTTGCAATGTGTCAAGATTTATGTTGGGGACTTGACTGCATGGATTTGCATGAAGGCTGATCCGGGTCTGTTTTGTTTGTATGTATATGAGGGACTTGCAACATCTGTCACAGCTCAGGTTATGAGTATGTACATGTTGATTTGAGGATGAACCGTGTGGAAGAGGCAAAATTTGAGGATTCTAATTACCATTCCACATGGTGGTAATACCAATTTGCCTACCTGTGCTATTGACCGAGTCAGTCAGTTACCATACATGCAAAAGTGGCTGTCAACTGAGGCAGTCTACAGCAGTATCAGCTTGGTCAACAGTTCCATTTACCATTATTGGTAATGCTTATGATCGTATTCTCGGTCGAAAGCCACTTTGTATAGTACTGACTGGATAAAAAGCACAGGTAGCCAAATCTGTATTACTCCTGTGTTCCCATATAGATATTGAAAACCCACATAATATTCTGTTCCTTAGGAATATTCTGGTCTGGGTCTATACTCTTTGGTAAGGCACTTAAGTCTGGTCTGGGTCTATACTTTTTGTTAGGGCACTAAGTGGCCTTACAAGGAGTATAGACCCGGACCAGACTGCATCTCAGGAGCAGCCTTGTTTGGATTTACAGGTTTTATTGTTTAAAATCTTTTAGTAGATTGTAAAATTCTTGGATTATTCCAGTAATTGGTTAAAAAGCCTGGACATTTTGGATATTTGTAGCAGTGAAGGTCAATGGATATCCTTTCAGGGAAAGCAACTCTGCCATTTTCATATTTGCCTCTTCTCAGTGGTGGTCCGTTATCAAAGGAAAGAATTTGCTCTCTTTGGAGCAATTTTGTTTCCTGTGAAAGTAAATCTCATTTTAGAAGGGGGCACAAACCAGAAGTCACAACTGTGCATTAAGCACACAGTGTTGAATCGGCATTGAATCAATATTGATTCAACATCATGACATTGAATCAACATTGATTCAAAGTTGTTTAAATGTTGCCGGAAGGGACAAATTGTCTCCCTTGGGGAAAAAGTGGCGGAAATCAGGTGGCAGTATACCCATACACTGCCATAATTAATAATGAGAGGACTACATGTATTTAGTTGCTGAGGTCTCATGTTTTTCCAGAATGGCTAGATTATATGTTTTTCCTGAATAATCATCAGTATATCATAAGCTTAATTAGGTAAGCATGGAACTTTTTGCACATTCTGATTAGCTTTGTCAGTTTGGGTTGTCAGAAATGCTGGCAATTAAACTATTGAACTTGTGATTCTGGGCCCAGTTGTTCAAAACTAACCATGAATATAATATATGGTACTTTGTTCTGATGAAAGACAGTACGGTTTTTTGCATTTTTGCAGAACTTTGTACTAGCAAAGCTCTGAACAAAATAAAAAGTTTTATTTTTTATTTGGTTCTCTTCATAGTATTGTGTACAAAGTATAGTTGCATTCAATCATAAATCACAATATCATACACAAAAGGAGCTTATTTAAGTTTTAAAGGTATTATTTTACAGGAAATTTACTTTTGTCTTTTCAGTGTGACTGTGAAGCTTGACACAGTTGGATCATGCTGCACCCTAATTGCAGAAGAGCTTCTGGAAGACCCAGACTTCCATCTTGATGATCAGGTTGCTCAGCTGCTCTATGGTATGAGTAATCTTTCATCTTACAAATTAATGTAAATTAGATATGTTAGGTGAAGGGGTACACTTTGGGTGGGGGTTTTGGGGGGTGGGGATGGGGGTGGGGAGAACCTGTGACTTTTAATTTTTGCTAACTTTTCAGTGGGGGGTGTAGGGGTCAACTCTTAAAGGAAAGAATCTACTTCATCTTTTTGTCATCCCTTCATCATCTATGGTCCTACTAGGGTAACCCCTGAACTGTCTAGGTGTTCCATTCTCTACCCATCATGCCAGTATGAGAACACCATTCAGCTTGTCTGAATACTTATGGTCAGGTTAGTTTAAACAATACTTCATTCAAATAAACCAATACAAATTGAGTAACACAACAGACATACAGCGGTCAGGTTGCCAGCCTACATCTAGGGAAGCAAACAGGAAGTCGGCCTACATCTAGGGAAGCAAACAGGAAGTCGGCGTACATCTAGGGAAGCAAACAGGAAGTCGGCCTACATCTAGGGAAGCAAACAGGAAGTCGGCCTACATCTAGGGAAGCAAACAGGAAGTCGGCCTACATCTAGGGAAGCAAACAGGAAGTCGCTAAACTCCAGTTCATCCATCCATACTATAGGTAGCAAAATTAGTATGTCTTTTTGTGGCTTGTACATCATTTGCATGACATTAGCTTGTAAAGGCAACTGAGCCAATATCCCTTGAGCACACTATAAAATTTACTCCTGCAAAATAAGTTTCAAAAAAAGCCACATGTTTATTCTGTTGAGAGTTCAAAAACTAGAGGGCAAACAATAAATCTAGGTGAGGCAGCTCATTAAGATTGGGATCCAGGCTATTTGGTGATTCAAGTATGCTCATTTTTGTCACCCGACGTAGGCGGAGGGGGACTATAGAAATGACCCTCGTCCGTCCGTGTGTGCGTCCGTCCGTCCTTCCGTCCGTCCGTCCGTCCGAAATCTTGTCCCCGCAACTCCTCCTACGTCTTTCATCGGATTGATTTGAAATTTTACAGATTGTATTCTTATGATATGAAGATGTGCATGTGGTTTTTAGCTCACCAGAGCCGAAGGCTCCGGGGGAGCTTATAGGATAGGCAGTGGTCCGTCGTCGTCGTCGTCGTCGTATGTCGTCGTCGTATGTCGTCGTCGTCTGTCGTCCGTCAACACTTTTAAACGACATCTCCTCTGAAGCCACTGGGCCGATTGGGCCCAAATTTCATCTGTGGCATCCTTTGGCTTGGGGATTGAAAGTTTGTGTTTTTTATGAAAATTGGCCTTTTAGTTTGGTTGCTATGGCAACTTAGAGTTCCCATTGACTTATAATGGGGAAAATTGGAAAATGGCATTTTCTGCCAAGCCATTGCAGATATGTTGATGAAACTTTTATAGAAATGTTCCTTGAGATGTCTTCTATCAGCTTTATGTTTTTTGGCCCACTGCACCTTTTATTGGTTGCCATGGAAACCGAAATGCAAAAAAATGAAAAAAAAAAAAAACTTAAAAAATTATCTCCTCTGAAGCTACTGGGCCGATAAGGCCCAGATTTCATCTGTGGCATTCTTGGGCTGGGGGATTGAAAGTTTGTGTTTTTTATGAAAATCGGCCCCTTTGTTTAGTTGCTATGGCAACTTAGAGTTCCCATTGACTTATAATGGGGAAAATTGAAAAAAAGGCATTTACTGCCAAGCCATTGCAGATATGCTGACAAAACTTTTATAGAAATGTTCCTTGAGATGTCTTCTATCAGCTATATTTTTTTTGGCCCACTGCTTCTTTTTTTGGTTGCCATGGAAACCGAAATGTAAAAAAACGGGAAAGAAATACTTAAAAAATTATCTCCTCTGAAGCCACTGGGCCGATAAGGCCCAGATTTCATCTGTGGCATCCTTGGGCTGGGGGGTTGAAAGTTTATGTTTTTTATGAAAATCGGACCCTTTGTTTGGTTGCTATGGCAACTTAGAGTTGCATTGACTTATAATGGGGAAAATTAAAAAAAGGCATTAACTGCCAAGCCATTGCAGATATGTTGACAAAACTTTTGCAGATAGTTCCTTGAGAAGTCTTTTATTAGCTATGTATTTATTTTTTTGCCCACTGCTCCTTTTATTGGTTGCCATGGAAACCAAAATGCAAAAAATGCAAAAAAAAAAAATACTTAAAAAAATTTTATCTTCTCAGAAGCCACTGGGCCGATAAGGCCCAGATTTCATCTGTAGTATTTTTAGGTTGGGGGATTGAAAATTTATGTGTTTTTTTTATAAAATCAGCTATTTATTGTGGTTGCTATGGCAACTTAGAGTTGCATCGACTTGTAATGGGGAAAATTAAAAAATGGCATTTACTGCAATCAATATATGGAAAATAGTTATATATTTTGTTATCAACTCAACAGACTGTCAGACTGAGACTTTGTAGTTGTATACTTTGTATTAGCCTGTACAAATGTGACAGCAATTTTGAGCCTATACAAATTTTATAGCAATTTTGAGCTAGAGATCTGGTGAGCTTTGTGGCCCGTGGGCCTCTTGTTTATTTTTGTTTCGGCCATTTTTGATGGAGTTACAGCCCTTGCTGACTCAGACCTTCCAGAATCTTGTCCCCACAACTCCTCCTACATCTTTCATGGGATTGATCTGAAATTTTACAGATTGTATTCTTATGATATGAAGATGTGCATGTGGTTTTTTAGCTCACCAGAGCCGAAGGCTCCGGGGGAGCTTCTAGTATAGGCAGTTGTCTGTCTGTCGTCGTCTGTCGTATGTCGTCGTATGTCGTCGTCTGTCGTCCGTCAACACTTGTAAACAACATCTCCTCTAAAGCTACTGGGCCAATCGGGCCCAAATTTCATCTGTAGCATCCTTTGGCTGGGGGATCGATGAAAATCGGCCCCTTAGTTTGGTTGCTATGGCAACTTAGAGTTCCCATAGACTTATAATGGGGAAAATTGAAAAATGGCATTAACTGCCGAGCCATTGCAGATATGTTGACAAAACTTTTATAGAAATGTTTCGTGAGAAGTCTTCTATCAGCTATATATTTTTTTGCCCACTGCTCCTTTTATTGGTTGCCATGGAAACCAGAATGCAGAAAAAAAGGAAAAAAATACTTAAAAAATTATCTGCTCTGAAGCCACTTGGCTGATTAAGCCCAGATTTCATCTGTAGTATCCTTGGGCTGGGGGATTGAAAGTTTGTGTTTTATATGAAAATCAGCTTTTTAGTTTGGTTGCTATGGTAACTTAGAGTAGCATTGACTCATAATGGGGAAAATTGAAAAATGGCACTTATTGCCAAGCCATTGCAGATATGTTGACAGAACTTTTATAGAAATGTTGCTTGAGAAGTGTTCTATCAGCTATATGTTTTCTGGTCCACTGCTCCTTTTATTGGTTGCCATGGAAACCAAAATGCAAAAAACGGGGGGAAAATGCTTAAAAAAATATCTCTTCTGAAGCCACTAGCCAATTGGGCTCAGATTTTATCTTTAGTATCCTTGGGCTGGGAATTGAATTTTTTTTGTTTTCATGAAAATCGGCTCTTTCATTTGGTTGCTATGGCAAATAAGACTTAGGTTGACTAATGATGTAGAAAATTAAAATGGCATTTACTGCAATCATAATGTGGGAAATAGTTATATATTTTGTTATCAATTCAGCAGACTGTCGGACTGAGACTTTGTAGTTGTATATTTTGTATTAGCCTGCACAAATGTGACAGCAATTTTAAGCCTATACAAATTTGATTGCAATTTGTGCTAGAGATCTGGTGAGCTTTGTGGCCCGTGGGCCTCTTGTTTCTTTTTGTGTCGGCCATTTTTAGTGGAGTTACGGCCCTTGCTGACTCAGACCTTGTCCCCGCAACTCCTACCACATCTTGTATCAGATTGACTTGAAATTGTGCAGAATGTTTCATCATGATCTGAAGGTGTGCATGTGATTTTGGAATTTCAATTGTTCTATTTTTCACAAAGTTATGGCCCTTTGTTGTTTTTGGCATTTTTCCAACTTTTGAACCGTTTGACCGAGAGAGCTGAAATTTGGTATGCTATTAGCATTTGGTAGATTGATTATTGTTAGGGTGTGCTAAATTATAAGTGACAGAATTATCCCCCTTTCATAGATAATAGACTTTCACTTAAAGGCATAGGCAGAACTGCAGAACTATTCGTATTAATGGGCTGAATTTTCATAGATGCATTGTTCATTTTTCATCAGATTCATATTAGCAGGATTATGGCCCTTGTTATTTTGTTACTGGGTATACAGTCTTGATGTATTGGGCATTTTGTAAGGGCCTAAAGTTTCAGTAACCTCATTTTACACATATCTGCCCCGTTCTGAACTTAAGCATTTTATAAAGAGGCCCTGTAATTGGGTATATGTCTTTGCTTATGTTCAGTTATTATTTGCTTACCAGGTTCTGTAATACATATATTTTCTGTTTTTGGCCATACATTTACTCTGAAACGGAATAAAGGGCTGGAGTTTGTGACACATTTCAAACGTCGGGTGACACTTGGCCGATGGCCTTTTATTGATAAAGTATTGGGTAAACTTCAGCATTGTGCAGAGTAAACAACTGTTTAAATTGAAGATAGTCTTTGCTCTCTTTGCTAAATTTCATTGATCAAAAATTATAGAGAAGAGTCTGCATGGATATTTTGGTACCTTTTCTCTTGCAAAATTAATGTCTCTATGTAAATATTAGTAAAGCTGTCAAAATTATTTATTTCAGGTACAATTTTGATTGATACTATAAATAGATCAGAGGCTGCAGGGAAGACAACTCCACGAGATGAAGCTGTGTTGAAGAAACTGGAAGCTTTACTGCCTGATGTAAAGGGGGATAACTTATTTCAAGAGTTACAGGCTGCAAGATTTGATATAAGTGGTATGTGATAATGTCCTTTGATTTTCAGATAGATAGAACATGTTTAGACTCTGTTTTCTTGCACACCGGATAAGGATATCCGCGTGCTTCCCCTGTACCTACCAATCTTATCTCACCCATCTTATCTCACCCAGGACCGGATAAAAATCACGAGGGTTCAATGCATTGGTTGTAATGGAGGCCACGTATCTGCGTCGTCAAGTGACATTGGCGTTTTAGATGATTACATCACGAAGACGGCAAAATGACATCAGTTTATGCATGCCAGACATTGAAGGAAAGAACCGAATGGCGATCGTTGAAAGCGGCGCCTTCTTTTAAAATCAAATAGAAACCTCTGAGGCAATAAAATTACACATTTTAACAAGTTCTAAAGATAATACAAAATGTGGTGTGCAAGAAAAAGTATCTATCATGGGTGTGAGGTGTGGATAGAAAAATCTGTCACTGGGGATCACTGTTCGGCATCACTCGGCAAGCCTCGTGATGCCGAACAGTGACCCTCGTGACGGATTTTTCTATCCACACCTCATACCCATGAAAGATACTTATAATCCCAGATGAATGGGTAAAATGGGTACACATTCAGCAGGGAAAGCAACTCTTCCATTTTCTTATGCTTTGATAGTTGTAGGCAGGGCTACAGAAATTTTGAGATCCAAATCAGTCCGCACGGCCAATGACGTCATAGGATCACGTGTTTCCAGATTCCAAAATAGTCATGAAAACTAATGACCTGAATTTTCATCCAAAAGAGCATAAAATTAATATATGAAATGCAAGGTATATGCATAACAGTTCAACACCTCACGCATGCAAAACAATGAGGATTTACTCAACTTGATTGACCCATCACATAACTGCAATAACAAACCTTCAAAGAACATTATCCCCCCCCCCCCCCCTCCCCCTAATTGTCAGGATCATTGTCTGCCTTAATTGTAATTTGTAGCAATCACAGTATTGTTTATTGTCAACACTTTGATCACTTGTCAGTTTCTAAATATAATTGCCAGGTAATTACTGAATGGTATCCTAGTCTACCTGGCTTTTCTATAGGTAATAAATTTACAACCTGTCAGCTGTACAGGTAAATCCTAGACAGTGTGGCAATTTTTCGATCTGCAGACTATATTTGTAGTACCAAATTGCACACTGAACCAGTTGGCAAGCATGTTGAATTTCACCAAAATCAAACTAGACGATGACATGTTGTGTATTGAGAAAATAAACACTGTATGTTGCAGAAATATTAGGGCAACGTTGTTATCCCCTGTGGGAAAAAAGCGATGTCAGCGATTTTTCGGCAACTAAGTCATTTGTATCGCTTTCTAGTGTATTTGCTGATAATTATGGACAATTCATGGTATGACACTTGCCTAAATCCAGGTAATTGTGTCATTATACATTCCCAAATTGTGATTTTTCGGACCGCAAAAATTGTGCCTTTTGCCAGCTGAATCGGTTTTTCGAACTCAAATTCTGTCAAAAAATCGGATTTCTTCAGCCCTGATTGTGTGTGTACTTTGGGTTTAACAACTTTGAGACAGCATTTCAGTCTGAATTGAGCTCTGTGTGTGAGAGAGAGAGGAGAGACAGAGAGAGAGAGAGCATATGATGGATAAGAATAAAAACAAAATAATGCAAACAATCCCATTCCACACCTGCTGAAAGCACTGGTGACCCTAGCACCATGCCCTATTATTATTATAAGAATTAGTAAGATTCCCTGACATCATTGCTTGGCCCAACCATCCAACTTTAAGTAGGATTACTTAACACCATTGTTTAGCCCCACCACCCCATTCTGCTATTATAGAGAAATCTTATACTTTATATATGGGTATACTCGTATATTGATTTCCGTTAAAAAGCTTCTAGCTAATACGATTAGATGCGACTTAATTATAGCATCTGTAAAGCTTCTACGTAGATACTGATGCATTAAACAAGCAATTTACTGAAACAGAGCTTAAAGCTATACTGGGAAAAAAATACTGGAGACAACAGCAGGTACCATAAAAATTCTGAAAATTGGGACACATAAAATAATTACCATAAATGCCCTAAGACTGGAACAATTTGTTTTTACAATGCATTAATACAGCCCAAAGATGCAGATCGAATGGCAAACAGTGTAAGCCCTGATCAGACTGCTCCTTAAAAAAATGGTAATTGCTTATTTTCACAATTTAGTGTTAAGATGAACTGCTACACATCAATGTTTTTATGCCCCCGCCATGGACATATAGTGTTTAGGTTGTGCGTACATTGTGTATGCAATTATGTGTGTATGCCTGTACATACCTATGTCTGTATGTATATGATCCTTTTAGTTTAGATTTAGATTTTTATAGGAAGTACCTATTATTGTAGCAACTTGAAATTTTGTAAGGATCTATAAGTACAACAGGAATACACAAGAATCATAATGATCCATATGTCACCTATTATGGAGGTACCTAAGGCGGGGGCATCTGTGTACATTGGACATATTTCTATTTTTCCATTTTTATGGCCATCACAATAGTCATGACGCATTGAGATTTGCTCCTGTCTATCTGTCCACCCATCATCTGTGCGTCACACTTTTGGGTATAGAATTTTTTAATCATCTCCTCCCACAGTTTTCATTGGATTTGTACACGTTTTGGACATATTGAAGACGTAAATTTGGGTCTTTAATTGAAATAAGGTTAATTTTGTCAGATTGACGGCCTGGTAAATGTAGTCATTTCAGGCAACACCTTGTTTTTCATTTTAAGGTATGGAGTTTGTGTAGTCAACTCCTCAATAATTTACAGTGAAGGTCTTCCAAGCTTTGTTTACTTGTTGTTGATATAGTAAAGACGTGTACCCCAGTATGCTTAAATATTGGGACACCTAAAAACATTAATTTCCATTTGTCCCAAATGGAAACATGATTGTTTTAGGTGTTCCAAGACTTCAGCACTTTAGGGTATGTGGGTTTTGGATGTCCCCACCTTAGTGCCCCCCCCCCCTCCCTCCCCTTGTCTGGAGACTCTTCTGTCACACTTGCATGTGATGTTTTGGTATCATGTTGGATGGTTGTTTTGGGTTTAACGGCCCTTTGGGACAGTATTTCAGCGTATATCAGTCTGTCTCCCAGAGAGAGGGAGAAAGAAAAAAGGTGTGGAGGGTGAGAGAAAAATACCTATAAACCCCACCTGCAACTTTTAGGCCCTTTCCTTACTATTATCCAAATTAGTAAGATGCCCCGGGGCTGAAAGGTACCCAGCACTATTGCCCGACCCAGCCACCTCCGTTTTGGAATCACAGGTTTTGGAGATGTATCAGACTTGTTAACATGATTTGCAAGAGGACGGACACACACAAAAAAAAAAAAAAAAAAAAAAAAAAAAACAGACCAAAAAATAGCAGGAAAACAAGAAAAACCTGTTGCATTACTAACTTCCCCTCAAAATTAGATTAACACTTATGCCAATCAATGCAGCAATTCTTCAGTGGCGTTGAGGGAACAGTTTTCATAAACACTTGCGGAGACATTTGATTGATCAGTCAGTAAACGATGGTGACACTTTCACAGTTTTCTGCTAGTTAGAGTGTGGCATGGAAAAAGCACTCTATTCATTCAGTTACATATCTCTTCCTTTAAGAGTTGTAGTTGGAGCTGGAGTCACATGGAGTAGCTTAGTGGGTTAAGTGCTGGGCCCTACTAATCTAATTCAAATCCGGCCAGAAGAGGTATGTTTCCAACTGTTAATTGGGTACCACTGCACACAGCCTTCCATTGTCAACCTCCCATTGTCCTGATATGATTGAAATACTGTTGCTTAAGGTGCCCGGGTACACTGCCATGTTTTCAAAGGGACACAACTTCGGTAGCTTCCTGATTGCTTCCCTGGACAACAAAGCCCAATCAAAAGGTGTCGACTTCCCTGGACAACAAAGCCCAATCAAAAGGTGTCGACTGATAAAGGAATGAATTTGCTCCCAGGGGAGCAAATTCTGTCCTCTAACAGTTGACCCCCATTGAGAGGGCAGGACAAAATGAAATTGGCATAGTTGCTTCCCATGAATATGTAATACACCTTGGCAACCTTGCCATATTCAGGGCCTGACAAATCCATTGTCAGGCTGCCCAGGACAAGTTAATTTTTATCCTCCGACCGAAAGGTTCGGGGGATATAGCCATGAGCCTGGCGTCCGTCCGTCTGTCAGCCGTCCGTCCGTCCGTCCGTAAACATTTTCTTGTCCGCTCTATATCTTGAATACCCTTTGGAATATTTTCATGATACTTCACAGTTATGTAGAACAGGTCATGACGATGTGTCGTGTACAAGAATGGTAACTCTTGCAATTGTACTTTTTGAATTATCTCCCCTTTGGTGATTTTTTTGGCAGATTCGTGTCCGCTCTGTAACTTGAATACCCTTTGGAATATTTTCATGATACTTCACAGATATGTAGAACAGGTCATGACGATGTGTTGCGAACAAGAATGACAACTCTTGCTCTCTTACTTTTGGAGTTATTTCCCTTTGATAGTTTTAGGTGTGATTTTTATGCCCCCGCCACGAAGTGGGGAGGGGCATATAGTTTTGCCCTTGTCCTTCCGTACGTACATACGTACGTCCGTCACACTTTGTAGTACTGTTCTTGTCTCCGCAACTCCTCCTACAGTATTCGATGCAGGGAGTTGAAACTTGGAACACAGTTCAGACATGCATTGACCATGTGCATAAAGGAAACAGAACTTTGATTAAGATTTTTATTGCAGAATTATGTCCCCTTGAATCATAAACATATTTTGACCATATTTCACATCTGAGTACTGTTTTTGTCTCCGCAACTCCTCCTACAGTATTTGATATAGGGAGTTGAAACTTGCAACACAGTTCAATCATGCAGTGAACATGTGCATAAAGGAAACAGAACTTTGATTAAGGTCTTGGTTGCAGAATTATGTCCCCTTGAATAATATACATATTATAACCATATTTCACATTTGAGTACTGTTCTTGTCTCCGCAACTCCTCCTACAGTATTTAATGTAGGGAGTTGAAACTTGCAACACAGTTCAGACATTCATTGAACATGTGCATAAAGGAAACAGAACTTTGATTAAGGTCTTTATTGCAGAATTATGTCCCCCTTGAATAACATAAATATTTTGACCATATTTCACATTTGTAGTACTGTTCTTGTCTCTGCAACTCCTCCAATTGTATTTGATGTAGGGATTTGAAACTTGTAACACAGTTCAGACATGCATTGAACATGTGCATAAAGGAAACAGAACTTTCAGTCAGGTCTTTATTGCAGAATTATGTCCCCTTGAATAACATACATATTTTGACCATATTTCCATAGCTTAAATACAATCTCACCTTTTATCGTCGCTCTAGCGGCCTCATTTATTAACAGATTTTGGTATTACATCACAGCTTTATTGGGTATGACAGTACCTTGAACAACTTTGCGTTTCAGGTTTGTAGGATGAAGGTCAAGGTCACAGTTGCTATTTTCAGAAAAAACTAGGGCATTGCTCCAGCGCTTTCACTTATAGATCGATTTTGATGTAACTTCACATAAATGTTAAGTATAACAATATCTTGAATAAATTACTGTTTCAGCACCGCAGGTCCAAGGTCAAGGTCACAGTTGCTATTTTTAGAAAAAAACTTTATCATTCCTCTACTCCTCTATTCATTGACAATTTTGATGTAACTTCACTCAAGTGTTTAATGTGACAATATCTTGGACAAGTTCGTGATCCAGAATTTCAGGGTAAAGGTCAAGGTCATATTTGCTATTTTAGAAAATATGCTGTCATCCGTCTGGAATGATTTTGGCATAACTTGACACAAATATTTAGCTTGACAATATCTGGGACAAATTTACGTTTTATCATTGTAGGTCCAAGGTCAAGGTCACAGATGCTATTATAGGTACATGTAAATCTTTGTCATGGTTCTAGCACCTTTATTTATTAACTGATTTTGATAGAACTTCACACATATATTAAGTATGACAATATCTTGGACAAGTTAACCTTTCAGGGTTGTAGTTCCAGGGTCAAGGTCACAGTTGCTTTTTTTAAGAAAAACTCAGTCATCCCTCTAGCACCTTTATTTATTGACAGATTTTGATGTAACTTCACACAAATATGTTTTAACACATTACTTTTCTAGTGAGGCATATGGCGGGGGCATTCATCACCTTTAGTGATTGTCTAGTTTTTGGCAGATTCGTATCCGCTCTATAACTTGAATACCCTTTGGAATATTCTCATGATACTTCACAGATATGTGAAACAGGTCATGACGGTGTGTTGCGAACAAGAATGACAACTCTTGCTTTCATACTTCTTGAGTTATTTCCCCTTGATCACTTTAGGTATGATTTCGTGTCCGCTCTATAACTTGAATACCTTTTGGAATATTTTCATGATACTTCACAGATATGTAGAACAGGTCATGACAATGTGTCTCGTACAAGAATGACAACTCTTGCTTTCTTACTTTTTGAGTTATTTCCCCTTGATGGTTTTAGTTGTGATTTCGTGTACGCTCTATAACTTGAATACCTTTTGGAATATTTTCATGATACTTCACAGATATGTAGAACAGTTCATGATGATGTGTCGCGAACAAGAATGACAACTCTTGCTTGTTTACTTTTGGTGTTATTTCCCTTTGATGATTTTAGGTGTCCGCTCCATAGCTTGAATACCTTTTGAAATATTTTCATGATACTTCACAGATATGCAGAACGGGTCATGACATTTTGTCTCATACATGAATGATAACTCTTGCTTTTATACTTTGTGAGTTATTTCCCTTTGGTAGTTTGAGCTGCTGTTTGAGTCTCTGCTCCATAACTGTATAACCCTGGCAGCTCCAGAATTTGGATAACCGTGTACCTTTTAGAATATTGATGATCATGCTGTGATATCTTATCAGCGTTCCTATCTCTCTCTGACCCCTCCACATTCCCGTGCCCGCACTCCCCCCCCCCCCCCCCTCACCCCCCCACAAAAAAAAAAAAAAAAATCCAGATTTGGATTCTTTGTCCAAATTCACTTACTAGAGAGCTCAAAATTAGGTTTGTATGACTTGTACTTTAGAAGTTATTTACACATTTTGAAAGTTGAATGTATCATATGCTATACATTTGTGTTTATGGTGGCTGTTTGAGATATTACCTCTTTTTAGCAGTCAAGCATACTGTTTTAGTCTGAGTGTTAGATAATCATGCATCTGTTAACAGTTAATGTCAATCAGAAGCATAAAAGAACGACAATATATTACTAATATGTGTTTTGAAGTGCACCCTTTTTACCAAGGCCCATGGGGGTCTTTGGTCGGGGGGATTTGCCATCTCCTCTGATGGCTATTTTTTTACTGGGCAAGTTTAATATTTTCTTACTTGCCCAGCAAAACGTAAGATATAATATTATAGGGAAAACCAAAAATTTCAGGGTTTTGGAGCAGAAACTATGTACCGGACAAGTAGATCAAATTTTGATTTGTCAGGCGCTGCATATTGTTTAGCTCGCTGTATGAAAGTACAGGAAGCTATTGTTGTCAGTCTGACATCCGCATTGGTGCTAGCGTGGGCATGGGCATGGGCACCACACTTTATAATCTTAAGACAAATTTTTTCATGTGAATGGCAAGGCCCTGTCAGGTGAGCTATCCTGTATGTGGACTGCTCTTTTTATTAGCTTGTCTGTACGAAAGTACAGAGAGCTATTGTTGTCACTTGGATGTGGGCGTGGGCATTGGCATTGGTGTGTGTGTCACACTTTAAAGTTTTACGTCAAAGTTTTTCATGTGCATGGCAAGGACCTGTCAGATGAGCTATCCTGTATGTGGAAGGGTCTTTTTTTTTTTTTTTTTTTTTTGGTGGAGAAATAAGAAAAATAAGTCTGAATTTCTGTTTATTTAGAATACAGAATGATATATTGTTTGTGAATTGAATTGTTCCCTAGAGTAAAGAATAGAGTGTGCAGTTAATGGGAAACTCCTGTTTTTGGTGAAATTTCGGAAGAAAAGCTGCAGGAGAATCAATAGACAATCTCAAGTAAAAACAATATCAGATAAATTGGTAAGGTAATGATGTAAAAGGACTCAAAGCACAAGTAAAATTGTCTATGATACTGGTGTGCAGTGGAATCTGACCAAGGATACTGTATACCATATACTGTTATGGCCCTAAATATTCGGACAGACAGGTCTGAGCAAACGTTTTATACCCAGATCAAACTGCTCCTGAAGGAGCAGTTTGATCAGGGTCTACAACATTTGCCATTCCCTAAGCATCAGTTGGTTGCATTTATATGAGCCGCGACACGAGAAAACCAACAATGTGGTTGTGCGCCCAGCACAGACTCAGATCAGCCTGGGTATCCGCCCAGTCTAATCAGAGTCTTCGCTGTCCGCATGAAGGTAGCCTAGACCCTTAGCTACCCATTAAGCGCTTAGCGAAGAGTCTGATTTGACTGGGTGAATGCCCAGCTTGATCTGAGTCTGCGCAGGGTGCACAACCACTTTGTTGGTTTTTCTCGCGTCACGGCTCTTATAACATGTGTAAGAACAATAATTGTCGGACTTAACTTTTGGATGTCCAACATTTTAGGATCATTATGGTAGCTTATTTGTTTGTAATACCTTGTTTTTCCCTTCCTAAACAACCCCCAAATCTAGATCCATCTTGCAATCTAGATCCATCTTGCATGATGGATCTAGATTTTTCTATAAATAATCTTGCAAGATGGATCTAGAGTTTTAGGAATGGTTTAAGAACAGAAAGTGTATCTTATAGCAGATTAACAAATAATTCATACACATTAAAGGTCATCTGGGGGGATGGGGAGTGGGGGGAGGGTTGGAAATAGCCCCTGTCTTAGATTCAAATAAGTATGGAACTGTAAATCACTCTCATGCACACCAGACATGGTTTTCACGGATGGATGACTTGTGATTTTACATCCTTTTTCACAGTATTTCAGTCATATCAGGACAATGGGAGGGTGATAATGAAATGCTATGTGCAATGGAGCTCCATTTACGGTTGCACAGGTGAGCTAAAAAAAAAACAAAAAACAAATTATGTCACAGTGTGGATTCAATGCATTAGTCATATTGAAGGTCACATATCTGCGTGATCAAGACAGTGTATCAAGAAAAAGGGCAGGTATGATGTCACTTTTTGCTCTCCAGGATGTTACTGTAAGAGTAAAGAACTGAGTGTTCAGTGTTGCTGTTGTTAGCTTCTTTCAAAATCAGAAAGAACGCTCATCATTTGAGCCATGACACGAGAAACCCACCAAAGTGGATGTGTACCCAGCGAAGGCTCAGATCAGCCTGGGCATCTGCCCAGTCTGATTAGAGTCTTTGCTGGCTTAGACCCTTAGCTATCCTTTAATCGCAAAGTGAAGACTCTGATCAGACTGTGCAGATGCCCAGGCTGATCTGAGTCTGTGCTGGGCACATATGCCACTTTGTTGATTTTCTCATGTTATGGCTCATTTGTGACTTTGAGTGGATCATTTGTAACTTTGAGTAGGAAGTAGTACAGCATCCCAGAAGAGCATTGGAGTAAGAAACTTTTCGCAAGGTTTTATGAATGTAGGTAATGTTTATTCGAGCCAATTAGACTTAAAGACTTAAATCCAAACGTGAGGTAAATGCCACAGACACTTGGGTTGACACATACACAGATTGAATCACAAACTTGCACCTGCCTAAAACTTATGCATGCAAGTAATGCAGGCCCCAAACAATACTGTATAAGTCTGCATTATTTACTTGGGTGCTACTGACCATGGTTTCCTTGAAAAATAAAAAGACCAAGGACAGAATAGAAAGACCAGATGACACCATGTTCTTCCGGCAGAGATATAAATTTTCTTCCTGTAGCACTATAAACTTGCTTTGGAATCCTAGAAAAGCACAAATTTTACTGCTAGATTGGCTGTGTAGATTTAGATGTTCTGAAAAATATTTAAAAAACTGGGACACCTAAAATTCTTACCATAATTGTCCTAAAAATGGAACAGTTTGGTTTTGCAATGTGGTAGTGCATCTAAATGATGCTGATGGAACATTTTGGCAAACAGTGTAGGCCCTGATCAGACTGCTCCTGAAGGAGCAGTCTGATCTGGGTCTACACTGTTTGCTCAGATCTATCTGTCCTAATACTTAGAATTCTCATGGTAGTTCCATCTGTAATTTGATACAGAACTAATGAGGCTGGCGATCACTAAAGAGGTTTGAAAGTCAGAAAATGCTCAAATTACTGTAGTTTTGTATTACGACAGAATATTTTTAGACCAAGATCAGACTGCTCATAAAAGGAACAGTGATAATGGTCTCTACTGTTTGCCATGTCCCAAGTAAAAGACTTGCAAACAAACTAACTATCCCTTCTATCCTATTTAAGATGAATTGATACAATTTAAGGGGAAGCAACTCTACTGTTTCTTTCTTGCCTCTCTTTTTATTAGGTTCAACTCTAAGGCCCGATTTCCCATTAAACCTGGTACACGGTCTATTAGCATTTGCAACACCAAAATTTTACATTGGGCCTTACAGTAAAATAGATGATGGACTTGTTAATTTTGTTCTCTAGGAGTAATTTTTAATCTTTCAAAATTTGCCCTCTTTTGGAAGGGTTTCAGCATCCAGAGAAGTAAATTTACATCACAAAAGTTGTTTCTGTTCTGTAAAATTGGCAGAAAACTATGGAAGTCTACCTATACAACTTAAAGAAGTAGATTTTACCGTCTGACAGTGTTCCAAGATTTACCATCTGGCTGTGTCTCAAAATTTTACTATCTGGTAGTGTTCCAAAATTTATTTCTGCAGTGTTCCAAGATTTACCATCTGGCAGTGTTCAAAGATTTTACTGTCTGGCAGTGTTCAAATATTTTACCATCTGGCAGTAGTCCAAGATTTATCAACTGGCATTGTTCCAAGATATACCATCTGGTAATGTCCCAAGATATACCATCTAGCAGTGTTCCAAAATTTTACCATCTGGCAGTGTCCCAAAATTTTACTATCTGGTAGTGTTCCAGAATTTTTTCAAAGATTTTACAAACTGGCCGTGTTCCAAGATTTTACCATCTGGCAGTGTTCCAAGATTTTACCATCTAGCATTATGGCAAACATCATACTGCTCTTTCAGAAGTCTGATCTGTATTTACACTGCTGGCTCATTGGTTCCCGTGCTAATATTTATTCTTGTTACGGGACACAAGACCTTTGCTTGACAGCCTCCAAATTCGGTGATAATCAGATTGCCTGAAAATTGCTCAGAGAAATGACACTCATTTTCTGTTTATCGAATACAAATACGAATACAAATCATGTATGGATCTTCTATGAGCCGAGGGCAACAGGATTAGATGGGACTTAATTATCAGTCAACAAATCCTCTCTGCTAAATGTGAAAAAAATGAGAAATTAGCGGAAAATTGCTTAAAGCAGAATGTTTAAATACCACATCATAGCTGGTCATCGATCTGCGTATATGACAAAGTGAAACATTTAATCTTATACTGAAGTGTGTCATTGTTACTGTATTTACTTGGTTAACCCATTCCATTCGGGATAACCCTTTAGGGGTATCTGGGCAAAGAGTTTGGATCCAGATCAGGCCCCACAAACGTTCCTCCAGAGCAAATTTCATAGTTGTAGGGAACCTCCTTCATAGAAATTTAGCCTTAGCAACAGCATAACAACCTCTTAAGTCATTTTATAAATACAGCCCCAGGTTCTGGAAATACATGTAAGACATTCTTCTGGTAGACTAGACTTAAAGACTTCTAAGAATGTATGAAAAACTTATTTCAGAATCTTTGGGTTTTTAGAATGTATGCACCACGTACACATGAGGTTTAAGTTGTAAATTTGCTGTTAAACTGCATGAGGCATGAAATATTTCATTGAATCATCATATTATGGCTGTTTCTGGGTTTCAGAAGTTTACTGCTGTGTTGGTTATTGACATTTTCTGTATTTGACCATAATTTCCATATTTAGAAATAGTTATTGCAAGTAAACTATTGGTTACATTGCTAAATTTATATGTGATAATCTGAAACATCTTGGATTTCAGATGTCTTTATACTTAAAATCTATATTTTACATGGAAATAAGCAAACTTAATGAGCCATACGGTAACAGATGGTGACATTTTCACAGCACAGTTAAGAGAGCCTTTAGCAAACATGATACAACAAAATGACCCACCAATTGTTGGAAATACTATTTTACAATGTTTGTATTGCAAATTTAATGATACTTTATGTTAATGAATTATGTTATGATTCTGCTATAAATGGGGTTGTTTCTTCCAAAACAGTCCTGTGGCCGTATTTATAAAACAACTTAAGTCGTTGCTATGCTGTTGCTAAGGCTCACTTTCTATGAAGGAGATTCCCTACAACTATGAAATTTGCTCTGGAGGAACAGTCTTTTTAGACTGTTCCTCCAAAGCAATTCCCTACAACTATGAAATTTGCTCTGGAGGAACAGTCTTTTTAGACTGTTCCTCCAAAGCAAATTTCATAGTTGTAGGTAATCTCCTTCATAGAAATTCAGCCTTATAATTAGCAACAGCATAGCAAGGACTTAAGTCGTTTTATAAATATGGCCCCAGAAGATCTAGATCTTTGAGATCGTTGTGTAAGAGAAAAATTCTCTTATAACTGAATAAGAACAATACTTAGATGATAAATGTTTTCTATGGCATGTCAAAACTGTTGAAATCACAAAGGCGTAAATCAGCCAGGTAATAATAAGTAACACAGCTGTGAAATCTGATCAGGCTTTAGTATCGTCATTATGAATTTCTAAAAGAATAGCAAAAATCCTGACAGTCACGCCTGTTAAACGAGCGGGTCTTCCCATTCCACTGGAAATTTGCATATTTGTGCACACTTCTTGCTTTGAAGTTAAGAACTGATTGGTGGTTTATCACAAAACTTCTGAAAGTGGACTGCCTGAAATTTTGGTTTCGCTACTTTCAGGATTTTTTGTGTGAACTCCACCTGGCTGAATTTTTTTGATAACTTAATTAACACACATGCCAATCAAAGAGCATTAGGAGAGTTTTGGGTAACTTCGGACAGCTGGTAAATTCGGACAGTGACATTATTTCCTTTATATGTCAGTTGTTTGGAACTAAAAAGAAAATAGACATTATTTCCTTTATATGTCAGTTGTTTGGAACTAAAAAGAAAATAATGGCCAAAAAGTGAAAATCCTGATTTCTACCATGGTCAACCATGGTTAGTTTGTGTTTCATGACAGCTGACCATGGTCAACCATGGTTACTTTGAATTTAATGACAGCTGACTATGGTCAACCATGGTCAACCATGGAACAGACATTGGTTTTTGTCTCGCCTGCGAAGCAGAAGCGAGACATAGGTATTGCTTTTCGGGTGACGGCGGCGTAACCTTTCATCGGGTTTTAGCGTTTAGGTCAGCTTCACAAAGCGCTGACAGGCGAGAGACCACATCCCGCGGAATTCTTGTTTCATGGTATTTGATGGTTGACCATGATAAAACATGGTCGACCATCAAAAACCATGATGACCATGGTCAACCAAGGTCGCTACTTTGCCTGGGAAATCTTAAACTCTATCATTAAAGAATCCTTCTGTTAAGCGCATAGTCAGGTACAAAACGAAGCTTGCGCGAACCCATCTTACAACTTTCGACTTTAATTTAATAATTAAGGTCAAATATTAGTTCAAAATAGAGTTGTCTGCGAACGTGTAAAATACATTATTAGAGCCTAAAGTAGCAATAAAAAAGAAGGAAACTTCCAGAAACTATGTGTGCTTAATTAACAAGATATGAAGAATGCTTTTCAAAAACAGCCTTGGTATGCCCTTATTAGAGCATGTGCACTAATTACAGGAAAATCAATGCAATACCATCTTTTAATTGTTAATAAACAGTACAAAAAATAGACTGAAGCTGATTACAATAAGGGTCCATCTTTAACCAAGTTACCCACATCCAGCGCACCTATTAGATAAAATACATTATGTTATTATACCCGAAACAATAAATTATTTATCAAAAAAAACGTAAGATTATGGAAAAATCAGCAGACAGCGGAAGTTGTTTTTATTCATCAATATTGATCCACATCTGAAAAACCTGAGGCTAATATAATCAGACATTACTTAATTACACTGTCGGTGGTGATTTTTGATGGAATTGTCTAAAATGAGAGAAAAGCTTGCATCTAAATGTGGCCAAAAGCAGAACTAATTTGATTTTCTAAGCCATTGGGCATTCATTTGTGAAAATTGTTCTTGAATACGGGCAGGATCTGCAGTAACAGTTGTCATTTGAGCCACAACACGACAAAACCAACAAAGTGGCATGTGCACCAAGCTAAGATTCAGATCAGCCTGGGCATTTGCCCAGTCTGATCAGAGTCTACGCTATCTGCAAGGAGCTAGGTTAGACCCTTTCCTACCCTGTAAGTGCAAAGCGAAGACTGAACAAACTGGGCAGATGCCCAGGCTGGTCTGAGTCTTCGCTGGGCGCTCATGCCATTTTGTTGGTTTTGTCGTGTAGTGGCTCATTTAACCCATAAAGGAAAAACAGACACATGACAAAATTAACATCTGCCAAATTTAAAAAAAAAGCTTCCAAGCTGTATTATACATATTACGTTTCTAGTCTTCTTGTTTGTGCTGGCCACTGCTTTAAATTTTTTATCAAGTTTTCTGGTTTGAGCCCTGTTTTGTGTCTGAGCAAAGACAGGCGAGAAACCACATTCTGCAGTTGTAGGATTAATTAACTTGAGGATTAATTAACCCTTTGATTGCCCAAAACGAGAAAATAAAATTTACATCTGTAAGATTTAAAAAAAATGGCTATATCATATTTAGAATTTAAAGACTACATGGCAAAGGACGGTGACCTTCATCTGATTCACTCGTTCACTTGTAAAAAATTGGGAAAAAAGAAGCCATGAAAAGGCATGAACACAAACCAACGTTGTGGGAGTGTGGGTTTTTTCCCTGAGGTTATAATAGAATCAGAAAGCTAAAGGAAACGTCAAATCCAACGCCCTCCTAACTTATATCACAGTCACAGAATTTTATCAGCATATGTCACCGGGGATGTGAACACATCTGCGGTGACCTTCATCTGATGTACTCATTCACTTGTTAAGTATTGGGAAAAAAGGAGCCATGAAAAAACTTAACAATGGCATCAACACTTCTGCAACATAACCACGACCCTTTTCCCAAGACTCTTTTCCCAATACTCACAATGTGCCGCCTCGTGGGGATCTACACTGTTTGCAAATTCAGTTATTTTTGGCTCTGGCGCTTAAAGTGTTAATGAGGTTTCGTGATGTCGGCGACGTTGACGTGACAATCACCAGTGTCACATTTAATTCTTTGATATAATCAAGCCCAGCATGGCACAGTCTGTGCACTCGCTGTGACACAGATTGTTGATTATTGACTGGTTTGGAGAAATTGACACTATGTACAGTAGTCAAGGTTGACAACGTACATCAAGGTCACATTGCTATTAATAATCGTAAAACTTATATTGTTTTAATAATTTGAAAAATAATCTCAAACCATGCATTTTAATCAGGTCTGACAAGGCCAGTTTTAACGTTGCAAAAAGCAGTTACTCAGTACTATAAATGTCATTTGTCTGAAGCAACTGTCAGTGGTTATGGAGCCATTTACCATGAGGTACATCATGATCACATTGCTAATAATGGTAAAATTAATATCGTTTCAATGATTTGAAAATAATCTCAAACCAAATGTGCAAATCAGGTCTAACAAGGCCAATTTAAATGTTGCGAAAAGCAGTTACTCAGTTATACTAATGTCTTTTTAGCTCACCTGAGCAGAAGGCTCAAAGATGGCAATGCTCTGTAGTCCGTCCGTCGTCTGTCCACCATTTTCAAAGGTCTTCTTCTCCATAACCGCTGGGCCGATCAAAGTCAATTTTATATGGAGCCTCCATGGGTTGGGGGAACGAAAGTTTGTTTGGGGTATCTGGGTCACATGACCAAGATGGCCGCCACGCCCTTATATGGTAAAAACCCTTCAAAAATCTTCTTCTTCAGAACCAAAAAGCCTATGACGTTGAAACTTGGTATGTAGCATCGGGCATGCGGGCCCATCATAGTTTATACAAATGATGACCTTGCATTGACCGTGACCTAATTTACAACTTGGTCAACTTTGGTACGTAAGGCTTTTATATTGGAAAACGCTTAAACAGTGGATTTCTCAGAAACTATTTAAGTCTAAGATACAATACTTGGTATACATGGTTGACTATGTCACTAAAGGTCAAGGTCATTCCGTCGGACCATCCGTCGTCAAGATTTTTAAACATGTTCTCCTCTGAAACCACTGGGCCGATTGAAGCCAAATTTCATATGGAGTCTCATTGGGATGGGGGAACGAAAGTTTTTACCCGGGGTCTGGGTCACATGACCAAGATGGCTGCCATGCCCATATATGGTAAAAACCCTTCAAAATCTTCTTCTCCAGAACCAAAAGGCCTATGACCTTGAAACTTGGTATGTAGCATCAGGCATGCGGGCCCCATCATAGTTTGTACAAATCATGACCTTGCGTTGACCTTGACCTAATTTACGCCCATATATGGTAAAAACCCTTCAAAATTCTTCTTCTCCAGAACCAAAAGGCCTATGACCTTGAAACTTGGAATGTAGCATTGGGCAGGCCGGCTTATCATAGTTTATACAAATCATGACCTTGTGTTGACCTTGATCTAATTTATGGCATGGTCAACTTTGGTACGTTAGGCTTTTATATGGAAAAACGCTTAAACAGTGTATTTCTCAGAATCTATTTAAGTCTAAGGTACAATATGTTGTATACATGGTCGACCAAATGACCAGATGAAGATATCATGACTATAAAGGTCAAGTTCATTCCGTCAGACCATCCGTCGTCAAGATTTTCAATCATCTTCTCATCTGAAACCACTGGGGAGATTGAAGCCAAATTTCATATGGAGTCTCAGTGGGATGGGGGAACGAAAGTTTATACCCAGGATCTGGGTCACATGACCAAGATGGCCGCCATGCCCATATATGGTAAAAAACTTTCAAAAATCGTCTTCTCCAGAACCAAAAGGCCTATGACCTTGAAACTTGGTATGTAGCTTTGGGCATGTGGGCCCATTATAGTTTATACAAATGATGACCTTGCTTTGACCTTGACCTAATTTACAACATGGTCACTTTTGGTATGTTAGGCTTTTATATGGGAAAACACTTATACAGTGGATTTCTCAGGAACTATTTAAGTGTAAGGTACAATATGTGGT
The DNA here is from genome assembly GCA_963989385.1 of Ctena decussata. Taxonomy (NCBI): domain Eukaryota; kingdom Metazoa; phylum Mollusca; class Bivalvia; order Lucinida; family Lucinidae; genus Ctena; species Ctena decussata. Next base: position 38,389,537 of record OZ022515.1, read on the forward strand.
ATATATGGTCAACTAAATGACCAGATTAAGATGTTATATCACTGAAGGTCAAGGTCATTTTGTCGGTCTGTCCGTCTTCAAGATTTTCAAACATCTCCTCTGAAACCACTGGGGAGATTGAAGCCAAATTTCATATGGTGTCTCAGTGGGATAGGGGAACTAAAGTTTATACCCGGGGTCTGGGTCACATGACCAAGAAGGCCGCCATGCCCGTATATGGTAAAAACCCTTCGAAAATCTTCTTTTCCAGAACCAAAAGGCCTATGACCTTGAAACTTGGTATGAAGCATCGGGCATGCGGGCCCCATCATAGTTTATACAAATGATGACCTTGCGTTGACCTTGACCTAATTTACAACATGGTCAACTTTGGTACATTAGGCGTTTATATGGGAAAATGCTTATACAGTGGATTTCTCAGAAACTATTTAAGTCTAAGGTACAGTACGTGGTATATATGGTCAACTAAATGACCAGATGAAGATATTATGTCACTGAAGGTCAAGGTCATTTTGTCGGTCTGTCCGTCATCATGATTTTCAAAACATCTTCTCCTCTGAAACTACGTCTGATTGAAGCTAAATTTCATATGGAGTCTAAGTGAGATCGGGGAATAAAAGTTTGTTCTTGGGGTCTTGTCCAAGATGGCCGCCATGCCCGTATATGGTAAAAACCCTTCAAAATCTTCTTCTCCAGAACCAAAAGGCGTATGACCTTGAAACTTGGTATGTAGCTTTGGGCACTCAAGCCCATCATAGTTTATACAAATGATCGTGCGTTGACCTTGACCTAATTTATGACACTGTCAACTTTGGTACATTATGTAGGCTTTTATATGGGAAAATCCTTAAACAGTGGATTTTTCAGAAACTATTCAAGTCTAAGGTGCAATATTTGGTGTATATGGTTGATTAAATGACCAGATGAAGATATGGTCAAGGTCTGTCATGATTCTTTGACTTTTGTACAAGGTCATTGAGATTCTGTCACCCGTCAACATTTTCAAACATCTTCTCAGAGGCCACTAGGGTCAGTCAATTGAAGCCATATTTCATATGGAGCTTCACCGGCTTAAAGGAACCATAGTTTGTTCAGATGGTCTTGGTCACTTAACCAAGATGGCCACCACGCCCATATATGAGCCACCTCATCTGGATCTACACTGTTTGCAAATTCAACAATTTTTCATTTTTGGCGCTTTAAGGGCTAATTTAACCCGTAAAGTGCGAGAAAAAGCAGACAAAATTTGTGTCTAGGTGATGGTAAAGTTTTCTCATACCCTAGTAGCCGTAGGGGCTGTCGGGGTTTGAGGCCAACTTTATCTTACAGCTTATGAAAGAAGGAGCCTGTCCCTCTCCTTTTGCTGCCCTTATCCTTCCCTGATTTAAAGCAGGTACATATTTACTGCAGGGTTGACAGAGAGTTTTCCAGTCATTGGATGGCGGAGCCCAGGCCCAATCTCACTACATTTCGGCAACTTCTGCTCCATAAACGAGAGTCTCAAACCACTCGAACATGGTGCCTCTCAATCTAATTATGTCTACAAAATTTTCAAAAAGTTGCCTCATCTGCAAGCTTTATCATACTGAGAGTTCAAAAATTATATAGAGGGCAAACAGTATAGAACCGGATGAGGCAGCTCATTATGAGCTGTCTCATCTGGAGCTACACTATGTTGCAAATCTTAGGGGCTTTAAGAGTTAGTACAATAATGTAACTACAGTGGAACTTCAATGGCTCGAACCCTGATGGGTTGTTCACCCTACCTGGCTAGAACTCTTTCCTTGGTCCATAGACAGAAACTAACCCTGGATGGATAGAACTACCCTTGGGTAGAACTAATTTTCATGATCCCAAGCCTGTTCAAGCCAATGAAGTTCTACTTTATTATAATTAGAATAACACTATTTTGCTGTGTTTGCATGAGGGGCTGTGGTTGTTTGAATTTTTTTTTTCTCTCTTGTCTATCATTTCTCTTTTTTGTCTCCCTCTCTGTGGGAGACGGCCTGATATATACATGTAGTCTGAAATACTGTCTCAAAGGCCCGTTCAACCCAAAACAAGCAACCAAAAATAACACTGTTTTGCAATTTTTTGGCGCTTTAAGAGTTAATACAGTACTAGTTAGGGAATAGGTCCAACAACAATGAAAAGATGCTATCTCGTCATTTCATTATCATTGATTTCTCTGCCTTAGGAAACCTGAGATTAAAAAGCTCAGACAAAACCTGATTAACTACTCCTTAAGCGCCAAAAAAGTAGACAACAAAATTTACATCTGCAAAATTTCAAAAAATTATTTCGTCCAAGCTATACCATATTGAAAATTCAATCACTAGAGGGCAAACAGTGTAGATCTAGATGAGGCGGCTCATGATGAGCCGCTTTACCAGGAATATGCTGTTTGCAAATTTAGCTTTTTTTGTCTCTGGCACTTAAAGTGTTTAAATTAGCTTCAGATAACTCAACATTTTGCAGACCCTTCCTCCACAAGACTTACGGGTAAGGTGCATTGATACACCCTGTTTTTTCCATCATTTTTGCAAAGGGGAACACTGTTTGTGACTTCCTGTGTGCTTAAAATTGTCTGTATAAAGAGGCACTTAAATGCATTCATGACTCATATATCAGTGACCTTTATTAGAAGTACAGTGCAAATTTCACATGAATTTTATTTCACAGGAATTCCATTGGAACTGCATTGTAATTTTTTCTTTCACTGGAATTCCACTGGAATTCCACTGGAATTTTTTTCTTTTAATGGAATTCCACTGGAATTCTGGCAACATTTTCAGTGGAGAGAGTGTGTTTTAATGCAGGAAAATCACAAGCATTTTGGAACCAGGCAGTGCTTGCCTCTGTGTCTGAGTTTGGAACATTTTTGCCGCAATTATTTGGACACACAGGCAAGCATTGCTGTAATATAGACTCTTTCGTCTTGATCCGGAGATAATTATTGTAATAATTGAACTATAAGAGAGGCTTTTTCCTCCTGTACAATGACACAAAATATATAAATAGAGGATCTTACATGAGTGCTCATGCATTATTGAATTTATTAAATGAGTTGGGGGAAAAAGATAAGATGGGAGGCTCATCTTGAGTGCTCATGTATTATTGCATTTATTAAATGAGTTGGGGGAAAAAGATAAGATGCGAGGCTATGCCGAGCATCTTATCTTTTTCCCCAACGAGTTTAATAAATTCAATAATACATGAGCATGAATGCAATATTCTGTTTATCATATGACACTAAAATCGCACTTTATTAGCAAAACTTGCACTAAAACATCACCATTTCGCCATTAGAAAATGCAGCGTTTTATGGACGTCAACGCATAATGTTACGGCATAGTTTGCATATTTAATCTACTAGTGGATTATGGTTTTTAATGCATGGCTTTATTACACTCTCAGATGCGACGTCATATGATAAAGCTTCATTCACACAAGCAAAGTTTCGAAGACAAAGTGGGTTTGGTATAGAAAAATAGGCTCATGTGAATGAAAATATATGTCACATATGGTAAAGTTTATTTGACAAATAAAATTTGACAGTGTGAACAGAAAATTTGGGGTAGAATATGTAACAAAGAAACAAGCTGCAGCTTTGCACTTAATCAGATCAGTTTGATTTTTAACAAAGTATATTTAACAAAGAAAATGTAGCATTGTTGGCCATTCAAAGGGGCAAAGTTTATTTGTCCAGGTAACTTTGATGAACTATGTTTGATCGTGTGAACACAGCAGCAAATATTTCCTTGCCAAAGTTTATTTGACAAAGATTCTGTACCACATTTCTCTTTAACAAATAATTTTGCTCCATGTGAACACAAAATGTTTGGCAAACTTTCTTTGTTACAGTTTCTGTGACATAGAAACTTTGTAGGCTTTAATCAGTCTTATGTAACTCTAGCTGATAAGAGTAAATCTTCCCCCTTCAAAATAATCCAAAACTGTTACTCTCGAAAACAGCCCACAATCTTGGTCCATCTGATGCGATGGATCTACAGTCTCTCGAAAACAGCCCACAATCTTGGTCCATCTGATGCGATGGATCTACAGTCTCTCGAAAACAGCCCACAATCTTGGTCCATCTGATGAGATGGATCTACAGTCTCTCGAAAACAGCCCACAATCTTGGTCCATCTGATGAGATGGATCTACAGACTGTAGATCCATCTCATCAGATGGACCAAGATTGTGGGCTGTTTTCGAGAGTGCATAAATTGAATAAAAACGGTAGGACAATGGAGTTTTTAGGATCAGACAATCTGAGTTGGAACTTTTTGCTACAGCATTGCTGTCAAATATGGTAATTGGATTTCTGGCTCGGAGCAATTTCAGTTGAACGATTGAGGAGAGTTGTGAAAAGTTGAACAACACATTGAAATTAATTACTTTCTTAGAAATTTCTTTCAGTATTGTCTGAAATTTGAATTCCCCAGACAGTTAACTGAATATCCTAATTACACGGTTAAAGCTGCCTCTAAATGTAAATTATGCACTAACATACCTTAATAATATAACATTATGATTTTTAAGAAAAAAACTTTTTGTGGTACTGAAATGAAGTTTTCAATACAGTATTAATCCTAATAAATGTCCCTGCTGTAATAAATGCCCCTACCTCTTTTCCGGAAATAATGCTATATAGACTTGCATGAAGTCTGGTTGCTTCTCTGAATAAGGTGGCACGATAAAATAGGGTCTACTCTTAAAGAAAAAGAATTTGCTCCTAGAGAAGCAAATTCTTTCCTCCAAGAGTTGACCCTATAGAAAAGGGAGGCAAAAATATTAGAGTTGCTTCCCCTGTAAGTATACCCATTCACCTTAATACTGTTTGTCAAAGGTATATGGCAGTGGTTGAATTACTACACTTCAGGCTCTAAATAACCCCCCCCCCCTTTTGTAAACTGCAATGCCCCCTTGAGGTTTAATAGGATTAATATGGTAGTAGGGTTAATAAAATAGATAAAGTATGGTTAAAAAAAAAACTCATGGACATCCATACTGAAGTTTTCACTTTAAAATGAAATCGCAGTTTTCATCTTTATACTAGGTGGATTTCCAGGGATTTTATTATGTCCACAAAAATCTATGTTCTGTGTTAATTTCCCTGGAAAATATATTTGGTTTATTTGATTAACATTATGTTATGGAATTGTTAGAATAACATGCTCTACCAGTTTCCATGGTCGGGGGAAAAACGTCAGTCTGGAAAAGGGTATTTTTTTGTGAATGAAAATTCAAACAACATTACTTGACTGATTCAAATATTTTTACATCCATTTTGACAGTATTTCAGTCATATCAGGACAATGGGCGGATGGTAATTAAAGGCTTTGTGCAATGGAACCATGTTTATAGCTGAAAAGATTCCTGCCTTCAGCGGGGCTTCAACCCAGGACCGCTAGATCAGCAGGCCAGCGCTTAGCCTACTGAGCTACTGGGGCTTCCGACTGATTCAGATAATTGTATCCCTAATTGACCTTCACATATTTCTATCATGTCTTAATTGATGTAATCTTTGATCAACTTAAGGTCAATGAAATTGACCTGAACTGTCAAGTTTTATGATTTTATGTGGTGAAAGGCACAGACAGGTAAAAATATCACTTCCTTACATATCACTGAATATCATAAAAATTTAAAAAATTTGGACACCTAAAATAATTACTGTAATTGTCCTGAAATTGGAACAGTTTGGCTCATAATGCAAGAATGTATCCAAAAGATGAATACTGAATGGCAAATAGTGTAGACCCTGATCTTGGTCTGCAATGTTTTCTCAGATCTTTCTGTCCCAATATTTTAAAAATTTTATGGTAACAAAAAGGTACCTTATGGCATGTATGTGGGAACAGGAAAGACTTGGCTCAGTCTGATCAGATTTCTCCCCTTTTCATATCTACCGTCTATGTATACTGTGAAATGTAAAAGGCTGAAAAGCTAAGACTCTTGTCAGCTACTGCATGTGTGCAATTATATTAGTGATATTATCTTACACTTGTGGTTTGAGGTCCTTTGTCCTAACTGCACCATTCACCATTATTACTCTAAATATAAGGTCATTATAAGTATGTGCAGTGTAGAAGGGAAGGCTAGTATGTATTTCTATACCATGTATGTCTGCGCTTTAAACTTTTATAGTTAAGACATTTGCTTTATAATGCAACAACCCTGGGGCATTCAATAGGATTTATATGGTATAACATGGTATCCTTTCGACCAAGGTTTTACAGAAATTCTGAATTTGACAATTATTTTTGTCTTTCAGGTCTGACCAACATGGAAATATTTGAGAAAGATCTTAAGATGGTGTCGGGTCCCAGCATGAACATCGCCATGTCTTCAGTCACCATGGATATGATGGTAACTATTTTAACAAAGTTATGTGAGCTGCGAAATGACAAAACTGACCAGCGCTGGCATGTGCGCCCAGTGAAGACTCTTATCATCCTGGGCGTTTGCCCAGTCTGATAAGAGCCTTTGCTGTACACTTGAAGGTTAGCAAATGGTATATGCTACGTTCATGCTCACAGTGCAGACTCTATTTGGACTGGGCTGATGACCAGACTGGTCTGAGTCTTTGTGGGTGCACATACCACTTTGTTGGTTTTGTCGTGTTATACATTCGAATGGGAGCAGATCCTGTCTAAATTATTCATGATACAATCCAATATGCCATTCCAGTTGCAAAGCAGTTCTTTGTACACTTCATGCCAGTCAGATGATTGGACTGGCATTTATCATACAGAGATTGCTGTTGAAATGGACTGGCATTGATTTTATCATAATGGCTGATTCTCGTGTTTTCGTCCACTCTCATGGATTCATACACCTGAAGAAAAGCAAGATTTCTTCAAAATAAATATCAAACCTATGCTAGAACTATTGATCATTGAGACAAGATAAATCAGAAGATTTAACTGAAAAGTTCATTTTTAATGACAAAAATATTATTTCTTTCTAAAATGTGCATTAAATCCAACATATTTCTATGAATAGAGAACAATCTGAAAAGAAGACTCATGCTGCTAGATACCCAGGTAACAAATAATTTAACAAAACATAAATGAATAAAATATCCCTTCGCGCCTGGCTGTAAACACACAGATCTCCTTAGGTGTACAATAACATGAGAATGAAGGCTACTGGTGAGGAGGAGCTCTGTTCATATTTGAATTTGAGCAAGTTACTTTGAATTCGAAAGATTTGGCAAATTTGATCAAATTAAATCAGATATCTAAACTTTTCGGAACTACAGTAGTTATTTGGATATACACAATAGACTTTAAATTATTAACTGGTATTATCGGGGCATCAGCTTTCGTTACTCCCATAAAGCACACTTGGAGATTTTCACATTTTAGGGTGCAAGGTGCTTCCATAAAACACACTTTCCAGATGAAAATTCATGTGCATGCACAACTAAGCTCAGATCAAATTCTTTCTTAGAAAGTTTGAGTATAATTTATGAACACACAACTTTTTTAAGCAAGCAAACAGACTGGATGACTTCATGGTAAAGTGCAGGTATATACAAAGCCAATATGTTTTGATAGATACCCTATTTGTTTTACAGTATGTTAAGTTTCTCATGTAATTTTCCAGGAACTGCTAAGTAGGCCTGGCCTGAAAGATGACCTTGACACATTCAGTCAGAAGAAATCAGCCGATGTGGTTGTTATAATGACCTTGACCACTAACCTCTCAGGGTCACCTGTCAGACATCTAGCTGTATACTCCGAGAACAGGATCTTCAAAGAACAGGTTTGTAGTTAATTATTTTAGGCCCAACAGAGGGACACCGGGGCCCAAAATTGTGCAATATTATCAATGTTGCTAGTAATGAGACCTTAAATTTCAAAAGTAGTATTTGCAAAAACACTGCAATTTTTTCCAAAAAAAATGTAAGGAGCTTTTACGGTGCAAAAGATATTTTCAGCAAAAATTTAGGCACACTTGATTTTATATGTACTAGAGGACTTAATGTGTCCTCTAGTAACAACTCCCTTAACCTAACGATACTTTGAACAACTAGGCCCTGAATCTGCAAATATAAATTTCTCATATACCTTTTGTCTCTTATAACTCATTTGCCTAGCCTTCCTTTCTCTCTATACTGCAGTATGGCTTTCAAAATTCTTTCTCCTTTGTCTTGTCTCTATCAGTTTTCGCCGGGCCGGGTAGCGCAATCGGTAGGGCACCTGACTCGTAAGTCAGAGGTCCTGGGTTCGAATCCCGGTCTGGCCACATACTTTCGTTTCTCCTTCCGCTGATTCAAGAAGGGCAGTTGTCAGTTACTGGCGAAAGTATGTGCACTTAGTACTGGTTAACCGCTTAGGAGGTCTAAGCCTGCCCAGGAATAGTGTGGTTAGGTTAACTGACCGTCCCGACATGACCTTAGTTGTTTACCGTGGACGTTAAGCATCAAATCAACCAACCAACTATCAGTTTTCCTAAAGTATTGTCACCTGCTCATCTCCAGATAAACAGGGGTAATGGATAATTTCTCCATAGAAATGTAATGTAGTGACCCCTTATCAGAACCTCTCATGAAGACGGTTCTAAGAGGAGAAGGTTCTAATGAGGGGTCACAATTATGTTTTTGTTGCATATGTTGTGACCATCATCAGAACTGTGAGACGGTTCTAATTTGGGGTCAAAATGTATGTTTTTTTTGAGAATAATAAAAATTTCTCTGAAATGTCATTAAAACCCAGTCTGATCTGAGTCCTCGCTGGGTGCACATGCCACTTTGTTTGTTTTGTCGTGTCGTGGCTCAAAATGTCCTAAAATTGGAACTTTGAATTGTTTAGAGCATTTCAAATTTTAGAGTTAATGCGGTAATGCCATAATGATGATTATATGATCTGTCTGTATCTATTGATTCCTAATTAGCAATATAGATCTTTGGCTGCACCATACTTACCTTAAAATATGGATGGATTGAGTGATGAATTGGTGTTTTTACATCCTTTTCAACAGTATTTTAGTCATATCAGGATTATTGGGGGTCTTATTGTAAAGGTCCTTGTGCATTAGAGATGGATGGATGACTTGCGATTTTCATTCTTTTTAACAGTATTTCAGTCATATCAAGATGATGGTAGGGTGATAATGAAAGGGTGTGCAATGGAACCCTGTTTACAGTTGGAAAGATTTCTGCTTCTGGGGATCTTGAGCTCCTGACCACTAGATCAGGAGGCCAGCATTTAACCCACTGAGGTACCGGGACACCTTTTGTGCAGTGAAGTGTCATTTAGGTTCAGAAAGAATCTCGCCTTCAGAATACCATATTTCTTTGGGTAAAAGGTGGGGGTTTATGGGCCAAAAAGCAGACATCAAAATTAATGCCTGCAAAATTTCAAAACATATTTCATCCAATCTTTATCATACTGAGAATTTAAAGACTAGAGAACAAACCTTGTAGATCTAGATGAGGTGGCTCAGTTTTAAACTTTTAGCACCAAAAAACAGACAACACCAGCCATCTACCTTCAACATGACTATCAGCCAGCTAACTTTGATATGGTTGTTAGCCATTTATCTTCAACATGACTATCAGCCAGCTTTCTTTGACATGGCTGTCAGCTATCTGTCCTTATCAGGGCTGTCTGCAAACATCCTTTGACATAGATGTTAGCCAGCTGTTTTGACACAGCTGTCAGCAATATTTCTTTGACATGGCTTGCAGCCATCTTTCTTTGACATGTCTGTCAGCCAACTATTTTTGTCATCTTTATCAGCCAGCTTTCTTTCACATTGCTGTCAGCCAACTTTACTTGTTATTAGCCAACTTTCTTTGATAAGTCTGCCTGTCATCTTTCTTTGCATGGAAGTCAGTCAACATTGTTTGACATGGCTGTTAGCCATCTACCTTTGACATGGCTGTTTAACAACTTTTCTTAAAATGGCTGTCCGCCATTTTCCTTTGACATGTCTGTCAGCTAGCTTTCTTTCACATGGCAGTCAGCTAACTTTAATTGGAGTGGCTATCAGCCATCTTCCTTTGACATTGTTGTCAGCCATCTTATTTTGACATGCCTATCAGTCATCCCTCTGTGACATGGCTGTCGGACAGTGTTCTTAGGCATTGTTTCAGCCATGTTTCTTCAACATTGCTGTCTACTAGCTTTCTTTGACATGGCTGTCAGCCAACTTCCCTTGATATGGCTGTCAACCAAGATTTCTTGACATGGCTGTCTTGCAACTTTCTCTAGCATGGATGTCAGCCAACTATCAGTGACACAGTCTTTGACATACAACTGCTCATGAAGTTTTTCCTAAAACTCATACAGACTGATCTCACCTACTAACAAGAAATAGAAAATTCTTGCATCATGGCAGATAGTGAAGACCCTGATCAGACTTCTGCTAGAGGAGGAGTCTTATCTTGGTCTGCACTGTTCACAGACACTTTTCCCCAAATAATGAAGATGATTGTATTTTTTTATCCCCAGATCTCAGAAACCTTGTTACAGAACAGAACACCAGATTTAGGCCTGATACCCCTTGACCACAAACTTGGTGACTTGACAGCTTACTTTCAGCAAAATGTTACTGCTTCAAGAAAGAAAGTTTTACCAGTCTTGAAATCTTACATTAACTCCTAAGGACTTATAGATGTATGGGCACACCTTCCCGTTTTTGCCATTTTTACAAGGAGAACAATTTTTGTGATGGATGCATGGAGGACCTGTGATTTTACGTCCATTTCAACAGTATTACTGTTATCTCCAGATAATGGATGGGTGATTATGATAGGCTGTGTGCCTGTATAGGATTGAAAAGATTCCTAACTCTGAACCGCTGGATTAGCAGGCCAGCGCTTAATTTGGGGATGACTGAAGTCAGGGAAAGGAAATGGGAAGTCACAAAAGTTGCTCCTCTTTGTGAAAATGGTGGGAACACATGGAAGTGTACCCTCATGGATCTTGAAACAGAAACAGCAGAAATTGTTAGAATCTACTGGGATGTGAAAAGTCAGTGATGTCATTCAATGAAATCCCATGACGTTGATATCATGTAAGGTCTGTTGTATGCTGTTGCATTTGGAACTATTACATGATCCATATAACCCTTAAAGGGCCATAAACAAAAACAGTTGCATTTGCAAATAGACCTCTCTCAGATGGCTGTTGTGTACTCTGTAGGAGAAGCATAGCAGAACATAATGGCATAAGCCTCAGGACTACATTTGCTAACATCGTAGATCCAGATGAGGTGTCTCATAATGAGACCCTTTGCATTTTAAGTTCTCAGTAAGATTTAGCTTAGATGAAGCATTTTTGTTGCACCTGCTTTAGCAAGGTGTGATATAGGCGTCTTGTTTTCCATCTGTCCATCCATCAACCCGTTCATCCATCTGTCCATCCCTCGGTCCGTTCACATTTACGTGGACCCTAAATTTTAAGTCATTCAAATTACTTTTTCACTGAAACAACTGAACCCATGGTTCTCAAATTCACATGCTGCATGACCAGACTGCAGGGCTTCTGGATGACAAAATTCAGCTTGGTCCAGAATCCAAGATGGCCACTGTTACTAAAAATACCAAACACAATAAAATCACTTTTTTCTCCAGAACTACTTGGTATATTTGGCCAAAATTTCACGTGGAACATTAATGGGACCTTGGTTTTAAAAATTACCAAAATGAAAAAAAAATTGTAGCGGAAGTAGGTCACTGTGGCCTACTTTCTGTTTACGAGTCCGATTATGCAAAAATGCCAATGTCTCAAAAAAACTAAACAGATTTAGATCAAATTTATTCAGAATGGTCCTTGAATGGAGTTCTTTGAAATTTAAACAAATGGAGACCATCCAAGATGGCCACCAGGCTCCATTACTAAAAATAGAAAAATATGAAAATGACAATATCTCAAGAGCCCTAAATGGAATTGGACTAAATGTATATCAAAATGATCCTTGCATGAAGCTGTCTCATGTTTTTTTCTAATTGACCATCCAAGATGGCAACCGTCCACCATTACTAAAAAGAGCGAAAAACCTAAAAACGATAATATCTCATAAACTACTGAATAGATTTTGACCAAAGATGTTTAAAAAAGAGGCTTTTATGAAGTTCTTAAAGTGAAGGTGCAAAGCAGGTGCGACATAGTGTTCAGCGGAATTCTTGTTGAAATTTTGCAGACACAAATTTTGTTGCCTGCTTTCTTGACACTTTAATGGTTAATAAGGACATTAAATTTTGGACTTTTGGAACTCAGAAACCTTTTGCAGAACCAAAGTTCTGGATAAATGTGGATTTTGATAGATAGATGGATGACTTGCGATTTTATGTCCTCTTCAACAGTATTCCAGTCATATAAGGATGATGGTAGGGTGATAATGATAGGCTGTGTGCAATGGAATCTGTTTATGGTTGGAAAAAGTTCTGCCTCCAGCAGGTTTCAAACCTAAGACTGCTAGATCAGCAGGACAGCACTTAACCTACTGAGCTGCCCGCAGCTGGTGTTCCTGGTGGATTTTGAGAATAATCTTTAGGTCATTGTTGGTCAGAATCCATTGACGCAAAAATTAATGTTATGACGTCTTTTAGAGTTAGGATGTTGAGGTAGCATTTATATGGGGGTCAGAACATGTTTTGGATGAGAAAGAAGAAAAATTGTACAGATTTTATTGCTGTCCCAACTGCTTCTTTGAATGAACAAATAAAACCTGATCCCTGAAGACAACATTTTGAGTATTTTATTTGGTAGTATATTGTCATCGGTGGGGCTACTTTGACAATAGCTTAAAGGTGTATGGTTACACTTACAAGTTTTTCCACCATTGTTTCTAAGGGGAACAATTCCTCTGATTTCCTGTTTGGTTCCCAGAGTGACAAAATCATTCCAATAACGGGTCTCCACTTAAAGGGATGACCCCTATGGAGAAAGGGGCAAAAATGACTATGACAGAGTTGCTTCCCCTGAAATTGTACCCATTGTACCCATTCACCATAAGCAACCATATTTCCCCTACATGTGTCGTGGCAGGACAAATCAACAAAGTGGCTTGTGCGCCACATGAAAACTCAGATCAGCCTGGGCATCTGCCCAGTCAGATCAGTGTCTTCGCTGTGCACTTAAAGGGTAACTAAGGGTCTAAGCTACCTCCATGCTGACAGCAAAGACTGATCATAATGGGCAGATGCCTAGACTGATCTGAGTCTTCCCGTGGCACACATGCCACTTTGTTGGTTTTGTCAAGTCACAGCTAATGTATTGAGACACTGTAACCAGGTCCTGTAATTGTCCTAAAAGTCGACCGCATGAGTTCACCATGCATCAGAGCTCTTGATAAGAGGAGTATTTGATGAGAATTGAGGGATAATTTTCTTTATTTCTCAATGAAACCATATGTTGTGACCCCTCATCTGAACCGTCTCGTCGAGACGGTTCAGATAAGGGGTCACAACGTATGCTTTTATCCAGAATTAACAAAAATTATCCCTAATTATCACCAAATACTCCCTCTTATCTAGGGCTCTGCATGCATGTCTGGTCTGTCACAAATTACTGGTAGGACCTCAGTCGCAGCTAAGTGGGTAACACACTGGCTTGCTTATCTAGCGGACCCAGTTGGATTCCCGCTTGAGGCAGAAATCTTTTCAACTGTAAACGGCGTTCCATTGCACACAGCCTAGATCATTACCACCCTCCCATAGTGTTGATATGACTAGAATACTGTCGAATAGGACATAAAATCGACAAAAAATCATCCATCCATCAAGTTACTGGTGGAATGTTGAACAATGCATATTTTGTGCAGAACTTAAAATAATAATGTCTTTATTTAATGAAGAATACACAGTTGGTACATGTATACGGTAATTAATCTACCCTGAGGCCCTCTTAAAATAACTGTTTACAACATTTACAAATTATATGAATTTACAATAATACTATTTCTGAAAAAAAATACATAGGTAAAGTGCAGAGACTACTGCTCTTAGCTGGCACCAATTAATGCTGCTAGCATTGAAAGCATATCACCCATGGTGAAGTACAAATGCTCGTCTAAAACCAAGAAGTTTGAAGAAAATAGTTTTGGGGCAAGCATTTATACTTAACTAAGCAAGATGCGCCTTCAAAACAGGCATCAACAGCAGTAGGACTCTGCACTTGATCCCAGTTTAATGTCTTCAGTAATAAGAAAAAAAAATATGGGAAAAAAAAAATAGACCTTACTTTTATACTTTTCAATGAATTATAGAGATTTCTCGGTGAAATCAAAACTGATAATCTCACTGTTTCAAAAAATAGGATTTTCGTTAAATAGTCTCATTTGGATGATTAAATGGCTAAACCTTATCCGGCTTGACTTAAATTAGGTCACACGTGTTTGCGCGTCATTATGACGTTAATGACGTCACTAAAAGGGTAAACGTTACATTGTCAATGCATGCAATGAGAGGCCGCTTAAGTCTCCTATCGGCATTCTTTCTTAGCAAATTTCATGAGATTTGTTTGTCTAAATGAAATTCCAAGCTATTTTTCAGTTGCAAACTAAGTTTCCAACCCATATCATACTCAGTAAACACGCTAGAAGCATCAAATTTGATGCAAAGCGGCTGGAAAAAAGGTTGTGCCTCCGTTGTGATGGCTTTATTGGAATAAAGTGATTTTTTGCAATTTTAAAGCATAAAAGAAACATTTGACTATTTCAGTGTGAGATCAGTTTTTATTTCACTCATGAACACCAAAAGTGGTATTTTCATGAGTGGCAAAGCCACTGGTGAAATATACTGCTTTTGGTGTTCATTCGGTGAAATAAAAATCGATCTTACACTGAAAAAGTCAGATATCCTCTATGACTTCTACTATTTACACCAAATGTCTGTGATTAGTATCAAAGAGTCACATGGGCTAGCAACAGTGAAAAAGACGGCAGTGATTTGTGGACAATGCATTTGAAAATATAACATTAGCAGTGACACGACAAAACCAACAAAGTGGCATGTGCGCCCAGCAAAGACTCAGATCAGTCTGGGCATCTTCCCAGTCTGATCATAGTCTTTGTTCTGCACTTAAACTCCTGGGTAGCTAAGGTTCTAAGCTTCATCCGTACCGACAGCAAAGACTCTGCTCAGACTGGGCAAATGCCCAGGCTAATTTCAGTCTGTGCTGGGTGACCTGATGATTCCACTTTGTTTTTTTTCTGGCTCAGTCATCTCACTCACAAGCAATATCTTTAAATTTGAAGAACTTGGCATGATCTGTATGTGCACTGTATAATTTTTTTTCTCATTATCAAGAATAACAGAAAAACCAAAATGTGCTTGTGAAACAAATTTTTAACGCAGAATTTCATGTCACCTCGGGAAATTCTGTTTTCACTATAAACAATAAAGGAAAACAGAAAGAAAGCAGAAATTTTACACCACTAGTCATTTAGTAATTAATCATTCATTAGAACATGCACAAGGAAATATGCTGCACAACTCATCAAGGCTTCTAGTTTCAATTAAGTCAGGCAACATTTATGGATTCCATTAGCCATAGGCTCCAGTTGCAGTAAAACTATTCCAGTTTAACACCAAAAAAAAGGCAAAAATGAAAATGGTTGAATTTGCAAACAGCATAGATTCAGATGAGGTGGCTCATTATGAGCCACCTCATCTGGATCTACACTGTTTGCCATTTCGTCTTTGAATTCTCAATATGATATGGCTTGGAATAAAAATTATAAAAATTATTTGAAATTTTGGTTATATAAATTTTGTTTCCTTTTTGGTGCTTAAAGGGCTTGCAGCTGAGTATTTTGCTTCATGGCCATATTTCGTATACTACTGTGTTAATCCTTGTAAATGCCCCTGCTCTAATAAACACCCCCCTGCCTCTTTTTACATAAATAATGTTGTCTTAAATTGCATGAATTCCTGTTTTCTTCTCTGGTTGAGGTAGCTCTTTTGAAAGGAGGTCTAGTCTTAAAAGAATTTGCTCCTAGAGGAGCAAATTCTTTCCTTTAACAGTTGACCCCTACTGAGAAGGAAAGTAAAAAATAGATGAGATGTTTCATCAGATTAAGCTTAATACTGTTTATTAGAGGTATTTTGGCAGTGGCTGATTTACTACACTTTAGGCACAAAATAAAGCCCCTCTCTGGTTATTGCAGTGCCCTGGGGCATTTTGATAGGATTAATACTGTATTTTTGTAAGGGAGTCAATTTCAGCAGAATTTTTTTTTTCTTTTTTTATGGTAGATGAATCTGTTCTCCATCTAGACAGAATGAAATTGCTGTCTCTTTCACAGTTATGAATTCCGTTAAAATTCTGAAAATTGGGACACCTAAAATAACTACAGCAGTTGTCCTAAAAGGAAACAGTTTAACTTTACAATATGTAATAATGTATCCAATGGATTCAGATGAAATGGCAAACAGTGTAGAAATAAGTAGAAAATTCTCAGGAATTGACACAATTCAATCCCAGATCCCACCCAAGACACCAAGTTGGAAAAAGACAACACAAAATTAGACGTTGCCAGAGACATCACCAGTGAGCCAGATGAACAGCCATTTCCCATGTACGTTGTCACCAAGGTAGCATCAACATGACAAACAATATATCAACAGCACACGTTTAATTCTAAGCAATTAACAACGCATGAAACAACCAAGAACCAAAACAGAAGTGCCACCATGGGATGGCCAACAATGAAATAACTGGGTGGTGGGGGGGGGGGGAGGGGGGGGGCTTTAACCAGTTTGCAGTCGACTAACCCTCACCCTTGGTTCTGCTTTGGTTCATCAGACACTTAGTTGCTTGGTTTGCATGGAAGATTACTAATGTATTATTGTTGCTAAGTCATAATATTCTGTATACAGAAAGATTAAATAGCAATTACACAGCTTCAGATAAATATGCATATTGCAATGGCAGAAAACAAGTACAAAAACAATCCGTTATGCAAATTGCCCTGAGAATTATTCATATGAGCCACTACACAACAAACCCAACAAAGTGCCATGTGTGCCAGTGAAGAATCAGATCAGCCTGGGCAGCTGCCCAGTCTGATCAGAGTCGTTGCTTTGGACTTTAAGGGTAGCTAAGGGTCTAAGCTACCTCCTTGCTGACAGCAAAGACTGTGGTCAGACTGGGCAGTTGGCCAGGCTGATCTGAGTCTTCACTGGGTGCACATGCCACTATCTTTGTTTTCTTTTTTTTCTTTTTGTGTCCTTGCTTATACTGGTATGCCTCCCTCTTCCACCCTTTTCAAAATAGTTAAGACAAGTCTGTTTCATATAATTATGTTGTATGACTGTTTTCTAAATGTGGCAGCTTAATAGCAAACAGTGTGAACTGTGATCAGACTGCTCCTTAGGAGCAGTCTGATAAGGGTTTGCACTGTTTTGTTATGACTCTTCTCTCCCAGTCCTTAGAAATTTTATGGTAAAATGGTGGTAATGCAAATTAAGTTTGTGCTGGGCTTAACCTATCTATTTTCTAGCATTTAAATTGGATTTAAGATTATTTTTGTGAAGGCTTAATGGCTGTATCAATCATAATTATTTTCTACATGATTATTGTAATTGTTTGATGGCATGCACCATTTAAATGCATTTCAGAGAAAAGAAACATTACAACTTTACATAAAGCCGAGCCGCGTAGAGCAGTTGGTAGCACGTCTGATTCAAGAGCCAGAGGTCCTGGGTTCATTACCCGGTCAGATCACTTACTTTGGTTTCTCCTTCCCCTGATTCAAGAAAGGCAGTTGACAGTTACTGGCGAAAGTATGTGCACATACTTCTGGTTAACCACTTAGGAGGTCTAAGCCTGCCCAGGAATAGTGTGGTTAGTTAACTGACCGTCCCGACATGACCTTAGTTGTTTACCGTGGATGTTAAGCAACAAAACAACAACTTTGCATAATTATCATTGTGGACCTCTTGTAACATTGTAACAGGCTCGACTTAAGGCAAATATTCTTGAAAGGACCATAAAACCCATAAAATAAATAAATAAATAAATAAAAATAAAATCAATCAGAAAAAAAGAAAGAAAAAAAAAAGGAACCTATTTCCCCACCCACTCTCCCCTGCTTTCTCCAGCTGTAATATCAAGTAGGGAAAATTTTACTTGTACAAACTGTATTGAGTACAAGTAAAAGTGATACTAACTTGAATGTTTGACCATGATGTTTACATAGCTGCCGGAGATGTCCATTTTTGGAAGCAGTAATCTTTTGTTAAGCATTTCTTACTATTTCCTAGCTCATAATACTGTTTGATTGTCTGAGCCGGATCATGAAAAAAAGCCTTTCTGAAGGGATTATGCACACAGCACATAATAGGTATCTAGAGCAGCTGGGAAACAGTCTTTTACTGAATTGTATCTAGAGCAGCTTGGAAACAGTCTTTTTATGACCATGTGACGATAGTCAGGGGGCATTATGTTTTACCCTTGTCTGTCCGACGTCTGTCTGTCTGTCCATTAGTGGCACCTAAAAAAATGTATAATCAACTCCTCATACAGTTTTTAAGCAATCAATCTGAAACTTGGCACAAATGTTTCAGACATATTGAAGATGTGCACCTCCCTTCTTTATGAATTATATCTAGAAAAGCCAGGAAACAGACTTTTTTCTGAGTTGTATCCAGAGCAGCTGGAAAACAGTCTGTTTCTGTACCTGTTTATTTAGTTTTAGGGCAGGGTTTTTGCCTTCCAAAACAACTCACATAGATCTAGATCCATCTTTAAGATGGATCTAGAGTTTCGGCTTGTTTTAGGGAAGAGAAAAACCATCTTTCAACACAATTTCACAAGACTAATACTGTATTGTGCCTAAATTTTGGGATACCTAAAAATAATTAATTTTCCATTTGGGACAAATGGAAAATTAATTATTTTTAGGTGTCCCAATTCTTAAGCACATTACATGTACTAATATTCAAAATTGAGGATATTTTGGAGGGGAAGAAACCTTGTCTTATAGCTGAACACTGGACAAAAAGTGAAACCCGTCTTATATAAAAATGAAAGAAAATTTATAAAAATTCATATATGGGGATTCAGACAAGCGTTTTGTAGTGCACAGCCTAAGGTTGGCGTGACTGATAGACTGAAAAGTCCAAAGACATTCATTTTTAGCTCGCCTGAATGAAAGTTCAGGAAGAGCTATTGTTGTCACCATGACACCGGCGTCCGCGTTGGCGTCCGCGTCCGAACTGCATGTTTTGTTTTTTTAAAGACCTATATTTTAGCCCATGGATGGGCAAGGCACTGCAGGCGAGCTATCCTGTACGTGGACAGGTCTTGTTATGAAAGCATCAATTTCAGATAATTTGATATTTAATTTGTTCCTTAGATAAAAATGAAAAGCACTACAAGCCGCCCATTCTTTGTTATTTGATCAGTTGTCTGTTGGCATTCCCTAAAGTGATGTTTGTTATTTCTGTTGTGTAAGAGGTATTGCAGCTAAGTTTGTTCTCTTTAATATATTTGTATTAGAATTTATGAAGTTATAATTGTTTTGGTATGATATAGATTTTGTTCAGACTGTGTGGTAGGATATGATGAAATATTTCAATATTCAACACATGTAGACTAGTATAGTTGCAATATTCACAGCTTTGGAAGGATTTTGTCCATGGCTTTTCCTGAAACTGCTTTGTCTTAAGACTGACTTTTCCTGACACTGCTTTGTCTTAAGACTGACTTTTCCTGACACTGCTTTGTCTTAAGACTGGCTTTTCATGACACTGCTATGTCTTAAGACTGGCTTTTCCTGACGCTGCTATTCTTTAAGACATGGCTTTCTCTGAAACTGCTTTTTATGAGGAATCTCATACAAAGATCAAGTAATTAGGAAGCTGAGCCTCTTCAGAAGGTCTGTCTTCCTGTCTGTCAAAGACAGATGTTTCTGTCAATAGAATTACTACAACTTTCCACAAAATTGGGACAATTTGTAATCATGAATATTTGGACCCATTAACAAAGCTATTGCAATTTTCCTGAACCTTGGGACACCTCTTCCAATTACTGTAAGTATCATACATGTGAGATCCCCTTAGTCTCTGTATTTCAAATATTGGGACACCTTAAACAATTACTGTACTTTTTCCTGACTGTTGGCATGCCTTAAACAATTACCACAAATATCCTGATTATTGGCACACCAAAAACAATTACTGTATTTCTGAATGTTGGAACACCTTTAAACATTTACTGTAAATATCCTGAATACTGGAACACCTTAAACAATATCTTTAATTATCCTGACTATTGGAACAACTTAAACAATAAATGTCATTGTCCTGAATATTGGAACACCATAAACAATTTCTGAAATTATCCTGAATATTGGAACACATTAAACAATTAATCGCATCTGAATATTTCTGTAACTATCCTGAATATTAGAACACCTTAATTACTGTAATTATCCTGATAATTGGAACTCCTTAATTACTGTAATTATCCTGAATAATGGAACACCATTAACAGTTTCTGTTATTTTCCTGAATATCGGAACACCTTAATTACTGTAATTATCCTGAATAATGGAACATCATAAATGGTTTCTGTTATTATCCTGAATATTAGAACATCTTAAACAATTTCTGTAATTATCTTGTATTAATAGCCATAGAGGGCCTCAGGGAAAATTGGTTTTGCCAACGGTGTTTAACCCTCTCAAAGTAAAGACATTACTTA
The DNA here is from genome assembly GCA_963989385.1 of Ctena decussata. Taxonomy (NCBI): domain Eukaryota; kingdom Metazoa; phylum Mollusca; class Bivalvia; order Lucinida; family Lucinidae; genus Ctena; species Ctena decussata. The sequence goes on from OZ022515.1 coordinate 38,410,209, forward strand.
CTTACTTACTTACTTACACAGCCTAACTTTATCAGCCTCCCATCATCCTGATATGACTGAAGTACTGTTGAAAGAGATGTAAAGTCATCCAGCCAGCCATCCGTCTTCACTATGGCTTTATTATCTTTACTGTTTGAGCACCATAAATTGTAATTACCTTAGATTATTCCCAGCAGGCACATGGGGTCATAATGACATCACATTGAGGTCAATGCGATGTCATCATGTCGCATTGACGTCAGTGTGATGTTATTTTTGACATCATGTGCCCACTGGGTTTGGCCACTTTATAAAAATACTGTAATGGAACATCTTAACACTTATTATAATAATCTGAACTTATTTTGCCACACAAACAATAACTGTAATTAAGCTGCATATTGGAACTCCTGAAGCAATTACTGTTTTTTCCTGAATACTGGAACACCATAAACTTTTACTGAAACTATCCTACAAATTGGGTTCTACTCTAAAAGGAGGGAGTTTGTGCTTAGATGAGTAAAGTCATTCCTTTTAGAGTTTACCCCCATTGTGAAGGCAGGCAAAAATTAAAATGAGCCGCGACACGAGAAAACCAACAAAGTGGTTGTGCGCCCAGTGCAGACTCAGATCAGCCTGGACATCTGCCCAGTCTGATCAGAGTCTTCGCTGTCCGCATGGGGGTCGCTTAGACCCTTAGCTACCCATTAAGCACTTAGCAAAGAGTCTGAGTGGACAGGACAATGCCCAGGCTGATCTGAGTCTGCACTGGGGACGCAACCACTTTGTTAGTTTTCTCGTGTTGCAGCTCAAATGTCAGAGTACTTTCCAAAGTCTACCCATACACCTTAACTGCCTAATAGTTACTCTAGAGATTAATCACAAATTTGGGATGAATATTTAAATATTTATCTTAAAGAGAACTCCTACTAATATGTTTTAATGGAGAATTAAGAAGTAGCTCAGATGTCATCACCAAAATTTATACATATTTGGACTGTGGTGTAAGTGCTTTGTCTGGGCTGTGCTGTTAGACACTTCTGTCTTGCACATTTTTCCTTTGTGAGGTAGTCAAAAATGTTCATTTATTTTCAGATTGTTGATCTGCTTGATGTTGGTTCCAGTATTGATCTTGAACTTGACCCACTTCTATCACCAATACCTGATGTCACAGTCTTTCAACAGAAAAATGTTAAAGCATCAAGGAAAAAAGTCCTCCCGATAATAAAATCATTTCTTCATGGTGCAAAGACACCAGATATAACCACTAAGGATTTTCTAACGACAGAAACACTTTCCATGGCAGCTGAAGGTTTTACATCTTACATCACCAAAACAGAGTCGGAAGCATCAGAGGTATCATGTTCAACAGAAAATCCAACGATACTGTTGGATTTTGGTACACCAGATGCCAATTTAGATAAGTCAGGAAACAACAGTTATGATTTTAATCAAGAACTGGATACCTCTACTGTTGCACATGCCAGTGTTAATGTGATAGACAAGTTTACAGACAAAAATCCCTTAGATGTCAAAGACCAGGTAGAACAAGGAGATATTCCAAAAAGAAGAATTCCCTTTGATCCATTTAGAAATGTTGTATCTTCATCTGATCTTACATCTTATAGTTCAAGTAATAATCCATATGATTTTATGACATCTTTGAGTTGTGAGCTAGTAGATCCTTTCAGTTCAGTAGAAGAACCTGCCCAAACTAATCCAAACACTAATCCATTTGTAACTGAATCTAAATCAGACACAAATCCATTTATAACTGAAACAGAAAATGCAGTCCATGCAGAAATAGACACAAGATTGTTTGATGATTTAGCTGAAAATAATAAAGTGAATCTGTTGGATACAGGACAGAATATCATGAATCCATTTATAAGTGAAGATGAGAAAATAAGACAGTTGAATATGAATGAAACTCAGATAAATGATAAGTCTGAAATAGAAAATGAAGATGAAAGCAAGTTACCTATAACCAAAGTCAGTTTAAATCCATTCAGTGAATTTGAAGATTTAACTACAGAAACAAATGTAGAAGAAAAGCTTGATACAGGGCAGGATAATATAGAGGATATAATTGGGCCTAGTAGTTTTGAAGAAAGAGCATATGAATTGCACCAGTATATAGAGGATCCAAATCCATTTTTAATAGCTGCAGATGGAATGAACAATGAAAATTTTGGCAGTGAAAATGACAGAGAGCCTTACATAGATAACCCATTTAGAAACTTTCATGATAATTTAGGTATAAGTCCTGTGGCTATTGGTGAAGTCGACACTAGTAACCTTGATGAAAATTTAAATAATGAGGAAGATATGATAGATACTTGTGATACAGAAGCTAGAGGTGGTGGTAATTCCGAACCATTCCTAGATGCATTAGGAGCAGCATATTTGGCTGCTAGACCAAAGGCAAGAAAATCAATAAGCCTGATTGTAGAATGTGAAAATACTGACAGTCTTGAAGACTTAAATGAATCAGACTTTTATGACAAGATTCAGACTCCATCACCTGGTCATTCAGGGTCCAATAGTCCATTTGTTAACTCGGGAGTTTCAACACCATTTGAAAGTGTTTCTGCACTTCACTCTTTGCGAGCGTCATGTTCAGATTCTGGCTACCCAAGTGTGACAGAGACACCTCCTAATAGTATGATTGATGGGGGTTTTGCTGGGACCAGGGACTATGAACTACCTAGTTTTAATAATGCAGAAATGGTTGCAAGAATTCAGAGAAAAAAAGCTTCAATAGGTGGTGGTGCTGATCTCTTGGGTCTAATACCAGAACCGACTGATATACCATACACTCCACGAAATAGTTTTAGAGAAGAATCAGAAACGTTGTCAACAGATCTTTGTCTTCCAGATTTAAGCAATTCCACTATGATGCAAAAAGTGCAAGAAAAGAGGAATTCTTTAAGTATAGCCCGAGAGAATGTTTCTGCAGAGATACTGGACTTTGATGAAGTAAAGAGAGATTTAGAGACTGAGGCTTATGAAAATGTTGGCTTTGATCCTTTCCGTGGTAAAGTGAACTCACCTAATTTTGATAGTGATGGTTTCGATCCCTTTTCTATTCAAAATATCAATACTGATGCTGAAATGGATAAATATGCCTTAAATGAAGGAAAAATGTCAGAAAATGGCCAGAGACTTGATTCTTTGGTTGAAATAGCAGCAGATGACCAGGAAAGCTTACCATTAGATGATCCATTTGGCTTTCATTTGAATACAACAGGAAGGTCTGAATTTGATAGTAACAGGAATAACAACCTGGTTCCAAGTGATAAGTCGAGAAATTTATTTTCAGATTTGGATCCTTTCACACCTGAAAATAGTTTTGTAGAAACCAAAGGCCAGTTTATGGAAGAAAGAAAATCTATTACAGATGACAAAGAATTGTTGGATAAATTGTTAACCTTGAAAGAAAAACTAAACCAAGATAGTACTGGTGACAGTGGAGACTGTTTACTTGATGCATCAGTGGAACAAGATAGCTTACATGAGCATGAACATAAGCAAGATAGGCAAGATCAACCAGAAAAATTGATTCATGCTGATTTTAGTTCAGTTAATTATGATAATGATGATCTAAGTAATGGCTCTAACAGTATGAGTGAAGACTCATCTGGAACAAATTTAACAGCTACAAAAGACACTAATGTTTTGGAAGAGGCTAAAGGTGTAGTAAGTAACTCTGAAAGTCCATTAAATGGAGAAAAGACTATACCAAATGAAAGTGACTTAGAGACAGTGTTAGCTCAGTTTGGTCCAGAGATAACAGATCAAGCAAGGGAGCAAGCAATACATGAAGTTGCCACTTCCTTTGCCAAAGAAGTTATTGTTGATGCTATAGAAAGGTTTCCTGAAGTCAAAAATCCTGTTGTTGCTGATGCTGTTGCCATGGAAATATTTGAGGGAAATAATTCACAGTGGTTAATTTCAGAAAATCAAGGTAAGATTTTTGTTGGGTTTATATTACAAAATTTGACTGAAAAGTAATGAGTGACAGAACCTTAAGACTAAGTCTGTTTGTAATGAAATTTGACAGGTTTTCTTAAAATTCACTTTATGTTTTAACGTTTGGTCTGTCATAAGGTTTTATCAGACTGTGGTAAGATGGTAACATAAAATATGAGCCGCGACACGAGAAAACCAGCAATGTGGTTGTGCGCCCAGCACAGACTCAGATCAGCCTGGGCATCAGCAGTCTGATAAGAGTCACCACTGTCAGCATGGAGGTAGCTTAGACCCTTAGCTACCCTTTAAGCCCTTAGCGAAGAGTCTGATTTGACTGGGAGGTTGCTCAAGCTGATCTGAGTCTGCACTGGGCGCACAGCCACTTTATTGGTTTTCTCGTGTCATCGCTCATATATGTTTGCTAAGTTCCAGTCATGCTAATAAAAACAAATATTGGAATCAAGGAAAATTAAACTGTCATGTGAATAGTTTGTGTGATCAACGTGAGCTACTGCTTCCTTCACCAGGGAGAGGTCTATGTGGTCAAGTGGCTAGAGCAACTGGTTTATAGTGCTGAAGGTTGTGGTTTGAATCCAGGTTGGGCCAGCCAGTGATTTTGAAACTCTGTTAACCCAGCAGTAAATGGGTACCTTTTTATCCCCAGACCGAAAGGTTCGGGGGATATAGCGATGAGCCTGGCGTCCGTCCGTCCGTCCGTAAACACTTTCTTGTCCGCTCTATATCTTGAATACCCTTTGGAATATTTTCATGATACTTCACAGGTATGTAGAACAGGTCATGACCATGTGTCGGGTACAAGAATGGTAACTCTTGCTATTGTACTTTTTGAATTATCTCCCCTTTGGTGATTTTTTGGCAGATTCGTGTCCGCTCTGTAACTTGAATACCCTTTGGAATATTTTCATGATACTTCACAGAAATGTAGAACAGGTCATGACGATGTGTCGCAAACAAGAATGACAACTCTTGCTTTCTTCCTTTTTGAGTTATTTCCCCTTGATAGTTTTAGGTGTGAGTTTTTGGCAGATTCATGTCCGCTCTATAACTAGAATACCCTTTGGAATATTCTCATGATACTTCACAGATATGTAGAACAGGTCATGACGGTGTGTCGCGAACAAGAATGACAACTCTTGCTTTCTTACTTTTTGAGTTATTTCCCCTTGATCATTTTAGGTATGATTTCGTGTCCGCTCTATAACTTGAATACCTCTAGGAATATTTTCACGATACTTCACAGATATGTAGAACAGGTCATGACGATGTGTCGCGAACAAGAAAGACAACTCCCGCTTTCTTACTTTTTGAATTATTACCCCTTGATGGTTTTAGGTGTGATTTCGTGTTCGCTCTATAACTTGAATACCTTTTGGAATATTTTCATGATACTTCACAGATATGTAGAACAGGTCATGATGATGTGTCGCGAACAAGAATGACAACTCTTGCTTTCTTACTTTTGGAGTTATTTCCCTTTGATGATTTTAAGTGTCAGCTCCATAGCTTGAATACCTTTTGAAATATTTTCATGATACTTCACAGATATGCAGAACAGGTCATGACAATTTGTCTCATACATTAATGATAACTCTTGCTTTTAGACCTAGTGAATTATTTCCCTTTGGTAGTTTGAGCTGCTGTTTGAGTCTCTGCTCCATAACTGTATAACCCTGGCCAGCTCCAGAATTTGAATAACCGTGAACCTTTTAGGATATTGATGATCATGCTGTGATATCTTATCAGTGTTCCTAACTCTCTCACCCCTCCGCATTCCTGTGCCCCCTCCCGCACCCCCCCCCCCAAAAAAAAATTTTTTTTTTCCAGATTTGTATTCTTTGTTCAAATTCACTTACTAGAGAGCTCAAAATTAGGTTTGTAGGGCTTGTACTTTAGAAGTTATTCACACATTTTGAAAGTTGAATGTATCGTATGCTATACATTTGTGTATATGGTGGCTGTTTGAGATATTACCTCTTTTTAGCAGTCAAGCATACTGTTTTAGTCTGAGTGTTAGATAATCATGCATCTGTTAATAGTTAATGTCAATCAGAAGCATAAAAGAACGACAATATATTACTAATATGTGTTTTGAAGTGCACCCTTTTTACCAAGGCCCATGGGGGTCTTCGGTCGGGGGATTTGCCATCTCCTCTGATGGCTATTTTTCAAACCAGGAAAGGAAAAGGCAGCTAAAAGAGAGGGATGGGCTCCTCCTGTTGTATGCTATATATACCAATATAGTGCAAAGACAGGACCTGGTGCTTTTTGAATTTATGCCCACTGGCAGCTACACTCAGTGTAGACCTGTACCTACTTGTTTCAGTTCCCCCAATGAGCCCGAGAAGTCCTCGTCGTTATGGTGACACTTGGAAATACTCACTGGAAACAGACTACTTGCCAAGCATGGATCCATTACATGGAAACCTGAATATTGTAATGTCTCCCTCTTCACATACAATAGGTAGGTAACCAATTTTGTGATATTAAAGAATTATTTTGTCTGTCATAATGTAGCAATCACTGGAGTGAACCATAAACTAGTGAATAAGATCATTTAGTTAAAATCTGCCAATCACAGAAGTGAATAAGATCATTCAGCAATAATCTACCAATCACAGGAGTGAACAAGACCTATGATATTCAGTCATAATTCTAACAGCCACAGGAGTGAACAAGATTGTGTACTCCCTGTACGGAATTGTCCAGCAGGACAGTAGCAGTATTCTTGCAGTAATTGTAACAGGATTCTTGGCAGGAATCTGGACATGAAAAAGTTTCCCAATGGATTTTCCACGTGAACTTTTCACTATAATATAAAATTCCCTACAGGATTCCAGCAGGACTCAGTGTGGAATATTAAGTGAAATATTTTAAATTAGCAGGAGTTCAGGCAGTAATTCAGGCAGGATTCCCACCAGGAATATTCAAATGAGCAGTATTCTCACAGTAAAATTTGAAATTCCTGGCAGGAATCCTGCCAGGAATATGAACAGGATTGTTGGCATGAATTTGGTTGTGTTGCATATTACACAAAGACCTTGACATCCTCTTTCAACATGCTATTTAAAACTTTCACATACACAGTGGCTATATAAAACACAACAGAACACATATCTTGTCAATCTCTTGGGTATTATGATTATATTATAGACATGGATCAGTACTGACATTGCTCTTTAGCACAATTTTATGACAGAAAGTAATTCTGTTACCACCACACATATATTGACTCATTTTCATTTTTATGTCCAGGGATGTGGGTGGGGTACATGAAATTGTGTATAAATTGAATATTTTACCCCTAAACTTAAATCTGCCTTCAGAAATGTATGCATTAATGATACAAAAAATAATTAAACTTACATTCTCTTCATACTAGCTGTTATTAATTCATCCTTCAAATAACACAGAAAACCTTTTAATATGTTTAGTACAAACAAACAGCATGGCCAGTCTTCAAGTTGAATTTATTACTTATGATTCACTGTGTAGTTGAAGTGTACCGCCAAAATCTTTATGCTAGATTCAATTAATTTTGCAAAATTTTCAGCTCTGTTTTCCTGCTAGGATTCCTGGCATGAATTTTTCAAATTTTCCTGCTGGAATCTTGAGTGGACTTTTTATCATTTTCCACATACTGTTATAATTCAGCCTGAAAATGAAATTCCTGTCAATGTCCAGCAGGACTCCTGCTGTAATCATGTCAGAATTTTCGTACGGGTCTGTACCATGTTTGTTCAAATTGTGTGATTTCACAAAAGAGAGCATGGCTCTCGGTATGTGTCAAGTTTACATTGTATGCCTATGATGCAAACTGAAAATTGCTTCACGGCTCAATTTTGGCAATTATATGACAGGAATTTCCCTTTGGTAACTTTCTAAGAAGGTTGTTTAGGCCAACATAAACCATCAAAGAGCATATTATGAGACCTGGCTGTACTGTATTTATTCGGTAGTAAGACAGGAGTTCATTCTTCCAAAAATACCCCAAACATGTTAATTAGTCTAATGTAATTCATCTACAAAAAGGGTTTTTCCTCTTCCAAAACAATCATAAAAATCTAGGTCTGTTTTATGACAGATCTAGATTTTTGGGATTATTTTGGAAGGGAAAAACCCCTGTCTCATAAACAAAAAAATTTAGTATATTAATGAAATCTTAACCCTTTAAGCACCAAAAAAGCAAATGACAAAAGGGGGGTGCCTATAAGGCCCTTTTTCTGCCCAAGAGCAAAATGTTTTATTTTCAGCTGATGATTAGACTATAGTGTCCGCTATACTGAATCAATAGTGATTAAGCTCCGTAAGCCCTACTTTTGGAATAATGGGGTTACTAAAGTGGGTGGGGTAAATCAACATGAACCAGGGGTGTCATATTATAAGCTACATTTCTCCTTCAAATTTAATGGCATTCATTAATACCTTCCTTTATAAGTTGAAGTAATGTCTTTGGTGACATCTTTTCTCAAATTCTATCTTTTAAAGTAAAATCTTATGCCTGCAGAATTTCTTTTAGAGACACTGTCAATTTTCATTAATTTTGGTACTAAGTATTCAATATATTCTACCATATCTCTAGAACCAATGGATGACTTCTTACCAAACTTACATGGGTTCACCCATGGGAGAGTGCAAACTGTTGATTAAATTTTGGTGACCTTGACCTTTGTTTCAAGGTCACAGTAAGACTTATAATGTCAATTTTAAGTCAAGTTTTGGCCATTGTCTACACAGTAGCTCCTAAACTGATATGAAATCATGACCAAAGTGGCCTAAATTAAACATTATGAGGAGTTAGAGCACTAGTTATGATCAAATGGCCATGACATCATCTTCATGGTCAAGGTCAAGGTTAGACTAGACAGAGTTTAACCAAAGATCTCACACAGCTAGTAAGCAGAAATTTAACAAATATGTATGTTCTATTTGTAAAACAATGCTTAATATGCATATAATGACCTTGACCTTGATCTGAAGGTCACCAATACATTCAGAAGTTCATTATTTTACAATAGACTTTTCTATAACCTTTAAGTTTAACCCAATTCTGTTTCATCATGTTTGGCTAATACTGACCTTCAGACCAAGGTCAAGGTCATTCTGTGCACATTAAACATTGATTTTAAAATGAAACCACTCAGATTTGGTACATTTCAGCCACCTGATTGATGAAATCTATGATTAAACTTTGTTTAGTCTAGCTATGACCTTGACCTTGAAGATGATGTCACGGCCATTTAATCATGATGTCATGGCCATTTAATCATAACTAGTGCTCTAACTCCTTATAATGTTTAATTTAGGCCATTTTGGGAACAATTCCATATCAATTCAGGAGCTACTGTGTAGACAATGGCCAAAACTTGACTTAAAATTGACATTATAAGTCTTACTGTGACCTTGAAACAAAGCCTGCAGGCTTACAAGTAGTCCTACTTTTTCCTACTTTTTCCTACTTTTCCTACTTTTTTGCCCTGTTCCTACTTTTTTCCTACTTTTTTCAAAAATACTCCTACTATTCCTACTTTTTGAATAAAAATGAAAATAAAAAAATGTATATTTCAAAATATTTTAGTCTGTTGCATGCTACATGATATAAGGACTGATGGCATATACTACTGATGAGGTTCTTAGAGTCTTTGAACATACTACTGTTGACATCTTATGCAAGCTGCAATGGAAATGTGTCTCGACCACTAGCCATTCATGCCTAAGAGGAAGTTTGAATTGAACATTTTGAACATGCATGTTGCTTAATGTGAAGGATGAGGCCCTCTCAAGGGCTTTGGGTAGCTGGGGAGAATGGCCATTTATTTTCGGGGAGCTGGTGAGCACTAGCAATTATTTTCAGGGAGCTAGGGGGCAAGCTCTTAATTTTGGGGAGCTGGAGAGCACTATCAGAATGTGATTATCTAAATTGTTTTTGGCTTCTGGGGGGCTGTGCCCCCCAGACCCCCCATTTATACATATCAATAATACCATTTTCATCATTCTTTTCAAACAAAAAAAAGGCTTCAGATGGGCATTCAGACTTGCAATTGCTAGCATTTCTGGGTCAGTTCTGACTAGAGGTGGAAATGACTGCTTTTACTCATCTTGCAGTCTAACACATGTTCCAGAGAAAGACATTGGGATGCTGCCCATTCAACTCTGAAATTGAATTTCTGACTGCTTTCATTCCTTGTGCCCTGACAAATCACACTCAGGTCCTCCTATTTCATATAAAGTACCATTGTATCTTGTTCAAAGCAACAGTTTCATATAAAAGCATCTTACCACCTGGTTCTCTCTCTGGAACAACATTGAAAAGTCTTTCACTATGTTTTAAGGTTTGTTTAAATGTTGAATTTGATTAATAAATAAAAAAAAATCACGTTGACAGCAGCATGTTCATTAAGATCTCAGAGCCTCCTGAAGTTAGACAGCCCTTATATCTTGTGAATGGAGTTTTTCTGAACTGTTCTTCAGCGTTAAAGTGAGGTTATATATGAGATTTATTGGTAATTTTGTTTAAATAATTCCTACTTTTTATCATAAGATTCCTACTTTTTTCCTACTTTTTTCTGGAAATGATTCCTACTTTTTTCCTACTTTTTCATGAAAAGCCACTTGTAAGCCTGCAAAGGTCAGGGTCACCAAAATTTAATCAACAGTTTGCATTCTCCCAAGGGTGAACCCATGTTAGTTTGGTAAGAAGTCATCCATTGGTTCTAGAGATATGGTAGAATTTATTGAATTCAAAGTACCAAAATTAATGAAAATTGACAGTGTCTCTAAAAGCAATTCTGCAGACATAAGAGTTTATTTTAAAAGATAGAATTTGAGAAAAGATGTCACCAAAGACATTACTTCAACTTATAAAGGAAGGTATTTATGAATGCCATTACATTTGAAGGAGAAATATAGCTTATAATATGACACCCCTGGTTCATGTTGGTTTACCCCACCCACTTTAATAACCCCATTATTCCAAAAGTAGGGCTTACGGAGCTTAACCACTATTGATTCAGTATAGCGGACACTATAGTCTAATCATCAGCTGAAAATAAAACATTTTGCTCTTGGGCAGAAAAGGGCCTTATAGGCACCCCCCCTTTGCATCTGCATTATATCAAAATATGCTTCAAACAAGCTATATCATATTGAGAATTCATAGGCAAACATTGTAGATTCACATGAGGCAACTCAGTGTGAGCTTCGTCCTCTGAATCTACACTGTTTGCAGATTCAATTATTTTCATTTCTAGGGTTTCAAGGTATTGAAAAAAATGTAATAGTTAGCATACAAACAGCTTCAGATGAATGGTTTGGGTTTACAGTGGCCCTCTTGTTAACCCTTTTTTGACTGCTGGACTTGTCCATATCATTTGGATGAGTCCATTTCTACTTTTAGAGATTTCTAGTGAATGTTTTCACTTTTATTGTATTTTGCATAGAAATTCCTGTGAGCAGACAGTGTAGATCCTGACCAGATGCTGTGTTATGCAGAGTTCAAACTAGGTCTGCCCTATTTGCAAAATCGTGTCCCTAAATGAGTTTCCAATCTAAATAGAATTATATTCATGTAGCTGTCTGCATCATGTATTTCTTTTGTTTTGACCTCACACACAAGTTTGAATGCCATTCAGCTATATTTCTTGAAGATTTTGAGTAGGTCACTTCATGGAAACTCACTCTCAGACATTTCTCGCAGTGGAAAGAAGACATTTACTTCCCTTCATGAACAATACTTGCTTATTCCTTAGCACTGAAAGCAACAGAAATAAAAAGCTGAATTTGCAAACAGTGTAGATCCAGATGTCGTTGCTCATGATGAGCCACCTCATCTGTGGTCTACATTGTTGCCCACTAGTCTCTGAAGTCTCAGTATGATATAGCTTGGATGAAATGCGATCACAATATAGGAGACGGTTTTAATTAGGGATCACAACATATGTCTAGATGGGGAATTAACAAAAGTGTTCCCTAAATTTTCATTAAATTTTGTTTGCTTCCATCATCTCTACCTCTCATCAGCTACATATCGTACATGGTGCCATATTTGTCACCTCAGTACAAAAGAGTCAATAACTCTGTTTAAAATATATATTAAGCAGTTATTGACTCTTTGTACTTAGGTGAAGATATATGTTATTTATATCTTATGAATTTTTAGAGACAGATGCTGACAGGGAAGTGGTAGAAGGAGAATCCTTCCGTCGGATCAGTCGAGAAGATCTGCCAACTGATCTTTTTACTTTGGAAGATCAGCCTACAGCCACAGTCATGGGTGATTCTATTGAAGAAGAATTTGGAACGACTGATACAGTAGGTAAGATAACAGTGATTATTTTACAGTTTTGTTCAATGAGTTACAGGTTTCCTAGACGAATGAGTCCTGCTATGAAATTATGAGTTCAGAGTGTTTAAAATCTTCCATTAGACAAGTAAATTTTAATGAGTCCTAGGACTCAATAAAAGGAAGAATATGAGAGTGCTGCTGAAAAAAAACGATACAAAAATCTAGCAGGACTCACTTGTAACTGAAACACAGAGATTACTATGAGGCCATTACAATACTGTATTAATCCTATTAAATGCCCCAGGGGGCTTTGCATTTTACCAAAGGAGGGCGTTATTTAGAACCTAAAGTGTAGTAAATCAGCCACTGTTAAAATTCCTCAAATAAGCAATATGAAGATGATGTGTATACATTATTAGTTAACAAGAGGTTAATTATACCTGAAACATATTGTACATAAAAACACTGCCATGTTCTGCAGGAAAAATATAAGGAGATTGTTTTTTAGCAAAAAGTATTACTGCAATTGAGTTTCAGTACAGTTCAGTTCAATTCTCTTATTGACGTTCCCCATCCTCATGTTGCCATTATTGTATGGATTGAGCGAATAAACTGACTTGACTTGACTTGACTTGACCAAGTGGCTCAACGGTATGTAACCGTAGTTGCACACACTTGGCACTGTGTGTCCGTCCAAAGCAATTGAGTTTGTGAGTACTGTAAGACTTAAAGACAGGCATGGTACTATATAAGGAGTATTAACTTCCACAGTGTTATTCTGTCTCTTGATCTCATAGTGTCATCACCTCCTGTCAGCCAATAAAGTCATCATCATAACTGTTAATTCTGGTCAACTGATTAGTCAGCTAAATTTTCACACCTTTACCTGTACAGGTAACATTCCTATGTGCTACAAACATATACCCCCCCACACACACACACCCACACACACACACCAGTCTTTAACAACCTTGTTAAGCTGACAGTGCTTTCAACGGCCTGTCCTGTCCTGGCCCAATTATGCATCATGAAATAGTTCATTGGATGATATAAGACTTTGGGCCAGATCAGGCCAGGCCAACAAACATAAACATATACCCTTTTCAACACTCAGAACTTAAAATCTGTTTGTTTCAACAGACTGCATTAACTTCTCCCAAGGGAGCTATATCAAACTGCCATGGTAATTTTTATGGCCATTATGCTTGATCATTTTGTTTGTTTATCAGCATTTGCAGGGCATGTTCTATTCTCTAGCCCGGCCTGGCCTGGCCCGATTATATAAAATGACATAAGAGCTTATTTGATGATATAACACTTTTGGCCAGATCAGGCCAGGCCTATGAATACAAACATATACCCTTTTCAACACTCAAAACTTAAAATCTAATTTGTTTCAACAGACTGCATTATCTTCTCCCAAAGGAGCTTGTTCAAACTGCCATGGTAATTTTTATGGCCATTATGCTTGATTATTTTGTTTGTTTATCAGCATTTGCAAAAGTGGCTCCTCTAATTAAATAAGGCATTAAGTATAATTCTTCAAATGATATTTTGGCCTGGCTTGGCCTGGTCCCATGTGTTACATCATCAGATAAGCTCTTATGTCATTTTGTGTAATCGGGCCAGACCAGGCCAGGCCAGGCCGGGCTAGAGAATAGAACATGCCCTTTTGCAGCAGTGACTCCTATAATTAAATAATGCATATAGTATAATTCTTCAAATGATATTCTGGCCTGGCTTGGCCTGGTCCTGTTATGTCATCAGATAAGCTCTTATGGCAGTTTGCGTAATTGGGCCAGGCCAGGCCAGGCTGAGCTAGAAATTAGGACATGCCCCTTTCGACAGTCCTGTCTTTAACTACCTCATTAAGCTTACAGTGCTGTGAACAACTGCGCATTGGTCTTAAGCGTTAACCGTTAGCAGTTACCATAAACACCTTTTTGCTGTCATTTGAATTAAGCTGCAATTGAACAATATTTGCAATTGAGCATTTAATGCTCATTTGCCTTATGTTTTTTGGTATAGTAAGGAGTCCCCATAGCTTTGTGGATTAAACGCTAGCCTCCTTAGTTAGGGGTTTATGTTTGATTCATGCTGATAGCAGAAATATTTTCAAAGATGAATGGAGTCCATTGTACACAGCCTTTAATTATCACTCTCCCATCATTCTGATAGTGATATGACTGTTATACTGTTGAAAAGGAAATAAAATTGCCAGTCATCCATCCATCTTTTGTAGTTAACATTCAGTATGATGCTATTTACTTACCTATAATAATAAAAAATAAAAAAAAGAGTAGATGCCCTGTTAGGCTCTCAACATTAGTATACTGCACTGTACGTGTCTTGTTTTGCAGTTCTTCCATTAGCTATTGGATCAGAAGAGCTAGACAGTTGCAGTATTAGCCCAGATTCTGCCAGCAGTTTCACGTCCACTTCATCAGAGACGGAACTTCTAACAGTCAAAGAAAATGTGAAATATACTGGATCTCATGAAGATATTGTGGACTTGGCTGGTGATAGTAAAGGAATATCTCAAGTTTGTACTGATGAGCATGAAACCATTGTAACAAAAGATTCAGGAATAAACAACAAGGACTCAGGTTTGAGTGGTAAGGAAATACCAGAAGCTTCAGCTGATGGTCATGAAACCATTGGAATTGACAATGCAGGAATAATCAAAGAGGAAGTTCATGAGCTAGTTGATGTAATACAAGATGTAAATGAAGTTAATAAGAATATTAGTGTAGCTGGTGAAAAAACTGTGGAAGAATATGATGGTAATTTTATTTCAAAACAGCATGATAGTAGTCCTAGAGGGGCTGAAGATAGTGTTGGGGCTTCTGACGTATTGATTACAGTTTCTGATGAAACTGAATCAAACCAGGATGAAGTACAGCAATTTAACAAAGAAATTGATAATGGATATGTCCCTGAATCAGAAAGTCATGAAAAAGACATAAAGGAATTTGAAAGTTTCTCTGTAATGACTGCAAGTGCATTGACTAGTGATTCTGTGTCTCTTGTTGAAACACCAGAAAATGAGCATGTGAGTGGTTTTTATGAAGTTAACCCAGAAACTGATGATAAAGAGTGTTTAGATATAGATTCTAGTGCTATGACAGTGAGTGCTATTACAAGTGGAACAATTTCACCAATTGAAACTCCCGAAAATGAGCATGCTAAAGGATTTTATGAAGTGAATCCAGAGCATAGCTCTGATAACCTTCAAAAAGAGGAATCCAGTGTCATAACTGTAGGTGCAGAAATGACTTCTTCATTAGAGACTCCTGAAAATGAACATTCCAATGGATTTTATGAAGTGAATCCAGTAATAAGTGTTTCAGCCAGTGAAACTAAAGATGTATTTGATGATAATTTTGTGAATGATTTGGAGAGAGCAGAGATTGGTGTTGAACTTCAAGGCACTGTTCTTCAGAATATAGATATTGGCAAAATGTCTTCACCAGTGGAAAGTCCCAATGATGAAAATATTGCAGAAGGATATAAAATAAATCCAATGATACCGGAGATACTTATTGAAGAAGATCCAGATTCCAAATTAGATGTTTTTGACAGTGAGTTTGCTAAGGATGAAAAATTCATTGAATTGACTTCAAGTTTAGTTGAATCTGTTATTAATGGTGCTATTGAAGTCATTGTAAATATGAAACAAGCTAATGTAGATTATAAGGATTTATCGTTACCAGATAACACTGATACTTTAACAAAGGAAATTAATATAGAGAGGGAAAATACTATAAATGGCCATGAAGAGTCTGCTTTATCAGAGGAAATTGTGCAAGAGAGTTATTTTAGTGAAACAGCTAAGGATGATATTTTGAAAGATACTTCAAATATCATATCATACCCTGTTGATAGTGACTCTGATGATTCAGCAGGTAGCTCAACTACTACTGAAGGAAGCTACAGAATAATGAATTCTAGAGATTCTTCTCCTTTAAATACACCTGAAAATACCTCAACTTTGGAAGACTTTATTTCTAATCAAAGTGACAGCAATGTTTCACAACAGAAGAAGGATGATAGCAAACATTATGAAAGTGAAACAAACCAATTCCAACAAAGTAAAAATGATGGCAAAATATATGGAACGAAACATGTTAAACAAGATTTTGA
The DNA here is from genome assembly GCA_963989385.1 of Ctena decussata. Lineage (NCBI taxonomy): Eukaryota > Metazoa > Mollusca > Bivalvia > Lucinida > Lucinidae > Ctena > Ctena decussata. Next base: position 38,426,605 of record OZ022515.1, read on the forward strand.
TTCTGAAAATAATGAAATTGGCGATGTCCATGAAGTTACAGACATTGTCTCTACAAATGTTGTAGAAAGTTCAGGTGACACTGTTAAAGATGGAGCTAAGCAAAAAAATGAAACAAAGGATATGGATATTGGTGAATCTGTAGATGTTTCAGAAAGTGTGAGTGAAGATACTGATTATATGAAACAGCATAAATCAGAATATACAACTCGTAAACAGATTTTCATGACATCAGCAGGCAGGATGAGCATTTCAATTGATAGTGTTGCTGATCCACCTCTCAGTGATCCTGATCAGTCAGCTACAGTCATGGAACATGATACCATTCAAGAAGAGACACATGCAGAGGTAGGATACATCATTGCACGAGCACGCAGTATTGTTGGTCATGCTGATGAAACACTTGCACGCTTAAGTGATGCCACTATTGCACGCTTGAAAGACATGGCTAATCTGGAGATCTCTGGTGTTGCTTGCTTGGAAGAGCTTGATGTTGTGTGTGATTATAAATTTGTGTTGTCTGAGGTACTGTTGTCTGTTTTTGTGTTATATGTATTAAGTAGCCTTGTACTTAGTGCATGTTTCCTGGAAACGGTAGTGCATGTTTATGTACACTCCAACCTTGTTATACAAACATCATTTCCAGTTACAGTCATCTTCCTGTGCATGTTGTCCTGTTACTTTAAACCAAACAGCTGTTCTAGCTCACCCATCCAAAATTACTGTATTTGGTTACAAGAAATGTTATTGTTTTATTTTGTCTCCTCCAAAACAACCACAAAGCTCTACATTCATTTTGTAAGGTGGCTCTAGACTTTTGGGGTTGTTTTAGAATCAAAGAATTCATATAACCAGTTTACACATATTTGAGTGGCAAACACCCCATCTCATAAGCAAATGAATAAAGTTCAGGAAGAGCTATTGCTTTTACTTTGGCATAGGTGATGGTGCTATCCACGTGGTTAGGGCTAAATAAGGCCTACGAACATGTTAACATGTGGTTTTTCATTTGTGGGTGGGGTATCCAGCGGCAATCGTTATACTGCGAGATCACCTAACGCGGTTCGATTTTATGTCTCCCAGCATCCGGGTTTTAATGGCGCTCCAGTGTATATATGAACCCAGCCTGTTGGATGAGCTACAAAATTCTTTAACAACTCTTGCATGATATTCATGTACCTAGCAAATCAGTAGAATGAATATTATATTGCTTTGTGAAGTCTACCCTTTTTCTGTTCATCAGCTTTGCAACCTGCCTTCATCAATATGTTGTAAAACTTGTTCAGTCAACTCTGGATATCTCAGATCATCATCATATCCATTTTAAAGCCCTGTTTTCCTCTACTGAGGGTTGGGCTTGTTTGACAAGTTTCTTCAAAGGCGTCCTGTCCACTCGGAACGATTCTGAGGGTCAGCAGAATCCATACATAGCTTCTTTCTGTCGTTCACAAGCACTTCATCCCATGTTTTCCTTGGCCTGCCCGGTCTTTTCATCAGAGTTGCAATTTATCTCAAACTACGGATGTACTACCGGTCAGTACTTCTATTTTGCAGCGTTAATTTTGTTCAAAGTGATAAATGTACTAGGCCCAGTTGTTTAGAGCGTTTTTAGCTGAATTAAGTCATTTGTCGATGATTCATTAATACTTTCTCTTTTTTTTTTTTTTTTTTTTTTTTTTTTTGTAATTTTCATACGAGTTTGTAATCTATGTACACTTTTATGTCAAATATCACTATTTATTTATTTTTTTTTCCAATGATATTTCTAGACGGATGAATTTGTTGTACATATGAGTGTGTGAAAGGATATTATAATGTTCATATTTATATTTGTTGTCAATAATTGTTAGAAAAGTAGTTTTAGAGGGCCTCATGGAAGATTAGCTATTGCTAAATGTGTTACCCTCTGAAAATAAAGACTATTATTATTATTATTATTTTATTAAGTTTTCATGTACCCATAAAATCAAGTGTGCTCTTATTTTTTGCTAAAATATGTGTGGAACTTTTGCTTTGCAAGAGTTCCTCACATTTTTTCATCAAAAAGTGCAGAGTTTTTGCATACTGCACATTCGCAAATTTAATGTCTTGTTAACTAAAAACACAGTTAGTTTTGAACAACTGGGCCAGATGTTCTATATGTATAGATCTAGATTTCCTATATGAAAGCAAAAATTGCCAGCCTGGAAATGTATGGGTAATATTTATACCCCAGACATACAAGTGTATTGAGGGTATATAAGTTTGTTTTTTTCCATCCATTAGCCCATTTGTCTATTAGTATCGCTTGCTTTAAAGTGTGTGCTAAGTTTGGTTTAATTAGAGGGGTATTCATAAGTCCCTGCTCACTTTATCTAGCATATAACTCCTAATAAATGTCCCTGCTCTAATAAACGCCCCTGCTTCTTTTCCAAAAGTAATGTATATTAACTGGTATGAATTCCTGTTTGCTTCTCAGGATGACAAAGCTCTTTGAAATTAGGTCTACTCTTAAAGGAAAGAATTTGCTCCTAGAGGAGCAAATCATTTCCTTCTAAGAGTTGACCCCTACTGAGAAGGGAGGCAAAAATAGTAGTTGAATAACCATTCATCTTAATACTGTTTATTAGAGGTATTTGGCAGTGGCTGATTTACTACACTCGAGGCTCCCCGGGGTGTTTAAAAGGATTAATATGGTTCCCCGGGGTGTTTAAAAAGATTAATATGGCACCATTTTGGGTTAAGCAACTCTGTCATTTTCGTTATTGCTTTCCTTGTAAATGGGTCCATTCTTAAAGACATAATTCTTGTTTATTGGTTGTCACAATTCCATCATGCAAAAGTCCAGAGACACTGCTATGCCATCAAAAAGGAAATACCCCATCTCACATAGGTAATGACATAGCAGGGTCGTAAAACCACTATAGAGTGGTGCCACTTTCTGGCTGACTTTACGTATCCCTTTAAAGGAAAGAATTTGGTTTAAACACTATTTTATTTGCATAATAATCATATAATGTACAACAAATACAAGTACAAACAATACAAAAATCATACAAATGGGATTCAGAAGAAAGTCCAAGGACTTATTTAAATCTGTATCCCAAACTGCAATAAAACAAATTTTCTACATAAACGTGATTGTCATATATGATTTATATACAATATTCTGTACAGTGATACCAAAAGCGGAAGGTAATGAAAAAAAAGTAATTAATGGTTTTACAGAAAGAAATTAAGAAAGAAAGGAGGAAATACTCGAGTGTGTTATAGAATTTGATGTTTTGGTACATTAATAAAGAGTTAAGAAATAGTAGGAAAGCTCCACGGGGAATGAAAGGAAAGAATTTGCTCCCATACTAGCAATTTCTTGCATTTAAGAATAGACCCTATTGCTCGCTCAGACCTATCTGTCCCAGTACTTAGATTACCAGCAAATTACACTATACAGTAAGTGGACTTTCAAATTGGTTATTGTACCCCAATAGTTCGGCATACTATGGTAACACTGGTTTGTATAATTTTTCTTACTTCAATTCAATTGATATGGATTTCCCAATTGAAGAATACATACTTATATTTTTTACAAGTATATATAGATTTCCCAAATGAAATATATAAAATATTTGGGGGACTATTCCTAGAATATAACAATACATGTAACAATAATAACAGTGGCAATAAAATTCCTTGAAGAACAAAAGACATTCCCTATTGATTACCAGCAGCAGTAGCACTCAGTTAAATTACACACAAATTTGACATTTACTGTACTCTTTCAAGTCTGGTATGTTTTGGCTGAGTTCCAGAGGGGGGATTGCTAGTCTCAGTAAACCAGTCTGTGAAAAAAGTACCTCCTGTGATGGAGACAGCTCACAGAATCAGATAATCTTTGATTAGACTGTGCAGTAGCAGAGGCTGGTTTGACCAGCCTCTGCACCTGCACAGTCTAATCAAATTAGTCTTAAACTAAGCCCAAAATCTTGAAAGTTTTGTAAAATTTTAAAAACAAGATGCAGCAGATGAGGCAGTAGCAGTAGGAACTATTTTTCAAGATGGAGGCCAGTCTAGACTGGTTTCCTGTTTATTTTGATAGAATGGTTCTGTATCCTGACATCTGCTGTTTCATATCACATGGAATTCTTTCTAGACAGGGAACCAAGATTGTGTTGGAACTAAAAGCATGATTTTGGCAAACGTTTTAGTGAATGTGATTATGTAAGCTGGAAATATAATAAAGATTTTGGTGTAAGTGAAAGCAATCTATAAATATTTGTGTGCTTATCATTCTTGTATCTTAAGGTAAGATTAATGGAGTATGAGATGAGCAGACAGTCTGGTTTTGATATCAGAATATTTTCATTATTCACATCTTCAGATTTAAAGAGCTGCTTTATGGATGAAATAATTTTAATCGCCTGGGTTAGGGAATAGTGTTTATGGGGCAGATCAGACCCTTGATTATGTAAAGCACCTGCAGATGTGCGCATAGTTGTTGAGGAGATGTTTGCAAACCCTAAATTATGTAGATGACTAGGGTATGTGGCTATGGCTTTGTGTGTGCAAGTGAGGGTTGGGTGTCAGTGTGGTGGTGGTGATGGTGGGGGTGGAGGTGTGCATGAGTATGAATTGGGTATATGTGTATACATGTGAATATAAAGTGCTTATGTGATAACATTTTCTAAGTACTGTTAAAACATGTAGATTGTAAAGTTTTGTTAGGGGTTCATTTATAAATGAAGGGAAAACAAATTAAGGCTTTATGGAGATTTTAAAGAAATTTTCCTAGAATTTTCAGCAAGCCCTACCACTTTATCAGGGGCTCTTTTATAAGTGGTTGACTCTTCACCATCAGGACAGTGCAACAAAATGTCTAAATAATTAGGTCAAGTTAAGCATGCTTTGAACAACATGGAACAATAGGTAAAAAAGTATAGTCGACTCTCGATATTTCAAAGTCGAAGTTCATCTCAAACTACAGAAGTTCATCTCAAACTACAGAAGTTCATCTCAAACTACTGATATCTCAAAGTAAATCAGGGCATCTATGCAACACCTTGACCTTCTTTTAGGCTCTGTTGAACATTCTTAAGACCTAAAGACTTTTGCAAGGAATTTTCAAAAGTATACAATGTCATCATCTATGCAAATTGCCAGTGTCATTCGCTGACCTTGACAGTACTCCAGGGAAAAATATTTTGCAGTTGTGACATAGCCTTTGTTACAAAAGGAAATAACTTTTTATGATTTCCTGTTTCCTCCCTGGAGGAAGTGAGGTTACTCTTAAAGGAAAGAGGTAGCTGTGGGGTAGCAAATTCTTTTCTTTAAGACTTGATCCATCTTGAGAAAGGCAGTAAAAATGAAAAATGCTGAGCTGACTTCCCTGAAAGTGTATGAACTCACACACCCCCACCCTATTTAGAATGCCTCCTATCCCCATAGTATAACCAAATAAAGAAGGTAATTGGTCATGGTGTTCCAATATTTGTAGAATTTAGGGTAAAGGATATAATTAGTACATATCAGATGTAATTATGTTAATTGATGGCTGGTTTAAGAGGCTGAATCATAGGGCTATCCTACAGAAGCTGGTAATCTGATTGAATTAATTAATGGAAGTACTAACCTCTTAGACATTGATTTAATTAGTAGACTTGCTCCTTACTGAATATTCTTAGGAAGTATAAGGCCTCTTTACTGTAACATACAGGGATATTTCTGGGATTGGCCAGAATCATTTTGTGAGGAAACTATTAGTGATAGACTAAATCTTATCTAAATTTTGGTTGGACCCATACACAAGCTATTCAAATTTGATGTAATTTTGCCATTAAGGTGTCTATTAAGGATTTTTTGGCCCATCAGTTTTTCCATAAAGCCAATGAAAATTAAAAAAAAAGGCCCAGCAAAATCTTGAATTTTGCATGTAAATGAACGAGAGATGGGCCCCTAGCCAATTTTTAGGGCCCATCAATATTTTGGACCAGAAATATCCCTGAACAAAAAATTATTCTGATGTAAAATTTATTCATGACAGAATTATGCCCAATTTGACATATAAGTGGTTACTAGATCTATATCGGAATACACTTTATTACCGGAATATACCATAATACCCCAAATTATACCACACTCCACCAGATTCATTATACCAGAACAACTCCGCCAGATTATATACAAAACACACATTTAAGTTATACAAAAACAACTACACCAGATTATATACAAAACACACATTTAATCTCTGGAGCACTGTAAATATCTGATTCCTTTTAAAGAGCAGCTGAATATAATCCTACTTGAAGCCAGTTATAGCGCAAGCTTGTTCAGATTTTGGAATATTCAAAACAGCTAAATATATACCATTTTAATCCTATTAAATGCCCGTACTCTAATAAAGATGCCCTGCCTCTCCTCAGAAAATAATGCTATTTTAACTTGCATGAATTCCTATTTACTTTTCTGTATGAGGTAGCTGTCTGATTAAGAGTTCAGCCTTACCCTACTGAGAAGGGAGACAAATTCATCTGAAAGATGCTGTTTATCAGAGATATTTTGCAGTGGCTGATTAACTACACTTCAGGCTTTAAATAAAGCCTCCCTCTGATAAAATGCAAGCCCTAAAGGTGTCAAATAGGATTAATACGGTATATCTTTTAAGTAGGAAACTGGTACATTTGTCTACAGGGATACCAGTTCCACAGGAAATGAACTTTGGTCCTTGTCTTGTAGCTAGTCTACTACAACATGTGGTTCAGCTTCCCTCACTTGAGAGAATATTACCACAGTCATATGTAAATATAACTTTGTTTATGGCCACTTTTCAAGATTTTCATTGCGGTGTGGAATAAGTAAATTTATACCATGGTTTGTCCACCTGTACGTGGAGATAATCCACGAGCTTTAGCGAGTGGATTATCTTCCGTACAGGTGGACAAAGCGAGTGGATTATCTCCACGTACAGGTGGACAAACCATGGTATAACTATTTTTTACCAACCTTACCAGTGTAGACCTTGTTCATTGCGAAATATTTCGTGCTAAAGTTGGCATTTTCTGGTAAAGGTGGTATAAACTTTTCTTGTTTAAACTATGCATACATTCTATTTGGAAGTATGAAATTTTGAGGTTTGATTCAAACATATTTCCATGACAACTGAAAACTATTCTAAAAAATTTTGTATTGGAGTTACCTTGAGTGAAAACCTTGTAAGGAGAATTTGTGGATTAATATGCTGCAGGATTTACAGATTAACATAATGCAGTCTAAAATGAAACAGATATGGAGGTTGTCCTTTGAGGTAAATCATATATTTTTCCATTTAAAAAATATGACAAGAAAAAGGACTGTTCTTATTATGAGGTTTGTATGGACAGGTTTGTATGTGGAGTGCTTCTCATTGTAGATGGAGTGTTGATAGAAATTACCTTTAAACAGTGCTCCAACAGGAATAATTGTCCATATTTCTTCATAAATTCTCTCATTAGAACCGTCTCCCTGAGTTGGTTCTAATGAGGGTCACAACATATGTTTTTCAATGAAAAATTAGAAAATTTTATGAGAATTATCCCCAAACTGGAGCTCTGCTTACAATTACAGTCAACCCTCTTTACAATGACACTCTTTACAACAGCAAAATTCTTTATAACATCATTTTGATATGCAAGAAATGGTTAAATTGTTCTAAATATGCATTCTTTACAATAGCAAATTCAGTTTAACATGAAAATTTTGGGAACAAATGCTGTTGTTGTATTTCTTGAATTACTATCTGATCTTGTCCTCAGAAACTACCATACAAGGCCCTGGCCATAGAATATTGATAGCTGATCAACACTTGAACCATAATGGTCCTGATTGTTAGCTTATAAATATTTAATGAGCCATTACACAGCTATTAAAAACATGCTTGACTTCATGGCTTAAGTTAGAGTCAATTAAATTCCAATTTACCATTCAATGGCATGCCTGCAGTTCCTGATGCTTACAGACAATTAATGCCAATCAAATAAGCATTAAAGTGAGATGGATGGTTTCAACAGCCTCTTGGAATTTTAGGAATTTCTGAAACAGATGTTTAATGCTGTGTCTTGTAGGAACCCCTGTTTGTTGGATATTTGTGATCATCCCTAAATTTTACATTGATTATGGAATGTTGTGATAAAGAAAGGCCTGCATGTCTGTTGAGATCATACCTAAATAAATTCTGATTGATTGTTGTGATTTAAGCAAAGCCACCCATAAATTAAATTTGATTGTTGTGATAGGAAGAAGGCATATAAATTTTGGGGGATCATCCCTAAATTCTGATTGATTTGACTGTTGTGATAAGGAGAAGGCCTATAAATTTTGGGGATCATCCCTAAATTCTGATTGATTTGATTGCTGTGATAAGAAGGCCTATAAATGTTTGGGGATCATCCCTAAATTCTGATTGATTTGATTGCTGTGATAAGGAGAAGGCCTATAAATGTTTGGGGATCATCCCTAAATTCTGATTGATTTGATTGCTGTGATAAGAAGGCCTATAAATGTTTGGGGATCATCCCTAAATTCTGATTGATTTGATTGCTGTGATAAGAAGGCCTATAAATGTTTGGGGATCATCCCTAAATTCTGATTGATTTGATTGCTGTGATAAGAAGGCCTATAAATTTTGGGGATCATCCCTAAATTCTGATTGATTTGATTGCTGTGATAAGAAGGCCTATAAATGTTTGGGGATCATCCCTAAATTCTGATTGATTTGATTGCTGTGATAAGGAGAAGGCCTATAGATTTTTGGGGATCATCCCTAAATTCTGATTGATTTGATTGTTGTGATAAGGAGAAGGCCTATAAATTTTTGGGGATCGTCCCTAAATTCTGATTGATTTGATTGTTGTGATGAGAAGCCCTATAAATTTTTGGGGATTGTCTCTAAATTCTGATTGATTTGATTGTTGTGATAGGAAGAAGGCCTATAAATTTTTGGGGATCATCCCTAAATTCTGATTGTTTTGATTGTTGTCATAAGGTGAAGGCCGATAAATTTTTGGGGATCATCCCTAAATTCTGATTGATTTGATTGTTGTGATAAGGAGAAGGCCCATAAATTTTTGGGGAATCATCCCTAAATTCTGATTGTTTGATTGTTGTGATAAGGAGAAGGCCTATAAATTTTTGGGGATCATCCCTAAACTCCGATTGATTTGATTGTTGTGATAAGGTGAATTAAGGCCTATAAATTTTGGGGGATCATCCCTAAATTCTGATTAATTTGATTGCTGTGATAAGGAGAAGGCGTATAATTTTTTTTTGGACCATCCCTAAATTCTGATTGATTTGACTGTTGTGATAAGGAGAAGGCCTATAAATTTTGGGGAATCATCCCTAATTTCTGATTGATTTGATTGTCGTGATTAGGAGAAGGCCTATAAATTTTTGGGGATCATCCCTTAATTCTGATTGATTTGATTGTCGTGATAAGGAAAGGGGTCCGGGATCAGCCCAAAATTATGATTGTTTTTATTACTATGACTGGAAAAGCTTTTGGGATCAATTCTAAATTATTATGATTGATTGAATCCATTAGGAGAGCCCTTAATTCTGATGAATTTAAATGCTGTGATTGGAGAGTGCTATCTTTGGGGAACATCCCTAAATTCTGATTTATTTGGTTGTTGCAAACCGGAGGATATATCTTTTTGGATCACCCCGAAATTCGGACTGATTTGATTGTTGCAAATAGGAGGATATCTTTTTGGATCACCCCTAAAATGTAAAGGCTTCGATGTATGCAAGGGAAAGGAAAGAGATCTGCCCTGAATTCTGCTTTAAGTGATTGTTGTGGTTAGGAAAGCTCAAGTTTTGAGATCTGTGGCTTACCCATCAAACTCACAAGTGGAAATGGGCATGCAGATCAGTACAACTTCTTATTGTCTATGAAGAAGCTTTTTCCAGTAATAAATAGGCTTGTCTGTAAATTGTAAATTGACCAGTTCCAGAGATCATAATTAGTTGTCAGATAAAGTCTGGTCAGTGTTAGTAGAGGAAAGAAATAATTATCTGGTGCAAGTGAATCAACATCAATCTTTCAACTTAGCCATGGTAATAAATTCCGTATTAATCCTATTAAAAGCCCTGATGGGGCGAGGGTTGCATTTTATGAAAGGGGGTGTCATTTAAAGCCTAAAGTGTAGTAAACAGTCACTCCTGAAATACTTCTAATCAGGAGCATCAAGATGAATGGATATACTTTTGGAGGAAGTATTTCTGCTATTTTTGCCCCTTCTCAGTAGGGGTCAACTCTTAAAGAAAAGAATTTGCTCCTCTAGATTTTCTTTAAGAGGAGACCCTATTCCAAAAGAGAAGCAAACAGGAATTAATGCAAGGTAATATAACATTATTTTCAGAAAAGAGGCAGGGGGCATTTATTAGATTGAGCAGGGGTGTTTATTAGGTTTAATGCTTCACCCTTATGTGTTAGTTTAGATGCATATAAATGTAGCTTCTTTCCCCAGACCATCAGGGACTGGAATGACCTCCCTGATTCCTTGATTTCCTCTGCTGAAATGTCAGATGATTGTGTGTCAAAGTTCTCATCTCTCGTGAGAGCTAGGGACTAATTTTCCTCCAGTCACACCCCCCTGGTGAAAGATTGTCAATTTTGGCATATCATCAGTAAACAATTCAGATTCAGATTCAGATGCAGTATATGTTTTGGACACTCTAAGATGAATGGACACCTCCATTTTTTGGGGCTATTTATACAAAGGGAAATGGTTTTATAACTACCCTGCATGCTTTAATTTGTTGCTTTCAAGTGTAGGAGGAGCTCCATTTGCAAAGTGGTTTAAATGCTGACCTGCTAAGCTAGGGGTTAGGGTTCAGATCCCATTGAAGGCAGAATTCTTTTCAACCATAAACAGTTCCTTTGCACAGGCCTCATTCTCACATTTTTCGTTGGCTGGATATGACTGAAATACTGTTAAAAGGCCCATAAAACTGTGTCAGCCATCCATCTCAGATCATGGACGAGGGATAGATGACTTGCGATTTAACATCCTTTTCAACAGTATTTCAGTCATATCAGGATGCATGGGCGGGTGATATTGAAAGGCTGTGTGCAGTTGAACTCCGTTTATGATGGAAAGAACTCTGCATCTGGCGGGGTTCGAACCCGTGACCACTAGATTAGTAGGCCAGTGTTTAACCCACTGAACTACCAGGGCTCCTTCAGATCATGGATTCTTGAGATTTTCATATTGTTAGGACTAAAAAGTGATGTTGCAAATCATGAAGGGCTGGCTGGTTTCAGTGTCTGAAATACTCTGTCTCATCAAATAATAATTGAGCCCCGACACGAGAAAACCAACAAAGTGGTTGTGCACCCAGCCCAGACTCGGATCAGTCTGGGCAGCCGCCCAGTCTGACTAGAATCTTCGCTTTATAACGTTTAAAGGGTAATGGACAAAGCTACCTCCATGCGAACAGCGAAGACTGCGCTGGGCGCACAACCACTTTGTTGGTTTTCTCTTGTTGCGGCTCAGTTGTTAAGTTGGACAGCAGCCCAAGGTTGCAGTTTGCATAATGGATAAATCATGCATAAACTCTTTTATTAGAAATCAGTTACTCAGACCAAAAAATCTGTTAGGTTCCCTGAAAATCAGTCTTTTTTGTAAGAAATTCTCACATGTGAGCTCATCTCAACAGGCATGGTGTTTAATGCTTGTTAATTTAGCTTTTCTGAGGTCCAGGTATTTTAGTACAAGTCCCACTTTCTTATTAAGAAATGTGAAAATATAGGTACTGTTTGTCAAATGAGCCACGACATGACAAAACCAACAAAGTGGCATGTGCGCCCATAAAAGACTGAGATCAGAGACTTCACTGTCTGCATGAAGGTAGCTTGGACCCTTTGCTACCATTGAATCACACAACAAAGACGCTGCTTAGACTTGGGGGATGTCCAGGCTTATCTGTATCTTCATGTGCCACACATGCCACTTTGTTGGTTTTGTCGTGTCACATCTGAAATATTACAAAATGCAGTCTGGCAGTCTCTATAACATGAGTTAAACTTCTTGTTGTTATTTCAGCCAGTAGATGCTGATGAGCCTATAGAAAACTATGACACACATCAGTCTCATCCTACTCCTAAGTTACCAGATGCCAAGGTGAGTTAACCATGTATACAACAGTTAATGTTCTAACTCAAATTATAGTGCGTGGGCATGGGTATATAGTCAACTCAGTCTCATCCTACTCCTAAGTTACCAGATGCCAAGGTGAGTTAACCATGCATACAACAGTTAATCTTACTCAATTATAGTGCATGGGCATGGGTATACAGTCAACTCAAACTCGTCCTACTAAGTTACCAGATGCCAAGGTGACTCAAAAGTCAAACGTCTCGGGTTTGTATTCCCAGTCTGGCTGCATACTTTCGTTTCCTTTCCAGCTGATTCAAGAAGAGCAGTAACTGTTGTCTGATACTGGCGAAAGTATGTGCCATCCTGACATGACCATAGCTGTTTACCCTGGATGTAAAGCAATAAAACAACAAGTAAAGAGTAAAAACGAACTTACGGATTTGGAAAAGTCAGGGATTGGTTGGTTGTTTGGGGTTTAACCGCCCTTTGAGACAGTATTTCAGTCTATATCGGGCCATCTCCCAAAGAGAGGGAGAAAGAAGAGAGAAATGATAGACAAGAGAAAAAATGTCCAAACAACCCCCACCCGCACCTACTGCAAGCACAGTAAGCCCTTGCCCTACCACTATTCAAACAAGTAGGACGCCCCGGCACTGTAAGTTACACGCAGCACCTTCGCACCACCCAACCGTCCCCGAAAAGTCAGGGAATTTTGAAATGCAGGCTAAGCGGCAACTGTTTGTTTAGTTGTCACCTGTTTTCCATGAATTAATTCTCACAGCAATGAGCTAGGTACATGGAATTTCAGAAAATTTATCACTGTAAATACTGTTACGTACATAAGTATTGGGACACCTAAAATAATTAATTTTCCATTTGTCCCAAATGGAAAATTAATTTTTCTAGGTGTCCCAAAATTTAGGCACATTATGATATTCTAAAGATACTGTTACAGTTAGGCTCCCATAAAAAAGTGTTCCATTGTCTTATGACAGTTCTTCAGAGCCCTAGATAAGAGGGGGTATTTGAAGATAATTAGGGATAATTTTTGTTAAATTTGAATAAAAACATATGTTGTGACCCCTCATCTGAACCGTCTCGATGAGACGGTTCAGATGAGGGGTCACAACATATGGTTTCAGTGAGAAATAAAGAAAATTATCTCTCAGTTATCATGAAATACCCCTCTTATCTAGAGCTCTGGTTCTTGTTATTTCTACAGAGCAAGGTGAAAGAGATGGACATTGGGGACCAAGAATGGCATGAGGATCCTCTCCCTGGTCTAGGGGCCCAGGAGGTTGTGTCAGATGATTCTACAAGTGATAGCGACAGTGACAGCGATTCAGAGTCAAAACCAGGTAATAACTAGAGCAAGTGAGCAGGGGCTCACATATACCCCCGAACAGTGCCACCGCCTAATGAAAGCATAATTTACTACACTACTTGAATGCAAATGTCATACATGTACAAAATTCAAAGTCTATGACCTTGACTTTAGGTCAGCAGCAGCATCCATATGATGTAAACTGGTATGCAATAATCATTAGGCTCCATTGAAGTATATTGGAACTATAAAGCATATGGCTAAGTCCTAGTTATTGACCCCTGGCCCAGCCCATGAGACTGACCCAGCAGCTAAGGTAGTCCATATCCAAAAAAATGATATAGAGATGTCATGAACCATAAATGGAAGAAATCTGCAATACAGTTACAGAGGTATGAGCAATCATAGGTTTAATGCAAAACTTTGACAGTGAAAATGCCTAAGTACTAATTATTGACACCTGGCCTGACCCAGGGGCTTAGCTAGTTTTCATCAAAGGTAATGATATAGAGATATCATGGACCAAATATGAAAAGAATCTGATATGTGGTTACAAAGATATGAGCAGTCAAAATAGGTTTAAGGCAATTTTTTTACCTAAAGTTGACGGACAAATGGATGGACAAACAAATGAACGAACAAATAAATGAATGGACAGAATGACAAAAGACTATATTCCCCATTGTGTGTTGGGGGTATAATAATAGTAATCAGTGCTGCAGATAGTGAGGAGTAAATGGGTTCTTAAGGGCCAGCCATGACTATAAAAGCAGACTAGGCTTATTTCACCTCAAGTAAGTTTGTGAAGACTTTATTTTGTGAGGGTGACAACATTTAGCACAAAAAAAATACATGTAATAGCTAATCTTCCATGAGGACCTCCACGAACAATTTTCTATATTTCTCAGCAAAAACATATGTTATGACCCCTCTTTAGAACAGTCTCGTCAACCTATAGAAATGGAGGAAGTCACAAAAGTTGTCTTTCTTTGTAGAAAAATTTGCAGTAAATAATGAAGTTGTACCAGTATTCTCTAAGTGTATCAGACAAAAGTTTCTTTCATGGTGCTGAAAATAGCAAATGCTTAGCTTTGTAATAATAGTGTTTTGTTTAAGAGCTAGCAATTTATTGAACACATCCTAAAGGGCTCTTAAGATCCACTACATCTAAATTGGTTCTGATTGTTCTTCAAGATGCGGATTTACTGGTTACTTTGAGATAAATGTTTCCTGAGGTCAGTACTGTAAAACACTTATATTTGGCGGTCACTTTATTTTGGCGATTTTGGCGGAAAAGAAGAAAACCGTCAAATTTAAATGCCGCCAATATAAAAAAACACTACCTTTGATATATAATTTATTCCCGCTACAGTTAAGTCAAAGACAATACATATCACATGTATTAGAACAAAAAAAGACCTCAAGCAAACAACAAGCGGGAGGACACCGACTGTTTGACTATTTCTATTCTATTCTATCCCATAACCTTACTAGGTCGTTGGGGCACCACAGCTGACTTCAAAACAATCCCTTTCCATCTTGTTCTGTCTTCAGCTGCCCTAGTTGAGCTGGCAAAATCCATTCCAGTCCACTCCTTGATATTGTCTTCCCACCTCTTCTTCTGTCTACCTCTTCTTCTTTTTCCCTTCACTGTGCCCTGAAGAATTGTCTTTGCTAAACCAGAAGACCTTGAGACGTGACCAAACCACCTTAGTTTCCGTTTCTTGACCAGTGTCAGGAGTTCATCATATTCTCCAATGGCTGCTTGGATCTTCCTGCGAATCTCCTCATTGGTTATATGGTCCTTGTACGAAATGTTCAGTAACCTTCGGTAGCATCTCATCTCAAAGGCCTGCGTTCTTTTCTCTAACTCTGCTGTCAAGGTCCATGATTCACAGGCATACAGAAATATGGAAATGACAAGGGAGCGCATAAGTGTCACCTTTGCTCCAAGAGATATGTTGTTATCTCTCCAAATTGGTTTCAGCTTGGCAAGAGCTGAAGTGGCTTGTGCTATCCTTGAGAGAACCTCCTGTTTTGAGCCATCATCTGAGACAACTGCTCCAAGGTATTTGAAGCTGCTAACAGTACCCAGCTTCTGCCCCTTTACCTTGATCTCCCTCTGGATGCCATCTGCGCTGTTTGACAGGCCTTTCTAATTAGCATCTAAGACAAGCTGATTTAAACAATAATTATAATTCAAATTCTATAAACATGCAATCAATCCAAGCTGATTACATCAGAAGCAACACTATTTACTGCTAACAGGTTTTACAAAATAAAAGAAAGAAATGAATTGTATTTACTATGACAACAGAGAGTTCGGACCAAGTGGCCCATGTCGTTATGACGTCAGCAAAACGCATCTTTTCCAGAAATCACAAAACCGCCAAAATAAAAATCCGCCAAAAGGTCCATTTATAAAAATCGCCAAATTTTGCTGCCGCCAAATATAAGTGTTTTACAGTATATCAAGGCAGTTATTATGGGCAAGCACGAGTTCAGCTGTGCTGTTATGTCTGGCAACAGGTCTTGTTTAGTGGTGTGATAAAGATGGGTTTAGATATACAATCAAACCTGTCTTGAGGGGTCACCAAAGGGCAGGACAAAAAGTGGCTGCTTAAGACAGGTGACCCCTTAATACAGGTTCATTTGCACTGTATTTTGGTTCAAGGGACCCGCAAATGGTGGCTGCTTAAGGCAGGTGATCCCTTAATAGAGGGGACCACATAAGCAGGCTTGACTGTATTTTCACACTGTTTTAAGATTGCTGTACTATAAGTTCAGTGCTCTTTCTATAATGTGATCAAGCCCCGGTAGCTCAGTGGGTTTAGCGCTGGCCTGCTGAGCTGGTAATCAGGGTTTGAACCCTGCTGGAGGCGGATTTCTGTCAACCGCAAACAGGATTCATTGTATACAGCCTCTCAATACCACCCTTTTGTTGGCTTGATATGACTGAAATACTACTTAAAGGCTGTAAAATCATGACATTCATCCAAAAGCAGTGTCCCATATAAGGGGATAGTTCAGTTCAGTTCAGTTCAATTCTCCTAACGACGTTCCCAAAGGGGCTGAGCACGCACGCAATTGGCGCTGTGTGTCCGTCCAAAAGAGGGGGTATTAAGGTAAGGTTAATTCAAAGATATTTTTCTTACTTTTCAATGAAAAGATATGTTGTGACCCCTCATTAGAACCGTCTCGTTGAGACGGTTCTAATGAAGGGTCACAACATATGCTTTATGGAAGAATAAGGAAAATTATCCCTAAATTATCCCTTCCTATCTGGAGTTCTGCATAAGGAGATATATATGTGTTTTCTCATCTTTTCTACAGCCAGACCAAACACATTATTATCAGAGGCCAGAGAGAAGAAGAGGATAGCTGCTAACTCTCATTTAGTACCCAGTGATGGGGCAAGTGACCTTTATGACCCTCCGACCCCAGATGACCTTGAAACCCCTGATGACCTTGAAAGTGATGATGGAGAGTTGGAATGGGAAAGTATGTTACAATTGTTTTGATGTTTTCTAGGCCCGATTCCATTGGCTGGTTCTTATTAGGGATTTGAATGGATCACCAGAATACTGTAAAACACTTGTATTTGGCTGTCACTTTATTTTGGCGATATTGGTGGAAAAGAAAATCGTAATATACCTCTGATTTAAACTGATGGTCATGAACGAAAAAAAATGCCATTGAGTACATCACAATATTCTTCTACCATAATATCAAAGTCAATACACAAAATATAATAGTACAAGTAGATCCCAAGCAAAGAACAAGCCGGAGGAAACTGGAAGTAGAAATATTTATTATACCCCCCGCAAACTTGTTTGAGGGGGGTATACTGTTTTCACGTTGTCCGTCCGTCCGCAGCATTTGCTCGGATTTGTTTCACATTTTGTCCATGGATGCAGCATGTGAAAAGAGTTGATACGTATTTTTCAGTTTTTCCCGGAAGTGTTTTCCTGCTGAGTTATGCCCCTTTATATTTTTCGTAAAAAAAGTTTGTTATCGCAACTCCTCCTAGACGGCTTGACCGATTTTCTTGAAATTAAGTATGTGAACACATATTGGTATGAGGATGTGCATTAAGGTTTCCATTTTGAAATCTGACGCCTATTTCCTGAGTTATGCCCCTTTTTGATATTTTAGGCCCTAATTTTGGGGGGTTTTCGTCGTTTTTGCTTTGATTTGATTCAAATTTGGTTCATAGATGCAGCATAAGAAACTAGTTGACACGTGTTTTCCAGTTTTTCCCGGAAGTGTTTTC
Organism: Ctena decussata; assembly: GCA_963989385.1. NCBI lineage: Eukaryota > Metazoa > Mollusca > Bivalvia > Lucinida > Lucinidae > Ctena > Ctena decussata. The sequence continues at coordinate 38,444,313 of OZ022515.1, forward strand.
CTGCTGAGTTATGCCCCTTTGTATTTTTTCGTAAAAAAAGTTTGTTATCGCAACTCCTCATAGATGGCTTGACCGATTTTCTTTAAATTAAGAATGTGAACACATATTGGTATGAAGATGTGCATAAAGGTTTCCACTTTGAAATCTTACCCCGATTTCTTGAGTTATGCACCTTTTTGATATTTTTGGCCCTAATTTTTTGGGTTATTAGTCATTTTTGCTTTGATTTTATTCAAATTTGGTTCATAGATGCATCATAAGAAAATAGTTGACACATGTTTTCCGTTTTTCCCGGAAGTGTTTTCCTGCTGAGTTATGCCCCTTTATATTTTTCGTAAAAAAGGTTTGTTATCGCAACTCCTCATAGACCGCTTGACCTATTTTCTTGAAATTAAGTATGTGAACACATATTGGTATGAAGATGTGCATTTGGGTTTCCACTTTGAAATCTGACCCCTCTTGCTTGAGTTATGCCCCTTTTTGATTTTTTATCCTAATTTTTGGGGGGGTTTTAGCCGTTTTCGCTTTGATTTTATTCAAATTTGGTTCATAGATGCATCATAAGAAAATAGTTGACATGTGTTTTACAGTTTTTCCTGGAAGTGTTTTCCTGCTGAGTCATGCCCCTTTATATTTTTCGTAAAAAAAGTTTATCGCAACTCCTCCTAGACGGCTTGACCGATTTTCTTGAAGTTAAGTATGTGAACACATATTGGTATGAAAATGTGTGTTAGGGTTTCCATTTTGAAATCTGACCCCTCTTTCTTCAGTAATGCCCCTTTTTGATATTTTTTATCTGAATTTTTTTTTTCGCGGGGGTGGGGGGGGGGGGGGGGGGGGTTTAGTCATTTTGGCTTTGATTGGTACAGTATTAAAATGTTCGAAAAAAGTTGAATGGTGTTTTCCATTTTTATGCCCCCGAAGGAACTTCGGGTGGCATATTAAAATCGCACCGTCAGTCCGTCCGTCCGTCCGTTACAAATCGTGTCTCAGCTATACCTTTAAAACTACTGGAGCAAATTTGATGAAACTTCACAGATAGATAAAGGATAATGTGAAGGTGTGTCATGCATAAGACTTAGGTCCCTACGCCTAAGGTCAAGGCCACAATTGGGTCAGAGGTCAAATTGTGTCTTAAAATCGTGCTTCAGCGATAACTTTAAAACTACTGAAGCAAATTTGATGAAACTATACAGATAGATAAAGCATAATGAGAAGGTGTGTCACGCACAAGACTTAGGTCCCTACACCCAAGGTCAAGGCCACGGTTGGGTCAGAGGTCAAATTGTGTCTCAAAATCGTGTCTCAGCAATAACTTATAAACTACTGAAGCAAATTGAATGAAACTTCACAGAAAGATGAAGCATAATGAGAAGGTGTGTCACACATAAGATTTAGGTTACCACTTTCAAGGTAAAGGTCACAATCAGGGGTCAAAGGTCAAATCTTGCCTCTGTGATAACTTGAAACCTGCTGAAGCGACTTTCATCAAACTTCACAGAAAGATAAACCATAATGAAGAGGTGTGTTATACATAATATTTATGATCCCAAATCCAAGGTCAAGGTCACAACCAGGACTCAAAGGTCAGTTTAGGGGGCCTTCGGGGGCATTTGTTACACATTGTGACATTTCTTGTTTCCCAGAAGTGTTTGCCTGCTGAGTTATTCCCCTTTGTAAGTTTTGTAATAAAAGTTTGTTATCGCTACTCCTTCTAGACTGCTTGACCAATTTTCTTGACTTTTACTACAGGTTTTTCCAGATTTGCTCTCTGGAGCCAATATTAGATGAAAGTAGACATGTTCAGTTACCTTTATAGGGTTATAGGATGAGCTATATTTGTTTGTAGTTGTCATAACATGTATGTTTTGTGTAACTTTGTAAAACTTAGATGACGAAGGTCCATGCTTAGCTGTTAAATGCGGGGGGTATTTAGTAAGCCATGCTTACTGCCATCTCTAGTTAGACATGCTATACTAATCAAACTTAAGCCAAGTGATTAAATTATAAAGAACACCGTCCTAGCTGCTTGCATATCTATTTTGTTCATTTAAAAATTGAAATGTTTGTCAAAAATTGTTGCTAATACAAGACAGCTGTTGCTAATGAAAGATAGAAATTTCTTATAATTATGAGCTGAGGACCTGTCTTATATACTGACACAAACAAAAAACGTCCGCTTTACAATTGTGTCTCTGAATTCCGAATGCACACAGACATTTCATTCAAATATTTTGTTTCAATAACGTTGATTATTCAGCAATGGTGTGTGTTGAACGGAAATCCTTTAAATGAAGATCGGCGACAATGACAATGTCGCAAGCGCCAGTATCCAAATTTCGAAAGTCACAAAATCAGTATCTTGTGTGTTCTTCCAATTTTAACCATCACAGCTCATCCTAGCATTACTGAGCAGACACGCTGCTGAGATATTATCGGTGCTGGATGCATTCAAAATTGTCACAACCACTGGCATAAATCTGTCACGTAAAGTGACGTCACAAAACGTCGATCATGACAGTGCGTAGACACGCCAACATTACCTTGTTGGTCCATCAGTTTGGAAGTCAATGGCATAGGACTTCTTCAGAATTCATTATTAGCCATCAATAGCATTGAAATCAATATCATTCAGCATTGCAAAAGTTTGGTTACAAAATTACTCGATTACTTTTCTGTAAAAGGTGGGGTAATAAAACCGAATTTTAGTGCGCCGGGATTTCAGATTTCAGCCTTAAGTTTTATTTTCTGATGCATGTTGTCATTATTGTACACAAGTATAGTCAATTAAAACAAAAACGCTGTCAAAATGATGAACGGTTATGGAGATACGGAAGTTCTAAAATCGTTATTAATTTAATTAAAAGGGAGATAATTTTATAAATCGAAGACTTTTGGCTGCTTTCTCGTTCATTTAATAAGCGGTTTTTGTTTTTGAAAGTTGATTTTTTGTTTGTCGATGTTTCTAACACTCGTTTTACTCAAAACGTTTCAGGTTTTGATGAATAAAATGCTGCTGAGAATGAAAAATTATGTTTTGATATTAGGTTCGGTAAATCTTGTGGCTATGGAGAAAAATTAAAATGGTTGCAACTTTATGTGTGCCAGATGCTCGGGACACATTTTGAATTATTTTTTATGGATACAACTTTACTGGTTTAAAAGATACAGAACCTTAGAAATCGGACGTTTCTTTTTTGTGTCAGTATACATGCAAAGGTGAGAGAAAAACTTGCCTTATAGCCAAATAAATATGGTATGTTTCCCATTGGTTCCAGTTTCAGATGAATATCCTTGGGTTATATTTCAGATGACACCCCAGTGACCCCAGTCTTGACCCCATCTGACCATGTCAAAGAATTCCATGTTGAGGATGAGGACGAACGTCGGGAATCACAGAAGTTCCGCAATGTAGAAATAGCGGGAAAAAGTTACAGAGTGGATATGCATGTGATAGAGCCGTATAAGAAAGTTCTTTCTCATGGAGGTAAAAATGATTTTTTTTTCAGGCCTGAGCCACTAGCAGAAGTGAGACATAGGTATCACGTCTGTGTCATTGGCAAAGGCCTTGGTGGCAGCAGCGTTGGCAGCATAAACCTTGCATCAGGTTCTCTGGTTAAGCTCTATTTTGTGACAATTTGTAGTTCGGTGAGACATAGCATTCTACAGCTTGTTTGGGGTTCCTTGAGATATCAACGTTTGAGATATTGAGAGTTGACAGCATCAGAATTCTTTATTCTTAAAATTCAGTTCAAGAGCAAAATCCTTGGGAGTTAATGCTTTTTCATGGCCAGGTAGGAACAGAACTGTGCATTTACTAGGCATTTTGAGGTCCTTTTTAGCTTGCCTGTACGAATGTACAGAAAGAGCTATTGCACTACCCCTGGCATCGGCATCAGCGGCGGCAGCGTTAGCAAACTGTTAAAGTTTCACGTTAAAGTTTTTTAGTTGATGGGCAAGGCGCTGTCAGGTGAGCTATCCTGTCCCACTGACAGGTCTTGTTACTGATCATAGCTTATGTCTTGATGGACTCTTTTACAGGTTACTATGGTGATGGATTAAATGCCATAATATTGTTTTCTGGTTGTTACCTTCCTGACAGAGGGCGTAGAGATTATCAGTATGTGATGGATAATCTGTTCTTGTAAGTTTCAAATATTCTTCTACAATATATGAGCCACGTGACATGACAGAACCAACAAAGTTGCATGTGCATCCAGCCAAGACTGAGATCAGCCTGGGCATCCGCCCAGTCTGATCAGAGTCTTTGCTGTCCGCATGGAGCTAGCTTAGACCCTTAGCTACCCTTTAGTTGCACAGCGAAGACTCTGATCAGGCTGGGCAGATGCCCAGCCTGATCTGAGTCATTGCTGGGTGCACATGCCACTTTGTTGGTTTTCTCATGTTTTGGCTTAAATACTTTCCTGCAGTATGCTACAAATATTGGGTTTTGGTGTTTATGTACACCACCATGCTTTTCTGCCATTCTACAAAGGGAAACAACTGCGGTTTCTGTTTTAAAAAATACTTCACTCTTACAGCAAAGCCTTTCAAAACAGGTTCTACTCTGAAAGGAAAGGATTTATTCCAGAGCAGGGATCTCCCCAGACCATTAAGGCATGTCGCTTTCAACATGCCTTCCTCTTCAAATTACCTTTGCAACATGCCTTAATTTCCAATGAAAATTTATTAAAGTGCTATTATTTTCACTTCTTAGCCAGTAAAGTTGTTTTAAATTCATGAATTATTTGTAATGTAAATTTAGGCTAATTTTAGCAAAACATTGCTATATTAAGGATTTAAAAAATAGATCAACTAGTTAAAATCTGATTTTTGTGCTAAAAGCGACATGCCATCTGAAATTTCTGGGGAGAACACTGTAGAGGTGGAAATCCTGGCCTTTTAGAGTTTCAAACCATTGGGGAAGGGCAGAAAAAAACGAGAATGGTAGAGTTGCTTCCCCTGAGCCTGTTCTGTGACAAAATGAATTGTTTGAAAAAAAATCCAGTTTCGGATATTAAAACATCATGTACAATCAGTAGTCTTTAAAATGATATTACATTAAAATGACATTACAACAGAAATCACCAAGATAAGATAAGCCTTTGATATTCGCTGTAGCCCTAAGCACTGTTTATTGGGAGCTATCAATTTGTGCCACCACAGTTTGTTAAAGAAAAAAATGTGTCTTTAAGAGTAACATCAATTTGATTTGCAGCAAGTTGGATTTTTATTCAGATAACCAAGATTCATTTTAGAAGCAAAATTTTTGAGAAAGAATGCTTTTATGGGTCATTTATGTTGTTAAATCTTACCATTTTACAGTTAAAGTTTATGGTTCTCTTCCACCTTTCTGACCAGGATCTGGCTGCCTGGTTGCTGTTCACTGAATAGTAATTTCAAAGACTGGAATTTTTCCATCTTGAATGACCACAAATATCTAAATCAGTCTAATGAAATTTTGCTGCGAAATGGGGTTTTCCTTTCCAAAACAATCTCAAAAATCTAGATCCATCTTATAAGATGGATCTAGGAATCTAGATCCATCTTAAAAGATGAATCTAGGTTTTGGGATTATTTTGGAGGAAAAACCTGTTTTATAACTGAATGACTACAATACAGTCTAGTCTCAATATCACAAAGTTGAAGTTCATATAAAACTACTGATATCTCAAAGTAAATTTTCTGGTCCCAGAAAATTTACATTGAGATGCCAGTAGTTTGAGATAACAGGAGTTGAAATGTAAAGAAAATTAGGAAATGTGACTGAACTATATTCTTTGATATAATAACAGGACTTAAAAGAAAAGTAAGATATGTGTCCAAACATTATTTACTTGATATAATAGGGTACTTTGAGATATCAGTGTTTATAATAATGAGAGTCAACTAACTGTCAATGAAATAAATGATTTTATCATATGACGTTGAATCTGAGAGTGTAATAAAGCCATGCATTAGAAACGATAATCAACTAGTAGATTAAATATGCAATAACATTACGTTATGCACTGACGTCCATAAAAACGTTGCGTTTTTTAATGGCGAAATCATGACGTTTCAGTTCAAAATTTGCTAATAAAATGCGAATTTAGTGTCATATGATAAAAAAGAATCTTGCATTCATGCTTCTGTATTATTGAATTTATTAAACTCATTGGAGAACACCGATAAGATGCTCAGCATAGCCTTGCATCTTATCTTTTCCCCCAACTTGTTTAATAAATTCAGTAATACATGAGCACTGATGTGAGATCCTCCACAGGGTATAATCGATTCCGCCAATTTCCTCTTCCTGCAGAGACTGTACATCATATTTGGCTTCTGCTGAGACTGTCCGCGAACTCTTGCTTCCTGCAGAGACAACTGTCCTCGAAAAATGGCTTCCTGTCGAGACTGTCCGCGTGACTCTGTTTCCTGCCGAGAGCCTTGGCAGAAAGCAGAATCATGCAGACAGTCTCTGCAGGAAGCCATTTATCATGTACAGAAGTCTGCAGGAAGCAAGAGTTCGCGGACAGTCTCGGCGGAAGCCAAATATGTTGGACAGTCTCTGCAGGAAGCGAAAATTGGCGGAATCGATTATACCCTGTGTCCTCTATTTACAGGTATGTGATAAGTACACTAGAGTTACTGGTGGCGGAAGACTATTTAATTGTATATTTCCATGGTGCTACCCCTCGTCGCCAAATGCCAAGTTTTAGTTGGTTGAAGCGGTGTTATCAAATGATAGACAGAAGGTAAGTGTAACAGGAATTTTACGGAAACTTTTCGTATCTTGTCTATTATATACCTATGAATGCTACACCCTTTGAACTGCCTGTTTTCTTGACATCTGATACAGAGAGCCATATCAAACTGACATTTTCTGAACCCGTATCACTATCCCTTAAAACGAGGCTATGTCTGAGTTCCAGCTTCATGTGCGTCAGTTTCTAACGTGCATCATAGAAACGAGAACCAGAGAAACGAGACTAGTGATGTAACGTCAACAAAGACGTCAAAGGTGGCGCCACGATAGCTAATTCGGTAGGGATCCGGGTCGATACATTAGTGCTGGCAAGTATCAATAGTTGACTGTTCCATAAGGTATATAAGAAACAAATAATTATAACAGTAACTTGATCTGGCGTATTGTATCACGTCTCGTGGCTGAGCTCATACCATCGGATCACCCTCAATGCAAGTGTCTCGGGTGATCCGATGGTATGAGCTCATCCACTCAGTGTGATACAGTGAGCCATATCAAGTTACTATTATAATAATGTGTATTTATTACTCACATGAATGTGAATAAGAAAATTAGGCAGTGTATTGTGGTCACGCCTGTGAGAAGCAGAAGTGAGACCTAGGTATTAACTTTCTGGTGGCAGTGATTTTCATTGACTTTCTCCTGGTTTTACTCGTTTTGTAAAATTGTTCAGATAGGAGAGACATCACTCTCCGCAGAATATTTGCAGTTTGTTTGCATACTGTATATGTTGCCGTAAATGCTCCCTACCTATACGGTAAAAATATATTATAAAATATAAGTAAAATTTTGAGAAATTGCTCAGATTTGATTGGAATTGTATAATGTTGCTCCATGTTCTCTTTGACAGGTTGAAAAAGAATTTAAAAAGCCTTCTTCTTGTCCATCCTACATTATGGTTAAAAACCGTTGTAATGATGACCAAACCTTTCATAAGGTGAGTCTCAGGTTTTACCCTTAACGCACCAAAAATGAAAACGGTTGAATTTGCAAATAGTGTAGATTCCAGATGAGGCGGCTCATAATGAGCCACCTCATCTGGATCTACACTGTTTGCCCTCCGGTCTCTAAATAGCTAGTTTGATATAGCTTGGCAGAAATCTTATGGAGATTTTGCAGACATAACTTTTGTGACTGCTTTTTTTGGTGCTTTAAGGGTTGATACCATAATTACCATATTTGTTTTTGTGGCACCTGCTTTAGCAAGGTGCGATAAAGGCGTCCGGTTTTCCGTCCGTCTGTCCGTCCGTCAACCCGTTCGTCCGTCCATCCGTTCACATTTATGTCGACCCTAAATTTTAAGTCCATTCAAATGACTTTTTCTCTGAAACCACTGCATCCATGGTTCTCAAATTTCACAGGCTGCAAAGGATCTAATCACCAGACTGCAGGGCTTCTGAATTACGAAATTCAGTTCGGTCCAGAATCAAAGATGGCCGCTGTTACTAAAATTAGCGAAAACAATGAAATCACTGTTTTCTCCAAAACCATCTGGTATATTTGGCTGAAATTTTACACGGAGCATTAATGGGACCTTGGTTATAAAAATTATCAAAATGAAAAAAATCTGTAGCGGAATTAGGTCACAGTGACCTACTTTCTGTTTACAAGTCCGAGTTTGCAAAAATGCCAATATCTTAGAAAAACTTGAACAGATTTAGGTCAAATTTAGTCAGAATGGTCCTTAAATGGAGTTCTTTGAAATTTACGTGAATGGAGACGATCCAAGATGGCCGTCAACCACCATTACTAAAAATAGAAAAATATGAAAATGACAATAGCTCAAGAGCCCCTATATGGAATTAGACTAAATGTGTATCAAAATGATCCTTGCATGAAGCTGTTTCATGATTTTTTCAAATTGACCATCCAAGATGGCAACCATCTACCGTTACTAAAAATAGCGAAAAACATGAAAACGATAATATCTCATTAACTGCTGAATGGATTTTGACCAAATAGGTTTCAAAATGACACTTTTATCAAGTTCTCAAAGTGAAGGTGCAAAGCAGGTGCGACATAGCATTCCGCAGAATTCTTGTTTGTCTAGCCCACTTGCGGTCAGTGAGACATAGTCGCCCGTTTGGTGTTGGTGCATCCGTCTGTCTGTCCGAGCAAACAAATTAGTAGTTGGGGGGCTAGGGTTAGGGTGTCTCTAATGTATTTTTTAATGGGATTTATTCCGTATACACTTAAAAAAATAGGTTTATGTGGCTAGAAAAGGGTTTAAGTGGCTATTTTTTATAATGTAAAAGACACATAAGTATACATCTGTTAGAACATCCGTCCATCTGTCCGTCCGTCCGTTTACAGCCATATTTTGAGTTTGTTTGACCCTAGGACCTTGAAACTTCATCACAATATGCCCCACCAAAATGCTAATTGGCTCCCACAAAACTAGGTCACTGTGACCTACTTTCACGAAAAAGTACCACATAAAATTTATTTTCATCTGCAGCCCCATATCTCCCTTATCATAGGCCCCAGAACATTCAAACATCATCAGTGCATGCACCTTACCACTTAAGGTCACCTCCAACAAAACTAGGTCACTGTGACCTACTTTCATGAAAAAGTACAGCATATTTAGTTTTTGTTTGCAGCCCCATATCTCCCTTTTTATAGGCCCCAAAACTTTGAAACATCATCAGTGCATGCACCTTACAACTCCAGGTCACCTCCAACAAAACTAGGTCTTTGTGATCTACTTTCACGAAAAAGTACCACATTTTAGTTTTCGAGGTTGGCCCCATATCTTTCTTTTCATTGGCCCCAGAGCATTGAAACTTCATCAGTGCATGCGTCTTACCACTCCAGGTCACCTCCAAAAAAACTAGGTTTCTGTGACCTACTTTCACGAAAAAGTACCACATATTTAGTTTTTGTCTACGGCCCCGTATCTCCCTTTTCATAGGCCCCAGAACATTGAAACTTCATCAGTGCATGCATCTTACCACTCCAGGTCTCTTCCAACAAACTTAGGTCACTGTGACCTTTCATGAAAAAGTACCACATATTTAGTTTTTGTCTGCGGCCCCGTATCTTCCTTTTCATAGGCCCCAGAACATTGAAACTTCATCAGTGCATGCACCTTACCACTCCAGGTCACCTCCAACAAAACTAGGTCACTGTAACCTACTTTCACGAAAAAGTACCACATACTTAGTTTTCAAGGTCAGCCCCATATTTTTCTTTTCATTGGCCCCTGAACATTGAAACTCCATCAGTGCTTGCACCTTACCACTCCAGGTCACCCACAAAAAAAACCTAGGTTGCTGTGACTTACTTTCACGAAAAAAAGCATTTTCACCATTGTCAAAGCGCCAACGGGCTTCACATGCAGGTCGCGGCCATCTATTTTTTTTTTTTTTTTTTTTGGTAAAATGTGACCCTTTGTTACAAGGGTAGTTTCTCAGCAAAGGGCCTTGAAAACATGTCTGCTATGGACAGGTGACTGCTTAGTACAAAGTGAACAAGTTTAACTTATCAGTTTTGCCCAGACTAGGATGATCCTAAGTTTAAGCCACTTATTTACTATCTTATGATGTATAAAAGAATGGATGCTGGAATAACAGTGAGTGAGTGAACTCGGGTTTTACATCCCACCAACATATAGGTCATATGGAGACAGGATCTCAGTTTAAAGTCTCATCCAAAAGACAGAAGAAGAGGGGCATTGATTCTGAGACCCCTGGATTAGTAGTCTAGTCCATTATCCATTACACTGCCACCACTTCAGATGGAATAGCAAATTAACTGCATACTCTGACCAGGAGCAGCTTGATCCTGGTTTGTGCTTTCTTCTGAGGAAGCAGTCTGGTCATGGTTATTCTGTATGCTAAAGCCGGCATGTCTGTCTTGATACAACGCCTTAATATACAGTGTATATTTTCATATTTCAGTTCTAAATTCAGTTCCAAGTTGAGGTTTATAAAGACGTTGCACGAGCTGAGCCGAGTTGTTCCAATGGAATATGTGTATGTTCCCGACCCTGTACAGCAGTAAGTTACACTTTGGTTGTTAACTCTTAAAGTAAGCTCCCTTTGGTTGTTAAGTCCTAAAGTAATCTCCCTTAGATGGCTTGTTCCAAAAGAGCTGTGAGATATCATATTTGTTTGGTTATAAGATGGTGGGAGAGGGGGTGGGGGTTCTCCCTCCAGAACAACTAAAAAAAATCTAGATTCATGCTGTTTTTGAAGGGAAATAGTACATCGTTTAGCAGAATTAGTATGACTGATTTATATATTTGGGGTCATTTGCAGGGAGAAATACCCCCATTGTCTAGCCGAACAAGTAAGGTAAACTAAGATTCCTTATTATATACCTAAAAAGATCCCCATTCACTTAACATTGGAGTAACCGTGCAATATTTTCTTCATATTACATGGAGTCAAGTGCACATTGCATTGAGTTAGGAGTTTGGTTCACGAGAACTACTTTTATATAGAGAGAAGAAAATTTTGGCAACCATCCTGTTATCGACAGCAACTGAAAAACAAGAAAAATAAGTAAAATGATGACAGTAGTCCCAAATGGAAAATTGATTAATTTGGCATGTGAAATCAGAAAAGAAATACCGTAATGTGCCTAAATTTTGGGACACCTTAAATTTATTAATTTTCCATTTGTCCCAGATTTGAAGTGTCCCAAACGTTAAGCATGTTAGGGTATTTCTTGAAATACCTTAGGGTATTTCTTGAAATACCGTAGTGTGCCTAAATTTTGGGACACCTAAAATTAATTAATTTTCCATTTGTCCCAAATGGAAAATTGATAATTTTGAGGTGTCCCAAAATTTAAGCACATTACGGTATTTCTTTTCTGATGGAGGCAGTTATGTAAACTTTGGTTGAGTTTTCAGGTTAATCTCTGTCTGTTCCCAGACAGGTGAGACTAATTGTTCAGTGGAATTCTTATTTGCACTAGTGTCCTGGCAGTTGCCTTGGTGTATTTTCTGTAATGTGAAAATGTTCATTTTATGAACAATCTTTTACTCTAGACTAACTTGTGTACCAAGAAAATTCTTTCTTGCACACCAAATAGAAAATGCCATTCTTTTCACTTGGGATAGAAAATCTTATCTTACCCATGTTATCTCACCCAGGACCGGATAAAAAATCATGAGCTGTCAGTGCATTGGTTGTATAGGAGCTCACGTACCTGCGTCGTCAAGTGACGTTGGCATTTTAGATGATGATGTCACGAAGATGGCAAAAATGACGTCAGTTTATGCACCCCAGTCATTGACCTAAAGATCCAAATGGCGGTCTTGAAATTGGCGTCTTCTTTCAAAATCAAATTGAAAACTCTCAAGCACTAGAATTATGCATTTTAACAAGTTCTGAAGTTTAAACAAATTGTGGTGGGCAAGAAAAAGTATCTGTCATGGGTGTGAGATGTGGATAGAAAAATTTGTCACTCGGGATCACTGTTCAACATCACTCGGTAAGCCTCGTGATGCCGAACAATGACCCTCGTGACAGATTTTTCTATCCACACCTCACACCGATGATAGATACTTTAAATATATTTGGACACCTATTAAAGATAATTACAGTAATTGTCTAAAAACTGGAACTGTTTGGCTTTACAATTCAGTAAAGCGTCCAACAGATGCAGATCGAATGGCAAACAGTGAAGACCTGATCAGTCTGCTGTGTCAGGAGCAGTCTGCTCTGGGTCTGCTGTGTCCGCAGACCTACCGGTTTCAATACATATGGTAACATGTGCTTTAGAAGTTCAAATTCAAAACATCATCTAAGAAAACAAACAGACGGGTAGCTGTATAACTGCTCCTTAAAATATAACATCCTTCCATTATTTTGCCAGGTATGATGATCGTATCACACGACACCATTCCTCCTGCACTACTCCTTCCACACCTTCTACTCCAAGGTGACACCTCCCTCCTCTCTCATTAGCCAATCAGCTGTGATATGGTAAGTATTGCTCCTCCCGCCTTTTGCTTCATCCAATCAGCTGTGATACAGGTAAGTATTGCATAATTCACTCCCAAGTTGACATCTTCCTCCATTTGCTATAGCCAGTCAGCTGTGATATGGTAAGTATTGCTCCACCCTCCTCTTGCTTCAGCCAATCAGCTGTAATATGGTAAGTGTTGCATAATTCACTCCTAAGGTGACATCTTCCTCCATTTGCTATTGCTAGTCTGCTGTGATTTGGTAAGTATTGCTCCTCCGTCCTTTTGCCTTAGCCAATCAGCTGTAATATGGTAAGTATTGCATAATTCACTCCTAAGGTGACATCTTCCTCCATTTGCTGTAGCCAATCAGCTGTGATTTGGTAAGTATTGCTCCTCCGTCCTTTTGCCTTAGCCAATCAGCTGTAATATGGTAAGTATTGCATAATTCACTCCTAAGGTAACATCTTCCTCAATTTGCTGTAGCCAATCAGCTGTGATTTGGTAAGTATTGCTCCTCCGTCCTTTTGCTTTAGCCAATCAGCTGTAATATTGCAAGTATTGCATAATTCACTCCCAAGGTGACATCTTCCTCCATTTGCTATTGCCAGTCAGCTGTGATATGGTAAGTATTGCTCCACCCTCCTCTTGCTTTAAAGGTAGGTTCCTGTACTTTGGAATGCGTCATAATTTTGATGATCTTTCATCCAAGTTGTTGGAAAGCACTTATAAAAAGGGAATGAATTAGTTTCACTAAAAAGTGTAATCAAAATTTTTTTAGAAAAGTTGTTTTGAAAGGGATTTCCTAACTCTGCTTAGCACACCAGTTTGAAATATTTTTAGTTCGCGCCAAAAATAGATAACACAGCTGACGTCATGCTGCATTGCATTTTGGGTTAGTTTTAACCCAGTCGCCATGCCAGGACCTCTAGGAGAGCTCACGGCAAGAGAAGTTTGACCTTTGGAGAATGGCATTAGAAATCGCACACTTATAGACATAATAAACCTAGTTATTTTTAGAACTGGAATTGCAGCGAAAGAAAATAAACCAAAAGGGAAAACGACTATTTTCTTCAACCACTGACGATTTTGTCAGTAGCAACAAATTTAGAAAAATAAGAGAATTCAATACTACTCAGAAAAAGACGAAATTATTTTGTGAACATAATTGTCATCGCTAGTCCAGGAACCTACCTTTAACCAATCAGCTGTAATATGGTAAGTATTGCTCCTCCCTTCTTTTGCTTTAGCCAATCAACTGTGACATGGTATGTCACTCTCCCCCTTCTTGCTTTGCTCCTTTCCACTGTTCAGATGTAAGTACAGTTCTTCCCATGTAATTAATTTCCCTGTTCTCACTTCACAACTGGCTGTGTTTAATATGATAAGCCATGTAAGACTATTATAACAAGTAAAGAATATTTAGCCCTTAACTTGCCGAAAACAGCATATATCAAAATGTATGTACACAGAATTTCAAAAAATATGTCATCCAAGTTATATTAAGAATTGAAAGACTAGGGGACAAAAATGTATGTATACAGAATTTTCAAAAAATATGTCATCCAAGTTGTATTGAGAATTCAAAGACTAGAGGACAAACAGTGTAGAGCCAAATGAGGTGGCTCAGTATGAGCCACCTCATGAGGATCTATGCTGTTTGCAAAAACTGAGCCACCTCATTTGGCTCTACACTGTTTGCAAATTCAACAAGAAGAGTTAGATATACAATAGCATTAATTTAATGGCAGGTTTTCGTCTTCTTGATTTTCTTGAATATGATGGTGCAGCCGAGCGAGATAACATAAAGTCACTGCAAGAAACCTTTGTGGTTGTTTTAGTGGCTTGTACAAAAAAATATCCCTTAGTTTTTGTTAACTCACCTTAGCAGGACTCTCATAGTTGAGCTTATAGTATAGACAGGCTCCATTGTAAATCTTCCATTTCAAACATCGTCTTCATAAGCAATTTGGCCAATTGAAGCAGAATTTCACATGGATAGCGGTAAGGAAAGTTTGCTTCAGAGGTCATGGTCATATGACCAAGATGACCGTTATACTTATATATGGTAAAATCCTTATTACAAGAAACCTGGAAGTTCCACAAAAAACATGTTTTCCAACATAAACTTGCATGAAATCAGGAAATTTTACTTATATCCCTTGATTTCAATATTTCCATCTTCTTGGTCAGCCCACAAAAAAGAGTGATCAGGGGACATAACTCAAAAATGAAGAAACAGTCAGTCTTCCACTAGACACACTGTCTTCAGCTATCTGTAATATACAAGTATGATAAAAATGAGTGAATGGGGAATGAGGTAAAGGCTAGGGGAACAAACAGATCAGGGTAAATACAGCAGAACTTCAATGGCTCGAACCTTGATGGCTTGTTTACTATGCCTGGCTAGAACTCCTGGTTGGGTCTCTTGAATTCAGTTTATATAGAAACTAGCCCTGGATGGCTGGAGCTACCTTTGGCTGGAACTAATTTTCAAGGTCCTATAAGCATGTTGGAGCCTTTGAAGTTCTACTGTAGTTTGAAACTGAAGAAACACACACATACAATTCGGCACCTACAAGCCCCACTTATTATCCAGAACCCCACAAGTATGTGGTGGTCTGGATCCGGGCCTGCCAAGTATCATTAAGATATCCTGTCCCTTCCCTTGACTGTAAATCCCTTTCTAAATTGGGGCTAATGTCAAAGATAGGAACTTTCTTCAGAGGAGTTCAGTAGAACTTTAATGGCTCAAACCTTGTCTGACTAGAATTCCTTCCTGGCTCCCTAGAGTTTATTTTATGTAGAAACTATCCCTGGATGGCTAAAACTACCCTTGGAACTAATGTTCATGGTCCCAAGCCTGTTTGAGCCATTGAAGTTCTACTGTATTTCTTGCCTTTAAGAGTTGACCCCCATTGAGAAAGGGAGGAAAAATATGTTAGAGTTACCTCCCCTTAAAGTGCACCCATTTGCATTAAAGCATTAATACTGAACAAATAACAATAATAATATGAGCCATAACACGAGAAACATAAAAATGTGGTTGTGCGTCCAGTGCTGAGTTAGATCAGCCAGGGCATCCACCTTATCCAATCAGAGTCTTCGCTGTCCGCATTATGTTAGTTTAGTCCTTTGGCTACCATTTAAGCATTTAGCGAAGAGTCTGATCAGACTGGGCGGATGCCCAGGCTGATCTGAGACTGGGCTGGGTGCACAACCACTGTGTTGGTTTTCTTGTGTCGTGGCTCAATTATAATCTCATGTTCATTTCTTTACAGTATAGAGAAAATGTTATTAAAAGATCCAAACTATTTGGAGAAGCAGAGAGCCAAGAAAAAGACAAAGAAGAGATAAACTGGTTCCCAGTTCTAGCTGGTGTAGTAGATAAGGGAACAGAATGACTGCAGTAACTGTTACACCAAGCCAAAAATTTTGGACAAGACTGGAGACTTTAGAAATATTGGTTATTTTATTACTAGGGATAAAATCATAACAATCACATGACATTTCAGTAGTAACGGGTGACACTATGGCCACGCCCGTCCGGAGACTAAGTCCACAACCTGGGGCAGTCTCGGGCCGGGCATGTCCATAGATGACACCGCTTAAGAAAGCTTAAAAAGGCTAGTTTGAAATAACTTCAGCGGGAAAGTCTGTGTAATATTGCATAGGAGATGTCGTAAGAGGCTATACAGTCATACGCGTCTGCTATGAGTCTCTTGGTCTTGTATCTCAAAACCTCACTATACCAGAGGCATAACTCTATAGCGTCAGTTGATGGTGTGAGTTGCTGTGGCATACTCTTGTTCATTCGGTTCAATTTCTGAGGCTTTACAGTAATATGCGTCTGCTATGAGTCTCTTGGCCCTGTATCTCAGGGCCTCACTATACCAGAGGCATAACTCTATAGTGTCAGTACTTGTTTTTGGGGATTATAAAATCTTGTATCTCAAGATTTTAATGTTCTGGACTGAAATTATTTCTTACTAGCCTTCTAAAGCCTGACTACTACATTTGATGACTAAATTTGAGAAGACCTCTGCTCCAATGTGGCTGAACTTGTGAAGCTGATGGGGATATTTAGTGGAAGGTCCACATATCCACATTGAAATTGTGAAGCTGATGTGGATGTCAAGTGGAAGGTCCACATATTCACATTGAAATTGTGGAGCTGATGTGGATGTCAAGTGGAAGGTCCACATATCCACATTGAAATTGTGGAGCTGATGTGGATGTCAAGTGGAAGGTCCACATATCCACATTGAAATTGTGGAGCTGATGTGGATGTCAAGTGGAAGGCCCACGTATCCACATTGAAATTGTGGAGCTGATGTGGACTTGATGTGTATGCAATGTGGAGGTTATGTGGATAATGTGGATCCACAATGTGGAGTTTCCACATGTCCACATCTACACATAAGACAAATTCGTATACCCTGTCCTATCTTTGACAGATTGACACAATGCATCTCAAAGCCTCACTGTAACAATACCTACTGCCTTGAGGTTCATTTGTTCTTCAGACATCCTAGTTCTGAATTATTTCTGAATTCTTCCCTTATATTCTGCACATGGGCATTGTGCTATATTATTTTGTAACATTATTTGGTAGGTGTTGACTCGTTCTTTCCAATAAAAAAAGAATTATGAAAATCCATCAAGCCAAAATCCTGTTATTTCAGTTTACTTACCCTCCATATTCCACGCATGCGCAGTGTGACAATTTATTTTAACTTTATTTGAAAGGTGTTGACCTGTTCTTTCCAATAACAAAGAATTTTGAAAATCCGCTGAGGCAATCTGGAGTTATTACAGTTCTCTTACCCTCCAAATTCCGCGCATGCGCAGTGCACCTGCCCAGCAAAACTTTTTATGCTCCCCGAAGGGTGAGCATATAAGTGCCGCTTTGTCCGTCCATCTGTCCATCCTTCCGTTCTTCCGTCCGTCCGTCCATCACACTTTTGTCTGGAGTATATCTCTGAAAGTGTAAGAGGTAACTAAATGAAACTTCACACATTGATAGAGGACAATGAGGGGAAGTGCAGTGCACAAGAACCATAACCCTGTCACAAGTATTTACGAAGTTAGCTCCCTTTACAGTTTTTTTCAATATTTGGCTTGTCCGGAGCATATCTCTGAAAGTATAAGGGGGAACTAAATGAAACTTCAGACATTGATAGAGGACAATGAGAGGAAGTGCAGTGCACAAGAACCATAACCCTGTCACAAGTATTTACGAAGTTAGCTCTCTTTACATTTTTTTTTCAATATTTTGCTTGTCCAGAGCATAGCTCTGAAAGTATAAGGGAGAACTAAATGAAACTTCACATATAGACAGAGGACAACAAGGGGAAGTGCAGTGCACAAGAAACATAACCCTGTCGCAAGTATTTACGAAGTTAGCTCCCTTTCCAGTTTTTAGCTCACCTGGCCCGAAGGGCCATAGTAAGGGCCATTGTGAGCTATTGTCATACCAATGCGTCCGGCATGCGTCGTGCGTCGTCACGGAATTTGTCCGTCAACACCTAAAAACAAATATTCAAACATCTTCTTCTGTAAAACTACTGGTCCCATGGTTCTCAAATTTCACATGGAGCATGACCTGACTCCAGGGTCTCAGAATTGTAAAATTGGGTCAGGTTGAAAATCCAAGATGGCCGCCGTTACTAGAAATAGCAAAAACAACAAAATAAACTTCTTCTCCAGAACCACTGGGTATAATTGTCTGAATTTTGGCATGGAACATCAGTGAAACCTTGGTATTCAAAATTGTAAAAATGAAAAAAATCTGTAGCGCAGTTTTGTCACAGTGACCTACTTTCTGTTTACGTGTGTAATTTTGCTCAAATGCCAATGTCAAAAAATGACCTATTTAAACAACTTCAAACAACTTCTCTAAAACCACTGAGCCCATGGATCTCAAATTTCACATGGAGCATGACCAGACTGCAGGGTTTCAAAATTGTAAAATTGGGTCAGGTCAAGAATCCAAGATGGCTGCTGTTACTAAAAATAGCAAAAACAACAAAATCAACTTCTTCTCCAGAACCATTTGGTATATTTGGTTGAAAGTTTGCATGGAACATAAGTGGGACGTTGGTATTAAAAATTGTAAAAATAAAAAAAATCTATAGCGGAATTAGGTCACAGTGACCTACTTAGCGTTTACAAGGCCGATTTTGCTCAAATGTCAATATCTAAAGAAAATGCAACCAATTCTGACCAGATTTGGTCAGAATTGGTTCTTGAATGGAATTATTTCAATTTTGTGTCAGTTGACTATCCAAGATTGCCACCATGGGGGCCGTTACTAAAAATAGCACAAACATAAAAATGACAATTACTCAAGAACCCTTGAATGGAATTGGACCAATTTTGTGTCAGAATGTTCCTTTCGATTTATTGCAATTTGGCGTTCCAAGATGGCCGCCATCTGGTGTTACTAAAAATAGCACAAACATAAAAATGACAATTACTCAAGAACCCTTGAATGGAATTGGACCAATTTTGTGTCAGAATGTTCCTTGCATGAAGTTGTTTTGATTAATTGCAATTTGGCATCCAAGATGACCGCCATCTGCCGTTACTAAAAATAGCACAAAACATGAAAATGACAATATCTCAGTAACCGCTGAATGGATTTTGACGAAATTTGTGTCAAAATGATTCTTGCATTGAGATGTTTCAAAAATATCTAACTGTAGACCATTCATATTGGCCTCTGTTACTAAAAATAGAAAAATGTGAAAATTTGAAAATCTCAATGGATTTGGATTAATTTTGTGTCAGAATGGTCCTTTCATTAAGCTTTTTCGATTTTTTGCATTTTGGCATTCCAAGATGGCCCCCATTTGCCGTTACTAAAAATAGCACAAAACATAAAAATGACAATATCTCAGTAACCGCTGAATGGATTTTGACGAAATTTGTGTCAAAATGATTCTTGCATTGAGATGTTTAAAAAATATCTAACTGTAAGACCAGTCATATTGGCCTCTGTTACTAAAAATAGAAAAATGTGAAAATCAAAAAATCTCAATGGAATTGGACCAAATTTGTGTCAAAATGGTCCTTGCATGAGGGCTTTTCGATTTTTTGCATTTTAGCAATCCAAGATGGCCGCCATCTGCCGTTACTAAAAATAGCACAAAACATGAAACTGGCAATATCTCAGTAACCCCTGAATGGATTTTGATGAAATTTGTGGCAAAATGATTCTTGCATTGAGATGTTTCAAAAGTAAATATATAAAGACCAGGCAAGTTGGCCTCTGTTACTAAAAGTAGCAAAATGTGAAAATGAGAAATTCTCAGTGGAATTGGACCAATTTTGTATCAGAATGGTTCCGTTGCACAATAGCCAGGTGAGCGATATCAGGCCCATTTGGGCCTCTTGTTTCAATATTTTGCTTGTCCGGAGCATATCTCTGAAAGTATAAGGGGGAACAAAATGAAACCTCACACATTGATAGAGGACAATTAGAGGAAGTGCAATGCACAAGAACCGTAACCCTATCACAAGTATTTACGAAGTAAGCTCCCTTTTCAGTTTTTTCAATATTAAGCTTGTCCGGTGCATATCTCCAAAAGTATTAAAGGGAACTAAATGAAACTTCTTACATTGAAAGAGGGCAATAAGAGGGAGTGCAGAGCATAAGAACCATAAGCCTGTCCTAAGTATTTACAAAGTTAGCTCCCTTACTATTTTTGTCAGTATTTTGCATGTCCAGAGCATATCTCTGCAAGTATAAAAGGGAACTTAATGAAACTTCACACACTTATAGAGGGCAATGAATCAAAGTGCAGAACACAAGAACCATAACCCAGTCATGAGTTATTACAGAGTTAGTTCCCTTCTTAATATTTGCTTATATAGAGCATATCTTAGGAAGTATTGAAGGAAACTAAATGAAGTTTCACATCTTGATGGAGGGTAATGAAGTTCAGTTCAGTTCAATTCTCTTATCGACGTTACCCAAGTGGCTCAACGGTACGTAACCATAGTTGCACACACTTGGCGCCGTGTGTCCATCCAAGAGGGTAATGAAAGGAAATGCAGAGTTTAAGAACTATAACCCTACCTTTAGTAATAATGGAGTTAGCTCCCTTCCTAATTTTTTCAGTTATTTAGCTTGTCTGGAGTATATCTCTGTACATATTTAAGAAACCATGAATGAAACTTCACATATTGATAATAGAGGGCAATGACAAGAAGTACAGAGCAAAAGAACCATAACTGTATCCCAATCAGTTGTATGCATATTCAGAGCATTGCTTTAAAAGAATTGAAGAGAAATTTTTTTTTTTTTTCCATTTTAAATTGTATTTAATTTACACAGAAAATCACTCCTTCACCAGGATACCCATTCTCCTGTTCCAAGCCTTATTTCCCTTGACTATATTGGGTAAGGGAGAATATCCTATAGTGTGTGCTATTGTTGTCTCGCCTGCGAAGCAGAGGCGAGACATATGTATTGCTTTTCTGGTGTCGGCGGCGGCGGCGGCGTAAACTTTTGTCGAGTTTTTGCGTTTAAGTCATTTTCTCAGAAACTATAAGGGCTAGAGCCATGAAACTTGGTACATGCATACATCTTTCCTGATTTACCTTTATTTTGTGACAAAGGGCCAGCAGGCGAGACACCGCATTCCGCGGAATTCTTGTCATTTGGATGACAACACTCAAATAAGGGTGCTTCATGCAAATACAAATAAGCTTTGACATGACAAAACGAACAATGTGGCATGTGCACCTCGCAAAGACTCAGATCAGCCTGGGCATCTGCCCAGTCTGATCAGAGTCTTTGCTGGGTGCTTAAAGTGTAGCTAAGGGCATAAGCTAGATCCATGCAGACAGGGAAGAGTCTGATCAGACTGGGCGGATGCCCAGGCTGATCTGAGTCTTCGCTGGGTGCACATGCCACTTTGTTATTTTTTTCGTGTTGCAGCTCAAATGAGAATAGCAAATACTCAGCCCAGCCTGCACATCTGTGCATTCTTATCAGAGGGTTGCTGCTGTTTGCGTACCGGTATGCCATCTGTGAACCCTAGGTAATCTACATTTACAAAATAAAAGCTGTAGGTAGACTTCACTGATTCACAGACTGGTTTTAGTCTTTGCTGTTCCCAGATATGTTAGGAGCCCTGGTAGTTCTGATTCACAGACTTGTTTTTGTCATTGATGTTCCCAGATATGTTAGGAGCCCTGGTAGCTCAGTAGGTTAAGCACCAGCCTACTGATCTAGTGGTCCTAGGTTCAAGCCTCACTGTGTGTGTAGGCCCAAATCTTCTCAATCATAAATGGGGATCCATTATCACCCACCCATCATCCCGATATGACTGAAATTCTGTTAAAAAGGATGTAAAATCCAAGTTGTCTGTCCATCCATCCCAGATTTGTAAAGCTACATTTTTCCTTGACACAGTTCATTATACTTAATGCTGTTGTATTTATTTAGTTATAAGATTGTATGTCGCTGGCCAGGTTTGATAAGATTGTAGTTTCTGTTTCCAAAATTACAGCAGATATATAAATCAGTCATATATAATTCATCTGTAAAATGGTATAATTTTTTAATTGTCTATTCCAAAACAATCCCAAAGATTTAGATCCATCTTATAAGACAGCTTAAGATCTTTAAGATTGTTTTAGAAGAGAAAAAACCCTTTTTAATAGGGAAAGACCCCCATTTTAGAGGGGAAAAACCCATTTTAGACAGGAAAACCCCATTTTAGAAGGAAAATTCCCAGTTTAGAAGAAGAAAAAAAATTTTAGAAGGGAAAAACCCCTGTTTAGACAGAAAAAACCCCATTTTAGCAGGGGAAAAACCTTTTTGGAAGGGAAAACCCCATTTTAGAAAGAAAAGACCCTTTTCAGAAGGGAAACTCCCATTTTAGAAGGGAAAGACCCTACCTTATAACTGAATAATAGGGTAATTGTTGATGTGCAATAATGATTTATAATTGTCTCATGTATATTATCCATGTCATCAATATCAAATTATGTTGTAATAACCCTTTCTAACCTTTTAGAGTGATATACATGTACTATTGTAATTGTTGTATTAAAATGAGCTGCAACACAACTAAACCAACAAAGTGGCATGTGCACCCAGCACAGACTCGGATCAGCCTGGGCATCTGCCCAGTCTGATCAGAGTCTCTGCTTTGCGCTTAAAGGGTAGCAAAGAGTCTAAGCTAGCCTCATGCAGACAGCAAAGACTCTGATCAGACGGGGCGGCTTCCCAGGCTGACCTGGATATGTGCTGGACACACATGCCGCTTTGTTGGTTTTCTCATGTCGTGTCTCAAATATGCTCAGATCGTATGGATACGCAGGTATTTCTACGCAAGGGAGACAACATCTTGCAAACAGTTTTTGCTTTCAAAGTAGATAAATCCCTTTTCTAATAGGGCATACTATCAAAGCAGCTCCTCAAGGAGCAGATCCTTTCCTTTAAGAGAAGACTCATTTTTGAGAAAGTTTTGCCAACCAGGACAGGAAGCAGGACGTCACAAGAGCTGTCTCCCTATGAAAAAATGGCGAAAAAACGAACACTTTAATGAAACTAACACAAAATAGTGTAATCTGTTTACATGTATTTTTTATCTATTTGTGCAATAACTATCCAGAGCTCCAGTGAGGCAAGTATTTTTTTTGGACAAAAATTACCATAAAAGGTCTAAAAATTGGGACACCTAGAATAATTACCATAAATGTCCAAAACTGGGACAGTTTGGTCTTACAGTGCAGTAATGCATCTGGAAGGTGTGGCTGGAATGGTAAACAGTGTAGACCCTGATCAGACTGCAAACACTGTAGACCCTGATCAGACTGCTCCCTTAGGAGCAGTCTGATCTGGGTCTGCATTGTTTCTTTTACTGTCTGTAGACCCCAATACATAGAATTTTAACAGTAAGTTTTTTCTTTCTGATTTTCAGACAAAAGAAAATGAAAAAATAAATAAATAAATAAAGAACTAAAGAAATAATAATAATAACATAAGAGGGACAGATTTACAGCTAACTGAAGAATTCTTTCTTCTCTTTATTTGCAATCGCTGCAGCTAGTGTCGGGCGCCATGTGGTGGCTGTAAAAGGTCTCCACGTCATCATCCATAGTGCAGTTTATATTTTACGTTAAGTCCTTTAGGTTTAGCAGGAATATTCTGTATGATCAGATTTAATAATTGGTTGCGTCAGTAAGTGTGGCTCGGTGAGGGCTGCTCATTGCCTGCCAAAGACCTGCTTATCACCCTTTTTTCTTTCAAACTTTTGGGGTTAAGCGTCACTGAAGAAGTTTGCAGTAATTATGGGAAATACATTGTCCAAAATGTTTTGTCTATTCTGGGGCTCGAATAATTGCTAGTCAGTATTGGTGCTGATAAGATTTTTTTGTATTTAGTTTCATTTGAATAATAAATTTTGTTACACTTAGTCGTGAGTTCTCCAAGGAGCCACAACACAGCAAAACCAACAAAGTAGCATGTGTGCCCAGTAAAGACCCAGCTCAGCCCAGGCTGATCAGAGCCTTCACATAGACCCTTAT
The DNA here is from genome assembly GCA_963989385.1 of Ctena decussata. Taxonomy (NCBI): domain Eukaryota; kingdom Metazoa; phylum Mollusca; class Bivalvia; order Lucinida; family Lucinidae; genus Ctena; species Ctena decussata. The sequence goes on from OZ022515.1 coordinate 38,468,528, forward strand.
CTACCCTTTAAGTGGACAGTGAAGACTCTGACCAGACCTGGTGGATACCAAGGCTGTCGAGAGTTGCTTTACGAAAGCGCTATAAAATAGCGCTTAGTAGCGCTTTGCCAACGCTATGCAACGATTTTGCTTTCAAAAAGCGCTTTTTTGTACCAGTACGTTGCTCAGTAAAATTTGCCTCGTTTTAAACACATGTAAAACAGAAAGCGCTACAGAGGGCTACCGAGCGCTTTGCCTATGCAACGGTATGTTACAAAAAAAGCGCGTTGCGAGACAGCTCCGGGAAAGCCACGCACCAATACGAAGCGCTTTTTTGTAACATACCGTTGCATAGCCAATTGCTAGCAAGCGCTACATAGCGCTAACGTTAAGCAACCTGCCCCTGGTTTGAGTCTTTGATGGGCCCACATGCCACTTTGTTGGTTTTGCCGTGTCATGGCTTAAATGTTAAATGCCAGTAGAACTTGCCTGTAGCTGATCAAATTGTTTGATTTGGAATTTTATAGACTTGTTTGTAGCTCACCTGGCCCAAGGTGTCATAAGGGTTGCCACGGTCAGGGAAAAAACATCTGGAAAATGATTTTTAGCTCACCTTGACAGGTGAGCTTATAGTATAGCCTTGGTCTGTCGTAAGGTGTCGGCGTCGGCGTTGTCCACACTTTTAAGCATCTTCTTCTCAGAAACCACCGGGCCGATTGAAGCCAAATTTCATATGGAGCCTAAACAGGATGAGGGAAACGAAAGTTTATATATTTGGCCCAGGTCACATGACCAAGATGGCCGCCATGCCAATATATGGTAAAAACCTTAAACAAGACGGCCATGAGGCCCTGAATCGCTCACCTGAACAATTGGCAAAGTGGCTTTTTCTTATGTTTTGAAATTGTCAAAATATGAGTCTTGGGTAAAAAGTCAAAGAATGACCATGACCTATTGTACTCATAAATCTTCATGTACTCATTAAGGCAACCATATATACCATTTTTTAGGCAAAACTTTCCATGAAATCTTATGTTCTAGCATTTTCCCATATTTGACCATGCCGCAAAAAAAAGTTAAGGAAAAACCGAGGTCATCATTTGAACAGTCTTGGTAGTACTCTAGTACTCCATGCTACTTACCAAGTTTCAAGGCCATTGGTGTATTGGTTCTGGAGAAGAAAAAATATTTAAGGTTTATACCATAAATGGGTATGGTGGCCATGTTGGTCATGTGACCTGGACCGTTTGAACAAATTTTCGTTCAATCAACCCCTGGAGGCTCTATATGAAATGTGATTACAATTGGCCCTTTGCCTTTTGAGAAAATGTTTGAAAATGTCAAAATATGAGAGATCTGGGTCAAAGGTCAAAGAATGACCTTGAGCTCTTGTACTCATAATTCTTCATGACCTCATTAAGACGACTGTACAGTATTCCTCAAAATTATTGAGAATTGCATTTTGGCACACAGTTGATTGCCATACATGTTCAACAATATTTTAAATGCGTAAAATACAATAAAAGAACCTCTTTTACAAGTTTGATTTACAAAAATGACAAGATGATGCATTTTCTTTCGTCAGTGGTAGGTAAGCATGGGCAAGGGTACACCCCTGTAAAAATATGTCCCTTGATTTTGTCTATGTTTTGCTATACGACCTTAGCTAGAAATTGGCTATCTCAGGTGAAATAGTCTGTTTTCTCCATTGTTCACCATCATCTACATTATTAGTGATACCTTTAATATTTTGCATGGTTTAATGTTACTGATTCCAGTTTCTGAGTCAGTGACTGGCTGTTATAATATAGGAAGTTATTGAAGGCATCAGAAACAGCAAAAAGTCTGGTCTGTTAGTGATCTGAACGGATTATTTTTTGCAAGGTATAGATAATCATGTCAAAACTCATATCCCATAAAGCACGTATACTAAGCCTTACAAAAATATGGTTTTGTGCCGTTTCCGTCAAGATGTATAGAATAAGAATGAATCAGAGCAACATACCCTCTGTCAAAATTGCAATTTGCCCCAAAGTGGGGCACTTTTTCGAAAGGAAGTCACGTGTTTGAATGCCAGCAGCATCTACAGCTGACAAGGTCACATAATATTCTGTTTTCAGTTCGCCAACACCTTATCACTAGATGAGAAAACCATTAAAATTCAACTGATTTGTGATTATCTTTTCCACAAATATCGATTTTAATGAGTAAGGGTACATAATTTTCCAGTCGAACAAAAAATCTCTGGGCGGCACAATTCAAGGGGAGTTAACATTTGTGACTCAAACATATGAGTAATACTGGTATGCTAAAAAGTTCACAGTGGGATGTTGTTAACTAAGTAAACAAGGATATTAAGTATGTACATACTCTGTCAACTACCAGTGCTTAATTTTCACTTTGAAAAAAATTCTCAATAATTTTGAGGAATACTATATATACCAATTTTTAGGCCAAAAACTTCCCATGAAATCTTATGTTCTAGCATTTTCCCATATTTGACCTTGCTGTAAAAAGGTCAAGGTCAACCAAGGTCATAATTTGAACAATCTTGATAGTACTGGAGTACCCAATGCTACATACCAAGTTTCAAGGCCACTGATCAATTGGTTCTGGAGAAAAAGATTTTGAAAGGTTTTTACCATATATGGTCATGGTGGCCATGTTGGTCATGTAACCCAGACCATTTGAAGGAATTTTCATTTCCTCGACCCCTGAAGGCTCTATATAATATTTGGTTACAATTGCCGCATTGGCTTTTAAGGAGAAGTTTGAAATTGTCAAACTATTCTGAGAATTCAGGGTCAAAGGTCAAAGAACGACCTTGACCTCTTGTAGTCATGAATCTTGATGTACACATTAAGATGACTGTATTTACCAATTTTTAGGCCTAAATCTTCAAAACTTTCCATGAAATCTTATGTTCTAGCATTTTCCCATATTTGACCTTGCTGTAAAATGGCCAAGGTCACCCCAAGGTCATCATTTTGAACACTCTTGATAGTACTGGAGTACCCAATGCTACATACCAAGTTTCAAGGCCATCAGTCAATTGGTTCTGGAGAAGAAGATTTTTTTAGGTTTTTACCATATAAGGGCATGGCGGCCATGTTGGTCATGTGACCTGAACCATTTGAACAAATTTTCATTCCCTCATACCCTGGAGGCTCTATATGAAATTTGGTTACAATAGGCAGAGTGGTTTTTGAGAAGATTGCTTGAAATTGACAAAATATGAGAGCTCAGGGTCAAAGGTCAAAGAATGACCTTGACCTCTTGTACTCACAAATCTTCATTGTACTCATTAAAGATGACTGCATATACCAACTTTTAGACCTTAATCTTCAAAACTTTCCCTGATATCTTAAGTTCTAGCATTTTCCCATATTTGACCTTGCCGTAAAAAGGTCAAGGTCAACCCAAGGTCATAATTTGAACAATCTTGATAGTACTCGAGTACCCAATGCTACATACCGAGTTTCAAGGCCATCGGTCAATTGGTTCAGGAGAAGAAGATTTTTCAAGGTTTTTACCATATATGGGCATTGGCGGCCATGTTGGTCATGTGACCTGAACCATTTGAACAAATTTTCATTCCCTCATCCCCTAGAGGCTCTATATGAAATTTGGTTTCAATTGGCCCAGTGGCTGTTGAGAAGATTGTTTGAAATTGGTGTATATCTCTTCAAAAATGGAAATTGGCATCGCACGCAAAAATGTATTGCCGATCATGCATCATACGCTCTACATAATCTTTTTTTCATTTTTTAATGAAGTAGAAATTTCAACGTCTCAAAAATGCAAATTGTTCGATTCTCTCGTTGCTTCTGTTTTAAATTATTGCTCAGAAATCTGGGGATATCACGAAGCTTAAGATATTGAGATAATTCACACTAAATTCTGTCGTAAGGTTTTATGTGCTAGACAATCTACGAATTTATATAGCCTTTACGGTGAATTAGGACGAGTTCCGTTTTACGTAATGAGAAAAATAAACATGATTCGCTATTGGTTAAAATTGTTAAATATGAACGAAACTTCTCTACCCAAAACAGTATACTCAATGCTTAAAAATGATGTTGACAATGGAATTAATTATTCTGGTTTAAACTGGGCTTTCAATATAAAAACTATACTTGAAACACATGGTCTAGGTTATCTATGGTATAATCAAAATTCAGACTCTGTTCCATTTCCCATCATACGACAACGCATATAAGACAATTATCAAAGTTGGTTTGCTGAAGTAAATAATTCACCTAAGCTTGTGTCATATTGTCGTTTCAAACATGATTTTAGACAAGAACAATATCTCGATTTTATTACTGAAAAAAGTATAGAATTGCGCTGAGTAAATTCCGTATTTCAGCACATAATCTTGCAATTGAAAAAGGACGCCACGAAAATATTCCACGCACTGACCGAAAATGTAAAAACTCAATCTCAACGTCATAGAAAATGAATATCACTTTTTATTAGTGTGTCCTCGATATAGTGAGCTTAGACGAAAATATTTTTCTTCTTATTATTGCCATTGGCCAAATTTTAATAAATTTGATAATCTAATGAACTCAATGTCTAGAAAAGTTTTGTTAAACGTAGGAAAATTTTTATATCACGCTGAAGGTTTAAGAGAATAAGTTTAGCAGACGTTATGTATTTTATTGCACTCAAAATTACAACTTCTAATCCAAAATTTACGTAGTATTAGTATAATGTTGTTATGATATGCATATAGAAACATACACGTAGATATGATAATATAACTAGTTTTTACGTTATGATCCACCGGTCACACGGACTTTATCAGCATTGACTCAACGTTGATTCAGCGTTATAACGTTGAATCAACGTTTATTCAATGTTGATTCAGGGCTGTGTGCCTGCTGGGGACTCTCAGTAGTACACCATGTTGTTTGGTTAGCATATGCGGGAATTGAAGCATTTTCCCTCCAGTGCAGACTGCTTCCATATTGTTACTCCTGCTAATCATTATTTGTGCGGCCAAAATTTTTAAACCCGTCTAAAGATCTTAAGGATATTTCATTATTCGCAACTTACAGACACTTTCCGCAAAGATGTCGTGTATGGACAAAAAACGAGCGGTCATATGGATTACCGTAGAACTGCTCCACGAGGTAAAACAATGTATCGAAATTGGATGACTTGCAGTTTTTCGGCATTTTCAACAGTATTTTAACCGTGGAAGAATGATAATGAAAGTTGTGTGCAGTGGAACCCAGTTTACGGTTGATAGAAAATGCAGGATTCGCCTGACCACTAGCTTACACTTTAACCCACTAAGCTAGGATTAAAATCTTAAAGAGCTCCTTCAAGGGCAGAGAATATATTCACAAGAAGGAGCATGGGCCAGACTACATGTAAGTAGTTACTATGGAACGCCTCAGCTGTCTTATGTCGAGAAATGACATTTTATTCTGTTGACAGACCATCATGTGATGTTGACAGACCATTATTTTCTGTTGACAGACCATTATGTGATGTTCATATTCATTACATCTTGTTTGTTTGTCACGCTTTCTTGTTTGTGTGCTAAGTTATCTTGTGAACGCGCCATTCTGTTGGCTTTATATGCGCTATCTTCCTGTTGACTCGTCATTCTGTCAGCTTGATGTGTCGTATTATCTTGTTAATTGAACAGTGTGTTGGCTTTATTTATCATGTTGTCTTGTCATAACGTTGCATTAATCTGTTGACAAACATTATGTGATGGTCATATATATTATGTTCTGTTCATTTGCAATGTTGTCCTGTTATTTCGTCATTCTCTTAGTTTCATTTGTCGTAATATCTTATTAAATGAAAAGTCTGTTGTCTTCATTTGTCAAGTTGTCTCGTTGACTCTCCATGTTGTATGCTTCATTTGTACAGTTGTCTTTTTAGTTTGCCATTCTGAGGGTTTAAAGCATGATGCCATTTTTTTAGAAAATGTCTGACATGGTGTTTATCTGTCTTATTTCTATTCGCTCTTCCTGGAACTTGATCAATAGAGTTATCATCCCGAGCTCTCTTAACAATTCCGCAGAGCGCAGTTTGGTCAGTTTGAATATGACCTCCAGTCATATCTATTTTTAGGTAGCCTCGGCGGATGAATACGGACTACTTCCTGAAATTATGTCCTCTTAAGCTGTCTATGACAGTGAAATGTAGTCATATCCCCACATATGACTTGTAGTCATAGTCAACTTAACATGTTGCCACATATTGCATCTACGATATGCTTAAAAAATGAATGTAACTTCTAGTCATGTACCAAATGTGACTTCTAGTCATATTCTCATTATGTTGTATATTATCTAAAATGAACGTGACTGTGACATGCAGTTGTCATATTGCGCAGTTGGCTTTTTGTGGTTATATTCTACTTAACATACAAGCATTAATGTTACTTGCAGTCATATTGCAACATAAGACCTGTAGTCAAATTCTACCTAATGTACAAACATAAATGTTACTTGCAGTCATGTTTTTTACATATGACTTATAGTCATATACTGCTTAGCCTACAAATATATTGGGACACAGGATCTGTTGTCATATTCTACTTAACCTTTAAACAGAAATGTTACTTGCAACCATATTGCCACATAGGGCCTGTTGTCATGTAACCTTATTTTAAGACATAAATGTGACCTCAAGTCATATTGCCATACATGTATATGCCCTGCAGTCATATTCTGCTTAACCTACAAATATAAATGTTATTTAAAGTCATATTGCCTTATATGCCCTGAAGTCATATTCTTCATAACATATAAATATAAATGTTACTTGCAGTCATATTATGTTACCTGTAATATATTGCCACATAGGAGCTTTAGTCATATTCTAGGTAAATTTACTTTCAGTCATATAGCCACATAGGACATGTTGTTATGTAACCTTATTTCAAGAGAAACCATCACTAGATATTTTTTTTGTAGAATGTTTTATCTTGTCTCATTGTATAAGTAAAAAGTATGCAAAGACCAGGAACTGAAACAATCAAAATCCAAATCCAGCCCTCAAACCATAGTTGGAAACAACTAAGATTACAAATAATCAAGATACAGAGAACATATGGCCAACCGAGTGAGCAGCTTGTTCCCAAAAGGTGGCCACTCAGCAACCCATATATATGTATATGTTTGTATTTTATTTTATTTAAGAGGACCACAAGGTAGAATGGTTATTTATAGCTAATTGTGCCACCTCTATAAACACTGTATAAATAAAAATAAAATAAATATAAAGACATAAATTTTACTTCAAGTCGTATTGCCATATATGCCCTGCAGTCATATTCTGCTTAACCTACAAATGTAAATGTTACTTGAAGTCATATTTCCATATTTTCCCTGTAGTCATATTCCTCTTTAACTACAAATATAAATGTTACTTGCAATCAAATTGTTACATGACCTGCGGTCATATTCTCTTTCAGATGTCTATATACTTACAAACATGATTGACTACTATTAATATACCAAATGTGACCCCTACAGTCATTCAAATTAAGCTCCCTATGGCATGATAAAAAATGATAGTGCCTTTTAGTCATATTCCACATACGACCTGTAGACATTTTCTTCTTTATCTGCCCATTTTCAAACAAACATGGCTATGACTTCAATGTATATACCAATTATTACCTCCAGTCATATTCTAATAAAGCAGTCTATTATATGATAAGCATGACAGATGGATGACTTGTTGTTTAAAGGCATATTTATCAGTAATGTCGTCATATCGAGCCGATGATTAACGTGACGGTGACTTGTAGTCATATTGCCACATAAAATCCGTTGTCATATTCTTCTTTACTCTGTAAACTGTACCAAATATGACCTAAAGTGGTATTCAAATGAAGCTGTCTGTTATCATGGTTATAAAATAAACATGAATGTGACTTGTAATCATTTCTCAGAGGAATATTTCGCGGAGTGTTAAAACCGAATAACAATGTCATAAAAATAGAACGGACTAGAGGGCATATTCAAACTCACCAAACTGCGCTCTGCAACAATTCCTCTAATTCCGCCATTTTGAGTTTGTGGGTCAGGTATGGGTAAAACCTGAGAATTAGGGACATAACGAACCACGGACAAAACGGACCACGGACATAACGGACCACGCTTGGGACAAAACGGACCACGTTCAGGACGAAACGGACCACGTTCAGGACAAAACGGACCACGTTTAAGGTCAAAACGGACCACGTTCAGACCTTCCGTTAATCTCGAGAAAGCATGTTTTATTTTAGTTGCAACACTTATAAAGAAATTTGCATGCTTAAAAGATAAATATCTTACCATTAAATTAATTAGATAGTTGCGACAACCAAAGATAGTTGAGATCATGAACAGTAGTCAAATAATTGTGACCATTTAACATTGTCTTTGGTAATTATATACTCTTTAATCTTTTAATTGACACCAATTAATGGCCTGGCTTGTCTTCTTGCGTGGTCCGTCTGGTCCTGAAACGTGGTCCGTTTTGTCCTGAAACGTGGTCCGTTATGTCCTGAAACGTGGTCCGTTTTGTCCTAAACCAAACATGGCACCGACGTAAGCCGGAAATGGGCTTCTGACCGTCAAAACGCACAAAACCATAACCACATAACCATTTCCACCCAAAACAACCAACGACTGATACGTCACACGATCAAAACGACCCACAGACACAAAGTCAATTCGCTCCAGGGTCTTTTTCACCATAATTTCTCTAAAAGCCCCGGGATTTGGGGTAGATGTTCAGAGGGATAGATTTTCAGAAGGTGGGGTGGGGTGGAGGGTGTACGGGTACTCCCAATTCTATCTGCTAAATTGGCTGGGCTCCCAGTCTCTAGTGCCCCCCTCCACCCCACCCTCCCTCAAAGGAAGATTCACCAAGTACATCCCAGGTTTTTCCGGCACACCCCCTAAAATAGTTAATAACTCTTACAAATACGACGTAGATGTCATACATCATTTGCACCTTATTGTTTTAATTTTTTCTACTGGTATTATCACTTTGTTTCAGTATAGCTTTGTTCATCCTTACTAATGTCTTTTCATGCTTTGTGGGACGAAATTCGAAGAGGATCTTAAGTTGCAAAACACTTCTGCAAGTCCAAATTATTTATTTCAACAAAGGTAACTGAGTTGCCACCTGTTTGGGAAAGAGCTGCTTGTCCGGCTTATCACCTGAGTGTACTTTTATTGTTTGTTAAGATGTATTTGTCCATCTTTCCCTTGATGTTGGGGATAAGGGTTCTGATTCATGCAGTTCCTGCTCTTTACTTATTCATTTGACTTGTATTCTTGGTATTGATTTCAATGGTATAAGCAGTACATGAAAAGCAAATTTTGGGGTTAATCACACACACACACACACACACACACACACACACACACACACATCTTACAACTTTTGAAACCCCCACGCCCCCGCCCCGACAAAAATATTTTCCATTAATTAGTTGAGTTCCCCCCACACAGCGTAACCCGTCCCTCCCCCAAACAATATGTAAGTACGAAATGCATCCCATATAAAATTACTTAAATTAGCCCTTTTTCGCCAACCCCCCCCCCCCCCCCCCCCCCCCCAACACCCCCAAGAAAATAAAAATAAAAATAAATAAATAATAAACAGTTCTTACCATATTGCTTGAAATAGCTTACCCTACCCTACCGAAAATTAGACCCAAACGTCCAAGTGCTGGACCGTAATATGGGCGAAACGGATCGCTTAATGGGACCGTTTCGGTCCCATTAGGCGATCCGTTTCGCCCATATTAAGTTCTACTAAAGACAGAAAAGGACTTACCCCACCGAAAAGGACCGAAAAGAACTATCGGGCACCGAAAAGGGCTTTTATTTGCCGTTAAATGCCATATAAAACATATGTTTTTGAAATGTTAACATCATCATAATATACTCAACCGAATAAAAAACGCTACACTTGATTTATCCACTATTCCATAGCTCCTGTCATATGCAGATTATTTTCAGTTTAATTTCTAAAATCAACAGGAATTAATGTTTACTTTCCCAGAAATTCAGTTTTGTTAATGAAATGGTTCACGCTTGAGAGGGCATTACCGACGGCTACCCGAATTTCAAAAGTCTCAAAAAGATGCAAAACTAACGCGATTCATGATGTATACGTCGCATCGAACGCCGGGTTTAGGATAATCTATGGTCTCAGAAGTGCGTCGAACACTTTCTACAATGCTAAAAATCATTAATGGATGGTAATGAAAATGTTTAGCCACCAACCGCAGGCTTACATAAGCGTGCAACATTCCAAGCACCTTGGAAGACATATCCCTAATTGAGACTTTTGAAAATCGGGTAGCTATAGGTAATGATCTCTCAAGCGTGAACGAGTCCATCAACAGAACTGAATTTCTGGGACAGTAAGCGTTAATGCTTGTCGAGTTAAGAAACTAAACTGAAAATGATCTGCATATGACAGGAGCCGTGGAATATTTGAAAGATTAGGTGTTGCGTTTTTAATTCGGTTGAGTATAATATGAATTAAATAGGTGTTATCTATATACGTGCGTTCCCATCCACTTCATATGGCTACTTAGTAAGATGGATGTATATAACGATGTTTAAGCCAAAATTTATATGTCTGTGAAAAATGTAGGTGGATGTAGGGTTCTTTTCTCTGCAAATCTTCTGATGATGGTTTATATTTGAACATAGTTTTGTAAAAATATCTTCAACGGTTATAAAGTTACAGAGGGAACACCATTTCTATACTGAAAAATTACAAAGGGGCATAATTTCATTAAAAATGTAGGCAGAGCTACTGATCTTGTTTTTCTGCACATCATTTGATGATGCTTTATAATTGAACAAAATTTCATGAAAATATCTTTAAATAAAGCAAAATGTACTATTTTCAATGCTCAAAAGGGCAAAATGTACTATTTTCAATGCTCAAAAGGGATAACTCCAAAAAAATTCGGAATAACTGTCTTGTTTCCTTCACATCTGTGTAAATTTCATGAAAATATCTCTTTAGGTTTTTAAGATACAGAACATATGGATCTTGTTCTCTGCACATCGTCTGATGATGCTTTATATTTGTATAAATATTGCTGAAAATATTTAGGCGACGGCTAGTGACAACCGGTTGTCAGCAGCCTCACAGGCTAGAGACAACCGGTTGTCACTAGCCTGTTAGGCTGCTGACAACCAGCTTATAAATTAATGTGCATTTTAAAGGACAGGAAGCATTGGTTCATTGTAAAAACATCACAAATAATTCTCCATAGTTTTATGCTTTAAATCAAGCTACATATGAATCACAACAACAAAATATCTGCAGATAAAAAGCAAACATATGGAGAAGAGATATCTTCTAAAAATAGATTTTCCAAGGGAAGTAACTCAAATCGTACTTTGTAAGGGAACTAACTCAAAATACCACTTGCAATTCTCTCTGAAGTTTATGTGCTAATTCTGTTTGCACAATTGCCTCCATGATTAAATAGTAGTTATACTTGTATTCATATTATGAATTTGAAGTTTATTTTTCCTAGTGGATAGAATCAGTGAAAAAATAAATTTGCTTGACTGAACAGCAGGAATATAGCTATAGGGAAGAGCATGTAATGGTTACTTGAAAATTTATGTAAAATCTTTTCCATCAAGATAAATGTAAAATTTGTATGCGTGTGATGCATAAATTCTTTTACATGTAGCTATTTCTATGAACAACTCCATGACTTCTAGACAATAATAATGTAGATAAAAAACAAACAAAAAAAAAACAGAAATTTATATCTGATTTGTTTAATAGGTTCTTGCTTTCTACAATTTCAATCAATTTAAAACTTGATCAGAGTGAAAACAAATATCAACTCATATAACAGTCATACAATGAAACGAATATGCTTAAAATATCTTGAGGTTTATTTGAAAATAACTGGATTTATAGTAACTGGTTGTCAGCAGCCTGTGAGGCTAGTGACAACCGGTTGTCAGCAGCCTGTAAGGCTAGTGACAACCGGTTGTCAATAGCCACTTCCAAATATTTATTACAAAACTTTTGTAAAGTTTTTCAAGAACTAACATCGTTTACATACTTAAATTTACAAAGAGGCATAATTCCATAAAAATGTAGATGGAGTTACAGTCCTTGTTCACTGCACATTGTCTGATGTTTTATATTTGTACCAAGTTTCACAAAAATAACTCATATAGTTTCAGAGCTATGGAGCAAACATGATTTCCATACTAAAATTTTCAAAGGGGCATAATTCTGTAGTAAATGTAAGCAGGATTTTCTCTGCCCATCAAGTCATGATACTTTAAAGTTGTACTAAGTTTTGCGAAAATATCTCATATAGTTTCAGAGTTATGGAGCGAATACAATTTCCATACAAAAATTTACAAAGGGGCATAATCCATAAAAATGTAGGTGGAGTTACGATTCTTGTTCTCTGCACATCCTCCGATCATGCTCTATTTTTGTATTAAGTATCATAAAAATATCTCATAAAGTTTTAGAGATATGGAGCAGACACGATTTCCATAGTAAAATTTACAAAGGGGCATAATTCCATAAAATATGTCAGTGGAGTTATGGGTCTTGCTCTCCGCATTTCGTCTGATGATGCTTTATATTTGTACCAAGTTTCGTGAAATCATCTCAATCGGTTACACAGAGTTATCGAGCGGACACAATTTCCATACTAGAATTTTCAAAGGGGCATAATTCTGTAAAAAATGTAGGTGGAGTAACAGGTCTAACTCTCCACACATCCTCTGATGATACTCTATATTTGTACTAAGTTTCATGAAAATATCTTGTACAGTTGTAGAGTTATGGAGCGGACATGATTTCCATACCTAAATTTACAAAGGGGCATAATTCCATAAAAAATATAGGTGGGGTTACGGGTCTTGCTCTCTGCATGTCGTCTGATGATGCTTTAAATTTGTACTAAGTTTTGTTAAATTATCTCAGTCGGTTATAGAGTTATTGAGCGGACACGATTTCTAAACTAAAATTTTCAAAGTGACATAATTCCGTAAAAAATGTAGGCGGAGTTATGGGTCTTGCTCTCTGCAGGTCGTCTGATGATGCTATATATTTTTACCAAGTTTGAGAAATTATCTCAATCTGTTACAGAGTTATTGAGCGGACACGATTTCCATACTAAAGTTTTCAAAGAGGCATAATTCCGTAAAAATTTAAGTGGAGTTATGGGTCTTGCTCTCTGCACATTGTCTGATCATGTTTTATATTTGTACCAAGTTTTGTGAAATTATCTCAATCTGTTACAGTTATTGAGCAGACAGGATTACCATACTAAAATTTTCAAAGGGGTATTATTCTGTAAAAAATGTAGGTGGAGTTACCGGTCTTGCTCTCTGCATGTCGCCTGATGATGCTTTATATTTGTACTAAGTTTCGTGAAATTATCTCAATCGGTTACAGAGTTATTGAGCGGACACGATTTGTGACAGACAGACGGACAGTCAGACAGACAGACAACCAGGGCAAAAACAATATGTCTCCGACCCCTTCGGGGGGAGACATAAAACATAATCGTACATACCTTCCTATTAAAGCTTTATATCTAAGGCTTCCTTAACACCAGATACCTCAAACCAGTATGTAGCATTGTCAATTTTTCTTCTTGGTGACTTTGTCGAAGTTGTTGAAATCTTGTATGGCAAGCTCAAAATAATATACAGAATTGATGATTGCTGAGTTAATCACAGACAAACACCAATGCGTATGAACCAGCTAATACAAATATCTAAGTCTTTTTAGGCTGTGACTTGTCTCCCAATCAGATGTGCCGGATTAGTTAAAATCTCCTAAAATGTATAAAATGAAAAATGATTTTTCAGTTATTCATTTTTACAGTACATGCAAATGCATGTACATGTAACATGTACCGAAAACACCTGAATAGCTCACCTAAGTCAAAAGGTCAAATGTCAACCTAGGGTCACCATTTGAACAAATCTGAGAGTATATTAATTTCAAATGCAGTGTACATGTACCAAGTTTCAGTGTCATGGGTCTTTTGATTGTGGAAGCTTTTTAACGATATGCATGACAGCCATATTGGTTACCAGGAAAAATTCGAAGTTGGTGAAATATGAGTGACCTTGATCAAAAACTGATACTGACCTCTGTTGCTCAATAAACCTCAAGTAGCCATTTATTTGACTGTACATACAAACTTTTATACCAAAGGTTTCAACAAATTCAAAGATATCTCATTAAATTGCAGAAATTTCTCAAGCATTAGGAAGCACACGTCTGACCTATGAGTTATCTGTAAAAAGGCCAAGATCAACTCAGGGTTATCATTTGAACACGGAAGTGCCATTTAAATAGAGACAAAATCTACGGTCCAGTGAGACTCGAATGATCTGTGAGTCTATGATCCAAGGTCTGAAGCACCTAACCACTTACTTACACTAGGTAACTGGGATGCAAACTGGGTTAACTGGGATATGCTTCATTCACACAGTTGGTACTTGTCTGACTCACTCTACAGTGTAGAAAATTGCCATCAGAAGAGATGGCAAATCCCCCAACTGAGGACTCCATGGGCCTTGGTAAAAAGGGTGCACTTCAAAACACATATAAGTAATATATTGTCGTTCTTTTATGCTTCTGATTGACATTATCTGTTTAACAGATGCATTATTATCTTATACTCAGACTTAAACATTATGCTTGACTGCTAAAAAGAGGTGAAATCTCAAACAGCCACCATGTACACAGATGTATAGCATATGATACACTCAACATTTGATTGTGTGAAGAATAATTTCTATTTAGCACAAACCCTACAAACCTAATTTTGAGCTCTCAAGTAGGTGAATTTGGACAAAGAATCCAAATCTGAAAAAAAAATATTTTTTTAAATGGTTTGGGGGGGGGAGTTTTTGACTGATTTAGTGCTTTACGTCCACGGTAAAGAGCTATGGTCATGTCGGGACGGTCAGATAACCTAACATCACTACTCCTGGGCAGGCTTAGACTAGAGCTTAGACCTCCTAAGCCATTACAGAGTTCACGAAAGTCTGCCAAAGTTTACAGGACCGAATCTGGTAAAATGATTAAAATGCATTTGAAAATTCTGAATATTTTTACCAGACCGAATTAATTTTTACCAGACATGTCAGGCGGTCAGACGGGATTTCGTGAAGACTGCCGTTAACCATTACTAAGTGCTCCTCTTTCACCAGTAACTGATAACCGCCCTTCTTGAATCAGCAGATGGAGAAATGAAAGTAAGTGGCCGGAATGGGTATCAAACCCTGGACCTCTGGCTTATAAGTCACATGCCTTACTGACTGCACTACCAGGCCCAGCTCAGCATAAAACAGTGTTAGAAATAAGCAATTGCCCACTTGCCCGACGAGGGTTAAATTTGCTGGGGGCAAGCTGATAGTCTTGGAAGGTTGCCCCCTGGACACAACCTATAATTCTGGTAAATTCTGGAAAACAACTTTGTTTCATGTCTTTTTTGAAGTTTTGCATGAGAAGTTTGAAACCCACCAATGTAGTGATTTAAAGGAGAAAAATAAATAGAATCCCTGTCAAAGTAGCGCTGTGAAAATGATTAGGCAGCTGTGATCAAAACTGTTGGTCAGTTATCTCTGAAGTTCATGAATTGACATGCTTAGTGTCTTAGAAAGGAAGAGCATTTTTGGACTATGTTTACTTACGTGACTTCGGAAGAAAATGACATGTAAATGGTTTAATTACAATGAAATACAGGGGGACATGTTGAAATCTTGGCGGACAAGTTGAAATTCATTTCAGGTTGCCCCCCGGGCAAGTTCCTGTCTGGGCCTTATTTCTAACACTGAAAAAAGAAACAAATTTTAAGAAACTGGCCTTACCAGGAACATGTAGAGAAAACCAACAAAGTGTGCAGGGATAAAGACTAACAGGGGTCCAGTTGCCCAAAGCCCCTAAACTTTGGGCTGGGCCCCTGAAATTTGGAAGAAAATGCCCATACCCCTAATGTTAAATTCTTAATTTTGGCACAATCATTAGTCTTTATCCCTGTTGTGCGCGCAGCGCAAACTTACAGTCGTGTCAGCCTATTCAGCGCATAGGATTAATCAGCGCAAGTTACGTAACGTAATTTACCGTTAAACATGTCACATTGTGTTGATAATTTTTGTCAGCTGTTATCCAAGCAGTCCTTCAAGCCGAAATCTTTATATGCGGTAAAGAAGATCATGTCTGTCCAGAGGGGTTAGTTGCACTTGGTTTTATGCAGATATTTGCAAACGTTACTTGCAGCTCGGCATATGTTGAATACACACCCTATTTCGCAATCTTTGTTTACAAACACAGCGGCTCTGAGCACACATCACGAATGTAGGTCAACTCACTTCAGCAGCACTTGTAATTTGTAAATAATAGTTATCACTCTTTGCATGCCTTGAATAAATGCACATAGTAAAGAAGTGAATTATAAAATAACTCACTCAGCTAATGTCCAAAGGATCATGATTTAACACTGCTAAAGCTAATAGTTGTTGAAACTTTCCACAAGCTCCTTCTGCAGCCCACGGAGTGATGTCATGAGTATAGTCTGTTTCACAAATTAGCCCATTATTTATGTCAGGAATAAGACATTTTCAGAAGCTGCGTCAAATTGGCCGACAAAAACGGGGTCCCTCGTGCACAATGGTACATGAGTTTTGAGTTTCTTTTCATATTGTGATCAATACCAGATGGTGGATTTGAGATGGAATAAAGGGTGATTATTGTACTTTATAAAAACAATATCTGTTGTTTATTTTTTACCGTTCTTATTTACACAGTTAACGATTCTTTGTTTAAGTGCGCCGAATAGGCCGACAGCACTGTAAATCAGCATCTGCCCAGTCTTCAGGTCTCATCGGAGTCTTCGCCGTGTGCCTAAATGGTAGCTTTCTTTCTTCCATTTACGCCTTAGCCCCCGAAGGGGACACAGACGGTGTACTTTTGTACACTCGGGTGTTGCAGGATGAAAGCCTAGGTATAGCCATGTAGCTATAGTAGGGAACCAAACCAAACCTTTAACCTGCACAGGGGATGACTCTCCCCGCACAGGGGGCCTCCAGTTAGCGTCCCGATCCGAAGGACGGCACACTTGTTAGCATCATCCCTGCAAATGATGCTAGAAAAACGCATTCGGACATAGGAAGATTTAGCCTCGGGCAGGATTCGAACCCACGACCTCTGGCTTCAGAGTCAAGTGCACTAACCACTGAGCCACCGCGCTTCTCCTAAAGGTAAAGGTGTAAGCAGGCCGTGTAAGCAAGCTTCATGCGGACACAAAATCTGATCAGACCGGGCCAATGCCCAGGCTGATCTGAGTCTCCGCTGGGCGCACTTGCCCCTTTGTTGGTTTTGTCGTGTCAAGCTCAAATCTGAAATCACAGTCATATCAAACGTAAAGGGTGTGGTATGAATGACCAGGGTACCATTCAGTTTGACCGAGGACTAGTTCAAGCGATACACCATCGTGAACTGCGGACCTCCTGTGGTACGAAACGGATAGGATACGAGCACCAGTACCGATGCATTTTCCTCTTCGATTTCCTGAATATTTCATAAACAAGATACCTGCGCACTCTCCACTGAGACTGCCTATAATGTACAGGCCTAGTTCAAATGATTTCTGTTCTTACCAGCTGATAAAATAGAAGTGTGTATTGTAATATGTATGAGTCAGGTACATGTAAAATATCGAATGTGCTGATAAGATTGTACGGATGCGCATGTTGATATGCATATTTGTTGTTGGTGTTGGGGTTTCGATTTCGGAAATGCTGTTGAATTTTGATTGGGGTCTGTCTGTGTTGCACATACGAGTAACAATGAGGATTGGTTGGCTGACCACCCCACATACATGTATAACCTTAAAAGTGTCGCAGTTCCAACACAACATCAACAACTGAGCCAACAGCAATTACTTAATTTCGTCTTCGATTTCTTTGTCAAGTTATCTTGTTGGTTTTATATTTTACATGAGCGACACAACAGACGAAACGTTCTTTGGCAAAAGCAATTTGGACAGAAATATCTAGATTCATCACGACACGGTTTATGGACCAACAATCAAATGAAACTGAAAGTAGAAAGCGAAAGAAAGCTACTTACATAAAAATCCCGGGCGTATTTATATTGGCCAATGAAATACTTAAAATGTAGATCAATAGTAAGGTTATACGGCTAAATCCGAAAAAACAATTCAGTCTCCATCAAGAGTTCTAACCCCCCCCCCCCCCCCCCCCCCCCCCCCTATATCAAATGGTCGGTCCCTTATAGTTTTCCTGCTAAAAACTGCTTCTTACGACTTCAAGTATATTCAGAGCCTTGACACAAGCCATTTTAAAGATATTTCTGGTGTTTGTGGAGGGGGGGGGGGAGATTGGGGTGGAGGAGGCTAGTTTAGCCCCCGCCACTCTGCCTACGCCTTTGTTGTTTCATTTTCAATATCGAACGCTTATGTTCGTGCAATGAAAATTGAAATTCCAGTAAGTTATTGTGACAGCTCCATGTTTCCGCGCCTCGTGCTCTTGCCAACCATCTCCGTATTGACTCGAAAAGAGTTCGATCTTAGCGCACGCGGGTATATGACATGTAAACGAATGCGCAGCATGTTCTCTAACTGAATCGTATGTGCAACATATACAATAAATGGTGTCAGCAAGCTAGCTCCTTCAATGATTGTCGTACCTTCGTCATAAAGACATTTATTCACCAGGAGTGAGGATCTCAGTCTGATCACAGCCTTCCAATTCTATCGGATGGGTAAGGAAACGTTTTCTGATAATCTCACTGAGCCTCTGAGCAAGACCGGTTAGAGAGGGCGAATGTCCATGCTGATTTTAGTTTTGCCTAGAAAGTTCAGTACAGGGAGAGTCTACTATGAGGGACTACATATTTATTTCCTGGGGAGATTTCTTATACCGACATTTTCCTGAGGTAAATTCTACATTCTACGGTTTGGGAATGGCCTTGGGGGGGAGGGGGTGTAGAGAATGGGTATTTCACAGGCGCCTGTGACTAGACTTTTACAATAAATAAAATCGGAAACTGCATCAAAAGGGAAGTCAAGTTTATCAAGACATTAATATACGAATATACATATTAAACTGTAATACCTTGTCTTCTTCATCACTGTTTCCAACACAGACAACTTGAACTTAACCAACGCAAAATGACAACAGAAAAAGAATTAAACTTCGCCGTCCTAACAAAGAGAGAAAAAACCCCGAAAAAAACGGAAATTAAGAGGGAGAGAGTGGAGACCTGTGTGACTTATACCTGACAAGCATTTCTATGTTTCATTTTCATTACTCTATGATATCTGTTTGGATTGCATCGCGAATAGAGGTTGGTGGTCGGGCGATGGTGCTAGTTATAACTACCTGTGTCAGGGCGTCCTACTAATTTGGATTAAAGTAGGACAAGGGCCTACTGTGCTTTCAGTAGGTGCGGATTGTTTGGAATTTTTTTCCACTCGTCCATCAGTTCTATCTCCCACTCTCTGGGAAGCGGCCCCGTTGAACCGTTAAAAAAAAAGAATTAAAAAAATAAAAAAAAAAAAAAAAAAAAAGCAAAAAAAAAAAAAATAATAATAAAAAAGACAGCGGATATTCTAATCAGAGACATTGCTGAGCATTGCTGGCCAATAAACAAATTAATGGCACAGCTGTCTTCAACTACTAGTTTTGTGAAGTTTTATAAAGCTATGCCAGCAAAAAACTCGACTAGGCAAAATTTAAATCAGCTCAGCTACACAGGTTAGCTTGAGTCTTAAGGATTCGTCTATAGCAACCGTAGGTATCACGCTATCTAAACAGCGAACAAAAACACATGTGCTGATCAGATCAGCCAGTGCGGAAGCGCAAGCCATCTGCCCTTTTTGTTTACGGATATGACATAAGACAGGTTTTCCTAAAGACAAGACTCCTTATTTTTTATGTTATATGTCGTAACAACTTTTCATTTTCCTATGCCTGTATGCTTTAAATATTATGCATAAAAATGAAGGTGATATAATTACCAATTTATATAGAATAAATTCAATTTTGGAGTAATAAATAAAGAAAGAAAAGAAACCCGTCGCATGTCAAAACAAACATAATGATGCGTGCTTCTACCAAAGACTCCGATCAGCCAGGCCAGCTGCCTATAGTCTTCGCTGTGCGTTAAAAAGGACACTATGTTTCTTCGTGGACCTTAGTAACTCGAACAGTTAGCATCTGTTACCAAAGAGCAAGCATTATAGACAATTTTGATTGTAACACTTTATAAAAAATAGAAAGTAAACCTTTCTTGGAAATAAAACAAGCCAAATGCACAGCAATATTTGCCCAATTTTGACCATAATTCTGTAGAGATAACCAAAATACAGACTGTTTATACTGCGAATAGTTAAGGGTCGGATCACATATCAATTTTAAGTGTAGACAGGTCATACTGAACACTGCCAGGGGGTTAAATTGCCATTTTAGTGAGTTTGACTGAAAAATGTAAGAGTTATGGCTGACCATCACAAATGTGCATCATGGAAAATCGTAAGTCCCCAGACTGATAACAGATAAAGGTCGGGACAAGTTTACAGACTTGCTAGGACCAAAATAGAGGCCAGGACCAGTATGGATCCAAGACCACTTTAGATGATGTACACACGTGTGTTTTATGAACGATTTTCTTAAATCGGAACACCGCTCGGCCGATTCCGTGAATCACGGAATTGCCCGAGCGGTGTTCCGATTGGAGTTTCTTATATGATAAGAACTGCGTCTGGCATAAATGTTGCATGAGGTATCTGCGAACAGCCTAGATAGAAACTAGTCTGTGACTCCATGAACTGATGTGTACAGGCACCTACAGAATCCCCAGAGTCCATGCATAGTTTTTTTTCAGATTGCACAGATGCGCAGGCTAGGCTGTGTCTTTGCTGTTTGCATATGCCATATGTGCCTTTTTACATGTTACGGCAAATTCGTAATTATGCACGTTTTGTCGAATTTCTATTAGATAAATGTTCAGTACAACATCTTGTAACGTACATGTACATTTGAATTGAATTGAATGAGTGGGTGAGTGAACTCGGGTTTAACGTCCCACCAACAACGAGGTCATATGGAGACGTGACCTCTGTTTAAAGACTCATCCGAAAGACCGGAGAAGGGGGGGGGGGGGGGGTCGACCTTGCGACCCCTGGATTGGTAGTCCGGAGTGTTATCCACTACACTACAGCCACTCCTAACTGAAATGAAATGTGTGTCAGAAAAAAATGAAATGGTGAAATTGTTGGCTATTTATACATGTTATAAGGACAGTTCTGAGATCTTTAAACTCAAGGTTTTCAAATGTTTCTAGGCTACATCAATTATTATATAGAAGATCTTACATGAGTGGTCATGTATTATTGAATATATTAAACGAGTTGGGGAAAAAGATAAGATGCGAGGCTCTGCCGAGCATCTTATCTTTTTCCCCAACGAGTTTAATAAATTCAATAATACATGAGCACGAATGCAAGATTCTATTAAATAGAATATTATCAAATGACACGAAAATCGCATTTTTATACCAAATTTTGCACTTAAACGTCACGATTTCGCGATGAGAAAACGCGACGTTTTTATGCCATGATCATACCTCTGTGTTGGGTTTCATGTCTATGTATATAGAATATTCCCGAATTTTCAATGTGTAATGACTTACGAGTTCGGACTTATGATTTGGGTATTTTGACCGCTTTTATTTATTTCCAGTTTCGAGAAAAAAGAAATATGATTTCTGCGTTTTTCTCGAAATTATGGAAACTGGAGATAGGTACGTTGTTGCATTGACCCCTTTAATATTTTACCGTGCTTTGATGATTTTACGTGAGGAAATGGCGATATCTGAATTTATATGTAAATATGCTGGACTTTGTGTAGTTGCCAATGGTGGTCCAGCCAGCAGCCTTTCTTCGGGTTTTCTGAATCTGAAGTGTTTCAGGTACCATATTATCGACAGTGAGCCAATCAAGGCTGGATTTCTACACAAACAAGTAGGATCACGTCAGGTAAATTCGAACAGTGGGTAAATTCGGACATACCATTGCAAGCAGTGAAAATCCAGATGAGATGGCTCATAATGAGCCGTCTCATCAGGATTTTCACTATTTGCCCAGTTATATTTGTTTTAATACCAAACAACTGACATATGTAGGAAACAATGTCACTGTCCGAATTTACCTGCTGTCCGAATTTACACGACTTGGTCCTATATTGCGCGTCTTTTTATTGGTGGCTACTTTGCAGTACATGTACTTGGAAATTATTTTTTATCCAAAATCATATTTTACTAATGTATACATTTCTGCATGTTTTTCCATATAACAGACTTTACAAAATCTGTATTAAAAATTAAATGCTTCCAAGCTAACCCCAAAACAAATTTGGAGATTGATTAGTCTGGTTAACGCCCCTTTGAGACAGTATTATAGTCTTTATTGGGCCGTCTCCCAGAGAGAGGGAGAACTGATAGATGAGAGAAAAAAATGTTCGAACAACTCCCACCGCACCTACTGCAAGCACAGTAGGCCCTTGCCCTAGAGTGTTCCACATCAGTAGGACGCCCCGGCACTGGAAGTTACAAACAGCACCATCGCACCACCCGACCACCCACACGAAAACAATGTATGCTAAAAAGTATCAGTAGTGTCTTGTTTAACAGTCACATGGAGGAGTAATCTTCTTCGGGCAGAACTTTTGTTATTAAGTATAGATATTGTGTGCCGTACGTGGGCGAAACGTTTATTTTGTAATGTAGGCTAAAGTCGGGTAAATTCGGACAGCAGGTAAATTCGGACAGGGACATTGTTTCCTTAACATGTCGGCTATTTGGAATTAAAACAAAATTAACTGGACACACAGTGATAATCCTGATGAGGCGGCTCATTATGAGCCGTCTTATCTGGATGTTCACTGTTTGCAATGGTATGTCCGAATTTACCTGCTGTCCGAAGTTACCCGACTTGGCCCTCCTTTTTCGAACTTTACACTTTAGCATACTAACCTTTCATAAGTTAACTGCACGATGTCGAAAGAAAACCTGTTGCGATGTGTATGCGAACTGACCATCCTAGCCTATTCTGCGCAAATAAGCAGGCTGTTATTGAGGTTTTTCAAAATCCGCAGACGCTTCTGTGTATAGTCTGAGCAAAGTGTGCTGAATTGGCCAGATTACACATATCTTGTCCAGATTTGGAAAGTGGAGCACAGTGGATTTTTTTCCTCTTTTCTTTTGACACTTGATATTAGATGTTGTTTACCTGTAAAACACGTAGGTCTACATGCAGCTGCTGCGTTTATTTACGCACAAACTGACAAAACAAAAATTTATTTAATTTATTCAATGCCTTTATGTATTAAAAATCTAATTTAATGCTACATTTTGTTTGCTTTGGTTAAGCTAAACTTCTATTTAGAGCTGTACAAACATCAGCTTGCTTATGACCCAAGCCGTTCCTACTGGTCTTACTAATGGGATAAAAGGTGAAGCTGTAGTCAGTGCACCAGCACCCGAAGCAGCTGACGGACCCTGAGGGGGTCACGGGGAGCACCTCAGTGTGTTATCTTGGAACATTAATGGTTTGAGTAGTAAACTTTCGGACAGTGATTTCTATGAATATGTGAATGACTACGATGTTTTGCTTTTTTCTGAAACTTGGGTTAGTTCGAAAACAACACTGAATTTAGAACTAAATGGTTACTTCAGTGAGCATATTTACGGTATCAAATCTCCAGGCACTGTCAGGGGTCGTCATGGTGGCGGCCTTTCTGTGTATGTTAAAAATTATTTGAAAGACAAGTTAGAGATTGTCGAAAAACATTCAAATGGGTTACTATGGATTAAATTTTCGTCAGACCTTTTCAGTTTTAAGGAAGATGTTTTCATATGCTGTGTTTATATTTCCCCGTCTCACTCAAAAATTCTCAAGTCATCAGACTTTAATTTTTGGGACGAAATCGAAAAGGGTATTGAAGCGTATTCAAACAAAGGGAAAATATTTATTGCAGGTGATATGAACGGAAGAACATCCAATTTATCAGATACCTTAGATTTTGACAGATACATTGAAAACAATGATCTATTTCTTGATATGTCGCAGATCCCATCTCGCTCGAATAAAGACAAGATTGTAGATTCACATGGGCGCAAATTACTCGATTTTTGCAAAAGCACAAATTTTATCATTGCTAACGGTCGCCTGGGTGACGATTGTAATGTAGGGGATTTTATCTATTGTTCAACCCAGGGTATGAGTACAGTGGCTTATCTTTTACTAGATAGTAGAGAGCTCAGGTCAATTGTAAATTTTCAAGTGCTACCAGTGAACGAATTTTCTGATCATGCGCCATTGTATTTCAGTTTCATGAATAAGAAAAATACGCAGCGCACTTTTATTAATCAAAACGAAACTGTTACTGAGGATAAAATATTTTGGGACCCCACGAAAGAATCCATTTTCCTCGACAGGTTGATGGAAAATCACAATGATCTACTCGAAATCGAAAATAGCGAATTGTCAATCAACGATAAGGTTAGAAACTTCAGCAATTTTCTTTCCGAGCATTCAATGCATGTGTTTGGAAAAACTATAAAGGTAAATAAAGCTGGGGAGAGCAACAAAAAATCACCATGGTTTAACGAAGATTGTAAAAATGCGAAAAAAGCTTTTACGCGAGCACGAAACACTTTCTTAAAAAATAAAAATGACATAAATAGGCGTGAGTTCATTACAAGTCGCACGAAGTACAATAGAATTAAACGTTAATCCAAAAAACGCACATAAAATCAGAGAGGGTCAAATGCTCAATGATTACGCCAAAAAGCAACCGAAAAAAACTCTGGAAAAAAATCAAATCCCTTCGAAAAAATAAAAATCAGCAAGGTGAAAATCTCAAGATGGACGATTTGTTAGAGCACTTTAGAAATATGTTCTCAGGGGAATCTGATCAAATGGAAAGTCAGGACAGTCATGATGATGAAAATAACGTCTATTTAGACGAAGAACTGGATACCGATATCAGTCTAGAAGAGTTAAAACAGGCCGTTTTTCATCAAAAAAATAATTCATCATACGGTCTTGATAATGTCTGTACAGAAGCATTAAAGGTCTCGTTTAACATTATTTCACCGTTTTTATTAAAATTATTAAATCAGGTTTTTAACTCTGGCGAATACCCAGATTCATGGGGACGCGGAATTATTGCCCCTATTTGCAAAAGCGGCGATGCAAATCAAGCTAAGAATTATAGAGGTATTACAATAAGTAATGTTTTATCCAAATTATACTCGCAAATTTTATTAAGTAGGTTGGTCAGAGAAATTTGAGATCTTGGCTAAAAATCAGTTTGGTTTTCAAAAAGGAAAATCTACTACTAACTGCATTTTCATACTGCACTCTATAATCACAAAAGTGCTCAATTCGAAAGAAAAATTATATTGTATTTTCATAGATTTTGAAAAGGCCTTCGATAAAATTGATCGCTTAAAGTTATGGAATAAACTTATTATGCAACACGTTAGCAGTAAAATGGTACGAGCGTTGAAGGCTATGTATTCTACTGTTAAGGCATGTATTCGACATAACCGGTCGTATTCGGATTTCATCGATTCCAATTTTGGTGTAAAACAGGGCGATCCTAGTTCGCCGATGATTTTCATGATGTTCATTAACGATTTAAACGAGAATATTAACAATGATCTAGAAGGCATTTTTACTCTAAACGAAATTAAACTATTTCTTTTACTCTACACAGATGACCAAGTCGTCTTCGGAAAATCACCCGAATCTGTGCAAGCTATGTTAATAGACATTGAAAATTATTGTAATACATGGGGTCTAAAAATAAACACTTTAAAAACCAAAGCAATGGTTTTTGAGAAAGGCCGGCACAGAACGTATGACTTTTATTTAAATAATACAAAACTCGAAGTGGTTAATTGTCACCCGACGTAGGCGGAGGGGGACTATAGAAATGACCCTCGTCCGTCCGTGTGTCAGTCCGTCCGTCCGTCTTTCCGTCCTTCCGTCCGTCCTTCCGTCCGTCCGTCCGTCCGAAATCTTGTCCCCGCAACTCCTCCTACGTCTTTCATCGGATTGATTTGAAATTTTACAGATTGTATTCTTATGATATGAAGATGTGCATGTGGTTTTTTCTTTTTGTTTCGGACATTTTTGATGGAGTTACGGCCCTTGCTGACTCAGACCTTGTCCCCGCAACTCCTGTCACATCTTTTATCAGATTGACTTGAAATTGTGCAGAATGTTTCATCATGATCTGAAGATGTGCATGTGATTTTGGAATTTCAATTGTCCTATATTTTACAAAGTTATGGCCCTTTGTCGTTTTTGGTATTTTTCCAACTTTTGAACCGTTTGACCGAAAGAGCTGAAATTTGGTATGCTATTAGCATTTGGTAAATTGAGTATTCTGATTATTGTTAGGATATGCTAAATTTATTAGTGACAGAGTTATTCCCCTTCCATAGATAATAGACATTCACTTAAAGGTAAAGGGATAACTCAAGAACTATTCATATTAATGGGCTGAATTTCCATAAATGCATTGTTCTTTTTCATCAGATTCATATTAGGAGGATTATGGCCCTTGTTATTTTGTTATTGGGTATACAGTCTTATGTTTTGGGCATTCTGTAAGGGCCTAAAGTTTCAGTAGCCTGATTTTACACATATACGCCCAGTACTGAACTCAAGTATTTTATAACCTCATAGAGGCCCAGTAATTGGGGTATATGTCTCTGCTTATGCTTCAATCATTATTTGCTTACCAGGTTCTGTTATACACATATTTTCTGGTTTTGCACATAAATGCCCCTTTCTAAACTTAAGTATTTTATAACTTCATAGAGGCCCAGTAATTGTGCTTCAGTTATTATTTGCTGACCAGGTTCTGTAATACACATATTTTCTGTATTTGGCCATATAGTTACTCTGAAACTGAATAAAGGGCTGCAGTTTGTGACACATTTCAAACGTCGGGTGACACTTGGCCGATGGCCTTTTATCATAAATGCATTGTTCTTTTTCATCAGATTCATATTAGGAGGATTATGGCCCTTATTATTTTGTTATTGGGTAAACAGTCTTATGTTTAGGGCATTCTGTAAGGGCCTAAAGTTTCAGTAGCCTGATTTTACACATATACGCCCAGTTCTGAACTCAAGTATTTTATAACCTCATAGAGGCCCCGTAATTGGGGTATATGTCTCTGCTTATGCTTTAATCATTATTTGCTTACCAGGTTCTGTTATACACGTATTTTCTGGTTTTGCACATAAATGCCCCTTTCTAAACTTAAGTATTTTATAACTTCATAGAGGCCCAGTAATTGTGTTTCAGTTATTATTTGCTGACCAGGTTCTGTAATACACATATTTTCTGTTTTTGGCCATATAGTTACTCTGAAACTGAATAAAGGGCTGCAGTTTGTGACACATTTCAAACGTCGGGTGACACTTGGCCGATGGCCTTTTATTATTCTAATTTTATTTTAAGACTTATTTCTGAGATAGCTTTTGTTTATTTCTTTCAAATATCTTGGTGTATATCTCTTCAAAAATGGAAATTGGCATCGCACGCAAAAATGTATCGCCGATCATGCATCATACGCTCTACATAATCTTTTTTTTCATTTTTTAATGAAGTAGAAATTTCAACGTCTCAAAAATGCAAATTGTTCGATTCTCTCGTTGCTTCTGTTTTAAATTATTGCTCAGAAATCTGGGGATATCACGAAGCTTAAGATATTGAGATAATTCACACTAAATTTTGTCGTAAGGTTTTATGTGTTAGACAATCTACGAATTTATATAGCCTTTACGGTGAATTAGGACGAGTTCCGTTTTACGTAATGAGAAAAATAAACATGATTCGCTATTGGTTAAAATTGTTAAATATGCACGAAACTTCTCTACCCAAAACAGTATACTCAATGCTTAAAAATGATGTTGACAATGGAATTAATTATTCTGGTTTAAACTGGGCTTTCAATATAAAAACTATACTTGAAACACATGGTCTAGGTTATCTATGGTATAATCAAAATTCAGACTCTGTTCCATTTCCAATCATACGACAACGCATATTAGACAATTATTATCAAAGTTGGTATGCTGAAGTAAATAATTCACCTAGGCTTGTGTCATATTGTCGTTTCAAACATGATTTTAGCCAAGAACAATATCTCGATTTTATTACTGAAAAAAGTATAGAATTGCGCTGAGTAAATTCCGTATTTCAGCACATAATCTTGCAATTGAAAAAGGACGCCACGAAAATATTCCACGCACTGACCGAAAATGTAAAAACTGCAATCTCAACGTCATAGAAAATGAATATCACTTTTTATTAGTGTGTCCTCGATATAGTGAGCTTAGACGAAAATATTTTTCTTCTTATTATTGCCATTGGCCAAATCTTAATAAATTTGATAATCTAATGAACTCAATGTCTAGAAAAGTTTTGTTAATTAATTTTGTTAAGTTTTGTTAGGAAAATTTTTATATCACGCTGAAGGTTTAAGAGAATAAGTTTAGCAGACGATATGTACTTTATTGCACTCAAAATTACAACTTCTAATCCAAAATTTACGTAGTATTAGTATAATGTTGTTATGATATGCATATAGAAGCATACACGTAGATATGATAATATAACTAGTTTTTACGTTATGATCCACCGGTCACACGGACTTTATCAGCATTGACTCAACGTTGATTCAGCGTTATAACGTTGAATCAACGTTTATTCAATGTTGATTCAGGGCTGTGTGCCTGCTGGGGACTCTCAGTAGTACACCATGTTGTTTGGTTAGCATATGCAGGAATTGAAGCATTTTCCCTCCAGTGCAGACTGCTTCCATATTGTTACTCCTGCTAATCATTATTTGTGCGGCCAAAATTTTTAAACCCGTTTAAAGATCTTAAGGATATTTCATTATTCGCAACTTACAGACACTTTCCGCAAAGATGTCGTGTATGGACAAAAAACGAGCGGTCATATGGATTACCGTAGAACTGCTCCACGAGGTAAAACAATGTATCGAAATTGGATGACTTGCAGTTTTTCGGCACTTTCAACAGTATTTTAACCGTGGAAGAATGATAATGAAAGCTGTGTGCAGTGGAACCCAGTTTACGGTTGATAGAAAATGCAGGATTCGCATGACCACTAGCTTACACTTTAACCCACTAAGCTAGGATTAAAATCTTAAAGAGCTCCTTCAAGAGCAGAGAATACATTCACAAGAAGGAACATGGGCCAGACTACATGTAAGTAGTTACTATGGAACGCCTCAGCTGTCTTATGTCGAGAAATGACATTTTATTCTGTTGACAGACCATCATGTGTTGTTGACAGACCATTATTTTCTGTTGACAGACCATTATGTGATGTTCATATTCATTACATCTTGTTTGTTTGTCACGCTTTCTTGTTTGTGTGCTAAGTCATCTTGTGAACGCGCCATTCTATTGGCTTTATATGCGATATCTTCCTGTTGACTCGTCATTCTGTCAGCTTCATGTGTCGTATTATCTTGTTAATTGAACAGTGTGTTGGCTTTATTTATCATGTTGTCTTGTCATAACATTACATTAATCTGTTGACAAACATTATGTGATGTTCATATATATTATGTTCTGTTCATTTGAAATGTTGTCCTGTTATTTCGTCATTCTCTTAGTTTCATTTGTCGTAATATCTTTTTAAATGAAAAGTCTGTTGTCTTCATTTGTCAAGTTGTCTCGTTGACTCTCCATGTTGTATGCTTCATTTGTACAGTTGTCTTTTTAATTTGCCATTCTGAGGGTTTAAAGCATGATGCCATTTTTTAGAAAATGTCTGACATGGTGTTTATCTGTCTTATTTCTATTCGCTCTTCCTGGAACTTGATCAATAGAGCTATCATCCCGAGCTCTCTTAACAATTCCGCAGAGCGCAGTTTGGTCAGTTTGAATATGACCTCCAGTCATATCTATTTTTAGGTAGCCTCGGCGGATGAATACGGACTACTTCCTGAAATTATGTCCTCTAGTCATATTCTATTGCTTATATCCTCTTAAGCTGTCTATGACAGTGAAATGTAGTCATATCCCCACATATGACTTGTAGTCATAGTCAACTTAACAGTTTGCCACATATTGCATCTACGATATGCTTAAAAAATGAATGTAACTTCTAGTCATGTACCAAATGTGACTTCTAGTCATATTCTCATTATGTTGTATATTATCTAAAATGAACGTGACTGTGACATGTAGTTGTCATATTGCGCAGTTGGCTTTTTGTGGTTATATTCTACTTAACATACAAGCATTAATGTTACTTGCAGTCATATTGCAACATAAGACCTGTAGTCAAATTCTACCTACTGTACAAACATAAATGTTACTTGCAGTCATGTTTTTTACATATGACTTATAGTCATATACTGCTTAGCCTACAAATATATTGGGACACAGGATCTGTTGTCATATTCTACTTAACCTTCAAACAGAAATGTTAATTGCAATCATATTGCCACATAGGGCCTGTTGTCATGTAACCTTATTTTAAGACATAAATGTGACCTTAAGTCATATTGCCATACATGTATATGCCCTGCAGTCATATTCTGCTTAACCTACAAATATAAATGTTATTTAAAGTCATATTGCCTTATATGCCCTGAAGTCATATTCTTCATAACATATAAATATAAATGTTACTTGCAGTCATATTATGTTACCTGTAATATATTGCCACATAGGAGCTTTAGTCATATTCTAGGTAAATTTACTTTCAGTCATATAGCCACATAGGACATGTTGTTATGTAACCTTATTTCAAGAGAAACCATCACTAGATATTTTTTTGTAGAATGTTTTATCTTGTCTCATTGTATATATGTATATGTTTGTATTTTATTTTATTTAAGAGGACCACAAGGTAGAATGGTTATTTATAGATAATTGTGTCACCTCTATAAACACTGTATAAATAAAAATAAAATAAATATAAAGACATAAATTTTACTTCAAGTCGTATTGCCATATATGCCCTGCAGTCATATTCTGCTTAACCTACAAATGTAAATGTTACTTGAAGTCATATTTCCATATTTTCCCTGTAGTCATATTCCTCTTTAACTACAAATATAAATGTTACTTGCAATCAAATTGTTACATGACCTGCGGTCATATTCTCTTTCAGGTGTCTATATACTTACAAACATGATTGACTACTATTAATATACCAAATGTGACCCCTACAGTCATTCAAATTAAGCTCCCTATGGCATGATAAAAAATGATAGCGCCTTTTAGTCATATTCCACATACGACCTGTAGACATTTTCTTCTTTATCTGCCCATTTTCAAACAAACATGGCGATGACTTCAATGTATATACCAATTATTACCTCCAGTCATATTCTAATAAAGCAGTCTATTATATGATAAGCATGACAGATGGATGACTTGTTGTTTAAAGGCATATTTATCAGTAATGTCGTCATATCGAGCCGATGATTAACGTGACGGTGACTTGTAGTCATATTGCCACATAAAATCCGTTGTCATATTCTTCTTTACTCTGTAAACTGTACCAAATATGACCTAAAGTGGTATTCAAATGAAGCTGTCTGTTATCATGGTTATAAAATAAACATGAATGTGACTTGTAATCATTTCTCAGAGGAATATTTCGCGGAGTGTTAAAACCGAATAACAATGTCATAAAAATAGAACGGACTAGAGGGCATATTCAAACTCACCAAACTGCGCTCTGCAACAATTCCTCTAATTCCGCCATTTTGAGTTTGATGGTCAGGTATGGGTAAAACCTGAGAATTAGGGACATAACGAACCACGGACAAAACGGATCACGGACATAACGGACCACGCTTGGGACAAAACGGACCACGTTCAGGACGAAACGGACCACGTTCAGGACAAAACGGACCACGTTTAAGGTCAAAACGGACCACGTTCAGACCTTCCGTTAATCTCGAGAAAGCATGTTTTATTTTAGTTGCAACACTTATTAAGAAATTTGCATGCTTAAAAGATAAATATCTTACCATTAAATTAATTAGATAGTTGCGACAACCAAAGATAGTTGAGATCATGAACAGTAGTCAAATAATTGTGACCATTTAACATTGTCTTTGGTAATTATATACACTTTAATCTTTTAATTGACACCAATTAATGGTCTGGCTTGTCTTCTTGCGTGGTCCGTCTGGTCCTGAAACGTGGTCCGTTTTGTCATGAAACGTGGTCCGTTTTGTCCTAACCGTGGTCCGTTTGGTCTGTTCCGTTTTGTCCATGGTACGTTTTGTCCTCCGAGTACCAAACATGGCACCGACGTGAGCCGGAAATGGGCTTCTGACCGTCAAAACGCACAAAACCATAACCACATAACCATTTCCACCCAAAACAACCAACGACTGATACGTCACACGATCAAAACGACCCACAGACAAAAAGTCAATTCGCTCCAGGGTCTTTTTCACCATAATTTCTCTAAAAGCCCCGGGATTTGGGGTAGATGTTCAGAGGGATAGATTTTCAGAAGGTGGGGTGGGGTGGAGGGTGTACGGGTACTCCCAAT
The DNA here is from genome assembly GCA_963989385.1 of Ctena decussata. Lineage (NCBI taxonomy): Eukaryota > Metazoa > Mollusca > Bivalvia > Lucinida > Lucinidae > Ctena > Ctena decussata. The sequence goes on from OZ022515.1 coordinate 38,501,175, forward strand.
TTTCTCTGCTAAATTGGCTGGGCCCCCAGTCTCTAGTGCCCCCCTCCACCCCACCCTCCCTCAAAGGAAGATTCACAAAGTACATCCCAGGTTTTTCCGGCACACCCCCTTAAAATAGTTAATTACTCTTACAAATACGACGTAGATGTCATACATCATTTGCACCTTATTGTTTTAATTTTTTCTACTGGTATTATCACTTTGTTTCAGTATAGCTTTGTTCATCCTTACTAATGTCTTTTCATGCTTTGTGGGACGAAATTCGAAGAGGATCTTAAGTTGCGGTTGCATTTGTTTTGCGTTCGGTACTGTTTAGCTTATTGTGTTTTCATTTTGAAACACTTCTGCAAGTCCAAATTATTTATTTCAACAAAGGTAACTGAGTTGCCACCTGTTTGGGAAAGAGCTGCTGGTCCGGCTTATCACCTGTACTTTTATTGTTTGTTAAGAGAGCCTGCCACGAACCATGGAGCTTCGGTAATGGAATGATGGAATGTGCTAAATCACGGATTTTTGTGATATTACTGCAGTAGACTGTCCTCATAGAGACATGTGTGGCCCCTTATTTTTTCTGCCCAAATCTCTGCCGTTACCATGGCAACGGCTGCCAAAGTTTTTAACTGGTTAAACAGCAAGAAATCGACACCTTGTCCAGTTTGATTTATCTGGTAAGTACACAATAATTTAATACAATCAACTTTTATGATAATCATCCAGGGAAGAGGTCAAGTAATTGTAATACTACAAAAGTTCTCATATTTGCAACAGGTATATAAGATTTATTGCGTCTGAAAACCAATTTTGTGTTTGGTAAAAATGGTAATAGTGTGTAAAATCAATGCTCTGCTGTAGTCAAACCCAACTGGTTCATGACATACTGATCGAAAATTAAGAATGGCAAAATATTATTATATTGAAATCTGAAATAAAATTGGCTAGCATTTTTACACTGCCTGCCTAAAAGGTAGCCATATGAAGGCAGAATTTGGAAATTTCCTGGATGTCAATTACCTCCCTTGAAAAACTCTCTAATTGGAAACCAATAACAGTGGTAGGAAACAACAATACATTGAGAAGAAATTGAAATTAAAAAATACCATCTGTGAGGACACAGTTTGCGATGACTCCTTCATATACACCCATAAGGTCTATTTTACGGCGGTCTGTCTAAAAGGTACAGGTTGTTTACCTATTTTTGTAGAGATAGTACCGAATCAGATAAGAAAAGAACGTCATTTCGTCAGGTACCTAAGTTCATAAATTGCTGCATAGTCAATATCCATACATGTTATTTTCTAAAAATGGAACATTGAGGGAACTAAGATTTAAGTCAATAATTTGTATTTTAGGGGTCGACATCCATTTGCCATTTGTTCTTGTGTGTGTAAAGGGGGGGGGGGGGGGGGGGGGCAATATCCATACATGTTATTTTCTAAAAATGGAACATTGAGGGAACTAAGATTTAAGTCAATAATTTGTATTTTAGGGGTCGACATCCATTTGCCATTTGTTCTTGTGTGTGTAAAGGGGGGGGGGGGGGGGGGGGTAGGAGGAGGAACAAAAATAAATTGGCCCAAAAAGGGAATGAAAATAACATTCTTGCAAGAAAAATAAGTAAAAGAAAATTACCTAGCTCTGCCCCCAAATTTAGCAAAACTATAGTCTGCAGAGATTTGAATCGAGTTGCAAAATGTAGCTGGCCAGTTGTTGTTTCTACTAATAAAGAGAGTATATGACAAACTGAATTGCTTGTACTGTTTGTAACCACTGATATTTTGTTTTCACTTTGTAAATAAAACTGCAACTTTTGAATATGGTATTAATTCAGTTATTTCATTGCCAGAAGTTTAAAGGAGACTTGCATTGCTATACGGTCTCTGAATTTTACGACCCTTCATACAGTACTTCAGTCATATCAAGCGGATGAAAGAGTGATAATGACGAAAGGGTGTGTGCAATGGAATGATGAGAACCCTGTTTACAGTTAAACTAATTTCCGCTGCAACAGATTCAAACCCTGACCGCTAGCTCAGCAGGCCAGCACTTTACCCACTGAGCCACTGAGGATTCATCATTCAGTAGAAACAACAATTTATGTTATTATAATCACTGCCATGTGATTATCATTGCAGAACAACAAGCCCCTGATGGAGAAACAACGCCAACAAAGATCAGATCAACAATGTCTTGGCCGGTTGAGCCTCAACCGTTGAGGACCCTGGTTCTTCATGCAAGCTATGAAAAAGATGTAAGTATTATCAGATCAGAATTTTAATTATGAAGAATATCAGATTTTAGGCATGATTTAAAGCATGGAATGAAACTGAGTGGCCTAACCGAGACAGTCTACTCCTTTGCATTCCATTGACTTTGTTTGGCTTCCTTACAGAAAATAATTTGCTCCCTCTAGGGACAGTCTAGCTATTCCATTGCATTGATTTTGGATGGCTCTCTTTCAGGAAAGAATTTGCCTCCCCTCTGAGGGAGCAAATTCTTTGCTGTAAGAGCACACTCCTAGGCTCTGGGAGCAAAGTGTAGCCACTGTTTATCTCATTCCATTTCAGTCCCTTCTAGGTTTTAAACTATGCCCAGATCTGAAATTCTTCAGAATCCATATTATTGTGTATATAAAATGTTGGTGAAAGCTTATAAACTGGAAATGACTGTGAAACATCTCAAACTGGTCCAGAGGTAACAGATGGCAGGTTGGTAGCGTTTTAATTAAATTTGGTTTGCTCAACATCTCAAAATACTCATATTATACAGAGGCACAGATAAGATGAGCATCTGAAGATGATTCCAAGGTAATTCTTCATAAAAACAAATGTTGGGACCCCTCAACAGAACCGCAGTAAGACAGTTCTATTGGGGAGTCACAACATTTATGGAGAAATAAGGTATTTTTTAATTATTGCAATTATCTTCAAATAAACACCTTGTCTGTGCATTTGCCTGATACAACCTGAATTTGGGACAGAACCATTTTACAGTTTGCCATCCTGCAAGCAGTTGTTTGACTCATCCCCAGGTACTGTCAAAATTGGAACACAAACATAGGCACCATTAACTGTCCTAAGAATGGAGCAGTTTAGATTTTACAATGTAATAATGTGTCAAAAAGACGCAGATGGAATGGCAAACATTTTCGATACCAAGTCTGATCTCAGACCTTTCTGTCCTGATATTTAGATTTTTACGGTACATTCCAAGCTAACAAGGATGAGTAAAATATCACAATCTTTAGTCTTAAAGTCAGTAATTAAATTCTCTTTGTTCACAACTCAAGGGAGCTGATAGTATATACCTGACAAAGTGTGGGTTTCAATACTGTATAATGTGCAAAAATGACAGTTTGCCATTGAAAAAGTTACTGTATCTAGATCTATCACTAACAACATTGATATATAGTTTTGAACAACTTGGCTCTAATCATTGTAAGTGTATATGAGTGCTCCAAATAAGAAGGGATCAGCAGGAGAATTTAGGAATATTTTTTTCATATGCATCCACAAAACTATATGTTGTGTCACTCATTAGAATCGTATTGCCGAGACGGCTGTAATTAGGGTCACAACATAATGTTTTGGAAGAGAAATAAGAAAGAATTATCCCTGAATTATCCTCAATACTCTACCTTATCTGGAGCTCTTGGCCGTATATATAGGAATGTTTCTTTGTGTTTTCAGCAGCCATGTTTATTTCCCAAGTACAGGGCAGGTTTTAATGAGTGTGTCGCTGAGATCTCACGTTACATTGACCCAGTGAATGGTGGAAGTATCAAACTTAAAGGTCGTGAATGAATTACCTCACAAACATTAGGTCACAGTTTCCGGTAATACCAGTCTACCAAGGAATGATACCCACCCAGCTCCTACGTTCAGCTATGGATACTTGATATTTGAATCTGGTAGCTCATTGGAACACATTTACATGTCTCCAGGTTTTATTCAGTGGCAAGTAGATAATGATAGACAAGCAGGTAGATAATGATAGACATGTGCAGTTTTTCATGAACCATGAATGTGATGTCAATATCTCCTGACAGACAGGTTCCCTCTTTATGTGATTATGACAGTTAAGTGACAGCTCAGTACTAGCTCAGTGAAGAAAATGGGAATTATTCCTAGCCCAGCTCTGGGCCGGAAAATACCTAGAAACAAGTTTCAATTTTCACTAAATTAGAAACTTAATTTGTTTTTTAAATAATTTGGGTCCAGCGCTGCATGGACTAGAATCATTGCCAATTTAACAAAAACAAATCTCCAATTCACAGAAGTATTTACTGAAAACGGAATCTCTTTCAATATACCACATGAGGAAACGTTCACAAGTACTTGGAAGGGGTATTGCTCCAGGTAAGAAGGGGCAACAGGGATAATTTAGGGACAGTTTTCCATATTTCTCCATATAACATATGTTGTGACCCCTCATTAGAACCATCTCACCAACAAAGTTCTAATGAAGGGTCACAATATATTTTCACTGATGAATATTATGTCTCAGGATTATCCTCAATACCTCATCTTTCCTGGAGCTCTGAAGGGATCGTGTCTAATATCATATTGAACTCTAGAGTATATGGCTGAGAGATTTTCATTTTCTTTGCAATATAATTTTTTTTGACGTTGTTACATGCTGTACAAATAAAAATTTGAATGCATTTTATTGTGTCCCTTTAACTGTGGCAGTGCTCCAGAAAAAAAGAGTAACATGGATAATTCTGGGATAATTTTCCTTATTTTGCATCTAAAACTTATGTTGTGACCACTGATTAGTTCTGTTTCGAAGAGGCAGTTCTAATAAGTGGTCACAACATATGTTCTTTTAATATGAGATTTAAGAAAAATTGTCCATAATTATCACCAAATACTTCGTCTTATCTGGACCACAGGCACTGTCAAAAAAATAATTGTAATAACCCTCAATATTACTACATATACAAGGGCATCTTAGCTAATAAACTGCAAGTTATCATGAATTAATAAGCCAGTATTCTAGAGTGCCAATATGGCACTTACTGCCATATCATCTCTTGTTTTCTGTCCAAATTCAGTGGACAGATGACTGACTTATGATTTTACATTCTTTTCAACAGTTTTTCAGTAATATCAGGATGAAGGGAGGGCGACTACCTGTCTGAGGAACAAAGTAAATAAGCACCTGAGACTAGCATCAAAATGTTGGAAGTGTCAGAGATGCTTCTGTTTGGAATGACATAGTTTAAAACCTGGAATGGAATGGGCACAATAAACTACATTCCATTGGTTACAGTTTGCTTCTAGAGCCTGATATAGTACTCTTTCAGCAAAGAATTTGCTCTCTTTCAGGGAGCAAATTCTTTCCTGTAAGAATGTCACCCCCAAAAATCAGTGGAATGAAGTGCAGAAGCTTATCAAAGCCAGCCCATTCCATTCCATTCCAATCCATTCTAATTTCTAACATCTGTCTATCTGCAACCATCTCCACCATTAATATTTGATGTGAGAGAAAAAGTGAATTAAAATATTAAAGCATGGTGGCCAAATAAATATACAAGATCACAAACATTGCCTGTATTGCCTGACAGGGCACGTCAATTTTAGGTGCATGGGTACACCTTCCTGAATTTTTTTCGCAATCTTTGCAAAAGGGACAACTTTGGTGACTCCTGATGATAAAGCCCTTCAAAAAGTGGTTTACTTTTAAATGCAAGCAGCAAAGTTTTACCCAAAAGTGTGAAATTAAATGCTCAGCAGCTACCTAGAACTGCAGAGATGAAACCCTGGCACTTAAGCCCTGCTGTATCCCTGGCCCGACCCCATAGGGCCCATTTCTAAGACATTAATAGGTACTAAAGCAACATTTTTGTAAATGAAAAGGATTTGACAAACTAGCTGTAGTGAGAGAGTGATAATGTAAATTTTCATTTTTTCCTATTATAATGTAATGGACACTCATAAAGTGCCATAGCAACCTAGGTGGTGGAGCAAAGGCTATAATGAGAAGTATTGTTTCAGTCTTGACGAATGCTGTGAGCATTCAGCAAGCATCAGAAGTTGATAAATCTCTGCAATGAAATCATTTTAATATTGATAAATGACAATTTGCATTTTTCTCATAATTCTATGGACACTTTTAAGTTGCCATAGCAACCAAAGTGCTTGAGCAAAGGCAATACTGAACAGTATTTTTGTTGACACAAATGCTATGAAAACTTTCATAGTTTAAGTGCTATCCTGTTTGTAGCTTCTGAGGAGTTGATCTTTATTAGAATTATTGAGACAAATTGAGCATTTTGGTTGCCATGGCAACCAAAGACTTCGAGAGACTCGTACAAAAGTGATACACTTGTTACAGGACTACTGCAAAACACATTTGTATATCAAAATACTTTTGTATCTGCAAATAAGGCAGCTATAAATGCCAAGATTTGTTTTTCCATTTGCCAGTCTGTTGAAAATCGCCATAGCAACCTATATTCCGAGGCTACTTGGGCATTGAAAAGTATCACAATATTTCTATTTTATTATTTTGAATATCCTTTATCTGTTCTAACTCTGTTTAAGCCATTAAAAGTTAAGCAATATCATAATTGTCAACTTTAGCCTATTTAATATCATTTATATAGTGTTAATGTCCTCGTTGCTAGGTAAAAATTTGGTTGCTATGATAATTTTACAAAGACATTTCAAGCTTCCAAAGATAAATTTTAGTTGAAAACTTTTGAAAAATCATATTCCATAGAATGCTTTAGTTGCAAATGCTCGATTCATGTTATAGTTTCTTGGATGGAAAACTGCTATTTTGAGTGAAAAACATGAAAATTCAACAATTTCAGATACCAAAAATTTTTTCGTTTATGAAATGCTAGCCAATTTTATTTTTGGGTTCTGTCAGACTATTATTCCACTTAACCATCTGATAGGCCATATGATTCTATCTGGTTGGGTTTAGATTTTATGAGCAGTTATGTAAGCATACTAAAATTCAGGTTTTCTCTTCACTTTGAATGTATCAGTATTTGCGTTACCATAGCAACCAAATTCTTTCAGGTTTTCCACCAAATCTAAGTTTTTGATATTATACTGAGGATGCTTTATGATATGAAGAACACTTATATTGAACTGCTTGATTCAATATATAAAATTAATAGGGTTTATTTTGGCATAAAACTGTATTACTATAGCCCGAAATATTTGGATGTCACCATGGAAACAGATTTTGCCATTTTCTGGCTCTATTTGAACAAAAAAATTAAAATCCTTCTAGGGTTTTACATACATTGGTAAGGCCAATAAAGTGACAAAGTATTGATCGAAAATGAAATTTTCGAGTTTCCACTCAATGCTCCATGGTTCGTGGCATGTATTTGTCCATCTTTCCCTTGATGTTGGGGATAAGGGTTCTGATTCATGCAGTTCCTGCTGTTTACTTATTCATTTGACTTGTATTCTTGGTATTGATTTCAATGGTATAAGCAGTACATGAAAAGCCAATTTTGGGGTTAATCACACACACACACACACACACACACACACACACACACACACTCACACACACACACATCTTACAACCTTTGATACCCCCACGCCCCCGCCCCGACAAAAATGTTTTCATTAATTAGTTGGGTTCCCCCCACACAGCGTAACCCGTCCCTCCCCCAAACATTATGTAAGTACGAAATGCATCCCATAAAAAATTACTTAAATTAGCCCTTTTTCGCCAACCCCGCCCCCCCCCAACACCCCCAAGAAAATAAAAATAAAAATAAATAAATAATAAACAGTTCTTACCGTATTGCTTGAAATAGCTTACCCTACCCTACCGAAAATTAGACCCAAACGGCCAAGTGCTGGACCGTAATATGGGCGAAACGGATCGCCTAATGGGACCGTTTCGGTCCCATTAGGCGATCCGTTTCGCCCATATTAAGTTCTACTAAAGACAGAAAAGGACTTACCCCACCGAAAAGGACCGAAAAGAACTATCGGGCACCGAAAAGGGCTTTTATTTGCCGTTAAATGCCATATAAAACATATGTTTTAGAAATGTTAACATCATCATACTATTAATCAGCACTTGAATTAAAATTTTGTGAATTGTAGTATTTTCATTCTAAAATTTCACAAAAATATTACAGCACCGAAAAGGACTCCACTTCTGGTCAGTGAAGAGATGCCATGATCGCAAAATGCCGAATTTCGGGCACCGAAAAGGACATTTTTCACTAAATGTTCTAAATAATTATGTTTAGAAATAAAATATTTTACCCATTATATTTTGTCAAACGTTTTATAGCATAATGTCCTTTTCTGTGCCCGAAAGTTCTTTTCGGTCCTTTTCGGTGGCAAAAGTCCTTTTCTGTCTTTAGTAGGACCCGACCGAAACGACCGGGGGAAAATAACACGACGGTGCTGGGTTTTACCAGATATAGGTCACAACAACAAAATGACGTTTTGACAGCATGGAACGATAAACTGAAATAACAGAATGATTGTTTAAATCGACAAAATTGCAAACTAATCAGATAGAGGGATTTTCTGACAGGACATTGCCGTTAAAGACAACAGAATGATGAGTTAACATGACAGCATTATAAACTGACCAGACATAACGATTTACTGACAGAATATTACTGCACTAGAAACCAACAGAATGACGAGTTAACAAGGCAACATTACAGATTGACTAGACATAACGATTTACTGACAGAACATTACTGCACTTGAAGCCAACAGAATGACGAGTTAACAAGGCAACAATACAAATTGACCAGACATAACGATTTTCGGACAGAATATTACTGCACTTGAAGCCAACAGACTGACGAGTTAACTTGATATATTACAAAGTGACCGGACAAAATCGTTTTCTGACATAATACTATTCCCAGTTCACAAGACAACGTCGCAAATTAATTAGACACAACTAATTTTCTGACAGAATAGTATGTATTTAAAGATGACAAAATGACGAGATAACAGTACAACATAGCAAACTGACCAGACATGACGACTTTTTGACAGAACATTTCTAGAATGGAAGCTAACAAAATGACAAGTTAACAAGACAACATGGCAAACAAACAAGACAACATAATACCCAAACAATATGTAATGAATATGAACATCACATAACGGTCTGTCAACAGGACACAATGCCATAGCTGGATATAAGACAGTTGAGGCGTTCCATAAGTTTCGGCTAATTAAGCCTCTTCAGTGACCCTGACGATATCTGGTGACGAAACCAGAGAAAAGCGAACTGTAATTTCTTTACCTTAATTGGACAGTCGATTCAAAGACTAATTAGTATCAAAAAGGGTCCAAATAGTATATAAAACAATGGTTTAGAATATGAGTATAAACCAATCTAAAAATTCAGACTTCCCAGAATATATCCTCTGATCTCCACGTACCGCAAAATAAGCATTAAGAAGTGGTTATCTACAAATTGCTGACATATAGTAGATTGAATACTATTGGAGTATGACTTGTTTTTGTGGTAACGGATCATTTAGGCTGGCTGGATCATTGTACCTCGATATAAGAGTTGCCACGTTATAGGTAAACAGCAGTAAAACAATACTTGAGCCGCATCACGAGAAAACCAACAATGTGGCATGTGCGCGAGCGATGACTCAGATTAGCCTGCGCGCCCGCCAAATCTAGCCAGACTTCGCTAAGCACTTAAAGGGTAGCAAAGGGTCTCAGATACCTCCATGCGGACAATGAAGACTCTGATCAAACTGGGCGGATGCCCAGGCTGATGTGGGTCTTCGCTGGGCGCAAATGCCACTTTGTTGGGTTTCTCGTGTCGCGGCTAACATAATGCTTTTTTTTCGATATTTACTGTGAAAGCTCAGGTTGACTTGACTGCATGTCCCTGTATTTTATAAATTTGTTTCAGATTTATCAAGGAATGGCATACATGTGAGACTAGGCTTTTTATTGTGTTTAGCGTAACGCATTTAAGACGACACACGCACATACGCATCACTCCTGGTAGACTAATGAAAGACTGTAAAGAGTGACTGTAGTCTGTTTAAGCTGTTAAAGGCTAATCGTAGTCACTTTGAAAAAAAATAAATGCGCAGCGACACGACATAACGAACAAATTTGCATATGCGCCAAGCGAAGACTGAGATCAGCCTGGGCATTCGTTTAATCTGATTAGAGTCTTCGCTTACGTTCAAAGCATAGCTAGGAGTCTAAGCTATCACCATGTCGACAGCGAAGCCTCTGATCAGCCTGGGTGGATGTCGTGGCTGATCTGAGTCTTCCTGGGAGCATATGCCACTTTATTGGTTTTGTCATGTTGCGGCTCACTTATTCACTGCAGCCATCTGCAAACGATCAGTTTTGACTGCAGCCATCTGTAAGATACTGATGACAGCTGTCTTTTACCTGTTCAATTAGGCTACTCAGACAAGGTCTAAGCAATAAATTCACAGCCTAGCCACTGGAACTTAGTTATTTTATCCTTCCCGGTGCCTTAATGCGTATGGGCACCTCCATGAAATTCCACCATTTTTGCATAGGAGACCATATTTGTGACTTCTGTGTGCTTCCCTGAACGACATAGCCCTTCCAAAATGGTGTCTTCTCTCTAAGGAAAGAATTTGCTGCTCTTGAAGCAAGTCGTTTTCTTTGAGAACTGACCATTTTTCAGAAGGAAGCCAACACTAAAGACGACAGCGCTGCTTCCCAGTAACCTTTCAATGTTGTCACCTATACTCCCAGTGCAGCAGTGATGAAGACCTTTTCATGATTGAAATACCAATGCCTCTTTTGCTGAAAAGTGCTCTTTGAAACCAGCGCGACCCAGTGGGCAACCACAAACATATATATCGATAGAGGAATGTAGCGCAGTAGCCCAACAATTTAGCTGGTCCAAAAAAGAAGCAGAGGGCGGGGTTTGGGCCCAGTAAAACATGTTTAAGCCCCCCCCCCCCCAAAAAACCTCTTGCTGACCGTTCGAAGGCGGTACTTCTGTTGCGGTTCCTTGATATTATATTGTGCTGCGTCCGTTTGTCTACGGTTTCTGGCGGTTTGGTCAACCGTATTGCTGCCAGTAGTATAGGCATCTCTTTGGCGTCAAATGACGTCATCTTGGATGACGTCGTTTTTATATTTAGTAACAGTCGGCCATGTTGTTTTTATAAATAGTAACTCATTTGCATATAAGCAATTGGTGGAAAAAAAACCATCATCAGCCCTATGGACCTGAAAGGTGAGGAAGTCTTGCGCATCACGGTCTACTCGGTATAGAGAGCTGACTCATGAGGTTTCTCGATCTTAGGAATGAGCTTGAGAGTGGGGTCCTTGTCATATATTGATATAGGTAACAAGCAACAATAAAATTAAACAGACATTCTACTATCGTCTCGGACTGAATGACTCTGATAGTTTCACAACGTGTATCTATAAATAGATGTTGACGGAAGTAACTACAAATAATAACGATGTCATGTGAAGCGATGCCTTACGGCTTGCGCAATAATAATAAAAAAGACCCAGATCAACAAGAACTCCACTCAAAGCCTTCATTTAGAAAAGCCGTCTGATCAGGGTCTACTGACATACAGCGGTACATTTAACACTATATCACGTTCTTCAAATCTACAATTCATGCACAAACGATATCACTGTTGAAAAACTGTTGATTTTACCCATCTAGCCGTCCAACACACACACACACACGCACGGACGCACACACACATAAAACATACATACAGCTTGCGCAATAAAAAAAAGACCCAGATCAACAAGCACTCCACTCAAAGCCTTCATTGAGAAAAGCAGTCTGATCAGTGTCTACTGACATACAGCGGTACATTTAACACTATATCACGTTCTTCAATTCTACAATTCATGCACAAACGATATCACTGTTGAAAAACTGTTGATTTTACCCATCTAGCCGTCCAACACACACACACACAGACACACGCACGGACGCACACACACATAAAACATACATACAGACAGACGGAAACACACATAAAACATACATACAGACAGACGGACACACACATGCACACAGACACACAGACAGAGAGACAGATAAACACTTACACACACACAGAGACTACATTAAAATAACGTTTATTTTGCAAAGCGGAACTCGATGTAAGAAGCCCGGACTGCCGAATAGATTCCAGTCACGATGTCTAACAGAAACACCCAAACATGTTATTTTGATCAATCAGAGTTAAAGTGCCATATCAAGGTCGTAAAATGGATAAGCGTTGCCGGTGTGATGGTAGTCTTATTCTCAACACCGGCGTTTGTCTTGGCAAGCATGAACTGGCCAAAAAGCCATCCCGTGGATGACGAGGTGAAAGTGATCGTCAACCAGACCGCATGCTCCTATCTGAAACAATTTGATCTCAAAGACCACGTCATTTTATCGGTGTGTAACAGAGGCGGTAGAACTGTTTTGGATATACGTCTGTTCGTCAACCAAACGGCGACCAATCGCGGTATTGAGTTGAACCTGAGACAATGGACTATTTTCCAACGAGTATCTACCCATGTGAAAAGAGCAATCAAAGAAGCGAAATGGGTAAGAACAAAGATACCAGGGATGAATTAACATTCAGAATGGATTTATCCAGTGTTTTTGTCCGAATTCATTACCTTACAGCTTTAGGGAATGAGTCACGAGATGGCAGAATCATCATGCTGCAAACCATAACTCCAGGACAACTGGCCTGTATAGGAGAGGTAGCCCGTAGAATATACCGCCAGATGTTTCCTTTGCTGACACGTGACTTGGCCTACTTTGATGACAGAAACTTAGTGCTAAGAACTTTGTTTTCAGAAAGAGTCACTTTTCGCAGAAAAAGAGCCACCCTCCTTCATTACCATACTATGATACCAAGGCTTCTGAGAAACTATTATCTCCAAGCCACTATTCAAGATCAAATACGTTCTCAGCGAGAATCCTAGAAGTACAGCCGAGGATGCGTAAGATTCATTCATCTTAGAGACAACTTAGAAAAAAATATATATTTAGGAGGACTATCTGATCAACAAGCCATTAGAGGCACCACAGCTTACGCCACCAGTGCCGTCAACGCCACCGCTAACGCCGCCGCTAACGCTTACGCCGCTGCTAACGCCGCCGCCGCCGCCAACGCCATTCTTCCAAAAATAACGTAAGAAGGATGAACGGCTAAGTTCACGAAGATAAAATGAACCCCTGTCCAATTTGTAACCAGACCTTCAGCAGGCGTGACGTTATGCTGAGACATAAGCGCAATGTGCATGGTATTATAAATGATGCCGATTCAGCACAAACATCAACTGAATCCACACGGATGACCTTTCAGCATCCATTTTCAATGGTTATTACGGGTGCTAGTGCAAGCGGAAAAACGGAATGGACTAGAAAATTGTTATTGTCCTCACTGATACAGCCGCCACCTGAACGCATTTTATGGTGTTTTGGACAATGGCAACCTCCGTACGATGACATTCAGAGCAGACTCCCTTGGATAGAATTTGTGCCCGGGATCCCTGACTATTTAAACAGTTCTCAGTACATCAACGCCAGGAAAAGGAACCTGCTGATCTTTGACGATTTAATGACGGAGGCCAAATGCGACCAGAGAATAGCCGATCTCTTCACTAAAGGAAGTCACCACAGAAACATATCCATCGTGTATCTGACCCAAAATTTATTTCCTCAAGGAAAGGCTTGCAGGGATATCGCTTTGAACACGCAGTATCTTGTGCTTTTTAATAATCCGATCGACAGACAGCAAGTGGCGACCTTGGCCAGAAGAATTTATCCGTCAAGCAGTGCCACCTTTATGAAACGGTTTGAACAAGCGACTTCTCGCCCTTATGGTTACTTAGTGGTAGACTTGAAATCGAGTACACCAGAACAAGACCGTTTACGCAGCGACATACTTGAGTCCACGGATAAACTTGCATTAGACAAAGAAAGCATGTCTGAGGTCGACTACGCAAAAAGTGAAGACGAGGACGAAGAGTCTGAGGATTTTATAAATAATCTCGGACCTCCCGGTAAACGCAGAAAAGTGGAAATTAAAGAAGAACGCTTGCGACGTGACATATGGAACGGGAGATTTCAAGATCCTCTCAGACAGGCCAATAACGAACAATTTAAAGCTAAAGTGAACAATTACCTAGATGGAGGGTCCACTCTGAACCAAGCCGTCCATCACGCTGCCAACGATGATTTACCTCATCTCAGAAAAAGACTCAGACAAGAGTACTCCCGGTTTCTGATCGACTTTTACGAGTTACAAGGGGATCCTATTCAGCAGCAAGTCCTGGAATCGGCGAGCACGTTTAGAAAACAGCATGATATGAGTCAAGCAGAATCTATCAGACAGGCCGTCAAACTCAGAAAAAACTTATTTGACGATGTTTGGCCCGATCATAATATCGAGGAAGACGCTTTAAAACAGAACGAAGACACTGAGGAGTCAGAAGAGGAATAAAGAGCGTAAGAAGGACAAGTTACTACATGTTAAACAAGAAATGGGTTCGATAGAGGTGTATGATAACAAGCAGCAGAAATGGGTCCCTTATGTACCGGACCCAGAGAAATGGTATCAACATTTTAAAGACTTGAGAGACGGGTACGTTGTACCCGATCATTTGGGACGATATATCGTCGGAAGTGGAAGACGAAACCGAAAACTGCAAGAAATAGAAGCTCAGCGACCCCGTGTGAACTTGGTCACACCCGTGGCTCAAGCGTTAGAGATAGCCCAATCTGAAATAGAACGAGAACGAAAAGCGAATAGTATGCCTGCGAGTACCAAGGGCGGTCGAAAGCGTAAGAAAAACCATACCGTGGACTGGGATTCATTCAGATATTAAAAAAAAAATGAACAGTAAACAACTAAAAAATATACTTCTCGGATATCCTGTCACTATATGCTCTGCGGATCAAATTAATACACGTAAAGGAAGATTTGTCATTTCCAATACGGACACGAGTGATGGACCAGGAAAACACTGGGTTGCATTTTATTTTCCGAAACGGGGATCATACGAATTTTTCGACTCTGTGGGAAACAGACCCAAAGACTATGGCGTTGGATTTGAGAAGATTCTCAACAAGAAATATTTCATGTACACTGGACAGTTACAACAATCCTCATCTAATGTATGCGGGCTTTACTGCGCCTATTATGTCATAAAACGACATGAAGGAAAAACAATGAAAGACATAGTGAAGGACTTTAATCCACAACAACAGAAGCGCAATGATCGCTTCATAGTGACTAAAATGATGACAATGTTAGAACGAAAACGTCACAAAACTTAATAAAAACTGTACAAGTGTGTTTTCTTTTTTCTATTGTTATAAATAAATATGAAAAAAAAAATAATCGGTGTTGTTTTTTGTTTTATGCTCTTGGTCATTCTTTCCCCTTGTAACCCCCATCTGTACATCGCATTACAACTGCGGGATATGAAATAGAAGGATGACTTGCGACTTTACGTCCTTTTTATCAGTATTTCAGTCATATCAGGTCGATGGGATAATGGAAGGATGTGTGCAGTGGTAACCCGCTTGAAATGATTTTCGCGTTCAGTTGGAGCTCGAACCCGGGACCGCAAGAACAAGCGGCCATTGACTGACCTACTAAGTTACCAGGACTCCTGCGGGAAATGAATTCAAAATAACGCAAAACAATGCTTATAATGGTTTAATTTTGAAAAGTATGGATAGAAGTCTTATATAATAATACACAATATATTCCGGTAACTATAGTCACCACAGTATTTACTTGTGTCATTCAAAATCAGTAGATTTATCTCCATGTTGGCGCTTTAATCTCTGGTGGTCGTGAAGGGTCGTTCTTAAATACCCTGTTCGTTCTATTAATAGTAGCAGACGTCATATTATTTCACTACTTGTTTTTGGTAGCAGACACACGTTATGTTATATTTATAGTAACAGACGTCATGAAACAATCAAATAAATAAATAATAAAAATAAAATCTTGTTATAATTATAGTAACAGACGTCATATTACAATAAAAAATACATCTATGGTCGGTCGTATTTACAACGTATTGAAGAGCCGTAAACTGAAACGTATGTGCTTCGCATTACTGATTATAATTTTTGCTTCATTCATTCTGAAATAGTGACCGCTTGGACGTTAACATATAGTCTTGAAAGGCCGTAAATTAACCCTAATACGGATATTAAATTGAGCAGTATATATATATTTTTTTTCGTCTTTTAGGACCATTATTTTTTATTTTTTAAATCTCTTAGCAGAAGAAATCAGATTTTAAACGCCGAGTGTTCTTGCTGAACTACCACATTCACCCAAAGTATCTAGACAGTCTATATTCCGGACAATTCCCAAGAATAAGGGCCAGTACCGTTCTATATGAGTGAATTTAAAGAGTAACTTTAACTGCTGATCATGACAATTTGGTCCGTATCCTATAGTTTATCCCAGTACCATTCTGTAGGAATACATAGTGAAATCGCGTGGGTGCACAAGCTGTGTCGTATATTCACTTTATACATAGTTCATAAGGTACATTTTCTCATATATTAGATTCATGCCTCTCGTAAAATGTTAATGGCTTTCACCAGGTAGCTAATGAACTGGGGCTAGCAAATTGAGAGATAGTTTTCTGTTAAGATAACTGATACCTCTGTAATAAGATAAACAGGCGTGGGGAGGAACCTAAGGTCAAATTGCCGCTTGCAGAAAAATTGTCTTCCAATAAAGAATTTGCGTGCATACAAAGGGAAAAGGTGTAAGCCTGCAGTAATGATTGAATGCCATTTGAAACTTGCATATCTTATAAGGCAAACCCTGAAACCTTAATGCATTGCCCATGGTTGATAGACAGGGTTAGATATACAGCGAGACTGGTCGAGCTTTATTTTCCATAATTGAAATGCCAAACTCGCCTTTTCTCGAGACAGGGTCTTAATTGTTTAGTTAAGGGGCAGTATAAACCCATTAAGGTGCCAGTTTAGCATTTCTGACATTAATAATGGTTTCAGCATTGGAATTTCACAGATACTAATCACCAATGATATAGCAGAAAATAGCCTCTACTGGTAGAAGCATGTCCCTACAGGCCAAAGTGCAACTTGCTAGCCCCTATTCATTAGTTACCTGCTTTCACAGAACGTATTTCCCATGTGGCTATACAGTAAAAAGGTCACAGGGTGCTTAATTCCATGCTGAAAGAGGTTCAATTTTTTTTTCTGACATTGAATTGTGCAATTTACGTAAGCTGCCGAAAATTCTAATAAAAGATCATTACCCCACACTTTATGACAAGAGAATTAATCTGATGTCTGTAACAGTGCGTGTAAAAATTTTGTCAAATTTTCTCAATACGCATCTGCGTATTTGCGGTTAAGGTTGCTGCAGCCTTGCCGGATTTTCACACTCTTGCGTAGTTAGCTGATCAGTCTACGCATTGTACTGAGACTGGTCATATGCGAGCTAAAATTTCTAAAAGATTCCAGTTCCCTAATATGCATATGCGATGATTAGTCTGCACATGATCACGGGCTCATAGGTAGTAGGATGAAATTTCTCACGACGCAATGCAGTTCGAGGTGAAATATGTTCCTATTTTCCGAAAACTAATCGAAGGTCACCGTTTATCACCCTTAAAAAAAAAAAGTTGCGGTTATTGGTATCGGTAGTGACCATTTTTATGCGATATTTGTCGGCTGTTGTGAAATACAGGAAAAAAAAAGGTCACAGATAATTAACTGTACATTGTTTTTCTTATGTTGAATTGTACAATATTGTGTGCGTGTGGGTGTGTGTGTCTGTGTGTGTGTCTGTCTGTCTGCTTTTCCGTCTGTGTATTTATATGTGTGCGTTTTTGTGTGTATGTACGTGCGTGCGTCTTTCTCGCTGTCTGTATGTCTGTCTGTCTGCATGTTTTATGTGTGTGTGGGTGGGTGTGATATAGTGTGGTTTGTGTGTGTGTGTGTGTGTGTCCATCTGTGTATGTTTTTATGAGTGGGTGTGAGAGACAGTGTGGTTTGTTCGTGTGATTGAGTGTCTGTGTGTGTGTGTATGTGTGTCTGTTCGTCTGTTTATTTTTTATTTTTTTTATAAGTGGGTGTGTGAGAGATAGAGGGAGTGTGGTTTGTGAGTAACTGGCACAGGCGAATGAGTACATTTTAATCGTTTTCACGCTCTATCTAAACCATCGTACGTTCTCTTCATCATCATATTTCAATTCTCATATCGACGTTCTCTTAATCTCTTGTTAAAAATCAATTATCGCTTTTATTGCATGCAGATTTACAAATACCAATAATTACTTTTTAAACGCTAGACCTATTACTTATCTGCTGAGCCGAATAATATTTAAATTAAACGGTACGTTAAACATGTTAAAAATCAATTATCGCTTTTATTGCATGCAGATTTACAAATACCAATAATTACTTTTTAAACGCTAGACCTATTACTTATCTGCTGAGCCAATTAAACGGCTATATATTGTGACACGCACGGGTACTTTTGTGTCGTTAAGTCAAGGGTCAATGCAGATCTTTAATTAGAAAAGTGTACTTTCGTTTGTGCATGAATTGTAGAATTGAAGAACGTGATATAGTCTTAAATGTACTGCTGTATGTCAGTAGACCCTTATCAGACGGCTTTTCTCAATGAAGGCTTTGAATGGAGTGCTTGTTAATCTGGGTCTTTTTTTTTATTGCGCAAGCTGTATGTATGTTTTATGTGTGTGTGTGTGCGTGCGTGCGTGTGTGTGTGTGTGTGTGTGTGTGTGTGTGTGTGTGTGTGTTGGATGGCTAGATGGGTAAAATCAACAGTTTTACAACAGTGATATCGTTTGTGCATGAATTGTAGAATTGAAGAACGTGATATAGTGTTAAATGTACCGCTGTATGTCAGTAGACCCTGATCAGACGTCTTTTCTAAATGTAGGCTTTGAGTGGAGTGCTTGTTGATCTGGGTCTTTTTTTTATAGCGCAAGCCGTAAGGCATCGCTTCACATGACATCGTTATTATTTTTAGTTACTTCCGTCAATATCAATTTATAGATACACGTTGTGAAACTAAATCACATTGGATTCAGAGTCAGTCAGTCCGAGACGATAGCAGAGTGTCTGTTTAATTTCTATTGTTGTTTGTTATAACATCATTGTTTGTCTGTCTATCTGTCTGTCTGTCTCCGTCTGCTTTTGTATGTGGGTGTGTGAGAGACAGAGTGCGGTTTTTGTGTGTGCGTGTGCATGTGTGTGTCCGTCTGTCTGTATGTATGTTTTATGTATGTGTGCGTCCGTGCGTGTGTCTGTGTGTGTGTTGGACGGCTAGATGGGTAAAATCAACAGTTTTACAACAGTGATATCGTTTGTGCATGAATTGTAGATTTGAAGAACGTGATATAATGTTAAATGTACCGCTGTATGTCAGTAGACCCTGATCAGACGGCTTTTCTAAATGAAGGCTTTGAGTGGAGTTCTTGTTGATCTGGGTCTTTTTTATTATTATTGCGCAAGCCGTAAGGCATCGCTTCACATGACATCGTTATTATTTGTAGTTACTTCCGTCAACATCTATTTATAGATACACGTTGTGAAACTATCAGAGTCATTCAGTCCGAGACGATAGTAGAATGTCTGTTTAATTTTATTGTTGCTTGTTACCTATATCAATGTATGACAAGGACCCCACTCTCAAGCTCATTCCTAAGATCGAGAAACCTCATAAGTCAGGTCTCTATACCGAGTAGACCGTGATGCGCAAGACCTCCTCACCTTTCAGGTCCATAGGGCTGATGATGGGTTTTTTCCACCAATTGCTTATATGCAAATGAGTTACTATTTATAAAAACAACATGGCCGACTGTTACTAAATATAGAAACGACGTCATCCAAGATGACGTTATTTGACGCCAAAGAGATGCCTATACTACTGCTGCCCAATCTGCCTTCTGTTTTGTTTTGTTTTGTAACTAAAATAAAGAATAAGTAAAAATAGATGTTGATGCTGTTATAGGGGTAGCTGAATGACCATCTGTTTAGGAAAGATTTACTCATTCGGTTTACTGTGCGTGTTTTTCGTAAACTTGTGTCACTTTCTGTGTGTATGTGCTTCTTTCCCTATTGGTTTTGAGAGCGGAATGTGGGATTTGATTGTATTAATTCCTGATCATTGTCCATCTTTTTTACTTTCCAAAGGAGTGCGTGGACTGCATTGCTTTCTCCAATTCTCATAACGATGAGCTTAAGAGGAACGGATCCATAGATCTCACTTCCTTGCTCCGAGGCTGTCCGTGTCCTAGCCAATTTGACGTAGTGAGTTGTTCTGATTGACTGCGGTCAATCTAATTAAATGTTTTATTATAGTTACATTTAAAATCAGAATATAGTTTAGTCTAATGACTGTAGTCTGCTGAATGTACGTAGTCAATCTTTCAAGCAGGTTTAACGTAGGTTGGTTGCCCACCACCCGCACCCGCGCATGTGCTTGAAGCTTACCACTGGAGTCTTTTGTGTCGAGTTTTGAGATATAAACTAAATTTTTGTACCTTCTATGGATTTTTAGAGGTATCAACGTTTAACGGTTTCTTAAAAGAAATCCAAAGCTTTTTGCGAAAGCTTTTTTTTTGGCGAATGGTTAAGCATATTATTGTTAATCAAGTACTCTCACTTGGCGTTTGATTAGAATCGCCTATATTGACCGCCAAATCTGGTCAGTCTCTTCGCTAAGCACTTAAAGGGTAGCTAAGGGTCTCACATATCTCCATGCGGACAGTGAAGACTCTGATCAGACTGGGCGGATGCCCACGCTGATCTGGGTCTTCGATGGGCGCACATGCCACTTTGTTGGGTTACTCGTGTCGCGGATCACTTATGCTTCTTCGACATTGAGTGTGAAATCTCAAGTTGACTTGATTGCATGTTCACGTATTTTTAGCTCGCCTGAGCACGAAGTGCTCAGGGTGAGCTTTTAGGATACCGTGATGTCCGTCGTCCGTCGTACGTCCGTCCGGACGTCCGGACGTCCGTCCGTCCGGACGTCCGTCAACTTTTGCTTGTGTACACTCTAGAGAGCACAGTTTCGATCCAATCTTCATGAAACTTTGTCAGAATGGTAGTCTTTATAAAATCTAGGCCAAGTTCGAAACTGGGTCATGTCGGGTCAAAAACTAGGTCACTAGGTCAAATCTTAGAAAAACCTTGTGTACGCTCTAGAGGGCACAGTTTTGATCCAAATTTCATGAAACTTTGTCAGAATGTTTATCCTAATAATATCTAGGACAGGTTCGAAACTGGGTCACGTCGGGTCTAAAACTAGGTCACTAGGTCAAATCTTAGAAAAACCTTGTGTACGCTCTAGAGGACACAGTTTTGATCCAATCTTTATGAAACTTTGTCAGAATGTTTATCTCCATAAACTCTAGGCCAAGTTCGAAACTGGGTCATGTCGGGTCAAAAACTAGGTCACTAGGTCAAATCTTAGAAAAACCTTGTGTACGCTCTAGAAGGCACAGTTTTGATCCAAAGTTCATGAAACTTAATCAGAAAGTTTATCCTTATAATATCTCGGACAAGTTTGAAACTGGGTCACGTCGGGTCAAAAACTAGGTCACTAGGTCAAATCTTAGAAAAAACCTTGTGTACGCTCTAGAGGACACAGATTTGATCCGATCTTTATGAAACATTGTCAGAATGTTTATCTCTATAAACTCTAGGCCAAATTCGAAACTGGGTCTTGTTGGGTCAAAAACTAGGTCACTAGGTCAAATCTTAGAAAAACCTTGTGTACGCTCTATGGCACAGTTTTGATCCAAAGTTCATGAAACTTTGTCAGAATGTTTATCCTTATAATATGTAGGACAAGTTTGAAACTGGGTCATGTCGGGTCGAAAACTAGGTCACTAGGTCAAATCATAGAAAAACCTTGTGTACACTCTAGAGGACACAGTTTTGATCTAATCTTTATGAAACTTTGTCAGAATGTTTACTTCTATAAACTCTCTGCCAAGTTTGAAAGTAGGTCCTGTCAGGTCAAAAACTAGGTCAGTAGGTCAAATCTCAGAAAAACCTTGTGTAAGCTCTAGAAGGCACAGTTGTGATCCAAAGTTCATGAAACTTTGTCAGAATGTTTATCCTCATAATATGTAGGATAAGTTTGAAACTGGGTCATGTCGGGTCAAAAACTTGGTCACTAGGTCAAATCTTAGAAAAACCTTGTGTACGCTCTAGAAGGCACAGTTTTCATCCAAAGTTCATGAAACTTTGTCAGAATGTTTATCCTCATAATATCCAGGACAAGTTCAAAACTGGGTCACGTCGGGTCAAAAACTAGGTCACTAGGTCAAATCATAGAAAAACCTTGTGTACGCTCTAGAGGACACAGTTTTGATCCAATCTTTATGAAACATTGTCAGAATGTTTATTTCCATAAACTCTAGGCCAAGTTCGGAACTGGGTCATGTTGAGTCAAAAACTGGGTCACTAGGTCAAATCTTAGAAAAACCTTGTGTGCGCTCTAGAAGGCACAGTTTTGATTCAAAGTTCATGAAACTTAATCAGAATGTTTATCCTCATAATATGTAGGACAAGTTTGAAACTGGGTCATGTCGGGCGAAAACTAGGTCACTAGGTCAAATCATAGAAAAACCTTGTGTACGCTCTAGAGGACACAGTTTTGATCTAATCTTTATGAAACTTTGTCAGAATGTTAATCTTCATAAACTCTCAGCCAAGTTTGAAATTAGGTCATGTTGGGTAAAAAACTAGGTCACTAGGTTAAATCTTAGAAAAACGTTGTGTAAGCACTAGAAGGCATACATGTAGTTTTGATCCAGTCTTCATGAAACTATGTCAAAATGTTTATTGTCCATATATCTAAGACCCCTATGAAACTGAGTCACGTCGGCTCAAGGTCAAATCTTAGAAAAACTTTGTATACACCCTAGAGGGCACAGTTTTCATCCAATCTTCATGAAACTCTGTCAGAATGTTTATTTTAATGAAATCTAGGTAAAGTCTGAAACTGGGTTGTGTCGGGTCAAAAACTTGGTCACTAGGTCAAATATAAGAACGACCTTGTATACGCTCCAGAGGGCACAGTTTTGATCCAATCTCAATGAAACTGTGTCAGAATGTTTATTCTTACAATATCCAGGCCAAGTTTGAAACTGGGTCATGTCGGGTCAAAAACTAGGTCAAATGTTAGTATGGTAAAAACTCTTATAAATCTTCACCAGAGCCAGTGAACTGATTAATGCTCAGGTGAGCGATTCAGGGCCACCATGGCCCTCTTGTTCTACATTTGTTTCAAATTAATCAAGGAATGCCACAAGACTAGGTTTTTACTGCATTTAGCGTAACGCATTTAAGACGACACACAAACTAACGCATCACTCCTGGCAGACTACGAAAGACTGTATACTGACTCCTATAAACGATAAAAGAGTGACTGAAGTCTGTTTAAGCTGTTAAAGGCTGATCTAAGTCACTTTGCAAAAGAATAAATGAGGTGCAACACGATAAATCCAACAAAGTGGCATATGCGCCAAGCGAAGACCGAGATCAGCCTGGGCATTCGTTTAGTCTGATCAGAGTCTTTGCGTACTTGTAAAGAGTACCTAAGGGTCTAAACTATCTCCATGTTGACAGCGATGCCCCTGGTCATCCTGGGTGAATGTCTAGGCTTATCTGAGTCTTCCTGGGTGCAAATGCCACTTTACTGGTTTTGTCACGTTGCAGCTCACATATTCACTGCAGCCATATGCAAAGGATCAGTTTTGACTGCAGCCATCTGTAAGGTACTGATGACTGCTGTCTTTTACCTGTTGAATTAGGCTACTCAGACAAGGTCTAAGCAATAAATACACTGCCTAGCCACCGGAACATATTTTCTCCCACCTTTGCATATATAAGATAGGCCCTAAGCTCATATAAGAAAAATTGAATTTATCATTGGTCTCCGATGCGGACAGGGAAATCCTAACCCGAGGGCACACGGGGTGTGTCGGAAACGAGGCTTATGAAACAGAAATGCAGAGATTGTATGATCACGCATTGTTAAACCTTTGCTATGTTCCGATAGATTCAATAGATGCAACTTCCCATTTTAAAATAGCTTACAATAATTGTCGCTCACTTCACAAACATATAGAAGATATAAGATATGACTGGAGTCTACTGTCTGCACACATAATTGGTATATCAGAAAGCAGACTTTGTCAAATATATGACATTGTTGTTCAGAGGCTGATCATTCCTAATCATGGTAAAACCTTCAACAGCATGCAATAGTGTCATCCATTTGACAAAGTCTGCTTTCTGATATACCAATCATACAATCTCTGCATTTCTGTTTCAACATGCTCATTAACTTTCAATGCATTTCCATTGAAGTTGAGTATGTGGAGATTCTTTATTGACTTTACCCTGCTCAGAGCAAAATAGTGTAAATGTGGGACTTTTCTTGTTTTGTTTTGTGTCAAATCTAACTTTATCAAGGGTAGATCCCTGCTCACGATGAACAGAGCGACATATATGTTCTGTTATACAAGACAAAGTCCATAAAAATTATGTAGTTATGAACATTGATAGAGTGCTTTTTAGACACATATGGTATCTCCATGAAGGCATGTGTTGTGGTGATCACTTGAGGCGCGTCGAAGAGAAGCTTCGAGTGAATACCATACCAAACATTTGCCTTTCCATGTCAAATAAGAAAACAAGGAACATCAGGTGCATGCTTCCCTGGTTATGTGGTGCATGTTCATGCGCTGGTGGTTTGACCATGCATATTTTTCCAATGGAAATTTATAATGTGTTGTTTTTTTAAGTAGCATAAGGCACTTTAATTAGCTTAAATTAAATTTTATACAATATAAGTTCATTATATAATTTTGAAGTAGCACTATACATAAGGCACTTTAAATAGCTTAACTTATAACCCTTGTGAAAACATTTGGCACTCATTGGAGCCATCTCATTGAGATGATTTCAGTGAGTACCCAGCTTCTGACTTTACATGTTGGAATAAGACTTTATTTGGTACCAACTTATCACTTTTGTAGTTCCATGGTGTACATCTCTTTCAATGGTTAAAGTTTGTTGATATTTTCTACCATTAATTATGTAATTTTAAAAAAAGCACTGTTTTGAGCCATAGATAGGACAGGTTCATCGAGACTTTGTTATTCATATAAATTGTTTCTCAATGGAGGCATTAGTTTTGCGAAAAGCGGGACATAATTTAGAGCCTAAAGAGTTTAGAGTTTTCATTTTTTATCTCCCTACTCAGTAGGGACCAATTCTTAAAAGAAAGAAGTTGCTCCTAAAGGAGCAAATTCTTTTCATAAACGATTGACCTATTTGGTTTAAACATATTTATTTAGCTTATTCTGTTGACATATATATATGCATACATACATAAACAAGTAAGATATCAGTACAAGCTATGCGATTAAAACGAAAGCAATATGCTTATCATGTTCTTCTCCCTATTTGGAAGAGCTACATCCTTCAGAGAAGCAAACAGGAATTCATATTATTCCCCTTTACTGAGGTTGGCAAGCCAGTGGTCTACTGTATGAAGAACTTGTCAAACTTATATACAGAAATCTGAACTTTACTCATTCAGCTGTGACCTTTTCAAATAGAAATATATTATTACATTGTTAGTTCACCAGTCAGGGTCAGATTATTGTCTGTATAAGAATATACCACAACATCAACAAACCAACCAATTAATTTGTCAAATCAAGGAAGTGTATGCACCATGTGACTTCTGATATACTCTCATGCATTTTTGAAAGGCGTGTAGTATAACTTTTGTTGCAATGTTACATTTCTTTGATTCAGCTGACAAAAGGATAATACTGTACCACAGTATTATGATAGTGACATGATCATCTGTTTGAAGACAAGGAACACAAATTTAAAGGACATGAGAACTGTGTCATTGTGCACTTTACCCAGTAAAATCTATTTAATCAGTTGTAAACAAGCTTACAATTCTGTTACATCTTCTTGGTAATGTACAGTTTACAGTACATGCTGCCATTTAAACGAAGAATATTTCTAATTTAATTTACCCACTTGCCAGTTAGAGGTCAGTTTGTTATACTGCATGGTAATCCTAAAACAGTTTGCTGACCTGGGAAGTAGTTGAATATTATGTTATTAGTAGACAAAATATTAGTTTATGTTTCCTTGACAGATGCTTGTTTGCTTTTACAAAATGTTTACATTAGCAATTTAACTGGTATTTGATTGGAAGATGGATCATCATTATATACTTAGTAAAACAATCGAAGGATATTAAAAGTCTATGATTATTTTTACTTAAAACAAAATGTTTACAAATTGCAATATGCATGCATTCAAAAGTATCGGGTATCTACAATTAAAAGCCTGTCCAATAAAAGTCACGCTTAAGTGGTTACAGTACAGTACCGCTCCAAATGGAATAACCCCTACATCATGAATTCACAAACATACATACCTATCGCTATATTGTTGTTAATACCGGTTCTAAGGACTTGAATGGTTTACCATAAGGAGACCATCATTCCCATAAAACGTTAGCTACCCAATGAAAGCATTTGACACATTTGCAAATTTGAAGAATCACGACTACTCCTACTCACTGCCCAGGAAATTCTTAAGTTTAGCCTTGATCAGCAGCAGAATAGTTGGCATCAGAATGTTGTAAGAGGTGCTTAAATGATCAGACAAGCTGCCAATGTAAATTACCTGCGAAACAGCAGGTTTAAACTCAATTTTAATTGTTTGTGATTTTTTTGCAGTAGGGGGTCAGTACATTTGGAATGATACCTTACAGTAACCACTGTAGCGTGACGTTGATTAATCCTGCATATCAATTGCATACGCCCGGTACAAGAACGTGAAGCACATTTAATTTGGTATATATTCCATTATAAGTCACAAACATGATTGAAATTTAATATCCTTCAATGTTTTACTAAGTATATTTATTTGTTGCATATCTCATGTAAATAAAGGATGGAAAACACAAGTAATAATTCCATTTAAAATGTGATTTGATCAGTGTAAAATTACCACATTGTGTAACAGTGCTTGATCATAATATGCTCTATACAAAAAAGGTAATTGATATGGCACTGAAACATGAATATCTGTTGACTGTAAAGATTAAGAAAGTTATAAAGATGTTTTACCCATGCTAAATATTTCATTAAGCTGCATTCCTTTCTGAGTTTCCGACATGTATGTTGCTTGATTTCAGATTTTACTATGGAATCAGAGGCAGCGTGGATAACAGTAAAGATCCCGATCAGCTGGCTTCCCGGAAGCCAGTTGATATGGATCTACACTGTTTTTAAACCAAGGTATATCTGGACTTATCATTATGAGAGTTGAAACTATACTGGCTAAGATTAATTGCTACTGTAAGATTGATTAATTATAACAAACAAAATTACAATTTATCTGTAACAGCTGTAAACAATACATGTAAATTCTTATTCCCATTGTTTTGCGATTATTACCATTCTGCTCAAATACATGAGAACCATTTGACATAAAGTCTATCAATGTGTCTTGTATGAAATACTGTAGTGGGGCTGGTGACACTATACCAGCCCATAAGTTCCTGTCATCGCACACCCCAAAATGATATTGCTGAAAGATTCTTGAAAAAGATGTTAAACCTCTATTTGTTACGGTGTTGGATTGGAAAAGGGGGACTGAATCAGTCTGATACTATTTTCTAGCACTATTGCTATAGTATTTATTGCACCTTATGCATAACACTACCACTGCTTTTGCCTTACTTTGCAGCACAGTCGCTGTCCGACTGCATATCCAAATGTCCCTGCCGAGAGGCACAGCGCTGCCAGATACTTTCAAATACTTTAGTCTCAAAATGATTTCTATGGTTATACTCCCTCTTCCAATGATATAGGAAAGGTAGTTGTGGGTTACTGCCTTGAGGCCAAATTTCCAGTGCTTTTGTCAGTTACTGTCTTCTAACTAAATTTCTACAACACATACACTCAGGTGAGCGATTTAGGGCCACTTGGCCCTCTTGTTTTGTTTTGTAACTAAAATAAAAAAAAAATAAGTAATTTAGATGTCGATGCTGCTATTGGGGTCGCTAAATGACCATCTGTTTTGGAAAGACCTGCTCATTCGGTTTACTGTGCGTGTCTTTCGTAAATTAGTGTCACTTTCTGTGTGTATGTGCTTCTTTCCCAATTGGTTTTGAGAGCGGAATGTGGGATTTGATTTATTAATTTCTGATCATTGCCCAGCTTTTTACTTTCCAAAGGAGCGCATGGCCTGCATTGCTTTCTACAATTCTCATAACGATGAGCCTAAGAGGAACGGATCCATAGCTTCCACCTCGTTGCTCCTAGTCTGTCCGTGTCCTGGCCAAATTGAAGTAGAGAGTTGTTCTGATTGACTGCGGTCAATCTAAATAGATGTTTATTATAGTTACATTTAAAATCAGAATGGAGTTTAATCTAATGTCTGTAGTCTGCTGAATGTAGTCAATCTTTTAAGCATTCAATACTATAATAAGCGTAGGTTGGTTGCCCACCACCCGCGCCTGTGCTTGAAGCTTACCACTGGAGTCTTTTGGGTCGAGTTTTGAGATATAAACATAAGATTTATTCTAAATTTTTGTAGCTTCTATGGATTTTTAGAGGCATCAACTTTTAATGATTTCTTAGAAAAATCCAAAGCTTTTTGCGAAAGCCTTTTTTGTCGAATGGTTATGCATATTATTGTTAATCAAGTACTTTATTTTGACGTCTGAATAGAATCGCCTATATTGATGGGGTGACTTAAATTATAAACCAGCACACATGCTATGACATCCCTTATGCGTTGCACTGCAGAGCAAAACTTTCCTTTTGATTCTTTTTAAAGCTGTTACTACACTTATGTCATTGCACGCAACTGCTTCTGCGATAGGTCAGTTTTTATAGGGATGAATTTTATAAATGTGGAGTAATCGACGGCGAATCACTCACAAACCCAACATAAAGCGCGATTTATGCCGAGTTTGTGAGTGATTTGCCGGCGTTCACAACTTAATACAATAGTTATGAGCATTTATTTTACATTTTTAAGTCGGTCATCTACATCTTGAAATTGTCGGCTATACTGAATATCTCAAAAACCGTCGCGAAGAAGCTATGTACCCATATGTAAAAGCCGTTTTCCGTTCTCTCTCGACCGATTTAATTGCACCAAATTAGCATTATTTTATGGAGTTGGAACTATAGACAAATATAAAATGCCTGTTCAGTTAATTGCTATGTACATGCAAGACAGAGTCCATTTCTTAACCCATTAATGCTTAGCGCCCCAAAAATGGGATATAGGCAAACAGTGCAGACCAAGATCAGACGCTGCAAATGCAGTGTCTGATCCGGATCTATATTTTTTGCATACGTCAAATGGGTATTTTTTCTCAAATTAAAAAAATAAAAAATAACTAAACCTGACATTCCTTAAATGACAAATGGACTCGTCCAGTAAATACAGATAGAAGAGTCCACTAGGCATTAATGGGTTAATTTATTGCGAAATGGAGTGCCAAACAATTAACGGTGATTTGGGGTTTGTCAACAACAACAAAAACAATCCATACAAGCTTACCAACCGAAAGGAAGGCACATCCGTTTATAATTTAGACTTACATGTATACAAGTCTCCGAGTTATAGCATAATTTACTTTTCTGAATACTTAGCAATCTAGAGTAAGGTTCAGTTTAGATTGGCTCGAAGTAGGATTCTGCTATTGTTTAAATGGTATCAAAGAGATGAATTACTGAAATATTAATCTGAATATCAGTCTGTTAACATTCATATATACTGATATGCGAACACCACTGGGAGGACAATGTCACCTGACTATCTGTCTATGGCGGCCCAAGGGGCGTCAACATGCGTTCTGCTGTATTATATATGGAAATCTTGAAGTATGGCGTATACTGTATCACTGGTCTTCGCATGCCCTAACAACACGGACCTAAATCTTACAGATTGTTTTGTAAGCGGAAAGATAAGTCTTATGACTAAATTATTATATTCGGTAATAATGTTTAAAAAAACGGTGATTGGTCGAAATTAGCAGGTGTGGCCACCAAAATACTTATATAGCGAAGGGATAATTACAGTTTAATCATTATTATACGAGGGCCATCCAATAAATCCTGCAAACGGCAAGATTCAGGCAACTGATAATTAAAAACGAGTCAAGCAGTCCACATTCCTACATTGCATCATCCTTTTTTTCCAGTCAACAATATCTAGATACGCCATGATCTTGCAAATGGCGTTGCTAGGCAACTGAGATATATTACCATAATGGATGCGATGGTTGCTTCTAGTTGTCTTTTTAAGTAAGACACCATGTTTAAGAAACGCCATGATCTTGCAAATGCCGTTGCTAGGCAACTGAGGAATACTACCATTATGGGTGCGGCTGTGGCTTATAGTTGTCTTTTTAAGATTCCTTAGCTTAATTCAGAACGCTTGTAAATATCTGAAGATTGGTTGGAGATACGGTAAATAATACTGAATTATGTGCACGGTACCAAGGTTAAGATATTGCCGTCAGTCAAGATATTATTATTGAGCCAAAGAAGATCGCCATGTTTTGCGGCAGCTAAAATATTTTTTAAAATGAGTATATGAAGAAGAGGCTTTCACAGCAAATGAAATGTTTCCCTAAACTGCAATTAATGTGTTATGAAAAACACAGTCCAAAGCTGCTGAAATGTACACGTTAAAGAAAATACGCTTCGAGCCTTGTTAGATATCGATTGCAGCTTTAAGAAACCAGATGCAAACACCAACAAGAGGCCCAAATGGGCCTGATATCGCTCACCTGGCTATTGTGCAACGGGACCATTCTGATACAAAATTGGTCCAATTCCACTGAGAATTTCTCATTTTCACATTTTGCTACTTTTAGTAACAGAAGCCAACTTGCCTGGTCTTTATATATTTACTTTTGAAACACCTCAATTCAAGAATCATTTTGCCACAAATTTCATCAAAATCCATTCAGGGGTTACTGAGATATTGCCAGTTTCATGTTTTGTGCTATTTTTAGTAACGGCAGATGGTGGCCATCTTGGATTGCTAAAATGCAAAAAATCGAAAAGCCTTCATGCAAGGACCATTTTGACACAAATTTGGTCCAGTTCCATTGAGATTTTCTGATTTTCACATTTTTCTATTTTTAGTAACAGAGGCCAATATGACTGGTCTACAGTTAGATATTTTTGAAACATCTCAATGCAAGAATCATTTTGACACAAATTTCGTCAAAATCCATTCAGCGGTTACTGAGATATTGTCATTTTTCATGTTTTGTGCTATTTTTAGTAACCGCAAATGGCGGCCATCTTGGAATGCCAAAATGCAAAAAATCGAAAAAGCTTAATTAAAGGACTATTCTGACACAAAATTAATCCAACTCCATTGAGATTTTCTAATTTTCACATTTTTCTATTTTTAGTAACAGAGGCCAATATGAATGGTCTACAGTTAGATATTTTTGAAACATCTCAATTGAAGAATCATTTTGACACAATTTCGTCAAAATCCATTCAACGGTCACTGAGATATTGTCATTTTCATGTTTTGTGCTATTTTTAGTAACGGCAAATGGCGGCCATCTTGGAATGCCAAAATGCAAAAAATCGAAAAAGCTTAATTAAAGGACCATTCTGACACAAAATTAATCCAACTCCATTGAGATTTTCTAATTTTCACATTTTTCTATTTTTAGTAACAGAGGCCAATATGAATGGTCTACAGTTAGATATTTTTGAAACATCTCAATGCAAGAATCATTTTGACACAAATTTCGTAAAAATCCATTCAGCGGTTACTGAGATATTGTCATTTTCATGTTTTGTGCTATTTTTAGTAACGGCAGATGGCGGCCAGCTTGGATTGCCATATTGCAATTAATCAAAACGACTTCATGCAAGGAACATTCTGACACAAAATTGGTCCAATTCCCTTAAAGGGTTCGTGAGTAATTGTCATTTTTATGTTTGTGCTATTTTTAGTAACACCAGATGGCGGCCATTTTGGAATGCCAAATTGCAATTAATCGAAACGGCTTCATGCAAGGAACATTCTGACACAAAATTGGTCCAATTCCATTCAAGGGTTCTTGAGTAATTGTCATTTTTATGTTTGTGCTATTTTTAGTAACGGCCCCCATGGTGGCCATCTTGGATAGTCAACTGGCACAAAATTGAAATGATTCCATTCAAGAACCATTTCTGACCAAATCTGGTCAGAATTGGTTGCATTTTTGTTAGATATTGACATTTGAGCAAAATCGGCCTTGTAAATGCTAAGTAGGTCACTGTGACCTAATTCCGCTATAGATTTTTTTATTTTTACAATTTTTTATACCAAGGTCCCACTTATGTTCCATGCAAACTTTTAACCAAATATATTAAATGGTTCTGGAGAAGAAGTTGATTTTGTTGTTTTTGCTATTTTTAGTAACAACAGCCATCTTGAATTTTCAACCTGACCCAATTTTACAATTCTGAGACCCTGGAGTCAGGTTATGCTCCATGTGAAATTTGAGAACCATGGGATTAGTAGTTTTAGAGAAAAAGTTGTTTGAAGTTGTTTAAATAGGTCATTTTTTGACATTGGCATTTGAGCAAAATTACACATGTAAACAGAAAGTAGGTCACTGTGACAAAACTCCGCTACAGATTTTTTTCATTTTTACAATTTTGAATACCAAGGTTTCACTGATGTTCCATGCCAAAATTCAGACAAATATACCCAGTGGTTCTGGAGTAGAAGTTTATTTTGTTGTTTTTGCTATTTTTAGTAACGGCGGCCATCTTGGATTTTCAACCTGACCCAATTTTACAATTCTGAGACCCTGGAGTCAGGTCATGCTCCATGTGAAATTTGAGAACCATGAGACCAGTACTTTTACAGAAGAAGATGTTTGAATATTTGTTTTTAGGTGTTGACGGACGACGCACGACGCACGACGCACGCCGGACGCATTGGTACGACAATAGCTCACTATGGCCCTTCGGGCCAGGTGAGCTAAAAACTAGAATTTGGCTAAAATTCTGAAATATTCTCTTGTTGCCTGGCGACCACAT
Organism: Ctena decussata; assembly: GCA_963989385.1. Classification (NCBI taxonomy): domain Eukaryota; kingdom Metazoa; phylum Mollusca; class Bivalvia; order Lucinida; family Lucinidae; genus Ctena; species Ctena decussata. The sequence goes on from OZ022515.1 coordinate 38,534,303, forward strand.
TTGTTTGGGTACACCAAATGATAACTGTCTCTTATTTGAGTTCTTAAATATCAGGTCATTACCTTTGAACATGAATTCTTGTAATTTGAAAACTTTTTAACATAATTGCAGGAATTTTCTTCCGCTCACCTCATGTAAAAGACGTCTTGTTTGTGAAATTTTAACGCCGGTATCCCTGACACCTTTGCACTAAAAACACTCCCATTTCTGAGTAAGGAATGTCACATGTATGACTTTTTACACATATGTGTACTATATACGTAAGTTGTTTATGGTGCAATTTGATTACCCTACCTTAGTTAATGAAGCAGTAATGACGGCGTTTGCATGACTTCTTGGATGACCCTCGTCACTTAATTTTCATAACTTTTCACCTACTCATAAAACATGAAATTTACTACGTTATATTAATTAGCACTCTCCCTAAGAATCAGGCAGATGGTGATAAGTGACTAGTCGCAGAAATTATTAATTTTACCTCCATTTTATCAGACTCCATGAAAAACTTTCACGGCACAGAGCATTCCCTATTTCTGACAGTGTTGCCATGGAAACGGGATTTAGAGATTTCGTGACGACGGGACAAAATTTTCAAAGAGAAATTTGAAAACTTGCATTTTTTGAGGTTGTTTGTTGAGATATGAATACTATTCATATTGATGTCTTATTCCTCTCAATAAAAGAACTACGTAAGCACTTCTTATACAATACAGAATAAAACATCGTATCACATTCACATAATTGTAACCTTAGAAACACATTTTATACATGGTCAAAATTGGCCATTTGCAAAGCTAATAATTTATCCGCTCACAGCAAAGGTGTGCAGAAACAATACAAGGTCCAGCGAAATAATATCTGTTTAACTGATTAAAAAAAAAGTTTTACAATGTTCCAAAATTAACGTTACTATGGCAACAGAAACATCGAACCGTCAGTGAATTTGCCTAAAGCCATCATTTCCAAAGCAAATTAACTACCTTCAGAAAAAAGTACATACTAACAATCTATACAAATTAAAGATAACCCATATCTGGTCTACCAATATTTAAATTAAAAAGCGAAACTTTGTTCCGAATTTACGCTACTATGGCAACCAAATTGTCAAACTGTAAGAAATCGTACATAAAAATAGCATTTTAAAAGTACATTATTTCTCTTGCAGCAGAGGTTTATATCAGCAATTCCTACAGAAGAAAAACAACACACGCAGTTGCTTTTTTATTGGAGAAAAAGTTTTGCAATGTTCCTAATTTACGTGACCATGGCAACAGAACCATCGAACGTTCAGTGAATATACCTTAAAACATCATTTTCAAAACAAATTATCTACCTTGAGCAAAGGTGCATTTTCACAATTCATACAAATTCTAGATATCAAAAACTTGTCTACCAGGGCACAAAAAAATAAAAGTATTACTTGGTTCCAAATTTACTTTACCATGACAACCGAAATGTCAAACTGTCGGCAATCATACATAAAACGAACATTATTTTTTACCCCAGCAAAGGTGTATATGAGCAATTCCCACAGAATCTAAATAACACGCATTTGATATTCATATATTGAAGATATTTTTTTACAATGTTCCTAATTTACGTCACTATGGCAACAGAATCATCAACCGTAGGTGAATGTACTTAAAATTTCATTTTTAAAACAAATTATCAACCTTTAGCAAAGGTGGATACAAACAATTCATACAAATTCAAGATATCCCATACCTGTTTTACCAATGCTAAAATCAAAAAGTAACACTGTTTTCCAAATTGACATTACAATGACACAATTTTCCTAAATTACGTTATCATGGCAACAGAAAAATTGAACCGTCAGTGAATATACCTAAAATTTCATTTCAAAACAAATTATCTACCTTCAGCAAAGGTGGATATAGACAATTTATACAAATTCAAGATATCCCATATCTGTTATACCAATGCTAAATACAAAAATTATACTGTGTTTGAAATTGACATTACCATGGCAACCGAAAGGTCAAACTGTCAGCAATCACACATAAAAACAGTATATTTAAATTGCATTATTTCTCGTCAGTAACGGTATTGGGAACACAGATATGATTTAATTAGAATTCTTAGGAATTACTAACATACAAATATTTTATAAGTAAGTGCGATAAAACTGTGAATATTTATGGCATCACCAAAATATATTGTAGTGTGTGTTTTATGCTATGGGTCGGAAGCCTTCATTTAAGAATAAATTTGCTAAAGAGAAATAATGGTCTTTAAATAAAATGCTGTTTTAATGAAACGTTGCTGATAGTTTGTCATTTTGGTTGCTATGGTAAAACATTTTTATGTTTGATATTGGTAAAATAAATGTTTTTTTTATTTGAATTTTATGGGAACTTCACATACACCTTTGCTGAAGAGAAATTATATGCTTTAAATGTGATTGGTGATATTTCGCGATTTAAGTTGCCACGGTGACGTAAATTTGGAACATTCCATAACTTCTTATTTTTGGTATGGGGAAAAGGAAAGTGTGTCAACTAAACTTTCTAGGTATAGCTAATATACGAGGGGCGTTCGGAAAGTTTTGCAAATGACGTAATTTCTCGGTAACCACCATACAGACAGAACTTCTGATTGCAAAACCACATAAAGCTATGATATGCGTAAAAAGTCTGCAAACATGGTGAATTTGTTAAAAAAGGACGCGTTTTTAACTTCTTTGAAAGGGGTATACCCTTAAGACACTGCAGAATTTTACTTTAGTAGGCCATATTTTTTTAATAAGTCTTTAATTTTGGTTTATTTTTGTTAGTTAAAGACAATGCCTAGGACAATGTTGTTCTGTAAATATCGTGGAAATTATTTTTAATCTAGGTTCAATACGGGCTTGGGAATATGGATTATCCGTACTTTATGTAGTAGCAATTTCTCCATTTCTTCTAAAATTTAATGATTTTGTAATGAAAACAAGTGTATGAGCATTCCAGATCTTGTCAGCAAAAACATTTACACGGGTCAACGAAAACCTGTCAATAAATTCAAATCAATACAAAAAATGAAGCCTCTACAAGCTTTCAAAAATGACGTTAACGTAAATTTCAGTAACGTCATAAGAATTGCGCATTGCTTTGCAAGGACAAAATCGATAACAGTTGCACCCTTTTAACTTTTGTATGGATATTTTAGGCAACGATGGACAAGCAAATGACAAAGATTAATTTTGTATTTACAAGGATATTTGACTTGAATGCCCAACACTGAAAATATTTTACATATAAAATTAGCCCAGTAGTATGAATGGAACCTATTAAAATGCGTTGTAACTCAATAAGAAAAAGTGTCTGTGTATAGTTTTTGGTATCATTGTAAAGACAACATGCAATGCTTTCAGTACATGTATAGCAGTTGTACCCAGCGTGCCCCTAAAGAAAGTCATGAGACCATTTGCAAAACTTTTCGAACGCCCCTCGTATATCATTGATGAACAGAAAAATATGTGCTTTGAAATTTTCTTTTTGTGTAACTTTGGTGACAGCTTGCTGTTTGGGTTGCTGATGTAATGTAAATTTGGAACATTCTATATCTTTAAATTGGTTGTATGTGTAAAAAGAACTGCGCGTTATTTAAATTCTATTAGAACTGCACATTAGATAACCTCATCTAAAAGAATTATGGTGTTTTGAGAATGCTCTTTTATATAAGATTGAAGACAGTTTAACAATTGGGTTGCCATGATTACGAATATTTAGTACATTGCCTATTTTTTTTATTATCGGTATGAATGAAAAAAACTTGTGTTACTTCAACTTTATAAGATTTGGCCATCGGAGACACATTTGCTGAAAAGAAATAATATGCTTTAAAAATGATGATGGATATACAAATAAGGAACCGTGAACGGTTCCGTGTTGCCGTTTGCCGTTTTTAAATAATGATGATGGACATACAAATAAGAAACAAGGAAACTGTTATCGGTTCCCGATTCTCAGTTCCTGATTACTAGTTACAAAGAAGCATTGATAACAAGTGACTTATACATTTACCAGATTGCAACATCATTATATATGCCTTACGCGAAGTTATATGTCAAAACAAACTGGTTCCTTCTTGCCCTTTAGCAGTTCTCTAGCATTGATGATTTTTTCCAAATAAGGAACAAGGAACTAGTTCCCGGTTCACGATTCCCGATTCCCAGTTGCCGATTATTTTGTGCGTTCGTTTCTTACATAAAAAAGTTGAATTCATTGTAATTTCAACATCATATTAAGTCGGAGGCAACATCATCTTATGCTTAATATCATGTGACGTACCACAAATAAATACTTTATGCAAGTTTATTTAAACCGCTTTTTGTTCTACAAGGAACCGGGAACTGATTCCTTGTTGGCGATTTGTCGTTTTGTTGAGGGATATACAAATGAGGAACAAAGAACTAGTCCCCGTTTTCCTATTTTCAGTTCCTGATTAGTATTTGTTTTTTTTCTTAGTTACAAAGAAGCATTATATGCCTTACACCATGTTATATGTCAGAACAAATATGATTGTGTCAACTATTTAAAAAATCAGTATTGTTCAATAATTATCAATGTGAGAGAAACTGCAATACGGCAACAAGGAATGAGTTCTCGATTCCTTATTGAACAATTCTGATTTTAAATAGTTGGCACAGTAATATTTGTTCTGACATATAACATACTCCCTCTGATGTTCAATACTTACGGAGCTATTGAGTTCAAGAACCACTGGGAATAGGGTTTTGAAATTTCATATATATATATATATATATATATATATATATATATGGTAGGATTAAATCATCAACAGTGCAAAACAATATTTACTGAGCGCTTTCGGCTTTCGCCTTCTTCAGAGTTTACAGGTACAAGAAAAAAATCAAAATTTCAACATTTCTACAGGTAAATCAAGAAAAAACAAAATAATCATGAAAACGTTTCTCAATTTACTATTCAAATTCACATTAAACGACCAAAGAAATTGAAAAAAGGTCGTTTAACAAAGCAAAATTGCTACAAGGCGGCCGTTTCACGGCCCCAGTTCGAATTTGAAATTGCAAATGGCTGCCAAAATGAGAAAAATCGTATTATGCGATTTGTAGCGGTGTATTTATAGCGATATACATACATTCTGTATACTGGCCATTCAGCTATGATGCAAAACTCACCATAATGAAGGAAAAAAAAAAAAGGACGCTTTAGAAAGTAAGAAAAAACGAAACAGACGTTTCAGACGACCAAAAGGGAAAAAGAACACTGAGAAACAGAAGGATGACAAAGTAGTCGTTAACCTTTCCAGTGTAGAACTCTCTGAGTCTGAAACATCCTTACTTTCGAAAGGTCTGGGCTTCTGCCCTCGTCCAAAAAGCTATGATAGGGGCGAACTTGTTGAGGACAACTATGCCTTCAGTAGGCGCATGCGCCTGAAGTCACATTTCAGTGGTTTTCCCGATACTCGTGCTCCTGAAAAATACCCTGAATTTGTCGAAAAGAGTGACTGGCAACCCCCTAAGCAGGGTCGTGATCTAGAGACATTCATTAGTAGTGTGGAATCAGACATAGCCAAACATAAACCACCATTACCCAAACATGACAACCTCAAACCTTCTGAACGCAGTGCCTTGCACAGTCTTAAAAAAAGAGAAGACATCATAATAAAGCCTGCCGATAAAGGATCAGCTGTTGTTGTCATGGACAGGGAACATTATATTTCAGAGGCTGAGAGGCAACTGAATGATTCCACCTTCTACAAGGCACTGGATCATGACCCCACTCATGAATTTGCCAAGAAGGTAACTGATGCTGTTAGCGAAATGCTGAATGGAGACCACATAAGTGAGAAAAATGCCATATATCTGACTGTAGACCAACCAAAAGCAGGCCGTTTTTACCTCCTACCCAAGATACATAAAGCCGGAAACCCTGGACGTCCCATAGTGTCTGCCAATGGACACCCTACAGAAAAAATATCAGAATTTGTGGACTTACATCTTCAGCCCCATGTGCAGAACTTACCATCTTACTTGCAGGATACCACAGACTTCCTGAGAAAACAAGATGCTATGGGCCAACTCCCACCTGAAACTCTTCTTGTTTCGATGGATGTCACATCCCTGTATACAAATATACCACATGAAGATGGTATCAAGGCATGTGAAGAGGTTTGGGAAGCACGGGCTGTCAAAGATCCCCCAACACAGATTCTGATCAATCTGCTTACACTTGTTCTCAAATGCAATAATTTTGAGTTCAATGGTAAGCACTACTTGCAAATTCAAGGGACGGCCATGGGAACAAAAATGGCTCCATCGTATGCCAACATATTTATGGGTAGGCTTGAAAGACGACTACTGCAGTCAGTAATCCTGAAACCATTTTCATGGCTCAGGTTTATAGATGACATTGACATGAAGTGGACTCATGGCAGAGAAACTCTTGAGGCATTTCTCGAAACAGCAAACAGCTTCCATCCAACCATTAGGTTTACTGCAGAGGTCTCCAATGACAAACATGTCTTTTTAGACACGATGTCACATCTTGCTGACGACAAGGTTGCTGTAGACCTCTACACTAAACCTACAGATTCCCACCAGTATCTTTTGCCCACAAGCTGCCACCCTCCTCACTGTAGCAAGAATATACCATATAGTCTTGCACTACGCATCAGACGCATCTGCTCGGATGATGAGACTTTTGAGAAAAGATCAAAGGATCTCTGTGAACAGCTCAAACAAAGGGGTTATCAAAAGCAGGTAATTGACCAAGCCATAGAGAAGGTCAGGCACATGGAAAGACAAAATCTTTTGTCGTACAAGCCCAAGCCGACAGCAAACAAAGCTGTTCTGCCATTTGTCTTGACATATCATCCAGACCTTCCTAAAGCCAGGGGTATCGTCGACAAACACTGGTCCATCATAGACTCATCAGACCATCTGAGCACAGTCTTCCCGCAGAAGCCAATCATGGCCTACAGGCGACCAAAAAGCCTCAAAGACCATCTTGTGCGGGCTAGACTGAAGCCAGATCCGACCGATGACGAACCTCTTGGAGAATGTAAACCCTGTGGCAGATCAAGATGTCAGACCTGTAGAATGATAACCCCCTCTCAGACAGCCACATCGTCCAGTGGTGCTCGTGTCAAGCTTAAAGGTGACACCAATTGTAGGACACAGAATGTTGTGTATCTGATCTCTTGTGGCAAGTGTGGAAAGCAGTATGTTGGGGAAACCAAGGGCCCTCTGAATATCAGAATGAATGGTCACAGAGATGACTGGAGACACAAGAGATTTGAAAGATCTCCTACCGCTGAGCACTTTTGCTTGCAAGGACATGACTTTCTCAGTCATGCCTCTGTTTGCTGCTTAGAAAGCAATTCAGAGTGGAAAGACAATGCCAGAAAAAGTCGTGAGAGCTACTGGATACGTCGTCTTAACACTTTGAATCCAAGCGGCATTAACAAAGGAGATTAGCCTCGGTCCCACCTTCAGTCTATTTCTGCAGGGGCATCTTGCATTATTCCAGACATACAGTGTTCCACTCTTGCTTTTGTAGCGATGTAATTACATGTAAAATTCTCTTTTTCCTTCATTATGGTGAGTTTTGCATCATAGCTGAATGGCCAGTATACAGAATGTATGTATATCGCTATAAATACACCGCTACAAATCGCATAATACGATTTTTCTCATTTTGGCAGCCATTTGCAATTTCAAATTCGAACTGGGGCCGTGAAACGGCCGCCTTGTAGCAATTTTGCTTTGTTAAACGACCTTTTTTCAATTTCTTTGGTCGTTTAATGTGAATTTGAATAGTAAATTGAGAAACGTTTTCATGATTATTTTGTTTTTTCTTGATTTACCTGTAGAAATGTTGAAATTTTGATTTTTTTCTTGTACCTGTAAACTCTGAAGAAGGCGAAAGCCGAAAGCGCTCAGTAAATATTGTTTTGCACTGTTGATGATTTAATCCTACCATATACTTATTTCAATCATTTTGAATCCATTTGTTGGATCCAGTGCTACCGGGAAGATTTTTGTTTGATGTTTGTCTCATTTCTCCCTATATATATATATATATATATATATATATATATATATATAGAAAAATAGCTGACAAGTATTTTTTTCTTTTCCTCTTTTGCCCCTTTTTGGAGTTATGCCCCTTTCAGAAAAAATGGAATGACTATCTTGTTTAGCAAGGTATCATAAAAAGTATTTGAGCTATGACCTTGATATTTATAGATCAGGGACTGAGTGCACAAAACAGACGTAAGCATACGCCCGACGTACATGTAATTGTTCAGTTCTAGTCTACTTGATTCGGTACCTCACTACGCTACGGCGCTTACTTGTAGCCGAAAGATATAGTTGCGGTAAAATCAATCTATACGTGGTTTCATTTTGTTTTTAATTACTTATTTATTTAGTTAAGTGCTTTTATTTATTTATTTATATTTTATTTAGTCAGTACGAGCCAAATACTTAGGGCATGTTCGTTTTAATTTTTCAAAACGCTTACAATAGCGTTTTCGAAAGCGAATCATTTTCATTGGCTATCCCCACAAACGATCACAAACACTTTGTCTATGATTGTAACCATGACAGCGATTCCGCCTAACGACGATTTGATTGGTTCAAAAATCTCAAAGCGTTTCTGATGTTTAAGAACGTTCCTGAGCGTTTTTCGTTTCAAGAAACGCTGATTTGATTGGTTAATTTAGTAACGGCGTTCAAAACGACAATTAAACGCATGGTTTGACGGGTGTTTTGCTGCCGTTTAGCAAGGGTTTTCGTTGCAAAGAACAACGATGTCTGTACTGTACGTCCGTCGTAGAAATGTTGCATAATTTTGGCGTTTTTTAACGTTGGCGTATCGTACTCATTTAAGTTATTTTGTTAGTTCTACACTTAGAGATGGTCGGAATATTACACAGGATGGGTGATTTACAACATAGAAGGCTTTTAAAAATGGACAGGTTAATCAGAGACAGAACCAATCATTGGATTCCTATATAACATAGAGCTATACGAACGGTTTCGCTTACACCTTAAGTGGCAAGAACTGACTAATGAGCTGTGCCCAGACTTAGAACATTGAAACACTACTGTATGTCCTTTATTTCGCTTAAGACTTAAAACATTGGAAAATCTACAGTTAAAGATCTCAGAATTGTCCTTATACATTGCCAACCTTCATTTTATTATTATCTTCAAAGTTTTTTTGTTCTTTTTGATATAGACATTTTTCGTTCTAATTCAAAAGTACATGTACGTTAATACCTTTCAAAAAGTGTTGTAATGAGCATTTATTTTTTGAAAATGATAACAAAATAGTAAATTGCATCGAGCATAATTATGACTGAGCCGTAACATGCAAAAAGAGGGACTATGGCGTATGCGAACAGCAGTAAAGGGTTACACCAGCCTGCACATCCGCACAATCTACAAAATACTATGCATGTTCACTTAGGGTCCTGCAGGTACAAAGGGAAGGAATAAAACAATCCATCATGATTGTCCCTGTAGAATAGGGAAATCTCACCCGAGGGGTCGGAATTTCAACCAGGGACGAGGCTTGCCGAGTCCCTGATTGAAATTCCGACCCCGAGGGTGAGATTTCCCTATCCTACATGGACTGGCTTATGATGGATTATTTTTCTCCCACTGTTTGCGGATTTTAAACCTAAAGTCGGATTAGGCTTCAAAACCGCAAAATCTTAACTTTTTAACCAGTGATCTGAAGTAAATTTTGAGCAGAGCAGTGTGTTTATCGGGTCCTATAATCGGTGTCAAAACAGTTTGCACCTTAAAAATAAACGAAAAACACGATATGTGGACTATTTTACCCTATAGAGGGCGAAAACAAAATGCAACTTAGTCTCTCACGTCACGCGCGTCAAGTTTGGTAGCGACGTTTTATATAAGCGGTTTTAGTGACGTCATTAAAATTGAGTGACGTCACAAACCTATGATTTGTTATCAAACGTCATGCGACATACTTGCGTGTCCATTTTGTCCATTTAAAATTAAAGTATTAGTCAGAAAATGAAAAAGTCTAGTTGCTAATATAAGAAATATCTTGCCAGGTGTAGGATAGAAGTTTCTCCCACCTTTGCCTATATAAGATAGGCTCTCAGCTCATATAAGAATATAACAATCCATCATGAGTGTCCATGTAGGATAGGGAAATCTCACCCGAGGGGTCGGAATTTCAACCAGGGACGAGGCTTGCCGAGTCCCTGGTTGAAATTCCGACCCCGAGGGTGAGATTTACCTATCCTACATGGACTGGCTCATGATGGATTATTTTTCTCCCACCATTAGCGGGTTTTAAATCTCAAGTCGGATTAGGCTTCAGAACAGGAAAATTTGATCTTTTTAACCAATGATCTGAAGTAAATTTTGAGCAGCCCAGTGACTTTATCGGGTCCTAAAATGGGTGTAAACACAGTTTGCACCTAAAAAATAGACGGAAAACATGATATGTGGACTAGTTAATCTTCCAGAGGGCGAAAACAAAATGCAACTTAGCATCTCACGTCACGCGCGTCAAGTTCGCTAGCGACGTTTATAACCAGTTTTAGTGACGTCATTAAAATTGAGTGACGTCACAAACCTATGATCTGCTATCTAACGTCATCCGACATGCTTGCGTGTCCATTTTGTTCATTTAAAATTAAAATATTAGTCATAAATTGAAAAAGTTTGGTTGCTAATATAAGAACATGTTGCCAGGTGTAAGATAGAAGTTTCTTATATGAGCTGAGAGCCTATCTTATATAGGCAAAGGTGGGAGAAATTTCTATCTTATACCTGGCAACATCTTTCTTATATTAGCAACCAGACTTTTTCATTTTTTGACTAATATTTTAATTTTAAATGAACAAAATGGACACGCAAGCATGTCGGATGACGTTTTATAGCAGATCATGGGTTTGTGACGTCACTCAGTTTTAATGACGTCACTAAAATCGGTTAAAAACGTCGCCAGCTAACTTGACGCGCGTGACGAGAGAGGCTAAGTTGCATTTTGTTTTCGCCCTCTGGAAGATAAAATAGTCCACATATCGTGTTTTCCATCTAATTTTGAGGTGTAACAGTTTACACCCATTTTAGGACCCGAAAACACACTGGGCTGGTCAAATTTACTTCAGATCATTGGTTAAAAAGTTAGAATTTTCCTGTTCTGATGCCTCATCCGACATGAGGTTTAAAATCTGCTAACAGTGGGAGAAAAATAATCCATCATGAGCCAGTCCATGAAGGATAGGTAAATCTCACCCTCGGGGTCGGAATTTCAACCAGGACTCGGCAAGCCTCGTCCCTTGTTGAAATCCCGACCCCTCGGGTGAGATTTCCCTGTCCTACATGGACACTCATGATGGATTGTTATATTCTTGTATCAGCTGAGGGCCTATCTTGCAAAGTTGGGAGAAATAGAATCGATCATTGGTCTCCGATGAAAACAGAAAAACCCCAACCCTAGGGCACAAGGGGTGTGTCGGAAACGATACTTGCCGAATTTCCGACACACCCCTTGTGCCCGAGGATTGGGATTTCCCTATCCACATCGGAGACCAATGATTGATTATATTTCGTACCTACGATAAAATTTATTTCACATTGAACGGGGAACTATTAGCCTATTTCATGCAAACGTGTACAAATGTAAGTAGTACAACCCTGTCAGCCTCGTGGCTTCTTCAGTGAACAAACAAGTAAAAACTAGGCCCTTTACAAGTCTGCATGTTTGGATTTTCTAATTGAAATTCATATTAAAATACAAAATTTGAATTGAAACGACGACAGCAAGCGCGTGTATGACGTTAATTGTGACATAACGTCAACGTCATTTCAAACGCCAGTTGGTAACATTTTCAAAATGGCGGCACCCTCGACAGACTTTGTCACGGTGAAACATTGACTACTCGAATTTTTTTCCGACTTTACGACATAGAAACAGATTATAATGGAATAATAAGGAATGAATAAACTTTCTTGGGATTTAACTGATGTGGAAATTCATTCTTATGATTAAATAATGTATAAAGTATAGAATCGCCAAGCCAGGCGCACCGAATTTCAATGAACGCGTATAAATACACAGAATTCAAGCTCGTGTGAGCTGTCCCAACCCATTGGCAAGACAGAATTGTCCAGCACCTCTAAAAATAGAACAAACTCTGTCTTGTAGGTAAGAAAAATGCCTCAATTTATGTTGTCACAAACTGGTTTCGGTCTTGACTGTTTGCAGATACCTTTAGAAACCTTGATGCCTGACGCGGCTTTTATCATGTAAGAAAATCACGCGTGCTAAATTTTATTTGAGAGCACAACGCTAGTTGTACTCCAGTCGCGACTACGCCAGTCACAACTACGCCTGTCGTACCACCGCTTCGTGCGCTTGGATTTTAACACTATCGTACGATGGAGGTAGTTGAGCCGACGTCTTAATCTGCGCCGGCGTACTTTACGCCGCCTTTGTGCACTCGGCCCCAGCTGTGATCTGATTTTTACGTTCAAACTCGCCCGAGACGCACAAATGCTGTTCCGGTAGAAAGCCCCGCAAATTCTTTTCCGGTAGAAACCCCTTGTTGACTTGAGTTTTTTTTAAGCTTTTTTGCCAAGTGGTTGATTCTAAAATGCATTTACAGCCGACCGTATTTCCTTCCACAGTAATCAGTTTCAATATTCCAATAAGTTCATAGTTAATTCTGATAAACATTTTTTTCGTTTTAATTCAAACGTACTCATACATTCGTTACACAGTGTTGTAATGAAATATTATCATAGAAATAACATCAAGATAGTATTAAACGCAGTGTGCATATTTATGAATGAGCCGTCAAAAAAGTGCCTATTGCATATGCGAATAGCACACCCTAGACCAGCCGGTGTAACCGAAAAGGTTGCACAACATTAGGGCTCACGCAGAAAAATAAATCAAACCTAAACATCAAACACACAGAGAAATCGATATTGGACTAAAAATAAATCAATATGGCCGCAACAAAACACGGCCACGTGTTTCACCCCTTCGTATTCTAAGCCGGCGTACTTTACGTCTCCTTTGTGCACTCGGCCCCTGATAACTAGGTGCGATCGCAGAGTATGTCAGGAAACAATGAATATTTCACACCGGTTGCAATGAAATTTCAATAACTCGAACACCATTGGGACAATGTTCATGAATTGTAACTTGTTATAGTATTCCTCAAAATTATTTTGAATTTTTTGGCAAAGTGAAAAATAAGCACTGGAAGTTCACAAATCGTGTTCAGACTTTGTAGCTCTGTTTATTTAATAAACATCCCTCGGTGAATGTTTTAACATACCAGTAGTACTCATATGTTTGAGTCAGAAATACCATCTCCCCTTCAATTGAGCTCCCAAAGATTTTTTGTCGTACTGGAAAATTATGTACCCTTACCAAATAAAATCAATATTTGTGGAAAACTTAACGAAAAATCAACTAATTTTGAATGGTTATCTTATCTACTGATGAAGTGCTTGAGAACTGAAAAAGAATTTTATGTCAGCTTGTCAACGGTAGATGTTGCTGGCTTTAAAACGTGCGACTTCATTTCGAAAAAAATCCAAAATTGGGGAAAATTGCAATTTTGACAGAGGGTATGTTGCGCTGATTCGTTCTATTTTATACATCTCGACGGAAACCGCAAACAACCCACAGTGTTTGAAACGCTGTGAAAACCTGCTTTAATGACTATGAGTTTTCACATGATTATCTATAATGACTTGCCAGAAATATTTCGTTCAGATCAGTAACACATCAAAATTGTTGCTGTTTCTCATGCCTTCAATATTCTTCGTATATTATAACAGCCAGTCCTTGGCTCTCAAACTGGAATTAGTTACATAAAAACATGCGAATCTTTAAAAAAAATTAACAGAATAAAATGAAAATACTGTAGATCAGTATTTTAATCTTTTCTACTATAAATTATATTTATAAGTATAAATAGGATAAGATAGTAAAATAGAATATTATATCTAAGAGAACTTGAGCGTAATTGCTATAAAATGTCGATTGGGTTTAGGGACAAGAATATTCAAAAAAAAAATAATAGAAATAATATCTACCGATGGTCGCGATTTGTTTTATAAACAAATTAGAGCAACATCATCTTATTTAAGTTAAATAAAGAACTTTCTCTCCTTCGAAAAGAATTTTGAGAACAATATTAATTTTCAAACGATAATTTAATCCGAACTCGTGAAATCTAAACGAAGATGTTACGAATAGATAAAGAATTGGTCGAGGAACTCTTTGCAACACATAGCAATAATTGATACAAATGAAAAACCTTTCTCTCTCTTTCTTTCTCTCTTTCCCTCTCTATCTCTCTTTCGCTTTGAATATATATGCCCTTGCAGATTCTGATTGCAGATTTTCATGTGATGGTTAACGAAATAAGGTATAATATTGTAATTTAATAAAAAGACCACGCTGCCTCAACATTGTATTACATGTAGTTTAGTATACCGGTATATATATACATGTACATGAACATAATTATGCTTAACAAGATAATACATGTACTCAATCATCAATGAAGTTTGAATCAGGTCAATTCTGTAAATGATGCCGATGCAACGCTGGCATCTAGTCGGAGGATTCGGTTTCCAAAAAAAAAAAAAAAAAAAAAAAAGAACAAAGTAGAAAAAAATAATTTAATAAAGAAAGAAAGAAATAAACTAGAGGAACCCATACGTTTGTGTTAACGGATAATTAGCAGCACTCGGAGCACAAACAGTTTATTTTAGATACATGTTTATTTCAAATTGTCACCACAGGACACCAACGGCGTTTTTTAAACTATGATAAGACGTCCTTGATTAAGGGATCCATTGAAGACAGCGAAGATATTATTATACAACAAGGAAAAAAAAAACATTTATAATTTCCGAAAATTAACATATAGGATACAGAATCAGATACTTTTTATTAGCGTATCTATGATAAAAAGTATATATTGTATTTTGTGAATGCGGCATCAAACAAGTTAAGAACACCTTTATGCTAACAATGATTCAATGATAAAATTGAATTTCGCATTTCATCTCGTTTCAGTGTAAGCTTTTAGATATATCATAAAACAAGTAAATTCCATCGAAAATATGGATCTTAAAACAGTTTATGAAATTCTATAATAGAGCTAAGCCAACAGTACTTTTTGAAAATTGCATAAAGTTCAAAAGCTTGAACTAAGAAACATAAATGAAAAAGATATGCATCTGAGTCTTTCATGAACGATTCACTGCCATCTATTTAGCCATTCATTTATTTAATGGTTTGTTTGTCCGTTCGTTCATTCGTTGTATTTTCCGTTTCCCTTTTTACCACTACATCATCTAAACTTTTATAAATTTGCGCTATGAACATGTGTAGTAGAAAGAAAAAAAAGGAAGCATCTTAGTCCGCAAATAAATCAAGAAATTCAATTTCATTAAAGAAAATGTAAGCCTTACATATTATCTGTCTAAGACATTAAACTTTTGTTGTTTTTATTTCATATTTTACACAAACAGTCATGCGCTTTAGCTGTATACTATAATACTGCAATTGCATGACGATAGATTGACACTATTAGAATATCGGTCATACGACATAGAGGCACATAGCAAGAGGAAAAATATTAAGTTTGAAGGACTGCCCGAAGATAGGCATGAGAATGGCTTTGAAATTGTGCGAGACTTTATACGGGATCGGCTTGACCGAACTACCAACTAATTGTGTGCACCGCGGCGGAGGGTAAGGGTGAAGGTTTGGGCTCAGTAAAACCGGTTAAAACCCCCAAGTAGTTATTACTGACAGTCCCAAGGCGGTACTGTCGTTGCGGTTGCAGTTGTGTCATGTTCGGTGCTGTTTAAACTATCTTGTTCTCATTTTACCATTCTATAATAAAAATAGAAAATAGGTAAAAATAGTTGTTAAATGTTTTTTGTATAATTTGCTTAATCTGTTGTAACCCTTCTGTGTGTCAAAATTATTTAGTTCAGTAAAGATAGCTGAGTTGCCACCTATTTGGGAAAGAGCTGCTGACTCGGCTTATCATTTGTAATTTATTGTTTGTTGGGATGTCTTTGTCAATCTTTCCCTTTGATGTTGGGGATGGGGTTTGGGATATGATTCAGTCAGTTCCTGAAGTGTAGTTACTCTTTAAAATTGACATAGGTCGAGATATGTACCTGGAAAGAGCTCGCCGACTTGGACGTTATGGTCGGGGTAGAATACGACCTATTATAGTCGCTTTCAGGGTTTCTGCGATGTAGAGGCCATAATTGGTAACGCCACCAAAAAAAAACAAAAAAAAATGGAAAGACTCAAATTTTAGAGTGAGTCGGGATTATCCACTTGGAATCGCAAAAGCTCGTCAGTCATATTGGAAGAAATTCAAAGAATTGCGTTACAATAATCATGACAAGGAAGTTATACTTGGATTTCCTGCCAAGATAGTTGTTGAAAATGAGGTTGTTGTTGATTTGTTCCCAAACTGGTTTGGGGTATTAGGGGGTAGCAGAATTGACTTAACGTATGTGCAAAGCCATGAAAAACACTACCGACGCAACTACACAAAATATTATTATCCCTGGTCTAAGCCGACACACAAATGCCAGATCAAATGGTAAGCCAAGAAAATGTTCCCATAGTGCCCCCTCACCTGAGATCTCCTACGCTATGGACTTTGAAGAGGACGAATCTCCTCCTGTTTGTTTCAACATTTTCAGTGCCGCCGGCCCGAACACAAACACAATCAATCTTGGATTATCTTGATAACAAATTAGCGATTCTCAAGGGGCCGAAGCCAACGTAAATAAATCGCAAAAGAGCAGACCTCGGTTATTTATCTATAGATTTTTCCGTCTCTATCACATCTCTTTTCTTTCAGCTTTAGCCTAGTGCTATGTGTTATCCCCCCCCCCCCCGCCACCCACTGTTTTCTTGGCATTTAAACTTATTGACATTATTATTTGTGTAATGATATGATCCTCCGTTTGCCATTGTAATTGCCTTGTTGTTACCTCATTATGTCATGTACAATGTAATAAGTACTTTGAGAGTAATGAAATGAGTTGAGTTGATTTTGATCAAAAGAATTATCAGTTCTTCAGCCTGTCAGGCTGTTGGCATAACTGAAGTACCTAATTTTGTTACATGATAATGTCACAGGGTGTAGGTAATTAGGTATATCATACACTTGTTCTGCCTTGCGGTACAAGCCGGCTTTTATAGCGATGGAGTAGAGTACCCGCCTTTATATCGAAGGGTCCCGGGTTCGATCCTCGGTCTGGGAGTTGAGATTTTCTTGGAGTCCGTGACATTTGGCGTCCAACGTAAATTCCAGCCTGACCCATGTGCAGTTATTCCTCGAGTCTATTTCTATATGCAGCTCATTAGCCTGGAACTTCGGGGACGAAGTCCAATTTGGTGTGGGAGAATGTCACAGGGTGTAGGTTGTTAGGTATATCATACACTTGTACTGCCATAAGCCGGCTTTTATGGCGACGTGGTAGAGTGCTCGACATTAGATCGAAGGGTCCCCGGTTCCATCCTCGGCCGGGGCGTGAGATGTTTTAAGAGTCCGTGACAATAAGTGACAAAATAATTAAAGGCAGGCGACAGGTCATGCAAAAATATAGACATTAAAAACAAAAACAAAACAAAACTATTATTTACAATACATTCACCGGCATATGCTATCAAGGCAGCAGCGTAATAGAAAGTAGCAGGTTCTATACAACGCCATATGGAGAACGAAACACTGGCATCCGAGTGATCTGGTCAATCCATACCGACTCGTAGCCAAGTGCCCGTCAACCCACAGCGAAGAATCGAACCTACCAGACATCTATGTAAAGAGGCTTTGCAATGCCCAGCACCCCGAGAACATACTCAATGAATCATTCATTCGCGGCAACGTAATGCGGCAAAATCACGAATATAAAAATACTACTTTATTGTCTTTCAAGAAGACGATATTTCAAACAACTTCAGAATAAATTAATTTAAAAGGGCAGAGAATTGTATCATATTCTTTTTACAAGCTGCATCTGAAAAGAAATATAAGAAGGGCACAACGTTTAACATCACGATGCCATCCATATAGCACCAATGTAGAGAGCTCAATTAACATAACACAAGAAATTGTCATGCATAGATCCTGAAAGTACGATTTAAGGTAGATGGATACTGAATAGAAATATTTGCGGGGCATTCAAACAATTATACCAGCTAAATAATCCAAAGAGCTCTAAAACATTTTGATAAGAAAAGAATTCACCGCTTTGCTTTCAAAAAAACCCCCACTATTTAGTATTTCTACATACTTTTTTTTTTACATATTTTCCATTAAAATTAAAATCACTAGCACATGAATGCACTTTCATTTCTGCAAATCATATAATCTCTAATTATATAGGATATTTGAAATAAAAATACAGTTATCTTGATAAAAAGTATATTTTTACATTAAAACAAAATGAATTTCATGAAAAACGGAATAAAATATATTCAGTCGATGGGGCATGCGTATGTATATTATTTTAGTAAAACTTACATTGTATGTTACCGACTAAAACAAACAAACAAACAAACAAAAAAAAAAAAAAAAAAAAAACATTTCAGCGTTTCGTTTCCTGGAAACAATGTTTAAGTTAAAAATTTTCTCCAAAACAGACTGCCCAAATTCTGCACCTGCTGCAAGCACAAACGGCCTTGCCCTACTATTTATTTTCCTGGTATTCCGGTTCTGCCAAAGATTAATGGGATGGCAACTGTGAAGACTATAATCATTCTTGTTCCCAAGGAACAGTCTGTTATTGGTTTCCACTGTTTGTACAGACCTATCTGCCCAAAAAACTTAGGATCTGCACGGTAGACATTGTTAGTGTGTGTTATAACTGTATATACTCCATCGTTGCTCGATTTTACCATAGACGAGTACTCTATTTTGTCTTAACAAATACTATACCGAGTTATTCCGTATACAACTACCTTAAGTATATTTAATTGCGTTTACGGCTCAAGTGAGTCGAATTCAGTTCACTTGCTAGTAAAGATTTTATGCCACAAGAAACCGTACCCACCATTAAACCTCTTAGTTGTAAAAGGAAAATGCTATATTACGTTGAATAAATAAACGACTGATACTCTCTATACTGGGTAGTAATAATTTGGCGATGCCTAACCTCCTCTTAAAGGAATGTCGTCCCGACATATGTAATCATCGAAGATGGCAGCTGCACGGCACCGGTACACGGAATTTGCATTACATACGGTGACGGTTGTCATAAAATGCAATAGAACTGACGTTCTACCGGCATCCAAGTGAATAGGTCAATCCTTCCCGACGTGTAGCCGGTAGCCATCGGTCCAAAACAAAGTATTAAAACAGCCACCATTTAAAAGAAATGGCTTGTGTCATCTACAATGCGCAATTCCAACCAATGACGAACATTTACCCAGGACAAACACATATAGGAAGCAGACTACGCATTGTCTGCAAGAGAGATATGATGCAGGAAATTGCAGCTTACAATAAAAAACAGAATGTCTGCATTGCGAAAGAAATACAATGCAGAATATGTTTACTAAATTATCAAGAAAGCAGGGCAGTGATAATTTAAATTATTAAAATCACAGAGCTACAGAATGGCTAACATGCCCATTCACCTCCAGTTTGCCACATAAAGCCCTTTGGAGGCTAGACTAGTTGTAAAGGGTGGTGCCAGAGGATTTAAGGTGGTTCTCCTCGGTTCTCCTCTGTGGCTCCACGTTGGACGCCAACGTCGCAGAATAGAATGAATGGTGGATGATCCCAATCAGCCTCGATGGGGTTGGGAGAATTAAATCAACACGACATGATAGATGGTTTCAATGAAGTTTCCCTGACTCCCAGCCCAGCACACACTGTAATGATATTTTATAATTTCCGTAATTAAAAGGACTCATGATATAATTGCTTGCCCTTAGAGGAGGACGTTAGTCCTACCCTTACCAGAGACAACGGTAGACTGACCAGCAGCTTGGGCACTACGGAGTTCGAAGAAGAAATACACAATTTAGCGAATATTTACAAATGACCACAAATAACATAATTATACGAATCATCACTAAATGAAGACTTGAAATAGTAAGCACATACCTGTAATGATATTATATACATTCCTTAGTTAAAATGACACATAATTGCTTGTCCTTAGAAGTAGACGTGAGTCCTACCCCTGCCAGAGACAATGGTAGCCTGACAGGGCGCTAAGGTTGTGCGTAAGCATGCAAGCGTGAGTCAGGGATGTAAGCACGCTAGCGCTAACTTACATGAGGACAAGAACCGGAAATAGATATGCGCTGTCTTTTAAAATAATGCTTAAGTGTATTTCAGCTTTAAAGGAAAATGAGTGGAATGACATGAAATAAAGGATAAATTGGACTGTTGAAGAACTAAGTGGAATCTTTTCAGATGAAATATTTTCACCCTGTGACATATGTATGTGGTTGTAACAAGCTCTTTTGAAAAGCTCCGCCCACTTATGAATCATATTGCGCTAGGTTAATCGTAAGATGCTAAAGTAGTGGCACGAGGGATGACTGTAAAGTCCTGAGCCCCACTATGTTTTGAAATCTTTTGAGTGGATTTAAGTCATTGATTTTCAATGACCATTTCGTGCATTTATCTGCTGTATCAATCGGATAAGCCGTCACTTTTTTCACCTACCCCCATAATTGCACTATATACATGTAACTCTTTGACCAACCATAAGCATAGTCAAATATTTTGGAATTGTTTTGCGAAGATATGCCATAGAGCATCACTGTAAGTGATGATATAAGGAAACAAAAGTTTATTCCATTTTAGAAATAAAAGCAAATAATTTAATTATTAGGAAGTGTCTGTTTTGTGGGTGTCTGCAGCTAGAGCACAAGCGGAGATGCATGCTGTGCCTGCACAGGAGGGAATATCTTTTAACTCTTTTAGACGAAAATAATGTAAGCTGTAAATGTTTATTTGTGAGTTAACATGTTTGATTTTGCCCACAATGTTCATAACAAACACAAAAGTAAGATGTGGGTTTCTAAATTACAGGGTTGCAAAATTTAAAGGTTAACGGTAGAGTCGCAAGATGTCAAAATATATTGCCTCTCCATCAAACCATTGACAAATCATCATATTTGCATGTACTACTACAAGAACCTGTAGATTGTGTAGAATGATTTTTCAAAGTAATGCGAGACAAATAGATTATAAATTTTACTTTAGAATTATGCCATCCCTCTTGTGTTTAAGGCACTGTATAAATGAAAACTTTTTGACTGATTTTTTTGCCACTTCCACAGGAAGTTCGTTAATGACAACTAAGTACAGAACTTTTCAATCGTCCCTCGTATTCAATGTGGATTCTTTAATAAACTAGCCCTTACAAACTCAAAAATTGTCCTTGATTTACCATGGTATATGCATATTAGTTGTTAGAAACTAGGCCTGACTATATTTGGAGAGACAGACAAACATCAGATCTCTGCATCCTTTGGAAGAGATTTTTTCCTCTGGACACATAACATTGGTTCAACGTTGTGTGTCTGCTGTGTCTGTTATGTCTTGACCCGGCTTTGATTATCAAATTGAAGCTGTCGCATTAGGATTGAAACGGAAGTTTTTATTATTTTATGTTGTAGATAAATAAGTAATTTTATGCCATTTTTGAATCTATAGTATGATCTAAATTTTGTTTGCGTCGCACGAAAACAAAACTTACGGTATGACAGAACAAAGAAAACTAAGGTCAGCCTGCAGGCTGATCAGAGTTTTCCTTCTCCTCATGATAACTTTATGAATCGTGGAAAATATATTTAACGAACAGCAAGGAGTAATCGGTCTTGGCGCATGCGCAGCCTCATATGAGTACTCATCATCTAGCCTTTGTTCCATTTTCACACGATGCCAATACACAGTTCCGAGCCACACCAGGATGCCACTCAAAATCACCTGATAATGTATTACTGACCAATGCAACGACAACTTAATACGTGGCATGGTCTAACAAACAAAATCGCAGGTGTTCAATGTTTTACGTAAGTCCGTGATGTTGAGCCAATGGAGAGATGTGTAGCTGTTTAAAGTGGGTGTGGTTTTCGGAACTATGAATCAGTTGTGCGTATATACACGGCGACATCTGTCACTTTCTCTCATTTCGCCGCAATCATGGTACCGTTGATTTTAACCCTACTAGCGTGCAGCGCTTCATTTGTTAATGCAGGTAAGCTTTGCATTATTTCCCACTTTTATAGCAAAGAGTGATAAAAACATTATTGTAATTTCTCACATTTAGCCACACAAAAATGTTTTTCGTGACATGTTTATCTAGTAAATGTGGCCCGATTTTATACGCTAATGTAAAAAAAGAGAAGAATTTGCATTTATAGGGGGGAAGGTCTATAAGGATGGAGGAGCAGTCTTGAACAGCCACAATATGCAACGGGCATGGAAACGGCAGATAGGCTAGCAGTCCACCAGGGCTTACAGAAGAATTAATCCATCGAAAGCAGTGAAAATGTGGCAGAAATCACTATGAAGAAAAGACAAAAACTAAGTCCATTACTTAAAAAGAAGAAGAAGAAGAAAAATGCGTTTTTTTTTGTTGTTATTTTTTTTGTCTTACCTTTAATGTTTTCTTTTTTTTTTTTAAAAAAAACATTGAATTGGTTTTATAAAACAGTGGACTTAATGTTTATTTTTATTTTCCTTTTTTTTCCCAAACAAAACTTGCTGACAAATAAAATGTGATAGGCAATGTAATATGAGCCGCAACACGAGAAAACCAACAATGTAGTTGTGCGCCCAGCGCAGACTCAGATCAGCCTGGGCATCCGCCCAGTTTGACCAGACTCTTCGTTAAGTGATCAAAGTATTGCCTAGGGTCTATGCTACCTGAATGCGGACAGCGAAGACTCTGATCAGACTGGGCGGATGCCGAGGCTGATCTGAGTGTGTGCTGGGCGCACAACCAGTTTGTTGGTTTTCTCGTGTCGCGGCTCAATTGTGTTACAACTAAACTATAAATATTAAAATTTGTATGACGTTTCTCGAATATTTAAACTTTTACTTCTTCGTACAACTTGCATTTCAACGGTTTTCATTTAAAAAAGTATTGCTAAATAAATAAAATAAAAAATAAAACGATGAACGAAGAAATTCAATTTGTTTAAACAATCCTTGACATCATAGTAGGCAAAAGGCTGCGTGAGCTGACAAAACGACTAATTCTTACTCAGCTAAGAAGCAACGGGGTAAACTGAGGTTTTCAAAATGGCGACAAATATGACGTATAGGTGGCAATCCATTATCTACTGGAAAGAGCGACATTTTCATTAAATATTTAAAAGCTGGTTGCATATTTTATTGACGGCTGGTGAGACGTAAAACCACCGATGGGCAGCCGTAAGTAGGAAGGAAATTAAAACCGTAAGTAAATTATTTCATTTAAAAATTTTAACATATCGTATGTTTAACTTTATGATGTTTTTAAAGCAACACAATTTCCCACTTAAAAGATTTATTAAATTATATTTATTAAATTATTATGTGTTTTCTTCAATTTAATTGATTCCTTTCTGTTTTTTTTTTTAATGTTTTAAATTCCATTCTGAGTTTCATGTTTTAATTTCATTGCGGATAAATAAAAGGAAGAGATTCCGTCCCGTGAACAAACTTTAAGTTCTAGATCTGCTTTATTCGGACTATTTTTCTACTTTGGTTTCTGCCAGCACTATATGCAGATTGGTAAACTGACTTGAACTTTCAATGTAAAAATATGAAAACAAGAAAAGGACGACTCGGGATTGAGTTTCCCTTGCAACTTGGTCAATATTAAACGGATATACATGTAGCTTGTGTGTGTGTTGGGGTGGGGGGGAGGGGGGACGTAAACATTATTGTAATAGTAACTTGATCTGACGTTCTGTATCACGCCGAGTGGATGAGCTCATGCCATCGGATCAACCGAGACGCTTGCGTCCAGGGTGATCCGACGGCATGAGCTCATCCACTAGACGTGATACAGTACGCCAGATTAAGTTACTATTTTAATACATGGTATACTACATACATTAGGGTACAACCAACCATTCATACTTGCCAGCGCTAATGCATCGACCCGGATTCGAACCTGCACGACATAGATATGTAGCTAGTCGCGGGACAAACGCTACCGACTGAGCTATGGAGGCGCGCCTTTTAACGTGTTTGTTGACGCTACGTCACTAGTCCCGTTTCTCTGGTGTCTCGTTTCTAGGATGCACGTTAAAAACTGACTCGCTTGAAGCCCGAACTCAGACATAGCCTTGTTTGAGGGATAGTGATACGGATTCAGAAAACGTCAGTTTGATACGGCTCTCTGTATCAGATGGCCAGAAAACAGACAGTTCAAAATATGTATCAATGTTAGGTATATGATAAAATATGCATATTTTTTTCTATTCTTACTAATAATGGTAATGACAAACCAACTGATCGAAATATTTGTGTTGTCGGAAGTTAGTTTACGTCAATTACATATTTAATTTAGGCCTAATCAAAGTTTTTGTCATTCTAAGGAGCGAAGACATCAGAAAGAATGCATTTGTTCATTATTTTCTATGCGTTACTTAAAGTGGAAAAGGTCAGATTTTTTTTAGTTTTCGTGTAAAAAGAACAATGATCAAGAAGTTCAGCACTTTCTTAATTACGAAATGATTTTCCTTCAAATGTAAATCTAATTCTTGTTCTCTGACGTCATGTATATGTTAGGGATTGACGTGTTTCTATTGAAAATAAATAGCGCTCGTTTGTATATGATTTTCGCATTTGTCCATAAAGATATTGTAATAAATTTCATACCAGACTGCGAGCCATCAAGAGGCCTTTAAAGATATGTTATTACGTCTTCCAATTATTTCCGCATTTTGTGTTGATTTAGACAAAAAATGACCTTTCATTAGCTTCCGAATTCTGCAATTTTTTACCTAAAAGCTTTGATAGAGAAAAAAACGTCTCCGAAAAATATATCTGAAGTTCTGATATGTTTTAATGAAATAGAAATTTTTGAAATAATTTTAAGTTTCATCGTGTAAATTTTTCACAAAGTAAATTTGTTTAGCTATACCCCCTGTTCCGATGATGTCGTTTCTTTCAACGCCAAATGAATATGTTTCCTAAGAATGTTTTCCAGTAAAACATTTATGATCTCTTCTAGAGTATAAGACCGCACAAAAAAGAAAGAAAAAAAACTAAAAAAACAACAACAAAAAACTGAAAGAATATCTGATTCCGTCTTCCAGGGAGGAATTTCAATGCATCAGGGGTTCATTTTTGCCAAGATATTTATTTTGCGTAACGTGACGTCTCCTTTATTGAACTCTTACTCGTACTAACCACGTTTTTCGCGACGTCAGATACTTCCGAAAAAGCAAATCCGAGGAAATGAACCCTTGACCTGTTCGAATATCTCTGTTTAGAAAACGGAATGAGATCTTTCTTCGATTTTTTCGTTTTTCATTTTCATAGATTTTCTAGAATAACTCGACATTGCTTTTTTGGAATTAAAAGATGTGTCGGAAAGACTGCCAAATTCTGCACCTGCTGCAAGGACCAGCGGTCCTTGTCCTACTATTTATTTTCCTGTTATTCCGGTTCTGCCAAATAGTAATGCCTATGAAAATGCGCAGATGCCAGTGCAACTGTGAAGACTATGATCATTCTGGTTCCTAAGGAACAGTCTGATATTGGTCTCCACTGTTTGTACAGACCTATCTGCCCAAAACGTAAGGTCTTTACGGTAGACATTGTTAGTGTGTGTTATAACTTAATATACTCCATCGTTGATCGATTTCACGATGAACAATAACTCTATTTTGTTTTAACAAATACAATACAGAGTTATTCCCTATACAACTACCTTAAGTATATTTAATCGCGTTTACGGCCTAAATGTGTCAAATTCAGCTCCTTTGCTAGAAAAGGCGTTATGCCACGAGAAGCCGTACCAACCATTTGACTACTTAGTTGTAAAAGAAAAATGCTCTATTACGTTGAATAAATAAACGACTGATACTCTCTATATTGGGTACTAATAATTTTGCGATGCCCCACATCCTCTTAAAGGAATGTCGTCCCGACAAATGTAATCGTCGAAGATGGAAGCTGCACGGCACCGGTACACGGAACTTGCATTACAGACGACGATGGTTGTCATAAAATGCAATAGAATTGACGACTCCCGGCATCCAAGTGAATAGGTCAATCCTTCCCGACTTGTAGCCGGCAGACATCTGTCCACAACAAAATATTAAAACAGCCACCATTTATCTGCAAGAAATATATGATGCAGGAAATTGCAGCATACAATAAAAACAGAATGTCTGCATTGCGAAAGAAAAACAATGCAGAAAATGTTTACTAAATTATCAAGAAACCAGGGCAGTGTTAATTAAATTATTAAAATCAATAAACACAGAGCTACAGAATGGCTAACATGCCCATTCACCTCAAGTTTGCCACATAAAGCCCCGTGGAGGCTAGACCAGTGGTAAAGGGTGGTGCCAGAGGATTTAAGGTGGTTTTCCTCGGTTCTCCTCTGTGGCTCCACGTTGGACGCCAACGTCGCAGAATAGAATGAATGGTGGATGATCCCATTCAGCCTCGATGGGTTTGGGGGAATTAAATCAACACGACATGATAGATGGTTTTAATGAAGTTTCCCTGACTCCCAGCCCAGCACACACTGTAATGATATTTTACAATTTCCGTAATTAAAAGGACTCATGATATAATTGCTTGCCCTTAGAGGAGGACGTTAGTCCTACCCTTGCCAGAGACAACGGTAGACTGACCAGCAGCTTGGGCACTACGGAGTTCGAAGAGGAAATACACAATTTAGCGAATATTTACAAATGACCACAAATAACATAATTATACGAAACACCACTAAATGAAGACTTGAAATAGTAAGCACATACCTGTAATGATATTATATACATTCCTTAGTTAAATGACACATAATTGCTTGTCCTTAGAAGTAGACGTGAGTCCTACCCCTGCCAGAGACAATGGTAGCCTGACAGGGCGCTAAGGTTGTGCGTAAGCATGCAAGCGTGAGTCAGTGATGTAAACGCGCTAGCGCTAACTTACATGAGGACAAGAACCGGAAATAGATATGCGCTGTCTTTTAAAATAATGCTTAAGTGTATTTCAGCTTTAAAGGAAAATGAGTGGAATGACATGAAATAAAGGATAAATTGGACTGTTGAAGAACTATGTGGAATCTTTTCAGATGAAATATTTTCACCCTGTGACATATGTATGTGGTTGTAACAAGCTCTTTTGAAAAGCTCCGCCCACTTATGAATCATATTGCACTAGGTTATTCGTAAGATGCTAAAGTAGTGGCACGAGGGATGACTGTAAAGTCCTGAGCCCCACTTTGTTTTGAAATCTTTTGAGTGGATTTAAGTCATTGATTTTCAATGACCATTTCGGGAATTTATCTGCTGTATCAATCGGATAAGCCGTCACTTTTTTCACCTACCCCCATAATTGCACTATATACATGTAACTCTTTGACCAACCATAACTTTAGCAGAGTCAAATATTTTGGAATTGTTTTGCGAAGACATGCCATAGAGCATCACTGTAAGTGATGATATAAGGAATCAAAAGTTTATACCATTTTAGAAATAAAAGCAAATATTTAATTGTAAGGAAGTGTCTGTTTTGTGGGTGTCTGCAGCTAGAGCACAAGCGGAGATGCATGCTGTGCCTGCACAGGAGGGAATATCTTTTAACTCTTTTAGACGAAAATAATGTAAGCTGTAAATGTTTATTTGTGATTTAACATGTTTGATTTTGCCCACAATGTTCATAACAAACACAAAAGTAAGATGTGGGTCTCTAAATTACAGGGTTGCAAAATTTAAAGGTTAACGGTAGGGTCGCAAGATGTCAAAATATATTGCCTCTCCATCAAACCATTGACAAATCATCATATTTGCATGTACTACTACAAGAACCTGTAGATTGTGTAGAATGATTTTTCAAAGTAATGCGAGACAAATAGATTATAAATTTTACTTTAAAATTATGCCATCCCTCTTGTGTTTAAGGCACTGTATAAATGAAAACTTTTTGACAGATTTTTTTGCCACTTCCACAGGAAGTTCGTTAATGACAACTAAGTACAGAACTTTTCATTCGTCCCTCGGATTCAGTGTGTGGATTCTTTAATAAACTAGCCCTTACAAACTCAAAAATTGTCCTTGATTTACCATGGTATATGCATATTAGTTGTTAGAAACTAGGCCTGACTATATTTGGAGAGACAGACAGACATCAGATCTCTGCATCCTTTGGAAGAGATTTTTTCCTCTGGACACATAACATTGATTCAACGTTGTGTGTCTGCTGTGTCTGTTATGTCTTCACCCGGCTTTGATTATCAAATTGAAGCTGTCGCATTAGGATTGAAACGGAAGTTTTTATTATTTTATGTTGTAGATAAAAAAGTAATTTTATGCCATTTTTTCATCTATAGTATGATCTAAATTTTGTTTGCGTCGCACGAAAACAAAACTTACGGTATGACAGAACAAAGAAAACTAAGGTCAGCCTGCAGGCTGATCAGAGTTTTCCTTCTTCTCATGATAACTCTATGAATCGTGGAAAATATATTTAACGAACAGCAAGGAGTAATCGGTCTTGGCGCATGCGCAGCCTCATATGAGTACTCATTTCACACGATGCCAATACACAGTTCCGAGCCACACCAGGATGCCACTCAAAATCACCTGATAATGTATAACTGACCAATGCAACGACAACTTAATACGTGGCATGGTCTAACAAACAAATCGCAGGTGTTCAATGTTTTACGTAAGTCCGTGATGTTGAGCCAATGGAGAGATGTGTAGCTGTTTAAAGCGGGTGTGGTTTTCGGAACTATGAATCAGTTGTGCGTATATACACGGCGACATCTGTCACTTTCTCTCATTTCGCCGCAATCATGGTACCGTTGATTTTAACCCTACTAGCGTGCAGCGCTTCATTTGTTAATGCAGGTAAGCTTTGCATTATTTTCCACTTTTATAGCAAAGAGTGATAAAAACATTATTGTAATTTCTCACATTTAGCCACACAAAAATGTTTTTCGTGACATGTTTATCTAGTAAATGTGGCCCGATTTTATACGCTAATTTAAAAAAAGAGAAGAATTTGCATTTATAGGGGGGAAGGTCTATAAGGATGCAGGAGCAGTCTTGAACAGCCACAATATGCAACGGGCATGGAAACGGCAGATAGGCTAGCAGTCCACCAGGGCTTACAGAAGCATTTATCCATCGAAAGCAGTGAAAATGTGGCAGAAATCATTATGAAGAAAAGAAAAAACTAAGTCCATTACTTAAAAAGAAGAAGAAGAAGAAGAAGAAAAATGCGTTTTTTTTGTTGTTATTTTTTTGTCTTACCTTTATTGTTTTCTTTTTTAAAAAAAAAACATTGAATTGGTTTTATAAAACAGTGGACTTAATGTTTATTTTTATTTTCCTTTTTTTTCCCCAACAAAACTTGCTGACAAATAAAATGTGATAGGCAATGTAATATGAGCCGCAACACGAAAAAAACAACAATGTAGTTGTGCGCCCAGCTCAGACTCAGATCAGCCTGAGCATCCGCCCAGTTTGACCAGACTCTTCGTTAAGTGATCAAAGTGTTGCCTAGGGTCTATGCTACCTGAATGCGGACAGCGAAGACTCTGATCAGATTGGGCGGATGCCGAGGCTGATCTGAGTCTGCGCTGGGCGCACAACCAGTTTGTTGGTTTTCTCGTGTCACGGCTCAATTGTGTTAAAACTAAACTATAAAAAAATATTAAACTTTGTATGACGTTTCTCGAATATTTAAACTTTTACTTCTTCGTACAACTTGCATTTAAACGGTTTTTATTTAAAAAAAGTATTGCTAAATAAATAAAATGAAAAATAAAACGATGAACGAAGAAATTCAATTTGTTTAAACAATTCTTGACATCATAGTAGGCAAAAGGCTGCGTGAGCTGACAAAACGACTAATTCTAACTCAGCTAAGAAGCAACGGGGTAAACCGAGGTTTTCAAAATGGCGACAAATATGAAGTATAGGTGGCAATCCATTATCTACTGGAAAGAGCAACATTTTCATTAAATATTTAAAAGCTGGTTGCATATTTTATTGACGGCTGGTGAGACGTAAAACCACCGATTGGCAGCCGTAAGTAGGAAGGAAATTAAAACCGTAAGCAAATTATTTCATTTAAAAATTTTAACATATCGTATGTTTAACTTTATGATGTTTTTAAAGCAACACAATTTCCCACTTAAAAAATTATTGAATTATATTTATTAAATTATTATGTGTTTTCTTCAATTTAATTGATTCCTTTCTGTTTTTTTAATTGATTCCTTTCTGTTTTTTTTTAATGTTTTAAATTCCATTCTGAGTTTCATGTTTTAATTTCATTGCGGATAAATATAAGAAAGAGATTCCGTCCCGTGAACAAACCTTAAGCTCTAGATCTGCTTTATTTGGACTATTTTTCTACTTTGGTTTTTCTGCCAGCACAATATGCAGATTGGTAAACTTACTTGAACTTTCAATGTAAAAATAGGAAAACAAGAAAAGGACGACTCGGGAATGAGTTTCCCTTGCAACTTGGTCAATATTAAACGGATATACATGTAGCTTGTGTGTGTGTTTGGGGGGGGGGGGGGGGGGGGGGAGGGGGGCGTAAACATTATTGTAATAGTAACTTGATCTGACGTTCTGTATCACGCCGAGTGGATGAGCTCATACCATCGGATCAACCGAGACGCTTGCGTCCAGGGTGATCCGACGACATGAGCTCATCCACTAGACGTGATACAGTACGCCAGATCAAGTTACTATTTTAATACATGGTTTACTACATACATTAGGGTACAACCAACCATTCATACTTGCCAGCGCTAATGCATCGACCCGGATTCGAACCTGCACGACAGAAGTATGTAGCTAGTCAAACGCTACCGTCTGAGCTATCGAGGCGCGACTTTTAACGTGTTTGTTGACGCTACGTCACTAGTCCCGTTTCTCTGGTTCTCGTTTCTAGGATGCACGTTAAACTGACTCGCTTGAAGCCCGAACTCAGACATAGCCTCGTTTTAGGGATAGTGATACGGATTCAGAAAACGTCAGTTTGATACGACTCTCTGTATCAGATGGTCAGAAAACAGACAGTTCAAAATATGTATCAATGTTAGGTATATGATAAAATATGCATATTTTTTTTCTATTCTTACTAATAATGGTAATGACAAACCAACTGATCAAAATATTTGTGTTGTCGGAAGTTAGTTTACGTCATTTACATATTTAATTTAGGCCTAATCAAAGTTTTTGTCATTCTAAGGAGCGAAGACAGCAGAAAGTATGCATTTGTTCATTATTTTTATACGTTACAAAAAGTGGAAAAGGACAAACCCAGATTTTTTTAGTTTTTGTGTAAAAAGAACAATGATCAAGACGTTAGTACTTTCTAAATTACGAAATGATTTTCCTTCAAGTGTAAGTCAAATAATTATTTTTCTCTGACGTCATGTATATGTTAGGGATTGACGTGGTTTTATTGAAAATAAATAGCGCTCGGTTGTATATGATTTTCGCGTTTGTCCATAAAGATATTGTGATAAATTTCATACCAGACTGCGAGCCATCAAGAGGCCTTTAAAGATATATTATTACGTCTTCCAATTATTTCCGCATTTTGTGTTGATTTAGACAAAACATGACCTTTCATTAGCTACCGAATTTCGCAAAATTTTACCTAAAAGCTTTGATAGAGAAAAAAACGTCTCCGAAAAATATATCTGAAGTTCTGATATGTTTTAATGAAATAGGAATTTTTGAAATAATTTTAAGTTTTCACCGTATAAATTTTTCACAAAGTAAATTTGTTTAACTATACCCCCTGTTCCGATGATGTCGTTTCTTTCAACGCCAAATGTTTCCTAGGACTGTTTTCCATTGAACTTTTTGTTTCTAGTAAAACATTTATGATCGCTTCTAGAGAATATGACTGCACAAAAAACGAAAAGGTAAGAAACTGGAATTATTCGCGATTTTAATATCCGCGGTTTCTAAGTGACCGCGAAATACCGCGAAAAATGGAACACCGCGAAAATAACCTTGTATACGGTATTACATGTCCCACAGTAATTGTAATGGAAATCATACGACAGCACCATAACAAGACAGGGGCTAACATTTCCTAAAAGGTCACAACAGTGAACTCTCAATATCTCAAGGTCGAAGCTCATCTCAAACTTCTGAAATCGCAAAGTAAATTTTCTCGTCCCAGAAAGGATGCTGGGGCAAACCTGACGTTAACGCACGTATACTCGGACCACAACGTAATGGGTCAAGCATAGCTCTTCTTTTCATTCGCAAGGGCGCGCTAAACATTACTTTATATTTTCCAGATCCTGGTTCTGCTTGTGCCGCTGATGAAGATTGTTCTTCTACCATGTTATGTAAGAGTGGGAAATGTGAATGCAAGCCGGGACTCAAGTACAACTCCACTATCGAGCACTGCATGAGCAGTAAGTACATCAGGCTAAAGTGTCAGTCTGCCCCCATAGTGACCCATGGTCAGAAAATCATCTCGGCCAATTTGAGCCTCGACACGACAAAACCAACAATGTGGTTGTGCGCCCAGCGCAGACTCAGATCAGCCTGGGCATCCGCCCAGTCTGATCAGAGTCTTCACTGTCCGCGTTGAGGTGGCTTAGACCCGTAGCTACTCTTTAAGCGCTTCGCGAAGGGTCTGATCAGACTGGGTGGCTGCTTAGGCTGATCTAAGTCTGCGCTGGGCGCACAACCACATTTTTGTTTTTGTCGTGTCGCGGCTCATTGTTTTCTCTGATTTTGACTTTTCCATTGACGGTAAAGGCAACAGCCTTGAGAAACAGTGCTGCCCATGCGATATCCATGCTGATCATGCCTCATTTGATTGACAGATGAACTTTACTAAATTGAGACAATTTCAAGCTGAGTGCGCAAGAATTTCTTAGGTCGCTGTTAGCCGTAAGCCCCGTTGCTTCGGAGAGGGCGTGGCATGTCAGCAATGGAGTCATGCACTGTAGTCATGCAATGTCCTACTCCGCATTCAAAGCAAAGCATTATTTCGGGGCATGATGTTTACATCCTCTTAGAGAAAAATCGTCTAAAATTTATGCCTAAGTGATAATCAGACCAGATGTTTTAGCCATCCCCTAATTATCTGGACACTGCAGGTATCAGCTATACAGGTGCTTTGCATTAACTTTATACCTATGCATTTTTTTCATAAGTCTTAGCATACCCCAAAGTGCATTCTAGATTCGGCTGAAAGTCTTTGTTGTCAAAAAATCTTACACTTACCGTGAGAAAAAATAAAGGGACACTGCTTAGGATTCCAGAAAAGTTCGTGTATAGATATATTGCTAAGAAGCGATGTTGCAAGCTTTCAAAGTTATTTTAACCATATTGACAAGTGCTGCAATGCTTCCAGGTAGTAACGTCTATTTTGCGGTATACATGAATATGATAATGAAAAACTGAGACCGACATTTCAATAACAAATACTTAAACATGTTATATTTATTGAGACCCCAGAAGATTCCTTCCTGCATGAAAAGATTTACTCTTAAAAAGAGCCAGAGGAGACCTTCTTCGGAGCCAAATAGTAAAGATCCTGATGTAAAAACTGCTAGGCTAGCTTTAGACATTTAATAAATAGAATGCCTGTTTTATCCAATTTGTGAGCTATTGAAAGGGTGCTTTTTACAGTATTTTTACACTGACAACTGGAAGGCAGGACAGAAGAGAGGGGTGGACACAGTATACCTATGCCAGTGTTTCATACGTCTTACTACACCCCTATTTGTTGTACTACAGGCTTTGAAACTGAGGTGATGGCTTTTATTCTTTCTTAAATTTTTCATTTTTCTTCCTGTTAATATTCTAGCAAAGCACAAAAATGAGTTTTTTCGAAATGTAGATCCTTGCATAGAAATATATAAAATGTCTAGTTTTTCCCATCTTTTATCCAAGCAGTGTACCTACTAGAAAGCATTCGTTACACTTTTTCACAGTAACAAAAAAGGATGAATGAAATCGCATGTTCAATCAAATGATTAAGACGGGAGAAGAAAAAGGCAAACAAATGGAATTTTAACTTTTTTTAAGCAAACTTTGAGTAAATTACCCCATCCGTCTCTTCCGTCGTGTAAAATTTCCAATTATCAGTGACTATTCGCAAGCCAAATGCTGTGAAAAGTATGTTTGCAAAATGGGTTGCAGATTGGAAAATAGAGGTATTCTGTTTATCAAATTTCAAAAGCAAGCTTAGCTGTTTCTAGCACTGGACCTATGCTAATTTTTGAAAGACGGTCCCGCCTTGCTCTTTTTAAGGTTATATATTTGCTTGCAGAAAATAATATTTTTGCAAATATTCATTATATGTAACATGTTTAAATATCTGTTATCGAAATGTCGATTTCGGTTTTTCATTACCATATTCCTGTACACCACAAAAACGACAAAAACTACGCGGAAGCGTTTCAGCACTTGTCAATATAAATAAGATAACTTTAATAGGTTGCAAAATAGCTTCTCCGCAATATTCAATATAGCAAACTTTTCTGAAATCCTAGGTGGTGTCCCTTTATTTATTTCCACGGTAAGTGTAAGATTATTTTGACAACAAAGACTTTCAGCCGAATCTAGAATGCACTTTGGGGTATGCTAAGACTTATGAGAAAAATGCATAGGTATAAAATTAATGCAAAGCACCTGTACATGCTCTGTTAACTACATTTTCCGATAATTTCGGTTCCCGGTTAAAAATACAGGTAATTCAAGCTAATAGCATTTTTCGCAGCAGTGCTACACTGAAACCTGATTCACGGTAGTAGTGTGCCGCTAAAAGAACGCTCTTATAAAATACTCTAGAAAATCGCATATCCATTGATAAAGTTTTGTCTAATTTTATTCTGAATACAGTCAGTATGTTTGAAGACATATTTTTAAAGTACCACACGAAAATAAGTTTGCAGTACAACTGGAACTCTTCTTTTAAAAACGGCTGTAACCAGGAGTACTGTAACGCTGGTCCCGTGCCATTATAAAATTGTTATATTACAAAACGCTTAAATTTTAACGTAGAAATCCGTTCAAAACGCCTAAACACCATTTTTTTTATAACGAGAATTTCGATTTTCTAGTTTATATCAAGATAAGGATGCGGGATATTTATGTTTTACTTTTCACTAGAGAAAATTAGTTAACAGCGTTATCATCACCACCTGGGGCACGGCTGCGAAATTGCATAAATCTGTATCATTTATTGGTATACCGGAGAAATATACGACCGGTTTCATCAGAAACACACGCGAAATCGATACCCCGGAGCAACCCGAGTTTGTGAAGCAATAAGTCGGGTCTGTCGGGGTCAATTCTCTAAGAGCATGTTCACAGCATGGAAGATGGAAGGCCGGGGAGCGGGGTTGGAGTGTGTCGATTGAACCAGACTGCTATAGCGTTATCTAAAAACAAACTTTTCAGTACAATGGCTTACTGAAAGTGTGATCATGTGGATCGTTTAGTTAGTCTGTCCTTACCACAGTTAACTCGTTATCACAAATACTGATATCTCAAAGAACCCTCATTTCAAAGAATATAGTTTGGACACATAATCTGATTTTCTTTACATTTCAACTCCTGTTATCTTAAAAACTGGTGTCTCAAATTAATTTTTTGGGACCAGAAAATGTACTTTGAGATATTAGTAGTTTATACATGAACTTTGACTTTTAGATATCAGTTATAGCCATCGTCTCGCCTGGTGAACGCGAAATGCCGTAAATTGATGGAGGAGTTGCAACCACAAGATTCGACCAGATGTGCAGATTAAGGGCTCTAAAAAATCTGGTAAAAGTGATTCGCTGATGATCCATCAGCCCCCTCCCCTCCCCTCTCCTCTCCTGTCTCTCCCCCCCCCCTCCCAGAAATATGATAAATGACAAATGGTGAGAACAATATCCAGAAAAAAATGCAAAAAAAGTTTGATTTTGCATATAGGCCTCAAATAAAGTGACAAACTATCACTTCGACAGCATAAAATCCAGAGTGGTTGGTCTTGTTTAGTATACAACTATACTATTACCAGTAATCCACCATTCAAAACGTGTTACAACCGTGTTTATTGAAAATATCTGGCATAGTTTGTACATATACATTGAAAGATAATAAGGCAGAAGTGTAAATCTGAAGCTTGAAGAAACTATGCATCAAGCTTACGTGAATATTTCCTGGCAGAGAATACTTTTCTGTATAAAACTATCATATATTTTACGTTACCAAGGGAAAAAAGCATTGCTCAGTTGAAATAACATATCCAGTCGAGATACAAATCTACGGTAGAAATTGTTAAATGGGTGTTTTTAACTACATTGCTTTTTGTACTGCATCGCTTTTTTCTGGTTCTCTAATGATGTTTAATGTTATAATGTTTTAAATGGTACTTTGAGAGTATAGAAACTAGAAATATATAAAAGAGACATGGGCGGTTGAATCATGGGGTATTGCAGCACTGTATAAATGCTTTGTTTAAAGATCCTTTTTTTATTTCTATAATTTTGTTTTTCGTTTTTTTTTTCGGAAACTAACTATATTCACCATCTCTTAATGAATCGACGCAGTACATGTATGGAATAGAAGTAACGTTTGATTTGACAAACAATGTTTTTAAGGAACAGTCTTCCAGTTAATTCTACCCACAT
Organism: Ctena decussata; assembly: GCA_963989385.1. Taxonomy (NCBI): domain Eukaryota; kingdom Metazoa; phylum Mollusca; class Bivalvia; order Lucinida; family Lucinidae; genus Ctena; species Ctena decussata. Next base: position 38,571,174 of record OZ022515.1, read on the forward strand.
AATAAAATGGCAAATAAATTATACCGAATGTATTGATGTATGACATTGCTGTTCAGGTATTTATTGGTAAATCTTATTTGTCCACCCTTCAGAAGGTATTCAGCTCAGCTGTATTTATCTTTTGCAGCAAAATAACAACAACAACAAAAACGATTGAACAAGTAACGTATACAACTGTCCATAAAGAGCTTATAAATCCTTCGTTCATATATGCTCAACTAGTAATACGGTGTTTCTGAACAGGAAATATGCGAATGTGATAGGTAATGCATAACTGTACGTGCTGTGGACTAATCTTAATAACTTACTATTTTGATCGCCTTCACTCTGATTTATACTACATTTTCAGCAATAATTGTGGGTGTAAGCTGCTTATTGATGAAGACTTAGTGCTAATCAAATCATTATTGCCCAAATGTTTCAAATATTATCAGAGAATGCAACAAATATGGTAATAGGCAAAAATAAATAAATAAATAAATAAATAAGAAAAAATAAGCACCATACATATTGAGAGTCGTCAGACTAAAGTTTGCATTGCGTAGCACCTTTAAGGCATTGATAGTAACAGGTGGAATTACCTGACCAGATACATATTGGTAACAATTCAATGAAAAGTTCAACTCCTGAGCAGACTGATGACGGAGCTGTATGCCATATAAAACATATTGCTTTCTATAAACATTGAATGTTTACATCATTAATATGTTGCAGTATAATCGATGGATGTTACATAAGCAGAGTACGTAGACTACAATTTAACATGCAAGTCATGATCACTGGGGAACACACATAATTGCTTAGTTGTGTTTCCGACAGAGAAGCTACCCGGCACAGTAACTGTTGGCTGAGGATCCGACTGATAACACTATAATCTTCAGTCCGCTGATTCAGCGATTTAGTCTGATTGTTTATTTTGTTACGTTATATGCGCTACGTTGGGCCGTAAATTTCACAGTTCGTATTTGTCACACCCATGTGAAGAATTGGTGCCAATACGAGAATTTGGCAAATGTGACATATACGTATACTGTACGGGCAATTTCGATATTCTTTATGTGTATGAGGGGTGGGGAAGGGGGGGGGGTTGGACGGGAGGGCGGCAAAATTTGTGCTCATTTTTCACATTTTTATCATTTTATCAGTCTTAACGTGTGAAGAATTGGTTCGTATTCATCACACCTGCGTATGCTTTATTCACACGTGTAAAGAATTTTGTATAACACATGTGTGATAAACTGGTACGAATTTTTCTCAGATGTGAAGAACTGATACGAATTCTTAACATATATGAAGAATCGGTACCAAGTCCTCACATGTGAGGAATCGGTACTAAATCCTAGCACATGTGAAGAATCAGTACCAACTCATCACAGATGTGACGAATCGGTACCAAACTATCACAGATGTGAAGAATTGGTACGAAATCTTCACATATAGCAGTGACAGAACTCCACGGCTGTGATAAATTAGTACAAATTTTCTCAGACGGGACAATTGAGAATGAATTCATCACGGACGTGTAGAAGTCGTAACAATTCTGGCAAGTGTGTATGAGGTTCATCTAATACGTTATTAGAATACATTCATAATTTTGTCATTAATTCAAATTCAAACCGTTTGCATATGTGCATCAATGTCCTACTAAACATGTGCAGCAGTATGCACAGTCCGATGAGTCTGATTAGACAACGTCAAGTGTTGCGACTGTATATTCAGCGATATACCGTCGGAAACCCGACGTCATCTGCAACGTCGCTTGTGATTGGTCAACGCTGACGAAGCTAACGTTTGGTTCGAAATATTGTGTTTCCGATGTGAAAATATAAAACGTACATAAGAATGGGGGATAACCATATTCAACCATATGAAAACTAAAGTTATCCCTTAATAATAGTATTATCTCCGATATATCTCTCCCCCCCCCCACACACACACACTTTGGCTCAGGGTTGTGACATTATGGGGATCGAATAGAAAATCTAAAATTGTATGAATATATCTTGTTGTAGATCCGACAAGATTTTGTGACAAAAACTGCTACTTACAAAGTTCAAAGGACGTAACTCAAAAATATCGATACAAAGCGTTTGGGTTCTTCCACTTTGCATGTTAATATTTGTATGTAGTTTCATGAAAATGCCTTAAACGCTTAAAAAGTTATTTTGTCACAGAACTGCTAATTACAAATTATTTTGTCACAGAACTGCTAACTACAAACTTCAAAGGGACGCCAATCAAATAAAACATATTAAAGAGTAATGGTTCTTAAACTCTAAATGTCATCTTTTGGTGCTCAATATTTGTATAAAGTTTTCTGAATTTATCTTGAACAGTTCCAAAGTTATAGACCAGATGCGATTTTGTCTTAGAGACAGCTTCTTACGAATTGCAACGGGACATATCTAAAAAGGTAGAAACACAAGAGTCATTCATGGTTCTTTCGTTCCTCATGTCGTCTAATGTTGGTCAATATTTGTATGAAGTTTCATGAAGGTACCTAGAACGGGTTTATGAGTGACAGAGGGGACACAACCATATCGCAATATCTACTATTTTCCATATCAAAGGGCAATAACTCCAGAAATACGCAACCCAGAAATATAGTTCTTGTGCTCTGCACGTCGGCTCATGTTGGTTAATATTTTTATGAAATTTCGTGAATTTTCCCTAATAGTTTTTAAATTACAGAGCGGACACAATTCTGTGACAGTCACACAGACGACCCGGGCAAAATCAATATGTCTCCCTGGGACATAATTCATTATACACAAAAAAGAGAGCCCTCCAACGGTATATCAAATTCGGAAAAGCTTTTTTATATTGACGGGCTTCGCTCTCCCTGACTACATTTTAGCCGCATCATGACCAAATCTGATTATTGCATATGCAAAAAAAGGCGCAGATCAGCTCCGTAACCACTCAGGCTGATCAGTGCCGTTGGTTTTTCACTGCAGAGATTGAAGAATCTCCCATATTTCTCAATCCGAAATACTAGTCGCCTATATAGCCAATGGTAAAATCTAGTGATATAATGCATGACAAATCACTGGGCGGACTAGCGTAAAGTTATTTAGCGCCATTCGTACGTCATTTTGATTCGTTTGCTGACGTCATTTTTCATTTCCATGAGAATGAACGGAATCACGTCGTTTTCTCGCATAAACATGTTTAAATATCTGTTATTGAAATGTCGATCTCGGTTTTTCATTTCCATATTCCTGTGCACCACGAAAACGACAAAAACTTCGCGGAAGCGTTTCAGCACTTGCCAATATAAATAAGATAACTTTGATAGGTTGCGAAATAGCTTCTCCGCAATATTCAATAAAGCGAACTTTTCTGGAATCCTAGGCAGTGTCCCTTTATTTATTCACACGGTAAGTGTAAGATCTTTTGACAACAAACACTTTCAGCCGAATCTAGAATGCACTTTGGGTGTATGCTAAGACTTATGAAAAAGTTGCATAGGTATAAAATTAATGCAAAGCACCTGTATGCATTTCATATGTTGTGTGTTAAAATTTCATTCCACGTTTATAAATTTATGCCATACATGTGAATAATTGGTATCTGCAAAAAATTTGGGGGGTATTTTAGCAATGTGAAGAATTCGCATGCATTTGAGTCGAAAAAAGCAAACAAATCGAAATTAAAACTTTTTAAAAGCAAAACTGGAGTAAATTACCCCACCCTCTCTTCCGTCACATTTATGCACTTTGGGATATGCTAAGACATATGAAAAAATGAATAGGTATCTAAATTAATGCAAATCACCTGTATGTTTTACGGTTAGAACTTCTTGGACAGGAGTTACAATGCTCGAGGGCAAATGATTAATATGGGCCACGTCACGAGCCTTCGGGGTTGCCGACCAGATCCGCCATCCTGTGCAGCTACAGAAACAAGCTGTAGTCTTTAACTAGAAATGTTTTTTGATAAAAACAGATGCCCCCCACCACCTGCGCTTTCCCAGCAATATCATTTTCCATATGCCTCCTGTGACCTTGAAATAGGGTCAAGGTCACCAAAATTAAACCACTTCTTTTTCATCTCCACGTGATGTATCTCTGACAGTTTGGCTCAAATCAATCCATCCATTCAGGAGATATGGTGCAGACAAGGCATTTCTCAACACTCTTTGACCTCCTGTGACCTTGAAAATCGAGGCAAGGTCACCAAAATTAAAGTACTTCTTTGCCATCTCCAAATGATATATCTATGCAAGTTTGGTTTAAATCCATCCATCCATTCACAAGATATGGTGCAGAGAAGGCATTTATCAACACTCTTTGACTTCCCGTGCCCTTGCAAATGGGGTCAATGTCAAGGTCACCAAAATATAATCAGTTCTTCTCCATTTCTTAGTAATGTACCTGTGACAGCTTGGTTTAAATCCATGCATCCATTCAGGAGATATGGTGCAGACAAGGCATTTTTCAACACTCTTTGACCTCCTGTGACCTTGAAAATAGGGTCAATGCCACCAAAATCTAATCAGTTCTTTGCCGTCTTTCAGTGATAAGTCTATGCCAGTTTGATAAAAATCCATCAATACGGTGGAGATAAGCTATTTTTCATCATTCTTTGACCTCCTGTGACCTTGAAAATAAAGTCAAGGTCACCAAAATCGCATCATTTTCCCCCCAGCCATGGATGTATCTGTGCCAATATGGTCAAAATCTATGCATCCCTTCAGGAGACAGAGTGCAGACAAGAAACTACGCTCAACTCAGCTAAGCATGAAATTTTCTCGGCTGATAAATATGAAAATGCCAACTGATGTTCATATTCTTAAGCAGAGAAAATTTCATACTCCCCTCAACTGAGCAAGAAAAAAACTGCACTTATCAGTAATTTGCTATTTATTAACAGGTAAAAATTCATGCTATTCTATTCATGTTATCTTACTATGGAACGCCACAACTGTCTTATATTCGGACATGTCATTATGTTATATGGACAAGCATTATATGCTGTTCAGTTACATTATGTTTCGTCAGTTTGACATGCTGTCTTTCTCATTCGTTATTATATGCTGTTCATTTTCAATTTGTCTTGTCTAAAAGCCATAATATCATCTCGGTTTAACATGCTGTCTTCTTCACTCGTCATTAACTGCCAACAACTGTTCGGAATGTCGAGTGTCGGTTGTCGTAATTTTGCCGTCTTACAATAAAAAAATGATAAATAATCACTATGTTTTTAAAATAAATCGATGCTCTTCTATAACTTTCATTCGAGCATGACAAAATATTCGGTTTCTTAATAAGTTTCGGAGCATGTTGACGCAGATACACCCCATCCACATCTGGGCGAGAGAGGCCAAATCTCCAGGAAACAAAGGACCTCTGATTAGACTTGATATGCCTGTTAACAGATTAAATCTAAATCTTACCACAAATAGTAAATATGTTCTGGTATACTGGGCTAGTCCTAGGTATACAGAAGAGCCCTGAAATCCTCTCATCTCTGCAAATACACTGTGCATGTAGCTGTTTTGTTTCCGGGTTCGTTTGTACACGTAACGATGACGTGTGATATGTTGCTTTCAATATTAGAACCTACACCTTACTTCATCTGAAACTGCTATTCAACTGCTCTGCGGTGCGTTTAATTTTATTTTTGGTATTAGTTGTAGAAGTTGGTTGGTTGATTGTTTTGGGGTTAAACGGACCTATGAGACAGTATTCAGTATATATCGAGCCGACCCAGAGAGATGACTAACATTGGGCTATGGTCGGGAGATGGTGCTGGTTATAACTTCCTGTGCCGGGCATTCTACTTATTTGGATAAAAGTAGGGCTTGCAGTAGGTGCGGGCGTTTTTTTTCCTCTCGTCTATAATTTCTCTTTTCTTTCTCCCCCTCGGAGCACTGAATTACCGCAAACCACCGCAAACTACCGCAAATAAGTTGAACGCCCGGCACAGGAAGTTATAACCAGCACCGTCTCCCGACCATAACCCACTGTTAGTCATAGAAAATACTAAGGTTTTCTCGCACCTGCAACAAACAGCTAGAACCTGCAAGGCTGGAACTGCAAAAACTGAATAGAGTAGTAGTGGTGGAGTGAAGTTTCTGTCATTAGTGAAATAACTGTGCTGAAAGCATATATTACGAAAGCAGGTCACAGTGAGGTTGTCTATGTTCTTGAGGCTCGACACCATATCAAAGTATTGAGGTTTGGATACAAGATACAAGAATTTTTATAAAGAGTCCGTTTCAGTATTTGGAGCAAATACTTCGATTTCTTTTATGCAGAATTACTAAAAATTGGTTTATCGAGTCTTAAATATTGTTTTCCGCAACGCTTTCCCCTTTGCTCTAGACTAGAGCAATATTTACACTGTTAAAAAATCCGTCGATTTTACGGTAGAATACCTGGCAACCAGATGCCAGTCCATTTTCCGCTTTTTTACGGGCGTCTGCCTGTAGAATATATTTTGAAATTTCGATATGGTAGAGTATTAAATACTAACTGACCGCACTCGAAAATCTTTTTATGATTTTGAAGGGTAATATGACCAAAACAATACCCGTCTTATTCTACCCTACTCTGCATGATAATTCCGCCAATGATTACGGACGCACGTAAAATAACGGGAAATGGGCTGGCTCCTGGTTGCCAGTTATTCTACCGTATAGTCTACGGATTTTTTTTTTTTACAGTGAACTTCTTGTATGAATATTATTGTGAATTCTCTTGCTGTTTACATGTGTCACAGGGTCAACATAAAGAGCTAATGTAATGAATGTCCCGCTGGTCCTAAAAGTCCTATAAATCCATTCCTATATTTCACATCATTAAAATAGCCCTCCTCATGTTCTATTAATAGTTAAGTCATCTTAATGTTAATCTAAAAGTTAAGCGCTGTACCATATCCGGTCGTTCTACGCATGTTGTGCGTGCGATGCACTTGAATGCATGTCACTTAGCATGCGCCAAATAACAGCGGGCTTTCCTTTGTCAGTCCATCATTGTCTGGCGAAGGGGTAACTTACGTTCCCCTGTCAGGACGACATCTTTATATGTTCTTTATAATCTTTTCATTAAAATGATATTTTAATATAATTGCAGAGGTGGCTCGTGGTTTGGGCGGTAGGGATGTGATGTAAATAAACCCTACCCAACATCAGTATTGTTATTATGAAGTAAAATCTCCACCGGACCCCCCGAAGATCCAACCTACTACAATAGGTAAATCTGTTACAACTGGCGCCCAATCAAACATGTAAGGCCTTAATTGATACTGGATCCACAATAACAACAATGTGCGACCAATTTTACAACTCTATGGATCCGAAGCCCGAGCTGAGAAGCATGTCTGACTTTGACCTGAACATTACTGGAGCAAGTGGCTCCAAGATACCATACATAGGTTATATTGAGGCTGAGGTAAACATACCTCAGTTTGAATGTGATTCAGTGATTGTGCCAATACTAGTCATGCCAGTCACAGAGTACTCTGGTCAAGTACCTGTAATAATGGGTACGAATATTATAGGTACAATCAAGGCTCACATTAGCGACACTGATGGTATACCGTTAGCATGGAACACTGCTTTCACTGCTCTTTCTTGTTGTGATACTAAGTCCGTAAAGTCCACAAACAAGACACATATTATTTTAAAACCAAAATGAGTGTCGTATTATAACTGGTATGGTAGAGGTTCTTCACAGTACAGTACAGCTGTTACTGAGAATATTTCTCAGGACTGTGATTTTAACGTTTGCCCTCGTGTTGTTTCTGTGAAACAGAACTGGAAAACAACCCGAATCCCTGTCAGAGTATGCAATATCTCAGCTCGGCCAATAACAATCAAGCCAAAAACTCAGTTGTGTGACCCACATGAGGTTCAAGTGATCAAGTCTATGGATCCCTTTGGTGCTCGTGTTTTTTCAAAGGATTCTAGTGAATCTTTTGATAAATACGGGATCGATTTGCCAAAAGATAATCTTTCTTCTGGTGAATTAAGTAAAGCTAGGGAGTTACGTAGTAAGTGGACTCACTTATTTTCCACTGGACCGACAGACCTTGGCTTTACTGATCTCGTAGAGCATGAAATAAAACTCGACAATGATGCACCATTTAAGGATCCTTATAGACGGATACCTCCTGCATTGTTTAAGGAGGTCCGTGAGCATCTAAAGGAGATGTTAGATGCTGAAGCTATAAGAGAGTCTCAGACCCCTTTTCTTCTAACGTTGTTCTTGTTAGAAAGAAAGACAAGTCCCTCCGATTCTGCATCGACTTTCGTAAGTTGAATAACAGGACGGTTAGGGATGCATATTCCTTCCCGAGAATCGAAGAGACAATTGATACTTTGGCTGGGTCCAAATACTTTTTGAAGTTGGACCTCAGGTCTGGATATTAGCAGGTTGGCATCAAATAAGCCGACAAGCATAAAACTTCTTTTTCTGTCGGACCACTAGGTTTCTGTGAATGCTATAGGATGGCATTCCGGTTAACCAATGCGCCTGCCACATTCCAAAGGCTGATGGAGCGTTGCATGGGGGAACTGCAGTAGAAGGAGTGTCTCATCCAGTTAGATGACATTATTATTTTTAGTAAGTCATTTGATGAGCACCTTCTTCGCCTGGAAATGTTTTCAGACAACTTGAGCTGCATGGTCTGAAGCTCAAGGGCCCAAAGTGCGAATTCTTCCAGACACAGGTTCAGTACCTTGGCCATATTGTTAGAGATCAGGGAATACAAACCGATCCTGACAAAATAGCTGCACTGAAGCATTGGCCAACTCCTTCTAACCTTAAGGAACTACGTAGTTTCCTTGGATTTGCAGGATATTACAGACGCTTTGTCAGTAATTATTCCAAAATAATAAAGCCCTTAAATGCTCTTCTTGTTGGTCATCCTACAAATAAGAAAGGCAGAAGGAAGAATGAGGCAACGCCTTGGACTTGGGGGCTTGTGCAGCAATCAGCTTTTGATTCTATAATTGAAAAGCTGACATCGCCACCTGTATTAGAATATGCTGATTACAGCCGTCCTTTTATTTTAAATATAGACGCTAGTGGTGATGGTTTAGGAGCCGCCCTTTACCAGGAACAAGATGGTAAGGAAAATGTTGTAGCGTATGCCGTCAGAGGTTTGCGTGCCAATGAGTGCAACTACCCAGCACACAAGTTGGAGTTTTTAGCATTAAAGTGGGCAGTGTGTGACAAGTTCCACGATTACTTATACGGGAACAAGTTCATGGTTAGAACAGATAACAGTCCAATAAAGTTTGTTCTAACCACGGCTAAATTAGATTCCACTGGTCATCGATGGCTAGCCGCACTGTCCAGCTATAACTTCAAACTCCAATACAGATCTGGCAGAAAGAACCAAGATGCAGATGCTTTAAGCAGGTTACCTGCTATTGACAAAGAAGTCATGTTTAATGACGCTATTAAAACAATTTGTCAGTCGGTTCTAGCTTCTTCTGAAGAGGCGCCTACTGTGGAGTGTGTGTTGGTTGCACAAAATGTGTCTGTTGACAGTGATGAAATTGGCACAGACCCTGGCTCGGATCTTAGTCAGATCGACTGGCTTGCTGAGCAGACAGTCGATGAGACTTTGAACCGTGTCAGGCAGATTTTTTCCTCTGGACATAAGCCCACCAAGAGACAAATTGCTCTAGAGTCCAAGGACGTACAATCTTTCTTAAGGCAGTGGGACTCTTTGTATTTCAAAGACGACATACTTTATCGTCGTCACAGTCTTAGCGGTACCACCATCAACCAGTTGGTAATGCCAGAGATTTACCGTGACATTGCACTTGTGGATCTCCATGATGAAGCCGGCCATCAGGGTAGAGATCGCACATTGTCATTGGTGAAATCTCGGTTTAACTGGCCAGGGATGGATGGTGACGTGGAGAAGAAGGTGAGAAACTGTCCAAGGTGCATCCGACGGAAATCGCTAGGCAAGACTTCAGCAAACTTAGTTGTTGTCGAGTCTACATTTCCAATGGACCTTGTCTGCATGGACTTTTTGTCTCTTGAGATGTCCGCTGGTGGCTACGAAAATATACTAGTAATAACGGACCATTTCACCCGTTTTGCTCAAGCCATCCCTTCCAAAAACCAAACAGCCAAGACCACAGCCAGACTTTTATTTGACAATTTTGTCTGCCATTATGGATTTCCCGGCCGCCTGCACAATGACCAGAGTCGCAATTTTAAGGGCAAGGTGATTAGGGAGCTGTGTTCCATTGCCAATATCGATAAGTCACGGACCACGCCGTACCATCCTATGGGCAATGGAATGCCTGAGCGCTTTAATCAAACGTTGCTCAATATGTTGGGAACTTTGGAGGACCATCAAAAGTCTGACTGGAAGTCCAATGTGCCGTCTTTGGTCGATGCATATAACTCCACTCGACATGAAAGCACTGGCTTTGCGCCGCATTATTTGATGTTCGGGCGCCATCCGAGGCTCGCAGTCGGTGCTTTTATCGGAATTAAGCAAGAGAGAGAGAGTTCTGACAAGTCTCAGTATGTGTCTGGTCTAAAGAAAAGACTAGACTTTGCATACAGGATGGCATGAAAGGAGGCACGTAGGCAAGGAAGACGTCATAAAAAGACCTATGTATGAAGGTCCGAGAGTCCCAGTTACGACCTGGAGACCGCGTACTGGTACGCAATCTTGGCTTGAAGGGCAAGATCAGTGGGAGAGAGAGGTTTACTTGGTCGTTGAGCAGCAAAACAGTGAGATACCCGTCTATGTTGTCAATCGGGAACATGGACGAGGCACTCGTAAGCTGCTCCACAGAAATCTCCTGCTCCCATTTATGGCTCTCCCTGCATCCAAACAGAATCCCTTAAATTCCAGCATGTTATATGACAGTTCTCAACCGTTACCGGGAGAAACAAGTAGTCTTCATGATATGTCTGAACAAGGTGATTTGGCAGATGCTTCACGCGTGGATGAAGTCAGTTCTGCTCTTACATCTGATGCAGGAGAGGTGCAAGCAAGCCCTGTGGTTCCAAGATATGTTTGTCCTCACAGGCGGTCGAAGTTAAACCCTTTGGCCGAGCCTTTAGCCGATATCAAAGTCCCCAATTGCTTGTCCTCGACCCAGTGTCACTGTACCGCGGGTGAGGCGGAGGCCTAATTGGCAGACGACTGGTGATTGGATCACTTGACCTCAATTTCCCCTTCACCTCAAATTCCCCTTGACCTCTAATTCCACTTGACCTCATCCTTCCCTTGACCATTTTTAACATCAGCTATTTTAAGTTTTAATCACCTGTCCGTGTTTTACATAAGCATAATTTGGTCCAACTGAACTGGTGATTGTTCGCTGCCCTGGTTCCGTGAATCTATATCTAATAGCGGAATTGCCATTGCTTTAAAATTGTGTTTTAATAGATTGATGTAGCCTTAAAATGGAGCTGCTACATATATTTTTAACCAGAATTGTATGACTAGAGTCAGTGCTATTTAACCTTTGTGCATCCTTCCCCAAAAATGGTATAAGTTACTATGTCTTGAGAGTGCTAGATAGTGCAAGGCTCAATTAATAGTTAGTGGCCATTTTCATACTGCGCTACGGATTGGGGACCACTTGGCTACAAGTCGGGAAGGATTGACCTAATCACTTGGATGCCGGTTGTCCTCTTTCCTGTGCGTTGTATGATGATGGTTACTTTCTTCTAGTCTTGAATCTTTATGACATGGTAAATATGGCAAAGGGTGCTTTATAATTTGCAACCTTAGCACTGTTTTAAGGTTTTAAATTACACCATTATTATTTTTTTAAGAACGTCGAGACGCCATTTTCTAAAGCGGGGGAGGGGTCTGTACAAAGTTTTGCAGCGTGAAATGTTGGTATTCAGTGTGGAGAGAATCATTGGTTTTTATGCACATATGATGAAGCATTATAATTTAATGGTGAACGCGGGTTTTGTGACGAGGCATTTTGTGTAGCAAATGAGCTGAACTTGATGGCACTTGACCCGCGTGCACTATTGAATATATTTATTCATAGCTTCATTGCCTGTGTGTGAAATTGTGGTTCAATGGTGAATGCGGTTTCCGTGACGAGGCGTCTTGTGTAGCAAATGAGCTGAACTTGGCGGCACTTAATCCGCATGCACTATTGAATTTACTTACATCATACATTAATTGCATATGTCCAACACTGTCGGTGTTATACTAGCGTTTGCTTTTATCTCTCTACTGATGCCATATATATGACTTATGAGTCGGGTGCCCTACCGATTGCGCTACGCGGCCCGGCGTCATTTTGTCAGTGTTCAATGCTAAGGGACACTGACATAAACGTCTCGATACTCATATTTTGGGGTGACTGAAATTAAGTATGTTAGTCTGACTGATGGCCATGGTACATTACATTCATTGAGTATGCTCTCGAGGTGCTTGGCATTGCAAAGCCTCTTTCAATAGATGTCTGGCAGGTTCAGTACATCGCTGTTGGTTGATGGACACTTGGCTATGAGTCGGTATGGATTGACCAGATCACTTGGATGCCAGTGTTTCGTCCTCCACATGGCGATGTATAGGATCTGCTACTGTCTGTTAGGCTTATACCTTGATAACATACTCAGGAGAATGGACTGAAAATAAAACAGTATTTTAACATGGATTGACGTGTTCCATGGTGTTCAGATTTTTGCATGACTTGTCTCTTTTTTAATATTTTGTCATTAATGACAAAATAAAGTATCAGAGTCATGTAAATATTATGTATACAGGGTGTTAAGAAAGTTCGAAGACATTGCAATATTTCTTATAACATCAGAGGTTACATTCATTAAATCTTGAAACTTAACAGGTTTCAAGAACAATTCAATATCAAAAGACTCGCAATGTTACAACTTTTCTGACGGCACTTTACTGTAATAAAATAAGCAGTTCATACCCAAGGTGTCAAAGTGGCCTGCTACGATTTATTATAGATTATGAGCATAAGGGTGTGGCATATTAAACTGTTATTTATTCTTAACCCTCAGTGATTCATCATTTCAGAACTAACTTAAATGATAGAGACTAAGCCAAACAGTATTTTTTAGTTACAGCTTGTAAGGAATCATCGACAACATGTACATTTTGACAGATGATTCACTGACATGGAAAAGCAGATGAGGCATTAATGGTTTGCAAAGGGGGTGGGGGTAATGAATTAACATCTGAAAAGAAACTTGAATTTAAAAGTTGACATAAAATCATTTATATCATGGAGTGAGTCTTAGAGATAAGGGAGACAAGAATAAAATTTCAGAATATTTGTATTGTATCTGTAAATTATCATATATTTGAAATTTTACCACCAGAAAGTCAAATTATGCAAATGTGTTGATAAAATAGCATTTCTATTAAAGTAATGCATCTAAATGACAAGGAAATTTGTTAATTACAGAGGGTTTCATTCCAGTATAAAATCTTTCACAAGTTTTCTAAACAATGCCATGTTCTTGCCTAATTTGTTTCAAAACAATAAGGTTTTCGTGCAAAATTTAATGAAAAATGAATCTGAAAATAAATCTAAAGAGCAATTTTTTAACGGTGATTTAGCAAAAAAGTATGAAAAGAAAAATCAGATCAAATATTTATGCTCAATGTGAGATCAAATCTAATAACAAGAGACTAAAAGAAATCTGCAAAAAGCCTCTGTGTTTACAAATACTGATACAGGTTCTATCCCTACCCCCTAAAATTTAAATTTTCAATTGAGAATGGGGGTACCGTTTTGATTTAGTCGGAAATTCCATAGTAAACCGTCGGAAAATAAAAAAAAACTAAATGAGAAACATCACGAAAAAAAATCCCTCCAATACCAGTACTTTAACATCTTAGATATTTGTATTAGTTTTGAAAAACCAAGCTCTTAAGCTACCAAACTCTAATTCAAATTAAAATTTTGCCCTCACCATTGTCAGCCCTGTAGAGGGTGTGTCAATGGCAATTCAGATTTTCTCGTTATCTTGAAATCGAGAAAAGAATTTATATGTTGCATTTCTTGGGTAGTGCTTCCTATATCACACTTGCAAAGTTTTGCCAAAATCACAACATTACTAAGAGTTCAGTGTAAGTTTAAATAATGTCTACGAATTTTCTTATCACCCTGTATACGAGACGGAAAGGCAGGAGAAAGGATAATTCTGTTGATCCAATTATGCTATAGCATTCTTATAGCATATCTATCTAAATTAGTGATTAGGTAATTGTCAGTTAGCTTCTATTTAGTTGCCTACAGGAGTTAACTCGTTCTCTAGTGCTAGGCAGACAGAAAAGAATGTGTCTCGGATGACATTTGTAAAGTTTCCAGATTCCGTTTTTAATTGAAATATATATGCACGATCATGTGAAGTCCTGATTTTGCATGTGTCTTATACTGTGGATATAGCATATCTACAGTGAATTGTAATGTGTATATATAATATATCTGCAACCGATTTGGTTGTGGATAGGTATAGCTACAATGGATAGAATTGCTTAAATAAGTTTAATCAGGGACATGTGATTGTTCATTTCATACTTTAAATGTCGGGGCGACATTTCCCGAAGAGGAGGAGAATGTCACAGGGTCAGCTTAAAGAGCTAATGAAATGAATGTCCCGCTGGTCCTAAAAGTCCTATAAATCCCATTCCTATATTTCACATCATTAAAATAGCCCTCCTCATGTTCCATTAATAGTTAAGTCATAATGTTAATCTAAAAGTTAAGCGCTATACCATATTCAGTCGTTCTACGCATGTTGCGCGCGCGATGCACTTGAATGCATGTCACTTATCATGCGCCAACTAACAGCGGGCTTTCCTTTGTCAGTCCATCATTTTCTGGCGAAGGGGTAACTTACGTTCCCCTGTCAGGACGACATCTTTATATGTTCTTTATAATCTTTTCAATAAGATTATTTTGTAATATAATTGCAGAGGTGGCTCGTGGTTTGGGCGGTAGGGATGTGATGTAAATAAACCCTAAAGATACCCAACATCAGTATTGTTATTATGAAGTAAAATCCCCACTGGACCCCCCCCCCCCCCCCCCCCGAAGATCCAACCTACTACAATGGGTCAACCTGTTACACATGTAAACCATAGATGATCCAAATAAACTTGTAAACTAGTTAACGAGATCGGCCGTATTTATCCGCTTCTTTAGCATCAAGCCCGTTAAGCTTTATCAATGCATGCACAAAAAGCTCTAGTTTATTCAAAAATATTACAGTGTCCTGATTTAGCGAAAACTTACAGTACATGTGTCGTCTGTTTTCGTGGTCTCTCACTCATCGCAGCTAGACTTTTCAAAAGTCAACATCAGTGCCTACACATGTTCTGTTTCTCTTTCATTCTCTCATCGTAAAAATCTCAAAATCTAACTATTCCACTGTAAAACAAGTGATCATCAGGTGGATTGTCACGAAGATGGTTGTAATGCAAATCATTATAAAGATCACTACAATTATTACGTAGTCTGCATGTAAAACTGACAATATACGCTTACCCTTTAAATAATAATTAGTTATTTTAATTGAAGAAGAAAAGTCTTTTTTCAGTCTATAACAAAACGAAGAGTAAGATTCGCTATTTCGAAGCTGTATATCAAGATTGTTCCACGCATTTGTAGACGACGGAATGCATGACAGAGCATATACACTAGTTCGCTGAGGAAAGGTGGAAATATTTTGCCTGCTGCGAAGCTCATAACGTGACATTTCACCAACTGTTAATGGTATAGTATCCGAATTATAAGAGGGTACATTATTGTGTGTAGCTCTCTATATGAGCCCGTCCAGATAGAAATCGACCTTATGACATGAAAATTCGATTTTTAGGTTTTCTGTTATCTGAATGCGAATGCCATTATAGAACAAAAAGGTAAAAACCGTTTGAAGTTACCTAGATTATTAAGGATGTTATGGCAGTTTTAAACATACTGGTATCTAATGAAATTTGCCAGAATTAATAACGTTACGTGACGTCACGTTACACTGTTATGGATAACGCCATTATCAATGTTTTCACTTGAAATGCATAACATTATAATTAACGCTAACACAGCAACCGCATGTAATCAGTATGAGTAAATTTTCCCGTAACACTAGACTTTGGTCGCATCCTGGGACATGCCTCTTGGGAAAGGTAGAAAAGATGGAAAGGCTTTGATCCAGGTAAATGTCATACCAAGTATGATCCCTTTACCTCGAGCGGTTATCAAAAAAAAAAAAAATAATATATTTTCCGAAGCAGCTATAACAAGAAATAAACTTAATATTCGGACTGACCAACATCATTAAGTACTGCCGTTCGCACGTACTGACGATCCGGAAACTTCATACCTCCGGTGCTCCTTTGGCTTCGTGTGCATAAAGCAAAAAATAAACAAACTATACCTTTAAATATTTTGAAATATTTCAACTGTTTCTAAAGATGAGTAAGCAATTAAGTATAAGTTTGTCATTTCTTTCTAATAAAGCAAAGAATTTGTTTCTGTGCAAGAGTACTTCAGCAGCACTTTACCTTTAAGAGTAGATCGCATTTTTGAAGAGATACGTCCCAGGAAGCATAAAAGAAAGTCACAAAAGTTGTTTCCCTTTGTAAAAATGGTGAGAAAACATACACATGTGGTATATGCCACGTCACAAGAAATATCACTTCTGCTTTGGAGCATCTGTTCACCATACAATTTGCCAGGCCCAAAGGCCTAGAGGACTCAAAGACACTGATGCAAAGGCTGAATTTATTTGAGCCGCGACACGAGAAAACCAACAAAGTGGTTGTGCGCCCAGTGCAGACTCAGACCAGTCTGAGCATCCACCATGTCTGATTAGACCCTTTGCTAAGCCCTTGAATGGTAGCTAAGGGTCTAATCTACCTCCATGCGGACAGCAAAGACTCTGACCAGACTTGGCGGATGCCCAGGCTGATCGGAGTCTGCGCTGAGCGCAAATCCACTTTGTTGGTTTTGTAACGTCGCGGCTCATTTGCATACAAATAATTGCATGCGTGTTCTATTAAAGTCTCCATATTCCTATCAGTTGTAAGATTGCCTAAACAAAAATCGTTTTGAAAAGCAGCTCAACCTTCATGACTGGTGACAAAATGTGGGTTGATAAGCATATACTGTGCTAGATAACTGGCAAAAAGTACAGAGAACATAATTTTGAAAACTGTCAAACCGCTCGGCAAAACACAATTTCTTGTTCTTGTTTCCCGCCCAGCAATGCAATATAAACAAAGGTAAGACAATGGGGTTCCAGGCTTGAACGTTGTATTTTTACCATTTTGTTCAAGCAAAAAAAAACTCACTCGAAAGGAGGTAATTTTAGTTGCCAACTTTTTAAGTGAAACTCAGTTACGCTTTATTACGAGTTCCCTCCCTCCCGCTTTTCCACATCCACACCTATGCCAGCTTTTGGTTAAAATGGCTTTCTTGATCATATAGGCGTCTCTTTTGAAAGGGGATGTGATCTTATATTTTCTGTGTCCGTAACAAAAGTAAAATCGTCACTATGGTATCTGGTATGGACTTTGAGTTACCAAACGCGGAAAAGCAAACAAATCACAATTTAAAACGAAAGTAAAACATCATATGTTTTTTTTAATTTGTTAATTTATTTTACAAATATAATTCACCAACCACCAGGAATATAAACAGGGAAAAAAGGAAATGAAAAATAAAACTATATAAGCTTACACAAAACAACCAGACGGACTTTTGACTCAAACTCGCAATTTTCATCTCATTGGACCGGGAATTGTAAGTAGATCAAAAAGGTTTAGGATCTCCGAAATCTGTGTTAAAATTGGAAAGCGTTTTGTCTTCCACCATTTAGAGACCTTAAGGTTCAGAGACACTTCTTTATGCCGCCCTTTGCCATTTGTCACCCGGTATTCGTCAGCGCTGACAGGCAGGAGAGGATTGATTGATTGATTGTTTTAGGTTTAATGGCCCTTTTAAGAGACAGTATTTCAGTCTATATCGGGCAGTCTCCCAGAGAGAGGGAGAAAGAAGAGATATGATAGACCAGAGAAAAAATGTCCAAACAACGCTCTTCGGCACCTACTGCAGGCACAGTAGGCCCTTGCCCTGCAATGTTCCACCCGGCACTGGAGGAGAGGAAAAAATCGTATTGCAAATCTACCTTCGATCTGGCAGTTTGTGGTATAGAAAACAAGCAATGCATGAAAACTTGAATCTACATTTTGTTTGCTGTCTTGCAGTTTAAACTGAATAAAGTGTAAACAATGTCAGTAAATGCATGAAAATGCTGACGCTGTTTGTATACATGTACCTACACAAAGCTATAGGCTAGGGTTTTTTTTCGGTTCGGGATTTTTCTTTTGATATTAATAATAATATTATTATTATTATTATTATTATTATTATTATTATTAATATAGTTATTATTATTATTATTATTATTATTATTATTATCAATTATTATTATTATTATTAGTGTTGTTGTCCGAGATTGAAAATTATTTTCGCTAGTTTATGAACATGAACTAAAACGGGACGAGAACTACCGCCAGTGTCAAGCTTTTATACGCATCTGCGAATAAAATAGTTTTTCAATTTATTAAATTCGGTAATAAACGCAAACTGCAATTTCGGTGATGCAAAAGGCTCCAAAAAATCATATTTCTGGATCCCTGGCAACAAATATGCGGCTACGGTGGTTTCGCACACTATTAACATTCATATTTAAGTTCAATCATGTGCCGTGTAAAAAGCGGGAAAATCGTCTGACGTAACGTCAAACTTTGACGTCACTTATCTCAGTTTCACGTCGCGTGTCATAAGGTCGATTTCTATCTGGACGGGCTCATATGTTATAACTTTTAACTCCTGATTTTTTTCTTCTTAAAGAGAGAGAATCCCATCCATATTCATTATACAAGTTTTCCAGAGAAACTGATCTGGTAAGCCCAGTAACAATCCGAGCAGCTTCGTTTTGCATTTTTCCCAGTGAGTTAGCTTGTTCAACTGTGCAATTATCCCAAACAATAGATGAATACTCAAAGATTGGTCGAACATACGAGATATAAATTTGATGTAATGCTATTCTACTAAAACTGTATTTAAGTTTTCTCATTATTCCAATTATTTTAGATGCTGATAATAAAATGTTTTCAATGTGTACATGCCATAAAAATATGGCTTACTGAATACTGTAATGATCCAAAGTTTTTGGACAGTCAGATATGAGCAATTGTGGAATCAGATCAGCCTGCTCCCAGCCATCTTACCAAGGTCCACACTATTTGCCTTTCTGTCAGCATCTTTTGGACCAATTATTCTGCATTAAAATGATGTTCATGTTTAAGGCTAGTTGTAATAATTTTTTCTGGGGTCGTATTCATAAAACAACTAAAGTGGTTGCTAAGGCGTTGCTAGGGCAAAATTTCAGACTGTTCCTCCAGAGCAACTTTCATTGTTGTAGGGAATCTCCGTCATAGAAAATTACCCTAAGCAACCGTACAGCAATGACTCAAGTGATTTTTGAATACGGCCCAATGTGTCCCAATTTAAAGGAAAAGAATTGCCGAATGAACTTGTATTAACCCGTTTATGCCTAGTGGACTCTTCAGTCCTGTTTAATTTTTCCTTCCCTATCAATGAGGGTCAATTCTTATAGGAAAGAATTTGCTCCTAGGAAAGAATTTGCTCCTAGCACTCAACAAACCAACGTCAAACTGAAAATACAGTTTATAGAAATGCTTAAATAACTACATTATACTGTTTGCTTATAGACAGACTATCTCATCAATTACATTACACAATGGACTGAAATACCAGCATATCGGATATCCGAAAATATGTACACAAGCAGAAAACGGTAATTTCTAAATTCAATATTTCAGTCGCGCAATGTCACTAAGATTCGCACAAATAACCAAATAATACACCTCTTTGGGCTTCAATAAATCTCACAAATATGCAAAGAAGTCGCATGTAAATGCAGACGCAATGCATTTCTTCTTCGCTGTTGTTTTTCGCTCTAAAAGGGGGACATTTTCCGATGTAGGAAAGGCAGACAATCAATTCAGTTTTGACTAGTGACAAACACCGTGTATATACAAACCGATCCTTCCATAAACGGTCCGAACGGAATACCGAAAACGCGGAGATTATTCGCATTGGATACCCCTAAACGCGGATAGACAATTAAATTAAAAAATACCACTTTTAATGAAAAACGCGGAGACAGATTTTGAAATACCCCCTTTTTCATGAAAACACGGTCCACGTTTTTGGCATGAAAAAACACCCCTTTTCCGCGTTTTTTTGAACACGCATGGTCTCAAAAGAATTAAGACTTAAAGAGTGACACCTTCGCGTGATTACACAGGTTGGTTAGCATAATGGTTAATGATGTTAGGTCAAAAAGTTAAATGCATCTGGAAGTATAAATAAACTTTTCAGAACATATGTCTTTTCAGTGTTGTAAGTTAATTCGAGTAGGCCGATCTTGAAAAAACAACAAAAAAACAACAACACCAGACTGCACATTCAGACTGCACCCATGCATACATTCATTCAGCTTTCCTTTAAAATTTCTACCTTTTGCTCGCCAAAGCTCGAACAATATGCAGATTACAAGAACTCTGGAGTCACACACACATATTATTTTGCATCCAAGACTATTTTACATGCATCAATAAATTTAAGGCACGTACATATAGTTTAAGATATTCACACTACCTATTCATCTTTATTTATTTATTTATTTTTAATTCTCTATCATGCTCTCCAATTCTCGGATATAATGCAAATTACCAAACTGTTGAGTCAAATCATACACATGAGCATGCATTCAAGCTCATTTATGAGACGTTCTCAGTTAAGCTGGGCCATTCGCGGACAAAAATGGCCATCTACACAACCATGCCAGAATTCAAGAAACAATCACGACCACAATGCTCATTATATCTGCTTCAAAGCTTTAAAATATTTTCAGATAAAAGTTTTAGATTATGGAACACCAACCATGTTTAGAGACATACCCTAACAATTTGAAAATGCGTATTTCATGACGTTATTTATATACGTTGAAGGACGGTGTCGCATACGATTTCTTTTACATGAGTAACATTGCACATTTACTAATCTACTGACAGTTGATTATTTCGGCTGGTTTCAAATTTAAAATGTTTTCTTTGCTTTTTGGGGAGAAAGGTTTTTTTTTTATGAAGCGCTGCTTAATCAAATAACGTCAACGCTTTCAAAACGTGGCCTTAATGACGTTGTGACGTAGGTTACGTGTGACGTAGGTTACAGTACACACTTTTTAACGTTTTTATACCATTTAATGTTTCAATGCATGAAATCTAAGCACACCATCTTGTAGCTGTTGCTAGGCAGGATTTTGCACATGAGTTTCAGAGCGATTGCTTTGCTCAGTTTTAAGAAAGGCCGTGACGTAAGGTTACATTCTTACAGAAAAATGCTGGGGTAATGTATTTTGAAGTCGAGTAAAATATAAGAAATGGAGCAAATTTGCACAAATTATATAAAATATTGAGGAACACATATTTCTTCGTGTGATCTTGTAAGTTTTAAGATGGCGGGCCATTTTAGTTAATACATGTATCATGAATTTACCGCTGTGACGTAGGTTACATAAAATTTGCGACATTAGTTCCCAGTTTCATTTCGTAGCAAAAACTACCCTTTAAATATTGTTTTAATGGGGAAATATGTAAGAAATCACCTGAATTTAATAATGGAACTCGATTTTAAGCAGTGAGTTATCGTTTTTAGCCGTGCGGCGTTCATATCTTTGCAACGGCAATATTGCGACATTTAAAACCGTCGCCTTTCAAACCAGGGTCTCATTATTCGAACCCGTGTTAAAAATGTCTAACAAAACGCATGCATGTCTTGGTACTTTTATCTACTTCTTTAGACAGAGGATTACTTGTCAGAGGGTAAACAGGACCGTTATTTTTTTAATTTAAAGAAAGGTAATACGAAGGACAAAATTAATAGCTAATGACCCAGCTTAACTGAGAACGTCTCTTATACCTGTAACGTTATAAATAAACACGTACCGGACAATGATCAAGAAATTCATGTGGACTGTGTGTCATGTTATACTCAGATCAGTAAGTGTTGAAGTGGGTGGAGTAATTACCACTCTAACACTGCTTTTCGATATAACAGCTTATTTCTGTCATTTTTTTCTGTCTGCAATGTCATAAAATATTAATGTCTAGTCAAGAAAAACCTTTGGAAATGATTTTATCATAATTATGAAAGAAACATATTAAAGTTTGTCAACACAGCCAGCCATTGCTTCAACGGGCGGTGGCTTAGAATCTGCTTGAATTAGCCGAAGATCCAATTAGTCGTTTATGTAGTTCTCTTTGGTTATGAAAAGTCTATATAATCTTAGAGTAATATGGCTGTTTTTATTTTACATAAATATTCTTTCCTCGGATTAGATAGATAACTATAATGCAGCCGTGATTTCTCTATATTTTTTGTAACCACATGGCCAAAAAACAAAAGTGGGTAGACTTAAATTTTCTGGCTTTCCTTCATATTTGCACACTTACCTAAAGGGTATCTCTCATCGGCGACAATAATTTTGCCATCATATTAACACATGGTAAATTTCATTTAAATCTGACTACAATTAATCTTATTATGGCACGATAACTGAAACAACCGCCAACAAACTCCCATTTTCCTTATCATTTTCCTAGCAAAAAAAACAAACGGGTTTCTGGGTCTTGTAACTAAATATTTTGCACATTAAGGTGCATTTATTTTGCTCTTAAATTAAACATGCAGACGAATTCTAACTAATGAGAAAGCTTTAGAAGCTTCTTGATACTCCTTCTTATAAAAAAAAGGTAGCAAAGTAATGAAAAAATGTGATTTTCCCTATCATTTGCATAGTAAAATCGCAGAAGAAGGGTACCATGATATATATTGCTCTATCTAAAAAAATAATAACATTAACATATACTTTTCTTCGCCTCATATTCCTACATGGTTTCATATTTTCAGTATATGCAACTTATTTTTAACTCCTTGTTACTCTAACAAAAAACTGTTTCATACCAGCGAACATCCTCAACAGCACTGTGGAATCACCCATATTCGACTCACCATGATTCCTTCAAGGATAGGGATTGTCAATATTATATATAAAATCGCCGCATTTTATTTTTAAGGTCTTGGTGTAGCTTGTGTCTCTGATGGCGACTGTTTCTCACCGGATATGCCGTGCATAAAATCCGAATGTAGATGCAAGCCAGGACTAAGTTTCAACTTCAATACAAGGAGCTGCGTGGATGGTAAGTAATTACATCGGACATATACAGCAGGGCAATTGCACAAAATGTCTTTTAACCTAGGTTTCAACATATCTGACCTAGATTTTGAAGTGTTATTTTTTCTTTCTTTTCCTTTTTTTTCTTTCCTTTTCTTTTCTTTTTTTTAAATCCTTGTTTGGGAAACTTGGTTCTAAATGGTTTAAACCTTGAGTTAAAATTTGAACACCTAAACTGTGTCAAACAAGTAGCCCAAAGGGCAACAATTGCTCACCTTAGAGACACTGTAAACCTATAGGGATATTTAAGATGCTCAAGGGCAGCTAACTCCACAGTCAGTGGTCCAATCAGGCTGAAAATTAAACTCATCCAAAACATTATGTATGCCCTCATTTAATATATGCAAGTTTAAAAAGTATCCAATCAAGAGTAAAATAGACAGAGCTGTCAAGGGCAGTTAACTTCGTAGTGGTTGGCCTGATCTGACCAAAATTTGAACTTGTTTAAGATATTATGCATTTCCTCATTACCTGCAAGTTTGAAAAGGATCGGATCAGTAGAAACCAAGAAAAAGTGGCGACATTGATTTTTTGGACGCTCAGGGCAGGTTCTCCATAGTCAGTAGTGAGATCTAGCCGAAATGCTAACTAATCCAAGCTTTTATGCATATCCTCATTACCTGCAAGTATGAAGAGGATCCCATGAACAATGAAAATGTGATGACATTGTTTTCTCCATTATAACACTATGGGATTTTTTTCAAATGCTCAAGGGCAGCTAACTCCGTAGTCTGTGCTCGAATCCGGCCAAATTTCGAACTCATCCAAGCTCTTATGTATGTCATCATTACCTGCAAGTATGATAAGGATCTAATCAAAAACCTTGATTGCAGCACCCTGAAAGTCAAACTTGCTCGAGATATTGTCATGCCCTACTTTTGTGTGAAATTATTTTAGAATCCTTTGACAAATGTAGGTGCAAGAGCGATGACAAAGTTTTTCTAAAAATAGCCAAAGTGACCTTGACCCTAGGCACAGCACCCTGAAAGTCGATCTGGCACGAGATATTGTCATGCCCTACATTTGTGTCAAGTTATTTTAAAATCCATTGAGAAATGTAGGTGCTAAAGCGCTGACAGTTTTTTCTAAAAATAGCCACAGTGACCTTGACCTTGGGCGCAGCACCCTGGAAGTTCAACTTGCTTGAGATATTGTCATACCCTACATTTGTGTCAAGTTATTTTAAAATCCATGGAGAAATGAAGGTGCTAGGGCGATGACAAAGTTTTTCTAAAAATAGCCACAGTGACCTTGACCTTAGGCACAGCACCCTGAAAGTCCAACTTGCTTGAGATATTGTAATGCCCTACATTTGTGTGAAGTTATTTTAAAATCCATTGAGAAATGTAGGTGCTAGAGCGCTGACAAAGTTTTTCTAAAAATAGCCGCAGTGACCTTGACCTTGGGCGCAGCATCCTGAAAGTCGAACTTGCTTGAGATATTGTCATGCCCTACATTTGTGTGAATTTATTTTAAAATCCATTGAGAAATGTAGGTGCTAGAGCGCTGACAAAGTTTTTCTTAAAATAGCCACAGTGAGCTTGACCTTGGGCGCAGCATCCTGAAAGTCGAACTTGCTCGAGATATTGTCATGCCCTACATTTTTGTGAAGTTATTTTAAAATCTGTTGAGAAATGTAGGCAATAGAGCGATGACAAAGTTTTTCTAAAAATATGTGATGACGTTGTTTTCTCCATTATAACACTATGGGATTTTTTTCAAACGCTCAAGGGCAGCTAACTCCGTAGACTGTGCTCGAATCCGGCCAAAATTCGAACTCATCCAAGCTCTTATGTATGTCATCATTACCTGCAAGTATGATAAGGATCTAAGCAAAAACAGTTGAGAAAACGTGATGACGCCATTTTCCCCATTATAACCCTATGGGATTTTTTTCAAACGCTCAAGGGCAGCTTACTCCGTAGTCTGTGCTCGAATCCGGCCAAATTTCGAACTCATCCAAGCTCTTGTGTATGTCATCATTACCTGCAAGTATGATAAGGATCTAATCAAAAACAGTCGAGAAAACGTGATGACGCCATTTTCCCCATTATAAGCCTATGGGGGCTATCTGTTGTCATGGAAACCAGAGTTCTGAGCTGATCGGCACCAAAACCTAATGCAGCCTTTCCCCCACCCAAATAATGCTTCAGATAAAATTTGATTGCGATCGGCCCACTGGTCTCTGAGATATTTATGTTTGAAAGTGTTGACGCACCCACCCACCCACCTACGCACGCACGGACGGACGACGGCTCGACTCCCATCCTATAAGCTCACCTCTGAGCCTTCGGCTCAGGTGAGCTAAAAAGTTGAAACTCAAACACTAGGTTTGAAAATCATTTTTTTATGAAATGTAATTGTTTAGTGACATTAAAGAACTAAACTCTAAAGACATACCAAATCAATTAGCTGATATTTTTCATATATTCTGTTGACACCGAAAGGCAGATCAATGTTTCTGTTTATTTTTCGGTAAGATATTGACTCTTCTCGTATTTCTGAAGCACGCTCGAACTCACGCTGGTCTGGCATTCAACACAGGCAACGAGGCAGCATACTTTAAAACACGATTATTTCGCATACTTCTTACATTAATTTCAAACTATGATTCTTACGGACCCGGCAGTTTGTTAGACCTCTTAGTCAGACCAGATTTATGAAGAAATTCCGTCTAGTATAAATGCAGTGCTTGAATAAGGTTTTTCACCAATTCGTTGGCTGGTCGTTGTAGCCCAAAAATTGTTTTCAAGCATATCTTGAAAATGCATATCAATTCAGTAAAACTTTTGAGTCCTATTTCAAGAGTAGGGGGTCGGATGGTCCGTTAGACTATACTTCTGAAACAAACTTATCCTGATGAGCAGAACCAGCAGGTTCCTTGTACGTTGTCTTCGTTGCCTGTGTTGAATGCCAGACCAGTGTGGAACTTATATATCGCGTTTACACCAACTATGAAACGATTTCTTTGACAGGTATTAACACTTTAAGCCCCAGTGACAAATTTAGCAAAATTTGCAAACAGCGTCGATCCTGATAAGGCGGCTCATCATGAGCCGCCGCCTTATCTAGATCTACACTGTTTGCCCTTTAGTCTTTGAATTCTCAATACGAAAAATCTTTGACAAAGCATTTTTCTAATTTTTGCAGACGTAAATTTTGTCGTCTGCTTTGTGGTGCTTAAAGAGTAAATATAATCCTTGGGCCCAGAATTGCAATCGTTCCGTCCTAAAGTTAAGGTCATCTTATCTTCAATGTCAAGGTTCGAGGTTATAAAACGTGATTACATTCTCAAACTCAGAATAAAGCACACTGATTGCCTGCTTCCGCCAGTCAGTGTGCTTTATTTTGAGTTTGAGATTATTCTCAAGTTTTGTAACCTCGAACCCTGAAATTTAAAGGTCGTGTTTTATACTTTTAAACTTATTATGATAATCATGAAATTTTCAGCATTGGAACCCTTTTGGGATGCACTCAATTAAAACATAAACCATTTCGAAAAATACTTATCAAACGCTAGTTTAAATGATACAATACAAAATTACCTCCTTTAAAGTTAAGGTGGTCTTGGGACTCCCCCCCCCCCCCACACACACACCTCTAACATTTACACCTACAAACAAAAGGAAATTAGTTGAATTTTCAAACAGCTTAGATCTAGACGAGGCGGCTCATAATGAACTGCCTCGTCTTGGTGTACAAAGTTTCCAATCTCCTATTTGAAAACTCAATATTACAGTGTATATAGCTCTGTTGAAATACTTGAAGTGAAATTGAAACAGAACAGAATTTGAAATTTTACGGATAGACTCGGTACCAGGAGTCGCAGCCATGGATCCGTTCCGCTGGACCTCTTGGGAACCAGGCCCAGAGGTTATAAAACTTGAGTACATTCTCAAACTCAAGTAAAGCACACTGTTTGGCTGCTTCCAATCACATGCTCGGAAGCACATGCTTGGAAGCAGCCAACCAGTGTGCTTAATTTTGAGTTTGAGATTATTCTCAAGTTTTATAACCTCGAACATTTGACGTCATAACGATTTTTTTTTCTGCCAGATGTTTGTTCTTGTAAGGAAAGGCATAAGGCATAAATAACTTGTTGAACGCAGTAAGAGGGGGAAGGGGGGGGGGGGTGACCTTCGAAAGGCGACATATACATTCTGTAGTCTTTCCATATCTTTTGAAAAAAAAGGCGAATTCTACTGATTTAACGCCAAACTTGGGAAGCAGTAATTTTGTCCGAAATATAAGTTCGAACATATCTATTTCGAATGTTTCAGACCAGAGTTTTATTAGAACTTGGACTGCATCTGATTCAGCTGATTATCATTCAATCGACTAGAAGATGCATGTCCTTCCCTCTCCCACAGACAGAATAAGCCTCAGTGCTGTAACTTGTAATCCCAAATGTCTAGATGCGTCTCAGAAACAGATCTAGATATTTTCTTGTAAAGTTTTTCTTTACTTCTGCTATAAGAAGCATGTCCCCTCCCCCCGCCCCCACTCCCCACACACAGAATAACCACATTAGTTTAATCACTGTCGTGTAAACTATGCTGCAAGACAAGACAGGCTTTTTCCTTGCAAACCCAAAGGTCCAGATCCGTCCTGAGGACAGCCTAGTTTTTTTTCTTTTTCTTTCTTTTCTCTTTTTTCTTCTTTTTTTTTTTTTGGGGGGGGGGGTGGGGGGTTGGGGGGGGCTTTAATTTTGCTATAAGACGCATGTCCCTATCCCCACTCACAGAGAAACAACAATATATCTTAATCATTTCCGTGAAATTGTGCTGTGAGACGGGTTTTACCCTTACGACCCCAAAAAATTAGTTCCGTGTGAATGACGGGCCTAGATTTTTCTCTGGAAGGAAACCTACTTTAATTTTACTATAACACACACACAACAGCCACAAAATCTCTATCACTATTGAAAACAATATGCTCTAGGACGTTTTTCCCTAACAATCCCAACGATATAGATTTTTCAAATTAAAGTCAAATTAAAATCTCAAAGAGTTCCTTCGAGAGCAGATAACACATTCGAAAGAAGGAACATGGGCCATACTTTGAAGTTTCGGCTATTCATGGCTCATCATGACCCCTATAAGGCACGAGTCATTTATTGTTAGGTGTGGGGGGGGGGTACATTTAGGGGGGTCGGATTTTTTTTTTGGTGATGTACTGGGGGGGTCGATAATAAAAAAGCCATGGAGCAGGGGGGTCATAAATTTTATTCGGCATATTGGGGGGGGGGGGGGGGGGGGGGGTCAGAATTCTTCCATCTGTCTTCTTTTTTTTAAAAAATGTCTCAGCTTCTGGGGGGGGGGGGGGCTATGCACCCCAGACCCCCCATTACTTTTATTCTTGTAAACTTAAACTCAACCTTAGAGACATTTATAGATATGACACACAAAACTTGGGCACTTCATATCCAAAAAAAGGTTTTTTTCATAAATTTGCTAGTTAGACAGTATGCAATTGTCTATAAAATCATGTCGAGCAGATGATTTTGTTCTGGATTAATTTTATTGCCTGCATTTCTGATATCAGCTCTCCAGTTGCCTTGTCATCAGCAAAGCTATTGTGGCTTCCGGGGGCTGTGCCCCCATACCCCCTCCATTACTATTATTAACAATTTTATTGAACATTCAACAACAGATTTCTGGATGGCCATATGCAGGAAGAAAAAAAGTGCAAAATATCAAAATAATGAACTTGAAGACTCTGGCAGAACTGAGGTCGATCCTTCGGCCGATATTTAGAATGAAGAAATCACCTTGGGAGAAGTTATTTCGGCTATAAATTTAAAGCGCTAAAAAATGGCAAAAGTGCGGGCCAAGACTCAGTTGGTGCAGAATTCTATAAGAATACCTGCGCTCAGATTTCACTTATACTAAAAAATTCTAGATACTGGAATAGTTCCATCTTCCTGGGGTAAAACTATATTGTGTCCGATACATAAAAGTGGGTCTATTCAAGATCCCAGCAATTTTCGTGGTATAGCTTTGATAAATACCATGTATAAAATATTTTCTGGTATATTAAATAAGAGACTTTATTTATGGGTGGAGGAAAATGAAAAATTAGATGAGGCTCAGGCCGGATTTAGAGCCGGATATTCCACAATAGACAATATTTTTCCTTAACTGCTGTTGTTCAAAAATACTTGTCCAGACGCAGGGGGCGGCTGTATTGTTTATACGTGGATTTCCAAAAGGCCTTTGATAAGGTGGAGCATGATAAATTATTCAGAAGCCTAATGAGGAAGGGAATACATGGTAAATATCTTTTAACCGTTAAAGCAACGTATTCCAATTTGCAAGCATCAGTTCGCACTGGTACTGGCCAAAAAAAAAAACCTTTTCCTTGTAATATCGGTACTAGACAAGGGGATGTAAGTAGTCCGCTATTGTTCGCACTGTTCATAAATGATTTATGTACCTTACTTCGAGAGCGCTGTGTAGATGGTATTTTTATTACTGAGGATGTGCCTGATATATTTTGTGTCATGTTCGCAGACGATATTGCGAACTGTGCAGAAACTAGAATTAGATTGCAAAGACAACTAGATCTCATCTATGAATTTTGCCAAGCAACAAATATGACTGTTAATTTGAATAAAACTGAAATTATAGTTTTTCGTAATGGCGGTCCTTTACGCGATTATGAGTTTTGGACATTTAACGGTTTACCGGTGAGAACAACATCACAATATAAGTATCTGGGTTTGCTTTTTACTCCAAAATTGTCATGGTCGAGAGCTAAAAGAAAATTAGCAGGTCAGGCTAAAAAAGCTATATTTTGTATCAAAAATTATCAACGTAAATTTGGATATTTTAAACATGACGAAATTTTTCATCTGTTTGATTCTATGGTGAAACCTATCCTTTGCTATGCCTCTGAGGTGTGGGGTGATGAATACTCCAGTGTAATAGAATCTGTTCATTTTGAATTTTGTAGATTTTTCTTAGGTGTCAATAGTTCTGTAAATAATTCTGTTGCACTTGGTGAATGTGGACGTCTGCCTCTTTGTGTATCTTATTATACAAATAGTGTAAAATATTGTTGTAAACTTCTTTTAATGTCTGACAACAGGTATCCAAAAAATTGCTATAAAATGTTAAAAGCGTTAGACGATGTAGGAAGAAAAAATTGGGTCTCGAAAATAAGGATCTTACTACATTCATATGGATTTGGTTATGTTTGGATTATGCAAGACGTCGGAGATGCTCGCATATTTATTTTGCAGTTCAGGACCCGACTGATGGATTGTATGAAACAAAACTGGCACTCCGATATTAACGACTCATCACGATGTGATACATACAATCAATTTAAAACATTTCTGAATGTTGAAAAGTATTTATGTATAGATATGCCATTTTATTTAAGGAAAGCTTTTGCCAGATTCCGATGCTCGAGTCATAAATTTAATATTGAAATTGGTCGCCATAGAGGTATAGATAGGGCTGATAAAGTTTGCTTTTACTGTCTAAATCAATTAAACAGACGCATTATAGAAGATGAATATCATGTATTCTTTGTCTGTCCTAAATATACTGACCATGTATTTGATCTGCGGGAGCAATATCTGCTCTCGTGGTACCAGTTTGGTGACAGTAAAATTGAATTTTTCAACCTTACATGTATAAGTACAACTGACTCTATTAAAATAAGAAAACTGTGTTTGTATGTTGACACATTGCTTAAACGTGCAGACTCTGAATACTGAACTGTATAATTATTGAATGAGAAACTATGTCATCACTACTACTTAAACTTGATGGAATATTTTGTAATGTATTTTGGGCCGGTGGCCTTTATTTAACCAATAAAATATATTGTAAATATAAAAAAAATAATAAAATCATGTCGAGCAGATGATTTTGTTCTGGATTAATTTTAATGCCTGCATTTCTGATATTAGCTCTCCAGTTGCCTTGTCATCAGCAAAGCTATTGTGGCTTCCGGGGGCTGTGCCCCCCATACCCCCTCCATTACTATTATTAACAATTTTATTGAACATTCAACAACAGATTTCTGGATGGCCATATGCAGGAAGAAAAAAAAGTGCAAAATATCAAAATATGCTAACAAAATTTAAAGACCATTAATCTGCATGATTTATCAACCTGTCAAAGTAAGAAAATGTTCTTTGTGTTTCATACAGGTTGGGTTAAGGTCAGTCTGACTTATAAAAAAAAGGTAATACAGTATGTGGGTGAAGGGTAGCTGGGGAGTTGGGGTGGGGGGGGGGTCATAAACTTTTTTGTCACCTATCTGGGGGGTCGGAAAAAATTATGGTGAGACTCCGGGGGGGGGGGGGTCGGAAAAATTTGGGGGACTCGTATGAAAATGTACCCGACCCCCCACCTGATAATAAATGACTCGTCCCTAATATCTGAGGATGAAAGCAAGAGGAAAGCATACTGTAATTTCTAAATTTTAATAAGGCAGTCGGTTGAAAGACTGATAAGTGTCGAAAGAAGTCTAAATGATTAAAATGCAATGGTCTAGAAAAAGAGTCTAAATCAGTAAAACATGTCTGATATCTAAGAATATATCCTCTGCTCTCAACGGACAAAAATAAATATAATATGCTCTATGGATGAGGTACGGGGAGACCTTTTGCGGCCGCCACACGGCACAACACCAGCTGAAGTAGAGTCAAATTAAAATCTCAAAGAGTTCCTTCGAGAGCAGAGAAGACATTCGACAGAAGGAGCATGGGTCATACTTTGACGTTTCGGCTGTTCAAGCCTCATCAGTGACCCTTATAATATCTGGCGATGAAAGCCAGAGAAAATCATACTTACAATTTTCGAAGCACTTATGCACAGGCTGTTCTGTCATACTCGGAGTGTATATTCCAAAATAAACGTTTAATGTTATATATTTGACACAGGTTATGACTAATGTATACATGAAGGATTTACGCTAAATGCATTTGCCTAAACCAAACTACATGTAATACATAGTCTGATCATATATTTTGCTAAAATAAAAAAATTACATACTGTTTGCTGCTGTATCACCAGCATCCCTACATGTACGGCAATGGATGCTCTAAAATTATAATGTCAACACATGCGCGTACATGACGGTGTAATTTTTTCTGATATTTGATGATTCGGAACGCCGGTGTAACGGAGTAAAGTGACCCTATAGAATAACGACCCCTGGTCATTATTCTTTAAAGAATAGTGACTCCCCAGTCGAATTCTATGACCCCCGGTCAAAATATTATTACTCTCCCATGCGAAGTAAAACGACCCCTCACGAAAAATTGTGATCCCATATAATAAGGACCCACGGTCATTGTTTTTAAAGAAAAGTAACCCCGGTCATAATATTATGACCCCTCTATGCAGAGTCAAATGGCGATTCGAGAAGAAGAAAATAAGGACGCCTCCCTCCAACCCGCCCCTCAACAACGCCTATCCCTGCTCCAAAAGAAGTCACTCCGAGAAATGGTTCACATCACATTAATAACAATCTGACGCTTATTAAAATATTCAACATGGCTAGCATTTAAAAATTGTAAGAAGGCTCGGCTGTTTCATATTTCTATTTCGCACCATTATGGTCATTTTTCTAGTTCGAACCATTTTGACGGTAGAATTGTTATAATATTAAATAGCTCTTTTACCTAGTTAATTGGGCATTTAGATACTTCTTCAAACTGAGAGAAATCTTGCAAACTTGAAATCTGCAAATCTTGACGATGCATTTCGTTTCAATGCATTTCCTTTTCGTTCCCTCAAATAATATTCCATTGCCACACTTTACCTGTTCGTTCTCTCCAGATAGCATTTCGTTACCTCAAAATCATATTTCTTTCCCACGCATTACTTTTTCGAGCATTCAATTTAATATTTCGTTCTCTCACGAAATTATTTCGTTCTCTCAAACAAATATTTCGTTCCCACGCTTTACTTTTTTCGTTCCCTCAAAATTGCATTTCATTCCCCCAAAATAACATTTTGTTCCCATGCATTACTTTTTCATTCCCTCAATTCAATAGTTTGTTTCCTCAAAATAATATTCAGTTCCCTTGCATAACTTTTTCGTTCTTTCAAATAGCATTTCATTCCCTCAGAATAGTATTTCGTAATAATATTTCGTTCTCTCAAAATAATTTTTATTTCCTCCAAAATAGCGTTTCACTTCCGCGCATCACTATTTCGTTTGCACGTACTTATATTTCTGTCTCTTTCGCAAAACAAATTCGTGTCCATAAAATACAATTTTGTTAGCTGAAAATAATATTTCGTTCTATCACAGTAGTATTTCGAGCCTTTAAATAATTATTTCGTTCACTTGCAATAATATTCCGTTCGCACGATTTACTTTTCTGAGGCCTCAGAATAATAATACATCTATTTGTAGCTTTACACGGATCAGCGTATCATGGTCTTTCTTAATTCTGGGCTCTGTTTTGAATAGAAGCATTTAATAATAATAATCAAATCGGCCCATAGGACAGTCTCACACTTTGTCAAAAATTTGAACACAACAGTCGAACTACATTATTCTGTTTTAGGAACAGAGAAAACCTAGCATCATTATACAGAATGGCTTTCGCTGCTTTATTCTTAGTGAAAAGTTGACGCTTGAACAACGTCTACTCAACGTTGGCGAGACGTAATTGTCGTTTCTGAACGTTGGGTCAACGTTGTCCAAACATCTCGTGCTCAAGCGGCGGTGGCAAACATGTAATGTTGACTATCAGCTTGCGGAGTACTTGGGTTATTTACGAGGGGCTCTGGGCTAGTGATCAGTAGGGCCATGATTTTGTCCTCATCCGTGACATTTGGGAGTTGGCCCTGATTCGGAGAGGGCGCAGAGCTGAGGATAGCTGAGTTGCTTCCTCTGAAGGGAAGTCTGCTTTTGTAACTTCCTGATTATTTCCTTTGGCAGTGTTACCATTTCAAACAGTCTGGCTCTGAGAGGAGGAATTTGCTCCAAAGGTTATTTAATCGTAATAGCTGGCATAATAGCCTTTATAATATCACGTCGCATCTGATAGTGTAATAAAGCCATGGATAAAATACGATAATCCACTAGTGAATTAAATATG
This sequence comes from Ctena decussata, assembly GCA_963989385.1. Classification (NCBI taxonomy): domain Eukaryota; kingdom Metazoa; phylum Mollusca; class Bivalvia; order Lucinida; family Lucinidae; genus Ctena; species Ctena decussata. Next base: position 38,605,566 of record OZ022515.1, read on the forward strand.
AAAATTACGTCGTAACGTTATGCGTTGACGTGACGTTTTAGTGCAAAATTTGCAAATAAAACGCGATTTAAGTGTCATATGATAAACAGAATCTTGCATTCTAGCTCCTGTATTATTGAATTTATAAAAACTCCTTGGTGAAAACGATAAGATGCTCGGCAGAGCCTCGTATCTTATCTTTTTCCCCAACTCGTTTAATAAATTCAATAATACAAGAACACTCATGTAAGATTCTCTATTTAAGCTATGGGAGAGCCGTGGTGTGTGGGTGTATCTCCATTTTTTCTGCCATTTTTACAAAGGCAGGCATCTGTTATGACTTCCTGCCAGCTTCTCCGGGCGGCAAGACCTTTCCTGGCTTGCTTGCTTTGAAACATTTGCTTCAATTGGGGCAAATTCTTTTCGTTGGGTCCGGATTATAGGGGGCACATTGATTGGGATGACTTAAAATACTAGGCTGGCTCCAGCTAGAAAATACAATAATAATAATAATAATAATAATCGTAATAATGAAAATGAAAGAATAGGAGAATGAAAATATGAAATATGGTAGGTAGGCAAACAGAATAAACAGAGCCACTTTAAGATCCGTACCATTTCCAATATACCATTTAGCTAAGAAGCCTGACTTCTTAACAGCGTGAGTTTGCTTTTATTATCACATATATTTTTGAGAGAAAAAGAACGAAATATTAAATTGAGGGAACGAAATATTATTGTAAAGAAATGAAATATTACTGTGTGGGAACGAAATCTATTTTGAGGGAACGAAGAAGTAAAGCGTGGGAAGGAATGCTTTTTTGAGGGACAAATGCTATTCTGAGGGAACGAAAAGGAAAAGTGTGGGAACGGAATACCATTTTGATGGAACGAAGTGTAATTTTGAGGGAAAGAAAAAAGTAATGCATGGGGACGGAATATTATTTTGAGGGAACGAAATATTATTTTGAGGGAACGGAAAAGTATTGTGTGGGAATGAAATGCATTTCGTGAGAACGAAATCAGTATATGCATTGCTAAGTCCCCTCCTGGGCTCCGTATTTGGGGTAGGGAGTGAAAAAACAACAACAACAAAATTAACATATTGTCATTTACCTGAATTTGTGGCATTAACTTTCGAGATAGGGATCTGGATCTTGCGCGCGATAAATTATATATTATCTTGATATGGTTAACATTTAAATCCAGTTGTTTTAAAATTTACCCACAAATGACAAAGCTACGGGCCAGGAACGACCTTTTGTTTGCTAGAATTATAGAGCAGGACACAATTATCTTTGAACGATCTATATGACCGTGACCTTTGAGTTTGGTACCTAGGTCTTGCGCGTTTCACATCCTCTTGATATTTGTGCAAAGTTATTTAACAAGCTATCAACAAATAAGAGAGTTGTAACAGATCGGACACAACACTCTGTATGCGATAAACATACATGTATGTAATGACATCGTTGCTTCAATGGACTCAGAATATTATGACCGGGGTCATAATATTATGACCGGAAATCTATTTAAAGAATCAGGACTGGAGTCAACGTTTTATAGCCATTCTCAAGAGGGTCATTACCTTTTAACTGGAGTCAGTACTCTATAGAAAAGGGGTCACATTTCTATAGTATAATGGCCGGGTGGTCCTTATTCTATGAGGTCTCTTTACTTCATTACACTGGTATCGCTTTATACACTGTTTGGCTGTATTTGCACGTGTTCGCCACACCACACTTCAATTGAAAATTTAGGCAACTTTCATATATTCTCTTGAGCTTGACAAACTGTAAAATCAAAAGTTTTTATTTTGTCTGTGGAAAAGAATGTCTCTTTCAATCCATATCGATGACGTCATCGCATTATCCTCTGTACGTTCTCAGTTAATAGGGAAATGTATAGAAATTCATAAATTAATTTCTTTTTCGAAATTTAATATATTTTCTGACATAAAACTATAACTGTTAGTACGAAAGAGCATTTCAATCTTTAAAGTGGAATAGGACAAAACCTAAATTTTCAGTTTTCGTGTAAAAAGAACAATGATCAAGAAGTTCAGCACTTTCTAAATTCCGAAATAAATTTCTTTTAAGTTTGAAACAAACACATCTTTGTCTATAACGTCATGAAAATGTGAGGGTTTTGCGTGTTTTTATGCAAAATAAACAGCGCTCGTTTATATATGATATTCGCGTTTGTTTTATTGTCTGTAAAGATATTGCAATAAATTTCATACCAAAGTGCGAGCCATCAAGAGGCCTTTAAAGATATGTTATTACTTCTTCCAATTATTTCCACATTTTGTGTTGATTTAGGCAAATGTGACCTTTCATTAGCTTTCGAATATTGCTTAATTTTACATAAACGCTTAAATAGAGAAAAAACGTGTCCGAAAATATATATGAAAATTTGATATGTTTTAATGAAATATGTTGACATGTAATTTTTCAAATAAGTTTAAGTTTTCACCATGAAATTTTTCACAAAATTAATTTGTTTGACTATACCCCCTGTTCCGACGATGCCGTTTCTTTAAACGTCAAATGGGGATTATTCCTAGGAATGTTCTCCAGTAAACGTTTTGTTTCTAGTAAAACATTTATGATCTCTTTTAGAGAATATAACTGCACGGAAAACGAAAAAAACTGAATTAATATCTTATTCCGTCTTGCAGGGAGGAATATTTCAAAGCGTCAGGGGTTCGTTTTGCCATGATATTTATTTGCGTAACGTGACGTCCCGTTTATTGAACTCTTACGAACCGCGTATTTCGCGACGTCAATTACTTCCGAAAAACAGCAAAACCGGGAAAATGAACCCCTGACCTGTTTGAACTCTTCTATAGATCTAGAAAACGAATTGAGATATTTCTTCGATTTGTTCGTTTTTTATTTTCATAGATTTTCTGGAATAACTCGACATTGCTTTCTCTGAATTCAAAGATATGTCGTTATCTGAACAGGGGGTATGGTTTGAAAAATCTACATTGAGAAATATTTACACGGTAGAATTTTAATATTATTTCAGCAATATTCCAACATAACAATTCATTAAAACATATCAAAATTTGAGATGTATTTTTCAGAGACGGTTTTTCTCCATTTCAATTTTTACGTGAAAAAGGCAAAATTTCAACAGCTTATTAATGTTTGCGTCAATTTACTCGTAATGCGTAGAGAGTGTGCAGAAAGTATAACACAGCTTTATGGAACTCTTAATGGCACGTACTTTGGTATGGAATTTATTTCAATACCTCAACCACTATCTACTACAATGTGTTATTTCAGGATTCTGCATGCTACTGTTAACGTTACGATTTTCTACGGCTTTTGATGAAGATGTCTAATGTTGACGGCCGTTTAGCAGACGATTTTAACAAAATAAATATTAATTTTCATATTTTATCGCAAATGTAGCCTTTTATGCTGTGCCGAAGAACTCCAACTCATACTGTTATCCCTTTGCACGTAATGTTTTTTTTTTCGTTTTTTTTGGCTGTTTTATCGAAATAGGCTTAGCGAGAGTCCCAGTCATCGTAAGTAGGTTTCTACTGGCTCTATTTACTCCTGTATTTGTCCATGCAGAGGAATATTGCACTAAATTGTAAATGTACACCGATATTTATTGCAGCATGCACGAATGTATGAAATCATGTGAATTTTAGAAAAAGGTTTTATAGTTTTCTACGGCTAATCCAAACCTTATGTAATGGTTTTCGAATGTTATGCTAACGTTTTCTACAGTGTACGTTTATGTTTCCTACGGTGGATATTGTGACATGAAAAGAAAGTAGTAAAATAGAGATGGTAAACCTATGTGTGCAAGGCGGTTTTAGCAAATGCTTTAAGAACCACCTGTCCTGATCGAAATAAGAACCCAAGATCTCCGAGAATATCATAAGACCCTTAGTGATCACAACTTCAATATCAGTTGGATGATTGTAAAGCACCATAGAAAGACTGGCTGATCATAGACTTTTTCATATAAACTATAGCTCTTATACAAATTTTAGAAACTGGTCTGATGCGTAACCGTCAAGTCCACTTTTTGTTAAGGTTGACTGCCCGTTTCAGCACAATTTGAACCTTCTCTGCTACAGCTGACTGCTTACTGACATAATAGCTTACCATGACAGCTGTAATATTGACATTAGCTATCTCTGCAGCAGATGCGATTGAAAACCGAAATTTAGCTGCTTCGACTTTCACTGATTTGAATATCATCAATTTGACACAAAAATGCTGGCAGAATGGGAAATGCTTCTGCACTCCCTGTACAGTCTGACCTTGGTCTACCAGGTTTGCTCAGACATTCCTGTCCCAATATTTAGTTTAAACATATTTTATTTCTTCAACATGACAAAGTACAACATGTCGTCAATACAAGCTTAAGGATCAGAACGAAAGCAATAATACTTATTTAGTTCTTTTCCTTAACAAATATAGTTTGTTAACTAAAAGGCGAAAGACATCTTCTAATTTGAAAACAAATATGCTCAAGAAATACTCCAGAATAGTAGTTCTATACAGTGGTAGATGCTCAAGTAAATAAATGTAGATTCAAAAGTAGTAAAGAAAGATAAAGAGAGAGAAAGAAAATATATAAACTACATGAAAAAAAGAGTAAAAGCTCTGTTAATGTATTAGTGGTAAGTATTGTGAACACATCAAAATAAGCAGATGTTTCATCTGTAATGAAAGCTGTATAAGTATGAGTGTTTGTTTTGTTAACCAAATTAATTGTGTCACTCCGAAAAGGTCATATAAACATTAACTGAGCTTTAACGTTTTAATAATAAAAGTGTAACATAGATGAAAAGATCTTTGTAAGAGAAAGAAAAAAGAAGAAAAAGAAAACAGGTAAACATAGATGAAAAAAAAAACAATAACAGAGAGGGGAATCAAGCAGCAGACTGGCAAATTTAATTTGTCTTGTTAACTTATGGTAGCTGGTCGCACGGCAAAATATATTGTTGTTGTGTTAGAAACGTTTGGTGTCTCTTATATATTTATGTACTCTTTCAAATATTATAACATTTGTGTTAAAAGTTAAAGTAAGGTCACCATAAAGTAGCAAATTTAGAGATATTACCCCAAATTGAGATACAGAGTCCAGGAGTTCAGCTCTTTGTTCAGTATAGAAAGGACACTGCAAAAAGAAATGTTCAGTATATTCAATACTTCCACAGTGACACAGAGGTGAGTTGGAAATATTTTTCAGAAATAAATCATTATTTAGTGAACTGCAATTTGTGCGAAGACGTGTATGCAGGATTTGGGATTGTCTAGAACCAGTGTAATAATGCTTAGGGACAGATGATCTGTTTCTGTTAAGATGATTTTTAAAAGTTGTTAAAGAGTCAGACTGAGCTACCTCTGCAGGAAGGCTATTCCATTCTCTGACAGTTGATGGGAGAAATGAGTTAGCATATTGAGATGTCCTCGCATTTATATTCTGGAGGTTGTCGGAATTTCTGAGGTTATAGTGAGAAATGTTGCTAATCGTTTGAGGTATTAAGTTGGATAGATAAGAAGGTGCCATATTACTTTGCATTTTGTAGAACAGTATGAGTTTGTGATCTTTACGTCTTTTTTCAAGCGAATCCCAGTTAATTTCCCTGTAAAGATTGTCCAAAGAAATAAGTTTAGTGGTTCCTGTTGCTATTCGCGCAGCTTCATTTTGGATCTTTTCTAATTCTTGCTTTTCATACTGTGTGCAATTATCCCAAATTACGTCGGCGTATTCCAAAATTGTTCTTATAAATGTTGTATATATAATTTCTAAGGATTTCCTGTCAATTTTAAATTTCAATTTTCTCATAATATGTATCCTATTCCAAGCTTTATTTTTAATGTAATAAATATGGGTATGCCAAGTGCAGTCATTTGAAATATATATGCCTAAATGTTTATGGGTTTCAACTTCAGAAATTTGCTGATTTTGCATGTAGATTGGAGGATGAACGGGTCTGACTAGTTTACGAGAAAGAAGAAGCGACTCAGTCTTAGTCGGGTTGAAAGAAACTAGCCAAGTATCCGCCCAGTTACAAATTCGATTAAGGTCTGCGTTGAGAGTTACTGCTGCTGTAACTGGATTATCCACAATAATAAAAATGCTAGTATCATCTGCAAAAAGTCGTATGTTTGCTCCAATATCACAGACAATGTCGTTGATATAAAGAAGAAATAGCAAGGGCCCCAGTACGGACCCCTGTGGGACACCAGCTCGAATGCAAGTCCAATCAGATGAAGCTCCAGGAAGGACAACCCGTTGTTGTATATCAGTAAGATAACTCTTAAACCATTCAAGAATTTTACCAGTGACTCCAGCTGACCTGAACTTGTGAATAAGACCGGCGTGCCAAACGCGGTCAAAGGCTTTAGAAATGTCACAAAAAACGACACGAACCTCTTTTCCAGAATCCAGTGCATGACAGAATGTGTAATAAAGGTAGGTAAGTTGACTCACTGTTGAGTCACTAGGTATAAAACCAGACTGTAGTGGAGTAAGAATATGATTGTCATGTAGGTGGTTATATAAATATTTGAAGACAAGTCTCTCAAAAACTTTATCTTCTGAGTTCAGCAAGGTTATTGGACGGTAGTTGCTAGGGAGAGTCCCAATATTTAGAGAGGTGGTTACCTTTTACAGATCATTTTGGAACATTTATTTGCATGTAAGACCAAATTCGCCCCTGTGTTTATATATCACTTATCAGAGTAAAAATCCAAGTATATATTCAATTTTATGTACAGGCTATACCGTGCCGGGCCGGGTAGCGCAATCGGTAGGGCACCTGACTCGTAAGTCAGAGGTCCTGGGTTCGAATCCCGGTCTGGCCACATACTTTCGTTTCTCCTTCCGCTAATTCAAGAAGGGCAGTTGTCAGTTACTGGCGAAAGTATGTGCACTTAGTACTGGTTAACCGCTTAGGAGGTCTAAGCCTGCCCAGGAATAGTGTGGTTAGGTTAACTGACCGTCCCGACATGACCTTAGTTGTTTACCGTGGACGTTAAGCATCAAATCAACCAAATCAACCAACAGGCTATACCGTAAAATGAAAAAGACGAAGAAGCTATCAGAATCCAATTATGTCTGTGCAAAGAGATCTATTAATTAGCACCAGTTTCTGGAAAGCCTAAACTGCCTTGGTGAAAGCCAGTCAGTTTTAAAACTCTTGCTCAAGACCTTGTATTGCCTGTATGCCGTTTATTCAAGGCCTTCTAAATAGCTGTTTTAGGTCCAGTTTCCACAAATATTTAGTTTTGACTAAAAAAACCAGTTCAAATATTTCAATAGCAGAGTCTTAGCATTCGAATCAGGAAGTCCAAAATTTGGCCTTTTCTATGATTTCATTTTTAGGAGCCATTGAGATGACTTCTAAACAAGTATTTACACACAACTAGCCAGGTGAAAGATTTTGAACAGTGCACTGATTGCACATGCATAGTATGCTAAATCATACAGGGGTTACATCCCTTATTCAGTGAATAAACCTTACCACCACTGAACTAGAAAGTGTAAACAGTTTTTAAAATTCGTAGAAGATCTATATTAACTTGTTTTTTAATACTATTCCCTATTTGCAAACTAAACTCAAATTCAACGATTGTCTCAAGGTAAGGTCAAGTCGTATTCATAGACATAAGTGCAGCTGGAATAAACTCCGGTAAGTAAGGTTTGGTCGAGGAACGGTGAAACTCCCTCGGCGGCGGCTCAAGTTAACTTTGATAAATATTTCAGCGATTTCATGGCTATGATATGGCAATGCGAAGAAACACGACTACCAAAAGCTGTTGTTATAGGCCAGATACACTTTTTTTTGTGTGTGTAACAAATTTATATTTTATTGTGCTGCGTTTCACAGACAGAGTTTTTGGCTTACTTCATTTGATTTGTATATCCTTACAGCTATAATGTCGTTTAAAAATATTAAGTCTAAATTCAGACGTCTCCAAGAGAGAGAGAGAGAGAGAGAGAGAGAGAGAGAGAGAGAGAGAGAGAGAGCCCTCCCCACACATACTCATTCACACGTGGTCGGGTAGGGCTACGTTTGGTGTAGGCGAGTCTTACTAGTGTAAGCTAGAACATGGTTCGTCCTTCTATACGGAGACATAAACCACGAGCTTTAGCGAGTGCATAATCGACCGTACAGGCTGACAAACTGCGTTTTTTCTCACTTATAGCATGATGCCTATTGTAGGCATTGCACGTTATGGGGTAACTCATGCTAAAGATTTGGGTATCTGAGGATCGTACTATAGATCTGGATAATAATTGCTGTGCTTGCAGTAGTTGCGGAATGGGGGTCGGATTTAATTTTACTCTCGTCTGTCTTATCGATCCTTCTTCCTCTCTCTGACAGGCCGCTTGATAAAGACTGAAACACTGTCCCAAAGAGTCATTAAACCCCAAACAAACAAACAAACAAACAACAACCCAAATCTGTCAAAAAAAAAAAAAAAAAAAAAAAAAAAACGAATTTCTAACTTGACTGATATATTAACAATGTTGAGCTAGAATATAACTTTTGAAAAAGGAAACTCTGACACTATTTACACATTTTTAGCGGAAACTAGATCTTCAAAGAAACGTAATTCCTTCAAAAACCTCTTCGGGTCCCCTTTTTTATGCTGACTTGTCTCCAGTCATCGTAAATATATGTTAAAAATGTCATTGAGATCCGACAAATGCGGCAGTGTAAGTAAAAACCTAAAATGCGGACAGCAGACTGGCGGACAGATTGAAAACAATATACCCCAACCTTTAAAAGACTTTGACATTATCTGTCTGACAGAAACCTGGTTAGATCGACGTACTTCTGATACTGATATTGAAACAAATGGGTTTAAGCTACCTAATCGCCGTGACCGCCCTGGCGATAATCATGGCGGAATCTGTGTGTATGTTAAGGATAATATCTTTTCTAAGCGTAGACCTGACCTTGAAATGCCGGATATTGAATGTGTATGGATTGAAGTTTCAACTCGACATAAGAAACTCTTATTAGGCACCTTCTACAGACCACCTAACTCTTCTGCGGATGCTCTCACGTCTATTGAAGATTCTATTGGTCTCGCATATGACACTAATATAAGAAATATAATTGTAACTGGTGATTTTAACTTGGATATGCTTCAGTCTGCATCAAAACGTAAAATTGAAACCTTATGTCAGCAATATAGCCTTCACAGTCTTATAACAGAACCCACCCATTTTACTGACGCTTCCTCATCATATATAGATTTATTTCTAACTTCTAATACACAAAATATTCTCATGAGTGGTGTAGGCGTTCCCTTCTTAGAGCAAAATTGGATATGTATAATACTTGCATATTTTTGTTTTATCTTTAACCTTAATAGCTGAGCAGGAACCGCACATCCTGATCATGCTGCTCCAAAGGAGCAGCATGACCAGGGTCTGCACTATTTGTCGACTGACTGTAGTATGTGTTAGACTGCACTTCCTTAAGAGTGAAACTTCCTGTTTTACATCTATCTTAAATTCTGGATTCTTAATATTGGATCGAATAGTGTAGATCCCGGCTGAACTGCTCTGCTGAGGAGTTTGATCAGGGTCTGTTAGTACTGCCATCTATCACGTTCTATGAATATTAGTGTTATATTTACGAAATTGCCAAGATTATTTAGACACCGTAATAGTTTATTATTCCTTGTTCGGACTGCCTCGGCGAAGCAGTCTGATCAAGGTATGTAGTGCTTCCATGCTGGTGTACAATGTTTATATTTTGCCATGAAGATTTGGACGTTGATGCCTGAGCATATACTGCAGATCCTGCCAAGACTGATCAGGGTCTGCGGTATCTGCCGGTTGACTGCGCAACGCCATGGCATATTAAAATCTATTATTGTAATGCGTAAGAATGAAATGCTGAAACCTTGCATTCAAGTTCCTTATACCGCGATTGCCCTGGATACTTGACACTTATAACTAGGCAATCACTGCAGGTCCTGATCAGAGAGCCTACGCGGACCGATCGGGTCGGAGCCTGCAGTGGTTGCTGATTTTATTTCACACAGAAATATGGTTCAAAGATGACTGCGTTGCCCGACTGTTTTGGACAATTGCGGTATAGGGTAAGATAATCGTCTGTTCCTTTGAACTTACATTTTAGATTCCAGTATTTATTAATCCAAGCGATATATTTCCTATATCTATATGAAATTGTCAGGAGGCGTCATTCACATGTTTGTCTCAATAGAAACGCCACGTGTTAAGGCTCGACTTGCACGGACTAGACATCGTCTGACATTTTCATTCATTACAATGGAACGTTGAATGACGCCTCGTGCATCTGTAGGTAAAGTATAGGTAGCCGTTACAGTATTAAGTAGACTCATTTTATAAGTGCTGGTGTACTGACTTTTTTCTTTCCTTTTCTTTGTGTAAGTGTTGACATTATCACTACTATTATTATTACCTGTAACATATGAATGTCAGGGAATGATGTTTGGCTATTTCAGCCTAGTGTCTCGATTTTGCTCTTCACCCTGACAGTTTAGTTTAAGTAAATCTCCCCTCGAAACACACAATAGCTAATGACCCCATTAAACATTCCACCGTCTTTAACTTTAATAGACACCAAATGCCAATTAAAGACGTTTTCTCCTACTTAGAGTGACATGTTTCTTCAAGTTTACTGACTCCTTCTTTCCCCGTGGAGGCTGGTTTATCTCGCCAGAAACGAATAACCTATCTCCATAGATAAGTTGTTCTTTCTTTAGCTTAGTATAGTTAATACAATCTCTTGTTACCTTCTTTTCTTAATGTCTACTGTTTTCTTCTAGCTTATACCTTTGTTTCAACATACTGTATGTCATCTTGAGGTTTACGCACGAATTCATCTCTAGGGATACAGATTTACAAAAGTCGACAGACTTCCTTCTGTATAAACGTATGTTCTGTTAACCATTGTCTGTACATAAGTGTATGATGTTTATACAAATAAATAAAATTTAAACTAAACTTATTTTGCCATCTGGAGGAAAACTCGTTACGTTATCAAATCGATAACTCTATACTACCTGTAAACTTTAGCCCTTGGCCACAAATTCCAGTGGCTTAATGGTCAATAGAGAGAAAATTTTCGACCAAGCTTCGAATCAATAGTTAGCAAAATTAGGCAGTCAGGGAAGAAATTTCCCATTTAGCTATGTATGTAAAAAATACATCTTTGTAATCTTTCAGCTCATACGTATAATAGATTCGCAAATGTTAATTTATATACGTTATTTAGGCCCAAAAACGAAGATTCGCGTAATTTGAATAAATTGTGCTAAGAAACTTATGGTTTGTAGAAAGACAACTATGGGCTCTGATGGAAGAAACTTCTCATTGACGCATTTCTATAATCATTATACCAGATTAAAGAGCTTGAAATGCTCTTTTGAGCTAGACGTTGTAATTTAACGTCGGAAAATATATTAAATAAGAATATATAATTTATTTTTGAGCTTCTATACATTTTCCTGTTAAACTGAGAACCGTACACAGGTACACTGTAATCGCTTATCTCCGACCCTTTTGGATATTATCGAAAAAAAATCCCGTAACTATAACGAGAAGTCTTCCCTATGGATATAGGTGGTAGTGGCGTGATTAGGGGAAAGGGTGGGATATGTATATTCAAACGAATAAAATCTTTGAAAGTACCAAGCTTCAACATACACATTTTTTTTTTTTTTTTTTTTTTTTTAATTTTATTTTAATTTTCATTTTTATACAATATTAAAAGAGGGTGCTCAACATAAATGTTCTACATTGACCTTAGCTACATAACCCTAGCTGATCTTGAATCAAGTACTGCTACATATCATTAGTTTCAAACACACGCAAGAAAATAATTAATAAGTAATGATAATAATAATAACAATAACAAACATTTTAATTCAAAAATTGACTGTATTAAAATGGCTATTTTAATCTCCAATTCTCTCTGTATCACAGTCAATTGTATCCAAGTTTGGTATACCCAACATAAGCATAAGAAAAATTCACTTGTGGTTACTGAAATTTAAGCAATTAAAAACGGACGGAACCAAAGACTTGTGGACAGTCGGATGGACAGACGGATGAACGAACGAACGGACCCATAGCATACATCGTCTATTGAGGGTGGGGTTGGGGATGGAAGGGCTACAATGATATAGAAACACGCCCACAACAATTAATTTTAGTATCATCGAAGCTGTTCATTGCATGCAACAACGTCGTCCCCGTGTCACTATACTAGTATATGCCTAGCTTGGATAAAATCCGTGGTATAAAAGCTGTTCACGAAACAAGTAAAGAAAGCGCATACGACGTGTGAAGGCGGGTAGGGGTCGTTTTGTTTTTTTGTTTTGTTTTTGCTTTTGTTTTTTGTTGTTGTTTTTTTTTTTTTTTTTTTTTGAGGGGAGGGGGAGGGATGGGGCGGGGGGGGGCGGGGGGCTCGCAGAAACTACCAGGAGGTAGAGTTAAACAACAATAAATACACGACAGTGATTTTTTTCTCTATATTTAAGTGGTACCCATAAAAAGCACCAGTCCCAATTCAAAATATTATCTTTTTTTCCCAACTGCAAGTTGAAAAATTCCCAATTGCAGGAAGAATTTTTCTAGGGACCTACACGCACAAATTTACTTGCTTGCTTGCAGAGCTGGCAGATATATAGCTACAATTGAATTTAGATATTATATATTCAGTTTCATGTCCCGTATCCCACCATATGGGCCAATAAAGGTGTTCTGAAATTTCAAATTTAAGGAAAATACAAAGAGATTTGTCCCAATTCTATGGGCACCGGCACAATTCCCAAAATAGTGAAAAAAGAGGGCCAAGTGGCCCTGATACGCTCACCTGAGCGAAAAGGTCAAAGGTCAAACTAGGGTCATCATTTGAGCAAACCTGATAGTTTGCAACCACTTCCAAATGGTTCTGAACAAGAAGATTTTTTGAATATTTTTCTATATATTGCTATGTTTCAAACCCAGGACCACCTGGAGTGGGGCCATTTTTGACCCTGGCACCATCATTTGAACAAACTTGGTAGAGGACCACTAGGATATGCATCATACCAAATTTCAAGCATCTGCACTCGATGGTTCTTGAGTAGAAGATTTTTAAGTACATTTTAATTTCGAACCAAAGACTCCCCGCCCCAGGGCCATTTTGGATCCCAGGGCCACCATTTACACAAACTTTGTAGGAGTCCACCAGGTAATGCATCATACCAAATGTTAAGCATCTGAGCCAAGTGGTTCTGAAGTAGAAGATTTTTGGATGTTTTTCTATGTATTTCTAAGGTTCAAACCCAGGACCTCTGGGGCGGGGCCATTTTGGACCCTGGGGTCATTATCGGAACAAACTTGGTAGAGGACACTACCCAATGCTACATACCAAATTTGAAGCCTCTGAGCCAAACGGTTCTGAAGAATACTTTTGAATATTTATCTATGTATTTCTATGGTTCTAACCTTGAACTCCCTGCCATGGGGCCATTTTGGATCCGTGGGCAACTATTTGAATAAACTTGGTAAAATATTTCTATAAAAGATCACACCAAAGAACTGAAAACTGTCGAGTGTACAAGTTTGCTGGGCCAGACTAGCTAGTTTCGGCCAATTAGGCCTCATCAGTGACCCTCAAATATATTTAAAGTTCTACAATGGAATCAATGATCCCAAAGGACTAGAAAATAAAATCTACACTATGATGAAGGGCAGGGAGACTTTTTACGGTGACCACACAGTCCCAATCACCAGCTGTAGTGAAGTTCAATATGTTTTATAAAAGGGTTATCCTTTGGAAGCAAGGATTACACCAAAGAACTGAAAACTGTTAGACTGTAAGACTGTTAGGCAATGCATCATGATACCAAATTTCAAGCATCTAAGCCATGCAGTTCTGGAGAGAAGTTTTTTTTAAATATTTTCTTTGCATTTCTATGGTTCAAACCTTGGAATCCCTGCCCCGGGGTCAGTTTGGACCCTGGGGCCATCATTTGAACAAACTTCGTAAAGGACTATTAGGCAATGCTTAAAACCAAATTTCAAGCATCAGAGCCTTGCGGTTCTGAAGATGAAGATTTTTTGAATATTTTTCTATGTAATTCTATGGTTCGAACCTGGGACTCCCTGCCCCGGGGCCATTTTGAACCATGGGGCCATCATTTGAACAAACTTGGTAGAGGACCACTAGGCAATGCTACATACCAAGTTTCAAGCATCTGAGCCCAGCAGTTCTGGTGAAGAAGATTTTTAAGTATATTTTAGTTTCGAACCCAAGACCCCCTGCCCCAGGGCCAATTTGGACCCTCGGGCCACCATTTGAACTAGTGCAAGTGAGCAGGTGCTCACGTATACCCCGGGCCAGCGCCACCAACAAATAAAAACACATTTAACACAAAGCTTTAAAGCATATGTCAACAGACAGACAGACAGGTGGACAATTTATAACAAACCCACTGAAAGGCCTATAGACAAAAGCCAAAAGGGTTCCATTCAAAATTTGCGTAAGCCAAAAAAAACAACATATAAATTTAACACAAAGTTTCAACACAAATTTACAAACATTTCTATGTCTAAGGCCTTGACCTTAAGTAAGCAGCAGCATCTGGATGATGTCAACTAATCAGTTTCAACCTAGAAGCAAACCTAGTAGCATAATAAAAGGTTCAGTAAAAGGTTCCACTGAAGTATATTCAAACTATAAGGAAAATGAAATTTTAGCATAAAGAGTACACAAATTTGAAAGTCTGTGACCTTGACATTAGGTCAGCAGCAGCATCCAGATGATGTCAACTATCTGTTTTAACCTACACGTAAATCTAGTAGCACTACAAAAGGTTATATTCAAGTATATCAAAAAATATAAGCATAAAATATAACTTTACAAAAAACTTTAACGCAAATGATACACGAATTTCTAAGTCTGTCCTTGACCTTACTTTGGCAGCAGCATCCAGATGATGCAAACTAACATGTGTCTATCCTGTACTAACACTAAGCACATATGAATGAGTTAGAATTAAGTCTTTCAGAAAAACAGAGCAAAAGCAGAAACTTAACGCCAAACTTTAACGCACTACTGTACAAATTTCAAAGTCTGTGGCCTTGACCTTAGACCAACAGCAGCATCTAGATGATGCAAGTTAATAAGGTTCCATCCTCTACTAAAATAATAAGCATCTCTGAACAAGTTCCGGTTAACAGAAGCAAAATTAAAAACTTAACACAAAACTTTAATGCAAATGTTAACTAACGTGCGGACGGAATGACGGAAAGACGAAAACTATATACCCATCGACATACCTCGTATGCCGGGGGTGTAATAAACTTGGTAGAGGACCACTAGGTAATGCTACATACCAAATTTCAAGCATCTAAGCCTTGCAGTTCTGAAGAAGAAGATTTTAGAATGGTTTCTTTGCATTTGTATGGATCAAACCTTAGACTCCCTGCTCCGGAGCCATTTTGAATCCTGGGGCCATCATTTGAACAAATTTGGTAAAGGACTATTAGGCAATGCTACATACAAAATTTCAATCATTAGAGCCTTGCGGTTTTGAAGGAGAAGATTTTTGAATATTTTTCTATGTATTTCTATGGTTCAAACCTGGGACTCCCTGCACCGGGGCCATTTTGGACCCTGGGGCCATCATTTGAACAAATTTGGTAGAGGACCACTAGGCAATGCTACATACCAAATTTCAAGCATCTGAGCCCTGCAGTTCTGGTGAAGAAGATTTTCAAGTATATTTTAGTTTCGAACCCAAGACCACCTACCCCAGGGCCATTTTGGACCCTGGGGCCATCATTTGAATAAACTTGGTAGCCGTCCACTAGACAATGCTTCATACCGAATATCAAAGCTCTAAGCCTAGTGGTTTCATTCAAGATGTCATTTAAAGCAAATTGTTGACGACGCACGACGGACATTGGGTGATCACAATAGCTCACCCTGAGCCTATGGCTCAGGTGAGCTAATAAAAGCCTACATACCAACGATGTCCATGTCATAAATTAGATCAAGGTCATCGCAAGGTCATCATTTGTATAAACTATGATGGGCCCGCATGCCCAATGCTACATGCCAAGTTTCAAGGTCATAGGCCTTTTGGTTCTGGAGAAGAATTTTGAAGGGTTTTTACCATATATGGGCGTGGCGGCCATCTTGGTCATGAGACCCAGATATCCCGAACAAACTTTTGTTCCCCCAACCCAAGGAGGATCCATTTAAGATTTTGTTTTGATCGGCCCAGTTGTTTCAGAGGAGAAGATATTTGAATATCCTGACGACGGATGGACGGACCGAATGACCTTCACCTATAGTGACATAATATCTTCATTTCTTCATTTAGCTGACCATGTATACCAAGTATTGTGCCTTAAACTTAAATAGTTTCTGAGAAATCCATTGTTTAAGCGTTTTCCCATATAAAAGCCTAACATACCAAAATTGACAATGTCAAAAATGAGGTCAAAATCATCGCAAGGTCATCATTTGTATAAACTATGATGGGCCCGCATGCTCGATGCTACATACCAAGTTTCAAGGTCATAGGCCTTTTGGTTCTGGAGAAGATTTTTGAAGGGTTTTTACCATATATGGCGTGGCGGCCATCTTGGTCATGTGACCCAGATACCCCTAACAAACTTTTGTTCCCCCAACCCAAGGAGGCTCGATATAAAATTGGTTTTGATCGGCCCAGTTGTTTCAGAGGAACAGATATTTGAATATCTTGACGACGGATGGGCGGACCGAATGACCTTGACCTTTAGTGACATAACATCTTTTTCTTTACTTCATTTAGCTGACCATGTATACCAAGTATTGTGCCTTAGACTTAAATAGTTTCTTAGAAATCCACTGTTTAAGCGTTTTCCCATATAAAAGCCTAACATACCAAAGTTGACAATGTCATAAATGAGGTCAAGGTCATCACAAGGTCCTCATTTGCAGGCATTATGATGGGCTTGCATGCCCAATGCTACATACCAAGTTTCAAGGTCATAGGCCTTTTGGTTCTGGAGAAGAAGATTTTTGAAGGTTTTGACCTTATATGGGCATGGCGGCCATCTTGGTCATGTGACTCAGATATCCGGAACAAACTTTCGTTCCCCTAACCTAGGTAAGCTCCATATGAAATATGGTTTCAATCGGCCCAGTGGTTTCAGAGGAGAAGGTGTTTGAAAATGTGGACGACAGACAACTGAAGAATGAATAGAATAGAACGGAAGCCGGGCTATACTATAAGCTCACCAATGAGCCTAAAGGCTCAGGTGAGCTTAAAACACTGTACGAGAATAGGAAAATCGATTAACATTTCAGCCAAAATACTGGAGGAGGACAGTATCGAATCCATGACCGATATTTAACAGGCTACACCATGAACGCTTCTTCAGGCACAGCATGGTAAACCGGACGGACGCTCAGGCGTCAAGTAGAAAAGCGTAGTTTCCGCGGTATATTTATAATTTAACGAATTTTACAGTTAGTATGATGTAATTCTACACTGATAAGTCAACCATGTCTCAAAATTTAGAGTCATGACAGTTTATATACTTTAGGAGGTCCGGTCTGGGTCCACACTGTCCTTTACATGATGCGAGTCTAACTGGGGTGTAGCTAGAGTCTCCTCCACGAAGACAAAGTGAATACCAAAACTGTATACTTGAGTATCACGCATTCAAGGCTTACTCGAGCATCACTTCAACCGACCTTACTGGAGTATGAGTCGAGTATGAGTTTGAGTTGTGTTTGTGAATGTGGGCCTGAGTGGTTTATTGCTGTGCATATTGATTACAGCTTTATAATTTATAGCATCTTCAAAGGTTGATTTGTCATTTAAACAGTGGCAGCAATGAAATGTTTTTCTGGAAATATGGAGAAACATCTTTTTATACTTAAAGGGATGAATTAAATGAATATAGTCATGACTATTACAATTAAGATAGGAAGGAGAGAGTCATACCTATTAAATCCCCCATCTTGGGCCAGCAAAGAAGTTTGTATACATTTTTTTTCATTTATATTGACATTTCTTGAAATCTGACTCATAAAATTCATAATGTTTGCAAGAAGGTGAGAATGAATACCACCGCCAAGAACCGTAGAATACTGTATCATAGTTGACAATTTAACCGTAGAATGATATATCTTAGCCGAAAGAAACCATAACATCTACCGCCGAATACTATAACAAAAAATGATGAAAAGGGCAAATTACGGCCCAAAAGTGACTTTCCGGAAAGAGGTTTAAGGTTGACGGACAGCATTATTATGTTTAAGCACCCGACTATGGATTATATTCTACAAATACATGATAAAATGTCTACTTTCACTTTCTTCTCTATAAAAGCTGATTTAAGAAAGAATAAAGCACTCATCGGCCTGGAATATATGCACTGTTATGGTAAAACTTATTACAGGCAAATTTTTCTATGAATAAAGGCATATATACCCTATTTTACTCCAGTTTTATAATTTGTTTACACGGTTTCTAATGACGCTTTCCCACAATTCTTTGTAAAACCGGCAAAAACCATAACGTTAACATACGCATACAGAATACCACAATAACACATTGTAAGTAGTGTCAACGTACTGCAGAGCAATGTCGATTAATGCGGATATCTGAGAGCTATTAATTTTGCGTAAAAAACGTCAAACTATCACATTTTCACGACGTCATTGAAACAGAAATTGTTTATTTCACGTTCAAAAGATAGTCATTTAGTGAGTCACAAATGACTGAAGTTTTTGATGATATTTTGTTCGACTAGAAAACTGAAAATTTTGGTTTTGTTTTATTCCACCTTTACCTGGTTTATCATATAACGCCGAATCTGAGAGTGTAATAAAGCCATGCATTAAAATCGATAATCCACTAGTGGATTAAATATGCAAATTACGTCGTAGCGTATAATATGCGTTGACGTCCATAAAATCGTTGCTTTTTCTAATGGGGAAATCGTGACGTTTTAGTGCAAATTCTGCTAATAAAATGCTATTTTAGTGTCATATGGTAAATAGAATCTTGCATTCGTGCTCCTGTATTGAATTTATTAAACGCGTTGGGGAAAAATGATTAGATGCTCGGCATAGCCCCGCATCTTATCTTTTTCCCCAACTTGTTTAATAAATTCAATAACACATGAGCCCTCATGTAATGTCCTCTATATAAAATGATAGAAATACGTGAATGAGAAGTTTCTTCCATCTCAGCTCCAAGTCTTGTATTTATAAACCTAAATTTCTTAGAACGGTTTAATCAAATTACGCGAAGCTTCGTTTTTGCGTCCTAAAAATAACATACACAAATAAGCTTTTACGAATCGTTTATAACGTATGAGCAGAAAGTAAGTATTCCGTTGATTACATAGAGAATCTTACATAATTGGTCATGTATTACTGAATTTATTAGCTCACCTGAGCCGAAGGCTCACTAGGTGAGCTTATAGTATAGGGTTGGTCCGTCGTCCATCGTACGTCGTCCGTTCACACATTTAAGCATTAATATCTGCTAAAGTAGCCGGCCAATCTTGATCAAATGTTATGTGTAGCATGGTTGGGGTGGGGGATTGATTGCATATAGTTTTGGTACAGATTGGTTTAAAACATGGTTACCATGGCAACAAAAAGGTCCCATAGACTTATAATGGAGAACCTGTTGTCCGGCCCCTAGCTTCTTCATTTTTGATCGCAACTTCCTGTAACTTGCAGATATCTAGGACAGCCAAAACATCTCGGACCAGTTCGAATTTGGGCCAGGTTGGACGATTCTTTACAGAGTTACTAGCCCTTGAGCGATAAAATATTTTCCCATAGACTTATAATGGGGGAAAATGTTGTCCCGGCCCTAGCTTCATCATTTTTGATCGCGACTTCTTGCAACTTGCAGGTATCCAGAACAGCCAAAACATCTCGGACCAGTTCGAATTTGAGCCAGGTTGAATCATTTTTGTCAGAGTTACTTGCCCTTGAGCGATAAAATGTATAATGTTGAAAATGTTGTCCGGGCCCTAGCTTCTTTATTTTTGATCACAACTTCTTGTTACTTGCAGGTATTCAGGACAGTCAAAACATCTCGGACCAGTTCGAATTTGGGCCAGGTTGGATCATTCTTTTCAGAGTTACTTGCCCTTGAGCGATAAAATATTTTCCCATTGACTTATAATGGCGAAAATGTTGTCCGGGCCCTAGCTTCATCATTTTTGATCGCAAGTTCTTGTAACTTGCAGGTAATCAGGACAGCTAAAACATCTCGGATCAGTTCGAATTTGAACCAGGTTGGATCATTCTTTTCAGAGTTACTTGCCCTTGAGCGATGAAGTATATAACGGGGGAAAATGTTGTCCAGGCCCTAGCTTCTTCATTTTTGATTGCAACTTCTTGTAACTTTCAGATATTCAGGACAGCTAAAACATCTCTGACCAGTTCGAATTTGGGCCAGGTTGGATCGTTCTTTTCAGAGTTACTTACCCTTGAGCGATAAAATATTTTCCCATAGACTTATACTGGGAAAATGTTGTCCGGGCCCTAGCTTCATCATTCATGATTGCAACTTCTTGTAACTTGCAGGTATCCAGGCCAGCCAAAACAACTCGGACCAGTTCGAATTTGGGCCAGGTTGGATCATACTTTTCAGAGTTACTTGCCCTTGAGCGATCAAATATTTTCCCATAGACTTTGTCATCGCTCTAGCGCCTTGATTTCAGTACCAAATTCGATTTAATTTCACACAAGTGATAAGTATGACAATATCTTGGACAAATCGCGTTTCAGTATTCTAGGATCAAGGTCAAGGTCAAAGTGGCTATTTTTAGAAAGACTATGTCATCGCTCTAGCACCTTCATTTATGGACTGATTTTAATTAAAACTTCACACAAATGTTTAGTATGACAATATCTTGAATAAGTTTGGGTTTCAGCATCCTAAGGTCAAGGTCAAGGTCACAGTGGCAATTTTTAGAAAAACTTTGTCATCGCTCTAGCACCTTCATTTGTGGACCAAATTCAATTTAATTTCACACTGTGTGACAAATAATTAGTATGACAATATCTTAAATAGATTCGCGTTTCAGCCTTCTGGGGTCAAGGTCAAGGCCACAGTGGCTATTTTTAGTAAAACTTTGTCATCCCTCTAGCGCCTTCATTTTTGGCCTGATTTTGATTAAAACTTCACACAAATGTCTAGTATAACAACATCTCAAACAAGGTTGTGTTTCAGCTTCCTAAGGTCAATGTCAAGGTCACAGTGGCTATTTTTAGAAAAACTTTGCCATCGCTCTAGCGCCTTTATTTATGGACCAATTTTGATTTAACTTCACACAAGTGTTTAGTATGACAGTATCGTGAACACGTTTGGGTTTCAGCGTTCTAAGGTCAAGGTCACAGTTGCTAATTTTAGAAAAACTTTGTCATCGCTCTGGCAACTTCAGTTATGGACCAAATACACAAATTTTGAGAATGACAATATCTTGAACAAGTTGGTATTTCAGCGTTCTAAGGTCAAGGTCACGGTTTTTTTTTTCAGAAAAACTTCGTCATCGGTCTGGCGACTTCATTTATGGACCAATTTTAATTAAAACTTCACACAAATGTTAAGTATGACAATATCTTGAACAAGTTCGCTATTCAGCATTCTAAGGTCAAGGTCAAGGTCAAGGTCACAGTGGCTATTTTTAGAAAAACATTGTTATCGGTCTAGCGCCTTCATTTATGAACTAATTTTCATTTAACTTCGCACAAATGTTTAGTATGACATTATCTTTGACAAGTTCGCATTTCAGGATTCTAGGGCTAAGGTCAAGGTCACAGGGGCTATTTTTACTGTCATTGCAATTATCTGACTTTCCCGGTAAGCCTATTCTGTGACAAACAGGTTGGCACAATTTTTCAATTACAACGCATGTGCTGTCCGCAAAGTTTCCTTTATCTTTGATCAGCAACGTCAAGTACATTAAAATAGACTAATAATGACGACTCTAAGATATCTGGTTATGTTGGCGATGTACCATATGTTCAAGTTCAGTTTAACGATATGTAAATTTTGTAATTGTTATCACATATACACGAACAGTTACCCTTTTTCCATGTACACGTAGAATCCCTAGTGGTGCTATTCAGATGAAAGCGGTGCAGGTAAAAAGATAGGTCACTTCGTCAAATCTTAGAAAATCTTAGAAAAATCTTGTTTACACTCTAGAGGGCACTGTTTTTATCCAATTCATGAAACTTACACTGTTTATTTTTATGAAATCTGGGGCAGGTTTGTAAGTGGGTCTTGTCAGGTCAAAAACTAGGTCACTAAATCAGATGTGAGAAAAACCTTGAACACACTCTAGAGGACACAGTTTTGATCCAATCTTTGTTCAGAATGTTTATTTCTATGTAATTTAGGACAAGGTGCTCTAGTGACCTCCTTTATTAACCAGTTTTGTTACCAGTATAACTTCACAGCTGTACTGGATTTGTTTGACATCAAAATCTGCACTCTTCAAAAACCATTGGTTTAAGGTTTGTAACAAATGAGTGGAGTAACAAAATGTGTCTGTTGACAGTAAGATGTCAGGTGAGCTACAGGGCCATTGGTCCTCTTGTTAAACAAGTTGGGGAAAAAGATAAGATTCGAGGCTATGCCGTTTTTCCCCTACGAGTTTGATAAATTCAATAATACAGGAGCACGAATGCAATATTCTATTTATCATATAGTACTAAAATCGCATTTTATTAGCACAATTTGCACTAAACGTCACGATCTTGCCATTAGAAAACGCGACGTTTTAATGGACGCCAATGTATAACGTTACGACGTAATTCACTAGTGGATTATCGTTTTTAATGCATGGCTTTATTACACTCTCAGATTCGACGTCATATGATGGAATATTGTATTTTACATAGATCTATATAGCTAATTGGGTAATTTCTTCGCTGTAGATCTGTTTTGCTAACTTTTGATTCGAACGTTTTGTCGAATATTTTCTAAGTTCTCTCTCTAAAGCGTTAAGAATCTGGAAAGGGAAGCAATCTCATTTGTTGCCAAGGGCATAATAATAAAAAAAAGTACAGTGCTATCGATTTGACATCGTACGTAGCGCTTTTTCTGCCAGATGGAAGTTTTGCAGCGCTCAAGGGTTAAATTTTTGTCATATTTCTTTGTAGGATGTCATGTATACGGATCAACATATCAGGAATATCCGGGTCAACGTCTTAGGAATGAATCTAATGAGTTTGCTAGCTGTTTTATAGATAGAGCGGGGGTTAAAGAAGAAGAAGGATGTCGTTTGGTGTGTAACCTTTACCCAAACTGCGTGATGGCCCAAACCAAGCCGGATTTTCCATATTCTTCTTATCATTGTGTGCTGCTGTCCTGTATACCGGATTATATCCCCAATGTTGTTTCGGCGGACGTCGTAGCTAATACGTTCTTCAGAAATTGTAAAATAGTCAAAGGTAAAGCAAGTGAGCCGCGACACGAGAAAACCAACAATGTAGTTGTGCGCCCAGCGCAGACTCAGATCAGCCTAGGCATCCGCCCAGTCTGATCAGAGACTTCGCTGTCCGCATGAATGTAACCTGGTCCCTTAGCTACCCTTCAAGCGCTTAGCGAAGAGTCTGTTCATCCTGTGTTGATGCCCACGCCGATCTGAGTCTGCGCTTGGCGCACAACCACATTGTTCATTTTGTCGTGTCGCGGCTCAAATAATAGGCGTCACAAGAAACCGACCTTGCGCCATGTGTGTACTCTTCATACTAAAATCAGTCTGCGCATCCGCTCAGACCGATCAGTAACTTTGATTTTCACTTTGTTGATTCTTCCAGAGTTTATATTAGAAGGAAAGACTTTGATCAGACTGCGCAGCTGCGCAGGCTGACACGAGTCTTCACTGTTCGCGAATGTCTTAGGTCCCTTTAGCGTGACACCGCCAACGAAATACTTTGCCAAACGTCTACTTGCGTGAAACTTCTTTAGCTTGGAAATAAAAATGTAGCAGTATCAAATTTAGTGCGAATGATGTGCATTTCTGTATTGAACTTCTTCAGTGTCGTTTAGCCCGAATTTATCTAGCGTAGACTCATAATACTTGGTTTCCTCGCCTAGGGGAGCAACAGGAAGTCAGAATAAGTTGTCTCTATTTGTAAATATGGCGGAAATGCATCGAGTTCGACCAGTTAACTGTAAGAAACAATCACCTTAGTGGAGTTCCTTATCAAGTTCAATGGACTTAAGTAGGCCAGGGATCATATTTATTAAACGACTGAAGTGGTTGCTATGCTGCTGCTAAGGCTGCATTTCTTTGAAGAAGATTCTCTACAGCTATGAAATTTGCTCTTGGGGAACAGTCTAATAAAGACTGTTCCTCCAGAGTAAATTTCGTTGTTGTAGGGAATTTTCTTCAGAGAAATTAAGCCTTAGCAACAGCATAGCAACGACTTAAGTAGGTTTATAAATTAGCCCCCCAGGGCCTGGATACATCAAATACCGAACGATCGGCAAAGCTCGTATGGTTCCGATATCATTCGGTAATGGTAATCATATTCATCAATGATTTCACACGATATCGTCTGCACATCCATTTTTACAATATCCGAAGGACTTCTATGCTTAAGGCTTGAAATTTCCCCATGATTAAAAAGTTATACGGATCACTGACTTCTGCTTTGCATATATGACTATGACATGTAACTTGCATGACATATGAATTTTCAAGTGTTTGTAAAGTACATTAAACATACGTTGACATTGACGTCATCGTTGAGATAAATTGTAAATTACGAACTGATCGTTGAAATAATGATTTATTGTATACATTTCACCCTTGTTTGACTTACATTACTTACATAACAGACAACACTGAATAGTTTTGGCTACATGTATGTGACCTTGACCTCATTTCAAGGTCATGTACATAATATGACCCTTGAAGATTACAGTGCTACTGTTGACCATTCGTCTTCTTTGGCGCACTGAGTATCACCCCCCCCCCCCCACGTGACCCAGCTTCCAACTCATATATATTGCGTACTTGCATCGCATAAGTCTGCTGCATGAAGGAAATGCTTGGTCACGGGTGGAATGTATTGGCCGTTTTGACCGGAAGTGTAATTATGGCTTAGCATGTTTAAATGTCAGTCAGGCGTAACAAGAAAAAATCATTGCTTTGTATTGTGATATGCGTGTAATTAGCATGCATGTATGACAAAAATGTATTGAATGAAAGACTGATTTCAATATTTTTATTACCTCAAAAAATGAGGTATGCGAAAACCTTGAATTAAAGGTAAGTAGGGTCAGACTGGATTATCTCCCCATGTTTTTGGGTCTGAATCACAAATGATCTGCTTTCATACGATTTACATATTTGTGGCAGCTCTGCTAGGAAAAATGTGCTCACTTCATACTTTTGAAAATTCGGACCTGTCGCGCCGGTCAAATGGGGAAAATCCTCGCCTGAATCATGGAATTCCTTTTGTATGATTCCGGTATCCAGTGTCAAACCTCGAATGTTTCCGGTATCAAACGATGATTCCGGAGTCAAACGGTGTTTGCCGATTTCATGACCCATATCACCTTTAGCTGTCTGGGGACTATGGATTTTCATCACGCTCATTTGTGATGGTTAACCATGCACTTTAAATAAACTGACATTATGGCTTACCATAACATAATTACTTAATTTTTTACCTCAAGATGTCCGATGGAAAAACCTTGCCGGAGAGCCATAATGTTAGTCTCTTCTGGTGTTATGGATGAACATTACAGAACCAAAAAGCCTCAAGTATTTTTTAACTGAGTAACTGGTGCAAAACCTTAAGTATCTCATACAATTAGCATCAGTTGCGAAAAAGCAAGCAAGCACTGTAGACAATTTATGATCGTAAAAGAATAGAAAAAAATAAAAAAGTAAAAAGGTATTTTTCTTGGAAAGAAAACAAGCCAAATACACACCAGTATTTACCTGATTTTGACCATAATTTTGTTACAGACTGTTTATACTAAGAATAGTTCAGGGCTGGACCAAATATCAATTTTAAGCGTATACAGGCGATTCTGAACGCTGCAAGTGGGTTAAATTGCCATTTTAGTGAGTTGGACTGAGAAATGTAAAGGCTATGGCTGACCATCACAAATCTGCGTGATGGAAAACCGTAAGACCCTTAACTGCTAAACATTTTTTTTCCTTTAAGATTAGGCACCAGTTTAGAAGGGCTACTGTGGCCAGGGAAGTAAACAGCAGGGGCCGTATTCATAAAACAACTTAAGTCGTTGCTATGCTGTTGCTAAGGCTAAATTTCTTTGAAGGAGATTCCCTACAACTACGAAATTTGCTCTGGAGGAACAGTCTGAAAACGACTGTTCCTCAAGAGCAAATTTCATAGTTGTAGGGAATCTCATTTATAGATATTTAGCCTTAGCAACAGCATAGCAACGACTTAAGTGGCTTTATGAATACGGCCCCAGGTCACTAAAACATGGTTATCTGTGTAAAAATGGCGGAAAGAACCCATAGAAAAACAGAAATCTACCTATTCACTTAACTTATCAAAGGAACACCAAGCCCTAACCCCCTTTTTAGACTGGTGGACTTGTCCACCATTAGCATTTGGATGAGTCCATTCTAGTAATAGGGATTTCTGGTGCATGTTTCCATTTGTTTTTGGGAGCTCCGGTAGCTCAACGGATTTAGCGCTGGTCTATTGATCTAGCGGACCGGGTTCGGGCCCCGCTTGAGGCGAGAATCTTTCCTACAGTAAACTGGGTTCCATTGCACACAGCGTTTCATTATCATCGCCCCATCGTCCTGTTATGACTGAAATACTGTTAAAAAGGACGTAAATTTGAAAGTCATCCATCCATCCATTCATTTGTTCTGTATTTTGCATTGAAATTCCTGTAAGTAAATGAAATAGACTCTGAAAAGATGCTGCTTTCTGTGGCGTCTGAACTGGGTTTACACTGTTTGCATATGGGTTGGCACTCTTGAAAGGGAGATCCCCCTATACCAGATGCTATGGTAATAGAGCAATGTCAGCATCCATGTCTTCATAGAGAATCTTACATGAGTGCTCATGTATTACTGAATTTATTAAACGAGTTGGGGAAAAAGATAAGATACGAGGCTATGCCGAGCATCTTATCGGTTTTTCCCCAACGAGTTTAATACGTTCAATAATACAGGAGCACGAATACAAGATTCTATGTCTCATATGACACTAAAATTGCTTTTTATAGCAACTTTTGCACTAAAACGTCATGATTTCCCCATTAGAAAACGCGTCGTTTATATGTACGACAACGTATAACGTTACGACGTAATTTGCATATTTAATCCACAAGTGGATTATCGTTTTTAATGCATGGCCTAATTACACTCTCAGATGCGACGACATATGATAAAAGTATAAACAATGCAAGGCATTTCGAATGGGAATTAATTCTGAACTAGTAACATATAATTCCTGTATGCCGAATTGACTTCTCTCAATTTATTTCATTGTACTCACCATCTTTAAGACTGTAAAACCGTTGGGGGCATATGCAAACAGTGCAGACCCAGTTCAGACGCCGCAGAACGCGGCGACTGATCAGGGGCTTCACGGTTTACTTACAGAAATTTCTATGAAAAAGCAATACAAATCATCCACCTAACGCTAGAAATGGACTCACCTTACTGATAAGGATGGACAAGTCCACTGGTCAGAGAAAAAAAAAGAAAATTATTCATTCACACTTGGATGGAAACGCAAAACTTTTAGAATAGAGTGGACCCCCTTTACAACGACTGCGTTTCTTCCCAAACATTTCAACGTTGAATTGAATTTGCTACAGTGTAATAATCACATTTTGAAAATAAACCATTTTCATGCATATTAAAATGACGTAATAAAGATTTTTTCATTGTAACGAATGCCGTTATCACACCGAGTAGGCGGCAATCCTGAACACTCGCGGCAATCCTGAACGAGGGTCAAAAATTTACGCGATTGTTTAGGGTAACTCAGTTTAACATGTTTTATTTCATTTAATTTAAAGGTTTTTGGTAAAATATTTATTACGGATCTAAAGCAGTATGTCTGAAAATTTCCCTCAAAAAGAATTTACTTCTCAAGGTCTTTACTATATGTCGCAATGCCTACTTACATTTTAACCATGCAATTTTAGACTGGCAAATTCGGTTTTCTGACTCATATTCTAAATTATTCTAGGTCAAATTAAATAAAGCATAGACTTTTGATATACTTGAATGTCTTCCCTAAACACCTGTAAAAGTTCTAGGGTCTAAGTTAAATTTTGACCGTACTGGGAGAGGGATGAAAACGCAAGGGTGAAAATTTCTGGCAATCGAAAACGACTTTTCCCTAACTCGGTGGCAATCGATGACGAAAATGCTGTGAAAACAAACTGTCTCTAGATTAAAATAGACTGCATTATTTTGCATCTAATGACATGCACCCTCAAGATTGAGTGTTTCTGCTAACAGACACGAGATTGCATTGACATCCATGTATGTCTTGAAGAAGATTTATGCCTGGAAATATGGGTAAAAGCCTTTTGCTTGTTTTTGTCGCTGAAATTGTTGTTCTTGATATTGACTTATTATGGAGGCCATTGTAATTATTGCTGTCTTTGTTTACGGCATTTGTCTAAATCAGACTCTCGAAAAACACAACGAAGCGTAGTATATGTATTACTGCTGTCAATACCCATCTTTCTCCTATATCAAATAGAGTCTACTATGGTTGCTGTTGTGATTATTGTTATAGCTGTTGTCAGGCTCTCTCCCAAAACAAAACACAAAGTGATCAATATTCTTATTCCCTGCATCAGTTTGCTAGCATGGGATTTGCCATTTAACGACGAATCTCATGAACGGTATTGTTCAGCTTGGTATCGAACACCATAAGGTTTGCAATTCGACAAATCCAATGCATGGCATTTGAATCTTATGCATAGTATTGGATAGCATTGGATTCGCCATTTGATGAATACCATGAATGGTATTCAAATCCCATGCATGAAATTGCACAACATGATGTCTACTAGCATGAGGTTCATTATTCATGGTATTCAAAACTGATACATAGTATTGCCCAGCATGGTATTTGATAACGTGGGGTTCGCCATTCGACGAATCCCCTGCATGGTATTGCCCAGCTTGTTATTGGCTAATATGGAGTTTGCCAGTCGACAAATCTCATGCATACCAGTATTCAAATCCCATGCGTAGTATTGTTTAGCAAGGTATTGGCTAGCTTGGGACTCGTCATTCGAGGGAATCCATGCATGGAATTTGAATGAACAGCATGACATTGGGTCGCATGTTTGCTTTTTGACAGTTGATGAATCCCAGGCATGGTACGTGTACTCGAATTCCGCAATGGAATTGTTCAATACCTTATTGGAAAGCACGTGTTGGCTATTCGACGAATCTTATGTATGGTATCTAAATCTCATGCAAAGTATTGCCAAGCATGAAGCATGGTATTGGCTAGCATGGTATTAGCTATTTGATTAAACTCATGCATGGTATTCGAACCCGATACCATACTGGGCATAACACATACATGTATGCTATTCGGATACCATGCATGACATTCCTCAAATGGCGAACCCCAGGCTACCCACAATTCTGCGGGGCAGTACTGCCCATGGGATTGGGTTCTGTGTATGGGATTCGTCAACTGACAAATCATCCTATGCTAGTCATACCATGTCGGGCAATTCCGTGCATAGACTAGCCTGAAGATAGCAGTTTGACGAGTTCCACGCATGATATTCGAAGCATTTACATGATATTGTCCATCATGGTATTGGCTAGCATGGGATTTGCCTCTCCACGAATTCCAGGTATGTTATTCAAGTCCTATTGGTGAGTGTGCCAAGTATGGTATTGTCTTGCATTTTGTTTGCCTTCCGACGAATCCCATATATGGTATTCGAATGCCATGCATAACATTGCCCTGATTGATACTGGCTAGCACGGAATTAGCAATCGACGAATCCCATGCATATATAGTATTCGAATCCCATTCATGTTTTTTTCAGCATGGTATTGGAAGTACGGGATTTTCCATACGACGAATACCATGTCCACCATCGTATTTGCCAAACTACGATCAACATTTGACGATTTACATGCATGGTACTGGCCAGTATCCTATGCATAATTATTCCACCATGGAACACATGTAAGCCAATAACGGGATACGTCAAATTGTGAGTGACTTCATGCTAGCTAATACCATGCATAGCTAAACCAAGAATGGGATTCAAATGTCACGCATGGAGTTCGTTGAACTTTAAACCCCATGCCAACCGATACCTTGTTAGGCAGTGTCATGCAGTGATCGAATAACATGCATGGTATTTGCCGAATAAAGAACCACGTGCTACTGAATACCATGGATGGAAATTGCATGCATGGGATTTGAATACCATGCATGGGATTCGTCGAATGACAAACCTTGTTCTAGCCAATACGATGCTGACCAATACTATGCACTGAAGTAGTCAAATGGTGATCATAGGCTAGCAAATATGATGGATGGCAACACCATGCATGTGATTCGAATATTTAGAAGAAAAAACAAACTAGAAAGTGTGTTTGTGAAACAGTATGCCCCCAACCATATGCTTGCAATTAAAGGTGTCAAACTTTAGATGTCTAGCATAACTTGCTGATTTTGTCACGGAATTTGCCCAAAAGTTAGTCAGGATATCTACGCCTGGGAGTATGCCAAATATGAGCATCCTATCTCAAACGGTATTCCCAGGATTTTGGGAACAAACTTTCATGTATTTTTTGAAAAAGGGGCATAATTCTGTAAGTGCATGGCAGACAGAAAAGAAATAAAAATATGGATCTGCTCATTTTTTATGGTCTATCCATTTTATAAATATCAAGGCCCCAGCAGTTATTGTTCTTGAGAAATAGACCACCCATAATTATGTTTTATACAGATGAGAAAAGGAAAATAACTCTGTCCATAATGATAGCATCATAATGCAATCAGCATTAGAATGATTAGCACCTCAAATACTAATAGTATACCAAAAATTAAGGTTCTAGGTCAAACGGTTTAAAAATTGTAAAAATGCCAAATTCAATAAAGGGGCATAATTCAGTCATTTTTAAATTTGCCCAAAAGTCAATCAGGTGATCTACACCTAAGCCCCTAGCAGTATGCCAAATATGAGCATCCTAGCTCAAACGGTATTCTCAGGATTTTGGGAACAAACTTTCATGTAACTTTTTGAAAAAGGGGCATAATTCTGTAAGTACATGGCAGACGGAAAAGAAAAAAAATATGGGTCTGCTTATTTTTTATGGTCTATCCATTTTATAAATATCAATGCCTCAATAGTTATTGTTCTTGAGAAATAGACCACCCATAAATATGTTTTACACAGATGAGAAAAGGGGAATAACTATGTCCATAATGAATGCGTCATAACACAACTAGCATCACAATGATCAGCACCATAAATACTAATAGTATATCAAAACTAAGGGTTCTAGGTTTAACGGTTAAAAAGTTGGACAAATGCAAAATTCAATAAAGGGGCATAATTCAGTCATTTTTTCACGGAATTTCTCCAAAAGTTAATCAGGTGATCTACACCTTAGCCCCTAGCAGTATGCCAAATATGAGCATCCTAGCTCAAACGGTATTTTCAGGATTTTGGGAACAACTTTCATGTAATTTTTTGAAAAAGGGGCATAATTCTGTAAGTACATGGCAGACGGAAAAGAAAAAAATATGGGTCTGCTCATTTTTTATGGTCTATCCATGTTATAATATCAAGGCCCCAGCAGTTATTGTTCTTGAGAAATAGACCACCCATAATTATGTTTTATATTTTGAAAAAAGGGGAGTAACTCTGCAAGTACAAGGCTGATGGACAAGACAAAAAAATACGTATCCTCTAGTTTTTGATAGTCTACCCACCTATGAAATATCAAGGCCCCAGCAGTTACGGTTCTTGAGAAAATGAGGCGTTACGTACGTACGTACGGACGGGCGGACGGAAGGACGGACGGTCAGGCCCAAACCAATATGCCCCCTCAACTTCTTCGAAGATGGGGGCATAAAAAACAACATAAAGGCCAGTAACATGCTTGGCAATACCATGATTGAATTTAGAATATGATGCTTTGGAATGACACATTTACATATGTAGGAATGGTATACCATGCATGGGACTCATCAATGGCAAACCACATACTAGCCAATACCACACTGGGCGACATCATACACGTCAAATGGCGAATTTTATGCTATTCACTGGTACCTGATTCGTGTCTCTAAAGTTTGAATTTTAAACGAGAATACAAATGAATTGATTGTCCTACAAAACAGACAGTACATTGAATTAATGACTAGCCCACGTTTTTCTGTAACGTACAGAGAAAGTAGGAGTTTGCAGATTTGAATATTATTTTCTATAATTTACACTCAAAGCATACATGGTTGGTCCTCATTAAACGTCTCAATGGGGCAGTTATGATGAGTAGCACAGCTTATGTTTTGAGAGAACCTTACAAGGACCATTTATCTGGAGTACAGGAGTATTAGCGAAATGAGTCAAAATATTGATGGTTGAATAAATTTGGTGTTTTATTGTGTCGATTCCAGAAGTTAATCAGTTTTGGAAACAACATTTACCACAATAGTAGGACATCTGACGTATTTATCCCAAGTGTACATGTGTTGCATGTTTAATGCCTGGAGCATTTTGTATAAATAAATAAATAAATGAATAAATAAATAAATTAAGAAATATATAAACTCATTCTACTGATTCTTGGTTGCGTTTGTATGAAAAAAGACGAATCAAAACTGCTGAAGGTATAATTGTTCATCGATTGTCTGCCAAATGGTTGTTTGACGTTAGGCGATTGCCATGAACATCGTTTTCGATTGCCACCGTTTTCTACCCTGTCATTTTCAAATCGATGTAACTTCGTTTGCGTACAAGACAGAGTCAGTTGAATACGCACAGTCTATCCAGAATACATTCAATTTTATCTGACCATCGCGAAAACGATCACAACATGTATCAGACTCGAGAATTTTGGTCTATTTTGTTGTTTGCGGGGTTTGAAAGTCACGAATTTTGGATTTACGCCTAAACTACATGCAAATTTATAAGGATTCAACGACCAAAATTCGTGAGGCATATCTTTGAACATATCTAAAATCGTGAAATAGTTACCCTAAGTTTTAACACATTCTTCTAGGTCAAAAGAGAGGTTTTGTCAGCCTACACTAAACAGCCGCTTAAGTTTTTTTGAGCCGCGTTCTGGATTGCCGTGATGTTCAGTATTGCCGCCTACCCGGTGTGGTTATACTCATACGGGTATTATAAAATAGTTATATCACGGTTTGTCAGTCTGTGCGGAAGTTAATCCACTCGCTAAAGCTCGTGGATTATCTCTCCAGATAAAACCATGGTATAACTACTTTGCTTTTGGCTGTGTCTCCTTTCAGAATGTCAGCTAGGGCAATACTATGATGAAATATGCGACGACTGTGATGCCGGATCTTTCTCAAATACAACCACCACTGCCGCTTGTATACCATGTCCTGCAGGACAGCATCAGCCCCTGGAAGGACAGTCGAGTTGTACACAGTGTCAGGCTCATACAGTATCCGGTACAGGTCAGGCTCTTTGTAGCAAATGTCCACCAGGAAAACAACCGAACGATGATCAATCCAGCTGTATTAACTGCCCTGTTGGGTCGTTCTCGTCTATGGGAATCTGCTCTGACTGTGCCCCTAACATGGTTGCTGCTGAAGGCTCCGCTGCATGTCAGACATGTGCCCAAGGAACGGCACCAAATCAGAACCAGTCAGAGTGTATTGAGTGCAATCCCGGATCCTTTTCGGCAGGAGGACAGGTTTCTTGCACTCAGTGTGGCCCTGGTTTCTTTTCATCAGAGCCCGCACAAGGCAGTTGTAGTGCTTGTACAGGAGGAACATTTCCTAACAACCAACAAACAGGATGTGATGACTGCAGTCCTGGCTTTTATTCCACTCCTGCCAGTGTATATTGTTCTTCGTGTTCTCCTAACCTGTATTCAACCGCAGGACAGTCAAGTTGCTCGCCATGTCCAGACGGCAAGGTGCCTAATTCTGCTCATTCAGGCTGCGTAGAATGCCCCGCTGGCACGTACGCAGAATCCGGATCAGAAACTTGTACTAAATGCTCTCCGACAACATATTCAACAGCGGGGCAGTCTAAATGTGTGAGGTGTGATCCGGGAAAGGAACCAAATGAAAATCAGACTGGTTGTATTGCCTGTTCACCCGGAACTTACTCAAGTTCTGGAATAGAATGTGATGAATGCCCGTCCGGAGCTGTTGCCACGACAGGACAGCATAATTGTTCTTTATGTGCCGAAGGTATGGTACCTAACAACAATAGATCTGCCTGTGTAAATTGTCCAGCGGGCGAGTTTGCTGAAGTTGGGATGGCAGCATGTGAACCTTGTGACACTGGCGAATTTTCCAGCGAAGGTCAAGGTAATTGTAGTTATTGTAATGGTGGGATGGTTCCTAATGACCAACAGTCAAGCTGTGTTTATTGTAAAGCTGGTACCTACGCAGAAAGTGGAGATCCAGCCTGTAGTCCATGCGTAAATGGCACGTATTCAACGGAAGGGCAAGTTTCATGTCAGCCCTGTGACGCTGGTTTCCACCCCAATCAGAACAAAACGGGTTGCGATCCATGTAAACCGGGAACCAGGTCGGCAAGTGGAGATGCGTGCTGTATGCCATGTGAACACGGTTTATATTCCCCTGGAGGACAAGCTAATTGTGAAAAGTGTGAAGCCGGTAGCATAGTCAACGCAGAAAAATCTGGTTGTGTTTTGTGCCAGACGGGAACATACGCCAGCCTTGGGGATACCACCTGTACTGAATGTGAGCAGGATTTGATCTCGTCAGCTGGAGCATCAGAATGTACAGAGTGCCCTGATGGTTTCATGGCCAGCCGGGACAACAGAAAATGTAAGTTTCTACTGAATCCTTAAGGGACGTGAATAGTCAATGTTTTCTGAGAACCTTATGGACACAAAGTATTATTATAAGTATCTTTCATGGGCATGAATCGAAATCCATTACGAGAAACATTGGCATCACGAGGCTTCTTTATGTTAATGTCCGACATGGCATTAACTGGCGTAATTTTGGCGTCTTTCAAGTTGATGTCCTCAGCTGAAAAACCAACGTCACTTGACGACGCAGGTGCATGACTCCCTACTATGCAATCGTACCTTTACCAGTTGTAGTGCGTCAGATACGTGTTGCTGTATTAACCCACTGGACACAGAAGGTTGAATCAACCTTAATTAAGCCTTGATTCAACGTCATGACGTTGAATCAAGATTGATTCAAGGTTGATTCAATCTTCAGTGCCTGCTGAGTTATATCTTCTTCAGCGTCGCAAAACCCAAAAAAATAGAAAGAAAAATGCGATATGTATGTCAACCAATGCATTTACTTTGCGTGATATTTATGCGCTCCTGGGTGAGATAACACTGGTCAGATAAGAATTGTCAGTACATGGAGAAACTCGCGGATATCCTTATCTGATGTGCAAGAACCTCTCAATACAGTACATAGAGGATCTTACATGAGTGCTCATGTATTATTGAATTTATTAAACGAGTTGGGGAAAAAGATAAGATGCGAGGCTTTGCCGAGCATCTTATCGGTTTCCCCAACGAGTTTAATAAATTCAGTAATAAAGGAGCACGAATGCAAGATTCTATTTATCATATGACACTAAAATCGCATTTTATCAGCAGAATTTGCACTAAAACGTCACGATTTCGCCATTAGAAAACGCGACGTTTTTATGGACGTCAACGTATAACGTAACGACGTAATTTGCATATTCAATTTACTAGTGGATTATCGCATTTAATGCATGGCTTTATTACACTCTCAGATGCGACGGCATATGATACAGTATCTTATCCCTCCAATAAGCAAGATAAAGGTGATGGGTATTCTTTCAGAGGAAGCAAATATAGTATTTTGCCTCCCCACTTAGTAGGGATCTACTCTTAAAGAAGGAGCAAATTCTTTCCTTTAAGAGTATATCCCGTTTCAACGAGCTACGTTTTCAGAGAGGCAAACAGGAGTTCATGCTAGTAAATAAACGTTATTTTCTGATGAGAGCCAGGGGGCGTGTATTAAAGCAGGGGGTGTGTCAAGATTAATATGATATATTTCCTTGCACAACAGATATTCTTGCAACCCAGATAAGGATATTCGTGATTTTTGCTAGGGGGTTTATTCTGGCAGGTCGAGAGAATCTTGCGCATGAGAAAGAAACCGAGCACTTGCTTACAAAAGGGATGCATTTCTCAGAGAGAGCAGTAGATGGAAGGTTTTATCATTTCTGCAGTAGAACGAAGAAGCGAGTAAACCCGTGGTGGCGCGTGAAATTAGAAGGAACCGCCTACATTACTGACGTGGCGCTGCAGAACAGAGAAGACTGTTGTGGTTAGTATACTGAACCTGGGTTCGACGTTATAAAACTTGAGAATAATTTCAAACTCAAAATAAAGCACACTGATTGGCTGCTTCCGAGCATGTGCTCGGAAGCAGCCAATCAGTGTGCTTTATTTAAAGTTTGAGAATGTACCCAAGTTTTATGACCTCGGGGCCTGGTCAAGTGCTCCAGATAAGCGGGATGGGTGGTGTGAGTGTGTGATGGGGTCGGGGGAGGGGGAGAAGGGGTTGTGGGTGATGGCACGTGGATGACTTAAGGATAAGTTTCAATATTTCACCACAATAACATATATTGGGATCCCTCATTAGAACCGTCTCGGCTAGACGGTTATAATTAGAGGGGTCACAACATACGTTTTCGTTGGGAATAAGGACATTATTCTCGGAGTTGTCCTTAAACCCCACCTTGTCTGGAGGTCTGCTGAATTGTTGTGAAATTTATGTAAACTTTTGTTCGCGGTGATTTGCTTGTCGACTCATGCGTGTTAAACTGTTGTTTCCCTTAGGTTCAGTGGTACTGAGTTTCCTCCCTTTAATGAAAATGTAAAGCAAATAATTATTTTACAAAAGGGCCATGTAAATGGTTTACCGCTCTTTTTCAGCCCACAAGAGCCGAAGGCTCTGGGGGAGCTTATAGGATAGGCAGTTGTCTGTCGTCGTCGTCTTTCGTCGTCTGTCGTCGTATGTCATCCGTCAACACTTCCAAACATCATCTCCTCTAAGGCATCTTTGGGCTTGGGGATTGAAAGTTTGTGTATTCTTTTTTATGAAAATCTTCTTTAGTTCTTTAGTTTGGTTGCTATGGCAACTAAGAATTGCCATAGGCTTATAATGGGGGAAATCGAAAAATGACATAAACTGTCAAGCCTTTGCAGATATTTTGACAAAAGTATCATAGAAATATTCCTTTTAAAGTCTTCTAGCAGCCATATATTTTTGGCCCACTGCTCTTTTTGTTGGTTGCCATGGAAACCAAAATGCAAAAAAGAAAAAAAAAAAACAATAAAAAAAAAACTTAAAATTATTTCCTCTGAAGGCACTAAGCCGATTGGGCCAAGATTTTATCTTTAGCATCTGTTTTCTTTATGAAATTCGGCTCTTTAGTTTGGTTGCTTTGGCAATAAAGAATTCCCGTAGGCTTGTAATGGTGAATATTGAAAAATAGCATTTACTGCCAAGCCTTTGCAGATATTTTGATAAAACTTTCGTGAAAATGTTCCTTGAGAAGGTTTTTTTTATCAGGTATATGTTTTTAAGCCCACTGCTCTTTTTATTGGTTGCCACGGGAACCAAAGTGCAAAAACAGAAAAAAAAAATAATTAAAAGAACACCTCCTCTGAAGCCACTGGGCCAATTGGGCCCAGATTATATCCGTAGCATTTTTGGGTTAGGGGATTGAACATTTGTGTCTTTTATCAAAAACAGCTTTTTAATTTTGTTGCTATGGCAACTTACAGTTGCATTGACTTTTAATGGGTGATAATCGAAAAATGGCATTTACTGCCAAGCCGTTGTAGATATTTTGACAAAACTGTTATAGAAATGTTTCTTGAGAAGTCTTTATAAGCTATATGTTTTTGGTCCACTGCTCATTTTGATGAGTTGCCGTGGACACCAAAATGGATAATAGAAAAAAAAAACAATTTAAATTATCTTGTCAAAAACCATACGCTCTATGTGGTGGAGACTTTATAGACATACTGATCATATTAGCCTTTACAGATTTTATGTTTTCCACTGTCAATGTTCAAAGGACATGTTTGGTAGGGCAACTAATAATGAAAAAAAAAAAACCCCAAAAAAAAACAGAAAAAAAAAAAAAAAAAAAAAAAAAAAAACATAAAAACAAACAAAGAATAAATGGGATTCATTGCTGAGCCATTGCAAATATTCCGAACTTACATTTTCAGAAATATTCCTTGAGTGGTCTTCTATCAGCTCTATATTTTTTTACTGCCCTCTGCTCATTTTGGTCAGTTGCCATGAATACCAAAGAAAAAAAAAATAAAAATTCTGTAGAACGTTATGGAAGTATATTTTGTTATTAACTCGACAGATTGTCAGACTGAGACTCTGTAGTTTTATATGTTGTATTAGCCTGCAATTTCGAGCATATACAAATGTGATAGCAATTTTGAGCTAGATATCTGGTGAGCTTTGTGGCCCGTGGGCCTCTTGTTACAAAACGTATTCTGTCTTCGTTCAATTGTGCTGTCTATTCAAATGAATCGCCTATAAAATCAATAAAAAATTAAAGTCATTTCTGCAAAAATAAAAAAAAAACATTCCTACAGTACTCGTATATAAAATCCACAAAAATAAAAGTCGTTATGAGAACTGAAACAATAACAACACCATTTCTACAATATATATATGGCATACTCTGCCTCTTAAAATGCAATTTTGATCTTTGACCTTCAGAGATATCATCTAGACATACTGACAAAAAAGGGGAAATAAATCTGCCACAAACACATGTTGCAATAGGAAAAAACTAGTAGGCCTATTGCATTTCGAAGCAGGCACATCCTATCAGGCATACAACATTGAATCAACATTGAAAAAAACGTAGATTCAGCGGCATGACGTTAAATCAGTGGTGATTCAATTTTGTGTGTCCACTAGGATGACATCATAATGACATTCTATTGAAATAATTGCGACGCCATTGTGTGTCATTGACGTCAGTGTGGCGTCATTTTGACATTGCTTGCCTAAGCAAAGTAAGCATTTACAAATATTGAATCTGTTATAAAAATGTGCCTCAACATGACAAATCCAACAAAGTGGCATGTGCACCCAGCAAAGACTCAGATCAGCCAGGGCATCCGCCCAGTCTGATCAAATCTTCGCTTGCGCTTACAGGGTAGCTAAGGGCTAAGATACCTCGATGCAACAGCGAAGGCGCTTCTCAGACTGGGCCAATGTCCAGGCTGATCTAAGTCTTCGCTGGGCATATATGGTACTTTGTTGGTTTTGTGTCGCCACTCAAATTTCTTTACAGAGGAATCGAACATGTTTTTCTATGCATTAACATCTGTCCGTCCCCAAGGGAGGTGTAGAGCCCGAGCCTGAAAGACGAAGGTTTCAATACCTCCCCAGGGGTTTAGCAGATAAAATGAATTAGAAAATCATTTTTGATTGCTATTGTTGCATAACAAAAGCATTCTGTTATGAAAGAATACTAGGAAACGTTGGACAAAATGCTTTAGAAACTACTGCCTTCTAGCCATTTTGCCGTGGAATGTTTTGTAAATGATAACATTATTTTTGACGCCACGAAGTTACATTTTTATATCTGTTCACGCTGGTCATGTTGACGACAGGTTTTGTAACGACCCGAAATATTTGTAAGCGAAATTGCATTGTCAGGTTTATAACAGCGCATAAATTGCATTGACAGAACGAAGATTTGCCCTGTCTGTTATATATATATATGTATTGCGGCACCACTTTTATATAATGAACGGACACTCGGTGCCAGGTGTGTGCAACTATAGTTACAATGTATGTACCGCTGAGCCACTTGGGGAACGTCGTTCCGAGAATTGAAACAGAACAGACCAGAATATGCAATGACAACTTTAATCGTTTGTGATTGACGGAGAATTTGATTTTCATTTCTTTACTTCGTTTTCTCTTCTTCTATTTATTTTTTTGTCTGTATTTCCTAGTGATCGTCTCACAACATCTTATTGCCGTGGCTAACCTCTATGATATCGGTTCTGAATGACTAAACTTACTGTCAGAAAACTGTAAACTCTTTATGTATGTATACTGAACAAAAAAAAACAAAAAAACGTTACATAGAATATTTATGAATTTTAAGCTGAAGAACAACATTTCCAAACATTGCTACGTTATTCTCTCACATGCCAGATGTCAAACTACCATATGAGCTAGTCGGTTTTCGATTTGCATCAACTGTTACAGAATTATTCCACTTTGACTGAAAACACCAGAGACAATGTGAAACTCTTAATGCGCATGCCCTTATTTTTTTACAGTTTCGGATGTACCTTGTAACCGCGAATAAGATACCCTATGAACCTTATGACATTTAACAAGCCGTTCAAAGAAATGTGATGTTGAAGATTTTGTGTCTTTGAAATTGTCATCCGTGCAATTAAACGTATAGCAAATCAATTACACCAATTAAACAGAATGTTTCCATGAAAACCAACAATGTGGTTGTGCGCCCAGCGCAGACTCAGATCAGCCTGGGCATCCGCCCAGTCTGATCAGAGTCTTCGTTGTCCGCATGGAGGTAGCTTAGACCCTTAGCTACCCTTTAAGCGCTTAGCGAAGACTCTGATCAGGTTAGGCGGATGCCCAGGATAATCTGAGTCTGCACTGGACGCACAACCA
Organism: Ctena decussata; assembly: GCA_963989385.1. Classification (NCBI taxonomy): domain Eukaryota; kingdom Metazoa; phylum Mollusca; class Bivalvia; order Lucinida; family Lucinidae; genus Ctena; species Ctena decussata. Next base: position 38,646,457 of record OZ022515.1, read on the forward strand.
CATTGTTGGTTTTCTTGTGTCGCGGCTCATGTAATGTTCAAGTTTAAATCATGGATCTAATTCCAGCTTCTCCAGACAAAGGATCATGAGGAAAAAAAAAGATCAAACTGGTCTGTGGTATATCACTTTGCATTGTGACTTTTGTCTATGGGATTTTCAGTGCACGAATGTCAGTCAAGTATCCTGAAAAGCGATATTCCAAGCCTTGTACATCACTGATGAACCTTTAGGAAACAGCGATTGGACTGTTTTCGTAACAACAAGTGCCTGATTAATGTCCTAGAAATATTTTGCTCACATTGGTTGACAACTTGAGTGAATTATGGGTCTTCATAAAGCACCTCAAAATTGTACTTTAAAATTCTGACCCCTCATTGAATCAAACTAATCTGAAGCATTTATCTGGCATTTTTGTTGTGATATTCATTTCTGAACTTCGAATACGTTTTGTCAGTTAGGCATAAAATAAAACTGGCAAAATTTTAATTCAGCTTAAGGAAAACGTGCATTGAAAGTACATGTAAAGTCTCTTTTCTTGTTCAGTATATATATCCCTATTGCAGGCCAACAACTTCATGACATTGACATTTTCGTCGGCGAAACAGAGAACGACACATCCCAGTTGTGTGGGACTTACGTAGGTCCTGCAGCCACGGGAGAAAGGGTCTACATTAACTGCAGCAGCCCCTTAGAAGGAAGATTCGTGATTGTTGTTAAAAATACACTGGGACGGAGGGAACATTTGACGCTGTGCGAAGTCTTCGTATTTGGACAGATGAGTAAGTTGATATCGTATTTTTTCTGTTAAAGGACGTTTTTTCCCTCTAAATCAAAGTTAAAAATGTACAACCGTCTTCTAAGATGGATCTAGATCTTTCAAAATGTTTGGAAGGAACACTCCATTTTATAGCTGAATCACACAAATTTAAAGAGTAGCTACACTTCAGGAACTAACTGAATCAGATCCAAAACCCTATTCCCAACATCAAAGGGAAAGATTAACAAAGACATCCCAACAAACAAAAAATTACAAGTGATAAGCCGAGTCAGCAGCTCTTTCCCAAATAGGTGGCAACTCAGCTATCTTTATTGAACTAAATTAGACCAACAGAAGGATTACAACAGACTAAGCAAATTATACAAAAAAATATTTAACAATAATTTTTACCTATTTTCTATTTTTCTTATAGAAGGGTCAAAATGAGAACACAATAAATTAAACAGCACCGAACATAAAACAAATGCAACCACAACGAAAGTACCGCCTTGGGACGGTCAGTAATAACTACTGGGGGGTTTAAACCGATTTTACTGGGCCCAAACCTTCACCCTCACCCTCCGCTGCGGTGCACACAATTAGTTGGTAGTTCGGTTCGTATGGAGGTCCCCTAACTCATCAGAGAGTCATCACGGTCAACAATTAAGATCAAGCCTGATTTCCATATTTTTCGGTAATTTTAAGGCCCAAACTACTGCCTTAACTGAAGAATATAGTATTTGCTATGTTTCATGTCTTTAATTATTATTTTTTCTTTCTTTACAATAATGCAACCTAGGTAAGCTTTTTATTTAGTTGCTTAATGTAAAACAACAACTTAAAAGTGTCTAAGCCTATATTGCATGAGCTGGTAATTTTGCTTCCGTAATCGTCTTTTTATATTCAGTTATAAGACGGGTCAAGCGGTCCTTGGTTCGAGACCCACTGGAGGCGGAAATTTTTCCAATCTTGAACGGGGTTTCACTGCACATAACATTTCATTATCACCCTTCCATTGTCCACATATGACTGAAATACTACTAAAAAGGAAGTACAATCGCAGGTCATCCATCCATCCGTCTTTTAGACGGGGGTTTCCCCCTCCAAATTACCACAGATATGTGGATAAGACTTGAGTAATTCTGCTATAAAATTGGGTTTGCCCTTCCAACTTTGTTACACACACACAAACAAAAAACAAAAACAACTAAGATAACGTTACCTTTCGTATTTACAGTTTCATATGACGTCTGTGAAAAGTTAAATCCATGCAAGAATGGAGGGACATGTAAAAACACAGGAAAGAAAGATTATGAGTGCTGTTGCCCTGAAGGTTGGACTGGAAAAAACTGTGACGAAGAAGCACCACCGCCGAAACCAGAGGGACCTTACTTAGGTAATACTAATAAATATAAAAAATCAATTTATAGCCGCGTCGTGTCACTTCCAACAATGTGGTAAATTTGTCGTGTGATGTTCAGATCATCCTTCTGATTGATACAGGTTCATCGGGTCATTTCCATAGATGGCTGATGTTTCAAGCAAAGGCTGCAGTCTGATCAGAGCCTTTGCGGGTAACAAATGGCAGATTGTTGTCTATCGCATGATGTGGCTGTATTTTATCCATTAGCATTGACATATTATATTGAAGAAACATTATATTGTATTGAGGCACAAGGTAAAATATAATCCATGATCAGTAAATGTTATTTATGGCAGTATAACTTAATCATAATCACTCTTTATTTCAAATATTCGGCCTCGTGGTCTTTATCAAAAGGAATCAATACTTAAAACAAATTAAACGTTTTATAGCTGCATCTCCAATACACTTTAAGACATATTTTCGCAGCTGTGAAACATGTAATGTAGGTACTTTAAAACATGTTTTTGCAGCTGTGAATCATGTAATGGATGTAGTTTAAAACATGTTTTTGCAGCTGTGAAACATATAATGGAGGTACTTTAAAACATGTTTTGCAGCTGTGAATCATGTAATGGATGTAGTTTAAAACATGTTTTTGCAGCTTTATAGGCTATATTTTCAACCTTCATGTGTACAAAACTTGTAAAATGAATGAAATGGAATGTGGAAATGATTTATTTTACCAAATGTTTGAAATGTTCCAGAAATCGCGGGGTAAAAGTTTGACCCTTTAATTTTTTTTCGAGTATACATGTATATTTATTATGGTGCGTTGACACAAAACATGGTTTATGGTGTGTTGACACATTTGTAGAGGAGCCTCGGTAGCTCAGTGGGTTGGTCAAGCGCTGGACTGCTAATCTAACTGTCCTGGGTTCGAGCCCCGCTACAGACGAGAATCTTAATTTCAATCGTAAACGGGGTTCCTTTGCATACAGCCTTTCATTATTATCTACCAATTGTCCTGATATGACTGAAATACTGTTGAAAACGATACTTTGTGTCAGCACATTTTACACCATATTATTGTGTCAACACAAGATTGGCCCTATTTTATGCCCACACAAGTAATGCAAGATTTGAGCCGCGACACGACAAAACCAACAAAGTGGCAAATGCGCCCAGCGAAGACTCGGTTCAGTCTAGACGGATGCCAAGTCTCATCAGAGTCTTTGCTTCGCGGTTAAAGGGTAGCTAATAGATAAACCAAATTTTGTGTCCGCCCAAGATAAACCATATTTTGTGTAAACACATCACCGAAATACCTTTTGAAATCGCTTACATTTCCTTTTTCTTTTCTTGGGTATGGGTTTAATTCCCTCTCAAGAATATATCACTAATATCGACCCCCTCATGTAGTAAAGATTGTCGAAAAGCAGAGTCTGTGATGAAAATCACCTGATCTACCGCAAACAGAGCTTGAATTTCTCGCTTGTGTGCCTGCCGAGACTCGAACACAGTTTTTCATAATCTAAAATTACAACAAGGTCATGGAGCAGACAGAAAATAGTAATACCTTTGACCTGTACGTGTGACCTTGACCCGACATTCTTTAAGCATATATCCTCACATTGTCTTGATAAGCTTAATGCAGATAGTTTCAAGAAAAAGAGTACAGAAGATATATGCTATATGTCAGACGGACGGACGAACAAACTGATAGCGCCATAATAACGACTCGTCTAAAATATGAGCAAACAAGAGATATGCAAAAAGCAAATTATCAGACCAGCTTGTGCATCAATGTCAGTTAAGTTCAATTTCGTATTCATAAATAACAATTGAGTTGAATAAAAGGGAGGTTTCAGTCTCACTCAATACTCACTCACTTTATCGAGTCCACTCCAAGCTTCCTCATCTTTGTGAATACCAACGAGCCCTAAATTGAGTCTGCCTGTGACCGCTAGACGATTAACTTGAGTGGAATGTGAGTGACGATCTTGAATATAGCCGTTAATGTTAAGTCAGCGCTCTTAAAGACACATTTTTGATGGCATAGTTCTCTAATGACCGTTTATTGGAATATGGAGATATGAGATAAGGAATCAGCAGGGGTCCTAAAAAGACCTTTTATTTTATACAGGTAGAGGCTACAGTGTAGGGATTTTATGACACTTATAATCACTTAGATGAGAAAACCCTTTGATGATGGGAACTGGGAGAGGATATGTTTATTGGAGGTGATAATGATCGCCACCACTCTCATATAGGCTGAAAAATGTGTTTTAACCACTAGGCCATGGAGGTCCTTCCAGTTGCAATTAGTTTGAACTTCGTCTAATAAATTATTATTAAATTCTGTGAAAAACTTGACCCTAGAGCGTTGATAGACCCTGGGGTTTCAACCACAAGGTTTGCAAAACACGTGCTCAAGAATGTTACATTGTATCTTAGGTGCTAATCCATTTGTTTTGGTCATTCAGAGTGTTTAAATGATTTGGGTGGAGATCCAAACGGCGTTAATTACTTCGGGAAGCAAGACACAACAACATCCGGACGCAAATGTCAGCCCTGGGCGTCCATGTATCCTCATCGCCATGCCTACCATCGTCGCCTTGCAACGGAAGAGAACTATTGTCGTAACAGATTGCATGGCATTAAAGGTCGATATAGGCCGTGGTGCTATACAATGGATCCGAATAAAGCTTGGGAATTCTGCGATAATATTCCAATGTGTTGTAAGTATCATATGAAATTTATGAGACCTGCCGAAGCTCGTTTCATAAATTTCATAACAAATGACCACTCGTGTAATATCCTCTATTTCTGTAGTAAATAAAAGGATCTTACACGAGTGGTCATTTGATATGAAATTTGTATTTACTACATAAATACAGGATCTTACACGAGTGGTCATTTGATACGAAATTTATGAAGCGGCTCGTTTCATAAATTTCATATGACATTTCCATGAGTGTGTAAGATTCTGTTTATCATATGACCCTTTTTAAAGGAATTGTAACGTCTTCAAACTGAACATTATGTCAATAAGAAAACAAATTGCTGACATGGGCGTTGTGAATGACGTTACTTGTACGCGCCAAAGTGTCATTACACGTATGGAAATACGATTTGTGTGACAAGACGTTAACCACTGAATAACAGTGACGTCATAAGATTAATTATTTTTGTGGATGTTAAATGTGTAAAGGGTAACCCGGTAACTCAGTGGGTTAAGCAGTGGCCTGCTGATCTAGCGGTCCTGAGATCGATTACCGGAGGCGGAATTCTTTTAAATCGTAAACGAAGTTCCATTGCACACAGCCTTTCGTTATCACCCATCAGTCTTCCTGATATGTCTGAACTAATGTTGAAAAGGAGGTGAATCGCAAGTCATCTAGCCACCCATCGATGTGTTAACGCTGGCGAATCTCCCACAAACTGAATTAAGGCTTTATGTTAAGTTAGTGAGCGATTTGCCGGCATTTACACATCGATAAAATCCTCGCAAGTAAAGTTCATTTCTTAAAAATCCAATTTGCTTATTATAATCAAAATGTTGTCAGCTATACTAAATATTAAAAAAAAAAAAAAAAAAAAAAAAAAAAAAACGCCGCAAAGAAAAAAATCGCAAGTTTTCGGTCCCGGTAATTTCTCGCGTAATAAATGTCGTTTTCCAGTCCGCCTCGACCAATCAAATTGCTCTAAATTAGCATAAGAATAAAACGTAGAAATTATATTATTTGAATGGATACACTTTCAGGGGAAACGACACTGTCATTTTCTTTTTTCTTCTTCTTTCCAATGGGAATCAACTTTTAAGGGTAAGATATATCACCTTTAGAAGATAATTCAAACCCAGGTGGGAGAGGCTACATCATCCAGGGAAGCAAAAAGGAAGTCACAATTTTTTTTTCATTTCCTAAAAAAATAGCGGAAAAGCATGGCAGTGTATCACTTCACCTTGACCTTAATTAAAAAAAAAGATCAGCTCTAGCAGTGAATTGTTGAGTAATAATTCATTGTTTTAAGGTCAGTTGCAAAGTAGATCATATCACGAGCGAGGAACGTGAATTATTGCTCAATAGTTCAATGCTAGAATGGAACTATTTCGATTCTAACAACAAACAAGACCTGTCCCCGTACAGGATAGCTCGCCTACAGTGCCTTGCCCATCATATAAAAAAACTTTAACGTAAAACTTTAAAGTGTGACGCCCACGCTCACGCCGACGTCCAACTGACACCAATAGCTCTCTGTACTTTCGTACAGGCGAGCTAAAAACGCTGGAAAAAAATATTTTCGTTCAAATTCTTCCTACCTTCCCGCCAGCGCGTTCATGCTTCAACTAATATTTTTAACAGTATCTATGATAACTGTACGTTTTTATGGTGATTTAAGAAAGAAGAGACGTTACACCTCTCATGTCTCAAACGTTACAAAATTACACAAGGAATCGCCAGTGACGTCAGTTGCAAAATAAAAAACGAAACTTTCAATTGCTTCTATAGGCGCACTGTGTTTGAATCAGACTTTAACAATGAATTAAATTATTTCATCATACAATGCTTCTGTTCTTTATGTGGTTAACGTCATGTATTAACAAGAATTGTCAGAATACAATAAAGCCGACTTATCGGAGCTTCACTTTACAAGCGCTAGTTTAATATGGACAATGCCGGCCAATTGAAATGAAATAAACTCCAGTGTCAGAATAAACCGTTCTCCTCTAAAATATTGCAAGAAATAAGACAGTGTCAATAAAATGTAAAATATAGGTCAAAGTGACCTAGAAGCGACATGAAGTCAATCACTGCATCTGAATGAACACCAAGTACTTTAATGCAGGTCGATGAAATTGTTTATGGGATACTGACTTTTAAAAAAATCAATGGACCATAAAGTATAGGTCAGACTGGTCTACAATTAGTATGACCTCAATTATAGTGTCAGCAAAATGCATTTACCAAAAATTATGCAAATTCACAATAAATATTAAATCATTGGGCCATGAAATGTGAGTCAGCTGGGTTAAAATAAGTTTAAGGTCACTCCAAGTGTCAGCATAAATCAGCATGTGCTCGGAAGCAGCCAATCAGTGTGCTTTATTTTGAGTTTGAGAATGTACTCAAGTTTTATACCCTCTTGGTCTGTTTGCAATTCCATCTGCGTCTTTCAGTATGTCACATTCTTGCATCGAAACGCCGAATTGTTCAATGTTTTTGACAGTTTCAGTACTTGTTCCGACAGTGAAATGCTGAAAAGAAATTAGACATCTACTAATTTAAAATCTGTCTTAAATTAAATTTTATTTTATTAGTACACATTTTTTTATTTGTTTTCTTTTCATATGCAGCCAATCCGACCGAGGTGTTTCCAGATCCTCCAGTAGATCCTGGTAAGATTATTTTAAGGTGATTGGGTACACCTCCATGTTTTTCAGTCGTTTTTACAAAGGGGAACAACTTTCGTCACTTCCTTTTTACTTTCCTGGGGTCGTATTTAAAAAAACACTTAAGACGTTGCTATGCTGTTGCTAAGGCTAAATGTCTATGAAGGGGATTCCCTACAAATATGGAATTTGCTCTGGAGGAACAGTCCTTTTCAGACAGTTCCTCCAGAGCGAATTTCATAGTTGTAGGGAATAGACATTTAGCCTTAGCAACAGCAAGTCGTTTTATAAATAAGGCCCCTGGGCGACGTCTCGCTTTTCAGTTCAGTTCAATTCTCCTAACGACGTTCCCCAAGTGGCTCAGCGGTACGCAACCATAGTTGCACACACTTGGCGCCGTGTGTCCGTCCAACGTATCGCTTTTAAAATGAGATCTACTCTTAAGGTGAAGAATTTGCTCCAAGAGGAGCAAATTCTTTCCTTTAAGAGTTTATCCCAATTGTGAAAGGAGACAAAAACGAAAAATGGTAGAGTTTACACCTACAGGTGTAACCATTCACCTTAAATATTTAGACCCATTATGTCAAACATATGCAATAATTACTCCAATCACCGCAAAGATATTACACATATATCGCACTCAACCATTATCGATTTTTAGCTAAATTAAGCTAGCGCCTTCGTGGAGGCTTATAAGATAGGCAGGCTCCGTTGTCCATTCGTTAACAATTCGCTGTAAATGGTATCGTCTCTGAGACCCTCAGGCCCAGGAGTTTGATATTTTGCATTAATGATATTGTCTAGAGAAGCTCTACCAAGTTTCTTCATATAGTGGCCCCAGGCTCAAAAATGGCCATTCGGCGGGTGGTGTTGGGTTCGAAAATAAAATGCTTAAACATCCTCTTCTCTCAACCGTTAGATTTAGATGCTTGAAATTTCATATGTAGCATTGCCTAGTGGTCCTTTACCAATTATGTTAAAATTGTGTTCCCAAGTTCCAAAAGAGTCCTTTCTCCAGGGGGTCCTGTGTTAAAACTATAAAAATACATTTGTACATAGGTAAATATTAAAAATCTTCTTCTTAAGAACCACTTGACTCAAGATGCTTGAAATTTGGTATCTAGCATTGTCTGGTGGCCCTTTTCCGATTTTGTACACCTATCCCAGGGGGTCCTGTGTTTGAACCTTAGAAATATATAGGAAAAAAATACAAAATCTTCTTCTTCAGAACCACTGGGTTCAGTTGCTTGATATTTGATGTGTTGCATTGCCTGGTAGACCGAGGTGTTCAAATGGCATCCCCAAGGTCCAAAACGGCCTTGAGGAGAGGTTGGGGCGTGTTGTGTTCGAAAATGAAATATACTTTATTTAAAATATCTTTTTCTCCAGAAACATTTATCCACACCTTTTATATTTCACCCCTTTTCTCATGTTTCCAACTACTCAGTTAGCAGACCCGAGGCCTGAGCCTATAAAACCCTACCAGTTTCATATTTACCTGCATGCCTGGGTTCGGAGATGATGGTCATGTCATCTTCCATCCCACCGCTGCCACCAAATGTAGCGTCGGCCACAAAATCAAGCAACCGGTCATTCATCCAGATACTAACGGCGGTCTCTGCTGCTTAACTTCAGAAGAGCCAACCACTCTATATGTGCGCAAGAAATAATAATAATGATAACAAAACAGCTTTCTATTGCAATTTTTTGGCTCACCTGTGAAGGTGAGCTTACAGTATAGCCTTGGTCCGTCGTGTCCGTCGGCATCGGCGTCCTCGGCGTCCACACATTTAAATGCAAATATCTTCTAAGCAACCTTGCCAATCTTGATCAAATCTTATGTGCAGCATTTAATTGTTGGGTTAGGACAATAGACTGCATAACGATTTTGGGCAGTTCAGATTGGAGCTCTGGTTGCCATGGTAATATACTTCTCCCATTGGCTTATAATGGGAAAACTTCAAAAATCTTCTTCTCTGAAACCATTAGGGTCAGAGCTTATTTATTTTGTATGTGCCAATGTACAGTGGTCCTCTATACAAAAACACTAATCAAATCCCTGGGGTCTAGACTGGCCACAACACGGGAGTCATTAGCTCCCAAAGACTTATAGGAAAAACTATAAAAATCTTCTTCTCTGAAGCCATTAGCTCCAGAGCTTATATATTTAGCAAGTAGCGATGTCAAGTCGTCCCTTACTTTAATCCCACCAACCATGCACCTGGGGTCCAATCTGGCCACGCCCGGGGGCCATTGTAGACTGACAATGGGAAAATCTTAGAAAATCTTCTTCTCTGAAACCACTAGGCACAGAGGTTTTTTTAGTAGGGAGCAGTGTCTAGTGGTCTTCTACATAAATCAATGTCCTTGGGGTCAAAATTGGCCACCAGCTCCCACAGAATGATAATGGGAAATTTTTTAAAGATCTTCTTCTCTAAAATCACGAGGCCTAGAGCTAATATATTAAGTATGTAGCACTGACTAGTGGTACCCTACTTAAATCCTGCCAACCATGCCCTGGGGGTTCAAATTGATCATGGCCCGGTGGTCATTTCAATAGACTTTCAAACGAAAAATCTAAAAAATCTTCATCTCTGAAACTATGAGGTCCAGAGCTAATATATTCAGTATGTAGCAATGTTTAGTGGCCTGCTACATTAATCCTGCCAAATATGCCCCTGGGGTCTTATTTGGCCACGCCCCAGGGGTCATTTGCCCCCATAGACTTTAGAATGGGAAAATCTTAAAACATCTTTTTCATTGAAACCATGAGGCCCAGAGCTAATATATTTAGAAGGTAGCAATGTATAGTGATCTCCTATATACATCCTGCCAACCATGTCACTTGGGTCAAAATTGGCAACGCCCGGGGGTCATTAACTCCCATAGACTTATAATGGGAAAAACTTAAAAAAATCTTCTTCTCTGAGACCATGGGGTCCTGAGCTTAAATATTTAGTTTGAAGCAATGCCTTGTGGTCTCCTACATACATGTAAATCCTGCTATCAATGCCCTTGGGGTCCAAGTTGGCCTGGCGCCGGGGGTCATTCTCTCCAACAGACAACTTCAAAAATATTATTCTCTAAGACCATGAGGCCCAGAGCTTATATATATAGTTTGTAGCAACGTCTAGAAGTCTCCTACTTAAATCCTGCCAACCATGCCCCTGGGGTTCAAATTGGCCATGCCCCGGGGGTCATTATCTCCAATAGACTTACAATGGGAAAATCATAAAAAAATCTTCTTGTCTGAAACCATGAGACCCAGAGCTTATATATTATGTATGTAGCAAATTTTTGTGGCCTGCTTCAGAAATCCTGTTAACCATGCACCTAGGGTCTAAATTAGCCACGCCGTAGGTCATTAGCTCCCATAGACATACAATGGGTGAATATAAAAGATCTTCTTCTCTGAAACCATGGGACCCAGAGCTTATATATTTAGCATGTAACAATGTTTAGAAGCCCCTTACATAAATCCTGACAGTCAAGCTCATTGGGTCTCAACTGGGGTCATTTGTTTCTATATTGCCATATAGCTAAAGAACCTTCAAAAATCTATTCTGAAACCATGAGGCCAACAGCTTATATATGTAGTATGTTGCACTGTTTAGTAATCCCCTACATAAATCCTGCTAATCAAGTCCCTAGGGTCTAACCTGGTCTCATCACAGGGGGCTAATTTGTTTATATAGAGCTATATAGCAAAAATACTTCAAAAATCTTCTGTTGTGTAACCTAGAGGCCCAGATTTTATATATTTAGTATGTAGCAATGTTTAGTGGTACCGTACAAAAATCCTGACAATCATGCCCCTCGGGTCCAAATTGGCCAAGCCCTGGGGGTCATTTATTAATATAGGGCTTTAGAGCTGAAATGTAAAACTTCTCTGGAATCACTGCCAGCCATGAGGGTCCAAACTGCACACTTAGCAAACCCGAGTACAGAGTCTATGCAACACAACATGGAACACTCTCCCTGCATACCTGGCGCCGTATTTATAAAACGACTTAAGTGGTTGCTATGATGTTGCTAAGGCTAAATTTCTATGAAGAAGATTCCCTACAACTACGAAATTTGTTCTGGAGGAACAGTCTAAAAGACTGTTCCTCCAGAGCAAATTTCATAGTTGTAGGGAATCTCCTTCATAGAAATGTCCCCTTAGCAACAGCATAGCAACCACTTAAGTCGTTTTATAAATACGACCCCTGGTCCATGTCATCTCCCATCGAACCGCTGCTACCAAATGTTGTGTTTACCGGATCGTAGACAAAGCAAAGCAACCGGTAACCCATCCAATTAAAAAACCGCGTCTCCGTTGCTTAACGTCATAAAAGAGACAACCCCTCTACCTGCGTTGACGACAAAGTCGGCTTTTACAGCACGGTGTGGCTACAAATATGATTAAGGTGGTGATAGTCACTGATTTGGGGCAAAAACAAACATCTGCATAAAACGCTGAAAACACAACTGATCTTCCCAAAACATAGCAGATGCCTTGTTTATGCTGTTTCTCATAATTAAGAATCCCAAAATGAAGGATTTGTTGATGTTAAAAAAGTGTTTTGATATGGAAAGATCAACGGGTAATCTTGTGCGCAGAAATCTGAAAAAAAATAATCGTTATTGAAAATATACTTAGTGCTTGAGTGTACCATGTTGCTTTACCAAGAGCGTCCTAGCATTAATTTTTTCCCAACTCTTTCACACACTATCAGGCTGAGCAGATAAAAAAACAGACGTAGCCTGTTTCCAGTTTGTTTGTCAAAACACACAGGTGAGACTGTTTTAACAAGGTTGTAGTTTCAAAAGGGAACAGTACCTGGCGATGAGCGTAATGTTGCTAGGATACTCTAAATATATGCTGACCTTGACCTCCACTTTTTATGATTGCAGGATGCTATAAAAGAGCCGACAAAGGTCAAGGCTACATGGGACCGGTTGATTTTACCGCCAGTGGGAAACGATGTGCCAGATGGGAGAATGAGCCTTATAATTATTGTATGAACCCTGTGGGGGAAAGGCGTAAACCATGGTGCTGGGCAAAAGACGGGTCCATTGAAGAGTGTGATATAGAAATATGTGGTATGTCTTGTTATATCGTTGTAACTGTTGTTGTGTTGCATAGTTGGGCCGCGACACAGGAAAACAAACAAAGTCGTTATGCGTACAGCACAGACTCAGATCAGCCAGGGTATCCGCCCAGTCTGATTAGAGTCTTCACAGTTGAAATGAGTCTTCGCTGGACGCACAGCCACTTTGTTGGGTTTCTCGTGTCGCAGCTCAATTTATTTTCATGATACTTGTGCTGTCATTTGAGTAGACGTTCATAAGTTTAGGTATAATTTTGCTGATGTATCGTCGGTGTGTAACATAATTTGGTAAAGGGAAGGAACTCTGCATTCATAAATTTACGGAGTTATTTTGCCTTATTGCCAATACATGGACTTATGTAGCTACTGGGCCCAAGAACCACCGGGCATAGGATTTTGAAGTTTCATATATGTTTTTTTTTTTTTCAAATTTATGTTGATGTAAATTCCATAAAATTTCGTAGGATAACTCGAGAATATGACGGTAGTAGAAGGCTAACATTCCAACTTTCGAATTGTTTGACCAAGAGAGCTGATTTGTTTTGCTCACCTTAGCCAGTGGCTCCTATAAGCAGGCTCCGTTGTTCGTCATCGTCCGTGAGCGATTTCAAACATTGTTTCCTCTGAAACCACTAGGTCGATTTTAACCAAATTTTATATGAAGCCTCAATCGGTCCTCGTTACATAACCAACCTGGCCGCCATTTCCATATATGGTAAAAACTTAAAATCCTCTTCTCCAGAACCAATGGGCCCGTGGACTTGAAACTTGGTATGTAGCACTGGATACACAACTACCGCCATGATTGTGCAAATTATAACCTTAGATTGACCTTGACCTAATTACAGCAAGGTCAAATTTGCTTTATGGTGCTTTAATATTGGAAAATGCTGCACTTGAGATTTCATTGAAAGCTTTGAAGATTCTGGACTATAAAACTGGTATATACAGTCATCTAAATGAGTCCATGAAGATTTGTGAGTACAAGAGGTCAAGATCATCCTTTGGCCGTTGAACCAGGACTCTCATATTTTGACAATTTCAAATATATCCTCAAAACCACTGGCCTGATTGTAACCAAATTTCATATAGAGCCTCCAGAGTCTAAGGGAACAACGAACATTTGTTCAAACGGTCATGGTCACATGAACACAATGGCCGCCATGCCCATATATGGTAAAAAACCTTTAGGTCCTCTTCTCCATAACTAATTTACCGATGGCCTCGAAACTTGGTTTGCAGCATTGGGTACTCCAGTTCTACAAAGATTGTTCAACTAGCTAAAACAAGCATTTTAGTAATATATCTAGAGAACCATTTGAGCTAGGAGTTTGATATTTGGCTTCAGTATATGAGCCGCGACACGAGAAAACCAGCAATCTGTTCTGCGCCCAACGCAGACTCAGATCAGCCTGGGCATTTGCCCTGTCTGATCAGAGTCTTCGCAGTCCGGATGAGGCTAGCTTAGACTCTTAGGTACTCTGTAAGCGCAAAGTGAAGACTTCGATCAGACTGGGCGGATGCCCAGGCTGATATGAATCTGCGCTGGGCGAACAGCCACATTGTTGGTTTTCTCGTGGTTTTCTCGTGTCGCGGCTCATATATAAAATCTTATTAACTTCTGAAGAATTTCTATAAACACAATAAAACTGTCCCTATGTTGAAACTTAAACTTTCTTAAGTGTGTCACCTTTAGTGACAAATACTTGGTTGAGAGGCATAGTGTTTCTACTTGCCTCTCTTTGGGTCATTGCTTGAGACAGGTTTGACTGTATATCTTTGCTCACATGAGGATCAGGTGAAAAAAATCTATTTTCACACACTGTACATGAATAACCCTTTCTAGAGCTGTCTGATTGTTTTCTATCTCGGCCTGTATTCTCTCAGTCTAGACTCACAAAGCTGTTCCAAGATCTCAATCATTGCTATACAGAACAGCCCATACATGCTACACACATAATTTCAACAAATATACTTGCTACCTGTCATGTTAGTTGCATGAGAATATAAAAAAAATGACAGACATTGATATACATGGAATTAACAGGACAAAACTATCGATAGAAAATAAGCTTGGAGTTTATAGGGATGGTCTCAACAAGACGTTAAGAATTCAAAGAATATTCTGTTATATGAAATATTATGGATGAGAAAAAATAATCAGTGATGAGGTTGAGGCCGAGACAAAGAATTCTCAGGCTCGTATTTACATTATAAAAGTCTTATGTTCGGCAAGCCTCGCATAAGGCTACATAATCTCAAAACCAGCCTGAGATTTCCTTGTCTCGGCCTCAACCCCCATCATTATCTATCTTTCCATATTGAGACGATCATTTTCTGATCATTACCTCAGGTGTGGTGGGTGGCTTAATTTAGAATTTAGCTCAAGGGAAAACAAACTTACGGGGTGGGCGATTAAAACTATTTACAAGAAGCAGATCAGAGGCATGCTAAAACTCATGCCTCTGGACCGATAATCTAAATAAATCTAAATAAGGGTCTTAAAATCCTCAGCGGTTTTGGCTGAAACCGCCGTAGAGGAAAGACTACTCCGCACAGGAATAGTCCTCGGGGAAAATAATTACCTGTTTACATCATTAGTCTCGTGTTTAGGTGCCAAATCATAAGGCAGGTTATTATGATACTACCACCTGTGTCTATGCCGAGAAGAAAATGTAAAGTCACCGTTGTTCTGATGTGGATGAAACGATAAGTGAATAAGGAGTTATACACTCTTCTTACTAAATAAATATACTTGTATGTATGTTGTTGTTTTTTTCAGCCCTTCCACCCCCTGTTCGTAAGTGTGTTTTCTTTATTTGTTGCTAAATATAAGATTTTGTTGCGTGAGGGAACGAGTTCATGTGAACTGGATACAATATGACAGTGTGTTCCCCTCAAAATAATTAAAAGGCAATTTTATCGACCATGCAAAAGTGGCTATTGACTGAGACAATCCACAGTAGTATCAACTCGGTCGACAACCATTAGAAATAGTACCATTTACCGTTATTGGTAATGCTTACGATCGTATTCTCGGTCGAAAGCCAGTCTGTATATGACAGACTCGGTCGAAAGCACAGGTAGCCGAATTGATATTACCCCCGTGTTGAAAGTCCGATTTTTATGTTGTAAAGTTACCCCGTGCTTATATCCTTTGTCTATATCAAATATTATCATTTTAAACATTGAAGCTATTTACCAGGACACTTCGGAAAACTGACCTCATGGTCAGTTTTCCGAGGTGGCCTGTTAAATGCCTTCATTACATAGACTAACGGGCAGTTGCTTCAGAATGAGGACATCAGTACGGGGTAACTGCTTTTTGCGAATTTAAAAACAGCCTTGTGAGACTTAAGATATACCTTTTTTTACCTGGTCTGAGCTTATTTTCTTTTGAAACATAAGATATTTACCGTTATTAGCAATTGTCCATCTATGTTTTCAAGCATGTTATGAAACGAATGAAAGCTGTTACGAAACGAAAAAGAGTCATAGTTACCAAACGACCTGATGTAGCGAAAAAAGCTTTTATGAAAAGAAAAAGAGTCATAGTTACCAAACGACCTGATGTAACGAAAAAGAGTCATAGTTACCAAACGGCCTTGTCATCAAGTCGTTTGGTAACTGTGACTCCTTTTCGTTATATCAGGTCGTTTGGTAACTATGAATCTGTTTCTTTTCATAACAGCTTTTTTCGTGCCCAGGTCCTTTGGTAATTATGACTCCGTTTCGTTTCGTAGCAGCTCTTTTTCGTTTCGTAACAACCCTTATATGCATAGTTAACCAGGATTGGACTTCACTGCAGTAAATTGCATGTCCATGATCGGCGCGATCAATTGATTGTAACAGTAAATAATTCAAATGTCTTGAAGCCCGTAAGAAAATTAACTAGATCTTGGGCCTAGATATGCCGATCTTAGTTTTGTAAAGTGCACATACCATGTATACATTGATGTCTTCTGTCTGTATCAAATGTCATCATTCTATGAAAGTAAGCCAAATAACAATAAACTTCGGAACAGCAGCACTTATCTAATTTCCAGATCTCCCAGCAGGCACATGACGTCATTTCGACGTAATGTGCCCACCGGGGAATAATGGCTGTTTTGAAGCCGCCAGGTAATTTAATGATTTTCCAATTACGATGACATTTTCGGCAGACAAAGGACATTACAACGGGGTAGATGGACTTCATAATATCAAACATAGGTATTGAGGTTGTTTTCTGCCTAAACACTATTATTACAAGTCAGCCATTTATTTTTTATGCCCCCGAAGGAGCTTCGGGTGGCATATTAAAATTTCACCGTCAGTCCGTCCGCCGTCTGTCCGTCCGTTACAAATCATGTATCCACCATAACTAGAAAACTTCCGATGTGAATTTAATGATACTTCACGCAAAGGTAGACCATAATGAGAATGCGTGTCATGCACGAAATTTAGGGTCCCATGACCAAGGTCAAGGTCATAATCAAAGGTCATAGGTCAAATCTTGTATCGGCCGGTACATATCGTGTGTCCGCCATAACTGGAAAACTACAGAAGTGAAGTTGATGAAACTTCACACAAAGGTAGGCCATAATAAACCAAAGTCAAGGTCACAATCACAAGTCATTGGTAAAATCTTGTGTCGGCCAGTACAGATCGTGTGTCCGCTGTAACTCAAATACTACTTAAGTTAATTTAATCAAACTTCACACAAAGGTAGACCATGATAAGAAGGTGTTTTATGCATAAAGTTTAGGCTCCTATAACCAAGATCAAGGTCACAATCAAAGGTCATAGGTCGAATCTTGTGTCGACCGGTACAAATTGTGTGTTTTCCATAACTCATAAACTGCTGAAGTGAGTTTATTTATTCCTTCACACAAAGGTAGATCATAAACAGAAGGTGTGTCTGGCACAAAATTTAGGTTCCCATGACCAGGATGAAAGTCACAGTCAAAGGTCATAGACAAAATCTTGTGTTTACATTTACTCCAAAACTCCTGAAGCGAATAAAATCAAACAGTATAGAACTAAAACTATAACAAAGAGATGTGTCATGCGGAAGATTTGGTTCCCATGCCCAAGGTCAAGGTCACAATCGGTGGTCAAAGTTCAAATCACATGTACGTTATTTACAAAAAGTTACATCGTGGTCAGATTCCATGTCACATGCAACATTTAAGTTTCCTTGCTCAAGGTCAAGGTCAAGTTCAAAGGTCAAACCATGCCAGCAGTTACTGAAAAACTGCAGACGTGTATTAGTTTAACTTCCTTGTGTGTCTCAATAATTACTAAAAAATCTACTGAAGCAATTTTGATCAAATTTCACAAAAAGGTTAAAGCACAATTTATGAGAAGGTTTGACCTAGGCAAGATTTATATTCCTATTTCTAGTGTCAGGTTCATTGTCAAGGGTCAAATATCAGGTTAAAGGGGCCTTCGGGGGCATTTGTTAAACACTGTAACATTTCTTGGTTATTTTTTTGTTTTGTTTTGTTTTTTAATTTGTACTACTTACCGTTATAATCACGTAAAATCGAAATCTCTATTTATTGGAATACCTTGGCTATTGTTTTTTTGCGAAACGAGATACCTACAGTAAAACCTGTCTTAGTGGCCATTTCTATTAAGGAAGCAACCTGTATTAAGCCAGCATGTTTTCAGTTCCCAAAACAGGCAAATACAGTCAAACCTGTCTTAAGGGGTCACCCAAAGGAAGGACAAATAGTGGCTGCTTAAAATAGGTGACCCCTTAAAAAAGGTTTATTTGCACTATATTTTGGTTCGAGGGGCCTAGAAAATGTGGCTGATAAAGACAAGTGATCCCTTAATAGAGGTGACCACATACGCAGGTTCGAATGTACATTGAAATTTACCTTTATTAAGCAATCATCTGTCTTAAGCAAGGAGGTTATGATTATCCCTTTGGTTGATTATCCCTTTGGTGCTTGCTTAATACAGGTTGGATTGTACTTTATTTGCCAAGGCTGCACTGCCAGTACTTGCATCTCAGTTTGTATCTGTAAATGAGACGCGACACAAGAAAACCAACAATGAGGTTGTGCGCCCAGCGCAGACTCAGATCAGCCTGGGCATCTGCCCACTCTGAACAGAGTATTTGCTAAGCGCTGAAAGGGTAGCTAAAGGTCTAAGCTCTATTTATGCGGACAGCGAAGATTCTGATCAGACTGGGCTGATGCCCAAGCTGATCTGAGTCTGCGCGGGGCGCACAACGACTTTGTTGGTTTTGTCGTTTCGCGGCTCATATGTGTTCCTTTGCTTGTTTTACAGCCGGGGAAAATGTTTGCACTGTTGACACCGTTACTGCAGTATGTTTGAGTACCATGGT
Source organism: Ctena decussata (assembly GCA_963989385.1). Taxonomy (NCBI): domain Eukaryota; kingdom Metazoa; phylum Mollusca; class Bivalvia; order Lucinida; family Lucinidae; genus Ctena; species Ctena decussata. The sequence goes on from OZ022515.1 coordinate 38,665,405, forward strand.
TCTGACTGGCGACTGTTATTATCAGTTCAAAGTTCATGACAAGTGTAATGTTACCATTGTATCACTGAGTCGAATGGTCTTTGATATTTATCTGCCCTACGCCGTAAAAAGACTGCACTGGCTATCTATCGACGGCCCCAAGAGGTAATATGTTAGCAGGCAAACGGTGTTGAAACAATGTTGTTCCAACGTTGATTCATCGTTGAGTGACTGTTCAGATAGATCTCCAGATAACCGTGGTGGTTAATGTGCATTATTGCATAACTATCGGTGTCACGGGCATGTTATAAAGGAAACAAAACCATGTATTTACAAGGCATTCACTTGCTGTTTTTAAACCTGCTTCACGGCTTTCAGTATGCTCTTCCCGGGCCCACTTCAAATGTTCTGCCAAGCACCCATTTATGACAGATGATCCGGTAATTGCTGCGCAAAAATTTTAAACTCCCGTAATTCAGAAGCGTAAAACAATTAGAAATGGTAAAAGGTGCTTAAGAATCCTATTTAGTATTTTCCTTTTTTCGCGCAAAATATGAAAAAAGTAGTCAAGTGCTGAAATAAGAGCCACCGTAATAATATAAGGCGATTCAAGGGACATAAGTAAAAAAATACTAGTCTAGTGGTACCCAGCTTCTTTCTTATAAAATCAGTTGTTGAACGGTAAGCATTTATCCGGGAGGGATAAATGAATTGATCCGTATTGTAGCTATACCATGCTACATATACCTTCATACTGGACGAAGGATACATTTTTCTACCATTTTGCAGATTCTGTACCACTGCAAGAATCGTCGATTTCCTAGCAAATTCTAGAAATGCAGAAAAAAATCCACTAAATCTGAGTCAGATGCTCGGAAGTCGCCGTGCAAACGGAAATATAAAATGCTCAGCCCGGAAGTCGGATACTAGTATAATTTAAAAGACCAACTCGCGCGTTAAATGTCAAATGGTGACAAAATACAGTGGCATATTTTTCGCAAGTTTTAAAGAATATTTCGTTGAATTAATGCAGTAACAGCGATCAAATATTTCTTAAAGGCATTCACTTTCGCCAGGTCCCTCGGAAGATGTTTGATCTCTATATGGGTACACTTTCATGGGGAGTAACTCTCCCATGTTAATTTGTTCCTCCCTTTCTAATTGACGGTCAAAGCATAAAGTTAGAGTAGTTCCCGTTTCAGAAGGGCTTTGTCGTCGAGGGAAGCAAACGGGAGGTCATAAAAATTGTTTCCCTTTTGTGCAAATTTTAAGAGTTACTGCACTTCAGGAACTGACTGAATCAGATCCCAAACCCTATCACCAACATCAAAGGGAAAGATTGAAAAAGACATCCCAAAAACAATAAATTACAAGTAACAAGTGATAAGCCGAGTCGGCAGCTCTTTCCCAAATAGGTAGCAACTCAGCTATCTTTGCTGAACTAAATAATTTAGACCAACAGAAGGGTTACAACTTCTAAGCAAATTATACGAAAAACATTTAACAACTATTGCAAGTGGCGGAAAAACATGGCGATGGACCAATTAAGAAATAATTTTTCCTTACCCGTGAATTATCGTCGATTAACATATGCTGTTGGAGGGCAGATAACGATTTATTAATTCACGACGGCAAAGCCGAAGTAAATTATTTTTCGTATCTGCCTGACATATGTGTTAATCAGCGATAACTCACAGGTAAGGAAAATTATTCCGATTCTAACATTATACATAATGGAAATGCAAGTATATTACAACATTTTCACTCTTTTGTCCGGAGCATATCTCTGAAATTATTAGGGGGAACTTATAGAAACTTCACACATTGATAGAGGACAACGAGGGAAAGTGCAGTGCACAAGAACCGTAACCCTATCACAATTATGTACATAGTTAGCTCCCTTTCCAGTTTGCTCAATATTTTGCTTGTCTGCAGCATATCTCTGAAAGTATAAAAGGGAACTTAATGAAACTTCAAAAATTGATAGATGGTGTTGAGTGAAAGTGCAGACTAGAACCATAACCCTGTCATAAGTAATTACAGAGTTAGCTCCGTTCTTAATTTTTGCTTTGTTTTGCTTGTCCGGAGCATATCTTTAGAAGTTTTAAAGGAAACTAAATGAAACTTCACACATTGATAGAGGGCAATAAAAGGAAGTGCAGAACTTAAGAACTTTAACCCTACCCTTCACCAGGATACCCTTTCCCCTATTCGAAGCCTTCTAGGAGCATCCATCGGATCCACCGATTTGCTTGTTACTTTTGTCATCCATTCCAATGTGAGTTATCTCAAAAGGATAAGATTTTAATTTAGTAGGAGCAAAGTCGATCCTTTTAGAAAATAATCCAATTTGAAAGAACTTCCTTAGCAGGCATATGATGTCGCAATGACGTCACAGTGACGTTGATGCGACTTGATAACGTCGCATCAACTTCAGTCCGACGTCATGTCGACGTCATGTGCCTCCTGGAGATCTTTAACCACGGAACGAAATTTGACCACACAAAAGTTTTCATGGCGGAGACCTTAAGGGAGATTTTTCTTATGATTTAGGCATACCAGTCCATTCTGTGACGCCACGTTTGAAGTGACTGGCTTCGGCGAAATATCAGTGAAGACCCCGACTTGTGGGTGGTGCGCAATGACAACATGGGTCAGCTATATGAAGGATGTCAGCAATGGCGAAAAAACTTGTCCTGCACCAAACCAGGAGCCGCCACCAGTTATGGTTGGCAAATAATTAAAAAAGGAAAATAACATTTACTTGACAACTTGATATGAACCGCACTACGTAGAAATGTACGAACAGTAAAAACTGACCTCGTAAAGTTTGTGAATTTGTGACATCTATAGCCCAGAGGGCAAATTACTTCGTGATGGCGTCGTACTAACATCGATGCTATGTTTCGACGTCGCTTTGAAGTCAGTACGGCGAATTTACGACATTGACTACATGACGACCCAATGACTTGTACTGACGTCGATGTGACGTCATTAGGTCGCATCCACTTCAGTATGATGTCATTACAACGCCATATGTTTAATGGAAATTTCAGCTTTCGTTATGTGCTTGTAGATTCCTCAGAGTCCATTCATGTACGGTGCGAACAGCAAATGCTCTGAGCAGACTGCGCATATGCGCATGCTGGTCTAAGACTTTGCTGTTCTTATATGAGTTCAACATATGAGCCATGACACGACAAAACCAACAATGTGGTTGTGCACCCAGCGCAGGCTCAGATCAGCCTGGGCATCAGCCTAGTCCGCTCAGAAACTTCAATAAGTGCTTAAAGGGTAGCTAAGGGCCTAAGATACCTCCATGCGGACAGCGTAGACTCTGATCAGACTGGGCGGATGCCCAGGCTGATCTACTCTGATCAGACTGGGCGGATGCCCAGGCTGATCTGAGTCTGCGCTGGGCGCACAACCACATTGTTGGTTTTGTCATTGTCGCGGCTCATATTTTTGCTTGTAGAGGCTTTTCATGTTTAAATTTGTCTCTCTTTTTCCTCTTTTTTTTTGGCACTCCTTGAAATGAAATCTCAAATATCGCTGCTCTATTGGCTTTTTGTCTTTAAAGAAACTTTGTTTTTTATTTTGTTTTTTTTTTCTTGCTTTTCCACTGACATTTTCCTGAAAAAAAAAATAAAGCTGTCCTTTTTGGTCTAAATTGAAAACAATGTATACGGTAATACAGTCAAATGGCATTTGACCTGTTTTCAATTTTATCCAGTAACCGGCTGTTAAAGTTATAACAACTAAAATGATCCCACAAGATGGCCACCATACTTTTTGTCTGGAAACATGTGGGCGGAGGCGGAGGAAGAGGCTTATTTGATGATTGCTTAGATATTTTGTTTCCTATTTCCTAATGAAAGCATACATTTTTTTAGTTTGGTAACTATTTGTTACCTCCTAACGAAGCCGGTTCAGAATTGAAATTATACGAAATTAAAACACTTCTTCTATTGAGATTGGGCTTTGTTATTACTTTCGACCCCCCCCCCCCCCTCTTTCCCACCCACTGCGAGAAAAAAAAAGACAGAAGAAAAAAAATAATAAGGACAACCTTATTTATGACATATCATTCAATCGATTTTGTATGATGACAAAACCTACTATTCAATTCTGTAATAATCACAAACTTGAAAAGTTGATTTTGTGATATAAAAACATTAGGTGTCATATCTTCCTACTTACTAATAGTTGATATGCAACATTACATAATAAGTTCTTTGATCGTAACGCTGTCTGTATATCACAAAAAAATCGATTTTGTGATGGCGTACAATATTCAAATTTGGATATAAGGTGATAAGCACATATTTGTGATTTCACAAAATCGAATGTTTGGTTCTGTAATGTTTCGGTTATAGGACGGAGTTTTCCCTTCCAAAAACAATTAAGTAGATCTAGATCCGTCAACAAACCAATCTCGAAAATCTAAATCCGTCACCAAAGCAATTCTAAAAAACACAGATCCGTCACCAAAGCAATCTGAAAGAACTAGATCTGTTAGCAAAGCAATCTCAAAGGCTTAGATCCATTACCAAAGCAATCTCAAAGATCTAGATCCGTCACCAAAGCAACCTCAAAGATCTAGATCCGTCATCAAAGCAATCTCAAAGATCTAGATCCGTCAGAAAAATAAAATCTCAAAGATATAGATCCGTCACTAAAGCAATCTCAAAAATCTTGATCCTTCACCAAAGAAATCTCATAGATCTAGATCCGTCACAAAGCAATCTTAAAGATCTAATTTCGTCACCAAAGCAATCTCAAAGATATAGATCCGTCACCAAAGCAATCTCAAAGATTTAGATCCGTTACTAAAGCAATCTCAAAGATCTAGATCCGTAACCAAAACAATTTCAAAGATCTAGATCCGTCACCAAAGCAATATCAAAGATTTAGATCCGTCACCAAAGCAATCTCAAAGATCAAGATTCGTCACCAGAGCAAACTCAAAAACCTAGATCCGCCACCAAAACATTCTCAAAGTTCTAGATCCGCCTCGTTGTCAAAACAAACTCAAAGGTCTAGATCGGTCGTGACGGATCTAGATTTTTGAGATTGTTTTGGAAGAGAAAAATCCATTATATGTGACAGTATCTGACATTTTGAGCCTTGTGAAAGTGAGACGTTGACGGCACGAAGCGTGAAATGAAAATGACATCATAAAATTTGCATGTAAATTTTAGATATCCGCGCACTGACTTATGAAATTCAAAGCGTCATCTGAAAAGCTATTCACCATTTCTTAGTGCATTTTTTTTTTATTTTCTCCATCTACATTCTTTTAAGAATGTTCGCAGTTCTGATCTTGGAAAAAAAGATGCCACGATTCAGAGTTATAAAACTGTACCCAGCTAGTATGTAAATTGTATCTAATCAGTGAAATCAAAAAAAAAAAAAAAAAAAAAAAAAAACGGGTTGGTGTTTATTGTGTTTGCTTTCGCAGTAATGCATAGCGCTATTTCTTTCTGCTTCTCCAAATCTATTCTGGAATCACTAATAATTATGAAAATGTTAAAACCAAAATTTCTGATTTTCGGCTGCGTAAGTCTCAAAATAGCAGCGCCTGTTACATATCGCTGAATGAAACAATCCTGATTTATAATATTATATGAAACGCGGCCTTAAATGACTTGAGAATAATTATTTTTTGAGAAAATCTAAAGTTTCTGTTGAAAGAACTTCAGTTTGTAAAGTCATTGAAAAATTGGCGGAGCTTGGCATACATTATTTGCCATGCTCCGGAACCAAAGACGTCTTATATTTGTTACCACAGCAACTAAGAGTTCATAATGACGTCTAACTGACGTCATTTTGAAGCCATTCAGCAAAGGTACACAGCCCAACAGTTGGTAATTCCGTAGTTTCTATGAAAACAGATCTCTGGCACCATCTCAATTATAATTCGAGAAGAGCATGTATGCCATGCTACTCTCGAACTATAAGACTTAGTGAGATGCTACCTGAAATTCATACAATGGAAAAGTTTGGTTTTCTCAAACCTATAATTTGTTCTCAAATAAGTTGATTCTCTGTTATTAGTGGTACCTGATGCCCAGGCTGGTATAAGCATTTACAGCCCGTTTTCACGCGTTATCAATAAATTTATCTTGAGCTTCTATGAGTTCTAAAAAGAATTCTGACTGTGTATGTTATACTCATCTCCCTTAAAGTTCGAAGTGGAAAGCCCCTCAACATACCGTAGTAATCCAAATGAACGAACATGCTCAAATAAACGCCTCCTGTGTCTTTCCACAAATGTTGTTAATCTGCATAAATCCCTGTTTACTTTTTTTTCTGAGGTAGATATTTAAAACGGAGTGGCTATTGCCAGTCGACTGGCAATAGCGATTTTACGTTAAAATCGCCATTGCCAGTCGACTGGTAATAGCGATTTCATCGTAAAATCGCTATTGCCAGTCGACTGGCAATAGCGATTTTAACGTAAAATCGCTATTGCCAGTTGACTGGCAGCAGCGATTTCAACGTAAAATCGCTATTGCCAGTCGACTGGCAGCAGCGATTTTAATGTGAAACTGCTATTGCCAGTAAGTTTAAGTTTTGGTCCAAAAAATGCAAACACTACTTATCAGCAAGCAATGCTTGTGAATGTTTCTACTTTGTATTTATTGTTGCACCCTCATTAAACTGCACTGCTGAATATAGGTTTAGACTTTTCTTAAGTCTTACTATTTAACTTGCTCCTACTGCGTTGAAATCTGAAATCCACGAGTTACCTGCAAAGGAAGTGTTTTTTCCAGCCTTTTCGATTATGCTAATATGATGTCACGGAGCTTGAAAGATGTAGGAACATTGGCATAGGTCTGAGCTAAAAATCATTTTTGCCCCAGTTTGACAAGTTTAAACAATTTCTATATTTTCTGACTATCTTTACCCATTTTAATGTTTTACATCTTTTTTTAATATTCCTCGAGTCTAAAAGAATCTAATAAAATTATGAGCTCAGTACTCGCCCAGTCTTGTGAGTTTTGAATGGTTGGTTCTTTGTGTTTAACGGCTCTTTGAAACAGTATTTCAGTCTATATCGAGCCTTCTCCCAGAGAGGGGGAGAAAGAAGAGAGATTATGATTATTATTTTTTTACCAATTATTTATTTATTGATTTAATTATTTTTGTATTTTTTAATGTTGAATACCATGGTTTTCATTTATTTAATACCAAACATTTTGTCATGCCGATTATATAGACGAAAACTGTACTGCTTTCATAATTTTGGACGGATTCAAAAGGATATGATCAAATGCTACATGCGTATAAACTGTAAATCATTTAATATTCGCAATATCTTCATTTTTGCTAATATTTGCAACACCTTCATTTTTGTTAATATTCGCCAATCGGTTCCAAGACTCTCGCCACTGTTCGACAAATTAACTTCCACAGTGACGACAGTTGGATGATCATGATTTCAAGAATCGCTGATATTTTGAAAGCCATATTATTTGAAAAAAAAAAAAAAATAAAATAAACGCGAAACTAAAACGCGAGTTACAATAGCTGAACTTCAGGTTAATTAATCAAAATTCAGATCTATCTATCCATCTATCTATCTATCTATCTCATTGTACATCCGACCTCTCTGCCTGTATACCTGTCATAAAAAAAATCCCATGTGTATATGCGGTATCGATTAATCATCGAGTATTGATATACACGATCAATGTAGGTGTGATAAACAACGTACTTGGGCAAGGTAAGGCGTCTTTAATTTGAAAAAGAACCATACGGCATGTGCGGAATTTGTAAATACTAAAATCGGTCTACGCATTAGTTCAGCCTCACCAGAATTCTCTTCTCATCTTGTTTTAGATTCTTCATAAATCAAAGATTGTTTCTACGAAGATGGAAGGGTCGGCCGCGCAGATTGATCTGAGTCTTCGCATACCGTATGGTACTTTTTCACGCGAAAGCAATTAGTAACATTATCGCCGTCTGTAAATTATTTTGAGCTCTGTGACAACAGCGATAACTGACAACAGTTAAAAATATACTCCCTAGTCCCTTGCAAACAAAAAATTCGCGAAAGTAAAAATTCGTACTGCATCAGATAAAAGACCATGTAACTGATGTGCTTCTTAAAAAGTTTAAAGCTCCTGTATCAAAACTTTCAATTTTTTGGTAAGAGAAAACTGAATTAGAATTTAGAGGAAAATTGCATTATCGATCATTTTGGAAACAAGTTTTGACAAGTTTGCCTCTAATGTCCGAGTTTGGAATGACATTACCACAATCACTATAGCGCATTACAGTTTCATCTAAAGACTATGCTAGTTTGGTGAAGATGAAGTTAAATATTTGGTGATATTTAGGGCACAATATTGAAAGATTGTCTCCCTCGTTTATCTCATGTTTTCAGAAACAAATATTTTAACCAAATTTCGTTCGACAATATGTAATAGTCTCATAATTAGCCGTAAAAGTATTGAGAAAATGTCTGTTTATTCGATAAATGTGGAATGAAAAATAATCTTCAAATTAAAATGCAAATTGCCTATTTCCTCACGGCCTGTAAGAATATCGATTTTGACCACGTATGTCATGTGATCATGTAGAGATATTTCTCTTATTCGTGCACGTGATTGTGACGTATGAATAAATCATATTTGTCCAATAATGTGATTTCAACCGCGGTCCGCGATTGTATAAAAAATTATCTTATTTTTTGTTTAAAGTCACTTTTATCAAATATTATTATCTAAACTCTAATTCAAATGTATAGTTAGACCATGTCTGAGGTATTGCATGAAATATTTCATCAAATCATTTTTGTTATCAGTATAAAGGGAGTAAATCTTTAATAGGGTCGAAATTTGTCATTGAAATACAGTGGTCTTAACTTTTGGCACTGTGTATCCAAACAACTGAGGAGTTTCCAAATTCCGCTGCCTCAGCATCTTCTGTTAACTCTATGACATCGGATAAGAACAATGACTTTTTTTCCATAGCCGAAGTCCTATGTATCAATTATGTCTACTGCTTATTTCAAAACTTTTGGCGTGGAGTATGTATAGCAGGAAAGGGAATGTTATTCCCTAGACTGATACTAGCATCTTTTCGAACAGAGATTTTTTTGGTTACGTAAGTAAATTTTAATGATAGATAGATAATTAGATACTTTATTAATGCAATAAGCCATACGGCCTATGAGCATATATACAGACGTTAGACAGGGCAAATGTCTTTCAAAGAGATAGACAGAAGGAATATGTAGACAGAGGAACGATCGGGCGAAAAACATGACCCAAAAGTGGCAAAAAAGTAAATTGGAAAGAGCAAACTTTTGCTGGGCTAAAACGAACGGCAATAAATCTAAATAACTACGGCTATTTCACTCATAAACTCGAAGATGAATAATCTATCTTATCACATCATGGTCTTTCCTATAATAAATTTCATCATTAAACATACATTAGCAGCTCAGCGGTTTCAGGTCCGCTCCCCCATACCCCCTACCCCACTCCACCAGCACCCCCCCCCCCCCCCCCCAACCGCTCCTTATATTAATGTCAGTTTTTTTGTTTTTTTTATTTCCTTTCTAACTTTTGTTTTAATTTCATTCTGTTTTTATTGTTTCAATTTCTTCCGTAAAAAAGGTCAAGGTCAACCCAAGGTCATAATTTAAACATCTTGGTAGTGCTCGTGTACCTGATGCTACATACCAAGTTTCAAGGCCATCGGCTTATTGGTTCTGGAGAAGAAGATTTTTAAAGGTTTTTACCATATATGGACCCGGCAGCCATGTTGGTCATGTGACTAGGACCGTTTGAACAAATTTTCGTTCTACATAAAATTTATTTGCAATTGGTCCAGTGGCTTTTGAGGAGTGTGAAATTGTCAAAATATGAGACCAGGGTCAAAGGTCAAAGAATGACCTTGACCTCTTATACGCATAAATTTTTATGTACTCATTAAGATGACCGTATCTACCAATTTTCAGGTAAAAATCTTCAACAGTTTCCAAGAAATCTTATGTTTAGTATTTTCCCATATAAAAGCTACTGAAAGCAAATTTGACCTACCGTAAAAAGGTCAAGGTCAACCCAAGTCATAGTTTAAACAATGTTGGTAGTACTCGCGTACCCGATGCTACATAGCAAGTTTTAAGGCAATCGGCCCGTTGGTTCTGAAGAAGAAGATTTTTAAAGCCTTTTACCATATATGGGCGTGGCGGCCATGTTGGTCATGTGGCCAGGACCGTTTTAACAATTTTTCCTTCGTAAGTCCCCTGGAGGCTACATATGAAATTCGGTTACAATCGGCTCAGCGGTTTCAGAGAATAAGTCGTTTGAACTTATGGACGGATATGAAAAAAAATAAAGAAATAGAACACTGGCTATATAGCTCACTCGTAAGACCGCAGTTTGAATATGCATCTTCTGTCTGGAGCCCATACACAAAAGAAAACATGGAGAAAGTTGAAATATTCAACGAAGGGCAGCAAGGTGGGTTTCCAATGATTACTCAGTCTATAGTAGCGTGACAGAAATGATGAGTAATCTTGGATGGCGGTCGCTTGAGTGCCGACGTTACGATGCGCGTCTCGCTATGTTTTACAAGTAGTGTATGGCTTGGTTGCTATTCTGGTTCCGTCATATTTCGAGCAGCTCACCAGATATACTCGTCACATGCATCCTCTTTCCTACAGACAGATCCATACATCTGTCTGTTATTATCAGTAATCATTATTTCCCATGACTATTGTACTTTGGAACAGATTACCAGCTGATCTCGTCCAAGTTTCAGATCTTGACTCCTTTAAATTAGGAGTCAGCAAGATCAGTCATACCCTCCCCTAAACATAAACACTGTTTATATCATGATTTTAAACTTTGCTTACTAACATTAACTCTATCATATCATCTATATTTCACCTTGCTTTTGCCAGCGCTTATCCCACTGAGCTAGCGGGGCTCAGTCATATAAGGAAGATGGGAGGGTGATAGTGAAATATTGTACGCAATGGAACGTGTTTACGGTTGGAAAAATATTTCCATCTCCATCGGGAATCGAACCAATGACCGCTAGTTCAGTATGATAGCACTTAACCCACTGAGTTACCGAGACTCAAGACTGATGTATCACTTGCAGTTTTACGGCCCCTTCAACAATATTTGAGTCATAACGAGCCGAAAGGAGGTGCTAATAAAAGGCACTCTTCTCAGGAACCTCTTTGACGGTTGAAAGAATCCCCCCTCTATCGTGTTTCAACCCAGACCGCTACACTAGCAGGCCAGTGCTTAACACACTGAGCTACCGGAGCTCCTTAATAACCATATTGCCACAATTCCTTACCAAGCAAAAATGAAATAAAATGAATAAATTGTTTATTTCGCAGAAGTAAAATATCTGTGAAGTAAGGAACACTTACTAAGCAGTCTATCACTCTCCCCTTTATTTACTTCCAAATCGTGGAAGTAATTAGGTGTATTTGATATGTGTGCTTATCAGATTTTAACAGCTGTTTGCTGGGGAAAGTGAAGTACTGTAAGCAGCTTTAAAGGTAGGTTCCTGGGCCAGCGATGTCAATTATGTCCACAAAATAATTTCGTCTTTTTCTGAGCAGTATTGAATTCTATTATTTTTCTGAATTTGTTGCTACTGAGAAACTCATCAGATGTTGAAGAAAATAGTCGTTTTCCCTTTTGGTTTATTTTCTTTCGTTGGAATTCCAGTTCTAAAAATAACTATGTTTATTATGTCTATAAGTGCGCGATTTCTGATGCCATTCTCCAAAGGTCAATTTTCCCTTGACGTGAGCTCTCCTAGAGGTCCTGGCATGGCGGATGGGTTAAAACTATCCCAAAATGTAATGCAGCATGACATCAGCTGCATTATCTATTTTTGGCGCGAACTAAAAATAGCGCTAACTGGTGTGCGAAGCAGAGTTAGGAAATCCCTTGCAAAACAACTTTTCTAATATTTTTTTTTGATTTACACTTTTTAGTGAACTTATTAATTCCCTTTTATAAGTGCTTTCCAACAACTTGGATAAAAGTTCATCAAAATTATGATGCATTCCAAAGTACAGGAACCTACCTTTAAACATCAAATGGGATGCAACTTCTTCAGCTTCAAATTTATTCTTAAGAAATGGGAAGGAAAACTAAAAAAAAAAAACAAAAAAAACTGGCAATAGCGATTTCTCGTCAAAATCGCTATTACCAGTCGAGTGGCAATAGCCATGTTACGTTAAAATCGCTATTGCCAGTCGACTGGTAATAGCCATTTTGACGTGAAATCGCTATTGCCAGTCGACTGGCAATAGCGATTTTAACGTAAAATGGCTATTGCCAGTCGACTGGCACTAGACCTTTCCTATTTAAAATTGTGTCTGCTCTTAAAGGAAAAAAATTCTCCTGGCTGAGCAGATACTATTTTTTTCAGAGTTGACCCCTACTGTAAAGGGAAGCAGAATAACAGAGTGGCTTCCGCTGAAAGTGTGCCCATCACCGTTATATTGCTAATCGTAGGTACTTTGGTAGTGGCTGATTTACAACGCTTTAGGTTCTAAATAACGCCTTCCTCCCCTTTAGCAAAATGCTTAGCCCCCGGGGCGTTTCAGAGGATTAATACGGTATTCCCCGTTTCACGTTTGGATAACAAGCAGGTCGAGCTACTGTTAGTCAAATTCAAATTTCGGCAAGCTAGTTTCATGTTGCGAAATACATAACAATGCTCGTAAATTTAAAGAGTAACTACACTTCAGGAACTGACTGAATCAGATCCCAAACCCTATCCCCAACATCATAGGGAAAGATTGACAAAGACATCCCAACAAAAAATAAATTACAAGTGAAAAACCGAGTCAGCAGCTCTTTCCCAAATAGGTGGCAACTCAGCTATCTTTATTGAACTAAATTATTTAGACCAACAGAAGGGTTACAACAGACTAAGCAAATTATACAAAACACACTTAACAACTTTTTTTACCTATTTTCTATTTTTATTATAGAAGGGTTAAAATGAGAACACAATAAATTAAACAGCACCGAACATAACACAAATGCAACCGCAACGAAAGTACCGCCTTTGGACGGTCAGTAACAACTACTGGGAGGTTTAAACCGGTTTTACTGGGCCCAAACCTTCACCCTCACCCTTAATGCGCCTAAAAGCAGATGACAAAATTTACGTCTGCTGAAATTTAAAAAAAAATATTTGTCCAATCGACATCATATTGAGAATTCAATGACTATATGGAAAACAGTGTAGATCCAGATCAGGTGGCTTATGATCTGGATCTACACTGCAAATTCAACATTTTTTTTGCGCTTTATGGGTTAAAATCATTACATTTCGGTTTGGTCATTTTCAGGTGTCTTGTGATAACTCTACAAGTTTATCATCATCAGCTATGAGCAGGAATTGATGCAATTAGATCCCACATCTTACCCTCAAAGGCGAAAGGGAAATGAGTTTAAATACATAAATTGGGCTATTTGTATTTTGGGACCGGAATGTAACAGTACTGAAACCTTTCCCCCTCTTATTATAAGTACTATGTATTAGCTCGTGATTGACAGAATATTAGATTGCACAGAAAACAGTTTACCTTTATATGCATAATATGAATGGGTAGGGTAGTTTCGCATGATTCTTACCGCTATCTCTAAAATGCTGTATCATTTTATAGGAAACTATATGTGTTACGATAGAATGGTATAGATACATGTTTACCAGTTAGTAGTTGCAGGAATTTTCCGGAAATCCTCATAAATAATGTTGTTTACTCACTTACAAGTCATACCTTATTTTGGCAATTTTTCGTCTCCAACTTAACGGAAAAAAGACACAATTATTTTTCATTTTCAGATTAATTCATAAGGTATCTTGTAATTATGAATTGGATATAATGGACATTATAAAATCATGAGGAATCATATATATACACTCCTTTGTTTTAGATTTATCTGCCCCTGAATATTGAAAAAGTTCTCTCTTTTTTTCAAAAGAAAAGTATATAGAAGCCCCAGTCCATGACAAGAATAGATTTCCACCAAACTTTGTGCATTACAAATGAGCCGCGACGCGAGAAAACCAACAATGTGGTTGTGCGCCCAGCGCAGACTCAGATCAGCCTGGGCATCCGCCCAGTCTGATCAGAGTCTTCGCTGTCCGCATGAGGGTAGCTGAGACCCTTAGCTACCCTTTAAGCGCTTAGGAAAGACTCTGCGCAGACTAGGCGGATGCCGATGCTGATCTGAGTCTGCGCTGGGCGCACAACCACTTTGTTGGTTTTCTCGTGTCGCGGCTCAAATACTTGGTGTTGATAGTCATCTGTTGATATAGTAAACTGACCGGTTATTAGTTACCTGCAGTAAGTATGCTACAGATGGGTTGGGTACTATCACATAATTATTGCCTTTATATCATTGTACGTTTTTAACAGAAATTGTTGTCAAACATCAATTATCATATAATAGTACAGATACATATATAACAAATAGCAGATGCAGAAGTTTGTTCTGATATGATTCTAAATAATTTCTTTATACTTGCTTATAGGTCATACCCTAAATTTCGGTTATATTATTTTTTTCTTCTTCTCCAACTTTCAAAAATGCAGAGAAGTATTTTTTAGTTAAAAAGCATTTAAAAAAGTATTATAAGTGTTCAAAGCGGTTAAATTGGACTTTGTAACTTTATGAGGAATCTTTTATAGGCTTAGTAGTTACGAAGTTATCTGCTCCCGAATCTAGAAAATGGTACTTCTCTATGGTCTTTATAATCAGTTATCTCTATGTAGCCAGTAAATATGTTCTGATCCATTCGATTCTTCTGAAGCAAGAAATACTCCAAAGAAATGAATGTAGGTTTTGGTATAACAACATGCTTCTAAGTTTGGTTTTCAGTATGACAAGGGCATGTTATGCTGGCTACCACTTCTGTGCAAGCCATTTTTCTTGTTGTTGTTTTTTCTTCTTGTTTTTTCCGTTGTTTTATAACTTAAAGGGTTGTAAAACCTAAGACAGACTTTGGGCCAACTAGTTAGTTCTTATTTGTTTAAATCTAATATTTTAGTTTTCTTCTTCTGAATCGAAGAACTCCATTGTGAATGGCAGTGACAGACTTTTTTGCCAGGGTCCTTGTGCATTAACACTCTAGTGTTACCGATATGAGCCGCGACACGAGAAAACCAACAATGTGATTGTGCGCCCAGCGCAGACTCAGCTCAGCCTGGGCATCCACCCAGTCTGATCAGACTCTTTGCTAAGCGCTTAAATGGTAGCTAAGGGTCTAAGCTACCTCCATGCGGACAGCGAAGCATCTGATCAGACTGGGCGGATGCCCAGGCTGATCTGAGTCTGCACTTGGCGCACAACCATATTGTTGGTTTTGTCGTGTCGCGGCTCATATATTATACAAGGAACACATTCTCGTTTTTTTCAGTCAATTTTAGGTTTCGAAAGGTCAACGAACAGAGGTGAATGGTATTCATTATTTGCATGATAATACCCCAGCTCAACCGCAGCATCTTGAAATTCCGCTATATCCCTTATAGCACTAACCTTGCTCCATGTGAGTTAGTCCTATATGCGTAGTTGTCGTTAAAATGTTACGTTGTATAGACGGCAGCGCATCATATCAGTGTCTTAACCTTTAATGCGCCAAAAAAGCAGACGACAAAATTTACGTCTGCAGAAATTTAAACAAGAAAAATCTTTAAGAAAAGATAATGGGCGCAGATTAAATGGAAATGTGTTTTGTTGTATGTCTCTAGTTGAAGATTTGACAATAACATTCATGAATAAGTAAGCTATGTCGGTAGGCACCTACAACCGTAATATTGACATTGGGTAGCGACAACGACCTATCTCAAGATTGAGCTGTCCATTTGGAATTCCAAAATGGACCGCGGTCAACCTTGAAATTGACCTGATTTCAAAATAGTTATTAACATGTTGTACTGTTTTGTTTGTGTGTGTATTAAACCGAAAGTAGTAATCGAAAGTAGATCTACGACGAAAAAAAAAAGAAAGTTTTGAATATCTGCGTCTGTTTTTGATATAATTACTATTGTAAAATTACAAACAAGAGAAACATTTTGACTTAATATAAGACAGGGTGCTAGTATTCACAGTGCAGTACGGCGAGAAAAAACGAAGATTAAATATTCATTGACCTATGACATTATTGGCTAAATTTTGACATACGCGTTATTTGACCAACTGCATCTTGTGAAATGTGGAACAATATCGAAATTATACGAGGCAGCGCCTCGAAAAAAATGTTTTGTGCCAGCTATATTATATGGAGAATTCAAAGACCTTAGGGCAAACAGTATAGATCCAGATGAGGAGGCTAATTATGAGCCAACTCATCTGGATCTACACTGTTTGCAAATTCAACAATTTTCATTTTTGGCACTTTAAGGGTTAAAAGTTAACTCTACATCAAAAGAATCGTTCAGAAAGGCACTTCTTGACTGGCCAAAATCGCTTTAGAAAGTGTGAAAGACTGCAAGGTGGCTGTTTTGAAAGTTGATATAGGCGCTTTTGATTACTTTTAATAGGTAAGTCTACAGTGGATTTTGTGCTTTCATTGCTACTCCTTCTCAAGTGTCGCTCGTAGTTCAGCCAACAAAGGCTCCGATTGGACTTAACACCTTGCATTCAAGGAATGATAACTGTTATTATAACTGTAAGTAGATATTATGTTTACTATTTCTAAAGGTAAACTTGGCACTTATCTGGCTTTAGTGCGACTACATATACTAGTCAAAAGAAGTTCCGCCGCATTGACTTGAAAATCATTTTCTGGAAAGGTACTATAATTAAAGAAGTAAAAGAGTCATTATTGTACTGACATTCCATTTTTATATTGCCAAACAGACAGGTTTCAAATGTTTAAGGAAAACCGAAAATTTGCGCAACATTCAGTTTTAGTGGGGGTTATTTCTAATTTTCCGACATTTTTCACGAAACGAACTCGCCCTTTCTCTTAGTTTTATTCTCATTTTCCCATCTGTTCCTCTTAGACACATTATTTTGGATTCCAAATGTTTCATACACTCAAGAAAATGGGAATTCAGAACGGATTTAACGATAATCTAGCACTTCTAAATTTCAACGTTAAGACAGAAAAGCCAAACATTTCTAAATTTGCATTGGCATTTCCATAAACATTTTAAAACTGCGTGCCTGTCACAATTTTGCAATAAACTGATGCATTTTTATCTAAGAATGTTGCAAATAAAATTATTTACATGTCCAGGAAAGATAAACTAAAATTTGTGACTGATAAGCCCAAAACCCGACAATCAAACTTTCTATAGTTTTGATTCAAAGGGAGGTAATTTACAGTCTCGTACATTTAAAGATTCGATGTTCGGTATTTTAAAGTTTGCTCAGGTTCTGTTTAGATGTTTCTGAATTGCAGGATTTCTCGCGAATTAAATGAGACAAACTTAATGGTACTGCGCCTGCGCAGTGAACGCCTAGTCGCAGTTTCTGTTGTTTACTAGTTATTCGAGGTAACTCTTTACATGCAAGCAGAAAACTGTAACGTTTAAACTTTTCCGTGGACAAGTGTTTGGGCAACTTATTAAAAGTAAAATAATTTGAAAATACTACTTTTGAAATCGTCAATATCACAATTGAAATAGCGGCGGAACTTGTTTTGACAAGTATATGTATATATATTCAAGTTTCATCAGCCGTAGGGAAGCCCCGGGGCAAAACGCCATATCAGGTATAGCAATTATATATCCCTCCTCATAATCTCGGTGCGCCATTTGTCTATCGTACAGGCACCTAGTTTCCTCCTCTCCGTCCTATTCCAAAACTGCTGCTGTGCGGAAATAAGTCATCAAAAGAGCCTCCAGAAATGGCATAACTAACAGATAACAAATTGCAGCATGACAAATCTCTCGACTTGCTCGTGACATCATGGACATGTAATCATCAACGCAAACTCGTATCTTTGAACTGTTCTTGGCTGGTTCCATGTCTTCAAAGATAGAATGAAATTTATCGGCTAATTGAGCAGGAATGAAATGCAACTCCAGGTACTCAAATTCGATCAGAGGACATGCCCTAGTCCGTTGAATTCTAAAGTGAGGTTTTGGTTTGTAAAACATGTCAAAACCGGGGGGACGACATCGGTATCGTACAAGGATATTAGATTCTGCGAATATGGAATCATACTGTCTCTTTTCTAGATTGATAAGAAGTGTGGCTTGTTTCCCGTTTACCTTCACGGGAACCGTCTGACCAATGACTGTAACAGACTGGGCAAAAACAAAGTCAAAAGTGCATACGTCACTGCTTCCGCCAGTCACCTCCGCCAAGAATATAAACCCATTGTGAGAAGTCTGGTTGCTTCGATCAATCCACAGACTGTAATGCACACATGTGCATTTGGCGTCTTTAAAACCAAGAACCTCATGAAACGTGTCATAAACTGTAGTCCCGAGACTCTCTAAATTATCGCCATTTTCAGACACGATATTGATAGCTGGGTCCTCGAAACGTAGGCTTATGTAAAAGACTACAGCCACGTCGAAGTTGTAAATCCCGATGAAAATATTTTTGCATGTTCCGTAGTAAGCAAGGCGTCCAATGGGACAGTAAAGAGTACGGCACTTGTTCTGAAATGTAACAGAAATACCATTATAACACAGTGCACATATAGAATTAGTGGATAATACCTTGGTGTCTTAATGGATCGATTTTGATTCTCGTGACTCCGAGTATTGAGGTTATTGCCAAATATGTACGATTTGGAGGACGATCATTAACCTGTGGCATATTACGTCCTTTTTTACTTCTGAAAGCGTCAGAAAAAGGTAAATTAATCTTTGCCTCAGAAAAAAATATTGGCGGGATCGTGCATAAACAAAGTCGGGAGTATTTGACGGACCAATACATCTTTCGGCGTTTAAAGCTTAGAATCAAAATTCAGTCGTGAGTATAGACTGTTTACATAAAAGGAGAGGTCAAAATTTTGTATTGATTTCAACTCCACCGTTTTTTTTTAAACTTTGGCTACCTTATTTTATATTCCATACCAACTTATGCAAAGAAATACTGAATTTTCTAATTTAAAAGAGAATTGTGTCAGATCAACCTCTTCTCTTATCATTTTAAGTTTTACGCTTGGTTGGTGCATAGTTTGGAACAACCAGTTTTATATAGACATAATTTAAAAAAATCTTTTTCAGTGACTTGCCCATTATTGCTGAAGCGTCTTATTTACATGGTAATGAGTGAACACATTTCATACCACAAAGTAGTTTGTGAATGCCTTATAGTATTGGTATATAGTATTTATAATAGTACAATGGCTGTGTACCTTTATGGTTACTTCCTATGCAAAAATGGCATAGTTAGAGATAGAAAATGGTAATACAGACATGTAATTGCAATATTTTTACATGTTGCGTACATAGGAAACTCAATGCTTCAATATTGCGGAAACTACCGATAGCGACTTACAGGTTTATCCGAGAGCTAACCTGTTTAAATTCTGTCGAGTGTTATATGCAATTACATTGGAATATAATGTAAAATTGGAAATTAGATACATATATGATATTACGACAATTTTTTATAAGTTATGATCATGAACTTCAGTCTTTGTCCGTTAATATGGTATAGAAATATATAAATTAACTACATGTTTTGATTCTTCCATCGGCTTTTGAAGTTTGAAGTCTCAGTCATATGAAATTATATGACTAATGTCGAAAATGCCTAAGAAGCTATGTTCAGCCTAAAATTTGAAAGTGATCGGATTTTCTATACTATACTAAGTTATCACCACTAAGAGATTTTTACAAGGTTTACATTGATGTTAATCATTATAAGATAAGTATACAATAAATTTCTTCCATCGATCTCTAAACATACAGAAAGTCGCGTTTCGAAACAACCTCGCTCATAATAGTTTCAAATAGTTTAAGTTCAAATCCGCCTATATTGCTCAAAGGCTTACACCACATCATTTCTTGGTATTCGTGTTTTGTTTATGTCATTCATATGTGCTTTTATGATCTAACTAACAAAGGGAGAATATTTATATTTTCTTATTAAGAAAGAAATAAGGAAAAAAAAGAAAGAAAGAACGGATAAACGAACGAATAAACGAACGATCACAAGAAAGGAAAAATGAGAAAGAAGACACAACTCCTACACGTGACCATCAAAAATGAACAGACATTTAATTGACTACTTGTAGTTTTAAGAATCCCTTTATCAGCTTTGAAAACCAATAATTTCATATTTTTGGTAGCTTTCGATCAATCTGTTAAATATTATCCTAATTGCTAATGTTGTGCTAACAGTATAATATACAGTGTAATTAACATAGTTATTACACGAGGATTTATCGATTATCGATCATAACATCCGATAGTACCTCATAACAGTTTTCGTAATTGTCAAATTAAAATCTAAGATAGTTCCTTCAAGAGCAGAGAATACATTCAGAAGAAGGAGCATGGGCCAGACTACGCAGTTTCGGCTAATAAAGCCTCGTCCGTGACCCTGACAATATCTGGTGACGAATCCAGAAAAAAAAAACATACTGTAATTTCTTAATTTTAATTGAGCGGTCGATTCAAAGACTGATTAGTATCAAAAAGGATCCAAATAATATAAAAGACTATGATCTAGAATAATAGTCTAAATCAATCTCAAATGTTAGATATCTCAGAATATATTGTCTGATCGCAAAGGACAATAAAAATATAATCTGCACTATGGATGATGTACGGGGAGACGTTTTACGGCCGCCAAACGGCACAACACCAGCTGCAATGAGGTAAAATTAAAATTTTACCGTTAAAGTTTGTCATAAAGTCATCATGATATGAAGAAAAATTAAATGCAACAGATATAAAGCTGCAATTCGATTTATGGAATTAGTTATTATGAGTTTCGGCATGATTTTAGTTTACACAATATAAATTGATCAATATGCAAACTGACTCAGACCAGCTTATGCATTTGCAAAACACTGGTCTGAGTCTGTGATCAGTTAATAATTTGTCAGTTTTTGTTTTATTTGAGTTTGTACATAACCTAACCCGTGTTTCTGCACAAACCAAGCTGATCCGAATTTCTTTTCGAAGTATTTTGAACATGTGTAATCAAATCAGGCTGTTACTCTGCGAAAACCATTTAAAACTGACAAGCTGTTCTCATGTGGTAATTAAATTGAGATAAAATTAAAAACAGTAAGAAATACGGAAAGAATAATTGAAAGTAACAAGACACTCGTCATCGGTCCGGCTGGTCCGGCCAAGGCCAGGTCACTTTCTTTTCTGGTCAATGTTCATAATTTGCCTCATATGAGCCGCGATGCGATAAAACGAACAAAGTGGAATGTGTGCCCAGCGAAGACGCAGATCAGCCTGGACAGCCACCCAGTCTGAGCAGAGTCCGTGCTGTGCGTTTAAAGGGTAGCTAAGACTCTAAGTTACCTCCATGCCGACAGCGAAGCCTCAAATCAGATCAGACGGATGCCCAGGCTGATCTTAGACTTCGCTGGGCGTAAGTGCACCTTTGTCGCGGCTCATTTAATTGTTTGCTAAAGTCAGCAACTGAGTAGCCGCTGCCGTTCGGAAGGTGTGAAAACACATTCGATCACACGTCTTGTCAAACCAGTGCAATTTCAAAATTAACACCTGCTAATGGCAATGAATGTCGGAAATGGATATTTAATCCGACCGTCATTCTTATAATTATTTTTGTATAAAACAGTAATCTGAGCCTTGTCGCAACAAAATCAACGCTGTGCCATAGCGCCTTGCCAAGACTCCGATCAGACTGATCAGAATCTTCGCTGTGCGCTTACAGGACAGGCAATGGTCTAACCTACATCTATGCGGACAGCGAAGACCCAGATCAGATGTGCGAATGCTCACGCTGATCTGAGTGTTGGCAGGGCGCACTTTCCAGTTTGTTTGTTTTGTCGTGGCACGGCTCATTTGTTTATTTATTTTTGTTCGCAGAAAAACATACAAATACAGACTAATCTTAAATGTTTATCTTTAATGTTTTAAATAGCGCAGCTGAGCAACATGCCGAAAGACACAATTTATATAAAACTTTTAAACAGTTTTGTAAAAACAGAAAACCAAAAGAAAAAAGGTAATTGTTATTGTTGAGTTGTGGTTTAACGTCCCAGTAAATAATATTTCAGTGATGTCGAGATGTTGCCTCTGAATTTGTAGGACAAGTATTGCTCGGCCTGCGATAAATGGCACCCAGGTCTAGCAGCTCTGCTCGCACCAGGCAGCCAGTCTATTTCGTGAGCCCCGACGGGCGGGACAAACAAAAAACAACAAAAAAACAAAAAAAAAACAAGAAAAACTATGTGGATGGATGGGTATCTGTATCAGGCTTAATATTTCCATAAAGATGAGACCAAAACATCATAATTTCATTATTATAAGTATAATTGTTTTATATTTTTGTTGTAAGAAACTAAAACAAACCGCTGTCAAAACTGACCAATAATCGGATTTATTTTCTCGCCAATTCTTACGAAATTTGACCTAAATATCAGAGAGAAAAAAAGACCTTTTACAAGGAAAAGGTTTAACTATTTTGACAAACTGTCGCCATGATGTAATACATATTTGAAATATGTAGAGAGAGGAACTTTATAAGTACATGTGCTTTCGTCCCAATCCCATTATTTATATTGTATCAGTGATTATGTGAACTGAAAAAACTTTGAAATAAATATGTTTAAACCAAAAGGAGCAACTGAAAAAGTAAATTGATTTGATCTGAGAAAAAGAAAATTGAAAATTTTTCCCATCCAGCTCCTTCGTATTGTTATTATGCTAATAAACATCAAACATAATGAAGACAAAACCGGCTTCAGAGAAGTTCAACACCTGTACAGATCCTGGGATATGGACATCGATATGACATTCCTAATATCGATTAATGCCTATCGCTCCGCGGGTCTAAAGGAAATAACTGCATTCACATTAATACTCGCTCCAGGTAACAGGTAACCGATAACACTACTTAGCGCGCATTGAAGACATAAGTTCCAGTTGCACGGACTAGGTGAATGAGGTCGTACCAGTGGTGTCAGAAGTGGGATATGATTCTGGTAAAAGGTCCAACTTCCGAATAAGACCGCTCCTTTAAAATTAACCTTCACATTTATACAAATCTTAAAGTGTTCGTTCAAGAGCAGAGCACACATTCAGAAGAAGGAGATGGGCCACACTTCGAAGTTTTGGCTATTCAGCCCTCATCAGTGACCCTGATAATATCAGGTTACAAAAGGCAGAGAAAAACACACCGTAATTTCTCAATTTTGGCAAGGCAGTCAATTCAAAGACAAATTAGAATCAAAAGGAACCAACTGGTTAAAAAGCGAAGATTTAGAATAAAACCAATTAAGAATTTCTGATTTCTCAGAATATATACTATGATCTCAAAGGACAAAAATAAAATATAATCTGCACTATGGATGATATATGGGGAAACGTTGAACGGCCGCCACACGTGCCATATCATGTTCGAAGTTTATTCCTAGTCGAGAAAACAACACGTCCGCTATATTAAGTCAAAGCTTTTGGTTAAGCTGATGTGCGGCTTTGCATGTTATATTGATGATTTGAGAGCTATAAAGGGCCTTCCTGACGGGAAACACAACGGAGGTTCAGGTTCTTGTGATCAGGGATTGCGATTGTGTAATGAGTTTCATAAGTGAGTGATTTTAAGTTGGTAAGAGGACGAAATCGTCGCCACTCGTGATCCAATAATTGAAGTAATCGGTGTTCCGTGGTCAGGAATTGTAACATGCCTCTTGTGTTCCATGTGTTTAAAGTATCTTTTGGTTTATGGTTCTGTTACTTGACCGGTATTTGGAGATTGAGTTATTCCATTCCATTTATAAGGGGGATTATTTAAGTGTTTCTTTTTGTATATTACATAAGTAAATACTCTGACGTTATTGGTTGCATTTATGTGACGTCACTGTGACATTTTCTTGAAGTTGACGCAAAGCCAATCCCAACGTAAGATAAACTTACGGTAGTATGAGATCGCATAAGTGACATTTGATGTCATATCAATTTGTCAGCGTTTTAGTTGAATATTTTGACATACTTAACTCGATTTATTCCACGTGAGATTTACGTGTCACAAATGGAGACGAGCAAAACAAATATTAGCTTTAGGGCACAGTTAAGGGTATGAAGGAGCTCAGTTACAGCGAGCGGTGGTTTACTGCAGAGCAAGCAAAGCAAAGAGGTAGGCTTAAGGATAGACAGTAAGAAACATTAAGAATGGAACAGAAGAAGTTAAGTCTAAGGCAGATAGAGAAGAACTTAGAGTTGGAGAAGTTAAAGCTGAAGCAGGCAGAGAAGAATAGATCAATAAGATTAAAGCAGAAAGAGAAGGATAGAGCGTTTAGATTAGAGCAGGACGACAAGGATAGAGCGATAAGTGTAGAGCAGGCAGACAAGGATAGTAGTTTAGAAAGGCAGACATTTGAGTACGATAAGTAGTTAGAAATGAAGAAGGAAAGTTTTAAGCAGAAGATAGAGCAGGCTAAGTTAGATTTAGAGAAAGCGAAACATAGAAACAGAAATTGAAATTAAAACCAAGATAAAACAAGCATGAGGGCAGAAAAAGTAACACTGAAATTCCGGAGCAGAAGAAATCTAACAGTTAAGCCACGGTAGGTACGAATATTGACGTCCAAGTATGAGCGTCGGGCGCCAACCGTCTATATTACTCCATGTATTATGTGGGGTTTAGATTGGTTTAGGTTTAAACCCCCAATAGTTAAAGAAATATATAGACGATGGGCATCTCCCTATGAGCCACACTTGTTGACGTAATCCGCGAGGCAAAGCAACTGTGCTCGGAAGCAGCCAATCAGTGTGCTTTAAACTCAAAATAAAGCGCACTAATTGGCTGCTTCCGAGCATGTACTTTAAACTCAAAATAAGCATGTGCTCGGAAGCAGCCAAACCGTGTGCTTTATTTTGAGTTTGAGAATGTACTCAAGTTTTTTAACCTCTGGGCCAGTTAAGAGCAAATCAGTATTCAATCGCGTGCGCAGGAGTCCCCAACCGAGCTACCTCAACCTCAATGGCCTGTAAAAGACGCCACCAAATAAAAAAACATTATAGCCAATAGGAAAATCTAGGACTTCACACTGAGAAAGAGTTTTGAGAGCGAGATGGCTCCACTAGCCTTCGGGTCGATGAGGTAACAATACACAGTTCAACTTATATAAAGAATTCATTAACGATCACATGAAAACATCAAATAATAAAATACTAACCATGCACGTGTCCTTTATTTCCCCAACATCACATTCTGAGAGTGTCACTTGATATTTTAACGCCACAGCACGAACATCGTCATACGCCAGGAGAACACTGAACACGCCAGATAGGACATGTCTAGTTACGTCAGAGATCTTGCATTTCAAAGGCGCTTCATATGTGTTTTCGTTGCATACAAAACAGAACACATTTTTGTTAGTCGTTCCAGTCTTTGGACTGTATCTCCATTCAAATGTTTCGCATGCTTTTTCGATGACGTCATCATGATCTCGCCAGTTCCCAGTTTCGTTACAACGAGAGTAGCTGAAGGTTTGTAAACATTTATACGCCGCTATTAAATATCTAAGCATATATGGAGGCTCAAGTAATATCTGGCATGAATCTGACATCAGTAAAGCATTTAATGTTTCTAAATCCTGCGTTAAAATGTTTTCGCAGTCTGTCTGAATCTGCCAGAACTCGTAATTTGCCATTCCATTGCAGGCTGCGCAGTGCAAGTTCTTAAAGATTTTGCCGCTGACCTTATCGGAAACCCATATATAATCATCAAGAGACATTTTGTCCTCCCTTTCACACATAGCCTTGTGTTCTTGGTTATCTCCGTCGTTATAATTATAATTTGAACAACTGTCTATAACCTTAAATGCATATATGTTATTGTCTATTTTTTCTGTCGAATTTAGATTTTGTTTTACAAATTGTGTCCTACAACCGCCTAGCAAAGAATCATTTTGTGAATTTTCGAAAGGATGTATGTAGTTTAAGTCAGGGCAGCAATCACCATTGAGCCAGCAATCCTTTCCGCACCCACATCGGCTGCAGCAAGGTGTGTGCTTTTCACTGCTATCATAAAACTTGTTTGTGGCATTTTTGAAACAGAAGTTCGTGTATGGGCATAACCTGGAGGCTAGTTCTTGGACTAATATGTTGTTTTCTCGACTATGAATAAACATTGAAGATGCTATGGTGCTGAGATAAACAATCAATTTAGTGTGAAACATTTTGCTGTTTAATTTTCTGAAAAACAAAAGATGGCAATAAAAATGAGCCGCGACTCGAGAAAACCAACAAAGTGGTTCTGCGACCAGCATATACTCAGATCAGCCTGGGCATCAGCCCAGTCTGATCAGACTCTTCGCTGTCCGCATGGAGGTAAGTTTGACCCTTAGCTACCCTTTAAGCGATTAGCGAAGAGTCTGATCAGACTTTCCGGATGCCCAGGATGATTTGAGTGTGCACTGGGCGCACAACCACTTTGTTGGTTTTCTCGTGTCGCGGCTCAAATACAGAAATAAAATGTGGGGAACACAGTAGCTGAAACAAGGGCCGTGGGCTATAGTGAATTTATAACTTTCAAAGATGTCCTAAAAGTGTTTACCACTCTTCTCATAGAAGGTATAAAATTAGGGGATAGCTATACTAGAACTTGTCATTTGGGGATGTTAATCGTCGGTTTTATGGTCGGAAATGTCATTTTACGGCGACGGGACAGTGGCCGTTAAACGAAATTTCCGACCATAAAACTGACAATTTACGTCCCCAAATGACAGTTTTCAATACATTTATCCGCATTCTAATGCACTATTACATATTTCCAATTTTCAACCTGTACTGCTTTGTATCTAAAGCAAGAGCATTCAGCAACGTAAAACCAAACGTCAGCCAATCAGAAACGACTTTGTATAATGATGTCAAATTTGCGACAGTACATCGCAGGATATCCTGTCGCAAATGTTTGACCTTATCCATTCTGGCGTCGCGTTATATTCGTAAATGAATTAGCATTAGTGTTAACTGCGCCAAAATGCAACACTGCAGAATAGGCAAAAATTATTGCATTTATCGCAATGCAATTTCATAACAAAACGCAAGAACGCCAACAACAATTAAAGGTACCACCATATTTTCAGTTTCTTTTTACCTACACCAAAGGCTCATCGTTTGCAGAAGCTTCCTTTTTGTTTTTAAATTTCCAGGTGGAAATAAATCGCGAATTTACCTGGCGTAGCAAAGTATAAGTCTTATTTTGGCCCTTTTCTTTGGTTATATCACCCCAAGAAAATAACGCAGGATAAAATAGCATAAACTACTTTGTTTCCGAAAGCGTTGCCTAAAAGTGAAAATCGCGCAAAAATATGATTTGTGTAGTTTGTTTTGGTATTCCCCATAGACGTATAACGGATGTTTCTTAAATATTTACTTCCTCGATGCAATTATTGAAAACAAACCTGTGGGAAACCAGTAGAACGTCGTCTCATTTATACATGTACTTCAATAACTACACCGGTTCACGCAACGGCACATGACGTTAAGTTATGTTAACGTAAACACAGTTCTGTTCAATCCGATTGGCTGTAGGTAGCGTTATGATGTCGTTGACGCTTTTCCGCTGTTAGTGGAAAAAATGCGCATAAATGTTTTTCTACCTAACGCAAATTTGAAATCAAATAATAGATAGAAAAAGATGTAAATATAAGCAATGAACTTTATTTTTCTGCTGTTTTTCGAGTTTAAACTACATTGGGTCGCTAGCAAAGTGAATAATGATTTATCTGCGGTTGTGAATCCCTTTAACAGAAGAAAATTTTCAGATTTTTTTTGTTCTAGGGCTGTCTTTAATTCTTGAAAAACAAGACAAGGAACTTAGGTATCAAGAAAGCGTAAAGACAAACATTTTACGTTAACATAGGAGTTTCCACTAAACATTCTTTATCATATGACGTCGCATCTTAGAGTGTAATAAAGCCATGCATTAAAAACGGTAATCCACTAGTGGATTAAATATGCAAATTACGTCGTAACGTTATATACGTTGACGTCCAATAAAACGTCGCGTATTCTAATGGCGAAATCGTGACGTTTTAGTGCGAATTTTGCTAATAAAATGCGGTTTTAATGTCATATGATAAATAGAATCTTTCATTCGTGCTCCTGTATTATTGAATTTATTAAACTCGTCGGGGAAAACCGATAAGATGCTCGGCAGAGCCTCGCATCTTATCTTTTTCCCAAACTCGTTTAATAAATTCAATAATACATGAGCACTCATGTAAGATCCTCTATATCTTTAATATGTTCAAACAGGAAAGGAAAATCTTTGTATCAGTAGTAATACTGTAGTGAAGCAAAACACTTAGATCATCCATAAAAGAAACTGCAGTGTGTAGCTATAAATTTCTACGTTATCGGTCTCTAAAACGTACTCTTTGTTTAATACAAATTCGAAAATTGGCTGATGTCAAAGCGTTGTTGTTTGATAACTAACCATTACGTTGGTATGAATTTAGCAGTTTCCAAACATATGCATATCAGAGAATATTTCTGAAAACAATATGCTTTATTGGAAAAGGAAAGATAACTCTTACAAGGGTTTCGAGAAAATGAGATAACTCTTTATCATATGACGTCGCATCTGAGAGTGTAATAAAGCCCTGCATTTAAAACGATAATCCACTAGTGGATTAAATAATTTATGCAAATTACGTCGTAACGTTATGCGTTGACGTCCATCAAACGTCGCATTTTCTAATGGCAAAATCGTGACGTTTTAGTGCGAAATTTGCTAGTAAAATGCGATTTTAGTGTCATATGATAAATAGAATCTGTATTTGTGCTCCTGAATTATTGAATTTACTCGTTGGGGACAACGATAAAATGCTCGGCATAGCCTCGCATCTTATCTTTTTCCCCCAACTCGTTTAATAAATTCAATAATAAATGAGCACTCATGTAAGATCCTCTATAACAAAAATAAATAAATAAAGCATGATAGCTTCAGCGTATGCTGTGGTCAGATGAAAATTATAGTCTTTGCAATACACGATTTGGACTTGCCAAGCGACAGTGCCGAGAAAAAAGAACATAAACTTGTAGGCGTTTCTTTTGGCGTTCAGTATATATTTGGTAAAAGAAAATGCGAAATAAATGATGCATCGGAAGATGCAGCGTTGTAAAGTTTAATTATTGCATAAATATCGGTGTAACATGCTATTAATAGGCAAGTTTTAACGAACACAAAACCGTGTATTATCATGGGTTTTCTTGCGCCAATAATGACGACCTTAGCGACTTTTCGTATGCAAGTTGCAGGGCAATACTCCGTCAGTACAGAATCGAGCGGCAAGACCACAGTTGAAGATACCCATCAAAGACTTTAAAGGAAAAGTTATACAAATTCTCTTCTTTAACGGAAGAGTTATACAAACATCATGTGAAAACTTTGATTATGACTTGTGAAATGTTGCTAAAGGTTGCACAAAAATTCACGGCTGCTGACCATGGCATGAAATGAAGATTTTTATAGCCATGCATAGTGCGAGTAAGAATCAGAAAGGCAATTGCGATAAGGCCGAAAAATAGTGCGCCAACATTTTCGTTATTTTTGTAGCATTCTAGTTGAATTTATGAAATAGTAGCGATCAAACATTTTGACCAATGCATTAACGTTTGCAAGAATCCGAGGGAAATTTTGTCGGGACCTTGCAAACGTTACTGCATGAAAAAACATGTTAAAACCCTATACCCATTTACATCTAATGGACTCGTCATCCTGATATACTTGATGAGTCTATTAGTCATTTAAGGGATGTCTGATTTATTATTGCTTCTTATTATTTACATTGTCTTTAGAAAAAGAAGTGTCCTTTTTTAGCTCACCTGAGCCGAAGGCTCCGGGTGAGCCTATAGGATAGGCATGCTCCGTCGTCCCTGGTCGTCGTCGTCCGTCTGTCCGTCCGTCTGTCGTCTATCACCAATTTGAAACTACTTCCCCGCTGAAACTACTGAGCCGATTGCAACCAAATTTCATATGTAGCCTCCTGGGGTCCTAGGAACAAAAAGTTGTTCTAAAACGGTCCTGGTTACATGACCTACATGGCCGCCAATGCTATATATGGTAAAAACCTACAACCTTCTCTTCCAGAACCAATAGGCCGATGTCCCTGAAACCTGGTATGTAGCATCAGGTACGCAAGTACTACCAAGATTGTTCAAATTGTGACCTTGGGTTGACATTGACCTGTTTATGGTAAGGTCAAATTTCCTTTCTTGTGCTTTTATATGGCAAAATGCTAGAACATAAGATATCATGGAAACTGTTGAAGTTTTGCGATAAAAATTGGTATCTACAGTCATCTTAATGAGTACATGAAGATTTATGAGTACAGGAGGTCACGGTCATTTTTTTACCTTTGACCCAAAACTTTCTTATTTCAGATCCTGTTTTCCAGTAGATTTCTTGTAAATGCCATGTGTGTAAATGAGTTGAAATAAAATATTGTTTAAATCAATTTTCTTATTTTGACAATTTCAAACAATCTCCTCAAAAGCCACTGGGGCAATTGATACCAAATTTCATATAGAGCCTCCAGGAGTTAAGGGAATGAAAGAATGAAAATTTATCAACACAGTCCAGGTCACATGACCAACATGGTCGCCACGCCCATATATGGTAAATTTTTTTAAAAATCTCTTTTTCCAGATCCAATTGACCGATGGCCGTAAAACTTGGCATGTAGCATTGCGCACTCGAGGTCTATCAAAATTGTTTAAATTATGGCCTTGGGTTGACCTAGACATATTTTTACGGCAAGGTCAAATATGAGAAAATGCTTGAACTTAAGAGTTTATCGAAAGTTTTATTGATTAAGGCCTAAAACATGGTAATTATCGTCATCTTAATGAGTACATGAAGATTTGTGAGTACAAGAGATCAAGGTCATTCTTTGACCTTTGACCCAGAACTCTCATATTTTGACAATTTCAAACAATCTCCTAAAAAGAGACTGGGCCAATTGTATCTTAATTTAATAAAGAGCATCCAGGGGTTGAGGGAATGAAAATTTGTTTAAACGGTCCAGGTCACATGACCGACATGGCCGCCACGCCCATATATGGTAAAAACCTTTAAAATTTTCTACTCCAGAACCAATTGACCGATGGCCTTAAAACTTGGTATGTAGCATTGAGTACTCCTGTATTATCAAGATTGTTCAAAATGATGACCTTGGGTTGACCATGGTCATTTTACGGCAAGGTCAAATATGGGAAAAATGCTAGAACATAAGATTTCATGGAAAGTTTTGAAGACTACGGCCTAAAATTTTTTACAAACAGTCATCTTAATGAGTACATGAAGATTTGTGAGTACAAGAGGTCAAGGTCATTCTTTGACTTTTGACCCAGAGATCTTATATTTTGAGAATTTCAAACAATCTCCTCATAAAACCACTAGGCCAATTGTAACCAAATTTTATATGTAGCCTCCTGGGGTCATAGGAACGAAAAGTCGTTCAAACGGTCCTGGTCACATGATCGCCATGCCAATATATACTAAAAACCTTTAAAAATATGCTACTCCAGACCCAATTGACCGACGGCCTTGAAACCTGGTATGTAGCAATGGGTTCTCCAGCACTATCAAGATGGTTCAAAATGATGACCTTGAGTTGACCTTTACCAATTGACGGCAGGGTCAAATAGGGGAACATTCTAGAACATAAAATATCATGGAAACTGTTGAAAGTTTTGAGCTAAAAATTGGTATCTACAGTCATCTTCATGAGTACATGAAGATTTGTGAGTACAAGAGGTCAAGGTCATTCTTTGACTTTTGACTCAGAACTCTCTTATTTTGACAATATAAAAACAATCTTCTCAAAAACCACAAGGCCAGTTGAAACCAAATTTCATATAGAGCCTCCAGTGGTTGAGGGAATGAAAATTTGATCAAACGGTCCAGGTCACATGACAAACATGGCCTCCATGCCCATATGGTATAATTTTTAAAAATCTTCTACTCCAGAACGAATTGACCGATGGCCTTGAAACTTGGTATGTAACATTGAGTACTCGAGATCCATCAACGTTGTTCAAATTATGGCCTTGGGTTGACCTTGACATTTTTACGGCAAGGTCAAATATGAGAAAATGTTAGAATATAAGGTTTCATGGAACGTTTAGACGATTAAGGTCTGAAAATTGGTATATAGAGTCGTTTTAATGAGATTATGAAGAATTATGAGTACAAAAGGTCAGGATCATTCATTGACCTTTGACCCAGATCTCTCATATTTTGACATTTTGGAACATTTCCTCAAAGCCACTAGGGCAATTGAAATACACACATTTCATATAGAGCCTCCAGGGGTTGATTCAACAAAAAATTCTTCAAACGGTCCAGGTCACATGACCAACATGGCTGCCATACCCAGTTATGGTATAAACCTTTAATTTTATTTTCTCCAGAACCAATACACCTATGGCCTTATAACTTGGTAAGTAACATGGAGTACTAGAGTACTACAAAGACTGTCCAAATGGTGACCTTGCTTGGACTGACCTTCACCTTTTTTGCGGCATGATGAAATATGGGAAAATTCTAGAACATAGGATTCCATGGACAGTTTTGAAGATTTTGGCCTAATACGGTATATATGGTAAGACTACGATATGGAGTAGCGCATATTGTTTGGAGGTTATGCTCCGATGATGTTTTGCAGAGTTACAGGCCTTTGAAAAAACTCGACAATGGCAGTTTGAATGGCAATTCTTTAGCATTCCATAACTTGTTTACTCTTTGGAATATCATGATGAAACTTTATAGCACTGTATATGAGGTTAAGACAACGTGTCTCATGCAAGAATAGTAACACCCCTTTACTTAGTTTTTGAGTTTCCTCCCTTATTTGTCAGACTGTATTTGTACACCTCATATCTAACTAACCCTTTGGACTATTGTGAAGAAAAAATAATGATAATGTATATGAGCCGCGACACGACAAAACCAACAATGTGGTTGTGCGCCCAGCGCAGACTTAGATCAGCATGGGCATCCGCCCAGTCTGATCAGAGTCTTCGCTGTCCGCATGAAAGTAGCTTAGACCCTTAGCCACCCTTTGAGAACTAAACGAAGAGTCTGATCATATTTGGCGGCTGCCCAGGCTGAACTGTGTCTTCGCTGTGCGCACAACCACATTGTTGGTATTGTCGTGTCGTGGATCATATTAGGTTGACACAATATGTCACATAAAAGAACGATTGCCTCCCCTGACTTATTTAAGAGTAACCTCCCTTTGAATATTTTCAAAAGTATTTGAGCCACGACACGAGAAAACCAACAATGTGGTTGTGCGGCCAGCGCAGACTCAGATCAGCCTGGGCATCCGCCTAGTCTGAGCAGAGTCTTTCCTAAATACTTACAGGATAGCTAAGGATCTAAGCTACCTTCATGAGGACAGCGAAGACTCTGATCAGACTGGGCGGATGCCCAGGCTGATCTGGGTCTGCGCTGGACGCCCACCACATTGTTGGTTTTCTCGCGTCGCGGCTCATTTCTTGTGCAAGCGATAAGTAGGCAACCGTACGGAATATCTTGATGAAATTAATAGCAATGTGTATTAGGTTGAGGTGGTGACTTATGTATAAGAATAAATACTAGCCTTGCCTTATATATGGAGTTACATCCCTTTGATTAAGTTCTTGGGCAAGTCATTACTAGGTAACCGTATGGAATATCTTGACGAAACTTTATAGCAATGTGTATTAGGTTGAGACAGTATGTCTAATAAAAGAATAATTGCTTACGTTTCTTATTGTTTTTGGAGTTACATCCCTTTGATTATTTTTAAGGCTTTTCTTTAAAAAAATAAAAAAACAGAACTAATGTCATAAAAAATGTAATTCATCATCAAGACAAAAAACGGGATTTTAATTTCTATTTTATTTTTCTGATTTGATATAAACGATTTTTTTTCTTTGATTTCATTATGTTTATTCTTTTTTTAAAGCAAATGCAAATAAAACCGTTTTATTGTCTAAAAGCTAAACATTTATATTTGAAAGTTTCTGGCATTTTAAGACTTTAAAATGTCTTTTTGCTAGTTATTTGTAAAACATATCATATATAACTTGCAAAACAAACAAAAAATAATTATTATTTTTTTTTGTAATTCTATATATTAGAATACTGTGAAAAACATTAAATCTAAGCATATATATATGCCCAAAACTTGAAAAGGCGAAAATGAAGACTAATCAGTCTGCACATAATGTGCATGCTGATTTGAATACACATTCATAACACAACTTTCATGTGAACAGTAAATATCTAAAATCAGCTGTCACATCGTTGTGGCCGGATCAAGATTTTTTTGTTTGCTTTTTAAGCTGTGCTGGCTGAATTGACATAACTGAGTTGACATAACTTTTATATGAACAGTAAAAATTCAAACTCTTTGTAGATTTGTAGATTGATCATAGACTTTAATTTTGCTGTTAGGAAAAGTATCCTGTTCATGCTAACAGGATTGACTGATTAGACTGCGCAGGCTGATCTGAGTCTTTTGTATGTGCGAAAGTTATACGGGTGGCGTTCGCAAAGTTTTGCAAAGTGACTTTAAATAGTGGCACGCTGGGTACAACTGCTATGCATATACTAAAAGCACTGCATTTCGTCTTTACAATGATACCAAACACTACACAAAGACGCTTTTCCATATTGAGTTACAAACCTTTTTAATAGGTCCCAGTCATACAGCTGGGCGTATTTTATATGTAAAATCTTTTCAGTATTAGGCATTCAAGTCGAATATCCTTGTAAAGACAAAATTAATCTTTGTCAATTACTTGTCCATCGTAGCCTACAATATCCATACGAAAGTTAGAAGGGTGGCAGCTGTTATCGATTTATTCCATGCAAAGAGCAATGCGCAGTTCTTGTGACGTTATTGAAATTTACGTTAACGTAATTTTTGAAAGCTTGTAGACTCTTCATTTTTGGCATTAATTTGAATTTATTGACAGGTTTTCGTTGACCCATGTAAATGCTCTTGCTGAGAAGAGTTTGAATGCTAATGCACTTGTTTTCTTTACAAAATCATTAAATTTTATTAGAAAAGGAGAAATTGTTACACTGGCGCTCACGTATTTGTACACCAAAAACGCGTTCGTACCGCGTTGCATGCGCGTGCTGCGTGCGTATCACCTAGAACCGCGCATCAGACGCGTCTAGACGCGCCCTGACGCGTCTCGACGCGGTAGACGCAAACGATGACAACATGAATATTCATGACTTGTTCAATACGCGTACAACCGCAGATTGTACGTTGGCCTAATTAAAATAGTTTTAAGATAGCTTAAAACAATATGTTACTAAGTTAATTAAATATTGTCTCGATTATGACCGAATCGATGCGCAGAAGACGGGAACCACAAAGTAGTCCCACATTATCTGGGTCAAATTTTAACGTCTCGATTTCTGAATTCAATGGGACTCATTAACTGCTATTTAGACTACTTCTATAATAGACTTTCTAGGCTTAGAAACTATACATAACTTCTATTTCTCTTAACTTCTAAGCCCAGAAAAAAAAAAGTCACAACTTATCTGGGCCAGAACACACACGGTAACCCTCGCTAAGAATTAAACTGATCAGTGAAATTTGGACCCAGACTATATTATTGAGTTAAACAATACCACAGGGTATAATCGATTCCTCTAATTTTCGCTTCCTGCAGAGACTGTACATCATATTTGGCTTCTGCCGAGACTGTCCGCGAGTTCTTGCTTCCTGCCCAGACTTCTGTACTTGATAAATGGCTTCCTGCTGAGACTGTCCGTGTGATTCTGCTTCCTGTCGAGCCTCTCGGCAGGACGCAGAGTCACGCAGACAGTCTCGGCAGGAAGCCAATTATCATGTACAGAAGTCTCTGCAGGAAGCAAGAACTCGTGGACAGTCTCGGCGGACTTCACATCATATTTGGCTTCCGCCGAGACTGTCCGCGAGCTCTTGCTTCCTGCAGAGACATCTGTCCTCGAAAATTGGCTTCTAACCGAGACTGTCCACGTGACTCTGCTTCCTGCCGAGATCCTCGGCAGGAAGCAGAATCACTCGGACAGTCTCTGCAGGAGGGTTGGTGGTATTCTTCAGGTACTCCAGTTTTCTCCACAACCAAGGCCACAAATAAGCAATTATCCTTGCCTTTGAGACAATGTAAAAACATTTGCATGCCTGAATTTTCTATACCTTCAATAATCCTGTTTAGACTAGAGTTTTAATCCGAATCGAATCAGAATTTGCTTTGATTAACTGTTTAGACTTGCAAATCGTTTTCGAATTAAAAACTAATTCGGAGTAATTAAACTAATCCTACAGAGTACCTTGGATTGAATCGGAATTAACTTTTACTTCGGATTAAAAGTCCTGTCTAAACAGCAAACCGAAGCAAAGCCGCATTAAAATTTATTTTTGAACTGACCTCAGGCATGTTTAGGTCATGTTAACATTTGAGCAGGCTGCATTTACTTTACTGCAAAGTAACTTGCACCCAATCAAAAACATTATTTTATTTTAAGCCATAATGCATCTTCCCCGAACTGCAGGCCTCCATCAGACTTCACTTTGCTAGTTCTGCCGGAACAAGCCCCCTGTCCTGGCTGGGCCCAGGGCAGGTCTAGGGGGTAATGGGGAGCAAATTCTTAGGTGGGGAGCAAATTCCCTTATTAACTAATGCAATGGGCAGTGGGGGATAAGAGATTGAGGGTGATCTGGAATGCAGTTGTCTCATGTTTTTGTGGCCCTCGTGAGTAATTGAGACTGCCTGGGTTACATCATGAATTGCAACCGTTGGTCTTCTAGAAGACCGTAGCTTAAATCTGTTGGGAGGGAGGTAGGTGGGGTAAAAATTCCTTTTGGGACCTAGGACTGTAGCATTTGTTCTAAACCTTATCTTGGTTTAGTTGGTTCTAAAATATATTGCATATTTAAAGTTTTAGGGTCCTGTATTTTCATGGGAGTTTTTTTAGTGCTCTAATATTTTGGGAAATGGAGAATATTATTAGCCAACAACAGGACTGTAGCTTATTTCTTATTGCGGGTTGTTCAAAAAGGATGGCGGTTTCTTTTGGCTGTTTCTAGGGAGCAAATGAGTTGAACCTTATAATGGTTTATTTAGTTTCCAGGTAACTAAGCCTGGGTATGAGATTAAGGAGGTTGGATACACATTATTTTTTGGAGGGGAAATGGAGAATATTATTAATAGACACGGGGACAGTAGCTTATTTCTTATTGCGGGTTGTTCAAAAAGGACGGCGGTTTCTTTTGGCTGTTTCTAGGGAGCAAATGAGTTGAACCTTATAATGGTTTATTTAGTTTCCAGGTAACTAAGCCTGGGTATGAGATTAAGGAGGTTGGATACACATTATTTTTTGGAGGGGAAATGGAGAATATTATTAATAGACACGGGGACAGTAGCTTATTTCTTATTGCGGGTTGTTCAAAAAGGATGGCGGTTTCTTTTGGCTGTTTCTAGGGAGCAAATGAGTTGAACCTTATAATGGTTTATTTAGTTTCCAGGTAACTAAGCCTGGGTATGAGATTAAGGAGGTTGGACACACATTATTTTTTGGAGGGGAAATGGAGAATATTATTAATAGACACGGGGACAGTAGCTTATTTCTTACTGTGGGTTGTTCAAAAAGGACGGCGGTTTCTTTTGGCTGTTTCTAGGGAGCAAATGAGTTGAACCTTATAATGGTTTATTTAGTTTCCAGGTAACTAAGCCTGGGTATGAGATTAAGGAGGTTGGATACACATTATTTTTTGGAGGGGAAATGGAGAATATTATTAATAGACACGGGGACAGTAGCTTATTTCTTATTGCGGGTTGTTCAAAAAGGACGGCAATTTCTTTTGGCTGTTTCTAGGGAGCAAATGAGTTGAACCTTATAATGGTTTATTTAGTTTCCAGGTAACTAAGCCTGGGTATGAGATTAAGGAGGTTGGATACACATTATTTTTTGGAGGGGAAATGGAGAATATTATTAATAGACACGGGGACAGTAGCTTATTTCTTATTGCGTGTTGTTCAAAAAGGACGGCGGTTTATTTTGGCTGTTTCTAGGGAGCAAATGAGATGAACCTTATAATGGTTTATTTAGTTTCCAGGTAACTAAGCCTGGGTGTGAGATTAAGGAGGTTGGATACACATTAATTTTGGGGGTGGGGAAGAAATGGAGAGTATTATTAATGGACCAGAGGACTATAGCTTATTTCTTATTGCGGATTGACGGGAAAAGAGGGCAGTTTCTTTTGGCTGTTTCTAGGGAGCAAATGTGCTGAACCTTATTATGGTTCAGTTAGTTTCCAGGTAACTTAGCCTGGGTGTGAGGTTAAGGAGGTTGGATACACATTAATTTTAGCCTTTATTGTCAATAGACAAAAGTTATTTATATGACCGTAGGGAAAGTCAGATTGTAGTCGTACAGATGGGTTCTGGGGCTTTTACTGGGTAATGGGAGTTTTTGTCATGAGCATTGCACTTAGTAGGGTATTAATGTGGATCCAGGGATTTTGGGAAATGGGTTTGGTAGGTGGTTAGCAACAGGGGCTCGAATTAGAGAAAATTAGGGGGATTTTTTTCCCTATTGTATTGGAATCTATCTATATCCTGGCAATGATATTGGTTTTGTCCAGGTATTCAAAGACTTCCTTCTGTATTGTATTTGCATGTTTCTTTGGGGGAGACAGGAGCAGTCTCAGGTCTATTGTGTGATAGCCTAACTTGAATATGGTGGATTCTATAGTCTCGCCTTTGATTGTTATGGGGCCACACAGTCAAAGAAGATATGGTTGAGATCTTCTGCATCATTGCAGTGGGGGCATAGGGCGGACTGGTTACTGTAGTGAAGGCAGCCCTGCCCGCAGTGTCCTAGCCTTAGTCCGGAATAGGCTATGTTGAAACGTCTATTGAGACTATATACGTCACATTGAAGTTTAATCTTTGGTTTGACGAAATGGAAGGTGTGGCCCTTGTTGCTATTGGTCCATTGGGATTGCCATTTTTCGGTTACTGCTTCATTTATTAGGGGATAAACGTCCAGTTTTGAGGGTTTGGTAAGGTTGTAAGTGCCGGTGGTCAAAAACTGACAACTGCCTTTCTTGAATCAGCGGAAGGAGAAACGAAGTATGTGGCCCAACCGGGTTCTCGAATCCAAGACCTCTGGCATGAGTCAGGTGCCCTATCGATTGCGCTATGCAGCCCGGCACCTTCAGCTGTAGGCGTTTAATTCCACATTCAACTTCTAAAGCATTAATAGGGGCTGAGTGGTATGCCCTCGTAGCAATACGGAGTGCTAAGTTGTTTTGGATGAGGTCTTGAGCTTTGAGAGTAGATGTTTGGGTGCCGAGTTATAAGCTTGGGCACCATAATCGACTTTTACCTTATATAATGTCAATAGGATTTTTTTATCTGCTTCATAGGAGGTGCCTGAAACCATCCTCATGAGGTTTAGGTCTTTATTACATTTTTCAATCAGATTTTTAATATGCTGACCCCATATGTTAGTTTGCTATCTAGGATCATGCCCAGGAAGGTGATATGATCACTAAATTCTATTTCTGTCCCAAAAAGGGAGAGTTTTTAAAGTGATTCAATATTAAGTCTTTTTTTAAGGGAAAATTATAGCCTTTGTCTTAATAGTGGGTATTTTGAAGCCCCAGAGCGTGGACCATATCTCGATTGTCTGGAGGGCTGACTGGAGTTTTACGAGAGCATGTTTGGGAGAGGAGTGGTAGGTCCAGATAGCACTGTCATCTGCAAACTGAGAAAGAGAGAGGTTTGCCCCTCCCCCCCCCCCCCCCGCCCCCAGGGCATCATCAAGGGTATTTATTATTACAATGAATAGGATAGGGCTGAGGACACTGCCCTGGAGACAACCGTTTCCAAGTCATGTTGATCAGAGCAGTGACCTACCACTCCTCTCCCAAACATGCTCTCGTAAAACTCCAGCCCTCCAGGTCACTGCTATTTATAGGTCACTGATGAGAGGTTTTTATCCCCCCCACCCTGACTTGAATTCTTTAAGATTCAAAGTGACTGCCGCCTGGCACTTATTTTCCATAAAGGCCATATTTATTTCAGATTCCACGATTTTAATTTCTGATACGAAAGGAATTTATGGCTGAAGAGTGCGATTTATTTCCACTTCAACGGCGAAGTGTCATGGGACTGTCCCAGTCGCATTTAGTTTTGAGTTGCCGGTCGAGTTTCTAGGCTTCTTTTTTTTCTTTCTTTCCCGTTATGGTTCAAGTAAAAAATGAGCATTCGACATCAAGCTTGATGTAGATTAATGGCTCTTTCTTTCACATGATTTACTTAAAGTTGACCTCACTAAAATGCGCATTCAATACGCGATTTTGACTGGTTCCCGTACGCGTGCGTTGAGACGCAAAGGACTACGTCACTACCCGTATCATGTGCGCAATTTTGATTGGGTCCATGAAATTTGCATAAAATGCGCGTTGTACGCGTCGCTTCGCGGTATACGCAAAACTGAGAACGAATTTTCATTGGCTACTAAAATATTCGCGTACATAATTACCGCGTATCCCGCGCGCATCAACTGCGTCCCCGACGCGTTTTGAATGTGTACAAATACGTGAGCGCCAGTGTACCACATAAAGTACGGATATTCCATATTCCCGGGTCAGTATGGAACCTAGATTAAAAATAATTTCCGCGATATGTACGGGACAACATAATCTGGGCAATGTCTTTAACTAACAACGATTAAAAAGATCAGAGACTGCTGATACATAAATTACGGCCTATTAAAGTAAAATTCTGCAGTGTCTGTAGCGTGCACCTCTTTCAAAGAAGTTAAAAATGCGTCCTTTTTTAAAAAATAAATGCACCATGTTTGCAGACTTTTCTACGCGTATCATAGCTTTATGTCTTTATGGTGGTTACCGATAAATAACGTCATTTGCATAACTTTTCGAACGCCCCTTGTAATTTACGAGTACCTACTTACATGTCCTGTTTATATTGGCCCTTTGTATAAAACAGAGATTTTGAGGAAAATATGGCAGAATTTTTCAACACAGTTCTATGTGGGTCTTCAAGTGAACCGTCTGATCTAATTGTAATCTGTTTATAACCATATTCTGTCATTTCCCTTGGCAGTTGATTTCCCTTTATCTGGCCCCTACCTGTATTTCAGTCACAAGTATTCTAGGATGTTTAATCTCTGAGCAGCGCGTTTCAATAGACGGTCATTAGGTTATAATGCAATCGAAAATGTGTCTTTAAAGACAAATATTCTCTACTATACAGAACACCCCCCCCCCCCCCATTCTTTATTGGTTTTATGACCCTGTTACGTCATTGATGAAATTGCATTGTCACTGGACTGTTGCATAACAGGATTATGACAGCCAATATACAACAATATTTGTCTTTAACGTGTTGCAGCCCGACCCGAGCAGCGGTGAGGGCTTACAACACGTTGATAAACTAGGGCTTAGGCAAACGTTAAAACACAGGAAAAGAATGTTTTATCGTCATTGTTATATAC
Source organism: Ctena decussata (assembly GCA_963989385.1). Lineage (NCBI taxonomy): Eukaryota > Metazoa > Mollusca > Bivalvia > Lucinida > Lucinidae > Ctena > Ctena decussata. The sequence continues at coordinate 38,707,044 of OZ022515.1, forward strand.
CTTCTTACGGACGCCATCTTGATTCCAGAGCTCTGCAGACGACACGATAGCGGGCTTTAATGGTGTTTAAACCCTGGCGCATCTGTGTTTTAACAGTGTTAAAACCCTGTGTCTGCGATTCTGTCGCATTGCGACAATTGAAAATAGAAGGAAAGCAACGTGAAATGCTGTCGATTACAACACGGCTGTTTTCTATAGTAAAAGCTCATTAGGTATATAGCAAAGACAATTTTTGGAAACATATCCAACTGAAAATGAACTTGAAATACAAAACTTGAATTTTCATGTTATACAGATTCTGTTTGTGACCTCAATATTACATCATCAGTAGTATCCTTGAGGGAAAAATACAGAATTTGAAAGTAAATATTATAGTATAAAGGTCTGGTGAACTTTCAAAAATGTACGAAACTGGCCACAAAAAGACTACTGTATGCTCATACACTTCTTTCCAATTTTTTAATATTTTGTAGTTAATAGTATAAACGGGAAAGAAAATGACGTAGTATTATACTTAGTAAGGTCATACGCAAGTCTCTAGGGGCCACCATTTGAATAAACTTGGTAGAGGACTATTAGGCAATGCTACATACCAAATTTCAAGCATCTGAGCCAAACAGTTCTGGAGCAGGAGGTTTTTAAGTATATTTTAGTTTCGAACCTAAGACCCCCCGCCCAAGGGCCATTTTCGACCCCAGGGCCACCATTTGAACAAACTTAGAAGAAGCCTCCCAGACAAGGCTTCATACCAAATATCAAAGCCCTAGGCCTAGGGGTTTTAGAGAAGATGTCATTTAAAGCAAATTGTTGAAGATGGACGACGCATAACGGACGACGAATACTTGATGATCACAATAGCTCACCCTGAGCCTTTGGCTCAGGTGAGCTAAAAAGGTCGTAAAACTGCAAGTCACTGGACGACGCATGACGGACGACGAATACTTGATGATCACAATAGCTCACCCTGAGCCTTTGGCTCAGGTGAGCTAAAAAGGTCGTAAAACTGCAAGTCACCTATCCATCCATCCATCCATGCCTGCATCATACCGTTCACTATATCATTGCGTGGACTCGGAAAGATGAACAAAAATGGAGGGTAGTTTCAATAGGCGCAATAAGAATAATTATAGTAATATTAATAATAATACAAAAAGATAAAAAATATAAAATAAAATAAAAAAGAAAAATAAATATTGGCTGCCTATTTGGAAATTTAAGTATCAAACTATCAATTTAAATTGACAAAACGAAAAAAAAAAGAAAAAAAAAAAAAAAAAAAAAAAAACAACAAAAAAAAAAAAAAAAAAAAAAGGAACGAATCAAGTTATTTGCTGCTAATGAGGAAATTTAAGTTTCAAGCTATCAATTTTAAATTGACAAATCGAAAAAAAAAAAAAAATAAATAGATAGAAAAAGCCAATGAAATGAGACAAACCTATGATAACAAATCACTTGACTAGAGATAAAAACAAGTTTTTTCTCCAGATTTACTATGTTTTGCTATCCAAATGTATAATTAGTAAAACTTGGTTTTTCTCAATAGCCAATTAAATTTAGAGACACTTGTGATCACAAAGCCCTTGACTTGACAGATAAACCAGTTTTTTTCTCCAGATATACTAAGTTTTGCTAGCCAGTGCACACTTATCAGAAAAACCTGGTTTATCTCTGAATTGGTGTGCTTTTGACTTTCCTCTATTAACCTGTATATTCAATTGGCTTTAGAAAAACAAGACGGCCATGATGGCCCTGGATCGCTCACCTGAGTATCATGTGAACTTAACGTTAGAGACATCCATACGTACGACAAACAGAGTTTCAAAAAGATTCAATGGAAAATAAACCCTTTATTGTGTACCTAAGGTTTTTCTAAGATTTAACATAATGACATAGTTTTTGACCCCCCATGACCCACTTTCAAACCTGGTCTAGATTTCTTTGATATAAACATTCTGACAAAATTCTATGAATATCGGATCAAAACTGGACCCTCTAGAGTATACACAATGGTATTCTAAGGTTTATCCTAGTGACCTAATTTTTGATCCAACATGACCCAGTTGCATTCTTGGTCTAGATTTGTTGAAATAAACATTTTGACAAAGTTTCATGAAGAATGGAACAAAACTGTATCCTCTAGAGCGTTCACAAATTTAATTTTGTTTAAGATTTGACCTAGTGACTTAGTTTTTGACCTGACATGGCCCAGTTTCAAATTTGGTCTAGATTTCATAAAGATAAACATTCTGACAAAGTTTATTGAAGGTTGGATCATAACTGTGCCATCTAGAGTGTACACAAGGTTTTCATAAGATTTGACCTAGTGACCTAGTTTTTAACCCCACACGACTTAGTTTCAATCTTGGCCTAAATTGCATAAGGCTAAACAGTCTGACAACGTTTCATGAAGATTTGATCATAAATGTGCCCTCTTGAGTGTACACAAGGTTTTTTTAATATTTGACCTAGTGACCTAGTTTTTGACCCCACACAACCCAGTTTCAAACTTGGTCTAAATTGTCTAGATTTCATTAAGATAAACATTCTAACAAAGTTTCATGATGATTGGCGCAAAACTGTGCCCCTGTGTCATTCTCAGTTTTATTTCTATATTTAGCCCTGGCGGCCATTTTGTTCAGCGGAGTGGAACCGTTTTAGCAATTTTGGTTTAGGGCCATCAGTCTAACATTTCTGTAAATTATTTTGAAATCAAGCCATTGGCTTCACGGGACATGTCGTTTAAATGTTTTAGCATTTTTAGATTTCTATATTTAGCTCTGGCGGCCATTTTTGTCAGCGGAGTGAAACCGATTTAGCAATTTTTGTTCAGTGCAATGAATCAAACATTTCTATAAAATTATTTAGAAATCGATCCATGTCTTTTAAAGGAGATGTCTTTTTAAGGTTTTTGTCTATTTTTAGCTCTGGCGGCCATTTTGTTCAGCGGAGTGGAACCATTTAAGCAATTTTGGTTCAGTGCTATAACAGAAACCTTTGTGTGAAATATTTTTGAAATTGGCTTACCGGTCTAGGAGTAGATGTGAACAGAACGAAGTAAGGTCGTACTCCACTGGTGAAATATAATTGTTGGCTTGTCTATTCTATATAAATCTTGTAAGGCTGTTCAAAAGCACCACAGATCATGAGTTTGCAACAATCACTTTCCATCTGATCCTGTTTTTGGCTGCCCTACATGTGCTGGCAAAGTCTATCCTTGCACACTCTTTTATATTATCTTCCTTTCTGTCTCTTCTTTTCCTTTCATTATCGAGTGCACGTTATTTTCCTTCTCATCTAAATTGTGGAAGGCATGGAGTAACTGTTTTTGTACTTTTTGTATTCTCTTGTGGTTGTTATTCACGTTCTTTTTGACTATAAATAGGACTTATCAGTTATAGCCAAAAATTGCGTTTATTTCCCCTTCCCACAATAATAAGATATATGTACAGGCCAGAACTGTTTTTGTGATTTTCAGTTTATTAGGCGAAATGTTGTGTTTTATCCTTTTCAATGCCATACCAGATTCAGTCCGTAATGGTTCATTTCTCCCTAACACTGAGTACACGCTATGTCTTTACTTTTAGTCTTTAACGTTCATACAGATTGTTGGAGGCCTAGAGCAATTGTGTTTGTACTCATTTTTAGTGCTTATTTTAGTCTCTTGTGGTTCTTATTCACGTTTTCCATGACCATGAAGGGAAAATACGAATTTTGACTTCTGTCCGAGTGTACCATCATCTCTGTCCGAGCGTACCGGGAACCGTCCGACCGTACCCTTCACTGCTGTTTTAGTCATTAAATGTCAAATATTAGGAGCATCTGTCAACTTTCCAACACTTTAAATAGTTCATACCACCATTTAAACATAACACCACGTAAGTTTCAAGGTCCCGGATTTAGATACATCATGCCTGGCTTACCACTGAGGATGAAAGACGAAGCTATCCGAACGTACCGGGTTTGACCCTAGTTAGCAAAATTAGGCGTTCAGGGAAGAAATTTCCCTTTTAGCTATGTATGTAAAAAGTGCATTTTTGTAATCAATGGAATTACAGCTTTCAGCTCATACGTTACAACAGACTCGCAAATGTTAATTTATATATGTTATTTAGGTCCAAAAAACGAATATTCGCGTAAATTGAATAAATTGTGTTAAGAAACTTATGGTTTATAGAAAGAAAACTATGGGCTCTGATGGAAGAAACTTCTCATCGACGCATTTCTATAATTTTCATACCAGATTAAAGAGCTTGAAATGCTCTTTCGTGCTAGACGTAAAAAATTAATGTCGGAAAATATACATAATAAGAAAATGTAATCAACTGATGGTAATGTGCACAAACCGTGGTGAATGTAGAATAATCAGTTTCTGGTGCCAGAAGGAATGTATGGAAATGAAATTGGTCATTTCTTGTAGAATGATGCATATTTTTATCAAACTACACCATGTGGTTAAGAGTTATGACCAATTTCATTCACTGACTACAGCGGAAGGACAAACAGACTGATGGACTTGCAGAGCGATTAAAGTGCACACTTGTGGGTCGTGCAATAATTTAGACTTTCGTCACCGTTTTGCATGCCGGTGGCTGGACAATATTAAAATACATAAGTATACAAAATTTGAACCATATATACCACGGGCTTCAAGAGTTATGAGCATTTTCACTACTTGACCTTTAATTTTCAACTAGTGCTCAGCAAAGTCTCGTCCATCAAAAAAGACGTTTATGCAAACAGACTGATGGACTTGCAGAGCGATTAAAGTGCACACTTGTGGGTCGTGCAATACTTTAGACTTTCATCACCGTTTTGCATGCCGGTGGCTGGACAATGTTAAAATACATTAGTATACAAAATTTGAACCATATATACCACGGGGTTCAAGAGTTATGAGCATTTTCACTACTTGACCGTAAATTTTAACTTGTGTTCAGCAAAGCCTCGTCCATCAAAAAAGACGGTTATGCATGCGAGTCGTTAGATAATGTTGACATGTATATGTATGCAAAATTTTATCAAAATATAGAATGGGGTTCAAGAGTTATAAGCCTTTTCGCTAACTGATAACGGACGGACGGACGCACGGACGGACTCACACAGTGATTATAGTGCAAACCTGCGGGTTGTGCAATAAGAAGTTTTGCATACCAGTGGCTGGGCAATGTTAAATTACATAAGTATACAAAATTTGAAGCAAATATACCCAGCGGTCCAAGAGGTATGAGCATTTTCAATAAAAGAGCTCGACCGGCCAAATTGATGCTCGGTGAAGCCTCGTCACTGTTTTGCACACCAGTGGCTGGGTAATGTTAAATTACATAGTATACAAATTTTGAAGCAAATATACCAAGTGGTCCAAGAGTTATGAGCATTTTCAATAAAAGAGCTCGACCGGCCAAATTGATGCTCGGTGAAGCCTCGTCACTGTTTTGCATACCAGTGGCTGGGCAATATTAAATTACATAAGTATACAAAATTTGAAGCAAATATACCAAGCGGTCCAAGAGTTATGAGCATTTTCAATAAAAGAGCTCGACAGGCCAAACTGATGCTCGGTGAAGCCTCGTCACTGTTTTTCATGCCGGTGACTGGATTTTGTTAAAATACATAAGCATACAAAATTTGAACCATATTTACCACGGTGTTAAAGAGTTATAAGCATTTTCAGTAGTTGGTCGTAAATTTTCAACTTGTGCTCAGCAAAGCCTCGTCCATCAAATAAGGTTGTTATGCATGCGAGTCGTTAGACAATGTTGACATGTATGCAAAATGTTGTCAAAATATCCCATGCGATTCAAGAGTTATAAGCGTTTTCGTCAACTGATAACGGTTTTCGCTAACTGATAACGGACGGATGGACGGACGGACTCACACAGTGATTATAGTGCAAATCTGCGGGTTGTGCAATTTATTTATTGGCTTCTATACATTTCCCTATTGAACTGAGAACCGTATACAGGTAACCGCTTATCTCCGGCCCTCTTGGAGATTATCGGGAAATCCCGCAACTATAACGAGAAGTCTTCCCTATGATATAAAAAAAAAAGTTTTAGCTGAAACCTAGGATAAGGTAAAGGTAAAGGTTTCCCATAGCCTAATAGCCGTAGGGGCAGTGGGGGTTAGAGACCCACTGTATCTTGGGCACAGCTGATGAAAGGCGGAGCCCATCCCTCTCCTTTCGCTGCCTTATCCTTCCCTGATTCGAAAAAGGTACCCATTTACTGCTGGGTTGACAGAGAGAGTTTTCCCGTCATCGTATGGCGACAGTGAGCCGCGAACTCACGACCTTACGGTGACTTTCTGCACAATAGCCGACCCACTCTAACCACTCGACTACGGCGCCTCGCTAACCACTCGACTACGAAACCTAGGATATCGAGAGAAAAACTATTAGTAAGTTTATCAAAGAAAAACCTGGTTTTACTGAAGCAAAACCTGGTTTTACAAAAGAAACTTAAAATTTCCTCTGTTAAACAAGGTTTTTCTTAGAACCTGGGTTTTCACTGAAAACCTACGGCATCAATAGAACAACCTGGTTTATCTCCGCAAAACCAGATTTTGCTAAGATAGAAATTAGGTTTTTCTAAACAAAAGACAAGCTTTAGCTGAATACCTAGGACATCGAGAGAAAAACTAAGTTTATCAAAGAAACAACGGGTTTTCTAAAGCAAAACCTGGTTTTACAAAAGAAAACTAAAAGTTTCTCTGTAAAAAACCTGGTTTATCTCTTGTTATCACAAGTTTTAGAGAAAATCCCAGTTTCTCTGAGAAAAACCTGATCTAAATGTATTTGCCAGTGCGCAAAAATCCAATTAACTTTACGTACAAATTTATGACGTCACTTTCATTTCACGTTTCGTGACGTCAACGTCGCACCTCCACAAGGCTCAGAATGTCAGATACTGTCACAAATAGTAACCAATGAATCTTAAGTGGATCTTCTGATATTGGGGCACACCTCAAGGCTGAGTGTTACCCCCCTCCCCCACAAAGCAGTCTGGGGTAATTAATGAACCGCACACGACAAAACCAACAAAGTGTCATATGCGCCCAGCGATGACTTAGATCAGCCTGGGCCCAGTCTGACCAGTCTTCGCTGTGCGCATGAAAGGTAGCCAAGGGCCCAACCTACCTGCATGCCGACAGCAAAGACTCTGGCCAGACTTGGAGGATGCCCAGGCTTAGTTGGTTCTTCGCTGGGTACGCGTGCCACTTAGTTGGTTTTGTCGTGTCGCGGCTCATTTTAAGACTACATGCTCGCAGAATTTACAGAAACTAGGATTTAAGGATGTGAATGATGGCAAAAGTAATTAGGTAAATATACATCTCGCCAAACGTTAAGCGTTTTTCATGTGTATAGTACATTTTTTACAAATTCTGCCACACATTTGCAAACTATTATACGACGATATAATCTATGGATTTGGAAACATGGAGTACTTAAGCATATGCATGTTGACATTTTTGTCCCAAATTTTCAGACTGAAGAATTTTGGCGGGTTAACTTTTCGTTTCAATTAATATATTATTTTCCCGCAAATAAAAAATTAATGTCGTGCTAAGGAAAAATGTCTCACTTCAGATCGGAGATCACGGAACATGTTTCACATAAAATTTTAAGTGCCAGTTTCAAAGACCAGAGCTCTAGATAAGAGGGGTATTTGATGATAATTGAGGGATAATTTTCTTTATTTCTCCTTGAAACCATATGTTGTGACCCCTCATCTGAACCGTCTCATATGTTGTGACCCCTCATCTGAACCGTCTCGTTGAGACGGTTCAGATGAGGGGTCACAACATATGGTTTTATGCAGAATTAACAAAAATTATCCCTAATTATCACCAAATACTCCCTCTTATCTAGGGCTCTGAAAGACCAACATTTTTCAGTAGGGCAGATAACGATAAGTAGTCAGAGGGAAAATGCATTGTTAATGAATTTAAAGACAGGTATTGACAAGAGATTCTTTTACGTTTGATTTAGAAATGACTGGCCCACACTCAATATAGTAAATTATGATTTGACATGTCGTCTACAGATCATGGTAATTCGGTGTGCGAAAGAAAATAAAACTGATGATATTTTGGACAAAGTTTCAAAACTGTCAAAAGTTCTATTTCAAATACAGTGGTCTTAACTTTTGTCGTTGTGTATCCGAATTTTGATAAAAACATGTTCTATGTGCATTTGTTTTACTCTTTAGCGACAATATATTATGTTTTATGCTGATGCAAGCTTTCTTTTGCCGTTTATTGACGACAATGGAAGTTTGAAAAAAATATGTTTGAATGCTAGGGTAGAAAATTACTTTTTGGGAAGCAACAAAACCTTGACATATTAAGCTTTGACATGATGTCATCAAAATCCCACTTTATCTGGTCTATTCCTAAAGGCGGTAGGAATAGTAATTGGTAGAAATAGTAACAAACCGCGACACAACAAAACCAACAAATAGGTTGTGCGCCCAACGAAGACTTGAATCAGCCTGGGCATCCACCCAGTCTGATCAGAGTCTTCGCTGTCCGGATGGACTAAGCTACCCTTTAAGGGCATAGCGAAGAGTCTGATCAGAGTGGGCGGCTGTCCAGGCTGATCTGAGTCTTTGCTGGGCTCACATCTACTTTGTTGGTTTTGTCGAGTCCCGGCACAATTATATTATTAATTGTTATGATAACAAATAATAACAAAAAATATAAATGAGTTAGCCTACCGTTTAAGTATCACAAATAGCCGCGCGTGTATACTAATAACTTCATTATATAGCATGGAAACGGAATTGAAAACCACCGTGGATGAACGGAAGTATGTGTAAAGCACCGGATTCTTCATTGAAAAGACCACAATACTGTTCCGTTGATGACCTTTGATACATTTTATAAGTACTTAAGGGACCTTGAAAACCACCGTGCACAAACGGAGGAATGCATAAAGCACCGTGGTTAACATCGAATAAAACCACAATACTGTTTCGTTAATAACCCTTTATACATTTTATAAGTAATTTATTGATCCTTTCCGTCCAGGGCTATGATCGTTGTTCTTAAGTTGTTGTTTTGTTGCTTTACGTCCACAGATAACAGCTATGGTCATGTCGAGACGGTTGGTTAGCCTAACCGCACTATTTCTGGGCAGGCTTTGGCCTCCTAAGCAGTTAACCAGTATTAAGTGCACATACTTTCACCAGTAACTGACGACTACTGTTCTTGAATCAGCGGAGGAGGAAACTAAAGTAAGTGGCTGGACCGGGTATCGAACTCAGGACCTCTGGCTCTTGAGTCAAACGAGCTACAGACTGCCCTACGCGGCCAGGCTCCAGGGCTGTGAATTACATGCCATTTACTCTATTTATCACATGACTTCGCTACTATTAAGTGGATAAACGTCATGTCATAAAAATCATATGACCACAGGTGTAACAACACTTTGGCGCGTATACGTCCGTGTCAACAATGCGTGTTCTTTTTTGAAATAATGTTCATTTTGAATGCGATTTAATCTCATTTTAAAGGGCCATGTGATAAACAGAATCTTACAGTCGTGATCATTTCATATGAAATTTATGAAACTCGACCAAGGCTCGTTTCATTAATTTCATATGAAATGACCACTCTTGTAAGATCCTCTATGATGGTGATACTGAGACGCGCTGCTATCAAGCAGAATGAGATTATATTCTGCTAGAGACTGGTCAGCTACCCAAAACAGCACTCACCATGTCTGTATGCACTAAAGAACAATCATCCACATTCTCATGTCTATCCTCTTCGCCACTGAACTGAACCTTGCAACTGGAGCTTATGTCTTCAATGCGGGCTGAGTAGTGTAATCGGTTACCTGTTACCTGGAGAGAGTATTAATGTGAATGCAGTTATTTCCCTTAGACCCGGGGAGCGATAGGCATTAATCGATATTTGGAATGTCATCTCGATGTCCATATCCCAGGACAGGTGTTGAACTTCTCTGAAGCCGGTTTTGTCATCACTGTGTTAACAATACGGATGCGCTGGATGGAAACATTTTTAATTTAAAACAATGTGGATTTTCATTTTCTCTTTCTCAGATCAAATCAATTTACTTTTTCAGTTGCTCCTTCTCGTTTTAATAAGTCTCGTTTTCCCCCTCTCTCTGATATTTAGGTCAAATTTCGTAAGAATTGGCGAGAAAATAAATCTGATTATTGGTCAGATTTGACAGCGCTTTGTTTTAGTTTCTGACAACAAAAACATAAAATTACTTATAATAATGAAATTATGACATTTCTATCCTTTTGACGGTCTCATCTTTATGGAAAGATTAAGCCTGATACAGATACCCATCCACCCACATAGTTTTTCTCATTTCTTTTTTTTTTCTTTTACCCCTGCCATCGGGGCTCGCGAAATAGACTGGCTGCCTGGTGCTTCTGCGACAGAGCTGCTAGTCCTGGGTGTCATTTATCGCAGGCCGAGCAATACTTGCAGTCCCACAAATTCAGAGGCAACATCTCGACGACTAATTTTTTTTACTGGGACGTTAAAACACTACTCAACAGGAACGATAACGCTTTCTCTTGATTTTCTGTTTTGACAAAACTGTTTAAAAGTTTTATGTAAACTGTGTCTTTCGGCATGTAACTAAGCTGCGCTATTTAAAACAATTAAGATTAGTCTGACTTTCTCTGTTTTTCTGCGAACAAAAATAAATAAACTAATGAGCCATACCACGACAAAAACAAATTGGCATGTGCGCACTGCGATTACTCAGAATAGCGTGTGCGTTCGCCCATCTGATCTGGGCCTTCGCTGTCCGCATAGAGGTAGCTTAGACCATTGCCGGTCCTGTAAGCGCACAGCGGAGATTCTGATTAGTCTGAGCGGCTGCCAAGGCTGATCTGAGTCTTGGCAGGGCGCTATGGCACTGCGTTGATTTTGTTGCGACGCGACTGAAATTACTGTTTCATACAAAAATAATCACAAGAATGACGTTCGGATTAAATATCCATTTCTGACCTTCATTGCCGTTAGCAGGTGTTAATTTTGAAATTGCATTGTTTTGACAAGGCGTGTGACCAACTGTATTTTCACACCTTCCGACCGACAGCGACTACTCAGTTGATGTCTTTAGCAAACAATTAAATGAGCCGCGACAAAGGTACACGTACGCCCAGCGAAGTCTTAGATCAGCCTGGGCATCCGCCTGATCCGATCAGAGGCTTCGCTATCGGCATGGAGGTAGCTTAGAGTCTTAGCTACCCTTTAAACGCATAGTTCAGACTCTGCTCAGACCGGGTGGCTGTCCAGGCTGATCTGCGTCTTCGCTGGGCGCACATTCCAATTTGTTCGTCTTTTCGTATTGCGGCTCATATGAGGAAACTTTTGAACATTGAGCAGAAAAGAAAGTGACCTGTCCATGGGCGGAACGCTGACGAGTGCCTTGCAGCTTTCAACTGTTCTTTCCGTATTTCTTACTGCATTTAATTCTATCTCAATTTAATTTCCACATGATAATTTTAAATGGTTTTCGCACAGTCACAGCCTGATTTGATAACACGTGTTCAAAATATGACTGTCACCTTGAGACATCCTGCCAAAGTTTGGGAGGTCGGGTGGTGCGATGGTGCTGCGTGTAACTTCCAGCGCCGGGGCGTCCTACTGATTGGAATAATAGTAGGGCAAGGGCCTACTGTGCTTGCAGTAGGTGCGGGTGGGGGTTGTGTTGGACATTATTTCTCTCGTCTATCATTTCTTATCTGCCCCCATTTCTCTGGGAGACGGCCCGATATAGACTGAAATATTGTTTCAAAGGGCTGTTAAACCCAAACAAATAAATCAATATTACAGCGCATCTAATAGAGATCCAGTATTTTGCAGTAATATGAGTTAACTCTTTAAATTCTCATATGACCTGCTTAAATTTGACATACCTATTGAGATATTCTTCCTTCATCTAATTTTCTTGACCTTTGTCACACCAGTGGCATACTTATAATCTCCGTTCTGGCATCCAAACGTTCGAGCACTCATCATTGACCTTAGCTGCGACCGATCTGGTATTAAGGTAATTTTGAAAAGACTGTCCATCATGGTGTTTCTTGGGCAAAATTAAATCTGACTGAGTCCATCTATTTTGTATGCAAGAGTAACGGTTCACATTTGACCCATCCACCTCCAGGATGTGTATGTGGACCACAACCAAATTCCATCTATTTTATGAACATATGCGACCGTTGCCACAGCTTAACCTGGCCGCTTAGGACTTCCACCACCCCTCATTCACCCATCGGGTCGGGAGACTCATGAAAGTGGGTATATATATATATATGAGCCAGTCTCTGTGAAAACCGGGCTTAATGACATAAGAACAAAAACTAAACTAACTGCTCCACTGAAAAGTTTTAACTTTTCTAAACATTTCCTGAAAATTTGAGATGGTTACCGTTATTTATTTTTGAGATATAGAGTTTAGAAGCTAACAGGTAGTGCAATTTCTTTATGTGACGTTATTAACGTCATGTACGTATGTTTTGACGTCAACGTCACTACGTTTGTTTGAACTCGCTTTCTGTGTTTGTTACACAAAATAACTCGGACAAAAAGTGTGTTTGCTCATTTTCAATATGTATATCATAGTACAATATGATAATTTGCATGACTTAACATTCTTTATCAAATGATAGGTCTTTATGAAGGTATACCATCTGTTTTCAAGGCTTTGGGGTTACCGTGGAATAAGCGTTGTCATGGCAACATATGTCATATTTATGACTGGACTTTGTCTGAATTCATGGGCTTTCTGTTATATCTCAACATCTAAGGTTTCTCCATGGAAATCAATAGAGGTCCGAAAAATCATTAATTTTTATGTTTTTCACCCGTTCACAACGTAATTATTACGTAATGTCATTAAGCCCGGTTTTCACAGAGAACGGCTCATATATATATATAAATGGCAAGATTTAGGGAAATACATCTAACAAACACAATATTTCGGTAGCACTGGATCCGCTCGGGATGCCAAAATGATTTAAAACTGGTTATAAATGGGGAGATAATCATTAACAGCCCTTACGAAAAAGATTTTTTGCAGCAAGGTTACCGTAAGTTTACTGCAAGCTTACTGCAAAGAAAAAGATCGCAGCAAAAAGATTTACGACTTCGCAGGACATTGCGGCTAGCAGCGAACTTCTTGCGAATAACATCGCTGCTAGCTGCAAGGTCGCAACAGGTTCACCAGAGACTATCATATTACATACACTTTGCTGCAAGGTTACAAGAAACTTGTATTTTTACCACTTGTTTGCTGCAACTTCGCAGCAAACTTAGACTTATTGCATTGCATTGCCAAAGCATCACAGGAAACTTTGTAAAATTCAGCTCATCGTCAAAACATTGCAAGAAACTTTGTCAAATTTACCTCATGGCCAAAACATTGGGGAAATCATAAACAAATTCCATACTTTGCCTTATCATTGCAGGAAACTTCAACATAATTTTGTGGCAGGGAAGAGTACAATATTTTCTTTTGCTCTCAGCTACTGCATTTACTGAAGCAAATATATAAACAAAGATTAATGTGGAATATTTTTATATTAAACTATATATAGGCAATTGACTTTGAATCCAGAGTTAGAATCCCACTGAATATAAGTCTACAGTTGTGGTTTCTTACTTAATAATTATTGTTCCAAAATGACTGGACAGGATGATAAAAAATGATTGCTTCATTAAACTTTTAAACTTCTGATTCAGTTCCTGTAACCCTGAAATTTGAAAACAAAACCTTATTACCAAAGTTAAAAAAATACGAATGTACCCCAGGAATTTGAAAACAAAACCCTATTACATGAAAAATTTTATAGAGTCAAAGGTCTGATGTTATGCAATTATCAATGCATAATTAGTAACAGATAAGAACAGAGGAATAAATCACCAGGAATCCTACAGTTTATTAGATATTAATAAGTGTGACCTGTAAAGATACCATACTTCAAAGACTCCCTGTAGGGAAAGACAACCTGGAACATTAAAACAATTATAGTCTGTGCATATCTTTGTCCATTTTGTCTGTAGACACTCACTGATAGAGGTCAACATGGGTGTTATATAAAAGGATAATCTAACTTTTTGTCTCAAAATGGTTGGTAAATTCAAATGTTTGGTCATAAATATTAAAAGAAAGCTTAAGGTAAGACTTATTTTTATATCATTTTAAGACACCCAGCATGGAAAAGAACAGATTTAGTATAGATCTGTAATTGGGGCTGCTGATATATTTGTAATAATATTTTGGAACAATTCTAGGAAAAATGCCTTAATGACCTGGTATTTTCTGAAAAAAAAAATTTCAAAGTAGCAATAATTTATGTATGTGATTTACAAATAACTGTTACAAAAAATGACTTAATCACTATTAGTTTTAAGAAACCTGGTGCAAAAGTCTCTAGTATATATAACAGTTCCTATGTTAAGCTGACAAATTTTATCTAAACAGACTTAAAGCCATTTGTTATGTAAAACTGCAGAATATATGGAAAAATGGTCTATTGCAGTATTGGGAGCTTTTTCTTATGTTTATTGTTTCTTTGATATATTTACTTCTAGAGACTATGCATTAATTTATAGTAATGTTGTCAGTTTGTTTGAAGGACAAATCGTTTTTACCGTAAAAATTCTAAACATTGGATCAGATAGGTCTTAGCAAACAGTGCAGTGCTCCTGAAGGAGCAGTCTGATCAGACCCTGCAGTGTTAGCAATTCCATCTGCATCTTTTAGATGCATTGCTGCACTGAAATAACAAAAAGTAGCTGTTAATGTTTTAGCAGTAACTAAGTAACTAGCTGTTACTGTTATAATTTTAGGTGTCCTAATTTTCTGGATTTTTATGGTACACTGGTTCCATATAAAGATAAGTGTGTGTTTGTATTTCAATTCTCATAGCCATCTCCCCCACACCCTCTCCCCCCCAAAACCCCACACGTAACATATCCATGGTCGCAGTATGGGGCATTATTCGTCTGTCCGTCCATTTCCCCCATGGAAGCCTATTGGGAGGGCCTCATATATGAGCCGCGACACGAGAAAACCAACAAAGTGGTTGTGCGTCCAGCGCAGACTCAGATCAGTCTGGGCATCGACCCAGCCTGATCAGACTCTTTGCTAAGCGCTTACAGGGTAGCTAAGAGCCTAAGCTACCTCCATGCGGACAGCGAAGACCATCTGATCAGACTGGGCGGATGCCCATGCTGATCTGAGTCTGCATTTGGAGCACAACCACTTTGTTGGTTTTCTTGTGTCGCGGCTCATATGGAGCTGCTCATGAATATTCATGATGCTACTCAATTCACAGAACCCATATTTGGAAAAGGGGCGTTGCCACAGCATCATTACAGAATTATAATGAATAAATTACTTTGCTGCAACCTTGCAGCAAACTTCATTTGCATAGTAAAACATTGCTGCAACCTTGCAGCAAACTTTATTTGCATAGTAAAACATCGCTGCAACCTTGCAGCAAACCTCATTTGCATGGTAAAACATCGCTGCAACCTTGCGGCAAAGTTTGCAGTAAACTTGCAGCAACCTTACGGTAGCTTTGCAGCTTTGTTCGCAGGAGACCAGTTTTTTTCATAAGGGAGTGCATTTCTCAATATGTTACCTAAGCGCTTTCGCCTTTTTCAGAGGTTTCAAACAATAAAATCATAGAATCAAAAAGTGCAAATATTTACATTTCGAGAAAAAATATCTAAAGATGAAAAACGATAAGCTCAAAAATAAACAAATATTCCCCTAATCGGGGACCATGCAGTTCAAATTATGAAAACTAAATGGCTGCCCACGCTAAATGTTATACAGTCGTGTTGTACATACACAACCATAAACACAACGCTACAACAATCAAAGTATAAAACACGGATATGTATAAGAGTCAAATCTCGCTGTGTCGCAGCTTGTGAAACCATGAAACTGCATAACAACTGAAGTAATGTTTAGTGGGTTGTTGGTTGTATTTGATTTGATAGACCCCATGGATGGCGCATTTGTCTGAGACATCTACAATGTTTAACAATGTATGGAAATAGGAAAAACAGATGCCGCACCTGCTGCAAGCGCAGCCGGGTCTCCACTGTCGTATCGATTAAGCAATGTTCACGGCACCTACGTCCATAGAACAAAGACAAAAAGGGGACAAAAGGTGAGATAGAATGTTCCACCCTTTCTTTGAATTATTAAGAATCAACGCTCAACGGCAAAGTACTTTTATCATATACAAGATAAGTTCAAGATTTTACAAAGTGTTTCGACTAGCCATACGAAAAAAAGAAACAGAAATGGACCACAACTGCTTAACAAATTTTACACTGTCTCTATGAATGTTATTCAAGTGAAAGGAAATGGTGGAATGTTCCACCCCATTGATTGAAATATTCCACCTTATTATTGTCTTGGTGTTCATTGTTTCCAATATTTGCTGAGACGATTCTCATTTTTCTCAGCATAGTATGGTACGGCCAGCCGCAAAGCTTTGAACTATTTTGTATTTATCGTGGTTGTTTTTTCTTGGAATGCCCGTTATTGATTGCTCGTTTCAGTAGACGTTATGCTAACAGAAAGGGAAAATACCCCCCCCTTACGTATGTTTAAAACCATCATAGCATTTAAAATTATGCGACCAGAAATATTAACTAGAGGATCTTACATGAGTGCTCATGTATTATTGAATTTATTAAACGAGTTGGGGAAAAAGATAAGATGCGAGGCTTTGCCGAGCATCATATCGGTTTTCCCCAAAGAGTTTAATAAATTCAGTAATACAGGAGCACGAATGCAAGATTCTATTTATCATATGACACTAAAATCGCATTTTATCAGCAGAATTTGAACTAAAACGTCACGATTTCGCCATTAGAAAACGCGACGTTTTTATGGACGTCAACGTATAACGTTACGACGTAATTTGCATATTTAATCCACTAGTGGATTATCGCATTTAATGTATGGCTTTATTACACTCTCAGATGCGACGTCATATGATATACATACTAAAGTGACCGTAACACGTATTAAAGGCTGGAAAATTCCACCATTGAGACCATTCTGTGTTTTTCCTCCCTTCGTTGTGATTGGTAGAAAAACACAGCAAGATCTTGTATTCATTAACTGCAAGTTACTGATTGCTCGTTTTAAGACATGACTTCTCTGTCGGGGATCTGGATCCCAGCAAAAGCATATATGACGTGTCAAATTTATTTAACTAATCAGTGGAACAGAATTACTAGTTATGATAATTTCATTGGTTAACTGGAGGTGTTGACAATACGTGATCAAGAGACAAAATCACACTGTGGCAGCTATTAATCCTCCTATAAAATACCACTCCTGTCTTTAAGTACACAGGGTTCATACTAACAGTGATTGGTGAAATGTTCTGCTCTTTTGTATGCACAAAATGTTCAAAGAGTATAAATTCGGCAATTTTACTGTTAGCTTAGAGACTGATGCACATGCTAGAGGATGGAATATTCCACCCTATTGTTATACACCCCACCCCCGCAAACTTGTTTGAGGGGGTATAATGTTTTCACGTTGTCCTTCCATCCATCCATTCTTCCGTCTGCAACATTTGCTCCATTTTGTTTCAAATTTTGTCTATGGATACACCATATGAAAAAAGTTGATACGTCATTTTCCTTTTTTTTTTGTCCGGAAAGGTTTCATTGCTGAATTATGCCCCTTTGTATTTTTCGTAACAAAAGTTTGTTATCGCAACTCCTCCTAGACTGTTCTATGGATTTTCTTGAAATAAAGTACGCTAACCCACGTTTGTATGAGGATGTGTAGTAAGGTTTAATTTTTAGTTCTGACCCCTTTTGCTCAAGTTATTCCCCTTTTTGATACTTTTGACCAATTTTTATAGGGTTTTTTGGCCAGTTTTGATCCGATACTTTTCAAATTCAATCCATTGATGTAGCTTAAGGAAAGTGCTGACACATATTTTCAGGCTTCCCCGGAAGAATTTAAGGGCTGAGTTATGGCCCTTTGAAGTTCATTATGGAAAACTTTGTTATCGCTACTCGTCCAGCTTGTACTGTTTTCAGCTGCCCTAGCTGAGCTGGCAAAATCCATCCCTGTCCACTCTTTAATATTGTCTTCCCACCTCTTCTTCTTTTTCCTTTCACTGTGCCCTGTAGAATCGTCTTTGCTAAACCAGAAGACCTTGAGACGTGGCCAAACCACCTTAGTTTCCAATTCTTGACCAGCATCAGGAGTTCATCATGTTCTCCAATGGCTGCTTTGATCTTTTTGCGAACCTCCTCATTTGTTATATGGTCCTGGTACAAAATGTTCAGTAACCTTCGGTAGCATCTCATCTCAAAGGCTTGTGTTCTGTTCTCTAACTCTGCTGTCAAGTCCACGATTCACAGGCATACAGAAATATGGAAATGACAAGGGAGCGCATAAGTTTCACCTTTGATCCAAGAGATATGTTGTTATCTCTCCAAATTGGTTTCAGCTCGGTAAGAGCTGAAGTGGCTTGTGCAATCGTTGAGAGAACCTCCTGTTTTGAGCCATCATCTGAGACAACTGCTCCAAGGTATTTGAATCTTGTTACGGTACCCAGCTTCTGCCCGTTTACCTTGATTTCCCTCTGGCTGCCATCTGCGCTGTTCGTCATCAGTTTGGTCTTCTCAGCACTAAACTCCATCTTACACCTTGTGCAGGTTTGGTCGAGACTTTCAACTAGAGCTTCTAATTCCTGCTCTTCTTCAGCTAGAGCGTCTATGTCATCGGCAAACCACAGATTGGTAATGTTTCTGCCGCCTATGCTAACTTTTCCGTCATGTTCTTCAAGAGCATCAGACACGATCCGTTAGAGGAAAATGTTGAAGAGGGTGGGTGACAGAAGACATCCTTGTCTTACTCCAACTGTTGTTCTGAACCATTTTCCTGTGCTTCCATTTACCAGGACTGCACTTGTAGCCTTGTCGTATAGCTGCTTAATGTACGAACTAGATTTGCACTGATATTGTTCTTCCGCATGGTGGCCCATAAGGCTGCATGCCATACCCTGTCAAAGGCTTTTTGAAAACAATGAAGACATGGTACATATTCTGCTGATGTTGGAGATACTTTTCACACAGGATTCGAAGGTTGAAGATCTGTTCTGTGGTGCTTCTTCCTGCTCGGAACCCAGCCTGTTCCTCAGCGATTTTCTTTTCGGCTTGTGGTTTAAGCCTGTTCAAGATGACTTTCAGCATGGCTTTGCTTGAATGATTGATTAGGCTGGTGGTTCTGTAGTTCTGGCAGAGCTGTAAGTGGCCCTTTTTACGGAGTGTAATAATCAGCGACTGTGTCCATGGGGTAGGCCATTCTCCTGTTCTCCAGATCCTGTTACAGATATCTGTTAAAACATCAATCATGGTCTCTCCGCCAGCTTGAACAAGTTCTGCTGGTATATTATCAACTCCGGCATACTTCCCCTTCTTTAGTGCTGCTACTGCAATCTCAGCTTCCTCACGATGGATCGGTTGTTGATCTTCTCTTGGGAGGTTGCAGTTCAGAACCGTATTGTCACCGTAAGTCTTATGATTGTATGAATAATACAGTGATAATGCAGTTCAGAACCGTATTGTCATCGTAAGTCTAATGGTTGTATGAATAATACAATGGTGATAAAATTATAATTTATTGATACCGCATAAGAAGACACCGTAAGACATGCGCATACTATAAATACTGAAATCAACATGCGCATCTTTGCGGACCATTTGTTTTCACTTTTCACTTATAAGATGTCAAAAGAGTATATCTGTATAAAACCGGAATTCTCTGACATGACTACATGTATTTGTATTCTTGTCTGAGACTTATATGTTCACACGTCTATCAATCACATAAGAGCTGCGACACAACAAAACCAACAAAGTGGCTGTGCGCCCAGCACGAAACTTAGATCAGCCTGGCCATCCGTAGAGTCTGATCAGAGTCTTCGCTGTCGGCATGGAGGTAGCTTAGACCATAAGCTACCCTTGGTCTAAGCTACCCTTTAGGCGCTGATCAGAATGGGCGGATGCTCAGGCTGATCTATATCTGCGCTGGGCGCACAACCACGTTGTTGGTTTAATTGCGTCGCGGGTCAATTAAAGTTAACAGGCAGTTTTGACAATGCTGTTGCTGCAGTTCAGACCACGTACTCCTAAAGCGACGTTGCTCAGATTGTGTTTTGCGAGTTTGATAAAAGTCCGTTTGATGGCACATTGTTTTTTTTGTGCTAATGAGGTTGCATTTTATTTATTAAAGCACCGCAGGTGTTTATCTAATCAACACTAATTACCTATATTATGCTTTTAATTGGTAAACAGTCCAGAAATTGGGACAGCCAAACATATTGAAGTAATTGTCCTCTGGGATATTTTGGTATAACGATGAAGTCATGCGTCTTAAAGATGAGGAGCGAATGGCAAAAAGAGCAGACTCTGATCAGACTGCTCCTTTGGGGGTAGACTAATACGGGTCTGCACTTTTTGCTCAGTCCTGTCTGTCCCCGTACTTAAAATTTTTACGGTAGAATCGGAAATGACTGAGCTAAATTCATTGTTTAACGAAGCCAAATCTTACTTTATTGTGACACATCTCTGGTTACTTTGAAGTATCACTAGAGTAGGCAGAAAAGTGGCAAGCAAGGATGACACTGATCGTTCTTGCCTCCAAGAGTCTCCAAAGCCTATGTGTCAGTTGTCTTTGATTGCCGACCAGTCTCCGGCAGACTAGTTTAAATCTGCTTGAGAGCAGCTCCTTTAAATGTCATCATCAAACGGATCTATGTACCGACATCTGGATACGATGACAACGAGGTCGACATCTTCTACCAGCAACTCAAGGAAATCGTAGACCAGATACCATCCAGAAGATAGACATGACACAGACCAGACATGAAGAATCACTACCAGATTGTTAATATCTTAGTAAGAATGTGGTTCCGATCAGATGTAAACATCAAAAGGACAAAGAGCTTTCCTGAAAAAGACATAGCAAAAGACCATGACCTGGTGATGATGATCAGGCAGCCATTCGAGAATACTCGTCGAACTCCCGACCATAGCAAAAAATGGCGTTTATGCCACATTTCAAATTTAAAGAGTAACTACACTTCATGAACTGACTGAATCAGATCCCAAACCCTATCCCCAACATCAAAGGGAAAGATTGACAAGACATCCAAACAAACAATAAATTACAAGGCTTCTGGTTTAGCAATGACGCAGAACATAGTGAACGGAAAACGAACGAAAGGTTGACAGTAGAGGTAAGGAGACAATATCAATATCAAAGAGTGAACCGGTATGTACTGTGCCAGCACAGCACAGGCAGCTGAAGAACAGACTAGGTGGAAGGGGATTGTTGTAAAGTGTTCCATGGTGCCCAACGACCTTGCAAGATTATGACCTGGGATAGACCAGAGTAAACAAGATAAACGCATGCTCTTATGCATGCCAGATAGAAAAGCCGTTATTTACAGTATGAATTAGATAGCTAGCAGGGATTTTGGAATGAGTTTGTTAATTTCGCCAGGACGTCGACGCTTTAACAAAATCCATGCAGAATACGAGAGTCTGTATTAACGGCTATTACATGATGCTGACAGATGTTTACAGATTGCTTTTGTTTGAAACAAAACATATTAAACAATGTATAAGAAGTAGAGAGGCGCCGTGGTCGAGTGGTTAGAGACGCTCGGTTATGGTGCAGAAAGCCGCCCGAAGGTCGTAAGTTCGCGGCTCACAATCGCCAACCGACGACCGGAAAACCCTGTCTGTCAACCCAGCAGTAAAAGTACCTCTTACAAATCAGGGAAGGATAAGGAAGTGAATGGAGAGGAATTGGCTCCGCCTTTCCTTTGCTGTTCCCAAGATACAGTGGGTCTCTAGCCCCCATTGCCTCTACGGCTGTAAGGCTATGGGAAACCTTTACCTTTATAACAAATATCACTGCCGAAGAGAACAAACAATTTAATGAATAAGGCACGCCGTCAGCGGTGTCTGGTAGAGAGAGAGAGAGAGAGAGAGAGAGAGAAAGAGAGACAAGGACACGGTATGTAGGCAAATTTACGTATACGAAAGTGTTACTTACGATACATTGCGGGAAACTGCGCGTGACAGGTAA
Source organism: Ctena decussata (assembly GCA_963989385.1). Classification (NCBI taxonomy): domain Eukaryota; kingdom Metazoa; phylum Mollusca; class Bivalvia; order Lucinida; family Lucinidae; genus Ctena; species Ctena decussata. The sequence continues at coordinate 38,729,188 of OZ022515.1, forward strand.
ACAACTTTTTTCTGACCGTTTATCATAGATATATCTCACTGACAACATATTTTACAGATCTGTTTTAACATTGCTATTCGGCATTTTTCATTCTTTCTAGAAACATTTAGACACTGAAGAAACACTTACCGTGTTAAGCCTGATTTGGAGGAAAACACGTAGATTTTTGCATTTTTCTATTACTTCGCCGAATGGCAGCACGTACTGTCTTTATTCCTTTATCATTTGCAAAACTGAAACCAGCAGGGGTAGCCTACTTAGTGCTCTTTACAACCACGGTTTAATCAGATTCCAAATTTATACGTTTCAAGAATAAGCAGCCATGTTTCATAGAATGGGTCTGCTTTATTTGTTTTTTGCATTTACGACCATCTCAGCATCCCTTTTAAACATTTACGACCATCTGCGTAAGAAAATACAAATCTTGACACGACCGTCGACAAAAGTTTTGTATGATATCGTACATATTGGAAGTTTTGCATTAAACCATGTCTTCTTCTCAATCTGGATATGCAGTAGAGAGTTAGAAAACACTGTTTTACCGAAATACCATGGCTAACATAGCTATGAGACGGTCGTAAAGCTTTCGAATGAGGTTTTGTTTATATTAAGCGGAGGATTAGGGTTTATTGAGTCATGGCAGTTCCGCAAAACTGTCCTGCAATGCTTTACTGCATATCTAGATTGAGCAGAACACGTGATTTAATGTAAACTTCCAAATACGGATGATTTCATACCAGAGCTTTGTCGATGGTCGTGTCAAGATTCGTGTTTTGTTGCGCAGATGGTCGTAAACGTTTTAAAAGGAATGCTGATCGTAAATGCGAAAAGGTAGGCCCCTCCCATTTTCATTTCAAAGGATATCCGGGTACTAAAATAGACTCATTTTCCAGCAGTATATCCATTCACTATTGTTTATAGGTGGGGCTTTGAAATCGTTATGGTAGGTGAGCAGCATTTCGGCGACAAGGAATTTTCTTCAATTATTTTCGTAAATGAACATATAAGAAACTGAACGGAATTACACGAGATATCTGTCAACTTGGAATGTTTAAATGGTAAAGACATACCAATAACCTTATATATTAAAGGTGTTTATTATAGCAACCCTGCTTGCGACAGTCAAGAATGGCATACCCCAACACAAAAGCATCGTAAAAAATCCAAGGCTTAGCGTCTTAAGTCCAACTGGGAATACCGCAGGGTTTTCATTTATATATTACACTGCCAAAATAGCATTGCGTCACCTATTTAGTCTAAAGCATGTTCATGTATGTGTCTGTTTAACATTTAAATTTCACATGCAGCATGATCAGACTGCCGGGATTTAGAATGGTAAAATTCAGCCGGGTCAAGTATCAAGATGGCGGCCATCTTTGTTTAAACAATATTTTATTTGGTACAAACAACATGATTACAAAACTGTACAATATACAATATGGTACAGTATCTGACGGTTAGGGAAACGCTTTTATGGAAGTCATCTCCTGAAGGCGTACTTCTGTTGTGGTTCCTTGATGTTAAATTGTGCTATGTCTGCTTGTTTATGTTCTTTGGCGGTTTGGTCACCTGTTTTGCTACCCAATCTGCCTTTTGTTTTGTTTTGTTTTGTAAGTTGAAAATAAAATGGATAAAAATAGATATTGATGCTGCTTTTGATTAGGGTAGGTAATTACAACCTGTTTGGGAAAGAGCTGCTCATTCGGTATACCGTGCGTATCTTTCATGAACTTGTTTCATTTTTACCGTGTGTGTGTGCTTCTTTCCCTATTGGTTTTGAGAGCGGGATATGGGATTTGATTGTGTTAATTCCTGATTATTGCCTATCTTTTTACTTTGAGAGAACGTCATGGATAGCTATACATTTCTTTTAGAACAGGGAACGTTTTTTCAAGCCACCACACCAATCACAAAATTTTATCAATATTAAAGCAGCCATGATTAGGTATTATATCAGTAAGCAGTCAGCTGTAGCAGAATAGGTTTTAATAAATAGTGCTGAAATGGGCAGTCAACCTTAGCGAAAAGTGGACTTGTCGGTGACGCATTAGACCTGTTCTTAAAATTTGTATAAGACCTATAAGGCATATGCCTGCCTCTTTGGTATTGTATATCTAAAATACTGTTCTATCACATAGCTAATGAGATAAATGCTTGTTTCCAGTATTTAATGATCATCCCTCATAAGAATTTTAGGTCATGCGTACTCCTTTCACTTTGATCAATTCAAAGAAATAAACTCAACGGTGTCTAGGCGTTTCTTTCCAAAGGCAATTCGATCTTTGTAAGCACTATCTAGTAAGACGTGGGAAGTTTTCGAACTCTGTGTAGGGGGGTGCTGATGGTTTAAACAATCATCATAATTGTTTAAGCAGCAAAACGATACTGTACACTGTCTAACTCAATCTTAATAGAATTTGCTCGGTGGGAACCGTGTACAATACCATGCTAACAGAATGGCATAAACTCTTAACATGTGTTGACAGCAAGAGAAAAAATATAACACTTGCATGCTTTATTTTTCGCTCAAAATACGCACAGTCTGTCAGATATTGAAAATGCGGTTTTGGTTTTATGAATTGGTTTACTTTATATATATGCTGTGCACTGTAAATTTACAAATTAAATACCTACCAATATTTAATAAATAGTCTCTAAAGGTTATGGCTGTCATAACATGATCATTCTTTGCTGGACTATACTTTATTTCTTGTGATTTCTCCTGGACAAATGATGTCGCCGGCAGCATACGTTCTCTAGGTTGTTATACTTGATATCTTGGCTGTGTTTTTTTAAACAAACGACAACACTTGCACTTCTTAGAAATGATGCCCAGGATCACTTCTATAGACAGCGATCGTACCCTTGTGCTGTCATAAGCTGGTCTCTTAAAAGCGTAATGCAATGCACCAATGTGAAATTAATTACCATAAGGAGCCAGTTACTTAACTGTAACTCAACGTTTAGCCATGAATTTTAAATTGAAAAATTTGAGGTTATTGTCAATTGATAATAGGTCTGAGCAATCAGCCCGAAGTAATTCTAAGATTATTTTGTCTCGGAGTATACTGACAAAACTAAGAATATGTTTGATTGAAGATACGGAAATAACTCTCTCTCTTTTTTTTCTCTGTCTCTCTCTCTCTCCGTTTGTCTTTCTGCCTCTGCCCGCTCTCTCTCTCTCAGTTTGTCTTTCTGTCTCTGCCTCTCTCTCTCTTTCAGTCTCTTGTGTTTGAATTATTCCAATAGTTACGTATCACTAAAATGCAAATGTCATTTTAACAAATTACAAGAAACACACACACACGCATACGCACACATGCTTGATATAAAAGGTTATTCCATTGTTCTATTGTAACTGCTGCGCTACTCCTATCATACTCATAAGAATAATGAACTCTGCAGAGATTCCGAAACTACCAGTATTTCTGGTGTTTCCAGTCACCTTAAACATGCTATTACCGAGTTTAGCAAAGTAGTCATCGACACAGATTTCTGTGAAGTGTTCTGCGCTTCCTGGTGAGGCAGTGAATAACTCATTGATAATGCTGGTGTTTTTTTTCGGTCATGAGTGGTGTAAATTCGGAGAAGCTTATTCTCATCATTGGGCAATATTTTTTTCTCTTGTCATTTGAAAATTCACAGAGCAGGCTGGATAAAAGGTGACGTTAAATATATTGCTTGACCCACTTATCAGAGACTGAATGTTTTCCTTTACCAGCTCGACTTTTAGGAGCATGGATAACTCCCCATTGATGTTAATTTCAATCACTGAACCAACCAGCTTTACAGCATTTGCTAGTAGATTTTGCAGCTGGCATTCCTTTCTTGTAAACCATATTATACGAAATAATAAATTCGGCTCAGTGAACTGTGTCATATTTGTAGTCCCCATTAACTGACTAGCAGAATAGTTATGTGCTGTCTGTGAACGAACGATTTCTTTAACAAATCTCAAACTCTTGTTACACTCGCCGCAGCTCATTCCTGATTCTTCAGTAGCATACCATCCCGTAAGCTCACGGTATATTTGTTTACCATAGTTCATAAATAGGGCCATATTTTCTGTGGGATTATAGTCCACTTTGCTCCATAGTGCCGACAGTGACAATAAGACTTCTAGTGACAAGCCATACGTCTCCTCCGCCAGTTGTTTACACTGTCCATAGTATGGTGCATGCCCGAATGGACAAATTAAAGGCCGACATTTTTGCTGCAATGTGAAACAAAGGAGTAAGAAGAAAAAATCGGGACAATTGCACTTACTGGTCACTGGTTTTCCGAAGGTAAATACACATGAGTAAGGTTGCTAAGGTCTAAGTACTGGGAGCGAATGAGCGCGACTTAAATTCGAAAAATAAGCAAAATTCGAAAAATTAGCAATATTTCGCAAACAGACTTCAAAATCGTGTAGTTCATGCACTTTTATCATGGTTGAAACTAAGGTTTTAAACCGTAAGTTTGAACTAAATTACAAAAGTCAGCTGTAAACAGCAACGTGTTATGGGACTCTGCGCTCCCAAAGTCTTTGGGTCGAAGAGTGGGCGGAGCTCAGTAGTTTTATCGCTTTTCATTGGTTGACAAACAAATTATTCAGGTGAACTTTAACCACGCCTGCAACGGCGACTCAGCGTCCTCAGCATCACCTTGTAAACAAACACGTTTTAGCGGTTGAAAATGTGGAAAACGCATTTGAGCCGCGACACGAGAAAACCAACAATGTGGTTGTGCGCCCATCGCAGACTCAGATCAGCCTGGGTATTCGCCCAGTCTGATCAGAGTCTTCACCGTCCGATTGGAGGAAGCTTAGACTCTTAGCTACCCTTTAAGCGCTTAGGGAAGAATATGATCAGACTGGGCGGATGTCCAGGGTGATCTGAGTCTGCGCTCGGCGCACAACCACTTTGTTAGTTTTCTCGTGTCGCGGCTCATTTCTTTACAATGATCTACATGAAAGACAATAAATATACACTAATAATGGCTTATTTCAGTATAGGAGGGGATTGTTTGAATGACTAAGGACCGCAGGTAAATGTTGTTTTAACTGGTTTTCTCGTTTGTTTTTTGAAAACTGGTTTGACAAACTGCAATGACCGTGCATTTGGGGGCTACCGCCCCCACATCTTCGCTTTAGTATTTTATTGTTTGCTTCATGGGGGCTCAAACGCCGCCCCCAGACCCTGCTTACGTTATTTATCTGAAATTGTTGACAGATTAAGCAACGAAGGTTTTACACATCATTTAACTCATCATTAAATTTTAACTGAGGTCAATATCTGTTGCGGCAAGGACAGAAAACGACAACATGGCGGACTTTCACAAATGCAAACCAAAATAGACCACGCCCCCATAACAACAGCCAGTACATGCGCACTCGGTATAAAAAGAATGACCGATAAAGTGCTGTCTAGCACTTTACCGGTCATAATAATAGTAAATAATAATAAATCCAGCAACTTCATACAGTCGAACAATTACTTTCTTGACAGGACCTTTCATTTAAGACCAGTATTCCAATTATGCTTCCATAAACGGGATTTTGTAGGTATTATTTCTCATGCATCATCATTTTCCGCAAGGGCAAAACAACTTCCACTAACATGGTATGATATAAGAAGGCGTCTGAAGAAAAAATACAGGGGAAATCAAAACCTTGCTTATAAGAATTATTCCCATATCATATTACTTCAATATCGTAAACTGATGTATGCATTTAGTGCTTGGTCATGTCTAAGGTCTGACACATGCGAAGGCGTCTTATTGAACAAAAAAAGCCAACCAGTTATGGCTTAGGGGCCGTATTCATAAAGCCACTTAAGTCGTTGATATGCGGTTGCTAAGGCTAAATATATATAAAGGAGATTCCCTACAACTATGAAATTTGGTCTGGAAGAACAGTCTTTGTAAGACTGTTCCTCCAGAGCAAATTTCATAGTTATAGGGAATCTCCTTCAAAGAAATTTAGCCTTAGCAACAGCATAGCAACGACTTAAGTGGCTTTATGAATACGGGCTCAGGTCAGCTTGCGACTTCTGGATCTGGAGTTAGAATGTAAAGATAACACACACTTAGCATATCCGCCATATGTACAAGATGTCTTGAACATAACAGCATACCAATTTCTGTATGTTCTAGGCGAGAGAGGCGTCGCGAATACGGCAAAAATAACGTCTATTTATGCACGCTGGACATGAACGTAAACAGCTGAATGGCAGCCGTTGAGTACGATGCTTTCTTTCAAAATCAAATAAAAATCTCTCAAGCACTAAATTTACACATTTTAATAAGTTCTTAATTTTAGGTAGTCAGATACAGGATAACTGTGTTTTTTCTTTGCTAAAATCAAAGAGAGTTATTGTTCATGGTGAAATCGATCAACTGTGAAGTATATACACACTAACAATGTCTTCCGTAAAGATCCTTAGTTTTCGGGCAGATAGGTCTGTACAAACAGTGGAAACCGAGATCAGACTCTTCCTTAGGAGCCAGAATGATCAAGGTCTTCACAATTTCTATTCCATCTGCACATTTTTATAGGCATCACTCAATGGTAGAAACGAAATAACAGATAAATAAATAACAGGGCTGGGACCGGCTGTGCTTGCAGCAGGGGTGGAATTTGGGCAGTCAGATTTGGGCATAGTTTTTAACTTAAACATTGTTTGCTAGGAAACGAAACTGTGAAGTGTTTTTTTTTTTTTTTTTTTTGTTTTATTCTGTAACATACAATGTAAGTTTTACTAAAATGATATGCATAAGCATGCCCAATCAATTGAATTAATGTTTCATTACTTTTTCATGAAATTCAATTTTATTGCATTTTTTATAAAATGTAAAAAATATACTTATTATTAAGATAAATGCATTTTTTACTAGTTTGTTTCAAATATCCTATATTATAGATTATATGATTTGCAGAAATGAAAGTGCATTCATGTGCTAGAGACATAATTTTAATGAAAAATGTATGAAATGTATGTAGATATACAAAATTTTGTTTTTTTTTTAGGAAAACAAAACGATGATTTATTTTATCTTGTGCAAATGTTTTTAGCCCTTTGGGTTATTCAGCTGGTATAATGAAATGAATGCCCCGCCAATATTTTTATTCATTATCTATCTACCTTGAACAAAACGCGATGCGCAAGAAAAAGTATCTATCATTGGTGTGAGGTGCGGATAGAAAAATCCGTCACTCGGGATCATTGGTTTGGCATCACTCAGACAGCCTCGGCGAGCAAGCCTTGTGATGCCGACAAGTGACCCCGTGACAGATTTTTCTATCCCCAACTCACACCTATAAAAGATACTTATAATCATTCATGGCTGTGAGAAGAGGATAGAAAAATCTGTCACGAAGGTCACTTTTCGGCATCACGAGGCTTGCCGAGTGTTGCCGAACATTGATCCCGAGTGACGGATTTTTTTCTATCTGCTGCTCACACTCATGGTAGATTCTATTGCAAACCTTTTGATGAACAAGACTTGATTTCCAAGCTAGAACTTGTTTTAAGCAAATGCTATTAGTATTTGAGGTGTTTCTATTAGCTTTTGAGAAAAGCTGACACTTTCGACGACATACGATCGGTGTTTTACGTCAATGTCCGTAGGGGCATAAGCTGACGTCATTTTGAAACTTACATGACGTCATAATTGTTTGAAGATCCAACGTCACTTTACGCCGGTACGTGAGCTCCAACCAATGCACTGACCACATGATATTTGTATTCGGTTTTAGATGAGGTAGCATGGATGAGATACGATTTGTAGGTAGATGTGTAGGTTCATGTGAAACACGCGGATATCTTTTTCTTTCTCTTTCACATATACAAGAGCATCTGATATAAAAAATTTCTATCTTTCATCATTAGCAACTTTTATCTGATATAAGCAATCGGACTTTTTCAATTCATAAAATGGACACACAAGCATCTAGGACAACGTTTGATAGCAGTTAAAAGGTTTGTGACGTCACGAAATGTTAATGACGTCACTTAAAACCAGATATGCAAAGTTGCTAGCAAATTGACGCGCGTGAGAGGCGTAGTTGCATTTGGTTTTGCACTCTGGAAGATAAAATAGTCAACCTATTGTGTTTTCCGTCTATTGTTTAGGTGCAATTTTTGTTAAAACCCGTCTTAAAACCTGATAAACACACTGGGCTGCTCAAAATTTACTTCAGATTACTGGTTAAAATGTTAAAATTTTCCTGTTTTGAAACCTAATCAGGTGTAGAATCCTCTTAAAGTGAGAGAAAAATAATCAATCATGAACCAGACCATGTGGGACAGGTAAATTTCACCCTCGGGGTTGGAATTTCAAGTTGGCAAGCCTCGTCCCTGGTTGAAATACCGACCCTCGGGTGAGATTTCCCCTAGCCTATATGGACACTCATAATAAATTATTATAATTTTTTATACTGAGCAGCATCTATCTTATATAAGCAACCAGACTTTTCCAATTTTTGACTGATATTTTACTCTAAATGCATAAAATGGACACGCAAGCAACTAGAACTACGTTTGATAGCAGATCATAGGTTTGTGACGTCACTAAATGTTACTGATGTCACTTAAACCAGATATGCATTGTCGCTAGCAAATTGACGCGCGTGAGAGGAGTAGCTGCGTTTTGTTTTTGCTTTCTGCAAGATAAAATAATCAACCGTCTATTTTCAAGGTGCAATCTCTGATTATACAACCATTTTTGTACCCGATAGGAACACTGGCCTGCTTAAAATGTTCTTCGGATCACTGGTTAAACAATTAAAACTTTCCTAATTTGAAACTATATCCGATTCGAGGTTTAAAATTGGGTGAAAAATAAGCCATCATGAACCAAGTGAATCCTTGTAGGATAGGTAAATCTCACCCTCGGGGTCGGAACTTCAACCAGGAACTCGGCAAGCCTCATCTCTTGTAAAAATTCCGAACCCATGGGTCAGATTTTCCTATCCTACATTGTCACTCATGATGGGTTGTTATAATATGGCCCCGAGGTTATAAAACTTGAGTACATTCTCAAACTCAAAATAAAGCACACTGAGTGGCTGTTTCCGAGCACATGCTCGGAAGCAGCCAATCATTGTGCATTATTTTGAGTTTGAGATTATCCTCAAGTTTTATAACCTCGGGACCAGGTGTGCTAGGATGAAAGTGCTCACCTTTGAGAAGCCTCGTCCCTAGCTGAAGGTTTGTCGAGCTTGAGCTTTTCCTACATTACATAACTGGCTTTTTTCCCACGTTTAGCGAAATAACAACCGCATCTTTCCGAAAGGCGTCTAGACAGTAAAATCTCAACGTTTGACAGGTAATCTGAAATCAGTTCTGTGCAACCCTATGTGTTTATCTGCACGTAACACAGTTTGCACCATTAAAATAAAATAAAATAAAATAAAAACACGATATGTCGACTACTTTACCTTCAGACGACAACAAAATGCAGCTTACGTCGCGAGCGCAAATGTCATATTACAGCTTAAGTTACCTCATTAATAGGGCTGCATCAAAGTCTATGATCGTCCTAATTGCTTCCATGACATTCGTCATTTAAAATGAAAAAAGGTAAGTTTTTTGCTCCTACCAAACACTGTTGCTTCCCTTTTGTTAGCAAACATACGAAACACTTATATTATCCCCTAACTAGCTGCTGATCTTTCCTATCAGCAATTAATTTGCATTTGGGGAGTTATGTTAGATTAATTGACTGACAGATCTGTCTACTAGCGGCTAGGTAACGACTTAAATACATATGCCGAATTACCTTCGCCTTACCAATTGATAAAAATCATAAATCTCAACGCAGAGAAGTAATTAAAAGACTAAATCTTATTACTTATTACTTTTATCCTACTAAATATTCTCAGGTCTAAAATTACCTTTGAGCGGTTAAATTGTTTTTAACCTTCATTAATAAAGGGTACAGGAAATGCACATTTGGCTCAGATAAACATCTTACACAAGATTTCATTGCTCTCTCCAAGGTTATCTAACGAAATAACCGAGATCGCAGCTTGAAGATGCCTTAACCGAAAAAACCAGACCTACTCAACTTCAGGCATGTTAACTGGGTAAGTCTGGTCACATTTGTATGAGAGTGTGTTAAGCATGGTCTTCCACAATTTTCAAAAACTCTGCTATTACATTTTCTCATATAAAAGCTAAATTAAACAAATTTGACATTGTCCTATAAGATCGAGGTCATCCCAGGTCAACGCTAGAACACACTTGAGAGCGCTTGAGTACAAGATGCTATATGTCAAGTTTCAAAACCACTGTAAATAGATAATAGTGAAATGATATTTAAAGTTTTTGACAAACAAATATGGACATGTCGGCCATGTTAAGTCGTACATACAAACTTTTATTCCAAAGTCATCAACAATTTTCATGACACCTCATAATATAACAGTTACTAATATAAAAGCGAATGGAAACAAAATTTGACCTTGCCATGAAAAAGGTCAAGGTGATCTCAGTGTCATTCATGCACTAAAATAATAGTTTCCGAGTATAAAGGGCTATATACCAAGTTCAATATGTATCGACCTTTACAGTTCTGGAGAAGATTTTTAAGTATTTTAAGTCTTGCCTGCGATTAACAGAAGCGACACACATTGTATTACTTTCTCGCGAAGTTGGAGGCGTAAATTTTTTGTCGATTTTATTTGTTTAGTTTTGTTTATGGCAACACACAGACAGTGCATTCTGTGGAATTCTGGTAACCATATATAAGCATGACGACCATGTTGTTAATGTCGGTCTTTTTCAACAAACTTTGATTTCCTAAACTATTTGAGGCTCTTCGTAAAGTTTAGTTTCAATCGGCCGAGCAGTTACGTACGAGAAATCGTTAGAAAATGTTGATTCCTACATACTAATGAATCATCGAACGGGCGAAAAAAATCCGTTTTATTATTTGAACTGCATATACTTACCATATACTTGTCCATTATTTCATTTACTTTGCATGGCATTATGAGAGAAGGAAGGTCACTATTAAGGTGTTCATATCTCTCATAATCTATTAAAGCACTGAAGGTAAGATGATCATCTTCATGCAGATTCATCGATAGACACATCGTTGAAGTATTCTCGATTCCAGGTAAATTGCATGCATAACAGAAGGCATTTTTGTACAAGACGTCTCTGTTCTCAGCCTCAGAAAATACTGAGTTGTGCATAACGCACGCCCAGTTTATATCTGGATCATAATGTGTCCAAAGTCCAGTCTGGTTGCAACGGGTGTATAAAGGAATGGTACATCTTTCGTAAAGATCTTTAGTTTTTGTTCCTGGGGCCGTATTCATAAAGCCACTTAAGTCGTTGCTATGCTGTTGCTAAGGCTAAATTTTTATGTTGGAGATTCCCTACAACTATGAAATTTGCTCTGGAGGAACAGTCTTACAAAGACTGTTCCTCCAGACCAAATTTCATAGTTGTAGGGAATCTCCTTTATAGATATTTAGCCTTAGCAACAGCATAGCAACGACTTAAGTGGCTTTATGAATATGACCCCTGGTTCTCTGTTTATTATGTCACATTCGCTGGACAGAAGCAGGGAATTTAGGTCAGAAAAGTTTGAGAGTAATAAATCCTTACATCCCGTTTCTAACCGCCATTCGGTCAATCTGTTCCTTCCGTGACAAGCCGCGCAAAATTTGTTTTGGTATATAGTTCTACTAGAGTTGTCTGAAACCCGTCGGTAATCATTGATATGGTTAACATTTGAAAGCGTACATTTGTTGATAATTGATATATTTTGTTCAGACTCTGGGCGATGGTCTATGACAGATTACGCATATATACCATGGTTGAATCCATTGTACACTGTTGTACTTTCCCCTGTCTTTACAATAGAGGCATGGCAGCGACGGACCGGTTCTCGTTCAATAATTGTTTCTTTATCAGGACAGCAATTACCCTTTTCCCAACAGGTGTCTTCACAAGAACAGTCTGTGCAGCAGGATTCGAATCCGAAACCTGATAGTATATCTTTCTTTCGCTGACAGTAATCCGAATAAGGACAGAGTTTCTTACCAATTTCATAAATTACACCTTGCCTCCTGGCCTATGTCGCGTTGATATAGGGCATGGTTACGAACTGAGTGTTACCACGTTCTTTGCTGGCTGATATCGTGTTCTCTTTTTCTTGGCTACATGTCTCCTCTTTGGCATGCTCTTTCTTAACTGCAGTCGTCTTCTCATTAGCTTTTGTAAATGCTTGACTGTAGGTGTGCTCTCTATTGAGAGATCTCGTTTGTTCATTTGACTTGCTATATATCTTTTCTTTCCCGGCTGATAAAAAGACGAGCGTCCAAACAAGCAGGCACATGTATGATAGTTTCAATTCCGGCATTTTTGCTTGTTCAGTCACTACGTTGATGAAAACTGCAAAGAAAAAGGTAGAATATTTAAAAGTGGGCCTTTGGCTACAGTGGAAAGTCGAAAACCATTAGTGTCCCTTTAAGCGCACAGCGTAAAAACTCGGATCAGACTTGGTGGAGGTCCAGGTAAATCTATGTTTTCACTGGGCCCACATGCCACTTTTTTGTTTTCGTGTCGTGGCTCGTATCGGTAGGCAAATGCGATGAATATGACTGTCCAGAGATACTCGTTATGTGTTTTTCCTTATCAGCAGGATAGTTATAAATTATATTGTACGACTTGGAGGCAACATGCTTCATTGGTTTATAGCTTACTCGTAATTTCAGATCGTCAAAGTTCGGCAATCATAATAGGAATCTTCAAGTTTTGGAAGCGTTGCCCGGTTGTGACCTTGAAGTTTATATTTCAAATGCACAGATATTTGCTACTATATTTAGTAATATGCTTCTCGATCCGTCGAGGTCCACGAAATTTCTTGTACTCTCAGAAATAAAATTATTGCAATTTAAGATGCATCACTGCCGAAGCTTAAAGATGCGGAGCTTTAAGATGTATAAAATGTTTGAAATAATTTTGTAGAAATAACATTTGGCTTTAAGTTATTGATTTAAAACTTAAAATTGTTTGAAATCTCGCAGTTAGCAGATCTGTCTGTGATTCTCGATCGAGTGACATTTGACACTTTAATTGTACGACCTGACAACAACATTTTAGCTGCGTCACGACAAAGCCAACAAAGTGGCATGTTCTCCCAGTGAAGACACAGATCGGCCTGGGCTTTCGCCTAGTCTGATCACAGTCTTCGCTGTGCATTTAAATGGTAGCTTAGGGTATAAGCTACCTCAAGGCAGTCAGCAAAGACTCTTATCAGGCTTCGCGTATGCCCAGGTTGATCTGCGTCTCGGCTGTGCGTACATGCCAATTTGTTGGTTTTGTCATGTTGCGGCTCATTTTGGTTTTCGAAAACGGAATAGCCTGTAGTATATTCTCGGTTCAGTGGAACAATTGGATACTTAAAGGCATTAAAATGCTCGCCTTAAAACACAATTGGTTTGCAGGCAAGAATTCCGCTCCGATACAATTTGGAAAACATTCTTTAGAATGTGGCGGCCGTAAAACGTATGCCCGACCATCATCATTGTGCATATTATGTTTTCTGGTCTTCTAAGATCATTGTGTTAATTTAATCATTTTGAAAATAGAGTTTTGCTTAAGCCGGTGCTAGGGGGCTTGGTCAGTGTTGCATATTTCATTACTGGTCATGAACAGACTCAATTAAACCGAGTGTCCTAAATTCATTTCTTTGGTGTGTTTCTTGGTTCAAAAGGATTTTACTATTCAGAAGTTGTTTATATTCCCCGCAGCTGATGTTGGGCCGTGAGGCGGCTACAAATGTCTCCGCGAACATCGTCATCGTGTATATTTTGTTCCGGTCCTTAACGATTAGCGAGATTTTTTAAGACAATTTAATAAGAAAAGTACTATCTAAGCCGTTGCTTGAGGGCGCGGCCGGTGTTGCACGTTTCATTACTAGTTGTGAACAAACACATTTAATCTGAGTCAGCTATTTGCATGTTTTGGGCGTATTCCTTGCTTCAAATGGACATAGGTATTCAGACTTTAGTCATAAATTGTGAAAGAAAATTAATTCTCTATTTTAAATTTGCAGGAAGTTTGATATTCTGAAAGTCATATTTGTTGTGCAAGATAGCGTCTGAACTGGCTGCAGACCTTATGTGCAGTGTGTCCTATTTCTGCAAAAGAAACAAAGAGTCTGGTATGTTACAAGTCAGGTTTAACCAGAATCTTCACTGACCTAATACCTAGGGCCATATTTATAAAACGACTTAAGTCGTTGCTATGCTGTTGCTAGGTCTGTATCACTTTGAAGGAGAATTCCCTATAACTATGAAATTTGCTCTGGAGGAACAGTCTTTGTAAGACTGTTCCTCCAGACCAAATTTCATACTTGTAGGGAATCTCCTTCAAAGAAATTTAGCCTTAGCAACAGCATAGCAACCACTTAAGTCGTTTTATGAATACGGCCCCTGGTCCTTTGTGATGCTTCGGTGGCAGAACTTCATGTAAGAGGCAGTTTGGAGATGTAAATACAGATTGTCAGTCTGATATAGCTCATGTTCCTCGGTAAATTGTTTGAAATCCCTGGGTATTGCTCCAGACTACAGTGATAACCGAAAATCAGTTAAACCGAAACATCTAAAATATACGCTACATCACCTCCAATAGTGGAACCCTAAAATACAAAGTGCGTTAACAAAACGGACGATAACCATTTGACAAAATGAGCCATGACACGAGAAAACCAACAAAGTGGTTGTGCGCCCAGCGCAGACTCAGATCAGACTGGGCATCTGGGCGGAATCTTCGCTGTCCGCATTGAGGTAGCTTAGATCCTTAGGGACCGACCATTTGATATTCTGGGGGGGGGGGGGGGGGGGGGGGGGGGGGGCTGGTATATTTATCAAAAAAAAATCCCTGTCTTTGGATATGCAAGAAAAAAATAACCTGGCTCATAAGGGGGTTTAAAAAAATAGTCTGGCCTCAAAAGTAAGTGAAAAAAATAACCTGGCTCCACCCAAAATTTCAAAAAAATATAGTCTGCAGATATTTCCATTTAGAGTGAGTTTTTATAATGTCCCTGGCTTCTGGGGGCTGCGCCCCAAGACCCCCCCCCCCATATGTATAGTACTATCTTGATATTACCTACAATTGTTTTACACCAGCGGGCCTGCATGTGCATACATTTACAAAAACATCCTATACAACCTTCACATACGTGTATTATTGATTTGCCACATTACTAAGTAAATGTTTTCATTAGAATTGAATTGCAAAAGAGTCACAATATGCGCTTCTGAGTGTGTGTTTTGAGGAAGTTGAGTATTTAGGTAAACACACTTTTTTGGGACAAATTAAGCCATTATGGCAAAATAAACACTCTAAAAGGCAAAAGTCCTAAAATAAAAAACCTTATTTTTATCATCATCCCTAGTTTTTCTCTATTGTTTCCAGTCTTTAAATTGCCATTGAAATTGGGAAATTGCTTTGGCTTCTAGGGGGCGTTGCCACCCAAACCCCCTTTCTTATCTTTTTAGCACAGAACTTTCAGCCATTTTATTAACTGGCATTCATGAATAATGTGACTCTATCAGTAAGTATTTATCAAACTTTCTAAAGAGCGAATAAATTATTATTGGGCTAGAAAACCCCCTTAAATTTCCTAATGTTAGCCCTGAAAATTTGCCAAATTTTTGGCCAAAATATCCCTAATTCAAGGCCTAAACTCATGTAGGGATGTTTGTATCTGTACCTTAGATGAAGAGAATAACATGCTCCAGGCACTGGTTTGCAAAAGAAAGCTAAGCCATGCCCTTAGCCTGGTTAAAGACAGCACCATGTTCTTTTTGTGTGAAAAAAAGGTGTAAAAATTACTGATGTGGGTAAAATAAAAGGATGTTAAGGGCAAATAAACAAGGATCTGATAGTTCAGCCTATAAAATTAAAAAAAAAAAATAACCTGTTTGAGTTGATTTGTAAAAAAAAAAAAAGAAATTATCTCCCTCAAGGTGAAAAAAAAGAAGAAATTGTTTCCAGAGGCCTGTGCAATAACATGCCCTGTCTCCATGAAAAATACCAGGCCCCCCAGAATATCAAATGGTCGGTCCCTTAGCTACCCTTTGAGCACTAAAGGAAGAGTCTGGTCAAACTTGGCGGCTGCCCAGGCTGATCTGAGTTTGCGCTGGGCGCACAACCATTTTTTTTTTTTTTTTTTCGTGTCGTGGCTCAAATTTTAATACAGTTATCCTAATTCGAATGCGCTTTTGTCATAGAAGCATCTTTGCTCTCAAAGCATACACTTGCAACAACATAAAGCCAGACGTCAGCCACTGAGAAGTGATCTTTCATATGACATTGACTTTTCAATAGTATATCACAGGATTTACTGTCGCATTTTTTTTAAATATCCAATCAGACGTCGTGTAACATTCAGTAGTGCATTATAACCAACTGTTCCATTGTGACCCAGAGCGCTGTGTTGTATTGACATTATAAAATAAGTGTGTTAATTCAGCAGGGAAATATGTATAACTATCAAGTAATCACAGAGAGCAATATTCAACCCTCGCAACAAACAGAAACTTACCTTTGCTGAATATCTAATAAACAATCTTGTTAAAAAAATCGTACCATGGGGAAGAATTTCCACTTCATGTCTGTTAATACGAAAATTAAAAGAAAATGCACAAGCACACTTGATCAACAATAGAATACATGTACCATAGGGTTGAACGGTGACACTCCCTTTTAAATATTAAAACAGAATCAAAACTCAATAGCGAGGTACCTTAAATATGTACAAGATAAGTTAAAGATTTTACAAGATTTTCAACTAGCCATGCCATAAGGTGGAATATTCTTCACTTCTCTAACGCGGTACATAACCATAGTTGCACGCACTTGGCGCCGTGTGTGCGTCAAATGTCTTTCAGTCGATAATTACTCAGTCGGTCAGTCCTGTCCAACCAGAATGTATGCATAGATGTTTACCTGCCGCGGTGTCAAGTTACACAGGGTCCGCAAAAGGAGGCGCGCGCCACATAAAAGCCACCCCAGCGGAAGATCCAGGGAAACACAGGCCAAACCCGCCCGCAGAGGAGGAGCACAACGAAATTCTGGTCCCAACCAGAGAACACGCAGGCGTTCCCCATGTTTCATGGGACCTGTTGGGGTCCCATATTACTTGCGGCCCTTATATTTCCCCTGCTCCGTGTCCTAGTAGTTTGGTTCCGGGTGGAGGTCCCTTATTCTGTCCTTACACCTAGGTGGGGATGGACGCCGTTGCCGGTAAGAATCAACACTCAACAACAAAGTACTTTTGTAATGTACAAGATAAGTTCAAGATTTTACAAGGTGTTTCGACTAGCCATACGAAAAAGGAAACGGAAATGGACCAGAACTAGTTAACAAATTTTACGCTCTAAGGATATGTTATTCAAGTTAAAGGAAAGGGTGGAATACTCCACCTCATTAATTGTAATATTCCACCTTATTATTTTGTTGGTGCTAATTGTTTCCAATATTTGCTGCGATGATTCTTTTTTTTCTCTGCATAGTATGGTATGGCTAGCCGCAAAGCTTTGAACAATTTTGTATTTATCAGTTTTTTAGCTCACCTGAGCCAGCGGCTCCGGGGGAGCTTATAGGATGGTAAGGCTCCGTTGTCCGTCGTCCGTCCGTCCGTCCGTCCGTCCGTCCGTCCACACTTTCAAACAACTTCTCCTCTGAAACCGCTGGGCCGATTGTAACCAAATTTCATATAGAGCCTCCTGGGACCTTAGGAACGAAAAGTTGTTCAAACGGTCCTGGTCACATGACCAACATGGCCGCCATGTCCATATATGGTAAAAACCTGAAAAAATCTTCTTCTCTAGAACCAATAGGGCGATGGCCTTGAAACTTGGTATGTAGCATCGGGTACACGAGTACTATCAAGATTGTTCAAATTATGACCTTGGGTTGACCTTGACCTTTTTTACGGCAAGGTCAAATTTGCTTCCTTATGCTTTTATATGGCAAAATGCTGCAACATAAGATATCTTGGAAACTGTTGAATATTTTGGCCTAAAAATTGGTACATACAGTCATCTTAATGACTACATGAAGATT
Source organism: Ctena decussata (assembly GCA_963989385.1). Lineage (NCBI taxonomy): Eukaryota > Metazoa > Mollusca > Bivalvia > Lucinida > Lucinidae > Ctena > Ctena decussata. The sequence continues at coordinate 38,747,262 of OZ022515.1, forward strand.
TATGAGTTCAAGAGGGCAAGGTCATTCTTTGACCTTTGACCCAGAACTCTCATATTTTGACAATATCAAACAATCTCCTCAAAAACAACTAGGCCAATTGTAATTAAATTGCATATAGATCCTCCAGGGGTTGAGGGAATGAAAATTTGTTCATACGGTCCCGGTCACATGACCAACATGGCCACCACGCCCATATATGGTAAAAACCTTAAAAAATCTTCTTCTCCAGAACCAGTAGACTGATGGCCTTGAAACTCGGTATGTAGCATTGGGCACTCAAGTACTATCAAGATTGTTCAAATTATGACCCTGGGTTGACCTTGCCCTTTTTTACGGCAAGGTCAAATATCGGAAAATGCTAGCACATGAGATTTCATGGTAAGTTTTGAAGATTTTGGCCTAAAATTGGTATATACAATCATCTTAAAGAGTACATGAAGATATGTGAGTACAAGAGGTCAAGGTCATTCTTTGACCTTTGACCCAGAAATCTCAAATTTTGACAATTTCAAAGAATCTGCTCTAAAACCACTTGGCCAATTGAAACCAAATTTCATATAGAGCCTCGAGGGGTTGAGGGAATGAAAAAATTTTCTAACGCTCCTGGACACATGACCAATATGGCCGCCATGCCCATATATGGTAAATACCTTTATAAATCTTCTTCTCCCGAACCAATTGACCGATGGCCTTGAGACTTTGTATGTAGCATTGGGTACTTGAGTACTATCAAGATTGTTCAAATTATGACCTTGTGTTGACCTTGACCTTTTACAGCAAGGTCAAATATGGGAAAATGGTAGAACATAAGATTTCATGGAAAGTTTTGAAGATTTTGGCCTAAAAAAATGGTATATACAGTTGTCTTAATGAGTTCATGAAAAATTATGAGTACAAGAGGTCAAGGTCATTCTTTGACTTTTGACCCAAATCTCATATTTTGACAATTTCAGACATGATAAGTAAAAGCCACCTTGCCAATTGTTCAGGTGAGCGATTCAGGGCCTCATGGCCCTCTTGTTTTTTAGAATGACCGTTATTGATTGCTCGTTTCAGTAGACGTTATACTAACAGAATGGGGAAATTTTCCCCTTTTTGCAAGTTACTGATTGCTCGTTCAAGTTCAGGTTTCATACTAACAGTGATTGGTGAATTATTCTTCCCTTTCGTATGCAAAAAATATTCAAAGAGTATAAATTTGGCAATTTTAATGTTAGTTTAAAGACAGATGCATATGTTAGGGGGTAGAATATTCCACCTTATTGTTTTCTTTGGGTTAATTGTGTTATAAATTATTACGTTGAGAAAGAAAAATAACACATGTTTGCTTTTCATTTGATACAATGCTTGAAAAACAGGCCGCCAAAGTAAATGTTCAAATCATTCCATATTGAACCAAATAAGGGAGACAAAATACAGCTAAGTTAAACTTACTTTTTCCGGATATAATGACATTCATACGTATCCTGTAGCTTCCAAATACAAAGAAAGCTTATTGAATATTACCAATGAATGTAGTTCGTTTGGCATGCGTAGTGCCTCTCTCTCACAATGTCCCTCTGGAATAAACTGCAAAATAAGTGCCTGTCATGAATGCAGGCAAAACTTGCTCTACTTGAAATCAACTGAGTGCAAGTCTCAGCGTAGGTCATCAAATTTGCATATTTTATTGGCTTTGCATGAAAAGGAACCGTAAGACATGTGCATACTATAAATACTTCAATCAGCACGACTAGTATTTGTATTTTTACTTTTCACTTATAAGATGCCCGAAAGAGTACAAGTATATGAAACGAGAATTCTCTTACGAGGCTGCATGTCTTGGTATGCTCGTCTGAGACCTACATGTCCACACGTCTGTCGATTGTATAATGTTTACAGGCAGCGGTGACATTGCGGAAGCTGCGATTTAGACCATGACCTCTTCATGCGACATTGCTCAAATGGTGTTTTTGTGTGACCTTAAGAAAAAGCTGTTTGATTTCATACTGTTATTTTTTGGGCTAACGAGGTTGCAGTTTATTAATTAAAGCATCGCAGGTGTTTACCTAATCAACACTAATTACCTGCATTATGTTATTAATTAGAAAACATTCCAGAAATTGTGACAGCTGAACACATTGAAGTAATTGTCCACGAATAGGGATATTTTGGGGTTATTTTGGTATTACGATGAAGTCATGCGTCTGAAAGATGAGGAGAGGATGGCAAAGTGTGTAGACTCTCAACAGACTGCTCCTTTGGAGGGAACTGTTCCGGGACTGCACTCTTTGCTAAGACCCATCTGTCCCAGTATGTAAAGTTTTACGGCTGAAATGACTGAGCTAAATTCATTGCTTAATGAAACCGAATCTAACCTCATTGTGACACATCTCTGGTTACTTTGAAATATCACTAGAACAGGCAGAAACATGGCAAGCAATGATGACACTGATCATTCGCTCCATTCGCACAAAGTAAATACTTTTAGATGGACAATCAAATCCCACATTGCGCTCTCAAAACCAATAGGGAAAGAAGCACATACACACAGAAAGTGACACAAGTTTACGAAAGACACGCACAGTAAACCGAATGAGCAGCTCTTTCTCAAACAGATGGTCATTCAGCTTCCCCAATAACAGCATCAACATCTATTTTTACTTATTTTTTATTTTAGTTACAAAACAAAACAGAAGGCAGATTGGGCAGCAATACGGGTGATCAAACCGCCAGAGACCATACACAAGCGGACCCAGCCCAATATAACATCAAGGAACCACAACAAAAGTACTGCCTTGGAACGGGCAGCAAAAGATTACAAGGGGCGGGCTTTAACATGTTTTACGGGGCCCAAACCTCGCCCTGTGCTTCTGAAGGGGGTTGAAACATTAAGTTAGCTGTTTGTTCCGCATGAAGGTTTCCTAACTCATCAATGAATCATCACCGGAAACAAACAACTCACGGATAAGGCCTATTATGAATCAGAGATGAGGACTCAACGGAAAGAACGTATTGCGACACCAGGAGTCCCCTGGGAAGTCAGACAACACCACTGAAATACCGGAGCAAAAAAAAAACTATCAGTTGAACCCCGAATAACCAAGCAACAGACAAGGCAAACTCCGGCCCCAACCAACTAAATTAAGTAGCTTTATGTCGGGCCCATCATTGAGTCTGATGCCTGTATTTCTAGTATTTTTCAAATTTAAAAAAAAAAAAAAAAAAAATCACATTTTCTATAAATTTTGAATAAATTTCGCTGCATTCGCACAAGTTTCTTTTCTAGTATATTTCAAATTTAAAAACGAAAATAAATCACAATTCCATAAATTTTGAATAAACTTCGCTGCATTCGCACAAGTTTCTTTTCTAGTATATTTCAAATTTAAACAAAAATAAATCATACTTCTATAAATTTTGAATAAACATTGTTTAATATATTTGACGAGTATTTCAGAAGTGAGTAAACGGTACTATAGCATCCGAATACCGCTACTTGATCAATCCAAACATGTAGCGATAGTCACAGAATGACCATTGGCTTTGATGACCGTATGGTTTCATGTATTTATCTAATTAACCATACATTTCAATTATTAAATCTAAGCATAAAAGTTCCTGATAAATTCATTACTTATTAATAAGCATTTTCTCAGAAATCAGCATCAGGAAGCAAATTTTACCATCCCGTTAATAAGGTCAAGATCAAGGTCATCATTTGCAGAAACCATGTGGAAGAAGTGTTTTAGCATATATGTAAAGGACAGCCATCTTTGGTATGTCACCTTGATTGTTTGATTAGTATCGTGTCCATATGTGATATACTTCAGCTGGCAAAGTGGGTTCTGACAACGGCATACTCCCATTTTGAAGTCTCATTAATCTTGAACAAAGGCCAAAAAATGACATCGACCTTCCGGCAGCCTTATATCTGCATGCACTCATCTATTCGACTATATATGAGCCGCGGCACGACAAAACCAACAAAGTGGCATGTGCATCCAGTGAAGACTCACATCAGCCTGGGCATCCGCCCATTCTGATCAGAGTTATTGCTGTATGCTTAAAATGTAGCGTAGGGTCTCAGCTAGCTCCATGCGGACAGCGAAACTCTGGTCAGACTGGGCGGATGTACAGGCTGATTTGAATCTTTGCTGGGCGTACATGCCACTTTGTTGGTTTACGAGTTCAGACTTACTATTTGGGATTTCGACCATTTAACCTTCTTCAATTATGCTATTTCAAAAGACATGACAAAATTAAAGCATAGACTTTGAAGTTTACTATAAACGTAACTGTACCGAATTTAGTGCGACAGACTCGCGTTTCTGTATTTAACTTCAGTCTTCTGTGTCGCTAAACCCATTGAGTTTGAAAGCAAAAAAGGTGATGGACAGGTCTCGGCAGGTGACAAACAGTCCTCACCGAGCAACACTTACCATCACATTCCACGAGACACAGTAGCTGCACACATAAGGTAAGAAATGCCTACGTATCAACTCGCGAGCGCAGCCTCCCGCCACCCACTGAGCTACCTCAAACCCTGCGTCTCGAGAAACAAGACAGACAAGGACATCAGAAATGAGACAACCGATGCAGCAAGAACCTACAAAAAACCAAAGTAATCCAACCTACAAGAACCTACAAAAACCCAAAATAATGGAATCCAAACTCGGCTTAGATTTATGTAGCTATGACAGGTCAGTCTTAGTTTTAGAACGTTTTAGAAGTTTTTACCTGATTTAAGTTACTAAATTTTCTTAAAATCAGCAATTTTTAAAGTAGTGACCCAGTGCTAAAAACCCATAAAAACTCAACACTGAAACACTGACAAACAAGGTTAATGATCTCCTCGGGTCAAAATGTCCATCAGCAGCGTTACTGGCCCAGTGGATTCAATGAAAACGTAATTATACCGAATGTAGTGCGACAGACGAGACACAGTAGCTGCAGACATCTTATTTAAGACGCATAGTATTAACTCGCGAGCGCAGTCCCCCTCCACCGAACCGCCTTAACCCCTGCGTTTCGAGGAAGAAGACAGACAAGGGCATCACAAAGGAGATGACCGATGCAGAAAGAACCTACAAATCCAAATAATCCCAAAACGTACTTCTAATATCATCCATCTGATTAGCTTTTTTTCTGATAAATTCGAAAGTTAAACAAATAATTGTAATAATAAAAAAAAAACAGTAAATTAATAAATGGGAGCTTATATGTTTAAGCTAATACTAATATCAAGATGTATAAATAAATTAAATGCTCGGGACATACGAGAGGTGTTCATTAAATAATGGAAACACCTTTTATAGTTTAGTAAACTTTATACATAGATAAGTATACTTCATGTAACACAAAAAAGTCTCTTTTAAGCTTTCAACTTCGTGTTTGAAATTGAAATTTCAACGTGTTGTCATAGCAACATATGACGTCACGTTAGTGCGGGGTATGGCCTGTGAATAATTTTGACGTAATTTTGGTAAAGAGATGTTCGTATTATGCTTATTATGTAGGATATTTGAAGAGAAATTGAAACTTTAGAAACAACTTCCATTTAAGTCAGGCATTTCTTTACAAACACACATATAATGATTGTTTATGAAAATTTTCTGAAGTCTGGTATAAATTAAAGCAAGAGCAGTGGTTAAAATATTTGAATTTTGGGGCTTTTGAAATTTTATCCCGTAATGGTCAGTGTTATGCTGAAATTAATTGATCGGTTGTCAAGTACACGGTAATTTTGGTTCTTTCTGCTATACAATTATCTCAAGACGTTCCCTGTTAAAAAGCAATGGCGTCACAATTTTGGTCCCTCAGGCTTACAATCAGAGATAAACATCACGTTTTGCTCGATCGAAAGTCTTTCACGGTCTGTATTTCTGCCATTTTTTAGAACAAGTCGTCAATAACTAAATAGTTCTTTTAGTATCTAATAGGTTCATCAAGCCACTACACCATCACAACTTTTATTCACTCTTTGTTGCTTATCAGCAGCATTTATACATGGAAATATGCGAAAATTTAAAGACTTGATCCCTCTAGGTTTAAGGCATCGTTGCCATGGCAACAATGTTCTTAACGAGTGAAACTTAATTTTATGTCAGATGCTTGCCTCATTGGTATTATATATCTAGAATACTGTTCTAACACATAGCTGATGAGATATATGCGTGTTTCCATTATTTAATGAACACCCCTCGTATCAAAATAGAATAACTAGCAAACATTAACCATTTCTTGCTGATGACTTTAATTGTTCCATTCAACAAAAAAAAATGAGCCGCGAACTGGGCGGATACCCAGGACGATCTAAGTCTTCGCTGTGCGCACAACCACATTGTTGGTTTTATCATGTCGCGACTCATCAATGAGTTAGTTGAACATTTGAAAACACAGTCATTAAAAGAAATTGCGCCCTTCGCAAGGAAAGGGCTTCGTCAGCCAAGGAAGCAAACAGTATGTCACATAGTGGTGGGCCAATGATCGATTATAATCGAAAGTCAGTTGGTTTTCGCAATCGATTGTACGATTCCCAATCGATTTTAATCGGAAATAAATATTATTTGCTTTGAAAAATACAAAACTAGTGTAAAGAGAGATTGGCAATAACATGAATTACTGATGAAACATACTTGTAGATTGTATCCAAGAATAATTACTCAGACCTGCTTAGATTTCACAAAGCCTGTTCATTTAATTTTTTTCAAACATTGTTTTGTTCTAATAAGCATACAGAATGGACTGTATTTAAACCGATTGTACACTCGATAGCTAGTTGGTTAGGTATTTAGACTACAAACCGATGATCGATTGTGATTTTAAACCGATTGCCCAATACGTATGTCACGAAAGTGGTACATCTTTGTAAAAATGGTATGAAAACACATGGAGCTGTACCATGACTCATTTAGTAAAATCTGTAGACAACCAGATCCGTTGGCGACAAAATACTAGCTGATTTTAGTATTATGCATGAGCCAATGTTCTCCAGCCTTAAAAATGTGGAGGTTTCCCGAAGCCAAGTGATCGCTGGGGCAGTGGGGGCGAGGGGGGGGGGGAGGGGGGAAGGGGTTAACGTCCACTGTATCTTGGCCACAGCATATGAAAGGCGGAGCCGATTCCTCTCATTTCCCTGACTTATCCGTCCCTGATTCGAAAAAGTTAACCATTGACTGCAGGGATGACAGAAACAGTTTCCCAGATGCAAGTTCACCGAAGCCAGGATTCCACTCGCGACCATCTGCATCATAACCGAGTCGCTGTACCCACTCGACCACGGCGCCTTTACTTCCCTTTTATCCGATTGAATGATAAAAATATAACATATTAATTATGTCCCGCGGAATGCGACAGTAAGTGTGGCTTGGAGAGGGATGCTCGTTGCCTGCCGAGACCTGCCATCATATCTTTCCTATCAAACTTTTGGGGTTTAGCGACACTGAAGAAGTTAAATACAGAAACGCGCGTCTGTCGCACTAAATTAGGTATGAATACGTTTATATTATATCAGTTTAAAACAAAGATGTATCTAATTCTCTCTCTGTCTCTCTCTCTGTCTCTGTCCCTCTCTCTCTCATTTTAAAGTTTAAAACAGTTATTGTAGTACGAGAGGTATGTGTTTAAGAATATATAGTTCCCTTTATTACAACAACTGGAAAAATTCATCAATTTCGTCACCAAACTTACCAGTTCGACGATGGTAAATGTAACTGATATTAAGTTGTTTTTTATTTTGTTTTGTTATTTTCTTTTTCAAAGTATTTCTTTATTGATTACCAGAGGCTCCAAAAAGGTACAGTGCATACATCATTGAATGCCGACTTGTTTCTTATTTTGTACTGCACAGTTTGGAAATCACCATGATAATTATAAAATTTTACTCAAGGTGCAATAATGTAGCGCAGTTTCAAAACAATGACAGCCTACTATCGTTATCTCAAATGTCAGAGGACAGAATAATATTTTGAGTCATCAGGTGTTTAATATAATTGTGCCCCGACACGACAAAACCAATAAAGCAGCATGTGCGCCCGGGGAAGACTCAGGTCAGCATGGGTATGCGCACAGTCTGATCAGAGTCCTCGCTGTGCGCTTAATTGATAGCTAAGGGTCTAAGCTAGCTCCACGCGGACAGCAACGACTCTGATCGGACTGGGCGGATGCCCAGGCTGATCTGATTCTTCACAGGGTGCACATGCCACTTTGTCGGCTCAGACTACGATTATAAAGAAAAAGTCGTGCATCATACCATTCGAAAGGTTGACTGTAGTTTTAATGCCTGCAAACCTTCATTAAAAAAAGTAAACTAAACAATAACAACAACAACAGAAAAAACCCTGTATATTCGAGGTTCGTAACAGTCGAGTTAGATTTTGTACTATCTGCTTTCATACTTTGTGCCTTTTTTCCTGGGAAGCCATAATTTTGTTTAACTCAAGTCGATTGTTTTCATATTTTGAAACATTATAGGCAAGAAATTTGCCACTCTCTCTTATATGGGACAGACATTTTAAACCATGAAGATCATGATTTGTTCAGAATACAAGACAATAACGCGCATTTTTGCAGAAACATCGGTGCCAGATGCTATTAATAGGTATGTTTTAACGAATACAAAACCTTGTAATAATATCGTTTTTTACGCGCTGTTAATCACCTACTGGGCGACTTTTTGTATGCAAGTTGCAGGGCCATTTACTCCGCCATTACTGAAACGACGGCAATACTGCAGTAGAAGATATACATTAAAGACTTTAACGGAGAGTTATACAAATTCGGATATTGTAAAAATGAAAGTGCAGACGACATTGAGTGAAAACTTTGCTGAAAATTATTATGAGTTGTGAAATGCTTCTAAAGGTTGCACAAACATTCACGGTAGCTGACCATAGCCTGGAACAAGGATTTTTATATGCAAAGTGTGTGTAGGTATCCATTGAATACCTTAACTTCTTTTTGAAGCCATTCCTATCAACTTCAAGCTAATTTTCTATTACTAGTTCTTAGTATCTTACAGGTAAAAAACTGTTCTTTTAGAGGGAGCAAATTCTTTCCTAAAGCAATTACATCCAAAATAAGTGAAATAAAGTAGAAATTGTTCCTCCAGTCCATTCCACTCGAATTCATTCCATGTTTTAAACTATGACAGAAAACGGATAGCGAGGTGCTGAAAAGGATGGAGTCTATAAATCGATATTCGTAAACTATGTGATTGTATCAGTTTTCAAACTCAATGTATAATACAACATTGAATCAAGATTTAATGATAAATTTTGACTCAGTATTGAGCCTCAAGGTTGATTCCATTTGAAGTACCAAGGTTGAACCAATTTTCAAATTCAGGGTATAAATCAATATTGGTTCAAGATTGAGTCCCAACATTGATTCAATATGGATTCAACAATAAATGCCTGCTGGGATATGCAAAAAGAAGGGTATAAACACTTAACATAGGGGCAACATGAAAAACATTTTTTGTTATTTCACTCACAATACACACAGTCTGCAAGATATCAAAATGCAGTTTTAGCAGTAATGAATCGTTTTACGCAATACATATGCTCAACTCTGTAACTGTAACAAATTAAGTATCTTTAAATATTTTATAAACCATCTCTATAGGTTATGGCTATCATAGCCTAATTATATCCTTGTCGATCGCAGAACCTTCTTTGCTGGACTGAACTTTATTTCATATGATCTCTCCTGGACACGAGAAGTCGCCTGCAGTTTACAGGCAGAAAAAAATAATACTTGATATCTTGGCTGTTTTTGTGTGTGTTTTTTTACTAAGAACTTGCATTTTTATCAGTCTGTAGACAGCAATGGTGCCATTGTGCTGTTATAAGCTGGTCTCGCGAAAGTGTAATGCAATATACAGCGTCCTAGATGAATGACAATGAATAGCCAGTTTCTCATTTTAGTTTAACTAGCCATGTATTGTAAATTGAATAGATTTGAGGTTATCTTGTAACTAGGTCAGAACAATCAGCCCAAAGTAATTGTAAGACTGTTTTGTCTTTGCGTATACTAGCTAAGTCATAAGAGTATATCTGACTAAAGATACGGACATAACTTTCACTCTCTCTGTTTACCTTTTTGTCACTGCCTCTCTTTCTAATTCTGCTATTTGAAGTATTTCAATAGTTACTTATCACAATAAGGCAAACGACATTAAAACAAACTACAAGAAACATACACACACCTTTAAAATGAAAAGTTATTTCATCGTTTATAATAGCAACTGCTGCGCTATTCCTATCATACTCATAAGAACAATGATCCCTAAAGCGATTCCGAAGCTACCGGAGTTTCTAGTGTTTCCAGTCACCTTAAACATCCTTTTACCGAGTTTTACCAAATAGTCATTGACACAGATTTCTGTGGAGTCTTCTGAGCTTCTTGGCGGGGCAGTAAATAAACCCTTGATAATGCCAGAGTTATTTTCCGTCATGAGTGGTTCGAATTCGGAGTAGCGTATCTTAATCCTTGGGCAAGTTCTTATTGTTTTCATTTGAAATGTCACAAAGCAGTTTGGATAAAAGTTGACATAAACAATAATTCTTGAATCACTTATCAGAGACTGAGTACTTTCCGTTACCAGATCGACTTGTAGAAGCATCAATAATTCCCCGTTCATGTGAATATCAATCACTGACTCAGACAGTTTATCGGCATTTGCTAGTAAATTTTGAAGTTGGCAGTCCTTCTCTGTAAACGATATGACGTGAAATAATAAGTTCGGTTCAGTGTACTTTGTCAGGTTTGTTGTTCCCACAAACTGAGTAGCGGAATAGTTATGTGTTGTATGTGAACGAACTATTTCTTTAATGAATCTCAAACTCTGGTTACAAACGGGGCAGCTGATCCCTGATTCGTCGGTTACGTACCTTTTTGCAAGTTCCAAAAGTATTAGTTTACCGTAGTCTATAAAGGTATCCAAATTGTCGTCGGCAGTATAGTCCACTTTGCTCCATAGCGCCGTCAGTGAAAACAAGACTTCCAGAGACAAACCATGCGTTTTCTCCACCAGTTGTTCACATTGTCCATAGTATGGTGCCTGCCCAAATGGACAAATTAAAGATCGACATTTTTCCTGCAATAAAACAAAGGAGTGAGAAAAAAATAATGAAAAATCCCACTACTGTCGTACAGTTGTACAACAGTTTTCTCGACAAATATCTCATTTCAGACAGCTCAGAAAAGATGTTGCAATACAAACATGTGGGCGTGTACGGGATTTTGTCGTATTATTCTACCTCGGCAGAAAAAATAATAATAATTTACTGCATCAGTACTATTACCATTTCCCATAAACGCAAAACAAGTTCCATTTAAACTGTCTCATATCAGAATGCGTCTGAGTCTTAGCTGGAAATCTGTAGTATTACCGACGGCCGACGGTCGGGGTTTTTAAAAGGTTTTTAAATTTGATTAGTACTTAATATGTATCCGAGGTTATGCAATGCTAGGTGTGGGGGTCACTTCAATTTTAAGTCAGTTGGTGCATGCAAGCAGCGGGCACCCTAAGCAGCCGTCGTTCATTCCATCACTTTATGATAACTTGGTATCGCTAGTAATGAATGCCACGCCAGTATATTCGGAATTTCAAGCTGGTCCATAACAAATGGACGGACGGTTATGAAATTTGCTGAAATCGATTGCCAGCTTGTGGATACTAATGCAGAAATCCAATCAATAAAGGCACATAAAGAGGACCTTACATGAGTGCTTATGTGTTATTGAATTTATCAAACGAGTTGGGAAAAGAAATAAGATGCGAGGCTTTACCGAGCATCTTATCCCTTTTCACAAAGAGTTTAATAAATCCAAAAATAAAGGGACACGATTGCAAGATTCTATTTATTATATGATCCTATAATTGCAGTCAATTGGCAAATTTTGCACTAAAACGCCATAATGGCACTCGACGTTTGTATGGACGTCAACGCATAACGTTACAACGTAATCTGCATATTTGATGCACTAGTTGGTTTTCGTTTTCAATGCATGGCTTTGTTACACTCTCAGATGGAAAGCCCCGTGATAAACACAAATAAAATGTTGAGAACTTTTATTCTATAGTTTCAGCCAACCTAGCAAATATTTAATATAAATGTGGCCTATTTCGATTTGGACAGACGTCTGATTATTCCAATCATGGAAAGAAATAAGTTCATATCTTGCCTTATTTATTCTTATTTGAATAAATCTGACCAGAACTTTAGTTTGCGTATGTACAAAAGAAAGTTTCTTTTGCGCAACGAACACTAAGTTCAAGTACATAGAAAACACTTTAAACGCTAATGTTAATGGTAATCACACCCTGTAATAAAGATTAGATGTTCAAACCTTTCAAATGACCCCCCCCCCTTTGAATTAAATATTTAGAAGGCGTTGAGATGCCATAGATACTATACAATTTCATGTGTTTGTCTAAGTTAATCTTAGCTGAAGGCTGAGAGGTGAACTTTTAGTATAGGCAGGCCTCCGTCAACCGTCGAACGTCGCCCGTCGTCGTCCGCAGTCCACACTCTTAAGACATCTTCTTCTGTGAAACCACTGGGCAGATTGAAGTCATATTTCATATGGAGTCTTTTAGGGTTAGGGGAACGAAAGGTTGTTCAAATGGTCTTAGTCATATGACCAAGATGGCTGCCACGCCAATGCATTGGTCAAAACCCTTTAAAATCTTCTTCTCTAGAACCTAAAATCCTATCGCCTTTAAACTTGCTATGAAGCATCGGGGACTCTAGCCTTTCATAATTTGTTCAAATCATGACCGTAGGTTGACCTTGACCTAATTTACGACAAGGTCAACTTTGGTACGTTATGCTTTTATATGGGGAAATGCTGAAACAGTGGATTTCTCAGAAACTATTTGAGTCTAAGGTAAAGATTTGGTATATATGATAAACTAACTGACCAGATGAGGATATCATGTCACTAAAGGTTTAGGTCATTCTTTGACGTTTCTTCAAGGTCATTGAGATTCTGTTGCCCGTCGACATTTTCAAATATCTTCTCCTTTGAAGCCACTGGGCCAATTGGAGCCATATTTCATGAGGAGCTTCAGTGGGTCAAAGAACCAAAGTTTATCCAAACGATCTTGGTCACACGACCAAGATGTCCGACATGCCCATACATAATAAAAATCCTTCAAACATCTACGTCTCTGGAACCAAACGTCCTACTGCCTTGAAGCTGTATGAAGCATTGGGGACTCTAGTCCACCATAATTTGTCCCAGTCGTGACAGTGCGTCAACCTTGACCTACTTTATGGCAAGGTCAACTTAAGTACGTAATGCTTTTACATCGGAAAATGCTTAAACAGTGGGTTTCTCAGAATCTATTTAGGTCTAAGGTATAAAATTTGGTATATATGGTTACCTAAATGTCCAAATGAAGATGTGATGTCACTAAAGGATGAAGTCATTTTTTGACCTTTGTTCATGCTCATTGAGATTCTATTGCCCGTCGACATTTTCAAACATCTCTGAAGGCACTAGGCCAATTGGAGCCATATTTCACATGGAACTTCAATAGGCCAAAGAACCAAAGTTTATTCTGATGGTCTTGGTCACATGGCCAAGATGGCTACCATACATGGTAAAATCCTTCAAAAATCTTTTTCTTCAGAGCCAAAGGCCCAATGACCTAGTGTCTAAGCATGTTACATTTGGGTCTCGGGCCCATTATAGTTTTTACAAATCATGACCGTGCTTTGACCTTGGCGTAGTTTATGACAAGGTAAATTCTTGATACGTTATGCTTTTATGTGGGACAATGTTTAACAGTGGATTTCGCAGAAACTTTTCAAGTCTAAGGCGTAATATTTGGTATATGTGGTAAGCAAAGTAAGCAAACGAAGATATTATGTTGCTAAAGGTTAAGGTCATTGTGTGACCTTTGTTTAAGCCCACTGAGGTTCTGTGTCGGCCGTCAACATTTTCAAACATCTTTTTCTCTGAAGCCACTGGGCATATTGAAGCCATACTTCATATAGAGCGTCACTGGGTCAAGAAAACCAAAGTTTGTCCAGCTGGTCTTGGTAACATGACCAAGATGGCCGCCCATAAATGGTAAAAACCTTTCAAAAATCTTCTCCGGAACCAAAGACCTATTGACCTTGTAGCTTAATATGGGGCTCCAGCATATCATAATTTGTTCAAATCATTAAAGTGCATAAACCATGACCTAATTGATGGCAAGGTAAACTTTAGTACGTTTTGCTTTTACATCGGAAAATGCTTAAACAGTGGAGTTCATGAAAACTTTTTAAGCCTAGATATGATAATTTGGAAATATGGTTAACTGAATGAACACATTAAGACATAAGGTCACCAAAGGTTAAGGGCATATTTTAAACTTTGCCCTAAGTCACTGAATTTGTAGAATAAACAAAATGCACTCCTTATAAGCCACTAATTTAAAATTGTAACAAATGAGCAAAATGACAATTTTTGTCTGTTGACAGAAGGTTTCAGGTGAGCTACAGGACCATTGGTCCTCGGTTTTTTCCCCACGAAATTCGGTTGGTTGTCTTTGCAAACTCAAAGTCTTCAACCTTCATTATTTAGTTTGTTTGAAACCATTTTATAAACTTCCATAAAGATTTTAAGATGGAAACGAAATCCGTTAAAACTGCATTTGTGACTTAATAATGATCCGAAATGAAGTTTCTCTTCTAGTTATCTTGGCTCCCTCATCGACAGTGCTTTGGCAAAATCTTAGCTTATGAGTCCATAAAGACTAAAGTTAATGATGGAAAGCAGAGGCTTATAACTACTCATGGGGCTAACAGCTTCCTAGTATAAACCATATAACATCAAGTGTGCAGGTCGGATCTGAAATACTCTACAAACATTGGCCTTTGACTTGAAAGCTTATCAGTCATCTTATCTCATCCTCTGTAGAGAAGCTGTTATTATAATGACTTTGTCTCAGACGCACATCATTAAAATGTTTATACTAACGATAAATACACATGCTAGCTGCCAGTCAACCTTAAGCACTATGTAATTATCATAAAAATTTGGACAGACATGTTACAGGAGACTGTCAGTACACAGATCAGGCCAGTGCAGATTTCTTTTTCATATTTTATCATTTTATAGTCATATTTATTAGAAATCGACTGTCGTTCTACAAAATATTATGCCAAACAGCTAATACAATTCATTACAATATCTCTAAAATATGAACTGGTATTAATATTTAGTAGAGTCATATATAAATCTGATGTTCTAAGTGATGGTTGAAATTGCAACGACCTGCAAACAAACACATTAATGTCAATCACTGCTGGGATCAGTCAGCCAATGATCATAGCTGATTATGGCACTCTCATCTTCAATGTCGTTTTCAAGCTCATAGCCCCGTGAGTAATTCATAGGCCTATGTAGAAAGGCATTGCCAATAAAAGTTTTATCATTTAAGCAGATTTTAAGAATCCAAATTCGTAACTGTTAGGCTTTGAGCATGTAAAACAGAAAAGTACCCTTGTGACATTTAAAATATCCGCAATATTGCTTTATCGAAAGAAAATGTTTGTGATATAAGAAAATGATTATGTTTCCCGGAATCAAAATATTTTATGCCTGAACTTTTCCCGCCATAGAATGAAAAGTAGCGACTTTAATTTTCTTTTGTTTAGAATGCCTTGTTTAGAATGCTTTATGGATTGTTAAAATATTGGGCAACATTAGACATATTTACTTTATGTAGTTATCCTTCCGAGATATTTGGGTATGCGAATTATTAATATTACAACGTTACCTCTTGTAGGAACCGAGAAACTAACTTAAACACAGTTGAACAAGCTTTTATTCCTAATGTAGTAAGGTCTAGCCATGAAATATGGGACAACATAAGACTTGTTTAATGCATTAAGCTTGTCTTCCCCACTGTATATTGAAGTTTGTATCCCATTTGGTTATTTAGAAACTTAGCTAAACGCTCAAGTGAACATAAATTTTCTAAGTTCAATGGACTGTGAATTGTAGGTCATATAGGCCCCAACTGCATTCCGATTGTCTTTTCTAGATGTTACATGTAGCAAGTTTGAAGAGTTTATATCTACTGGTTATTTGATGAGGCTTGAATAGCAGAAATTTCGAAGCATGACCCATTTCACTTTTTCTGAAATTTGTTCTCCGCTCTTGAAGGAAATATTTAGATTTTAATGTAACTTAACTGCAGCTGGTGTTGTGCCGTGTGGCGGCCGTAAAACGGCTCCCCGTACATCAACCACAATGCAGATTATATTTTGTTTTTGTCCTTTGAGATCAGAGGATATATTCTGAGATTCTAAAATTTTAATCGGTTTAGACTCTTATTCTAGATCATCGCTTTTTATTCATTTAGACCCTTCTTGATACTAACAGTCCTTGATCTCGACTTCTAAATAAAATTCAGAAATTACAATATACTCTTCCCTGGCTTTCGTGACCAGATTATCAGGGTCACTGACGAGGCTTGAATAGCCGAAACTTCGCAGTATGGCCCAGTTTCCTTCTTCTGAATTTGATCTCCGTTCTTGATGGAACTATTTTAGATTTTATAAAAATACTATTAGCGAACGCATCTGGTAACATTTTTGTATGTTCAATGATCTCTGAAATATAGAGTATGGCCCAATAAAACAAGAAGGCCACGAGGCCATGAATAGCTCACCCAAGTCAAAAGGTCGAAGATCATACAAGGGTCATCATTTGCACAAACTTAATAGTTTGAAACTGTCATAATATGAGAAACATTGGTTAAAGGTCAAAGAATAACCTTGACCTCTATCGCTAAAATTGTTCATGTACTCATTTATTTGACTGTATAAATGTATTTATTAACTTTTTAATGGAAATCTTCTACAGCTTTCACGCAGTCTTATATTGAAGCATTTTCCGATATAAAAACACCGGGAAGAAAATTTGACCTTTCCGTTAAAATGTCAAGGTTAACCCATGGGTCAGCATTTGAGCAATATTGGACCCAAATTTTCAAAAAGTTTCATGAAAATTTATGTTTTAGTTGTTTTCCCATATTTGACCTTGCCCGTAAAAAAAGTAATGATCAACTCGAGGTTATCATTTGAACATTCTTTGTAGTACTCCAGTACCCGATACTACAGACCAGGTGTTAAGGCCATCGGTCAGTTAAATCTGGAGAGGAATTATTAAAGGTTTTTATCATATATGGGCATGGTGGCCATGTCGGTCATATGACCTGGACGGTTTGGACAACTTTTCATTTCGCCCCGTATGAAGTTCACTTATAATTTGCGTGGTGGCTTTTGAGGAGATGTTAAAATTGTCAAAATATGAGAATCATGGGACAAAGGTCAAAGAATGCCCCGAACCTATTGTATTCACAAATCTTCATGTACTCATTAAGTTGACTGTATATTCCATTTTTAGGCCAAACTCTTGAAACCTTTCCATGAAACCTCATGTTTTAGCATTTCCGCATATTAAATCCAAAAAGGTCAAACTCAACCCCAAGTCATTATTTGAACAATCTTGTTAGTACTCATGTATTAGATGCGACATACCAATTTTCATAGACACCTGTCAATATTGGTCCTGGAGAAGAAGATTTGTGAAGAGTTTTACCATATATTAGCATGGCAGTCATGTTGTTCATGTGACTAGAGTGGTTTGAACAATTGCGCGTTCCCTCAGCTCCTGGAGGATTTGTTTAGTAATTTTGGTAGTACATGTACGTGAGTACTGAATGCTACATATCAACATTAATGCCATCTATCAAATGGTTCTGGATAATGAGGTTTTTATAATGTATGGGCATGGCGGCCATAGGCCATGTGATCTGGACCTTTTAATTTTTTTTTCTTTTTCTCAGCCCATGGAGGCTCTATATAAATTTTGTTACAACTAGCCTTGAGGCTTATGCAGAGATGTTTGGAATTTCCAAAATATGAGAGTCCTGGGTCAAACGTCATAGATTGAACTTGACCTCTTGTACTAAAAAAACCTTCATGTTTTCATAACAACGACTGTATAAACGATTTTTTGGCAAAAAACTTGACATTCTCTCATATAATCGTTATTCAAGCATTTTCCCATATTTGATCTTGCCCTTAGAAGTTCAACATCTATCCAAGGTTATCATTCGAACAATATTGGCAGTACTATTGGACCTAATTATACATACCATGTTTCAAGCACGGGTCTGTTACCAAAGCGGAAACAGGCACACACACTAAATTAGCAAAGCTAGCGAAAGACATGCACGGTCAACCGAATTAAAAGCTCTTTCCCAAACGGGTGGTTATTCAGCTACTTAAATTGAAATCAGCAGCACCATCTTTTTTTATCTACTTGATATTTAACAATTGCAAACAAAACAATGAAAGAAAGGACAATGGACAGCTAGTCAAGCAACCATATTGCTAAAGAGCATAAACAAGCGGACATAACAGCATTATCTACGGGCGTACCTAAATTTTACTGGATTCAAACTTTCGCTTTCTTTTTCTGCGAGCCCGGGTTCATAGTTCAGAGCTTTCAACGACTTTTTGAACTATATTCTATCCCATAACCTTACTAGGTCGTTGGGGCACCACAGATGACTTCCAAACAATCCCTTTCCACCTTGTACTGTCTTCAGCTGCCCTAGTTGAGCTGGCAAAATCCATTCCTGTCCACTCCTTGATATTGTCTTCCCACCTCTTTTTCTGTCTACCTCTTCTTCTTTTTCCTTTCACTGTGCCCTGAAGAATTGTCTTTGCTAAACCAGAAGACCTTGAGACATGGCCAAACCACCCTAGTTTTCATTTCTTGACCAGTGTCAGGAGTTCATCATATTCTCCAATGGCTGCTTGGATCTTCCTGCGAACCTCCTCATTGGTTACGTGGTCCTTGTACGAAATGTTCAGTAACCTTCGGTAGCATCTCATCCCAAAGGCCTGCGTTCTTTTCTTTAACTCTGTTGTCAAGGTCCATGATTCGAAGGCATACAGAAATATGGAAATGACAAGGATCCCATAAGTTTCACCTTTGATCCAAGAGATATGTTGTTATCTCTCCAAATTGGTTTCAGCTTGGTAAGAGCTGAAGTGGCTTGTGCAATCCTTGAGAGAACCTCCTGTTTTGAGCCCTCATCTGAGACAACTGCTCAAAGGTATTTGAAGCTGCTTACAGTACCCAGCTTCTGCCCCTTTACCTTGATCTCCCTCTGGATGTCATCTGCGCTGTTTGTCATCAGTTGGTTTTCTCAGTACTGATCTCAATCTTATATCTTGTGCAGGTTTGGTCGAGACTTTCAACTAGAGATTCTAGTTCCTGCTCTTCCTTAGCTAGAGCGTCTATGTCATCGGCAAACCGCAGATTGGTAATGTTTCTGCCGCCTATGCTAACCTTTCCGTCATGTTACTCCAGAGCATCAGACATGATCCGTTCGAGAAAAATGTTGAAGAGGGTGGGTGACAGAAGACATCCTTGTCTTACTCCAGCTGTTGTTCTGAACCATTCTCATGTGCTACCATTTATCAGGACTGCACTTGTAGCCTTGTCGTATAGCTGCTCAATGGTGCGAACTAGATTTGCACTGATAGTGTACTTCCGCATGGTGGCCCATAAGGCTGCATGCCATAACCTGTCAAAGGCTTTTTTGAAATCAATGAAGACATGGTGCAGATTCTGCTGATATTGGAGATACTTTTCACAAAGGATTCTAAGGTTGAAGATCTGTTCTGTGGTGCTCCTTCTTGCTCGGAACCAAGCCTGTTCTTCGGCGATTATCTCTTCGGCTTGTGGTTTAAGCCTGTTCAAGATGACTTTCAGCATGGCTTTGCTTGAATGACTGATGAGGCTGATGGTTCTGTAGTTCTGGCAGAGCTGTAGGTTGCCTTTTTTAGGGAGCGTAATAATCAGCGACTGAGTCCATGGGGTAGGCCATTCTCCCGTTCTCCAGATCCTGTTACAGATATCTGTTAAAACATCAATCATGGTCTCCCCGCCAGCTTGAACAAGTTCTGCTGGTATATTATCAACTCCAGCAGATTTCCCCATCTTTAGTGCTGCTACTGCAATCTCTACTTTCTTACGAAGGATCGGTTGTTGATCTTCTTCTAAGGGCTGATTGCAGTCCAGAACCGCATTGTCAACGTAAGTCTCATGGATAGTTCTGAGCAATATTCTGTCCATCTACTGAGAATCTTTTGTTCCTCTGTAAGGCATTTCCCAGACTTGTCCTGGATAGTTGTGGATCTACCCTGTTTCTCTGAATTTAAATCCTCCACCAGCTGGTATGCTTTCCTGCTGTTGTTTTTGTTCAGGCAAGTTTCAATCTCCTCGCACTGACTAGCTATCCAGTCCTCCTTCGCTTTCTTCACTGCCTTTTGAATCCTCTTGTTTGCTTCCCTGTATTCTTCTGCTCCTCCTGTTTCATACCTCTTCATCTTCAAATTTCTCCTCTCATCACAGAGGTCGAGAGCATCTTTGGTGACCCAGGGCTTTTTCCTGCGACGTTCCTTCCGAAGTATCTCACTGGCTGCTTCAGTCACTACTGTATTGTAGGTGGTAATCAAGGTATCTATGTCCATGTCATCATTCGAGTCGCTTTTACAACTCCACCACGGCGCCTCACCAATATGCATAACTGGATTTAGTTGATCTTTTACAGATGTTACTGTTTGGCAAGTTTGAAGACACCACTCTTTTGGTTACTCAGAAAATAAGCTAAATGCAAATGGTGAGCCTTAATTAATACATGATATATAGGCAATGGTCAAATTTGTATCACTCCGCTCTTGTTTCTCCTTTTGAATGTCTGCTCTTTTCTTGAAGGAATTCTTTAAGTTTTTGATTTGAGCCGCGACACGAGAAAACCAACAATGTGGTTGTGCGCCCAGCGAAGACTCAGATTAGCCTGGGCTTCCGCCCAGTTTGATCAGACTCTTTGTTAGGTGCTCAAAGGGTAGCTAGGTGTCTAAGCTACCTCGATGCGGACAGCGAAGACTCTGATCAGACTGGGCGGATGCTTTATTTGGTCTGTTGTTTGGGTGGCACGTTCTATTTGGTTGGGTTGAACCATTGCAGAATACACGGGGGTTGGGGTTGGATCCAGTAAAATGAGTTTTTAAAGAAGATCCTCGGGAAGCAAGGAATGCACTAAAGAGACAAAAATAGCAGACTCGGTTTAATTGATTCTGTTCATAAGCAATAATGTAATTTTGCAAACCTGCCCACGCCCCCTTGCTACGGCTTCAGCGAAACACTATTTTCGCCCTGATAAGCCCTGATATCCCAAAGGACCAGAAAACATATAAACTGAACTATGATTAATTACGACAGACTCTTTACGGCCGCCAAACGGCACAACACCAGCTTCAGTGAAGATAAAATAGGTTCTGAATGAAAATCTTTGGAATCAAGGAAACTATCAACGAAATGGAAACAGCAGACTCGGTTGAATTGAGTCTGTTTATGTGCCGTAATATAATGTTGCAACACTGCTCGCGTCCCTTGGCACCGGTGTCAGCGGAACTCTATTTTCAAACTGACTCAGAATAAGCTCACTAATCGCAAAGGACCATGATGCACTTTAATGATGTACGGATAGACTTTTTACGGCCCTATTTTTAAGCCCCTTTCCCAGCCCCACCCCATGGACTCTATACCTGAACGTTCACACGCGGTAATTTTGTTGTCGTTCCTTAATGTTACGTGTTCTAAGTCCGATTGTATGTGGTCTCCTAGCTAGCAATATATCATTCTGTATAGCTGTCCGCTTTGCTTTCTCTTTTGTTTTGTAATTTAAAATAAATGTAAGAATTGATGTTACTGCTGTTTTCATTTGGGATAAAAAAAGAACATTTTAAAAGCTTTTGATATGCTTTTATGGTCAGACGGCTTTCTTCGACCATTTGAACAAATCTTCATTTATATTCTTTAGCCCTTGATACTCATATTTAAAACATTTTTTTTTTCATTATTGGGTATATTGAAAATTGATAAGTACTAGTGACACGACCAAAGGTCAAAAAATAATATATATACATGGTATAACCCCATTTCATTTGCTGTATAAACTAGTTTTTATACAAAAGTCTTCGACGATTCTCACGGAATCCTGCATTATTACATGGCTGATATAGGAGCGAAGGAGGCCAAAAACGACTTCGCCGTAAAAAAGGCAAAGTTGAGCTTATTACCAGTTTTGTACTAACATGATAGCCTCTGAGTACCCAGTGCTATATACAAAGTTCATTGCTATTGGCCTTTTGCTTTGAAGAAGAATATTTTTAAAAATTTGTTTACTCGTCTGCAACAACAAGAAGCTACACACATGCATTACATTTTCTGGCGTCGTCATCGGCATCAAGCTTGAGTCGAGCTGTTTCTTTCTCGCCTGCGAAGCAGAGGCGAGACATATCTATTGCTTTTCCGGTGGCGTCGGCGCCGTCGTCGACGGCGTACTCTTTAGTCGAGTTTTTGCGTTTAGGTCATTTTCTCAGAAACTGCAAGGAACTTGGTTCTTGTGTACATCTGGAAACGTAGATCTCAAAACCATCATCAATATTGAGTCTTGACCTATAACAGTTGACTGACTTTGCAATGTTTTGTCGAGTTGTTGCGTTTAGGTCATGTTCTCAGAAATTATAAGGGTTAGAGCCATGAAACTTGTTTCATGTAAACATCTGGAAGAGTAGATCTCAAAGCCGTCATCAATATTGAGTCTTAACCTATATTTTACGGTTGACTGACTTTGCAATTTTGTGTCGAATGTTTGCGTTTATGTCATTTTCTAAGACACTATAAGGGCTAAAGCCATGAAACTTGGTTCATATGTACATCTGGAGCAGTAGATCTCAAATACATCATCAATATTGAGTCTTTACCTATATTTTACGGTTGACTGACTTTGCTTTTTTGTCGAGTTTTTGAGTTTAGGTCTGTTTCTCAGGAACTGTAAGGGCTAGAGCAATGAAACTTGGTACATATTCATACATCTGGAAGAGTAAATCTCAAAGCCATCATCAATATTGCGTTTTGACCTACATTTAACGGTTCACTGACTTTGCAATATTTGCCGAGTTTTTGCGTTTAGGTCAGTTTCTCAGAAACTATAAGGGCTAGAGCAATGAAACTTGGGTCATGCCTACATCTGGAAGAGTAGAGCTCTAAGCCACCATGAACTTGAGTCTTGA
Source organism: Ctena decussata (assembly GCA_963989385.1). Taxonomy (NCBI): domain Eukaryota; kingdom Metazoa; phylum Mollusca; class Bivalvia; order Lucinida; family Lucinidae; genus Ctena; species Ctena decussata. The sequence continues at coordinate 38,770,412 of OZ022515.1, forward strand.
CCAACAATTTACAGTTGACTGACTTTGCAATTTTTTGTCAAGTTTTCGAGTTTATGTCCGTTTCTCAGAAACTATAAGGGCTAGAGCCAAGCAACTTGGTTTATGCAAAAGATTACACATGGGGTGCCCCAAGTATCGATAGAGCGTCAAAATGGGGGTACCTTATATTTAGTAATATTTTCCGCCTTCTGCATGCACTGGAATATGAATTTTGATATCAAGCAATACTTTATAGATGTTAAAACAAACAAATAACAATTTCCACATTTTCTTTGCCATATTATGGGAAGCTATACTTTCAAAATGAAACACATTGAAAAAAGCCACGAAAACTGGTGATTTTAATATTCAACTCATAGGTAGATAAAAATATTGATAAAAACACCGAAAGTAGCAGTAATTATACCCCCGGCAAAATAAGTATGTCGAGGGGTAAATTGTTTTTGCCTTTCCATCCGTTCATCTGTCTGTCCATCCGTCTGTCTGTCCATTTGTCCGTCAGTCCTTTCGTCCGTTAGTTAACATTTGCGTTAAAGTTTTGCGTTAAGTGTATTTTCTTTGCTCTGTTTTCCTGCAAGTCTTTACGGGAACTTGATCATATGTACTAAGTGTTTACACAGGATAGATACAGATTAGCTTGCATCACCTGGAAGCTGCTGCTGGACTAAGGTCAAGGTCACAGACTTGGGAAATATGTACAACAGTTACGTTTAAATTTGCGTTAAGTTTTTTGCTCAGTTTTCTTGAAAGATTTTACTGGAACTGGTTCATATGTCTATTGTTACTACAAGATAGATACTGATCAGTTTGTTTCATCTGCACACTGCTGATGGCCAAAGGTTAAGGTCACAGATTTAGAAATTTGTACAAAAGTTGTATTAAATTTTGCATTTAGACTGATGATTTTGTTTTTGCCCTGTTTTCCTGCTAGTCTTTACTGGAACTGAATGAATGAATATGTGTTAAGTGTTACTATAGGATAGATACTGATCAATTTTGTCACCTAAAGGCTGCAGCTGACCTAAATTAAGTCACAGACTCTGAACTTTATATACATATAAAATATATCTGTAAAAGTTAGACTTTCAAGAGTGTATTCTTTTGCTTATTGCCAAATCCTGGGATGGAACCTTTTGATATGTGACTGGGTCAATTGCTGTGTAAGGTTGAATGTCTGCCTCTCTGTTTCTTAACATTTTACTTTAATGTATTATGTAAAGTTTATTTTTTCTGTAGGTGGTGGCCCTGGTCGGAGGTATACGTGAACCCTTCTTATTGCACTAAGGGGATTTGAAAAAACATTTCTAGCCACAAATTATTCGAGTTATTTTTCTTTGACAAATTGGCGATATGGCAACCTCTGTTCTTTTATATTGTTGTCCATGCCGTATATTGATTAAAAGTCGTTTTGAATACGTTTCAAATACATTATTACTGTTTTAATTCTTTTTTTTTTTTCAGGTAAAATGGTGGAGAAAGTCGTACAGAAAGGAGGATAATCGGTTGAAAATGAGCTAAAGTAGGCCTTGCCAACCGAACTCAAAAGAACAGCGAAGGGTTTCAAAGTGAGCCTGTGCATATGGTCAGTCTCAGATGGACGTTTGGTCTGTGGACATACACTATTGGCCTTCACAAAACTTCAGCCAAAGACACAGATCCCTGATTTCTGTGAAGGGCCGCGCATGCGCATTTAAATATCTACCTGATGGTTTCTGTAAAGATACTTGTTCCCTTAGAGAAGTCCGTGTACATGGTAATTTCGTTCCTCCTGTTTCTTTTCAGGTAGAGGATGGAAACAACTGACGAGACAAGAGAACCATCAGTAAAGCGTGAGTGCATTATGTATGGCGATTCTAAAGAGAAAAGAATTGCTCTAGATCTGATGGCCTCACCCAACAGCCAGGACTTGGTATGAACATTGCTTGGGATAATTACGATGAAAGCATTGAACATTGTCTTGGATCGGTACTCTTCATGATACTGTCGGTATATGTTATCAGAATGTTTGTTATCAGAATGTTTGCAAATCCAAGTGTCACATCCCACAAAAAAGAAAGACATTATTTGATTCATCACTTAAAACAGAGCCCCGCCATATTGAAAGAAACCTAAGATCCGGCCCTTTGATTTCGAATCAAGACTTCAGCTCAGCCTTGACATATTCTTCAGCCGGAAAGGTGAGACCAAACATGACCTGTATTGTGATCTTTGTTTGATGGTACCCAAAAAAGGGACTGTAAAAAGGACTATCTTCTGCATCCAGTTTCGTTTAGAATCGCCAATATAATACTCTCATGATTCACTGTTGCGTAGTTCATTTGTCTGATCAGTTGTTTCCATCTTCTTACTGAAATGAAAAAGGAATGAAATTGTAGACGTCCTTGGATATCACCATATATGCGGACTTCGCCGAGCGAACAAGGGTTTTTAACCATTAGGTGGCTATTTAAATGCGCATGCACGGCCTTTTACAGCAATCAAGGATCTGTGTCTTTGGCCGAAGTTTTGTGAAGGCCCATAGTGTGTGTAAACAGACATCAAAACTACAGATGAGACTGAGCAGAGGCACACGCTCACTTCAAAATCCCTCCCTATTCTTTTATGTTCACTTGGCAAATCCCCATCAAACTCACATTCAACTAATGTTTCTCCTTCTGTACAACTGCCTCCCTTTTACTTGAAAAAAGAATAAAAACAGAAAGAAAAAATATATTTAAAATGTATTTAAAGTGACGGGACAAAGAATATGTGGGTGAACAATATAAAAGTACAGAGGTTGCTATGTCGCCAATGTGTCAAAACTTTATCTTGCTTCGAACATGTTCTTCCCAAAAAAAAATTAAAACAAAGTCATAAATTATCACGAACAATTTGTGATCAGAAGTTGTTTTTCCAGCCTAACTAGAGCAAGTGAGCAAGGGCTAACGAATACCTTCGGCCAGAGTCACCGCCCATAGAAAATAAACTTTGCATAATACATTAATGCAAAAAATGACAACAAACAGACAAGCAGATAATCAGTCAAACCCAGCAATATACCCTGTCACATTTCAAAAGGTTCTCTTCCAAGATACACTCTTCAAAGTAAAACTTTTACAGAGGTATTATATAAAGTTCAAAGTCTTTGACATTAACCTTAGGTCAGCAGCAGCATCAAGGTGACACAAACAGAGCAGTATATATCCTGCAGTAATACTAAACATATATGTAACAGTTCCAGTTTAGACTTTCAGGAAAACAGTGCAGAAGCAAATATTTAACGCAAGCGTAAACGTAACTATTATATGAATTCCTAAGTCTGTGACCTCGACTCAGGCCAAAAGCAGCATCCAAGTGATGCATACTGATAAGTTTCTATCCTTTAGTAACACTGAGCACATATGGACCAGTTCCAGTGAAACACTTTCAAGAAAACTGAGCAAAAGCAAAAACATAACGCAAATTTTAACGTAACTGTTTTACAAGTTTCTAAGTCTGTGATCTTGACCTTAGGCCTGTAGAACCTTCAAGGTGATGCAAACTGATCAGTATCCATCCTGAAGTAATACTAAGTTCACATGAACAAGTTTCCATGAATACTCTCAGGAAAACAGAGCAAAGAAAATACACTTAACGCAAAACTTTAACGCAAATGTTAACTAACGGACGGAAGGACTGACGGACAAATGGACAGACAGACGGATGAATAGACGGAAGAACAGATGGAAAGGCAAAAACCATTTACCTCGCGACATACTTATTGTGCTGGGGGTATAATAACTGCTACTTTCGGTGTTTTTTATCAACATTTTTATCTACCTATGAGTTGAATATTGAAATCACCAGTTTTCGTGGCTTTTTTCAATGTGTTTCTTTGGAAAGTAGAGCTTCCCCTAATATGGCAAAAAAAATGTGGAAATTATTATTTGATCTGTTTAACATCTATTATGTATTGCTTGATATCAAAATTGATATTCCAGTTCATGCAGAAGGCGGAAAATATTACTAAATATAAGGGTACCCCCATTTTGACGCTCTATCGAGATTTGGGGCACCCCATGTGTAATCTTTTGAGTATACCGACTTTGTGCATCTATGGATGTTTTTAAGACTTTAATTTTTGAATTTATAACACTTTTTACATAAGAAAACACCTTCAAACCTTTTGGCCTCGACCACATGAATAAACCTACCACAGGCTCTCGGACTAATACATCTTTGCTGATTTAGCTCTGTTTTGTGACAAAGCGCCAGCAGGCGAGACACAGCATTCCGTGGAATTCTTGTTTTTTTTTTGGTTTAGCTTTGTTTTGTGACAAAGCATAGACAGGCGTGAAAACGCATTTTGCGGAATTCTTGTTACGAATTGTAACCATACTAGAAAAAATGACGAGGTCTGATAAAACAAGCCTTGGTTTCTGCACCCCCTCGAGCCTTTTAGTTCCAATCGGACAAGCGGTAACAGAGGGGAGGTCGTTTGAAAATGATGACGGATGGACCGACGAACCCGGACTTTCTTGAAAGTTTATGTTCAGATAAGTTTAAAGAGCCCCTACTCAAAACTTACATCCCTTGCAGGCGGACAAACCAGTTGCATATCTACTACTACTTACCATATACTCGTCCATTATTTCATTTACTTTACATGGCATATTCGTAGAAGGCAGGTCACTGTTTAAGTGTTCGTATCTCTTATAATCTATTAAAGCGCTGAAAGTTAGTTGATCTACGGCATTTAGGTACAAACACGTCGTTGGAGCGTTTTTGATTACAGGTACATTGCACGCATAACAGAAGGCATTTTTATACACAGTAACGTTTCTATTATTATACTCAAAAAATACCGAGTTGTGTATATCGCATGCCCACTTAATATCTGGATCATAATTTGTCCAGAGTCCAGTCTGGTTGCAACGGGTATAAAAGGGAATGGCACATCTTTCGTAAAGGTTGTTAATTTCTGTACCAGGTTCTCTGTTTATTATGTCACATTTGCCGGACAAAAGCAGGGAATTCAGTCGAGAAAAATCTGAGAGCAACAGCTCCTTACATCTCGTTTCTAATCGCCATTCAGTCAGTCCGTTCTTACCATGACAAGCCGCGCAAAATTTGTTTTGGTAAATAATATCAGTTGCATTGTCTGATACCCAACGGTAATCATTGAAATGATCAATATCTGACAGTGTACATTTGTTAATAATTGATATATTTTGTTCGAAATCTGGACAATTGTCTATGATATAATACGCCCATATACCATGTTTGATTCCATTGTAGACTGTTGTACTTTTCCCTGCCTTTACAATAGACGCATGACAGCGACGGACAGGTTCCCGTTCAACAATCGATTCTTTATCGGGGCAGCAGGTTCCCGTTTCCCAACAGTTGTCCTCACAAGAACAGTCTGCGCAGCAGGCAGCCTGTCTATAACCTAGGTGCATAGTTTTCTTTCGCTGACAGTAATCCGAATAAGGACATAGCTTCTTTCCAATCTTATAAAAGACATCTTGTCTCCTGACTAATGTCGCGTTCTTATAGGGCATGGTAAACATCTGAGAGTTGACATGTTCTGTGGTGCTTGACATGCTTGTGTTTGGGTTTCGTTTGGTCTTCAATTTTACATGCCCTTTGTTGGCTGATGTCGTTTTCTCATAAGCTTTTGTAGTTGTCTGGCTGATGACGTGATCGTTGTTGACTGAATTCCTGTACTCATCAGATTTTATAGATGTCTGTTCTGTGCTGGCTGACATATACACGAGCGTCCAAACAAGCAGGGACAGATATAGTAAGCTCATTTCAGCCATTGTCGCTTTTTGGTTTCTACGTTGATGAAATCTGCAATAAAATGGGTAGAGTATTTTTGAATTTGCCTCTATTGTCATTGGATAGCAATTTTTAATGGAACAAAAATCTCTTTGAGGAGCACTTCCTTTTATGTATAAAAGACCCTATTTATTCAAAGAGGAAGTAGAAACCGGCTTCTCTTTGTTATGATGGCAGAAAAACGTGCAGATTGTCTAAAACGAATTATGAAATACTGTCTGAAAGGCAGTGGAATACAAGATATTCATGGTGCTTCCATATTCGCTTACCTGCAGTTGTATGCTAACGTAAGGGATTGATCAATCTAACCAATGATAAATATTTTCTTCGTCGGCATGTTTCAAATTTCTGTACACATGTTTTTGTTTTAAAGCCATCTATTCAGAAAGTAGATGAGTTTGATATCAAACATTATTTGTGACTGTCTGTGATTACGGTCGAGTTACATTTGACACTTCCATTGCTCGATCAGATAACATACGTTTTTAAAATTACAAAACCCCGAGGCACACTGTACTGAAAAATTGCATCAATGGAAACAAGTCCATACAAGACCATTTGAAATCAAAGTACCTTCACTTTTAGTGAGACAGACTCATGTTTCTGAATATGAGCCGCGACACGACAAAACCAACAATGTGGTTGTTCGCCCACCGTAGACTCAGATCAGCCTGGACATCTGCCCAGTCTCATCAGATTCTTTGCTAAGTGCTTATAGGGTAGCTATGGGTCTAAGCTACCTTCATGCGGACAGCGAAGACTCTGATCAGACTGGGCGGATGCCCAGGCTGATCTGAGTCTGCGCTGGGCGCACAACCACATTGTTGGTTTTGTCGTGTCGCGGCTCATATATATTCTTCAGTGTCGCTCAACGCCGAAAGTTTGAAAGAAAAAGGGTGATGGGCAGGCTTCTCCTAGCCACACTTACTTCGCTTTCCTCGAGGCAGACATCAAGTAAAAGAGGCATAGGTATTTACTTGCACGCATAGGCGTCCCCCACCAAGCCACCTCAACACCAGCATCTCGAGAACGGCGATAGACAATGGCATCAGGAAACAGATGTCAGATATTTAATTTTCTACCGAGTTAGCGATTTTCATTTCTTTGGTGGATACATGTATATTGCTACTAAGGATCTAACTTTTAAAACTAACTCGTGTTTAGAAATTAAAGCAGAATTAACCTGGTTATATACTATCTCTCACATCTCTGATGGATAAGCGTTGAATTCGCCTCATTAAATATCCATACCATAACTATCAAGCGTAAATAATTTGATACCTGCAGTAAATGTGTCTCAGGGAGGACATAAGTAAGTGTGCCTCGAGGAGGGATGATCTTTGCCTGTCGAGACCTGTCGAACATTTTTCTTTCTTACTTTTGAATTTAAAGAGTAACTACACTTCAGGAACTGACGGATTCAGATCCCAAACCCTATCCCCAACATCAAAGGGAAAGATTGACAAAGACATCCCAACAAACAATAAATTACAAGTGATAAACCGAGTCAGCAGGTCTTTCCCAAATAGGTGGCAACTCAGCTATCTTTACTGAACTAAATAATTTAGACCAACAGACGGGTTACAACAAACTAGGCAAATTATACGATAAACATTTAACAACTATTTTTAACTATTTTCTATTTTTATTATAGAAGGGTTAAAATGAGAACATAATGAAGCTTAACTATAATAAAGACGCTAAATACAGACACACGCGTTCTTCGTACCTAATTCTATACGTGCCCAATGATGTTGCTGCCTAACGATCAATCGCATCAGAAGCTATTTATCTAAACTGCAGCTGTCGTTCTGAAATGATATGTCTTTCATGAACTTTTGTCAATTTATATACACGCACATGCTTCTTTCCCTTTTAATTAAGAGGGTGGGATATGGGATCTGATTGTATTGGTCATAGGGTCGTATTTATAAAATCACTTAAGTCGTTGCTATGCTATTGCTAAGGCTTCATTTCTATAAAGGAGATTTCCTACAGCTATGAAATTAGTCTGAAAAAGACTCCCATATCCCACCATGCCCCCGGTCATTGGCTATCTTTTACTTGGCTTTAAAACACCTCTGTGCAGTTCATTTTCTTAAAATCAGCGTCAAACATAAATGAGTTTTCGAAATCCACGCAATAACCTCAGGCGCGGAGAAATAGTAATTTGATCCAAAATAAAGCTCCTAGAGAATATTGGCAGATGGGAAAGTAAATCGTCGGTTTTATGTTTTGCGGTTAGGCGTTCTAGACGCTGTGAAACGCAAATCGCGACAACATACCGATGATTCACCTCTTTTCAATACAGTTATGTCCAATAATAATGCACTTTTACATTTACACCTATTAAGATTTACTAATTTCAGCCCAAAATACATGCTTTCAACAATTTCAGCCAATGAGAAGTGACCTTTCATAATGACGTTGAGTTTTCAATTTTTTATCACAGAAAATAATGTCGCAAATCACGTTCATTAGTGTATAAGTATCATCAGTATAAGTATTCAACAGTGTATAAGTGTCAACTATTTGATTGCTTCTGTGCAAAAGCTGTGTTAACTTTGCATTGTTAACAGATGCATTAATTTTGTAGGTAAAAAAGTAAAAGTAACAACTTACCCTTTCAGTATAAAATGACTTTCTTATGTGTCCTGTATCTTTCAAAAGCATACAACAATTAGGTCGAAGCAAAAGTATAGGTACAATGTCTCACATTTCCTCTCTGTTATACATTGAAAACCAGGAGACAGAAATCTTTCCAATCGTAAACTGGGTTCTATCACACACAGCCTTTCATTATCGAGCTTCAGTCGTCCTGATATAACTGAAACAATGTTGAAAAAGGGACGCAAATCGCGTCATCCCCATCCATCATATTTCCACTGTCATTGTTATAATTGTGCTTGTGATATTGCAGTTTGTTAATTAGAAATAGCTCAGGTGTTTATCTAATCAACTCTAATTACCTTCATTGTGTTATTAATTATTCCGAAAATTGTGACTCTAAACGAATTATAATAATTGCCTCTATTTGTCCCAGTATTTAAAGATTTTACGGTAGAATCTGAATGACTGAGCTAAATGTATTGTTAAACGAAACCAAATCTAACCGCATTGTGACACAAGACCGGTTACTTAAGGAATGAATTTCATTTTTCTGAGGTTTATCGAAGTGTAAACTACATTGGGTCACGTGCAAAGTGAATGAACCCCGAAGGGGTTCATGTAAACTTTGCTAGTGACCCAATGTAGTTTACACTTCGATAAACATCAGAAAAATTAAGTTCATTGCTTATATTTACATTCGTTTCAATCAAATTTTTCATGAAAAATCTTGTATAAGCGCTAAAATTGAAGCAGTTGAACATGTACACGCAGAGCTTTCTGCTAACAGCAGAACGGCATGCATGACGTCATGACGTTGCTGACGTCCAATCAGGTTGTAGAGAGCCATTGTTTATTTTTACGTCATTGACGTCGCGTGTCTCAATGTAATTATTGGAATGTAAACTACATTACGTTCCAATGGTTTACTATAGGGCTTTTCAGTAAATACACCAAGAATGTAAATATTTTTTAATGTGTTCCTGTATATACATTACAACGCTTGTAAATATATGACTAAACAACATTTTTCAATTCATACGAAAGGCATTTCAAAAATAGACACAACGGTACTACAACATCCTTATACTGCTACTTACATCATAATTTGATTACCAGAATGAATTTTTATCTTCCCTCTAGCGAAGCATTGAGTGCTTTAATAACTTCACGCCTGGCGTGGGCATTGGTATCACTCCGTTTCAAAATCAATATAGGATGCGTCCAGAAGTCGTCAGTCGGCTGCCAACGGTGGCATTGATAGAATTAAGCAAACTTCTTTCACTCTAGCTAACTATTGGCAGTCCTATTCGTGGGTCTTCGGCAGTTTTAACAGGCTTATGATGACGTTATTTGAAACCGGCTTCCAATTACATGAAGCAAGTGTAAATTGATGAAAGTAATTGTGGCAGTAAGAATAGCTTTAAGTTACCAAAAAAAAAAAAAAAAAAAAAAAAAAAAACAGCCCCAGAGTCAGATGGCTTTGTCATCCAACTTTTACGTATCAATGCATACATGTATAACGAGAAGGCAAAATTGGTCTGATATCGGTCACCCGGGTTTTTTACAAAATATATCAAAGTCTTATAAGGGTGGTCAACCGCATAAATTTGCAAATGCCGATGCAGAATTCAGAGTACTTGAACTTCTCTAATTTTATGTTTTGCTAAATTTAGCAACGTTTCTTGGCCATCTTGGATGGTCGAAATTGTTTTCAGCGTTTCACAAGACAGTGTATCATTTTCACATTTACCCGTATTTGTAGAAACTGTATATGGTGGCGATCTCAATCTGCACAAATCTTCAAAATAGCCATGCACATCTGACCTAATTTGGTAAAAGTCATTCAGGATTTTTGGCCTTTACTCAATTGCATCACTTTGTATTTATGATAACGGTGATATTGTTAGTTTCATATTTCTCGCTTTTAAAAACCTTTGATGACGGTCAATTTGGATCGATAATATGCACAAGTTTGCAAAATTTCAATGCAAGGACAGTTCTGATTCAGTTATTCAAATTTCATTCACTGGCTCTCTATATTTCTGCATTGTTCTATTTTGCTATTTTAATGAAGGAGCCATCTGGGATTGTTTATGAGCCAAGACACGACAAAACCAACAGTGTGGTTGTACGCGCAGCGCAGACTCAGATCAAACTGGGCATCTGCCCAGTCTGATCAGAGTCTTCACTGTCCGCATGGAGGTAGCTGAGACCCTCAGCTATCCTTTGAGCACTTAACAAAGAGTCTGGTCAAACAAGGTGACTGCCCAGGCTGATCTAAATCTACGCTTGGCGCACAACCACATTGTTGGTTTTGTCGTGTCGTGTCATTATATTGTTATAGGTTGGCAGCTCTGCACCAGAGTGTTGACTGAATGACCATGAAATGCATGATTGATTTTGCTTCAGTTTGTGTATACAATGCAAAAAAGGATTATATCTGATAAAAGTACCGAAATGTTTGCAAGGAATTTATCTGATAAAAAAACAATGAAAAAACAAACACTAGAAATTCAACTCTCTCAAATTCAAATTTCTCTCTCTCTCTCTCTAACACACACACACACACACACACACACACACACACACACACACACACAGAGACTCTTTCCCTTCCCCTTCCTCTCTCTCCCTCTCTCTCTCTCTCTCTCTTGGATCTGAAATACTGAAAGAGTAATTTATCACTATAAAGCAAATGACATTTTTTCTTACATAGAACTGTTACACATACACGCACAGTCTCTGTTTCTCTCCCATTTAAAAGCAGAGTTCTAAAATCAGTAAACCCACTGTTTCATGACAACTGCTGCGCTATTACTATCATACTCATAGAGGATCTTACATGAGTGCTTATGTATTATTGAATTTATTAAACGAGTTGGGGAAAAAGATAAGATGCGAGGCTATGCCGAGCATCTTGTCGTTTTCCCGAACGAGTGTAATAAATTCAATAATTCATTAGCACGAATGCAAGATTCTATTTATCATTTGACACTAAAATTGCATTTTATTAGCAAATTTTGCACTAAAACGTCTCGATTTTACCATTAGAAAACGCGACTTTTTATGGACGTCAACGTATAACGTTGCGACGTAATTTGCATATTTAATCCACTCGTGGATTATCGATTTTAATGCATGGCTTTATTACACTCTCAGATGTGACGTCATATGATAAAATCAGTTATTCCACTGTTTCATGACAACTGCTGCGCTATTCCTATCATACTCATAAAACTAAAGCTCTCTGTATGAAATCCGGCACTGGTCAAGTGAACCTTACTATGATTAAGTTTTGCAAAATATTCATGAACGCATATTTCTTCGTAGTCCTCCGAACTACTTTGAGGGGCAGTAAATAAATCGTTGATGGTGCCGCCGTGGTTTTCTTTCATGAATATTTCAAATTCGGAGACGCTTATCCGTATCCTTGGACAAGTTTTTTCTGTAGTCATTTTAAATGTGACAAAGCAGCCGTTATCATTCTGTATATAATCAATAATTTTTGTTCGACTTATCAGAGACTGAATATTTTCCTTCACTAGCTCGACTTGCAGAACCATTATCAATTCGCCAAAAGGTTTAATTTCGACCGTTGACCAAACCAGTTTTAAGGAATTTTCTAACAGCTGTGGAACCTGGCATTCCTTCTCTGTATACAATATTATGCGATATATTAAATTTGTCGAAATGGACTGGTTCAGGTTTGCCCTCAAGCCCTGATAGCAAACAGGACAACTGATTCCTGATTTGTTCAAAGCGTACATTCTATGAAGCTCATGAAATATTTCTGTAGTGATGCGTCTACTAGATATATCCTCATAGTTGGTTGGATTGTAGTCCACTTTGCTCCACGACACTGAGAGTAAAAAAATGACTTCAACTGATAAACCGTGGGTTTCCTCCACCAGTTGTTCACACTGTCCATAGTGCGGCGTATGCGCAAATGCGCAAATTAATGGTCGACACTTTTGCTGCAATGTAAAAGGAAAAACAAAAGAGTTGAGAAAATTATGGCAACATCCCGTAGCTTGACATAGATTTCATACATTTGAATCATTATGTTTCTTCTAAAGATCTGTCTTTTGAGTTATATTCTACCAGAATAAATGAGCCACGACACGAGAAAACCAACAAAGTGGTTGTGCGCCAAGCGCAGACTCAGATCAGCCTGGGCATCCGCCCTCTCTGACGAAAGTCTTCGCAGCGCGCTTAAAGGGTAGCTAAGTGTCTGTGCTACCTTCATGCGGACAGCGAAGACTCCGTGCTCAGACTGGGTTGTTGCCAAGGTTGATCTGAGTCTGCGCTGGGCACACCATCACTTAATTGGTTTTCTCGTGTCGCGGCTCAATTATCACTTCAACCGCCGAATCGTCAAAATCAATACGTACGTTTTTTAAGCTCTAAACGAGCATGGCTCATTTGGGTACATTGGTTATTTTCCACGAATTTTAAAATAGTTACGGCTGTCTAAAAGTGCATTTCAAAATTCTGTGTCCATTTCCTTTTTACGTTGTATATCAATGTAGCTTCCATTAATTTTAAAGTTAGATTGATATTAAACTCAGGCGTCTGATTCTCAGTTCGGCGCTCTCAGTGGTTTGAATAATTTTCATTACCGACGGACGACGGTCAGCGGCTTTAACTATGACTAGTGGATTATGTTAATTAATATCAAAATTGCAAATGAAGTTATAAATACTAATTCCGGTTTAATGGCCCCGACCTAAAGCTATATATTTTAGTTGGTTGGGACCGGAGCCTTTTTGTCTGTTGCTTGGTCCACCGGGGCTCAACTGGTGACCTTCTTTTGCTTCAGATTTCCAGTGGGGTTGTTTGGCAGGCCAGGGATCTCCACCTGTCAGACGGCCCGTTGTATCTGTTGAGACCTCGTCTTTGCTTCTTCATGGTGTTGAAATTTGATTTATGTGTTTACCGTGATGATTCATGGACGAGTTAGAGGGTTATCATGCGAACCGAACAACCAACTAAATGTTTTGTACCACTTCAGAAACTGAGGGTGAGGTTGGGCCTGTAAAATCGATTTAAGCCCCCCAGTGATTCATTACTGACCGTTCCAAGGCGGTAGTTCTGTTGTGGTTCTCTGTTGCTTGTTTTTGGTGTCAGAGTTTCTGTGATGTTTTACCTTATGTATGTTCTTATTATTTTTGGTTCGGTTTGGGTTGCTGAGTAGCCACCTTTTGGGAACAAGCTGCTCACTCGGTTGGCCATATGTTCTCTGTATCTTGATTATTTGTAATCTTAGTTGTTTCCAACTATGGTTTGAGGGCTGGATTTGGATTTTGATTGTTTCAGTTCCTGGTCTTTGCATACTTTTTACTTTTCATAACGATTCCTTGCCTTTAATCTCAAGTTATACAGTACAGCATATTACTTTCTGCACAATTATTATCTAAATGTAGTCAAAAACGGCGTTGATACTTTACAGTCGTGTGTTTCAGTGCAGAAGCATTTCAATATAGTAAAATTCACTTTCAAAAAGTTTCATATTGTAGTCAAGAATGACAGAGAAAATTTCTTACTAAACTGAATGCCGTCGCATAAAATTATAAAAACAAGGGCTCCTCAGATCAAAGTATTCTCGAATAAGGACAACTCAGTTCAAATTGTTCACGTCCATACAACAATATATGAATATTAGGGAAAACCAACAAAGTGGTTGTGCGCTCAGCGCAGACTCAGATCAGCCTGGGCATCCGCCCAGTCTGATCAGAGTCTTCACTGTCCGCATGTAGGTAGCTGCGACCCTTGGCTACCCTTTAAGCGCACTGCGAAGACTCTCATTGGACTGGGCGGGATCCCAGGCTGCTCAGAGTCTGCGCTGAGCGCACAACCACTTTGTTGGTCTTCTCGTGTCGCGGCTTATATGAATAATAGGAAAAACTATCACAGAAATTAAATTATGAACAAGGGACTCTGACAGTGTCAGTGCAAATTTACCTGTTTTTAACAAATTCTTGGCTCGGGGAATGGAAGTCGATATCTTTAACATAAATATGTGAAACTATGCAAAATAAAGAAGTTTAAACTTCTTTATTTTGCGAATTTCACATATTTATGTTAAACAGTAATTTTACAAACTTTTGTAATTTTCCAAAAGGCCAAGCGATTACGGAGAAGTCGTTTAAAATGTTGACCGAGAGACGACAGACTGACGGAACCTGCATATCTTATAAGCTCCGCTTTAGTCGAACTGAAACAGTTCCTACACGTAAATAACTTTCCGTACAAGCAAAAAAGTTGTAAATCTATTACTACTTACCATATACTGGTCCATAATTTCATTTACTTTACATGACATGTTTGAAGAAGGCAGGTCACTGCTAAGACGTTCATTTCTCTTATAATCTATCAAAGCATTGAATACTATGAGATGACCTTCCTGTAAAGGCCCGTTAGAACACACCGTTGGCGCATTTTCGATTCCAGGTAAATTGCACGCAAAACAGAAGGCATTTTTGTACACAATAAAGTTTCTGTGCTTTTTCTCTAAAAATGCTGAGCTGTACATATCGCACGCCCAATTGATATATGGATCATAATTTGCCCAGAGTCCAGTCTGGTTGCAACGAAAATACGAGGGAATAGCACATCTTTCGTAAAGGTTGTTAGTTTCTGTAACCGGTTCCCTGTTTATTATGTCGCATTCGCGGGAGAGAAGCAAAGAATTCATATGAGAAAAGTTGGAGAACAACAAATTCTTACATCTCGTCTCTAACCGCCACTCGGTCAGTCTGTTCTTGCCGTGACATGCCGCGCAAAATTTGTTTTGGTAGATATATCCAGTTGCACTGTCTGATACCCAACGGTAATCATTGATATGGTCAATATGTGACAGTGTACATTTGTTGATAATTGATGCATTTTGTTCGAACGGTGGACAATAATCTACGATATAGTACGCCAATATACCATAGTTGATTCCATCGTAGGTAGCCTGACCTTTGCCTGTCTTTACAATAGTCACACGGCAGTGGCGGATTGGTTTCTGTACGCCAATATATACCTTATCGGGACAGCAGTTTCCCGTTTCCCAACAACTGTTCTCACAAGAACAATTTGCGCAGCACGGAACCATTTTGTAATTTAGTTGTGACTCTTTCTTTCGCTGACAGTAATCCGAATATGGGCATAGCTTCTTCACAACCTCATAAATGACGTCTTGCTTCCTGATTAATGTCGCGTTCTCATAGGGCATGGTAAACATCTGAGTGTTCACTCGTTCTTCGCTGCTTGATGTCTTGCTCTCATAAACATTTGTGGATGCCTTGCTGTTAACGCTGCTTTTGGTGACAAACATCGTGCGTTCAGCAGACTTGCTTAACGTCTGATCTTTGCTTGCTGATATATAAATAAGCGTGAAAACAAGCAGTGCGTTTGTTTTCGGCACAGTCCTTTTCTAACTACCTTGTTGATAAAATCTGCAACGGACAGGATGGAAGAATGGATTATTTTATTTTTTTGCATCTGTTCTGAATGGTTGTAAATGCTTAAAATAAAGAATTAGACCTCCTAACTCCCCTGGCAGTTATACTTTTCTTCCGAGCAGACCTTATTAGAAAAAAAAAACATATAGAGTGAACCGCGCCAAGACAAAATCAGCAAAGTGGCGCCCAGTCGGATCAGAGTTTTCGCTGATCACATGAAGTTAGCTGCTAACACCCTTAACTACCATTTAGTCGCACAGCAAAGAGTCTGATCAGACTGGACAAATGTCAAAGCTGACCTGGGTTCTTTGCCGGGTGCGCATGCCACTTTGTTAGTTTTGTCGTGTTGCGGATCAAGTTGCAAAAATGGTTTGCCTTTGTCATAATTTCAGACTAGAATTAAGCCGCGACACGAGAAAACAAACAATGTGGTTGTGCGCCCAGCGCAGACTCAGATCAGCTTGGACGTTCGCCCAGTCTGATCAGAGTCTTTGCTGTCCGCATGGAGGTAGCTTAGACCCTTAGCTACCCTTTACGCGCTTAGTAAAGAGTCTGATCTGGCTGGACTGCTGCCTAGGCTGATCTGAGTCTGCACTGGGCGCACAACCACTTTGTCAGTTTTCTCGTGTCGCGGGTCAAAAGTATCCATAGGATACGGATGTCCCAGCCTAGCTCCTTGAGTAAGACGGTACCTTGTGTAAGGTACTGGCAATTTTAGGATCAAGGAACTATTAATTTGGGTCAAAGTGACTTACATATTTTGCAGTCAAACCTTAGACATGAATCTGACATTAACATGTGTATATTATAGCCTATTCACATAGCTTAAGTGTGCACTATGACCTTGAGCGTTAAGCTAGTGACATGGTCATTGAGTGCAATGAATCATCTTGCCAAATAATTTTGAAATACCACCATGCAGGACAAAGTTATTGAAATCCCTACATGCAGGACATGGTTATGGTTCTCGCTGTAGCCTATGCAATAAGTTTAAATGCAGACTTTGACCTTGACCTTTAGGCTAGCTACAAGACTCTTGCATATAACACATTGTCTTGTCAAGATGATTATTTATGCCAAATAATTTTGAAATCCCTGCATGAAGCCAAACACAAAAAATGTTTTCACTGAAGCCGATGCACAAAGTTTAAGTGCCAAATCTGACCTTGACCTTAGCATTTGAGTCAGTGACATGTTTTTGCACGTGACATCCTATTTTCATGATAATTATTTATGCCAACTAATTTTGAAATTCCAGTATGCAAGACAATGTTATGGACCGGCCACAGACATGTTACACTATGACCTTTGCACAAAATTTACGTGTGTAGTGTGACCTTGACTTGCAATCTATCTCCATGAATCTTGCACGCGACACATTGTCCTGTCACGATGATCATTTATTCCAAATAATTTTGAATCCCATTCTGCAGGATAAAGTTATTGGCCGGACACAAGCATTTCATTATGACCTATGCACAAGGTTTAAGTACCGAATGACATTTGAGCTAGCGACATGGTTCTTGCAAGCAACATGTTGTCTTGTCATGGTTATTTGTGCTTAATGATTTTGAAATCCTACCATGCAGGACAAAGTAATAGCCCGGACACGATTCTGGTAACACACAGTCTCTGAAGTATCATAAATTACACTTAGCTTTCCGATCGAGAGCCAACTTAATAAATAAAGTAACAATTACCTCCGATAAAAAGACAGAGGTCAAAAAAGGTCACTGTTCCCGATTAGGAGTTTTTTTCTTCCACTGGTGACTGAAAAATTGCGCGTCTGAATGTACGAGCAAGCATTAAGCCATTGACGTACATTCCCTTTAATGCGAACAATATATGTACAATTATCTTTAAAACATGTCCACGAAGAAACATATTTTCTCTGGATTGACAAAAAGGCCTTCCTATAGCTTATAGATACAGGTTAGCAATAATAGAATCACCATGGCTCTCTTGCTTTCCATGAGAGAGAGAAACTGAATAAAATTTAGAGGGTAGAGTCGGGTAACTTCGGACAGCAAGTAAATTCGGATAGTGACATTGTTTTCTTTATATGTCATTTGTTTGAAATTAAAACAAAAATAACTGGGCAAGCATTGACAATCCAGATATGACGGCTCATTATCAGCCGTCTCATCTGGATTATCACTGTCTGCAATGGTATGTCCGAATTTACCCGCTGTCCGAAGTTATTCGACTCTACCCTAAAGGATGCGTTCCACCCTATAGAAAATTTGCTAGATTTGTAGTAATGTAATTGGATTGTTTTTATTCAGAAACTAATGCGGAAAAACAAATAGTACATTTAATATTCTTGCATATCATTAATATATATTATGAACTATACAGTGACATCGATGTTTCATTTCAAAATTTCAAAAAAATTTCGAACTGAATAACGGAAACGAGAGTTATCATAACTATGTTACAAACACGTGAAACATGCACGGAAACAGGATAACCTTTATAAAAACAAACGTTTTTATCCAACTTCTTGTAATTATCACTCTTCCATCGGCCCGATATTGCTGCACTTCTATTGACAGGGTTCTAAAGCCACAAGTTATCCTTATCCATTATGCTTACTTTTCCTAGTCTCGTTAATAGTGTTGACAGTAAACAGACCCCAGATAAGGTGGAGTTTCGACGATAAAAGAATAATTTTGGGAAAAATATGGAAAATTCTCTGTAACTCCCTTTTCTGATACATATAACACACGCTGCAATGCAGATCCTGCGTTTAAAGGAGAAATTTTCGAAATCTGTGCAATAACCTTATGCGCGACAAAACAGTAATTGGTTCAAGTATAACTCAATTGTTCCTGCTTGAACATTCGGCATGACTACTTGGAAAATCTCCTCGAATGACCAAGTATTCTTTGGGTTTCTCGAATATACACTTGAAGTCAGTAAAAACGCAACTTTCTGGTTTTTGCCCACGTAAGAGTTTATGACGTTTATTTATCAAGAAAATCAGGATGTTTATCATACTATTTTTAGCAGCAGTACTGTCGGAAAGCTGACAACGGTCAAGTTAATGAGGACTGCATTTGTATATAAAGGGACGTAACTCAGATTTTTATTGAGGCTTAAGCGAAATTGACGTTTAATGAATGTTTTCATTTTACGTTTACACTGGCTCGTTTTGGCTACGTTTCTCGATATTTTCTATAACAGTCCTAAGTCTCTGCACGCATGTTGTTTTCTTTAAAAATCTAGACCTACCACCCGTGTAAATGCTGATGAAAGTCTGTGCCTTAAAACAGAAAGTGCTTGTAAAGGTAGCGCTTTTTATTGACAAATACTGATACCAATGTTAATTGTTTGGTTCTCAACAGCCTATTATTTGGACCTCACAAGAAATTTGACAAGATTCTCAAAACGTGTGAATTTTTTACGTAAAAACTGGTTTAATGTCAAAATTTCTAAAAGCGCACCCGTAGTATAATTTTAGTTTTTGCGTTGTTTTTCAATTTCAGGCATCATACTGAGGATCATTCAATAGAATTAGACTGAATCTTAATTTCCTGCATACTTGAAATTAAAATTTGTTGTTTTTAACATATTTTGCTTCTCAAAAAATCGACCAAAGCTAAACTGTTGCTAAAACCTTGCCGGACAAAAGGAAAATTGCATGCAGTTTATAACAGAATTGTGGCATTACTTTTATTTGAATATATGACAAATAAATAGCTACGTTTTATTGGTTTCAAGTATATATAGATTTACATATTACACATAGTACCCCGGGGAACGCCTGAGTATTTTTCGGGTTATCACAGAAATTTTGCGGAACCTGCCCACTGCCTCTGTAGGAGCCTTGTGTTGAAACAGGTATTATTTTTGCCAAGACAATAAAACTAACTTACAGCTTACCTTTTTCGGTATATAATTACTTTCTAATTTGTCTGCCTTCGCTCATATATGAAGACTAATTAGTTCGAATCAAATATTCTTTGTCGTTCGTTTGGAATGCACAGCGACGCTCTGAAACACCTTCCGAAATAAATTTTCTGTCGTAAAGACCTGCAAAACTGGAAATCCGCATAAGGCACGAAAACAACAATATTAAGTTGCGTCGCGCAAAAATGAACCGCATGTGCGAACTATGAATTCTTTAATCATCATTTGCACCATTCAGACTTATCGCTTTCTCTTTCGAAGGGCAGTTGTCAGTTACTGGCGAAAGTATGTGCACTTAGTACTGGTTAACTGACCGTCCCGACATGGCCATAGCTTTTTACCGTGGACGTTAAGCATCGAATCAATAAATCAATCAATTTTCACTGTTGCATGTAAGATGCCCCAGCGTACATACGCATATGACAAGGATACACACTGATAAGCCTGCAGGTCGAACGGACATGCAATCTCAGTTTTCAATATTATGGCTTTTCACATTATTTCTGTCGGTAATATACAGAGCTCCAGAAAAGAGTTGGTAACGAGGATAGTTTGAAGTCATTTTTGTTATTTCTCAACAAAAAATATGTTCATACCTCTCAACAGAAACGTCTGGACAAGACAATTTTAATGAGGGTCATAAGATGTGCTTTTATGGGGATATATGGAAAATTATTCCTTAATTATTCCGGTTAACCCTTCAATCTGACACACTGATATAATATGTGCAGTCAGCGATGACACGGCTGCAACAGCGATTCAGGTAACGGACACTGCTTACGATGAGGCTCACTTTTTTCTGTGAGCGATGAAAGTCTCTTTGTTTCCGCATTATTATCCTTCTAATAATCATATTTCAGTTTACTATTTTAAATCAGAGCAGGTGTTAATCCTATCATTACTAATTGCCTTGAATTATGTAATTAGAGGATCTTCCATGAGTGCTCATGTATTATTGAATTTATTAAACGAGTTGGGGAAAAAGATAAGATGCGAGGCTATGCCGAGCATCTTATCGTTTTCCCCCACGAGTTTAATAAATTCAGTAATACAGGGGCACAAATGCAATATTCTATTTATCATATGACACTAAAATCGCATTTTATGAGCAAATGTTTGCACTAAAACGTCCCGATTTCGCCACTTGAAAATGCGACGTTTGCATGGACGTCAACGCATAACTTGACGACGTAATTTGCATATTTAATCCACTAGTGGATTATTGTTTTTAAAGCATGGCTTTATTACACTCTCAGATGCGACGTCATATGATAAATAATAAATAAACATTCTAACAAGTTGGGACACCAACTCAACTAATCAAAGTAAATGTCACAAAATCGAAACAATTTCGTATTATAATGAAGTACCTGTAATAGAATGGGAAACAACGATAACTTTCATCAGACTGCTTTTTGAGAAGTCTCATCAGGGACTGTACTATTTGCGCAGCTCCTTCTGTCCCAGTTCTTGGAATGTTTGCGGTGCAATCTAAAATGACTGAGCAAATTCATTTTTTAAAGAAACCAAATCAAATGTATTGTTTAAAGATATCCAGTTACTGTTCTTTTGCAGTGTCACTGTGTCACTAAATCGGGCATAGAAAGACCAGCAGTAATAACCTTTGATATTTCGTGCTTTTGCACTGGCGGTTTTCTTAAGTTTAAGCCAAAATATAGAAGCATATTGTCGAAGGCTTCCAAAGATATGAGAACGTTTTACAATATATATATTGTAAAACGTGTAAGACATTACCCTGTCAAGCTAATAGAAGACGGTACCCAGAAAGTTGTGAACATTGATTCAAAAACAATACGAGCACAACTCGTAAATGAGGAATCTCATGAAACACTTCCGTATATGAGCCGCGACGTGGGAAAACCAACAATGTAGTTGTGCGCCCAGCGCAGACTCAGATCAGCCTGGGCATCCGCCCAGTCTGATCAGAGTCTTCGCTGTCCGCATGTAGGTAGCTTAAACTCTTAGCTACCCTTTAAGCGCTTAGCAAAGAGTCTGAGGAGACTGGGCTGATGCCCAGGCTGATCTGAGTCTGCCCTAGGCGCACAACCACATTGTTGGTTTTCTCACGTCGCGGCTCATATGTCGACATACAACCCTCAAAATCCAGAAGCTTTCAGATTTTGAGGAGTAATTTACCAATTCTTATGAATGACGAACAAATGTCAAAAGTGTTAAAAGACATTAAAATCATAAAAAGTAAAAGGCAGCCCCAAAATTTAAAAAAAGCTACAGACGAAAGCAAAATTTGATGCTAAAATACAAAAATATAGACAGCTACAAAATGTAAAAGGCGAATAGCGGGTAGTGTGTACACATTACGGAAGGTAATGACTGGCAACGAATCAATGTCCTGTGATAAAAAAAAATGTATTATACGAGGGGCATTTCAGAAATAATGTAAATGATCTCTGGGTAGTCTATTTGCTGATTTTTAGCAGCGGTTTTATATATCATTGGGAAGGTAAATTCAAGTACTTTAAAATGGTTTGCATTTTAAGAGTTTCTTATGCATGCATGACAGCAAGTGCTTATACGTCATAAGGGTGTGGATACTGGAAACTGTACATTTTCACCGAAAGTCTTTTGTGTTTTGTTGCTGTTTGCTCCATGATAAAATGATATATCTTAATAAAGAAACACGTAATACGATCATTTAAATGTACAATTAGAACATTATACAGAAATCGTTTCCAGATTCTACACCAGTAACATAATAAACGAGATTTTTTCTTTGCTGTGTGGTTATAAAAGCAAATTTATTATAAATGCATTATACCAACAAATTGGGATGTTCGACTTATGCCCCAGTCACACACACACATAACGGACTGGGCGGATAGTTGTGGATAAAAATCCACAATAATCCGCAGAATTTGTGGGCGTGGCTTATTTTCTTGATTCATTTACGGATACAGTTACCTATAGATGCGTATGATTAAGGATAAATGCGGATGTCTGCGGTCAGATAGTTTCTCTTTGAATCAATACGATGAGAGATGATACGAATGTATACGTACTACTTACCTACATTACCTTCTGTTACTTCTAGATGCGGAAAGATGTTGTTGATGATACGGATGGTCCGTTCGTATATGTCCGGTTTTATTCGTAATGGTCCGTATCGCATTTGCGGATGGCCCATCCGTATCTGTCCGGTGTTATTCGTAAAGGTCCGTATCGCATCCACAGAGTCTGTAACTGTCCGTATCGTATCCGTAGGGTCCGCAGGATCCGATTCCAAATTTTGAAAAGTTTCAAAATTCAGGCGCGGACGAGTAAACCGTATTGATCCGTAACAAAAGGTAACTGAAGGCATTCATTCGCATTTATCCATATATAATCCGTATCTTATCCGTATCTAATCCGTATATAAACCTATCATTCCGCAGCCCAACCCCAAGTTGTGGACTAATACGGTTTCGCGCATATCGTTAACTTCAATTACGGATAGTTACGGGTCTCGTTCGGAGTTTCTTTACGGACTTTTACCTTCAGATACGTTTCTATACGGATAACTTACACTTCAATACTGACAGATACGTATTGGTGAGGAT
The DNA here is from genome assembly GCA_963989385.1 of Ctena decussata. Lineage (NCBI taxonomy): Eukaryota > Metazoa > Mollusca > Bivalvia > Lucinida > Lucinidae > Ctena > Ctena decussata. The sequence continues at coordinate 38,793,759 of OZ022515.1, forward strand.
AATTGCGAACAGCTAATCTGAAAGACCATTAATCCGTAACAATACGTAGAACGATATCCGTAACTAACCATACCAATCCGCATGAAACCGTATTTGTCCACAACTTTTGGGTGGACCGCGGAACTATACGTCGAGATACGGATTAGATACGGATAAATGCCTTCAGTTACGGATCACTATGGTTAACTCGTCCACGCCTGAATATTTAAACTTTTCAAAATCTGGTGGCATATCCTGCGGATTCCATACGGATACGATACGGATTCGATATGGAGAGAGACCACGCCCACATATTGTGTGCATTTAAAGTCCGCAGCTATCCGCCCAATCCGTAATGTGTGTGTGTGACTGGGGCATTATTCTCATCCACTTTTAACAAATGACAGACATTTTATGACAGAAAAATGATTAGGTCACTATGTTTTGTAACGACTGGCATCAAATCATTGATGAAACTGTATGATACGAGTGTAAACTTGCAAAAAGTAGCAGCAGATCATGTAAAATACAAAACAATAAAATGAAATTAATGTCTTCTAATAAAAAGACACAGGCTAAATATATTTACTTTTGTTTAATGTCAGTAATTAGTAGGACATATTGATAGCATAATCCATACACAAAGACTTGATAAACTTGTTATTTTATATGACATACTGACATTGAAATATGTGCGTGGGTGGGGAAACTTATCGTAAGATATCTGGTAGGCCTTTGACAAAAGCGCATAAGATGCCATAAAAGATTGTTTATAGCAGAAAACAAGCATGAAGAATTAAATTTTATATATTTTCTCTTTCATATCTGTCATCAAACATTTACTTTCAATTAAACTGACCTCAAAACCGAAGTTTAAACAGCTACTATACATTTCAATTAAACACAGGAAGTGACGTCATCAGAATTGTGCATTGTTTCATGATGAGCCTACTTCGCAAGGCACATCTTTTGTTTTAGCAAAGCTGATACAATGCTATTTATACTGGAATATTTTCAGAATTATGGATAATATAGGTATCAATCCAGGGGCCGTATTTATAAAACGACTTAAGTGGTTGCTATGCTGTAGCTAGGGCTGAATTTCTATGAAGGAGATTCCCTACAACTATGAAATTTGCTCTGGAGGAACAGTCTAAAAAGATGTTAAATGTTTTTCATATAACTTGCTTAGTCCGTTGTAACCCGTCTGTTGGTCTAAATTATTTAGTTCAATAAAGATAGCTGAGTTGCCATCTATTTGGGAAAGAGCTGCTGACTCGGCTTATCACTTGTAATTTATTGTTTGTTGGGATGTCTTTGTCAATCTTTCCCTTTGATGTTGGGGATAGAGTTTGGGATCTGATTCAGTCAGTTCCTGAAGTGTAGTTACTCTTTAAATTAAGATAATATGAATTTGTCTTCACGCTCATATTTCTTCCGTTTCTACTCAGTGTCTTTACCTTACAGCAATTGCCAAGGCTTATTTTGAAGAAAGTTACAGTGACTCAAACTGTTTGAGTGAAGGCCATTGGGTGATATGTAAACATAACAGTTTAGACATTAAGCTTAAAAATCGGTCAATATTCCAAGGAATGGCAGACTCATTAACACTATTTCTGAAATGCCCCTCGCGTATCAGTACATGCAATGGCTGTCATGAGTTTTAAATAGGGGAAACTTCAAATCAATCTCAGAAATCGCAGAACAGTACATGCGCAACAAATAAGGGATCCGTCGATTAGAAAAATCACTTTTAAGCGGTAATATAGCAACGTGCGCTAGAAATATGGCACCTCAGTTTAAATGTTTCCTTTATATAAAATGAGGTCTGATAGTAAATTGCAGCCTTTGCGTGTACTTGTGTACTATGTATCACATTGTGGTACTTATGTATCTTACTATGCTCTCAGATTGATATCGCAATGATTTTCAACATCTTAAAATTAAGAAAGGTGACGCCATATGTTAGTTATACAACGTTATTAACGTCGCGTACAGTAACGTCGTTTCCATGTTACAAACCTTTTGGTAAGCTGTGCGAAACTAGCTGGAAACGAAAAGCATATAATAATTAAATTTACAGACTTAAACGGACCAAGTTTAACTTTTTCTTTATATATATTATAAGGAGCAGGTATGACAACTTGAGCCTGTATTGTGTCCTGTGGCGGCCGTAAATCTTCTCCCCGTTCATCTTGATAGACTGCAGTCTACATATTTGCTGGTCAGTTGTGATAATAATAATAATAATAAAAATGATATTAATAATGTCTTTATTTTAAGAGGATAACATATTAAGCATATGAACACTTATCTAACATATGGTCCTCTAAGATTAAAAAACAAAGATATTTAAGACGACATTTAAGATATGTACAATATTTACAATGAGTAATAATAAACATATTTGTCTTGGTAATAGTTCTATTGATGCTTAAAACACTTATCATCTTAAGACAAGCTGGCGATTAAAATGTCAATATAGTGACTCAAGACAAATTACTGGGCCTAGGTTCACAATCATTCCTTAATTTAAGGTAGAACTTAACTATTTAAGGTCCAAGTCACACCTTTACTGAGGAGTGTCTTTGAAAGTGCGTCTGTACAACACCTTAAACATCAACTTAACAAAGGTGGCGTTTTCGGAAAATTATACGGAGTCATACGGAAACTCTGACGGAAATGAGCGAGAGATTACGTATTTTGTGTTTGATGTAAGCGGCAATTTATGTTCCCGCGGACTGTCAAAACTAACGTTTTTAGTCCGTTCTTTGAATATTCGGTATTAAAACGCTGAAAAATGATTTTTATCTTAAAAACTGACATGATAGCAAGTAAAGATCAACAGACCAATGATAGCGAGCAAGGCTTGAAAGTTACTCTCTCTCTCACACACACACACACACATTGTGGAGACGTTGCTGAAAACTTTCAACGTAGTATTCTCACTAGACAGAGGAACTAAACAAAAGAAATGCACCCCCCCCCCCCCTCCAAAAAAAAAAACAAAAAAAAAACAAAAAAAAAACATGTTGATGCAGTTTGCACTGGAGTTGTAGCTGGGCCGGATTTTGTGTGTGTGTGTGTGGCAGCGGTTGGGGGGTTCGTGCTGCATGCAATATGAAGGTGGACCAATGCCATGGGAAAAGCCACGACGACTGCCTTATGCATGGGCGAATGTATGTACTAGCAGTTTTACCTCTGTGGCATATTTTAGAACTTGATGTTCAGTTCAGATTAATTCTCTTAACGACGTTCCCCAAGTGTCTCCGCGGTACATTGTACGTAATCATAGTTGCACACACTTGGCGCCGTTTGTCCGTCCAGTAGAACTTGATGCGGGGTGTTCCTTATATTTCAAGCTATAGGTTTACTAGTTTCGAAAGGCCGAGCCACCTGTTGGTCTGAATTCGATCGCCAAAACATACGTCTGACCAATAGTATACCCGATCTAGCTCAGCTAACGCAATCTGAGTATGAAGATGCCTAGGCGGCATTGGTAAGTGAGAGCGTGAGAATTGCAAAGAGAATGCTGCATGCACACACGATGCATATACGGACGTGATATACCTGCTGGTTTCGTATACTGGGACCGTGGTTTCACAATGAATGCTTTTCTATTAAAGATGCTCTATCTTTGAGCACAAACAAATTTTCATGTGCATTCATGAGAGAGAGAGAGAGAGAGAGAGAGAGAGAGAGAGAGAGAGAGAGAGATTAATTTTGTCAAAGTATACAAACTATCCATAATCTTTATAGAGCTCGAACTACCCGGGCGCATGTTATAGGTGATATTTTTTTGGCATAACCATTATCATTATTACCATAATACGCCAAAGTTTACATATTTTAAGTAGCAATATGTTTATACCCCATGCATACGAAGTATGACAAGGGGCATATAGATTTTACCCGTTGTCCGTTTGTCCGTCTGTCAATCCGTAAGTTAGCATTTGCGTTAGAGTTTTTGAGGTCCACATCCTTTCTTGGATTTGGTTTGTATTTGGCATAATGATGGATGGATGGATGACTTGTGGTTTTACGTCCTTGTTAACAGTATTTCAGTCATATCAGGACGATGGGTGAATCATAATGATAGGCTGTGTGCAATGGAACCCCTTTAAGATTGAAAAGATTCCCGCCTCCAGCCAGGCTCGAACCCGGGACCGCTACACCAGCAGACCAGCACTGAGCTACCGGGCTCCATAATTCGAAATGCAAAAAATGCATAAATATAAAAAAAACAGCATAATATTGGATATCCATAATTCGATTCATGGATATCGATAGTTTGATTTATGGATATCTATAATTCGAGTTTTTAATATCCAAACAAATCAGCACATTTTTGGATATAATGGATATCAATAAATCAAATTATTGATATCCATAATTCACTTTATGGATATCCACACTATTAGGTTTATTGGTAGATTGCAGAAGATAAGTTGAAATCACTTGGATGCTGTAGCACATACTTAAAAATTTGTATCATATATGTGTTAAACTTGTGTGTTTCAGTTTGGTGTCATAAGGCGATGGCCATGGCCGGGGGTTACGTAAACTCCTGCTCACTTGTTTTAGTTCAGACTGAAATATTGGCCTACGCTAATTAATTAAAATAAATGCAATGGTAGCTTTTTAATATTTTCTAGAATATAAAGAGATTTAATGAATTAATTATTCATCTATTTTTAAATTTAAAAGAGTCGTTCGCCATTGTTTACACATATATAAAGAGTTAAGGAATTCCTTAAAAAGTTAGAGTTGATACGGACCAACCTTAAAAGTTTTAAGATTTTTCCTTAAGTTAAGGAATACCTTAGCGCTAAGGTGCTGTCAAGACTCATTTTTAATCACTTTAAGGTAAAACCTTACTTTAAGGTATTCCTTATCTTTTAAGGTGTGATTGTGAACCTGGGCCCTGATCACTTAAACTTGTAGAAGACCACTTAAACTTGTAGAAGAATGAAACTAAAATTCACGAGCAAGCTCTATCACATTCATCGTTACTTTCATCATATCACAGCTACTAGCCTCAGTGGTCAAAGAGTACACAGAAAATTTGAAAATAAGTGTTTGCTTAAGCCGATGTCATGGGCCGTGGAAATTCTCGCACCTTTAATTACCGGTCATTAGCAGAATCAACTAAATTGCGTTTGCTTTTTTACATTTCTTTAATGTTTCCTTTGCTTCCTATGGATATTACTATTCAGAACTTTCATATCGTTACTAAAGATTGTCCCGTTCCGAGTGGCGGCCGTAAAACGCATTCCCGTACATCATAATAGTGCAGATTATATATTTTTTGAAACGTTGCGATCACTGAGTACATAGATACATCTTGAGAATAGTTTTGCTTAGGAAGGTGCTAGGGGGCTTGACCGGTGTCGCGCATTTCATTACAGGTCATGAACACACTCAGTCGAACGAAGTCTGCTAAGTAGAGAGTACCATTGTCATGAGCAATCAGAGTGCCGCTTAGCCAATTCCGTGAATCACGGAATTGGCCGAGCGGTGTTCCGATTGGTATCATGAGCTGTCGCCAGACGATATATAGACAATACCATGTTAGTGTCTTTTGATATCAAGTGTATCAGGCGAGACCAGAAATAGCGTAGGAATTGCTAGGTTTTCCGAGCCAGTCCGACGTGTTTCTGGTCGAGCCTGATAAATTCATTTCTTTGATGTATTCCTTTATGGCATACCTGGCGACGTTGGGTTATAAGACTACTTTTCAATGAGACTTTCGTTTATATTTTTCTTATTTGTTCCTTTTTCACTGTTATTCATTGTCACACTACCAACTACCATTACTTCCATTCGCTGCCCAGTGCAACATTACTGCTGGTACTGCATGTGGCGGAAAACCCAAGAAAGACAGAAATACTTAATATTGCATCACCTTTTATTGACTGAACCCAACATAATAATTGAACCGCGACACGAGAAAACCAACAAAGTGGTTGTGCGCCCAGTGCAGACTCAGATCAGCCTGAGCATATGCCAAGTTCGAGCAGACTTTTCGCTAAGGGCTTAACTGCGCAGGGCGCACAAGCACTTTGTTGGTTTTCTCGTGTCGCAGCTCAGTTAAAGGCGCGTTTTTCCTTTATTGCCTATCACAGATACAAGCTGTTACTATTCGTTTTCTTAATACGATAACGAAGAACACACTCGCATTTAAGCTATTTTGTTTTTCTACTAAACATGCAGTACAGGGATGAACGGGGAAACCTGACACTCTGGATGCATGCACTTTTGTGGCAGGAAAGTTAGTCCGATTATGTTTCTTTAATACTAGTGTGCTTGTGGAGGCCTTATTAAGAAACGAATGGTCGCATTTCTTGCCTTAGAGAGATGTTAGCTCTGAAAGGAGACTGATAATAGAGCCGCGACACGAGAAAACCAACAAAGTGGTTGTGCGCCCAGCGCAGACTCAGATCAGCCTGGGCATCCGCCCAGTCTGATAAGAGCCTTCGCTGTCCGCATGGTGAAAGCTTAGATCCTTAGCTACCCTTTAAGCGCTTAGCGAAGGCTCTGCTCAAACTAAGGGGATGCCCAGGCTGATCTGAGTCTGCGCTGAGCGCACAACCACTTTGTTGGTTTTCTCGTGTCGCGGCTCATATATTTGTAGGGACTCTGGTCTTTTAGGTCACTGTCTTGTTAGTACTCCTTAAATATTTCAAAGAATCGCCTGTAGCTTATATCTTTTTTCGACCACAAAGTAAATGAACTTAGCAAATAAGAAAACCAAATGAGTGCTGCAGCTGGAAACTGACAGAAGTCATCGACCAATCAAACTCTAGATAGTTGATATCGAGCCTAGGTCATTTAAAATATGATGAGGTAAGTTGTATTGGCCCAGTTTGTCACCAGTTTGACACGGACTAAATGTTCTCGAACAATGTTAGCTGGTTGTGAAGGTAACTGGTTTTTGACAGTAAGCAGAAGTGCTAATGCAAAGCCATATATTATAAAGTGAGTTTGTGTGCAATTTTCTTTAAAGGCGTTCTGTAGAAATTGATGTTTTACTAGAAGCAGCCAATGCGGTCACTTGGTGTCAGTATTACACTTTAGTAGTTAACAACCATTGATATATGCTCCCACGTGGAATATTTGGTCAGAGTAATGCTCAGATGCTGGTGACAGACTGGACCGATACACTAGGGTTAAGTCAGGAAAATTCGGACAGCAACATTGTTTCCTTTCTATGTCAGTTGTTTAGAATTAAAACAAAATTAACTGAACAAACAATGAAAACCCTGATGATACGGCTCATGATGAGCCTTCTCATCTGGATTGTCACTGTTTTCAATGGTTAGTCCGAATTTACCCGCTGTCCGAAGTTACCAGATTCCACCTTCCTCCAAGCATAATAAGCGGCATTTCACGTTAATGCAGACTGACCTATGCTCAATACGAGTGACCTGGATTTAGATTTGTCATGACGACTCCTGTTATTTTCTAGCTGTAGCGGTCATGATTTTTAAAGTTCCTCCTGGGCAACGCAGGTTTTGTCAGTCTATTTTTCATTATCATGTATTTAATTATTTATTATCTTGCTAGGAGTATTTCATCATAATGTTCTTCAGTTCTTTTTTATTTGATTTTTTTTTACTTTGGGACAAAGCCTTCGAGAGCGGTACAAAGTTAAAGTCAATTACACTTAGTAAACGTAACTCGTCGAGGATCTAGTTGATGTCGACGATGTAGTCGATGTTGACGGCGAGTTAGTTGTCGTTGTCGAACTTGTCGATGTCGATGGAGAATTAGTTGTTGTTGTCGACGTCCTTGTTGTCGATGTCGATGGCGGATGCGCCGTAGATTGTGCTTCCGACGAGGATTCTTGTGCTGAGGACGACGACGACGGCGTATCAGTAGTCGTCCCCTTTTTCACCGGCATACATTTTCCTGTGTCGTCAGGTGCAGAACAGGTTGTTCCAAATGGGCACCATATTTTGCAACCGGCAACGGTTGTCTTCTTGCAGTCAGGATTATTGGTGCCCGTTCCAGGTTCAGCGGCTATGCAGGATCCCCCACCTGATTGGTCACATGTCTGGCCAACCGGACAACAGTTCGGTGTTCCTGTTACTGTCACCCCACTGGCGGAGCATTTCTTACATGCGCCTGCCTCTGCAAAGGAAATAGAGGATCTTACATGAGTGCTCCTGTATTATTGAATTTATTAAACGAGTTGGGGAAAAGATAAGATGCGGGGCTCTGCCGAGCATCTTATCGTTTTCACCAACGAGTTTAATAAATTCAATAATACAGGAGCACGAATGCAAGATTATATTTATCATATGACACAAAAATCACATTTTATTAGCAAAATTTGCACTAAAACGTCACAATTTCGTCATTAGAAAACGCGACGTTTTTATGGACGTCAACGTATAACGTTACGACGTAATTTGCATATTTAAGAGAGGCTGACTGTAAACATCGAGCATTGGCCCATATTACGTGGAAAGTCGAAAATTACGGATTTGGCTCAAACTTTGGGAAATTGATATATACCATGATTGTATGTATTTCACAAGTTTTTAGAAGTCAACGTTCGGTCGTTTCCATGGTAACCAGGAATCCATTTTGAAAATATCAATATTGAGACATGTATGTAATATTTCCTCGATAAAAATCAAACAACAAATATCATCCCATTCCTATTTGCTTGTATAGTTTGAAAATACATACGTATGTAATAAGATAACATGATATGAATGTTTTCTGTCCCTTATTATCAACGGGAGAGCTTTTACTGGAAAAATCGACCCAATTTTGAGTGAAAAATTGGTGTTTTATTCGCCAGATAACTAAAAATGGCAGTCACGTTTGACAATAAGGCAATATATGCATGATAGAGTAAGGTTTGAAGTTACAGAAAGTCAAAGAATTAGGTGTAAACTCGCAAAACTTTAAAAGTTATCCATCTATGAAATGTGCCAATACTGTAAAATAGTAGGAAGGGAGATAATTCAAACTGGCATTATCTACCTCCCTTGACGATTACAAATCTGCGAACACTACAGGTAGTATCCATGATCTTTAATAATAAAAGATAGTATCCTTGAAAGAATAAGATAACTGTCATCAATGCTCACCATGACTTTTTTTATCTATGAAATAGGTCCATTTACCAAGACTGCAGTTGCAGTTGTATTCGGTACATTTGATGACAAGAGTTGTCCCGAGCAAAACGTCTGCAGAAATCACGGAATAGAAGAACGGAGTAAAACCGTTTTATTTGAAGCAATATTTTTGCCTTATCTTTATTTTATATTGAAATAAATAAATTTACTAATGTTTTATGAATGAATTGCTTCTGTGAAGCAGGTAATACGCAAGAAGAGGCATTTTCAGGACAGAAAGTGGTGTAGACTAAGGCCTGCAGCGTCTGTTCACCGAGGGATACTGAAATTTCAAGCAATGTTCTGTTACCTATGGTCGTCATACTACATAGAACAGCTAAAATGGATGGATGAATGACTTTGGATTTTATGTCCTTTTTAACAGTATTTCAGTCATATCAGGACGATTGGGGAATGTGGTTGGGGGGTGGGGGGTGGGGTTGGTGGGAAGTGTGTGTTTGTGTGTGTGTGTGGGGGGGGGGGGAGGTGTGAGTATGAAAAGCTGTGCAGTGGAGCCAAATTTGCGATTGGAAAGTAAATGCATCAAGCAGATCTCGAACTCCGAACCACTTGATCAGCAGGCCAGGCCTTAACCTACTGTGCTACCCGGGGCTTCTAGAATAGCCAAGAAAGTCGTGTAATTTAGGTAATCCTAATAGGTATACGAGTACTCATGAGTGATTTATTCATCCCATCTAATTTCATCCACTTTTCTGTAGCTTAGCGAGGGAAGCGTCTGAGTGCTAAGCTAGCAGTCCTTGTTTGAATCTCTTTTTTTTTCAATCACGGTGTGCCATTGCACACAGTCTTTAAAAATCACCCATGCCTTGTTGCATGACCTAAGTACTGTTGAAAGGGCCATAAAACTACAAACCTGTCATTAACTCTCTTCGTTTTCCAGTCTGCCATTTAAATGTTAATTTGTGGTGCCATAAAATGTTGGAAATGTCCATTTTGTTATGAAATTATTATTAGTTGAGCGTGTGACTTTTCGGCTTGTTTCTTACATTTAGCTTTTCTTAACTCACTCCGGCTTCGCCGTCGAGATATAAACTACGATTCGCGCTCAACACCATGTATACATCAGCGACAATTCACTGGTAAGGAAAAAAAATGTTCTTAATTGTGTAGTTCTATATCACGTATTTTTTCACATTTGTACACACTTTCTCTTCACAAAACGTTGATATTGCTATTGCATATACAGTGGGTGGGGTATCTAAGCAGCAACTTTAAATCTGTTTATTAGAAAAAAATGAAAACCATCAGAGATACGGAAACCAAGTACTGAACTACATTAAAACCATATCGATTCTACTGCAAATTAAGAGTTGTATATTAGTTACATGGGTTTAGGGTCGTTTTGAACTGATGTAACACATTTTTATGCATCGTAGCCATAGAAACAATATCAAACACTACATTTCTACGCCGTTATTTCCAAAGATGGGATAAAAATGCGACTCTTTATTTGTTTAAAAAGCAAATTCAAATTGAAAGTGTGGAAATTGGGTAAAGAAATCTAAAAAAACTGTTGTTTCTGTACAATTGTAAATGCGATAGGGACACTCTTTGCACGTGCATTTATTCTGTAGTCAGTGAAAGTTTACAACTAATTGCTTTTGGTATGTACCGTACTGATGTTGCTGTTTGAAGACATGTTAATGATATATTCAGGTCAGGCTGCCATTTTCAATAACCTCGATTTGAAAAAGAGCTATTTTCACAAATTTTATTTTTCTCCGACTATATGTAGTTCCAGTTGCCATGGTTTCAACAACGTGCGGTAGCCAGTGCTCTGAAGGTGCAGAGACTGACAATTACATTTAGTCCTAAACACCATACCAGTTAACTATTTGATACTTGCTTCAGGACAGACACATTTTCCCTTTGAAATTCATGAAAATATGTAATATTTGAGCGGCCTAAAAATGGTTGCCATGGCAACAGTAATTGCTTAGATATCTCGAGAACCGTTTGACATATTTCACTATTTTTTTCACTAATCTTCATCTTTTGTCGAGAGCTTTAAACTATGACATTTTTAGCAAAATACAAAATTTTGAGTTTCCATCCAATGCTCGATCCTTACAGTCAGCTTCTCTTAATCCACTAGTGGATTATCGTTTTTAATGCATGGCTTTATTACACTCTCAGATGCAACGTCATATGATAAATTAACTTATTCTGCAAATACGTTACGTTCTCTTTTCGCATATACGTTAAGACATATTTTCGCATGTCGCGGATTATTTAACAAGGCGCGTCATGCAAGAAGAGGTCTTAACGTTAAGGTTCTGATTTATGGCAAATGCAAACATCTGCGCAAAACCATAGAAAAATAATGTACCTCCCTGAAAGTTAGCAAGCTTCTTATTTGTGTTGTTCTCCACATTTTACAATACAAACTAGCTGTACATGCTGCTTAAAAGTGTTTTATAAGGAAAGGGTTTATTTCTGCGCAGAAATCTAAAAATCTAAAGAATAACAGTTATTGAAAATTTACGTAGTGCTGACGATAAGTTATAGCATTATGAAGAGTGTCCCAGCAATTATTTGTTCGAACTCTCTCTCAAATTGTAAGGTAGACCAGATGTAAACGGTAGCTTTCTCTCAAATGTTCAACCACGTACAAGATGCATTTACACTGGTTTATTCATTAAATAGAGAATTTTACATGAGTGCTCATGTATTATTGAATTTATTAAACGAGTTGGGGAAAAAGATAAGATGCGAGGCTTTGCCGAGCATCTTATCGTTTTTCCCCAACGAGTTTAATAAATTCAATAATACAGGAGCACGAATGCAAGATTCTATTTATCATATGACACTAAAAGCGCATTTTATTAGCAAATTTTGCACTAAAACGTCATGATTTCCCCATTAGAAAAGCGACGTTTTTATGGACGTCAACGCATAACGCTACGACGTAATTTGCATATTTAATTCACTAGTGGATTATCGTTTTTAATGCATGGCTTTATTACACTCTCAGACGCGACGTCATATGATAAATATAGGGTAGGAAATCATACCAATATTACACCTATTATACAATATTAAAATAATACATTACTGATACTTGACAGGTATGTAAAAGAAATTGTTCAACCTTGTTGAAATAGCCTCACCTGTGTCTTTTGACAAAAAAAAATGGACATAGACTACGTCTTTTTTATCTGCTCAGCCTGAAATTGTGTGAAAGAATTGGAAAAAAATAATTGCTAGGACGCTCTTTGTACTATAATAAGGTACACTCAGCACCGTTTCAGTGGCGGATCCAAAGGGGGCTCGCGGGGTTCAAACGAAACACCTTTTCAGCCTAATAGTCCTGCCGATTATTGCAAAAACTCAAGGAATACTGCATTTTATGGTACAAGCATGAAACTTGGCACAAATGTTGTTTAAAATGATTTATTGCATTTTAGATAGGGCGGCACTCGCAAAATAATCTACTTCCGGTTCAAATCCAATATGGCCGCCATGACTGAATTTTCCGTAAATTTACATTAGCAAACACGCATGTTTGTGTATCTAGTGTCGTTTTATGCAAATTTATTCCATGTATGTCTTCTAAAATCTATATGTGATATTTTGTTGGTAAAATTGTAAAGACTATTCATAACTTCCGGTCGATTATGGCACTTCCGGTACAAATTTCGTCATATACAAGCTCACCAGATGTACCCTTTCTCATATGTACTCTTTCCATCGAAGTTTATCGAATATTGGCAAAGCATATTAAAGGACAGTTTCAATACGTCAACAAGATTTACACGATCATTTTCTTCTGACTGCCAAGAAACCGCAGTTCCTCTTCTAACACTTGTCAATATGCTCCTACATGGCACAGAACTGACCTCAGATGCATAGTTACAGCCAGCGTTTTTTGAGTCAGCTAATCATGTTTAACTGCATAAATTGCTGCAGTGCAAGTTCTATATCCCTTTATCATCCTAGATCAAGAGACCGCTACGCTGGTTTATCTTGATATCATGGTACATTTTCAGGTACGAAAACGAGATCTCGTTGGCAAATTGTTTCAACTTGGTTTGCCCGTGTCATATGATAGGGTGTAAGCAATATCTACAAGTGTTGCTAATCGTCTGACAGAGCAGTACAAAGAACAGGGTAATATTTGTCCTCCAGCTCTTCGAAAAAATCTCTCTACTACAGCTGCTGTTCATAACAAAGACCACAATCCTAGGATTCATTTCATGGAACAGGGATGTCACTATTTCAGTTCCGAAGCAGTCAGGTTACTGGGGAAAGCAATGTTGTGTCTGCCTTTGACATTGCAAGGGTCATTTTTCAATATGCCCCCTGCTGTTTTTATTGTTAAAGAACCAGCTTTACCAGATACTCCCTGCAATTCTCTTGGTCAGCCTTTCACGCTGGTAGCGAGTCCGAGAAAGACACGTCACCAGCATTGACAGTACTGCTTCCACATTTTGAATTCTTCATTTTGTTTGGCGGATTACATAATTGAAATTACCAGATACTCCCTGCAATGCATTGCAAGGAAGAGCTGATGAATGAGTTATATTGGCTCAGACATGTTCGAGGAAAGGTAGATAACATTTTTGATGGAAGTTTGAATATCTCTTGGTCAGCCTTTCAAGCTGGTAGCGAGTCCGAGAAAGACACGTCACCAGCATTGACAGTACTGCTTCCACATTTTGAATTCTTCATTATGTTTGGCGGATTACATAATTGAAATGGCAGAATTCAAAGTACTTAGTGAATGGTTAGAAGGCTCCGGTTAGACCTATGCACCTTCTCAAGCCGATGTAGCTTTGTCTGGTACAGCCGACTCTTTTCTGAAAGCAACTCATGTAAAGAAATAACACCGTGCACACCAAATCACTGTATGAGCCTTGTACACCCTTTTCCGAGCTGCATACTAGAGTGTCTGGACGACGATTTTCTAGACTTTGAAAGTTGGTGTTACAAAATGTCAATCGGTCAATCGAAAAGCTCCGATTTTCAGTTCTGGTACTTGAGTTGAACATACTCACTTTTGTCAGATTAGTATGGGAGGGCACCTTTACTCTATACTTGGCTTCACTGGCAAAACTTATCCCTATGTTTTTCGCTCTGAATCATACCAATTATGCTAGATGGCTTCCGGAGCATTTAAGAGATATGAAACTGTTACCTGTTCTAAGTTCTGGTACAGAAGCTAAGTTTCGAGAAGGTCAGTTGGTGGGTCACAAGACATTTAACAAATTTTCAGCTCTTGCAATAGACCATGCTCATGGGCAAAATAATGCTTTGGCCATATCAGATGGGGTGCAGTTGGCCTTACAGAGAATCCAGGAGCTCTGCAACGCTGGATGGTGGCTAGCCAAGAAATGTCTTGTTTATGTCAAGATCTCGAGGCTCTGTATCTACTAAATCAGATATCAGAGACAGCCATCATGAGCAAACAGGAAGTGCGCAGCGGAGTTTTCACGAAAGTGTCAAGTCTCTTACAGAAACTCTCAGTGACCTGGGCAATCCATTTACAGAACAAAGTGAAGATTTGCTCAAACTTGATACAAAGGTTATTGCAGATGCCTCTGTTGTCCAAACTGTGACACAAGTTGAACAAACTGGTCAACGGTATGTATGCAGCATTTGTATAAGAGAGATTCACCAAACGAGAAAATAGGCATTTGATCCAATTAAGGAAAACTCGATCTCTTTATTTCGTACCCCAATAACAAAAATGGCACAACAAGAAAAGTCAAAGCTTAATCTTCTCAAGAATGATTGCTCTCTATCTTGTTAGACTCGAGGTGGAAATGTTCAAAAGTTCTTTAAGCATGAAAACCAACGTTTTTCACCTTCGCTAGTTCAAAATGGCTCTATCCGTCTTGAAAATAAGTCTGACCTCTTTACTAAATGTTTGGAGCCTCTGTCAGAGGTAAGAGAAGAGGCTCCGTCAGTTGTTGCAGTGATAATTGACGGTGCAGCTCTGATTAGCATGTTAAGACTTGGAACAAGTTAAACTTTTGATGGATATGCATCTTTAGTTTTCCTCCCCTACATCTGTAGGCAGCTGGAGCACATTAACCGTATTGATGTTGTCTGGGATGTCTATACTGCAGACAGTTTGGAGGTTGCTGCAAGAGAGGAAAGAGGTAAGGGTGTTCGGCGACGGGTTGAAGGTCGTAATTCTATCCCATGAAATTGGCAGGTGTTCTTACGTAATGATGAAAACAAATCAGAATTGTTTGAATTCCTAGCCCAGCTAAACTCGTACTCAATTTTCAAACGCAGACAAATACATAGTGACGACATTCAGAATTGAAGTTCTGTGTTAGAAAGGTGGTCAGAAGCCAAATCTCTCCCCTTGCTCACATGACGCCGTTAGCTCTGGGTGCAGTCAACAATGATTCAAACGGTATACACGGATGTGGTTGTTCTTGCTATCACACACTTTTGCACAATGCAAGTACCTGGAATTTGGATCGCATTTGGAACTGGCAACCATTTCAGATATATAGCAGTTCAAGGCATTGCAAAGGCACTTGGTCCTGAAAGAGCATCAGTATTGCCTCTCTTACATATGGCTTGTGTAAACTTAACAGACCTATGCCTTTGCGATGATAATGAACCCTGCGCCTCATTTTCATGTATTGATGTCGATCTTGCAGAGATTTGTAATTATAATGTACGACAGAACAAGTAGCTCGTGGGTTTGTGGGGGGTTGGGGGTGAGGGGTCGATGAAGCAAGGTTGCAACTGTTTGCACAAAATGGTAGGCAAATAGAAGCTATTCCACCTACAGAAGCTGCTTTTTACAGCATACGAATAGGGCTATATATCAAGGGTCATTGGTATGGAGAAACGCCATGAGGCCAAACCCTATGCCCCCAAGCCCAGCTGACTTTGGTTGGCTCAGAAACAGTGATCAGATGTGGGAAACTCTTTGGACAACACTTCCTACAGCATCTGCGCCATGCCAATAGCTCGAACACTGCAAATGTAAGGCGGATGGTCGTGGTGCCTGCAAGTGCTTCAGCAGTGCCTTGCCATGTACAGCGCTTTGTGCATGAAGCGGGCAATGCCCTTAATTGAATGCGTTCTCATGCAGCAGTGGTTTTGTGATTGATTAAGACTACATGCTTATGAAACATAGGTTGATCTAACTATAGTATTTTACATATCTGATCCGTCATCTTGGACTAAACCGTAAGTTTTTTTTTTCAAGATGCCGTCCGAACTACTTTTGAAATACATTGGGTAGCTCAATCTTACTGGAGTATTTTAATATTAGATCCGCCATCTTGGATTGAACCGGAAATAGATTCTTTTCAAGATGCCGCCTTATTAAAAATGATTAAGATAGTCCCCCTCAGCAATCATGCCATTCAAAATGTGTTTGATTGATTTAGACTACAGACTTATGAAATACATTAGGGTAGGGCCGGGCCGGGTAGCGGCAAGTCAGAGGTCCTAGGTTCGAATCCCGGTCTGGCCACATACTTTCGTTTCTCCTTCCGCTGATTCAAGAAGGGCAGTTGTCAGTTACTGGCGAAAGTATGTGCACTTAGTACTGGTTAACCGCTTAGGAGGTCTAAGCCTGCCCAGGAATAGTGTGGTTAGGTTAACTGACCATCCCGACATGACCTTATTTGTTTACCGTGGACGTTAAGCATCAAATCAATCAACATTAGGGTAGGTCGATCATAATAGAGTATTTGAATCTCAGAACCGCCATCTTCGATTAAACCGGAAGTAGATCTTTCAAGATGTCGCCATATCTAAAACGATTGAGACAGTCCGCCTTATCAATCATGGTATCCAAACGTTTTTGTTTGACTGAACATAGACTACATACTTTTGAAACACATTAGGGTAGGTTGATCTTACTGGAGTATTTTAACATCAGGTCCGCCATCTTGGATCAAACCGGAAGCAGATTTTTTTAAGATGCCGCCCTATCAGAAATGAGATAGTCCCCCTCAGCAATCATGGCATTGAAACATTGTTGTTTGATTGATTTAGACTACATTCTTTTGAAATACACTAATGTAGGTCGATCTAACTGGAGTAGTTTAATATCAGATCCGCCATCTTGGATTTAACCGGAAGCAGATTTTTTTTCAAGATGCCGCCCTATCTAAAATGATCGAGAAAGTCCCCCTCATCATCGTGTCATTCCAACATTGTTGTTTGATTGATTTAGACCACAGAATTTTGAAATACATTAGTGTAGGTCGATCTAACTGGAGTATTTTTATATCAGATCCGCCATCTTGGATTTAACCGGAAGTAGATTTTTTCTGAGATGCCGCCCTATCTAAAATGACTTAGATAGTCCCCCTCAGCAATCATGCCAAATTTCATGCTTGTACCACAAAATGCAGTTTTCTATGAGAATCGGCCGGGCTATAAATTATTTCATTTTCATGGGTAATTTCAGCAAAAATTGGTCGAACTGCGCAAATCGAACCCCTCAGCTAATTTGAACCCCCTATCCGAAATTCCTGGATCCGCCCCTGCCTTTGATATTTCCTCATAAGAATACTTTTTAGAATCAACAAATCCTGCATTTTGGTATTCTAAATGATGAGAAACAGCACAAAGAAGGCATCTGCTAACTTTTGGGAAGATCAGGGTTTTTTTTGGGTTTTTTTCAGCATTTTATGCACATCTTTGTCACTGCCCCAAATCAGTGATTATCACCACCTTAAGACTTCTTTTTGCATGACGCGGCTTTTTAATAAGCCGCGTCATGCTAGAAGAGGTTCTAATGTATTTGCGAACAGTGAAGACTCAAACCATTCAAAAAAATCAGATTTCCTCAAACAAATAATTATTCTCAAGTCATTAACTTTCCCTGTTTTACATGATGTCTCGCAGATTGCGTCATTAAATGTGGAAAGTGATGTCCATTGACTGTCGAGACCTGCCCATCACTTTTTGTCTCCCGCCTTTTCGAAGAAAAACGGAGGGACATAGTTCTCGGCATTCCGTCCTTCCGTCCGTCCGTCCGTCCTTCCGTCTTTCCGTCCCCCTAAAGTAGTAGGTACCTTGTCATGCTTGTGTGCGCAACTCCATCTACAGTTTTATGCCGATTCTTTCGAAACTGTACAGAGGTTTATGTCATGGTCTGAAGATATGCATGTGGTTTGGATATAATCCCGAGATTTTTTTGTCACTTTTTCCACAAGTTGAACTTAGTCATTTTTCGGCGTTTTTTACTATCAAAGTGACTAGATAATGGGTACCTTGTGTGCGCAACTCCTCCAACAGTTTTATGCCGATGCCTTTAAAACTTCACAGTTGTTTTGGTCATGGTCTGAAAATATGCATGTGGTTTGGACATAATCCTCACATTATTTTTTGTCTCTTTTTCCACAAGTTGAACTTAGTCATTTTTCGGCGTTTTTTTACTATCATAGTGAATAGATAGTGGGTACATTGCGTGCGCAACTTCTCCTACAGTTTTATGCCGATTCCTTTGAAACTTCACAGGTATTTTGGTCATGGTCTGAAGATATGCATGTGGTTTGGATATAATCCTCACATTGTTTTTTATTACTTTTTTTGCAAATTGAACTTAGCCATTTTTCTTTCATTTTTACTATCAAAGTGAATAGATAGTGGGTACCTTGTGTGTGCAACTCCTCCTACAGTTTTATGCCGATGCCTTTAAAACTTCACAGTTGTTTTGGTCATGGTCTGAAAATATGCATGTGGTTTGGACATAATCCTCACATTATTTTTTGTCTCTTTTTCCACAAGTTGAACTTAGTCATTTTTCGGCGTTTTTTTACTATCATAGTGAATAGATAGTGGGTACATTGCGTGCGCAACTTCTCCTACAGTTTTATGCCGATTCCTTTGAAACTTCACAGGTATTTTGGTCATGGTCTGAAGATATGCATGTGGTTTGGATATAATCCTCACATTGTTTTTTATTACTTTTTTTGCAAATTGAACTTAGCCATTTTTCTTTCATTTTTACTATCAAAGTGAATAGATAGTGGGTACCTTGTGTGTGCAACTCCTCCTACAGTTTTATGCCGATTCCTTTGAAACTTCACAGGTGTTTTGATCATGGTCTGAATATATGCATGTGGTTTGGATATAATCCTCACATTATTTTTTTTATTACTTTTTTCACATTTTTAACTTAGCCGCTTTTCCAGCTCAAACACTAAGTGTATGTACAGTGGAGACCTAGGTTCCAAGGCGAGGGTCATAAATTCGTCGAATTTGCTTGTTTCTTTCAACCTTTTGGGGTTTAGCGACACTGAAGCAATTAAATACAGAGATGCGCGTCTGTCGCACTAATAGTGGTAAAATAACATTTCTTACCGCCCGTGCCTGCCAGAAAGCCAAGTAGCCCAAACAAAACAATAACTACAGACATTGTCGTCTTTGAAATGCGCACAGAACGTTGCCACCCATAGTTTTATACCTGTATTCCGATTAACATGTACGATGTCCTATTGATATACTTGCAGGGTAAGTAACTGTGACGTTTTCATTCGAGCCGCGATACGAGAAAACCAACAAAATGGTTGTCTGTCCAGCGCAGACTCAGATCAGCGTGGGCAGCTGCCCAGTCCGGTCAGAACGTTAAGGATAGCCAAGGGTCTAACCTACCTCCGTGCTGGCAGCGAAGACTCTTATCAGACTGGGCGGATGCCCAGGCTGATCTCAGTCTGCGCTGGGCGCACAACCACTTTGTTTGCTTTCTCGTGTTGTGGCTCAAAGTTCTAGCATTTCTTTACGACACGTGCTATTAACTCTTAAAAAAAAGAATTTGGTCCTTGAGGAGCAAGTTTATCCTTTCGGAGTAGACCCCATTTTGGACGGGTTTCTTACTCCAGGGAAACAAACAGGAAGTCACATAAGTTGTTTCCCATTGCGAAATGGCAACAAAATAGCGAAGTCAAACATTATTCAAATTATATTTCACCTTAAGTGAAACAGCTGTAGGCATGTTTAAATGGTAATGATAATAATAAAAAAATTAGCGGCGTGTGTGATTCATCATTAGTCAAATTTCTTTCTTCTCAGTGGCAATCAAATTAAATCAAGGATATTATTCTTTTCGACATTGTTCTGTCCGGAAGCATAATGTAGGTTGATATTACTTTGAAACTTAAACAAACATTGATACTTTTCTAGTTCAGTCGACAGGGTTAATGGATACAATTTCAAAGAAAGCAACTTGCCGATTTGCTTCCCTCTAAATGGGGTCTAAACTTAAAAGCAATGATTCAGGAGCAAATCCTTTCCCTTGGAAGAGACGGTACTTGGAGATATCAGTATAGGAGATATCGAAAGTCGACTGTACTTAGGCCCAGCATTTTTTTTTATGTATTTTTCTTCTGTTAGAATCAAATTAACCATATTTATTCGTCTATAAGACGGGGCTTCCTTTCTCCAAAAGTACCCCCCCCCCAAAAAAAAAAAAAAATCGATCTTGTGTAATATGGCTAATAGATAGCAAAGATTTTTTACTCTTCCAAATAATCCCAAAACTCTAGATCCGTCTTATAAGACGGATCTAGATTTTGAGATTGTTTTGAAAAGGGTAAAAAATCTGACGTATAATCGAATAAATACGATATGCGCACTCTAATGTTCAGACATATTCATCTATGCTTGGATTTTGTTTGAATAAATAAATAATCAATGAGTGTTTATTTACATAAAGGACAGATAAGCATGTGCGAACGGTCATCGAATAAACATTCGCTGTTAGGGATTTTATACTGAAATAAAGTCTGTTTAAACATGGAGAAATGCTACTTTTTATGACACAAATGATGGGAGACCACCATCTATATGGATCGTAAAATCAATAGCCACAAGAATGAATGAAATTATTTTTTAGGCTTTTTATTTATGTGTAAAATTCCGACGAATTGATCAGGCCTTATATTTAGTAATTCACAGATTAAAGTAAATTTAATTTCTTTTAATGCCAATTTAGTCACTTTTTATGATAAGCAAAAGAAATAATACTATACCTAAATAAATAAATAAATGAAATAAAATAATAAAAGAAATAAAAGATAAACACTTTACGGTTTTTATTTTTCCGTCATTTCTTGGTTGACAAATCAGACATGTGATATATACTGAACAAAAAAAGAAACGTTACATATATAATTCATGAATTTTAAGCTAAACAACAATATTTTCGAATAATGCTACGTTATTCTCCCACGTGTCAGACGTCAGACACCCTTATGAACTAATCGGTTTGCGATTTGCAGAAATTGTTACAGAATTATTCCACTTTGACTGAAAATACCATTGGCAATGTGAGTCGCTCGATGCGCATGCGCCAGCGCTTAAATTTTTGCACTTTCGGATTTACCTTGTAACCGCCAATAAGAATCCCTATGAACCGTATGACACTTAACCAGCAGCTCAAAGAAATAAGATGTTAAAGATAACGTGTCTTTGAAATTGTCTCCCTTGCAATTAAAGGTATAGCAAATCATTTACTCAGATTTACCAGTACGTTTTAATAAAATTTTCAATTTTAATTCATGGATCTTATTTCAGCTTCTCCAGACAATGGTTCATGATGAAAAAGTTTGATCAAACTGGTTAATTGTCCGTGGTATACCACCTTGCATTGTCTATGGGAGTTTAAGTGCATAGCATGAAAGTTAGAGTCAAGTGTCATAAAAAGCGATGTTCCAAGCCTTGTGCTTCACTGATCAACCCTTTGGAAGCGGCGATGGGACCGTTTTCGTAACAACTAATGCCTGATAAATGTCTCAGAAGTAACTTGCTCACATGGGCTGACAATTTAAGTGAAACACGGGTCTTCAAAAGGCACCTTAAAAAAGCAATTTCAAACTCTGACCCCTCATTGAATCAAACTGATCTGGAGACATTAATCTCGCAGCTTATGATGTGATATTCATTTTCTTAAATACTGATACTTTTTGGCATTATTATATAAAATAAAATTTGCAAAGTCTTAATTCAGTTCAAAGACAACGTGCATTGAATGTGCATGTAACGTTTCTTTTTTTGTTCAATATATGTCAGTACAATGTATATTGCTGTTGAATGTATACATCATTTCCATTTATGTTGCAATTCGTCTGACCTTGTAAAGTTCAATGTATGCTACATTTCGTTACATTTATATATTTTGGTAAGTTTTGCACGTGCACAGTTGTGCATTAGGAAATTTGCCAGCAAATTGCTATGTAGACACTCTACATTAATAGGAAAGGTAAATTTCTCCATAAACATTCGATCTCCGCATTACTATCATTATTTCTACTTCTCTGAAAATGGAGGAGTACTGAAATTGCGATTCTGTGCTCTGACATTGACGTCGCCAAATACAAGAGTTGATCCAGATGTAATGTCACTGCAGCTATAAAATCCTGTAGCATGAAAAGGAAACAACGAAATTGTCATGTCCAAATACTTCAATCCATTTGCCTTATGATAAAATAAATCGCACAGTTACCAAGATATCGAAACAACAGACAGAAGGCATGACAACGCTAAGCGCTGAACGTCAGACGTCACCGATGTTCCAGACGGCATTCGATATCGTCACACCTGGTTAATTATGTTTTCAAGGATTTTACGAAAACGAAACAGAGCTGTTACGAAACGAAGAAAAGTCATTGATACCAAACGACCTGGTCATCAGGTCGTTTGGTAACTATGAATATTTTTGGTCATCAGGTCGTTTGGTTTCGTAGCAACTCTTTTTTCGTCTTGTTACAGTCCTTGTATATACATAGTCAACCAGAGGTGATCGTGTCATTGCTTTCCAAATTAGCACCCTTGCTGTTCTAGCATAGCAATAATGGCTGTTCACTCATGTTTATTTCTACTTTCAATATTGTTTTAACCGTCCTGGGGCCGTATTCATAAAGCGACTTATAATAAGTGGTTGCTATGGTGTTGCTAAGGCCGAATTTCTAAGAAGGAGATTCTCTACAACTATGAGATTTGCTCTGGAGGAACAGTCTAAAAAGACTGTTCCTCCAGAGAAAACTTCATAGTTGCAGGGAATCTCCTTCATAGAAATTTGGCCTTAGCAACAGCATAGCAACGACTTAAGTGGCTTTATGAATACGGCGCCTGCAGCTCATGTTCAAGTCCGAACACAATGTTCGAATTTTTGAACATCGATTTTCATTTTATGGTGTCTAAAAAGAGCTACGTTCTTGTTTGACATTGTACAGTACATGTACATGCTTCTGTTTTTCGGTTTTCAGACGATCTTCCAGAGATTCACATCCATCACTACAGTGTCATTTCCATCTTCACAGAAGCATCCTACTTACAATTATACCACAATAATTCCAACTCAATTTTCTACTGCTAATTTAGCGCAATTTGATTGGCCAAGAGCGAACAGTAAACGGCGTTTATACTTCAATAAATCTTCTGAACCAGAAATCGGGAACTACTTGCCTGAACTATTCGCGGCAGTTTCTAAAATAATCGGAAAACCTGACATTTTAAAAATAACCGAGTTGGAATTATGAGAAATTAATTACATTTTTGTGGATTTTATGGATGTGTAAACGCCGGCGAATCACTTACAAATTTAACATAAAGCCCTTCGGGCTTTATTCAGTTTGTGAGTTATTCGCCGGCGTTTACACATCGATAAAATCCACAAAAATAAAATTCATTCCTACAGTAGTATGTCCAAGTATACAGCTGCAGAGTATCTAACCGTGATATTCCAAATTTAAAGCAAAACTGCACACATGAGCGCTTACGCGGTTATAGGAATCAAGATTTTTTTTTGTTGTTGTTGCTTTTGTTTTACTCGGCCGTTACCAGCATCAGCACTAACTAGCAAATTTCAAACTGCAATGTCGTTAGGGGAGAGTCGGGTAACTTCGGACAGCGGGTATTTTCGGACACTGACATTGTTTGCTTGATATGTCAGTTATTTGGAACTAAAACAAGAATTAACTGGCCAAACAGAGAAAATCCTGATGAGACGGCTCATGATGAGCCGTCTCATCTGGATTTTCACTGTTTGCAATTGTATGTCCGAATTTACCCGCCTGTCCGAAGTTACCCGACTCTCCCCTATTATGAGTTCAACAGTGTGCAGCAGAAATACAACCTAACTCGTATATTACCTCATCGTATTAAATTGTCATCTGATTTATTGCATTAGTCAGATTTTGATTATCTTACAAAATTAGGTTTACGAAATTAACGTTATTTTAACGCGCGGCAACATGGTTTCGTGGGTATACTTTGAACATCAATACAATTAGAACGGAAAAAGACTTCGACCTTTTCTTGCTTCTGTTAATCAGATCTGAATTACAGTACACCTTGATATATTTTTAAAATAACGCCACGATGGCTAAACGCGCGAGGGACACAGTGACATGTCTTGGGTAAACCCTTGTACACTGGACTTTAATTTGAAGTCACGAGATAGCACTTAGTCTCAGAAACCGTTTTCTGACAACCAGAGAAATTAAATCGTTGCATGAAAACAGCTAAACACAGAAAACAGACACTTGAACTGCAGTATATTTATTTAGCGATACGTCAGAATAAGACGTCAACGTCACGACTGTAAAAATGGTATGATAACTATTTCATTTATCGTTCTGCATGTAATAGATGTATTTCCATTCAAATAAAAAATTGTTTATGTTTTCAAAACCATTTTCTGGAAATTGGACCCCGTTGTTTCCTAGAACACGTTTTAGCATTTCTAATTATTCAGATGCCCTTATAATGCTTTACAAGAATTGAAAGAAAAGACTATATGATCAGTTACATATCACAGAATTTTGGTGTGAATCTGAGGTTTTAAAAAGTGTTGGTGTTACTAAAACAATGATAATCTATTATCGGTCAAGTTTCTTTTGTGCTGCGTATATTAAGTTTTCAGCCAAACTGATCGCCAAAAATCTGTGTTGTGAACCAAACTAATCACCAGGGCAGTTGTCAGTTACTGGCGAAAGTATGTGCACTTAGTACTGGTTAACCGTTTAGGAGGTCTAAGCCTGCCCAGGAATAGTGTGGTTAGGTTAACTGACCGTCCCGACATGACCTTAGTTGTTTACCGTGGACGTTAAGCATCAAATCAACCAACCAACCAAAGGGCATACGAGTTGTCAGCCAAACTGATCACCACAACATATGAGTTGTCAGCCAATCTGATCACCAGGACATATGAGTTGTCAGCGAAACTGATCACCAGGACATATGAGTTGTTAGCAAAACTGATCACCAGAACATAAATTATGAGTTGTCAGCCAAAATAATCACCAGAACATATGAGCTGTCAGTCAAACTGATCACCAGAGCATATGAGCTGTCAGTCAAACTGATCACCAGAGCATATGAGCTTTCAGTCAAACTGATCACCAGAGCATATGAGCTGTCAGTCAAACTTATCACCAGAGCATATGAGCTTTCAGTCAAACTGATCACCAGAGCATATGAGCCGTCAGTCTAACTGATCACCAGTGCATATGAGATGTCAGCCAAACTGATCACCAGAGCATATGAGCTGTCAGCCAAACTGATCACTAGAATATATGAGATGTCAGCCAAACTGATCACCAGACTATATGAATTGTCAGCTAAACTGATCACCAGAACACATGAATTGTCAGCCAAACTGATCACTAGAACATACGAGTGGTAAGCCAAACTGATCACCAGATCACCTGATTATATGAGTTGTCAGCCAAACTGATCACCAGGACATACGAGTTGTCGGCTAAACTGATCACCAGGAAATATGAGTTGTCGGCTAAACTGATCACCAGAACATATAAGTTGTCAGCCAAACTGATCACCAGGACCTATGAGATGTCAGCCAAACTGATCACCAGGACATACGAGTTGTCAGCCAAACTGATCACTAAGACATATGAGTTGTCAGCCAAACTGATCAGCAGGACATATGAGTAGTAGGCCAAACTGATTACCAGGACTTATGAGTTGATAGCCAAACTGATTACCAGGACTTATGAGTTTAAATGTTAAGGGAAAGCTTTTCCTGCTGGATGAGCAAGCTTTTATCTATTTAGACTTGAACCCGTTCCCACAAGGAAGGCAAACTTGAACTGGTTCATTCAATTGCCCCCTGAAAGGGTACCTTTTATTTGCCAACAGTCCAAATAATGTCAAATCTGATTTTTTCATTCTTATAGTTTTCATCTGGGGCCGTATTTATAAAACGACTTAAGTCTTTGCTAGGCTATTGCTAAGGCTATATTTCTATGAAAGAGATTCCCTACAGCTATGAAATTTGCTCTGAAGGAACAGTTTTTCATAGTTGTAGGGAATTTCCTTCATAGACATTCAGTCTTAGCAACAAAATGGCAACGACTTCAGTCATTTTATAAATACGGCCCCTGATGTTTTCATTCTTACTGCTTAAAGTTCATTGCAACAGAAAGATACAACTTTTACTCTGATCTGTTTATCTACTTCTACTCACTTCTATAAAGGCCTTTAACTTTTATTCAGTTAATACTGAGGGTAAGTTATGGGTCTTTATTTAAAGTGGGTTAGTTATGAGGCGTTAAAGTGTATGCGTATGTCTCCGTCTCCCGCCCCCACCCCCACCTCTCGCTAGATCAGTAGACCAGCGCCTTACCCACTGAGCTACCGGCGCGAGAATCAGAAAAAGTGAAAGCCAGAGGGACCGATTCTGTATTTCATGAAAATGCTGTGCCAGTGAATCGGTTGGTCTCTAATAACCAATGCCCCTTCGGCCACAAGGCTACCGTGTTACTGTTATTAATGACTGAAATAATGTTGGAAGGGATTTAAAGCCCAAATTATGTATCTGTTCGTCGAGATTTGTTGCATAGACAGAAGTAATACAAACACGTTGATGTATGCAACTATTAACTCTTTATTAACAAAAGATAATAACAATCAACTCAGATCATGATCGGACTTCTTCGACACCGGGCAACTGATTCACCATAATGGAGATAATACTCGATTACATCCCTTTACAAATACAGGCTAGATAAATATATGCTTGCAAGGGAGGCAACTATAAGGAAAATATTAAATTGTTTGTAAAGAGAGGCAACTTATTGAATGGTCTCTCTTGCCATACTATTTATTTTCCTTAACAATAATGGTTATTATGCCCTTTATGACATATATTTCTCCTCTAGCTGTATTAGTCAAGGGACACAATCCAGGCATTCTCATTCTCTAACACTGATAATAATATCACAGTTTTCTTTATGTGTCCTTGACATTTATACTACTGGGAAACTGGATGCTGTTGCGATACCGCACATGTTGTCATGGTTACGGGCCATCATGATGTATCCTTGGTTACCCCAGCTCTTGCCCCAGCTGAAAGAATAATAGAAATAGTCGTGATTTGTGTTTAAATTCGATATCTGCAAATTGATTAAAAAATGTTATATTTAAAAATATTCAACTATATAGTCAATGTATGAGGTTGTTTGAATTTGATACTTTGAAACAGAAAAAAAGAATTAACGAAGATGAACAGAAGAGAAAGTAAACTGTTTTGTATATTGGAATCGCCAAGTCAGTACTCTTTTTGTTTGTCCGTGTGTCATAATTATAATAATAATGATAATAATAATAAAACGGTTCCATCTCCTTGTCACTTCCTTCACCTATATTTGTTATGCGGAGTAGATTAATAAAACAAATTTCGTTGCATTCAAACAATTTGGAATCGGTCAAAAGTTATTACAACACTAGGTAAATAGAATCTATGATGGGATTGGGGTCGAGACAAGGAAATCTTAGGCTAGTTTTCAGATTATTTTGTCTTATGCGAGGCTTGCAAAGCATAAAAGATAAAAGCATAAAAGATAAAAAATCTCAGACAGCTCTATAAAGAGATTTCCTTTTCCAGTGGGTGAGAAAGCGCTCTCCCCAAACATAGACTGAAGCAAATAAATGGTACGGGGAGAAACACGGTAATGTCTCAAATTATTATAAGGCAGAGAAAGTTGTAAGTTACCTGTTCTTGACTAGCCAATAATCCTGAGAGTCCTCAGTGCCGTATCCTACAGCTAGGACACCGTGGTCAAGTCTGGTCTGGCTGCAAGCTCTCTCAACGTATACTCCGGATCTATAAATAAACATAGAAATAGACATGACTTCAAGTGGCGTTACTGTGCAAAAAAGTCTATTGGAACAGATTGGAACTATTGGAACTATTGGAACAGATCGGTCTAAGTAAACAGTAGTTAAGACCCAAATCAGACTGCTCCGAACATAGCAGCGTTACCAAAGTCAACATTTTCCCTTTACATGTCCGTTTTATGGATGCTTTACTGCAATTTATATTCAGACCGTTCCACGTTTATGATAATTACGGTATTTTTCTGCTTAGAATTTGTACGGTACATTTATGTGAGCGTCTAAGAGCGTTTTAACTTATTTTTATCGTTTGTTTATTTGTTGAAGTATTCCCAGACAGCGTAATCGTGCAAATGAATTAATAAATAAACAAGGCTATTAAGGTAGCCTGTCAGCATTTGAGCCGCGACGCTAGAAAACCAACAATGTGGTCGTGCGCTCAGCGCAGATTCAGATCAGCCTGGGCATTTTACCAGTCTGATCAGACTCTTCGCTAAGCGCTTAAAGGGTAGCCAAGGGATTAAGCTACCTCCATGCGGACAGCGAAGACTCTGATCAGACTGGGCGGATGCCCAGGCTGATCTGAGTCTGCGCTGGGCGCACAACCATATTGTTGGTTTTGTCGTGTCGCGGCTCATTTATAGTTTTAGGATTAACTATGACAGTGTCCATGGACGGTGTTTGAAAGTCTCGGCTCTCGGACTACAGTAGGTACCGAGGGGGCCTTGAAAATTTAAACTAGACTCCTATGACCGGTAGAGAATATACATACTTGTACATTTGGAAGGATCTGTGTCCAGCGTCAATAGCAACACTGATTGGGCCAACGGTGGCAACAGCCTTCTGAAGGTCGTCTTCAGAACCTCTCTCAATATCCATACAGCTGTTCTCAGTGGCACCAATGTTAGCTGGGTTGAATTTGCAGCTGCCGTCCTACAATATACAGCAGAAGTTCACTGTAGCATTATTCTTTACACAGCTATTTCATTCTATGACGTCGCATCTGCGAGTTTAATAAAACCATTAACCAATTAGTGGATGAATTATGCAAATGACGTCGTAACATTATGCCTGTTAGTGGTCCCTCCTATCTGTATGTATTGGATGAGTCCATTTGTCATTTAAGGGGTGTCGGATTTCGTTATGTTTTATGTAATGCCCCAGTCACACACACACATTACGGATTGGGCGGATAGTCGCGGACTTTAAATCCACACAATTTGTGGGCGTGGTCTCTCTCCATATCGAATCCGTATCGTATCCGTATGGTATCAGCAGAGTCCGCAGGATATGCCACCAAATTTTGAAAGTTTAAATATTCAGGCGCGGACGAGTTAACCATAATGATCCTTAACTGAAGGTATTTATCCGCATTTATCCGTATCTAATCCGTATCTCAACCTATCGTTCCGCGGTCCACCCAAAATTTATGGACAAATACGGTTTCATGCGGATTGTTACGGTTAGTTACGGGTCTCGTTCTGCGTATTGTTACGGATTAATGCCCCAGTCAGATTAGCTGTTCGCAATTATCCTCACCAATACGTATCTGTCAGTATTGAAGTGTAAGTTATCCGTAAAGAAACGTATCTGAAGGTAAAAGTCCGTAAAAAAAACTCCGAGAGAGACCCGTAACTAACCGTAATTGAAGGTAACGGTCTGCGCGAAACCGTATCAGTCCACAACTTGGGGTTGGGCTGCGGAATGATAGGTTTATATACGGATTAGATAAGGATAAGATACGGATTAGATGCGGATTATATATGGATAAATGCGAATGACTGCCTTCAATTACCTTTTGTTACGGATCAATACGGTTTACTCGTCCGCGCCTGAATTTTGAAAATTTTCAAAATTTGGAATCGGATCCTGCGGACCTTACGGATACGATACGGACAGTTACAGACTCTGCGGATGCGATACGGACCTTTACGAATAACACCGGACAGATACGGATGGGCCATCCGCAGATGCGATACGGACCATTACGAATAAAACCGGACATATACGAACGGTCCATCCGTAGCATCAACAACATCTTTCCGCATCTAGAAGTAACAGAAGGTAATGGATGGTAAGTAGTACGTATACATTCGTATCATCTCTCATCGTATTGATTCAAAGGGAAAATATCTGACCGCAGACATCCGCATTTATCCTTAATCATACGCATCTATAGGTAACTGTATCCGTAAATTAATCAAGAAAATAAGCCACGCCCACAAATTCTGCGGATTACTGTGGATTTTTATCCACAACTATCCGCCCAGTCCGTAATGTGTGTGTGTGACTGGGGCATGAAGGAGAAATACCCATTTACCTTATGCAATACGTGTAGACCTGATCAGACACTGTGTGTTGCGGCGTTTGATGTGGGTCTGCACTGTTTGTCTATGTCTCATTTTTTGGGACGCTATGCATTAATGGGTTAAACATATTTTATCATATGACGTCGCATCTGAGAGTGTAATAAAGCCATGCATTAAAAACGATAATCCACTAGTGGATTAAATATGCAAACTACGCCGTAAAGTTATGCGTTGACGTCCACAAACCGTCGAGTTTTGTAATGGCGAAATCGTGACGTTTTAGTGCACTATTTGCTAATAAAATGCGATTTTAGTGTCATATGATAAATAGAATCTTGCATTCGTGCTAATGTATTATTGAATTTATTAACTCGTTGGAGAAAACCGATAAGATGCTCGGCAGAGCCTCGCATCTTATCTTTTTCCCCAACTCGTTTAATAAATTAAATAATACATGAGCACTCATGTAAGATCCTCTATAAACATATTCTATGTCTTTCAGTGAAATCAAGGTCCTTTTTTTCTCCCCAAGAAATTAGGCCACCGACGCTATCTCTCAAGTAATCAAGTCCAAATATTACTGATCAGGTGACTATTTATTGGAAGATAAAAAAGATTATTTCATAAGGGGATAATTTCATCATGATAAAATAGAAACATTACCCTGGGTTGGTAAGGATAAGAGACTTCGGTGTCAATTCCCTTGTTCTTGATGACATATTCAAAAGCTTGGTCCATCAAACCTCCCCTGCAACCCATATTTCCTGCAATGTAATGAGAAAAATTTGAACTTTCTTGATAAATGTATTTTATCATGCAATACATTATTAGTATTGCATTATGAAATATGCACTACAGTTATAAAGAGAATTTAAATTCGAATAATTCAACACAAATTTTGCACAATAAAATTCAACGTTACAGTTATTAGGGGAAATTCGAAAAAAAAAGAAAAAAAAAGTTTTGTCGAATTTTCTTTCTGTAATGATGTACAATTTAGTATGTATTTCATACAATACAGTTAGAAAGAAAATTCAAAAGAAAAATAATAATATGTTCTTTTTGTGCTGTCAGAAAGAAGAAACCGAAATAAATTACATATATTGTCCTTCTTTCTGCGGTTTGAAAGCAAATTTAAAATGAAACATATAATCTTTCCTATTTTTTAACAGAAATATTAAAATAAAATATAAAATTTCCAATTTTGTACAGATAAAGGAATCTTTGAAATAGTTCCTATTTTGTACAATAAGAAGCAAACTTTAAAACAAATAACAAAGAATCGACAATTTGGAAACAGCTGTAATGTTGCTACGCATACGTCAGTATAATACACGTACGAGAGAGTGAGAGAGAGAGAGAGAGAGAGATTTAATTGTCTCATAATTCTCATACCTTCTGGTCTTGAGCAGTCCATGAGATTTTTCTCAGACAGTGAGACAAGTTTCCCTTCCTTCCTAAAATGCTGACCCTCCAATGACCCAGTTGCAGAGAACGACCAGCAAGATCCACACTGACCCTGTAATCAAATTTTGGATTTTGGTTGGTTGGTTGATTTGATGCTTAACGTCCACGGTAAACAACTAAGGTCATGTCGGGACGGTCAGTTAACCTAACCACACTATTCCTGGGCAGGCTTAGACCTCCTAAGCGGTTAACCAGTACTAAGTGCACATACTTTCGCAAGTAACTGACAACTGCTCTTCTTGAATCAGCGGAAGGAGAAACGAAAGTATGTGGCCAGACCGGGATTCGAACCCAGGACCTCTGACTTACGAGTCAGGTGCCCTACCGATTGCGCTACCAGGCCCGGCTCAAATTTTGGAGTTTTCATGCAAAGTAATATAGAAAATACCGGTTCTGGACCCAGAACCGGTATTTTCTATACTACTATGCAACTACGTACTAATGATAAATACTATACAAAAAAGATTTTAAGCACGGCCCATGTTTTCTTTGATTGAACTTTTTTTGGATAATGTAATTTTAATTGCAGAAGTTATCACCATTTTCTCTCACAACATATTTGAAACGTTTCCATTAGCTGTTGAAACTTGTCAGTTTTAAATTGTTTCAGCAGAGAATAATATAAAAAAATAATTATCAAGTGTTCAAAGCTTTTCAAATTATAATTTTGCAAATTACTTATACGACGTCAAAAATCCGTTAGATAATTCACCATTTTTACATGTATTGTAAGCCAGATTTTTTCATGACTTTTTAACTCTTTCGTTGTCTTAATAAGACGTCGGTAAAATTGCAAGTCATTTATCTCTATATTTTATTTGAAAATTTGTTCAATGCAGTTGTCGATATTCTTTCTCCAGTAAATAATACCAGTCTACTTCTGTGGATGCCTTTGGCCTTACCTGATTTTTGATATCAGTCACATATCCCTTGGTTCTCCAGTCTACGCTTTGCGGAAGGTCAGAGAGGTCAACATTGAGAGGTGGCTGGAATTTTCCACAGACACTGTTAGCTGTCAGGTTCTTGCTGTACCCGTTCATGACAGCTACAAACTCTTCAATGGTCTACAAATAAAACAAGATTTGAGCCGTGACATGGCAAAACCAACAAAGTGACATATGCGCCCAATAAAGACTAAGACCAGTCTGGGCATTCGTAGCAAATAAACGAATGAAAGAAATGTTACCGGTATGTTACTTCTGCCTGAAAAACAAAACAAAAACAAACATACAAGAATTTCAACTGAAGAGGATTAAATGTGATAATTGTATTGAGGTTTGCACGCCTGTATATGCAAGGCCCACTCTGCTGTAGCATGGAAAGTAATTCAAACTCTAAAGCTTGTAGATTGTCTAATTCTACAGGCCGGCCATACATGGTATAACTGCTACATAATATAAGCATATCCAGCACAGAGATATATCGGCTGGTGATGTCTCTCCTTTGTACTCTCAAATGGTGTGCAGTTCTGTACGGTATTTTGCAACTGACACATAAGAAAATCATCTCTCTCTCTCTCTCTCTCTCTCTCTCTCTCTCTCTCTCTCTCTCTCTCTCTCTGTCACCTACCATATCTCCGTATTCGTTCATGCCCAGTCTGTAAGTGTGCACCCCTCTGTCGGCCTCAAGATTGTGCTGCTCCACATAGCGAACATTCCTCTCCCAGATCAGGCGTCTGAAATATATCAGGCAAAAATGTTGAAATTATTATAGTATTGTAGTGACACTTTTTCATTTTTTTTTTTATTTTTTTACAGCTGCTTTTTTTAACTTGTTATTTTAATACACATGTTTGTCGGAAAATACCTCATGCAGCTAAAGTTATTTGTAATCCTAAAGCAGACATTAACTAAAAATTCTTGAATCTTGAAATTACTTAGATTTAAACCTTGAAGAGTTTCCTTCAAGCGCAGAGAACACATTCAAAACAACGCAAATGGGCATACTTCGAAGTTATGGTATTTCAAGCCTCACCAGTGACCCTGACAATATCTGGTATCGAAAACCAGAAAAAAGCCTGGAAGGAAACTGGTAAGGCATATAACTCTAAAAACTGATTGTCGAAATAACTGAACCACTACAATATTGTACATGTATTCTATTAATGTTTCATATATAAAATTATTACCAGTATTATAAAAAGGGGAGCAAATTCTTTTCATTAAGAGTTGACCCTCTTTTGGAAGAACTTGACACTACATGCAAGCAAGAAAGGGGCCACAAAAGATTTTCCCTGGGAAAATATTGAGGTCTAACCATTTACCTCAAATTTAAAATCATACCTGAGTGGTTCAACATCCCTCTGGTACAGTTTGTTATATGCAAGCTTGTACGCCTCCCACTCATTGTCCAGTTCAGCATTGAATGGGGCAGCTAGAGCTGCGACAAAGACACAGGCGACGACCGCGAGACGAAACATCTGGGAAAATAATAAATAAAGAATAGAAATAAATTAATGAACCACATCATGTGATTTCCAACATGTGGCATTGATGACAAGCAAAGGCACTGATCAGGCTGCACATAAGTGCAGTCTGATAAGAGTCTTGGCTTGTCACATCAGCCATCTATCGAAGTGACCCAAACCACTAAGGCGACAGTGAGGTCTCTGATTACCCTGAGAAGGATGATCTGAATATCACATGACAAAATTGCCACATTATTGGAAATCATATGATCTGGCTCACTGATGATGATGATGATAAACTAATCATAATGTTAGCAATAATAAAAAAAAAAATACATATGCATAGTGATAAATATGCTACCAAAATGTTATTTCACAAATGAGCCGCGACACGACAAAACCAAAAAACGCGGCATGTCCGCCACGCAAAGACTCAGATCAGCCTGGGCATCCGCCCAGTCCGATCAAACTCTTTGCTAAGCGTTTAATGGGTAGCTACCGGTCTAAGCTACCCCTATGCGGACAGCGAATACTCAGATCAGATTGGGCAGATGCCCAAGCTGATTTGAGACTCTGCTGGGCGCACATGCCACTTTGTTGGTTTTGTCGTGTCGCGGCTCAAATGGTTGTTACGATTAAATCTCCATACTCGATCCATTCATTTGTTTTAAAATTAGATCAGGATCAAAACAACAACAAAATAAGAGTAATAATAATGATAATATTGATAATAATAATAAATAAATAGAGTTTATTAATTGATGTAAGTATACATATAATGCAAAAACTCCTCGAAAAAGTATGTATTAATGTATTTGATGTCTTTTCTAATCTTGACCGAAGATATATTAATCATTAAATAAACAAATTAAATTTACAAAGCTGCTTTGGATTTGCAAGATATAAAATATGAAATCATGATATTTAATTTTAAAAATGATTTGTTTTGTCAACTGTTTTAAAGGTTCTCTACATACCTTTGTAAAGTCTGTTTATGAGTAAGTCCAAACTGAGTTGAAAGACCAAAAGACCCAAACTGAGTTGCTGTTCCGCCGCTTCCCTATTTAAAGGGGTTCAGAACTGACGTGTGACAGACAGCTGACTGTGGCTATCTTTAGGTCTCCATGTGATTTGCTTTGTGTGTCACGTGAGAAAGCCCTGTACTGATCATGTGACTGAAATATGTTCATTTAAATTGAAGCTGTAACAGTGTTCATGAACCCATGTACTATATATTGTTTTTCTGATAATCAGTCAAATCAATTGACATAACCTACAAAAATCATTTACTTTATATGTACTTGAAACTGGGACACCCGGTAGGGTCATTTGCGGTACAAAGCAGGCCCGGATCCAGACCACCACGTACAGGTGGGGCTCTGAATAACTGGTGGGGCTGGAAGTTTCCGAGATGTGTATGTGTGTGTGTGTGTGTGTTGGGGGGGATATTGGAGCTTAAATATATGACATAGGCCTAATTAGGGATCATTTTGATGAGAATTTTTGCCCATGTCTTTTTTGTCTTGAATGTCTTGAAAATATATGTTGTGACATTTCATAAGAATCGCCTCGCCGAGGCGATTCTAATATGATACCACAACACATATTTTAATCTAACCAGACCCAGGTGGCGGGGCTCAAGCCCCAAAGCCCACCCCCCACCCCCCCCCCCCCCTGGATCCGAGGCTGCAAAGAGAGTATGATTTTTAAACAGGTTCCATCTAAATTCTAACATAAGCAACGGAAACGTTTCATGTTTCAATCTGTAACAATTCACTGGTTTGTATTGCAAGAAACAAATTTCTAATCTAAAGGCCCCTGCGAGAGCATATCTATTTCTAAAATATAACATAATGCACGCAAAAATGAGTAGTCTGACCAGGATCTATTCTGTTTGTTGTACAATCGGCATCTCTTGTACGTAAGTCAAATCTCTGCTAAAGGGCACCTGTGAATAGAGACCATCTGTCTAGATAAACCACTTCGAAAGCTACATGTACCAGAATATAGAAAAAAACATATTTGAACAAAACCCACATGATACGCTGTATTTTTACACAAGTTTGACTGTATTTACTGTTACAGTATTAAAAATGAAAATGTTCCATTTGAGCCGCAACACGAGAAAACCAACAAAGTGGTTGTGTGCCAAGCGCAGACTCAGATCAGCTTGGGTATCCGCCCAGTCTAATCAGAGTCTACGCTATCCGCATGGAGGTAGCTTTGACCCTTAGCTACCCTTTAAACGCTAAGCGAAGATTCTGGTCAGAGTGTACGGATGCCCAGGCTGATCTGAGTCTGCGCTGGGCGCACAACCACTTTGTTGGTTTTCTCGTGTTGCGGCTCAATTGCTTTCGTGTCCGACTTTAACAGCCAAAACTAAGCACTGAACGACATAACGTTGTTTTTGTTTATCCTCATATTCAGCAGTCTGGACGGTTGCATCGTCGGTTTATTCTGGTTTGGAGACGGGAAATAGTCGCTGGACACGTGTGGCTCGTCAGCCTATCAGATTCAGTGTTTTCCGAACTTCCACTGTAAGTTCGGACGTATGGACTCAGGTGTTGGTAGTTAAGCACGAGGATAGCAATGCTCTTATGCTCTGAGCTGAAAATGAGATCTTTTATCACACATAGCTCACTTGAATCAGGCAAAACAGGCTAATGCTCCAGCCAGTCGGTGAAAACGCGCATTCTAGCTTGAGTCTTCATATTGCGCCGGTACATTCCCTTATGACCCGTGCATGCTTTTAATCACTTCTACTGTGCATACAGTACATGCTCTAATCAGCCTGCGCGGTTGCATCCAAAAGCTCATATTTTCAGTGATCGGACTGCAGATTCTATTGCCAGTCATATTTCTTTTTTAAAGTTTGCATTACTGGAAAGAGAGAGAAAGGAAATGAGATAAATGAGCCGCGACAAGAAACTACAACAAAGTGGTATGTGGGCCCAGCGACGACTTAGATCAACCTGGGCGCCCCCCCCCCCCCCCCCCCCCCTCCCCATTTATCAGAGTCTTTGCCGTGCGCTTAAAGTGTAGATTAAGGTCTAAGCTAGCTTCATGTGGATAGCAAAGACTCTGAACAGACTTGGCGGATGCCCAGGCTGATCTGAGTCTTTGCTTGGCGCACATGCCTCTTTGTTCGTTTTGTCGTGTTGCGGCTCAAATTTAAAACTAAATAAATAGGCCCATTTCATGTGTTGAAATATAGGATGGTGGTCAATTTAGATACTGAACTAATAGTACGGCAGATAGGCAGCCTATGAGAAGGTGCTACTGGTAAGGTTCTGCAAACATCTTGAGTTATATATCAGATTGATCGTTAGGATTTCTAGTTTACAAAACCGGCTGATGACACCTCTGATTCTGAGTACTAAGCGAGTTATCTTCCCTTGAATTACCCACCTATTTAATTGGGTAAAATGATACTTAAATGGAAAAGAGTAAAAAAAAACATTTATGAGGTGGTGCTTTGTACGATTTTTTTATTTGTATTCAGTTTGTAGCATATTTTACGTATAAGCGGTACTTATTATTTACTTTAGTTGTCATTTTGTGGCGTTGTGATATCGCGTTTTCATTAAAATTTGTTTTGAAAATAATTTTCAAAATTTCAGGTTTACAATTTTTAATGTTGACTCCATCAGTCAAGATTCTGAAACAATATTTGCAATATAATAGCAAGTCTAGAACCTTTGCTTTATGTATAGATTATCAGAACTCAAGATTTCAGTACCGAGACAAAGAAACTGAGAAACACGAGTAAATACCCCACCCATCTAAATATGCATTGCAAAACTGGAAACCTTTCAGGCTCTTGCGGTTCAAAATAGTGAGGATAGGTCATATTGTAACATATAATACGTGACATTATAGGGCTGCACATGTATGCTAAGGCAAATGAAATTACTTCTAGCAATCCTTCACGCTTCAGTGAGCAAGGATTAATTTACTTAAGACAGTATTATACAGACAGTACTTCTACAAACCTACTTACACAGAGGACATGTTCACAATATTTTATCACATACCCTTTTTTCGCAACACTTCTAACTAGCAATGGAAATGCGAAATATATCTCCAGATATTGTAAATAACTGATTGTTTACCTTATAACTTATTTATTTATTATTTACATTTCAAGTGACCATACTATATGCAACACTTTGTTACTTTGTTATTTTTCTTTGCAAGCGTATACATATTTATTGTTGTTTTGATGAACTACTGTCATAGTTTTGACATCTTCAAGATTCAAGACATTGCAAAAGAACAGTTTAGCGTAAAACAGAATAAAAAGAAAAAAATGCCCACTCACGAAAATGCGTTAGAACCTATATTCTGGTTACAACAGCCGCTAAATAAATGTAGGCCTGGCCAGTAGGATGTTGCCTGGCCACCCGATGAAGTTGTGTAGACCTTATTTTTCTAAGTGTCCTATAAATGCAGAATATTTGCCTCTTTCTTGCTGCCTACTTAGTGGGGCGATTGAGAGTTCATACTGTTAAATACGTTACCAATAGAAAGTTTACAAACATTACTATGTTTTTAGATAAAAATGAAGTCAGTAATCTATCTATAAATCGATATAAAATATTTATTTTCATATTAAGTGATGTAAAAACATTTTTAAATTTTAACTTTTATTATTATGCTTATTTTTTCTACAGTTTATAAGGCTGTAATCTATATTACCATTAGATGCGAATTTCAGACAAATAAAACTATACAAGACAAAATTAAAATTGATAAATTGTATTAGTATTAGTATATTACTATTTAGGTCTAGAGACAAGCTTTATAGTGGAAAAAAGATGTTTCATTAAATTTTGTAGTTTACCATACAGAAACTGCTTAATACGTGTTATATAATTTTTAATGCAATATTCAAAATCATTATTATAATGATTTGAAATGGCGCTTACATGTTGAGATTCAAACATTTCTCAAAGTATGACACTCTAAGAGTAACTTACGGAATTGATATTAATCAAATTGATGTAACTAAGGTAAATAGTAACATGTAGCTTATGAGACTGTGATTTATGTTATCATAGAGAACAAGATTTACAGCACATAAAACAATAACAAACAAGTCAGAATTGGAAAATAAAATATACTTTCAACCATATTAGGGTATAATTCCTGCACAGCTTTTATAAAGAAAAGGTAGGTGTGATTTATATTGTGAAGACTACGAGACAGAAACTTTTCAGAGTTGTTGCATGAAATCTAATGCAGTTTCATAGGCACCTTAATGTGTGAAATAATATTGACACACAAATAGGGAATTATGTTACAATAATGACAAAAAACAACATGAAACAGAAAACAGATTACTCAGGTGTATCTAGTTAGCTCACTAAAGCTGAGATTATTC
Organism: Ctena decussata; assembly: GCA_963989385.1. NCBI lineage: Eukaryota > Metazoa > Mollusca > Bivalvia > Lucinida > Lucinidae > Ctena > Ctena decussata. Next base: position 38,833,521 of record OZ022515.1, read on the forward strand.
AGATTTATGTAGTTTGCTCACTAAAGCTGAATATGCGCCATAGATTTTATTCACTGTTACATTTATAGAAAAAAATAGTATCATTTGAGAACCATACAACATATATGTATATGATAATATTTTTCTCTAGACTTTTTAAAATGTAAAATAAACTGGAGATAATGACAAGATTATGACATCAACACTTTTAAAATGTGTTTCACGCATAAAATGTTTATGAGCATGCTGTGAGTTACTTTTCTTGTTTCTTCTTGTAATATTAAATCTATACACTCAAGTCATGAAACTGAAAACTGTCTGGCGACAGTTTTAAGTAACTGATGTGCTTTTGACTCAGAAATGGCATTGGTGTAATTCAGAGTTCAAACACGACAGTATCACATTATATATGTAATAGTCTTACAAAATTTGATGTAATATACGTTAAGCGAAACTAGTATAGGAGAGAGTATGTGGTAACAAATTCTGAAAATAGCTATCTTGATTGCTAATAAAAACTGGGAGGCAGTTCTAATGTACATTCACAGTATATCATTTTATGGAGAACTGAGAGAGAGAGAGAGAGAGAGAGAGAGAGAGAGAGATAGAGAGAGAGAGAGAGCAAAATCCCAAAAATTATCCTTTAATTATCTTCTACCCCTGCATCCATATATAAATAGTGTACACACACTTTAAAAGTCCTCTGATCAGTAACTCCTTGTGTGACAGTGATACAGTTTCAGACTACTCCAAGTCCTCTAGGCAACCATTTAATTACTTAATTAAACATAGAATGCTAAAAGACCACTTTAGCAATAACAGTTTCTGTAGTGCAAAATACCATTTTGGATGCATTTCATTGTTACTCATATTCGGTAACGTATATGACAGTGCAAAGTTTTGCAAGTTTGATAGCATTTGATTTTATTTAATGACATATAAATGCTTTAGTGATCTTCATTGATACTTACATGCTCATTCTAATCAAATTAAGTAGTTTGTCCATTCTTGGTAACGTAGACAACAGTACGGTTTCTAACGCTCCAGAAGACGATATTTATTTAATTCAGAGGCTTCCAAGCATATTTTCTACAACACTAACATCTATGTCTGTTATTGTGTTTATTTGGATGAGAATATGCAAATGTCATTAAAATGATACGGTCACGTATATAACATGGGAGAAACAGCCTAACTGCCCCATACTCAGACAGCAGAAAGCAGGCAAATACTTTGTAGACGTTGGGCTTTCAGAAAAAAGAACATGTTGAAAAAGTATCTCATAAAAGGAGAGGGAGATATTGGAGCTTAAAAATCTCCTAGCTTTTATTAATGTATCATTTGATCAATTTCAACCGACAGATGGACCAACGGACGAACAAATGGATGAACTGACAAGGACAGACGGCCCGAAGAAAATCTTAAAGTACCGGATTGGACTGAAAATGACACCAGAGTATGCAACTACAACGCTTGTATAATCAGCGGCTAGTTTTGACCACTGTTAAGCTTGTCATTTTTGAGAAGTTGACTGCCAAAACAGTGGTGAACACATGCTATTGACAAACCGGCGTACGGACGGATGGAAAAATAAATATATAGAGCACATATTATCTACATGAGTGCGAGTTAATAGAGGTTACACAGATATACTGTTTTCCAAGCATTTAGCCCATTTAGCTGGTCTTAAAGTTGTATTTAAGTAGATTTTCATCATTTATGTACGTTTTCTGTTTGACCGTGACCTTGACCTTTTGTACATGTTGAAATATATCTAGATAATTAATTCAACAATGAAATACCTTGTAAATTACTTTCTGCATAAGACTTGACATATTTATTATCGTGGTAATAAAACAGACAAATTCGAATATTCATGTCGAAAATTATCAACCTTTGGTAATCAACGGTAATTAACGAATAGACGCACGGACAAACACTGTTCAATAAGCCATAATCGTTAAAAGCTTCTATGTTTAGTTCATTCCATTTGTTTTCCGTACGTACTACTGGAAAATGACAAACACTTGTCTTTGGTTGAAATAAATGGACATTTTTGACGTAAACCGACAAAAATTGTGTAATGTTGCTGTTTATGGGTACGTAAGTTTCAAGGGCCATAACTCTGTTAGTACTCAGCTGCGGCGATGTCATCAGCCGGATCCATACACTAGACATGCTAACAAACAATTTGGTATATAACACTTGACGTTTGCAGAACCTTACCAGTAAAGTCCTTAAGGAGAGCACTTTTGGGACTCCGTCTGCTCTACTATAACGCATGGTTAATTAAAATGCTTTTATATGATCAAAGCTTAAATCGAACAACAAATTTGTACACTGTAGACAGCAATAAGACGGGAATTTGCTTTCCCCTGGTTTTCGTTGCAAGGCCATTACAGGATCACTTATGGGCTTTCTAACCCGAAACTACGTAGTCTGATCTTTCTCCTTTCTTATGAATGTTTTTATTACTCTTGGAGGAGGTAATTCATGATATCTATCGCTGCGGCTGGAGTGGTGGCCGTAAATCGTCTCACCGTACACCAACCATGCTGCAGTTTATACTCTACTTTTACTTCTTTTGGATTAGCGGGAATATTGTAAGAAATCGGAAGAAATAACTGGCTAAGAGAGCGTAGGCTTCTTTTTGGGCCGACACCGTATTTGAAATTTACGGCATCATATTTTGTTTTTTCCACTGACCTTCATTATCAGGCCGTTACAGGGTCACAAATGAGGCCATATAAGCCAAAATTACATAGTGTGACTCGCCTTCTTTCTTTTGAATGTTTTCACTGCCTTTGGAGGAATTGATATCTACAATAGTGATATACAGCTTACATTGTACATACAGTTTGGTAAGACAGCGGTTTGTAATTGAAAACAAAACAAAAAAAACGTGCTTATTATTATAGGCGTGATGTAACATATTTCCATTGGCTAATTGGACGTCACACTGTCAAGCTTAACAACGTTAATTTAACATTCGTCGATTCCCGAGGAAGTTATTTCAACATGACGCTTACGTCTTCAAAGAGACCCGGTAAATGTTAATGAAATGCGACAAACAACTTTGATTGCTATTTTTATTTTTCATTTGTGAATATGATTCTATTGACAAACCTCGGTGGAAATGCCAGGAAAATTATAAATATATTCGTTTACATGGATTGTCCAATCTTTGCCAGCATTTAGGTTATAAAATATGTATCAGCGCATGAATGTGACAGATAATTTTAGCACATAAAGCATTTTATTAATGTCAACAATATGTGAAAATTCTGTCATCTCTCTCTCTCTCTCGCTCTCTCTCTCTCTCTCTCTCTCTCTCTCTCTCTCTCTGTGCGTGTGTGTTTAATAAAAAAAAAGAAAATCGCACAGTTATGTGGACATCTTTTTTTTGTCATATCGATATGAAAATGTTTGTATCTCCGCTCATGAGACACAATAAAGATTTGAGCCGCGACACGAGAAAACCAACAATGTGGTCGTGCGTCCAGCGCAGACTCAGATCAGCCTGGGCATCCGCCCAGTCTGATCAGAGTCTTCGCTGTCCGCAAGAAGGTAACTTAGTCCCTTGACTACCTTTTAAGCGCTTAGCGAAGAGTCTAGCCAGACAGGGTGGATGCCCAGGCTAATCTGAGTCTGCGTAGGGCGCACAAACATATTGTTGGTTTTGTCGTGTCGCGGCTCAAAATTTTGTTGTTGGTATTCATTTTCTTTGATCCAATACAGGGAACCGTTTGGTAGGTGTTTTGTTTTAATCTGTTGAATTATTTTAGCATCTCAAGACTTGCAAAGTTGAGTGGGTGGGATATATCGCCAGACCTGAACAGTACACGTTTGTTTTGTAGTGCTGTATCACTCATTTATTGTATCACCAAAAACCTATTGTAAAGTGCTCACTTAAGCTGTATTTACTGTCTTATTTCGTGAAAGGAAAATATCCGAACTTAGGTTTCTTGTTGTTTACTTTAAGATTATTGAAACAAAACAGGCATTCTGACATCAGGTTATTCTGAGGATTCACAAAGAAAAAAAATTTTTTTGAATGATCCCGTTTACTCAGATGAGCCGTGTAATTTTAAGTGAATCTGAATGAAATTAATTGCTGTGTCCGAGTTTGTAGGACAAATACAGTCTGTATCTCTTTGTCGGATCACATGAAATTAACATGATGTAAAGAGCCCCAATGTCGGAATACATATTGCGGTTATCTTGAATCCGACATACATATTTTTGTTTGATAATGGGTAACTGTAAATACTCAAAATAATGAGACTGATCAACCAATTTCTTGTTGTAATTATTACATTAAAGATAGTAAATAAAAGATGATCGATGCGCCCAGTGGCAAACGATGAAATCCAAACGGTGTAAACCTAGATCACACTGCTTCTTAAGGAACAGTGTGATCTGGATCTGAACTGCTTGTCAGAGCCATATTGTCCCCATATCTACGCTTTATCCAGATTAGAGTTATCATATCTGTTAAAGAGATTAAAAAGAGATATCGATTTGTAAGGTTGTATGCCATGATGGCTGTTGTCACATGGTTCAATTATTAAAATGAGCCGCGACATGATAAAAACCAACAAAGTGGCATGTGCGCCCAGCGAAGACTCAGATAAGTCTGGGCATCCGCCCAGTCTGATCAATATCTTTGTTGTGCGCTTACATGGTAGCTAAGGGTCTAGGCTACCTCCATGCGGACAGTAAAGACTCTGATAGGACTTGGCGGATGCCCAGGCTGATCTGAGTCTTTGCTGGGCGCAATTGTCTCTTTGTTGGTTTTGTCGTGTCGCTGCACAAATTATCGTTTTCGGAGCCAGCTGATCTTATTGTGTTTCATATCTTATACCTGTTATGTTTAATTCTAATGCACTTATGTATGTAACGCAACGTCTGTTTAGTTAACGTCAAAAATATGCGACAGTATATCCTGCGATAAACTGTCAGAAACCCGACGTCATTACGTAACATCGCTTCTCTTCGGCTGACGTCTGTTTTTACGTTGCTGAAAGCGTTTGCTATGGGTGCGTAGTAGCACACTTTTAAAGGGGAAATGTATAAATTGCATTTGAATGGTGATACCTATATTAAAATTTTGTCATTTCGGGAGATAAATAGTCGGTATTATGGTCGCAAATTGCGTTTTACGGCTCCGCTGGCGCGTCGCCGTAAAATGAAATTTGCGACCATAAAACCGACTATTTATCTCCCCAAATAACAATTTCCAATAGTTATCCCCAAAATGATGGATGGGTGACTTGCGATTTAAAATCTGTTTTTTTTTTAGTATGTCAGTCATATCAAAAGTAAAAAGTATGCAAAGACCAGGAACTGAAACAATCAAAATCCAAATCCAGCCCTCAAACCATAGTTGGAAACAACTAAGATTACAAATAATCAAGATACAGAAAACATATGGCCAACCGAGTGAGCAGCTTGTTCCCAAAAGGTGGCCACTCAGCAACCCAAACCGAACCAAAAATAATAAGAACATACATAAGGTAAAACATCACAGAAACTCTGACACCAAAACAGGCAACAGAGAACCACAACAGAACTACCGCCTTGGAACGGTCAGTAATGAATTACTGGGGGGCTTAAATCGATTTTACAGGCCCAACCTCACCCTAAGTTTCTGAAGTGGTACAAAACATTTAGTTGGTTGTTCGGTTCGCATGATAACCCTCTAACTCGTCAATGAATCATCACGGTAAACTATAGGCGGGTGATTCTGTGACCCCATGATCCGAGGTCGAGAGCCCCCGGAAAGTCGGACGCTTTATGCACGCTCCGTATCTTTTAAATCGTTTGAGATTTCTTCATGATATTTTGTACAAATAGAAAGCTCCTTCATGGAATGTGCATAGAAAAAGAACCATAACCCCACTTTCAGTTTTGATGATATTTTTCATATAGTTATTTTGAATAAGTTTAAGTCTGGTCCATATCTCCTTTAAGTCCTTACATGTAACCCTTAAACAGGTTTGTTTGAAAATTTGGTCAATATTTTTCCTTATCAAGACAAAGAGTAGAATTTTTATTTCAGGAATGTCTGACAAAAATTAAGATCATACTTAGAGGTCGAATTTCACAACATTTCGTGTCCCCTCCATATCTCTAGAGCGTTTAAGATTGCTTCAAGAACTTTTGTACAAATAGAGCACCCTCAGACAATGTGCAGAGAAAAAGAACCATAACCCTACTTTCAGTTTTGACGGAAATTAGTCCCTTTGTATTTTTCGTCTAGTAATTTCATATTAGCTTCGTGGCCGCTCTATATCTTTAAACCGTTTAAGATTTCCTCATGATGAATAGGAAGAATTTCGCAACAAAATCTGATTTTAAAAAAAATGCTCATTATACTCCATGGACTTGAGCTAGTTGAAAATCGTACAGGATACTCTGAGTAAATGCAAAGAAGGATCATAATAGTGCAGTAAGCTGGCCTTGTTTTTTTTTACAGAACTCAATGTGGCTTCGGAGTCATTAATCCAGTTTCTCAACAGTGTGTTTTGTGTATCTTAAATTTAAGACGTGAAAAGAACATTCGGCGCACCACCTACTACGCGAGTACAAGTGTGTTAAAATGTACCTAAAGAAGAATACCTAGAGAAACATACCTGAGAGATCACTACGGCCAATTGGGGCTTAGTAACAACCAACCAATCATGGAATATTGTACAAAAACACATGGGAAACGCACTATCGGACGATGTGCAAGAAAACGAGCCATACCCCTACTTTTAGTTTTGACGGAGGCATCGTCTTTTGCATATTTCTTGCAGTGATTTCATGTCTACACTTTGTATTTAAAGATATTCATCCACTTTGAACAGATGTAAGGCACTATCAGCCTCTACTTGAAGATATGACAGCTTTATGGCCTATTATATACACTGTAAAAAACTTCCGTAGATTTTACGGATCTTACTGTATCGCTTTCATATGGTTTGAGGGCTGGATTTGGATTTTGATTGTTTCAGTTCCTGGGGCCGTATTCATAAAACGACTTAAGTCGTTGCTATGCTGTTGCTAAGGCTGAATTTCTATAAAGGAGATTCCCTACAACTATGAAATTTGCTCTGGAGGAACAGTCTTTGTAAGACTGTTCCTCCAGAGCAAATTTCATAGTTGTGGGAATCTACAACTATGAAATTTGCTCTGGAGGAACAGTCTTTGTAAGACTGTTCCTCCAGAGCAAATTTCATAGTTGTAGGGAATCTCCAACATAGAAATTTACCCTTAGCAACAGCATAGCAACGACTTAAGTTGCTTTATGAATACGGCCCCTGGTCTTTGCATACTTTTTACTTTCATGCATTTGTCAGATCATTTATTTTGCTGGCTTTTCTTATAAAACAAGAACTAGCGGTCATCGGTTTGTGCTGAAATAAAATAATTCAATGTTTCGTATGCTTTGTAGATTTTGCTCATAAAGATACATTCGTCATGGAAATGCGTCCTGGATCAAGTCTTTTTGTCCAGAATTAAGCTACAGCGCAATGATCTGTAGGTAACTTTTCTGCCGACATTTATCATATTCTGTATCATACATATGTGTATTCTTGTTTCTAAATACAATCAACTCGCGATATCTTGAATGATATATCAATATTTGGGATCAACTTCGGCTTTGAGATATCGAGAGTTGTCTGTATATGGAACATAATTTTGTAATGCATGATGTTCATTAGGTTGAAAACCATTATAAAAATGGTAAAAAATGAAACACTGCATTTCTGTCCGAATAGAGTAGCGTAAGAGACCGTTCTTTTCAGTACCGTCGTGGCATGTATCACCATAATCACATCATTATCATCCTCGTTTGTAGTTTGCCCGGAAGCTCAAGTTAGTACGCAACAACTCTGTTAGGGATTTGTTCGTCTGTCCCTCTATCCATCCGTTCAGCCGTCTGAAGCTGTACATGTTGCCAATTAACGAAATATCAAAGGTTGAAATAAATAGTGTCACCAGAGTGCAGTACGCGAGTCATTTGCGAGCTTTGTGGAAATGCCGTCAGTAAGGCATGGGTTTACTCCGACCACACCTGTTTAGGGCTATATGGCCTTACAGCGTTTATCATCACTTTGTTTTGATTTCGGTACCCAGGCCGGTCAAGCCACCCCTCCACCATCCCTCCCCACCCCTAACAAAGTTGATGCCAATATGGAGATATAACAACATATCTCTTGAACCAAATTTGGAACGGATGGGATCTCTTGTCATATCCATATTGCTGTATGCCTTTAAATCGTGAAGCATGACAACAGCAGAGGGTTTTTATAGAATGCATGCCTTTGAGATGAGAAACTATCAAAAGTTTATTTGAGCCGCGACACGAGAAAACCAACAATGTGGTTGTGCGCCCAGCACAGACTCAGATCAGCCTGGGCATCCGCCCAGTCTGATCAAAGTCTTCGCTGTCCGTATTGAGGTAGCTTCGACCCTTAGCTACCCTTAAAGCGCTTAACGAAGAGTCTGATCAGACTGGGAGGATGACGAGGCTGATCTGAGTCTGCGCTGGGCGCACAACCACTTCGTTGGTTTTCTCGTGTCGCGGCTCAAAGTCTTATTGAACATCTGGTACAAGGACCAGGTAACTGAGGATTTTCGTTTGCATTAGAGAGTAGGACGAACTCCTAATCATGGTAAATACATAGAAATTAAGGGGGTTTGGCCACATCTCAAGTCCTTCTGGCTTAGCAAAGACGATTTTCAGGGCATAACAAAAGGAATGGGTATAAGAGATAGATAGAAGAAGAGTTAGGAAGAAACTATTAAATAGTGGACAGGGGACCGGCTTGAAAAGTACAAATAGGGTAGCTAAACACAGGTCAAGGTGAAAAGGATTGTTGCAAAGTCATCTGTCCTGCCCCAACGACTTTGGTTTCTATAGATCATGAAATATAATACCAGTCTATGAAACTTTCAGAAAAGTCTAAGAAAGTTGAAGGTTGATTCAACTTTGTGTGCCCAGTGGGTTAGCGTGAGTTATGGTATGCTTCTATAACTGTTGCCAATTTAAGCTTCGTATTGCTGAAAAACTTTGGAATGTGTTTATTTATGAGCACACGACAGATAGCTATCAAGAAAACACCGTCGTTTGTCATAAAACAGAGCTATTGAAAGGTACATGTATTCTGTTACAAGGTATCAATGAGCGTGCTTCAATTGTGGCATGAAAGATCCGAAAACTCACGGTAAGTAAGTATTGGGCCAGATAGGTCTGATCAAACAGGGCATACCAAAATCTAAAATCTGATCAGGGGCCGTATTCATAAAACGACTTAAGCGGTGTTATGCTGTTGCTAAGGCTGAATTTCTATAAAGGAGATTCTCTACAACTATTAAATTTGCTCTGGAGGAACAGTCTTTGTAAGACTGTTCCTCCAGAGCAAATTTCATAGTTGAAGGGAATCTCCAACATAGAAATTTACCCTTAGCAACAGCATAGCAACGACTTAACTTGTTTTATGAATACGGCCCCTAACTCTATCTTGTTTGCCATTCCATCCTCACATTTTGACGCATTGCTACATCTTAAAACCGAATTGTTCCATTTCGGCAGTTACTTTACGTGTGCCAATTTATAGAATTGTTACCCTACTAGCTTCTTTTTTTTACTTTATTGTATCATCCACATAATGCTCAAAGATGACTCAAAGATAACTCCCGCGTATTTCATTATAATCACAAACTGATGTATGCAGCAAAATTAAGACTTCAGCGAAAACATCTTTGTTGCGGAGACAAAGAAGATATATTAGCGCATACTCGTCTTGTATATTCACAAATAGTTTGTCGTTATAAATTGATTGACTCACAAAATGGATAAACCAGACGTTTCTACTATAGAGTATGATTTAAGTTGTACGAATACATACTGGGTCCGAAGTTATGAAACTTGAGTATAATCTCAAACTCAAAATAAGGCACACTGATTGGCTGCTACCGGGCATGTCAAACTCAAAATAAAGCACTCTGATTGGCTGCTTACGAGCACATTGGAAGCAGCCAATCAGTGTGCTTTATTTTGAGTTTGAGAATGTACTCAAGTTTTATAACCTCCGGGCCAGGAGTCAATGACATAAAATTGCACTGATCTCTAGTCCGTCCAGGTGAGTTTGTTTCAACCAAATCTGTCCGAGGTCGATTAAATAATGCACTTAAGATTATTAATGACATAACCTACGCTGTCTAACTATGGTTGCAGGGCGTGTCACATCCTCGTCATTTTTGCGGGAATCGCAGTCATTGATTCTACTGCATCTATATATTTTCTTAAATTCTCCTACTTCCGGTGACTGTCAAAATTTTGCAGAGAAAAGTACTTTTATTGTCAATCATCACGCATCGGATATTTTGTTTTCGTGAGAAATTTGAAATATATAAGAAAAATATAAGGGCATATATTTTTACTCATCTGCAAACTGTAAACACTTAAAACAAATAATTAAACTATTTGAGGGTGAATTAAACGTTTGAGAAAATCACACTTTCCCATTATATTAATTTCAAGTAGAGTCTCACATAAAATTCGAGAGGAGCATGGCAAGTAAGTAAGGAAAAGTAAATACTTTATTTAAAGAGGGTTACTCATTTGGGTTGCCCCAATCTTTCATGAGGCCCTCAAAACAAATACAAACACAATATACATAAATACACTGTATGCAATGCTCCTCTTGAAGTATAAATGAGATGACACCAGTGATCCGTTACCATAGCAACTATGAAATAACCAATGTTAATGCTTAGTACCTTGGCAGAATGACGTTTCGATGACGTCACTTTAGTTTAAACAATATTTTATTCAACATACTGATACGTTATCTTAAATTTACAAAGACAATTTCATACACAAATATATATACCAGATATTTGAAAGGGATACAGAAGTAAGTCCGTGACTTTAATAAATCTGTTTCCCGTGAAGATGTCATAAAACATAATATTTAACTATCAGAAACTTTCGAAGTTAAATACATGTATATAAATATATGCAAACAGTATGTAACCCACTGATCACACAACGCTGAATCAACACTGAATCAACCCTTATTCAATGACGTCACTTTGACATCAATATGAACTCTTAGTCGCTATGCTAACATACAGATGACGTCATTTGTTCTGGAGCATGGCAAACAGTCTTTGTCATGCTCCGCCATCTTTTCAGTGAAGTTACAAACTGAAGTTGTTTCAACAGACACTTCATATGAGCCGCGACATCAGAAAACCAACAATGTGGTTGTGCGCCCAGCGCAGACTCAGATCAGCCTGGGAATCCGCCCAGTCCGATCAGACTCTCCGCTAGGCACTTAAAGGGTAGCTAAGGGTCCAAGTTACCTCCATGCGGACAGCGAAGACTCTGATCAGACTTGGCGGATGCCCAGGCTGATCTGAGTCTGCGCTGGGCGCACAACCACTTTGTCGGTTTTTTCGTGTCGCGGCTCATATCTTCTCAAACAATTAATTATTCTCAAGTTATTTAATCCTGTGGTTTAGATAAATCTTGATTCCATATAGTGAAGCTAGAGTCGCTGTTTTGCGCTTGTTGATTTTCTAGTGCCCCTATCTGGTGCGTGTGAACTGCAAAGGCTCAGATCAGACTGTGCAAATGCATATTCTGACCGGTGTCTTTGTTGTTTCTATATGCATTTAGCACCCACTTACGTGTCACAACCCATACAAAAAATGGATGAACCATGTCGACAGTCAGTATTAAATTTTCACTAGGCTGACATTGCAACATCCTTTTTGGCACGTTCAGCATCAATATTAATGAGCAGAAGCACGTTAAGATAACTGACTTGATGCGTATATGTGATACAATTCGCTTTGCGGTTTCTTTTCTTAACCTTTAGTCATTAAATTTTGTATTTGACACCTGTCGCCCAAGTGGAACATGCCAACATGAGAGATTAGAAATCAAGTAAATCATATATAAACGTCCTAATAAGCGGAAAGGTTTTACCCTCATCGTTGGATTTCTATACCCTGCAGAGAAAGAAAAGAGTAATACATGAAGAATTGTCAGGTAAAGGCACTGCCTTTATGCGAATATTCTCTTTACAGTCCCTGGGAACCTTTGATGGTGGCGAATTGTTACCCTTGGCACCACTTTGTTGTAGTCTAGTTCAGTCTGACCCAAGATGCACGCACCGAGTCAGCAACACAATTGAGCCGCGACACGAGAAGACCAACAAAGTGGTTGTGCGCCCAGTGCAGACTCAGATCAGCCTGGACATCTGCCCAGTTTGACCAGACTCTTCGTGAAGTGCTCAAAGGGTAGCTAAGGGTCTAAGCTACCGAACTGCGGACAGCGAAGTCTCTGATCAGACTGGGCGAATGCCCAGGCTGATCTGAGTCTGCGCTGGGCGCACAACCACTGTGTTGGTTTTCTCGTGACGCGGCCCAGTTATCTTTGTTTACTTTTTTCTTTTCCATCGCACCACTTGTTCTAGTGCTAATGGTTAAATCCTTGAGAGATCCGTGCAGCACATGCAACATCCATGCTGCTCATGCATTAATTGACTGAGTGTCTGCTCAGCACAGGTTTGGAAATTTACCTGTGTGTGCAAGTTTCTCCTACCTCTTTTCAGATGGGATGCAACTTTTGTATTTTTTTTCGCTTCCCCAGATGACATGGCCTTTCCCAGGGGGGTGGGGGGGGTCTACTTTAGTGGGAGAGCATTTGCTCCAATTGTTTCCTTCGGGAGTTGGTCCTGGATTTGAGGGACCACAGAGAGGGGGGATGGTGCTCCCCTGAAGGAGAGACAGCTCTTGTGACTTTCTTCCTGTTTGTTTGCTTTGACATTGTGACCAATTTGAGGAGAGTCTCCTCTCTGGGTGAAGGATTATATGGATAGATGGATGGATGGATGGCGCCATTTTTTGATCTTTTAATTGTATTGCGGTCATATCAGGACGATTAGAGGGTGGTAACGAAAGACTGTCAATCAGTTGCACAGCTGAGGCGTGTGGGTGCACTTTCATATTTTCCCACCACGTTTACAAAGACACAGAGCTTTTATAACTTCCCCTTTGCTTCTCCGGATCCTTTGAAATGCTGAGGTTATAGTTTTTCGTGTTTCATACGTGAACCGATATGTCAGTTTTGTGCATTCAGGCAAGCAGTGTCGATAAGTGTAATCACAGTACTACCGTTTTGTTTTGTTTATTATTTTACCCCTGATGAATGCTTCAGAGGAGGGCTTGAAACAGGTTCAAGCCCCTTCTCTCTTAACCCCCCCCCCCCCCCCCCCCCGTCCCAGTGATATCATTCTGGCCGCCCCGAGGCGACCCTTCTGTTTTGGTTCTTCTTGGTTGTTTTATGTATTGTTTGTTGCGATGCCATTTATTGATATATTGTTTGCCATGTAAAGGCTAGCGCGGTGACCACCTTCATTGGAAATGGCTATTCACATGGCTGCCGCTGGTGATGTCTTTTGTGGTGACTAATTTTGTGTTGTCTTTTTCCCACATGGTATCTTGAATGGGACCTGAGATTGAATTGTGTCAGTTCTTGAGAGTTTTCCTATTCACTTTTGAATAGCAAATTAAAGAATTCGTTTTTGCATTTGATTTTCAAAATTAATTAAAAATGGACAGAAATTAAAATTTAAATATTGTATCAACATTATTTTACTAAACTAAGTCGTAGTAATCAACATTTCATCAAAGTCTGTCCTAACAATGGCTTTACACATAATGCTTGTTTCATTCTAGGTTTGGTGCGCTTATGGAATGCTGACGAGGCACGGTACAGGGTTTTACATAGAAACTCCGACTCAGTTCCTACGGTTGTTACGTGACTTTTCGGTCCCTCTAGCAGACGAAATAATCCCAATGAAAAACATTACAGTTTGATCTGCTCGTCAGCAAACTTGTTTTTGGTGTATGTATAAATGCCTAAATGTACATTTCTCCTAAAAGAAATTGTAACAAGATTTTTTATTCCTCATAAAATTCGATAATAGCACCTGGTTTACTATTTGTCTCGCGATAATTTTTGATTTTCTGGCTTCGCAAACACGGCAACTTCCATGGAACAAGAATTTGTGACCACGCTTTTTTTTTCATTGGTAAGTCGGTTGGAACAAAGCTGCTCAGCATGCTAAGGGTTAGTTCTGCTGTTGCGTAAATCAGCTTAAGAAATTTCAGTTCTCTCAAGGACTGCCCAAGCCGTTGCTGTTTGGACACATAATTGTATATCTCTTGGATCTTAGATGAAATACTGATGCACTGCTTTGTCATATTTCTCTTTATGTAGGCTTGTGAAACTTGGAACTTGCCAAGACGCACTTCAGATGCGATTGTAAGGCCCCCACAACGATCTTGCTTGTAACGAATGCGGATATTCACAGAAAACTCCAAAAACGTCATTGCAGGGGCCGTATTCATAAAACGACTTAAGTCGTTGCTATGCTGTTGCTAAGGCTCAATTTCTATGAAGGAGATTCCCTACAACTAAAAAAACTGAAAAAGACTGTTCCTCCAGAGCAAATTTCATAGTTGTAGGGAATCTCCTTCATAGAAATTCAACCTTAGCAACAGCATAGCAACCACTTAAGTTGTTCTATGAATACAGCCCCAGAATAGGAAAACTCTCCTAATTGTAGCTAAAAAAGGGGGGGGGGGGGAAATACAAACAAATTCTACGAATTTATGTCCCCCGCCTACGAAACTAGGTCTCCACTGTATTTACACTTAGTGTTTGAGTAAAGTTAAAAATGTGAAAAAGTAACAAAACAAATAATGTGAGGACTATTTCCAAACCACATGCATATCTTCAGACCATGGTCAAAACACCTGTGAAGTTTCAAAGGAATCGGCAACTGTAGGAGGAGTTGCACACACAAGGTATCCACTATCTATTCACTTTGATAGTAAAAATGTATGAAAAATGGCTAAGTTCAATTTGCAAAAAAAGTAATAAAAAATAACGTGAGGATTATATCCAAACCATATGCATATCTTCAGTCCATGACCAAAATACCTGTGAAGTTTCAAAGGAATCGCGTAAAACTGTTGGAGGAGTTGCGCACGCAAGGTACCCACTATCTAGTAACTATGATAGTAAAAACGCCTAAAAAATGACTATGTTCAACTTGATGAAAAAAGAACAAAAAATAATGTGAGGATTACATCCAAACCACATGCATATTTTTTAGTCCGTGACCAAAACACCTGTGAAGTTTCAAAGGCATCGGCATAAAACTGTTGGAGGAGTTGCGCATACAAGGTACCCACTATCTAGTCACTTTGATAGTAAAAACGCATAAAAAATGACTAAGTTCAACTTGTGAAAAAAGTGACAAAAATAATTTCAGGATTAAATACAAACCACATGCATATTTTCAGACCATGCCAAAAACAGCTGTAAAGTTTCTAAAGAATCGGCATAAAACTGTAGGCGGAGTTGCGCACACAAGGAACCTACTACTTTAGGGGGACGGAAGGACGGAAATAAGGACGGATGGACGGATGGACGGAAGGACGGAAGGACGAAATGCCGAAAACTATGTCCCTCCGCTTTTCCTCCGGGACAACAAGACATTTCGGAAAGTCGTAAAGTCGTCTGTCTTAGTAAAGGCGATCCTACAAGGTAAAGTTACTGAAAAAAAGAGGAGGCAGACAGAGTATAGATAAGGTAGACATATAAAAGATTGGACAGGGATGGCTTTACCAGAACAACAAGGGCGCAAGAACCAGACGGATAGCGATCTGTACAAAGCCGTCATTGGTATCCGAACTTAGTTGCAATGATATGGTATTGACTACCACAAACTTCTAAAAATTGAGACACATAAAAATTACCGTGTCCTAAAATTGGAGCAGTTTGTTTAACAATACAATTACTATAGTGGTCGAAAGAATGCCACTAGTTTATAAAGGAACTTGATGTCTAGCAAGTGCATGCACGTTTTGATATAAAGACAAGATTTTCTGCAAACAAACACTTTAATTATAATCAAATCTGAAGAGTCGTGCAATAGAAAAGGACTTTCCTGAACTGACAGGTATAAGGGCCTAATAAGCAAATGTTATATAAAAAACACAGTGAGGAAGAGCGTAATAAGTAAGTGTTATATGAAAAACAACTACAAAAAAATACAAATACAAATACAAAGGGAATCAACGCTTGACACTTCCGGTTTGCTGCTGTGGACGAATAATCCTTGCAAACTTGGGTTTACCTTATGGTGGTGATTTGTGGTATATGCGAAAATCTGCATAAACCATAAAAAAAATAACGAATCTTCTTTGAAAGTTAGCAGCCTTCTTATTTTTGCTGTTTTCTACAGTTTTGAATACAAACAAGAGGTTCATGCTGCTTTAAAAATGTTTCTATAAGGAAATATCAAAGGGTAGTTTTCTGCGCAGAAATCTAAAATAATAGCATCATTATTGAAAATTTACGTAGAGCTGAAGGTACGAAATTGCATTATAAAGAGCGTCTTAGCAATTATTTGTTCCAACTCTTTCTCAAATTGTAAGGTAGACCAGATGGAAATACTAGCTTTTTCTCTATGTTCAGCCATGCACAGGGTAAATGTACACTGGACGCATTCATTAAATATAGGGTAGGAAAGCATACCCATAAAACACTTACAGTATAAATAATAAATTACTGACATTTTGACAGATGTGTCAATGAAATAGTTCAACCTTGTTAAAATAGTCTCAACTGTATGTTTTGACAAAATATTTGGATACAGCCTATGTCTTATCTTATCTGCCCAGCCTGATAATGTATGAAAGAGTTGGACACAATAAATGCTAGGACGCTCTTTGTAGTGCAATAAGGTATCCTCAGCACAGAGTATATTTTCAATAACGATATTATTTCTTTTTTAGATATCTGCGCAGAAAATTTCCCTTTGATCTTTCCTTATAAAAGTACTTTTTAACGTCATAAAACCCTGCATTTCGGGGTTATAAATTATGAGAAATAACATAAAAAGGCATCTGCTACGTCTTGGGCAGATCTGTTATAGTTTCAGCGTGTTATGCGGATTTTTCGTCTTTACCAAAATCAGTGATTATCACCACCTTTAAAGATAGAATTTACCTGTAGGTGAGGAAATAATTTCTTAAGAGTTTTCCGCAGTAAGAAAAGTGATAAAATACAAATGACAGAATTGCGTCTCCTCAAAGTGTACCAATTTACCTTAAGTTACTCAAAAACTAAAATCTTTGAGCAACTTAGCCAATTTCTCATATATCAGAATTTTTGTTAACAAAATGCTCAAAAATAGCTAGTATTAATCCAAATTTGTTAAAACCCGATTCATTATTCATACCGACAAAATTTAATGAAACGCGTTTAAAGCAGGGAACTCTTTGTTCGCCAAGGCTCGCAATCGATTCCAAAACTATTGAATCTGTCTCTCAAATTTCCTTACATATACAAACGACATACTTTGCTCAACAAACTCGCAAAAGTCTTAAACTAAATAATCCGGCTGATCACTGTTTTTTAGACACAAAATATTCACGAAATGTGCTCAAAGACTTCTGGTGGCCTCTCACCAAGAATAGCAACATATGCAATATATTGCATATATTGCTATTTTCATAAATTGTTTCATTCAATTAGTTGCCTTAATTTAGTCTTACAATCTTAAAGCCTTGTTATACATGTAACTATTATGTATATAACTGGCTTTAAATCTATGATCTGATAATTCTCATACTTATTTTTGTAGCTTCTCCATATTTGTAAATGTTATAAAAAAATGCCAATAGTCGGTTCAAAAGATCTTCAGAGATTATGTTACATGTTGTACGTTTTGCCGACTCAAAATATATCTTGTTTTGTTTTGTCTTGTCAAGACTCGCAAAAGGATTCCAGTTACTCTGAGCACACTTCATAAGGATGATACAATTTCTGAGCTTCAGTTACAAAATACAGTCTGCTGTCGATAGCTCAAAGTCGAAGTTCTTATTAAACTACTACTATATCAAAGTTAATATTCTAATCATATTTCCTATTTTCCTTTACATTTCAACTCCTGTTATCTCAAACTACTGATATCTCAATGTAAATTGTCTGTCCCCAGAAAATTTACTTTAAGATATTAGTAGTTTGAGATAATAGGGGTTGAGATGTTAAGAAAAAATGGAAAAGACCTAGCTATGTTTTTAGCGCGAATTAGCGGAAGTAAAGACGTGGTTATGCAAAAGCAGTTTTGTGTGTCCGCGTGCGCGTGCTAGTATGAAGGCGAATTTCATAAAAATGTTCACCTACTCCGTTTAGCTCAGTTTGAAGGTAACCGAAAGGGTTAAGGTCTTCTAGCTTTCTCGATAGTTACGTCTTTGGAAGATCTACTGAAAGCAGCGATGCATATTGGGTCATAGGCTAAATTTTACGGTTGATTGAACATAGAATAAATATTCACCTGTTGCGTTAAGCCCAGTTTCTAAGTAACCGCAAGGACAAGAGTCTTCAAACTTGCTCCAATGATACGTCTGGAGAAGATCTACAGAAAGCATCGATGCATATTGGGCCATTGACTGTACATAGAAAGATATTCACCTATTGCGTTTATCTCAGCTTCTAAGTAACCACAGGGGTAAGAGTCTTCAAACTGGCACCATAGATACGAGGGAAGTTCAATAAATTTGTAGAACTCCGGGTTTAACCCACAGATTGGAAGATGGTTTCAACATTATTTTTCAATATAATCCCCCTTTACTTCAATGCACTTGGCCCACTTTTCTGTTTAGCAGCCTATGCCTTTGAAATAAAAGGCGTCTGTTTTGTCCTCAAACCATGTCTCTGTAGCAGCCTTGAGCTCATCATCGTCCCGAAATCTCGTTCCACGCAAGTGGGACTTCAAATTTCGAAACAGATAATAATCACTTGGGGCCAGGCCGGAACTGTATGGCGGGTAATTTAACTGCTCGAACTTGCACTCACGAATAGCCCCTTGTGCAACTTTGGACTCTACCCTTTGCTGACGATCTTGCATGTTCAGGTTTCTGGGTACCCACCTGCCATATACTTTTGACATGCCTAAATGTTCACGGATTATAGTGTAAACACTTCCATTAGAAATACCACATTCTGAAGCAAGTTCGGCAACTTTGATTCGGCGATCGTTTAGCACAAGTCTCAACACGGTCGATCATCTCCTGGATGAATAAGTCAGCAGAGCGACCTGGCCTTGGGTCATCTTCTAAGGAGGTTCGCCCAAGTTTAAATTCTGCTGACCACTTTGCCACTGTGGAATACTTTTGGCTACTATCACCAATACACTTCAGCCATGCGCCGATGGATTTCTTTTGCGTTTGCACCCTCCGTAGTGAGGAACTTTATGACTGAACTGAACTCAATATTCTGACTTTCCAGTTTTGCCTATGGGTATCGGCAAACAAAAAGTAAGAGCAAAAAATGTACGTGTTGACTGAACGGCTGTTATTATCAACTGACAAAGGTTTACACTGCACAAAAATGAAGAAAAAAGAAATCTTGAATTGTACAGAAAAATACCGAGTTCTACGAACTTATTGAACTCTCCTCGTACATCAGGGGAATAACTTAGTCTACTGAAAGCAGCGATACATATTGGGCCATGACATATATACTCAGTACAATTAAAAACGCAACACTAAGTTTTTTGGAAATATCTTTTCGAATTTTTAACACAATTATTTGAAACGCAAGAGATATTGTGATTGACATCTTTTCTGCCATTTTGCTAAATTTCGTGGCATTTTATTGTGTATTCCATAAAGTTTACGTTCATCATGAGCGTTACCCCTAAAATTAAATTTCATAAGATCAAATCGTAACGCATGGGCCTTGCTGCGTCGCCTTCAGTGATGTTTTATTAATCAAAATCTGTGGAATTTTGTTCCATTTCTTGATTAAATCTTTACCAAAGCCTTTGCAATATTTGAAGATAATTCAGTATACCCTAAAATGCCATGTTTCTGTTCATCTGAGACTTGTCGTTTTGATTACCAATCAAGTGGCAAAGCTGGTCATTCTGGCATACGGATGTCAGTTTCGTGTGAGAAAGAGAAAGTAGCATAAGTTACATGTGAGTTTGTTTACAATCGTTTGCTTCAAAACGTTTAACGCCGATATTGCAATTGTATACCGTCCATAAAAAGAAACGCATCACAAGCTTTTGGCAAAGAGCATAAAAGTTTAAAACTCCTAAAACTTTTCACTTCTCTAAATTTCTTTCCGCTTACCAAAGAGAAACATTCGCACGAGTCTCAAAAGTCTGCTAGACAGCATCAGCGTGTCGAAAGCATATGAGTTGTAATAAATGACAATGATTGATCTGTCTTGTCTATGGACGCATTCTCTAGACTCAACCGGTTTTTATTCGATCTTTAAGGGTACTGGTCAGTAGAAAGGGCACCTACTGTCTAAAAGATGTGGCCATATGGCACCTTAACCATCCCAAAAGCTGTAAGTTTGAGACTTTATGAACTGGCAATCTGGAGGCGATTTTAAGCGTGAATCAAGACAAAAAGTTTTGTTTGTTGCAATTTATTTGTTGCTTTTCCTTATTGCTGATCTACGGACTATCCAGTAGCGTTGACCAAATGTTTGTAAGTGTTTACATGATACGCGCACGAGCAAATCTTGATTTTTATACCTGAGTGATTATCCACTGCACTACGAGTACATGTGAGGATATTTTATGCCAAAACAGAAAGGTACATTTGCCTGACATATATTTACATGCTATTTTTGGTCAAAATATTATCCATTACGCAAAAATGTAAAACCAAAAATGTTGCGTTTTTAAATGTACTAAGTATATATATCATGGTTGAAATTAACAAAGAAAAAAATAGTCATCTGTTGTATTTAGCTTAGTTTCTAAGTAAACTCATGGGCTAGAGTCTTCATACTTTTCTCATAGATACGTCTTGGGAAGATCTACTGAAAGCAGCGATGCATATTGGACCACGGCCGATATATTTAAAGTTTCATTGAACATAGACCAATATCATAACCTGTTGCGTTTAGCTCAGTATCTAAATAACCGCAAGGGCTGGTGTCTTCAAGCTTGCTCCATTGATACGTTTTGGGAAGATCTACAGAAAGCAGCGATGCATATTGAGTCATGATCTATATTTCAGGATAGATTGAACATAGAAAAATATTCACCTGTTGCGTTTAGCTCAGTTTCTTAGTAACCGCTAGGGCTTAAGTCTTCAAGCTTGCTCCATAGATTGGTCTGGAAAAGATCGATGGAGGGCAGCATTGTATACTGGGCCATGGACTAATTTTCACGGTTGATTGAACACCCAAAATTATTCACCCGTTGCGTTGACTCAGTTTCTAAGTAACGACAAGGGCCAGAGTCTTTAAGCTTGCTCCATAGATACATCTAGTAAAGATCAACTGAAGGCAGTGATGCATATTTGTCAATGAGCTATATTTCAAGGTCCAGTAATTTCGCTCATATCTCGGAGGTTATTTGATGTTTTTACATGATAGATTGAGATGATAAATCAGTATGATCAGATGTTTGATCTCAAACTAAAAGTATGCCACAGTGACCTATATTTGTTGGTCTAGTGATTTGATTGCCTTTCATCTTGAAGACCATTTAATGGGCGTTCATGATTGCTTGGGATAATGACTGAGTACATGTATTACCCAATGTTTGCCCTCAAATTACCAGTTGGTCACAGTGATCTATATTTCATGGGTCACTGCGTTTCCCGTATATCTTGATGACTTTTGATGAACGAACATCAAAATTACTTGGGATAATAACTCAGTATGACTAACAGTAGGTCACAGTGAATTATATTTCGTGAACCAGTGATTGTGCCTTATCTTGAAGACCCTTTGATGTACAAATATGGTTTCTTGGGATAATGACTCAGTATGACTCGATGTTTGACCGCAGACTTACAGTAGGTCACATTGACCTATATTTGATGATACATTAATTTTGGATCATATTTCTAACACTATTTCATGGTATTGCATTAAACCTTGGTTCATAGTTTGGGCTGACACTGTGAGTGACATCATCCGGTGATTTTAATCCATAATTGTAACACTGTTTTATGGATTTGCATTATTTAGGTCAATATATCGAGCTGACACTATGAGTGATTTCATACTAATTGTAGATCTGTGTGACCTATATTGCATTGTCCAGTGATGTAAGACAATATTTCGAACGCTTTTTTATTGATTTGTTTATGATACTTGGTGTAATGGTACATTCAGATACAGTGAATGACCTCTTGTCTTTTCTACGTCACTGTGACCTACATTTCACATTTTATTGTTGGTGTCGTATCTCTAGCAATATTTGAGAGATCTGAATTATTCTTAGAAGAACAATTTATTCTGACACTGCAGCTGATGTCATCAATAAAAGCCGATATCTCTGTTCATAGACAACTAAATAAGGAACTGGTATGATTTTGGTCGTGTTTGCTCCCATTTATACTTACTAAAAATTGCATTAATCATGGGCTTATCAAATGGTGTTTCTTGTTCAGATGAATCTTCAGAATAACATAATTTCAGATACCTGATTGTTTCAAGAATTTTATGGACAACAGCAAGGAGAAAATCTGTTTGAAAGGTTTTCGAAACAAGACAGTAAGTATGGCTTCAGGGATCACTTGATAATAGGTGGTGATACACTAATAAATGGTACAGCACTGCTTAACAAATATGTGCTCAGTGTTAAAGCCCTGTCCTGGCACTTAAAAATTCAGCATATCAAGATTAAGGGTTTATCGAATAGTTCTTTGTGTGATTCTTTGCGTTCCCTCTAAATGGGGGAAAACTAGAGGTGCAAAAACAAACTAGAGAAAAAACGCAAAAATGTAAAAATCTGAATTAAAAAAAAATGAGTAAAGGTTTTTACACTCATAAACATCAACAGACGTTAAAAAATACAATTTTGAAAATAAAATACATAGAAGTGTGTGTGTGTGTGTGTGTGTGTGTGTGTATGTGTATGTGTGTGTGTGTTGGGGTAGATGGGACCCAAATAATTCAAGGTCCTTTTGATTGGATCTACAGCTAAAGACTTCGAATCATGACCCATGTTTTGTCTTTTGAAATTGGTTTCTGCTCTTGAAGAACTCTGTTAGATTCTAATTCATACTAATTTTTTCTCGGTCCACGTAACATGGCAACATTAATTATGTACAACATGAGGTAAATGAATAGACATCGTTCAAGTTATAACAAATAATAATGCAATAAAATACAAATATAAAATACTAACCAATCTAAATATTATACAAAAGATGAATCACCAATAAGAATACACGCAATTTAACTTACTTGTTAGTGTACGGAATAGAGAAGAGACGTGAAATGTATTACGTCAACCAGATCATGGATCACTACATCCGCATTGGAATACATTGATCACAAAAAGCACTTACAAAAACCTTAATGTGTTGTAAATTATCAATTTGTCGGAAGTTTACGGAGTTCACCTGTATTTTTGCCAGTTTTGCTGAGTAAACATGTGCCAATCGATACACTCCGTAAAAAATATTTTACTGAATCTAACAATAGTCCTGTATTCGTCAATATGGCTTCGCAAATACAGGTCAGTCGGTAAACTCCATCAGATATTTTACGGAGTTTACCGATCTGCCATTTTGTCTGCGCAAATGCAGGCCAACCAGACATACCGACAAATACGTTTTTTATTTCTTTTGTTCTCTTCTTTTTTTGTCGTTGTTAACCATTTTTTTAAAAGATGCATGAGTACACCTGCATGTTTTTTCCGCCATATCTGAGCCGCGAAACCACAAAACCAACAACGTGTCATATGCGACACGCCAAGACTCAGACCAGCCTGGGCATTAGCCCAGTATGATCAGAAACTTTGCTGTCCGTAGGGAGCTAGCTTAGACCCTTAACTATCCTTTAACGCTTCTGATCTGAGTCTTGGCGTGGAGCACATGCCACTTTGTTGGTTTTCTCGTGTCGCGGCTCAAATGTGGCGGAAAAAACATGGAAGTGTACCAAAAAAAATACATTTTTTTTGATTTCCTGTTTATTTCCATGGATACCCTAAACTAATCTAAAAATATCTACACTAAAAGGAAAGAAGTTGCTTCTAAAAGAGCACATTCTTTCATTCACGAATTGAATCCCATTTAGATGGAGGCAAAAGAAAATAACAGAGTTGCTCCTCTAAAAGTGTACCTTTTCATCTTAACACGTAGCTTATATTTACCAGCCACTATGGGTCTAAAGTGCCGTATAAATTCTAACATTTGGTGCGCCCAAAACAATTCCTGTAATTTCCAAATCAGCAGGCACACAATGCTCTATCAACACTGAATCATTACACTGAATCAACGTTGATTCAATGTTGATCAAACTTTGTGTACCCAGTGGATAACTATTGGACATTTTTGTTGTACAATAGAGTAATGCATCCAGGAGATGCCGAGGGAATGATAAGCAGTGTAGACCATGACAAGACTATAGGAACTGTCTGATCCTGGTCTGCCTGATTGATTGCTCAGACCTGTTACCACAATTTTTAGAAATTTCTGTTTATTTGTTAGCGTACGATTAGTGCGAAACAAGACTTTTATTTTTTTTTTTTTTTTTACTGTTGGTTTCTTCCGAGCAGGCACACAACATTTAATCGACATTTGTCAACATTAATGTCATAAAGTTGAGTCAACGTTTATCCATGGCAATCTTGGTTCAACGTTGTGAGGAAAACAAGTCGAGTCTAACTTGGACAACGTTGATTCAATGTTGTTACATTTAATCAACATTTATTTAATGTCGAATCGACGTTGTGTTTCCATTGAGTTGTTTGCTTTAAATGTTTCACTCGCAATCTCTGACATACAGGTTGTTACCCTCCAAATCAGAAAGCAGATGTCCATCGATAGCTTGCTGCATAGTTACAGCTTTTACAAGGCATTTTCCCTTCTTCGAGACCATGACAAATGAGCGGCAGCGGTCGTCAAGAGACAAACACAAAGCACGACATTCCTCAACCGACTTTGTTGACAGTGTTTCAGCAGTTAACCCAACAATGGTCTTCCCGGTATACAATGTAAACGTGGTGCCATACAACTCACAGTCTGAAAAATAAGGTACCGGAAACGGTCTTAAACATAGAGACAACCAATATAATATGAAAAAAGCACTGCCTACAGGCGAGCACATCGCTCTTAACAATGCTCTCCAGAGTTACAGAGTTGTGTAATATAATTGTATTATATTTTCATTGCAGAATGCATACAAAAAGACTTGTACAGCATTGCCATCAAAACAGATGTTACTTCACCAAACACTTGAAAAGACTCAAACTTTGCATATGGTAATACACTAGCAAATGCAATGTCCAATTGGATCACATCAAAAATTGCAACATACTGTACGAAACCCAATGTCATAATGTTTTGTTGTTTTTCATTGGCTCATACTCCTTTTACCACGTTTGCCCTGCCAACACAGCATGTACTTTGTGCCAAAATGAAGTTATTAATGAAATAGAATGGGGATAGCCGTGTTGTAAACTGTGAACTGTTGGCAACCCAACAATCTACAATTTATATCCCCAAATAGAAGTTTTGAAGGCTGCTTGTATACCAACTTTCAAGCCTACTCTTACGTGTTTTGTTTGGATTCGGAGCAGATCTTTGACAATCATAAACAAAATCACTTGTACTGTGAACAGAAGTATTTTTTTCATACATTGGCAAAAAGGCATTCTCAAGTGGTGGCTTATTTGCTACTGAACATTCGAAGTCAGTAGTTTTGTTGTGGTTCTTCACTGTTTTATGATTGCTTCGGCCATATCACGTCTTTCATTTATGTGTTATGTGACTATTATTCAGTTACGTTTAGGTAGCTGAGTATGCATCTTTTTTAGAAAGACCTGCTTACTCTGCTTGTCATTGTGTCCACTTTTTTAAAGTATTGCTGTCATCCTTATCAGTGCTCTAGATAAGAAGGGGTAACAGGGATAATGTAGAGATAATTTTCCTTATTTTTCCTCAGAAACATACTTTGTGACCCCTCATTAGAACTGTCTCGTCGAGACGGTTGTAATGAGAGGTCACAATGTATGTTTTTACTGAGAAATAAGAGAAATTATCTCTGACTCATCCCTCTTATTCCTGTTACCCCTTCTTATATGGAGCTCTGAAATGTCTTTTCCTTTGAAAGTTAAGGACTATGTATATGATCTGATTATATATGATGAATATATGAGCCGTGACACATGAAAACCAACAAAGTGGTTGTGCACCCAGAGAAGACTTAGATCAGCGTGGGCATCCTCTCAGTCTGATCAGAGTCTTTGCTGAGCACTAAAAGGGTAGCCATGGTCTAAGTTAACACTCTGATCAGAAGAACAGATGCCCAGGCTGACCTGAGTGTTTGCTGGGCGCACAACCACTTTATTGGTTTTCTCGTGGTGTGGCCGATATGTACATTGTTTAAGGGAAAAGAGTCTGTGAATCTGACAAAGGGAATATGTTAAGTAAATCATCTAAACCTGTCTGCATTACTATTTAATATACTACCATTCAAATATTTCCAAGCTATAACGTTTTTCCTTAATGTTATCCCCATTATTGTAAAATTTGAAATATGGCTCTGTGTTTCATAGCACTTTAATTGAAACACTTGCATATGCAATTTACATGTAGCGACAATTAACAAAGATTACAGTTATAGCTGACAAAGTGTATCGTTGGCAAAGTGTACATGTAACTGTTGTTCTATTTTAAAAAGACTACTAATTAAGGAATGCATTATACTCACATGGAAATTGACCTTACGCGAATGCACTTATCGCCCCGCCTTTCATATTTGTCCGAGTATATTTAACAAAAGAATATTTTGTCACAAAAACACACGTGCATTTGTTTGTCCTAGGTTTTAATCTTATTTGACTGGTCAATGCATATTTTGACTGAGAAGTGGCGACAGGTCAATTGGGGGCAGTTGGATTATATCATCTACATGATTGAAATCTATTTTTTATACTAAACCTTGTATTTGACAATGTTATTAAAAAGGATAAAAAATAACAAATATATAAACTGTTGATAGTGGAGTAATCTGTTGACAGTGAAGTATTTTATAACTTATACGAAACAAGTCAAAACTGTAGTAAAGTGACTTCTACTACATGCAAGCTATGATAGGAAAAAGTGATGGGTGGGGACCCTCCAAAATCTCACATCAACTGTTCCTGTTCTAAACCAATAATAACATACATAGACATTTTCAACATAAATGGCACAATGATTCATGGGTTTACGAACATTTCAGCAATTATTATCTCACTCGAATTGAGACAAAAGGGTAATAACCAATTAGGCACACATCATTTCATCAATATCCAATCAACTTCCATTCAACCGTGGGACGTTGAATCAACGTTGCTTCACTGTTAAGCAACTGTTCCAATGCCATTGAGAATGAAAGGATGTTCACAATATAAACCCCTATTTACAGTAGGGAGGAATTCCGCCTTCGACGGAATTCGAACCCGGACCGCTGGCTCAGCAGGCCGTATGTTTACCTTCTGAGCTGCCGGGGCTCCCAACATGTACAACTATATAAACTCTGTATAATATCCAAACAATATATGTGTATATACAATTAAATATTTCAGTCCAGGAGAAGGCACATTCAAAGTATGAGTTCCTTCAACAGCAGCGAACACATTCAGAAGAAGGAACATTGTCCATACTTCGCAGTTTTGACTATTTAAATAAAAGTCCATTTAAATCAAAGCCTGCATTGTCAGATTTCCATGAGACGTCTATAACCTGTTTTGTCTGGACCAGAAAGTGGTGTGATAAATGCCTCCTTAATGATAAATTTGTCAAAAGCTAAGAATACTTACTTAGAATTAAAGCCTGTGCAAAACTGGGCATGACCGAAGAGAAAATGGAATTCTCAGACGGAAATACTATTATTTTCACAAATATCAAATCAGATATTTGAAAGGGGAAAGCAAGAATAAAGGATAAATATTGTCACTATCAAGATCTAAGTACTGACAATTGGTTGCACTGGGAAGAATCGGCCCTATGTAATACATATTCAATATAGTCTAGGCCAAAATGAATCCCCGAGCAGATATTTCAATATTAGTGATATGCTCTTATAAACAGGAATGTCTAGAACTGCGATGATCATGGGTATAAGATTCTGTTCATCAGATGACTGTTTGAAATTGCATTATTGTTGCCGCAGAGGCTCTATCATTTTTCAATAGAAAACAGACTGCTGTCATGGACAGCAAGACGATGTTATAAGCTAGTAAGCAAGTGACATGTAATATTTGGTCATACCGTTTTAAGACCTGACATTAGTTGAATAAAAGTGACTTCATAAAGTAAAAGAAGCTTTATGAATGAAACCTATGGAAGTCACAGGTGTAATAGCATACAATGAAAACCTAAATTAATGTTGGTTGTATAGTCTTTAACCGGAGAAATAGATACGATGGGTATTTGGTGATAATTTCGAGATAATGTTCCGTATTTCTGGGTGAAAACTTGTTTTGAGTATTCAGCAAAATTGCTTTGGTAAGGCAATGCTAATAAATACCAACAGCATATGATTTCAATCTTTCTCCATAAAAACGTGGGTATACATCAGAAAGCCAGGTAATTCTAGTGAATAATACCCACAATGTAGGTTTCTATCTTTTCTCGGTAAAAACATGTTATGGACAGCGATTCTTCTGCAGAACTGCCTCAGTGAGGAGATTCTAATGAAACCCAACAGGAGTTATCAAGAACTAACAAAACTATTCTTGAACTATCATCATTATGCCATCTTATCTTTTTCTGTTATACATAAAGAAAGAGTCCACTACCAGCAAATGTTTCTGCATTGACCTTGTCATGCTGAATTTTCATGTTATAATACATGTATCAATTTCATATTAACCACTCTCATATTTCCAGTGATTCAAGCTGTTAGTAGGGTATTTTGAATACTTGGTAGGCAGGTCATCTGCATGTTTACCAGGAATTTCTTTTGAATTTTAAATCACAATGAATATACAGGTAAGCTGGATATTTGATGATAACTAAAGTATAACCTTCTTCGGTTCTCCATAAAAAGATATGGGTATTCAGTAGAATTGCCTCTCCGATTAGAATTGCCAGGGAGAGGTGATACAAATGAATACTCAAAACTTGTTTTCTATGGAGAAATATGGAAAATTATGCCAAAATTATCAACAAATTCCCACCTTACCTATTGTTCTACTCAATACAGTGTTCAATCAAAAGCCTTTAAGAGACATCACTTTATCCCAAGATCTGGCATGAAAGATGCTTCATTTGGTCTACTGGTATCCAACATTTACCTTTGTAAGAGTGATGCACCTTCCACAGATATATCTGTCATTTATAGTCCAGCTAAGCAAACTTCTCTGTTTATTAACAATTTATCACATTGTACATGCACATCTTTTAATGCAAGCCCCAGTTGAGCCTTTCATCGAAAATCTGCCATAAAACGTTTTTGACTTCTGACATTTCTTCATACTTATTATAGTCACAAGTAATTGTGTACTGATAAAAGTTGCTTCTGCCTGTGTAAAATCTAGGCTCCTAATGATTTTTTGGATACATGTATGTTAAAATTTCATGACATGATGAGTTGAACTGGTAGCAATACATGTTACTGCTAATTATGGCACAATACTACAGATGTCCTGTTTGACATCGTGTATGTTGGCCCTTAAGTGCTAAGAAATGTCCAGTCTGTATTTCCACCCTGTCATTCCAGTTTTGTACATGTATTTGGACTGAAGACATGATGACAGGAATCCTTGTCATCCAGGTGAATTCCTGATCCAGAGCCACTAGTAATTGTCTTTAGTTTGTCAATGCACTCCTCATCCCCTGCACTGTCCAGAACATCACGGCTGTCATCTATGATTGTGTACAATGAAAATTGGTTACTGGAAAAAAAGCATACAAATTTAAACGCTCTAATTGTTCTAACAGTTGAACACTGTGGTTTAACACCTTATGCCTATTTGTCAAATACTTGCTAGAGGAATGGCAAACAGTGTAGGCCCTGATCAGACTAACAAGTATGATTTTGGTCTGCCTGTTTGCTCAGACCTATCTCTTCAACACATTGAATCTTTAATTTTACTTACGACCACTAAAGTATTTTAGAAGTACAATGTTTTGTCTGAACACAAATTTTACACTTCACATGGAACTTAGCAAAACAACTTTTGCAGTTCCTTAGAACATTCAGTTTTCTGTAGACCTATATGATATTGTCGTAAATAATTGGTTTTGAGAAAAAAAGTTCTTTAGGCAAACGGAACTACGGTAAGCTTTATAATCACTGTGTGACTCCGTCCGTCCGTTATCAGTTAGCGAAAACCGTTATCAGTTAGCAAAACGCTTACAACTCTTGAACCGCATGGGATATTTTGACAAAATTTTGCATACTTATACATGTCAATATTGTCTAACGACTCGCATGCATAGCAACCTTATTTGATGGACGAGGCTTTGCTGAGCACAAGTTGAAAATTTACGGCCAACTACTGAAAATGCTCATAACTCTTGAACACCGTGGTAAATATGGTTCAAATTTTGTATGCTTATGCATTTCAACATAGTCCAGCCACTGGCATGCAAAACAGTGACGATGGTTCACCGAGCATCAATTTGGCCGGTCGAGCTCTTTTATTGAAAATGCTCATAACTCTTGGACCGCTTGGCATATTTGATTCAAATTTTGTATGCTTATGTAATTATAATTGCCCAGCCATTGGTATACTAAACAGTGACGAGGCTTCACCGAGCATCAATTTGGCCGGCCGAGCTCTTTTATTGAAAATGCTCATAACTCTTGGACCGCTTGGTATATTTGCTTCAAATTTTGTATGCTTATGTATTTTAACATAGTCCAGCCATCCGGAATGCAAAACAGTGACGAGTCTTCACCGAGCATCAATTTGGCTGGTCGAGCTCTTTTATTGAAAATGCTCATAACTCTTGGACCCCTTGGTATATTTGCTCCAAATTTTGTATACTTATGTAATTTAACATTGCCCAGCCACTGGTATGCAAAACAGTGACGAGGCTTCACCGAGCATCAATTTGGCCGGTCGAGCTCTTTTATTGAAAATGCTTATAAGTCTTGGACCGCTTGGTATATTTGCTTCAAATTTTGTATACTAATGTAATTTAACGTTGCCCAGCCACTGGTATGCAAAACTTCTTATTGCACAACCCGCAGGTTTGCACTATAATCACTGTGTGAGTCCGTCCGTCTGTCCGTCCGTTATCAGTTAGCGAAAACGCTTATAACTTTTGAACCGCATGGGATATTTTGATAAAATTTTGCATACTTACACATGTCAACATTATCTAACGACTCGCATGCATAACCGTCTTTTTTTCATGGACGAGGCTTTGCTGAGCACAAGTTGAAAATTTACGGCCAAGTAGTGAAAATGCCCATAACTCTTGAACCCCGTGGTAATATGGTTCAAATTTTGTATACATATGTATTTTAACATTGTCCAGCCACCGGCATGCAAAACGGTGACGAAAGTCTGACCAGTATTGCACGACCCACAGGTGTGCACTTTCATCGCTGTGCAAGTCCATCAGTCTGTTTGTCCTTCCGCTGTAGTCAGTGAGTGAAATTGCTTATAACTCATAACCACATGGTATAGTTTGATAAAAATATGTATCATTCTACAAGAAATGACCAATTTCATTTCCATACATTCCTTCTGGCACTAGAAACTGATCATTCTACAATCACCACGGGTTGTGCACATTACCATCAGTTGATTCTTGGTATTGGTCACACTCTTCTAGATAATGTTTTACTGATTCAACTTCTCCACACTCACAACATGGTGAATCTTTGTCCTACTTTGTAGTGATACTCATTGAGATACCCATAACCAGTCCGTAGTTGCGAAATTATTCTTTGAGTAGCTATATTTTTTGCATGTTGACTGCTTTGAATTACAATGGTTTTAATTAAAAAAGATGTCGACCTGTGGTTCCTGCTTCCCATCGCTCTTGCCATTTGAATCTACAGGATTCTTTAACTGCTTTCTTATTATCTCCCAGGTGATTACTCTACTTACATCTGGCATGCCTTTTGCCTCCTGTGCAAGTCGATCAGCCACTTCATTTCCTTTGCTGTTTGCAGGACCCGGCATGTTTGCATGCAGAGAGAAAATGCGACGAAACGTCCTGGGACGACACGTCTCTGGCGCGAAACGTCCCGGAGCAATGACAAGTGACAGAGTGAGTATTAAAGCATACTTCGAGAGTTTTCGTTTATAATCTGGAATTTTTACCTGAAATTTAGGTTTTCACCACAGGAGTTTGTATTTATGTCTGTAGCACGCTATTGTTGAAATCGGCATGGGAGTTTTGCCAGCGTGCTACAGACGTAAATACGAACTCCTGTGTTTTCACTGATGGAGAGATTCCTGCTGCAGCGACAGAAGTGACAGATTACGCGTTTTGTTAACGCTTACCGAATATGGAAGGAACCGTCGTTATACGGAAACGTACGGCCACTGCCGTTTTATTTACAGATTGTATTTCGATTTGTCAAGATTCAGTTTTTACCGAAATATTGACGAACAATAAAATGCAAATCAAAACGAATTTAATTTAGCAAAATAAAAAGACTTTATCAAAAAAATAAAGATGGAATGGCATTCGGATGGTATTTAAAGGTAGACATTGTTATAGTGTTATTGTGAAAACCAGTCTGCTCGCTACTTCCGGATCATGTCGGAACGAAGACAAATTGAGGCCAACGCATTGAAACAGAATAGAACTGAATAATCAGAAATCAGCTACGTACAGACTGTACGACTTTGATTTCTTGTAGTTTTGTTGATTTCTAGTAAAACCATTCTAATTTTGGACAATAACTCCCGTTTGGCGTCGGTACGAAAGAAATTCCATTGAAAGTAATGTAATTCAAAGGCAAAAATAATGCTTTACCAATCTTCTACCATAGAGCTCCCGCTCTTTCAAAGATCCTTCGGAGGTTTGAAATGCAGGCGCTACGCGCCTGCAAGCGAGTGCTCGCTATAAAGGACATAGTGTACAGCCAGTCAAGTAGTTGTTGTAGACTTGTGGTTTAACGTCCTAGTAAATGATATTTCAGTCATGTCGACTCCGAATTTGTAGAAAAAAGACACTCAAGCCCTGCTTAGCCAGTAGCAGGTCTGGCACAGAGGCACCAGGCAGCTCATCTATTTCGCGGTTCCAGCTGGGCGGGGCCAGATTAAGCCGCCACATCTGAATATACGACGTTTGCAAATTCAACTATTTTCCTTTCTTAAGTTTGCATAACATACAAAATAAGGTTAACAAGTGAATATATCTATGGTTCCCAGACGATGCAAAAATTATATCAAAATTAACTTCGATGGTGTTCTGAAGACTAACAGTTTACTAACCTTGTACACATGTATGACTTTCTTTATCAAATTTGAACCTGTCGTTACAAACGCATCTCCGTCGAAGGTTGCGGCGTTTAAAAATGCACTTCGAATTGTTAATTCGACAGTCTGTATCCGTTTCACAAAAATCTCCTACAGCTGTAGCTACAACATGAAGCAAACTAGATGAGAAAGCAATGATCAGGAACTGATACTATAAGTATCTTTCATGGGTGTGAGGTGTGGATAGAAAAATCTGTCACGAGGGTCACTGTTCGGCATCACGAGGCTTGCCGAGTGATGCCGAACAGTGATCCCGAGTGACGGATTTTTCTATCCACACCTCACACCCATGATAGATACTTTTTCTTGCACACCACGTTTAGTTTAATCTTAGGAACTTGTTAAAATGCGTAAGTTTAGTGCTTAGGAGGTTTCTATTTGATTTAAAAGAAGGCGCCGCTTTCAACGACCGCCATTCGGCCCTTTCCGTCAACGTCTTGCATGCATAAACTGTCTTCATTTTTGCCGTCTTCGTGACTTCATCATCTAAAACGCTAACGTCACTTGACGACGCAGATACGTGACCTCCATTACAACCAATGCATTGAATGCTCGTGATTTTTATCCGGTCCTGGGTGAGATAACATGGGTGAGATAAGCCTTGTAGGTACAGGGGAAACACGCGGATATCCTTGTCCAGTGTGCAAGAAGATCGAATTCCACATCCTTACCCGACCATCAGGGAGAGGAGCAGAACAATAAAGACAGCACGCCATGTAACGTCCTCCTCACACATAGACGAAAATCCCCCGACGTCAACTTGCGTATACTGGCGAATAGAACTACAGCAGTATCGTTCTCATTAGTATATGTACGTTGTACATCGTTGATGGTGTTCGTATGGATTCGTTTGTGAGATTTTGGATCCGTTGCGATTAGTTTTGTTCGTCGGAAAATTTTCAACATGTTGATAATTTTGTTGCGAATAAAAGTTTCGTCCATCATTCGCTAGAATTCGATTCAATACGTTAACCAATCGGAAAGTCTTCGCAAAGCATTCGTCAACTGGCGTAAGAGATCGCAGCTATATCTTGATCAGCTAATTTGCATATCAAGCGAAAGAAGACAAACCCAAGACGAAGCTGTGCAGTAGTTTGCGAACTGTAGCGAATATTTGCGTATTGATGCGAATTGAGTCTGACGCATGAAGCAAATTATAACGATAAGTTAACGTTCAGAAAACGACCGGTATATGCTTGCATACGAATCAATACGAAGGGTAACTAAGACAGACGAATCCATGCGAATCATAGCGCTCCTTAATTTTTAGTAGTTTTGAGTACCTCAAAATTTTGTGCAGACATATGCCTGTAGTTTATATTTAAAGAAGGTTATTAGTTTCAAGATAATTAGTTATTCTTCGTCAAAATGGAAGCTATACAACGTATGAAACTGCAGTATGTTGCTTCTATGGTCATCAAGAAGTCTTCCACCAACAACTAAACATTTAACCATGACATACAAGGGTCAGTAATATAGATGGATGTTGCTCGTTACTGCTCCTTGTCAGTGTAAAATATGACTAGGGAAATAACAAAATTATTGAACCCAAGTTATGATCTTTGTGCGTGATGAACGGAATGACGGACACACTGAATGATAGAGAGACAAACAGACGTATCAGCGACTATGTATATATGCATCCCTTTGGAGAGCATAAAAATTAAAACTTTTAAACAAGGTAATCGCCTCAGATTGAATGGAAGATGTCTATATATGAAGAGTTGACAATAACTTTCCTGAATATGACTCAAGTGAGCTATGTCGGTAGGCAACCGCAACCGTAATTTTGGTTTAAAAGTAAAAAGTATGCAAAGATCAGGAACTGAAACAATCAAAATCCAAATCCATCCCTCAAACCATAGTTGGAAACAACCAAGATTACAAACAATCAAGACACAGAGAACACACGGCCAACCGAGTGAGCAGCTTGTTCCCAAAAGGTGGCCACTCAGCAACCCAAACCGAACCAAAAACAATAAGAACACACACAAGGCAAAACATCACAGAAACTCTGACACCAAAAACAGGCAACAGAGAACCACAACAGAACTACCGCCCTGGAACGGTCAGTAATGAACCACTGGGGGGCTTAAATCGACTTTACAGGCTTTACATATTTTATTCATATCAGAAATTGTAACATACATACATATATAGTATACAATACAGGCTTGGGATTAGAACGAAAGCTGGACGCTTATAGAGTTCTTCTCCCTGTAACGTAATTTTGACACTGGATAGCAACACTGTCCAATTCAAGATTGACCTGTCCAATTTGGATTCCAAAATGGAACGCGAAAATCTTGGGATTGACCTGATTCCAGGATAGTTACCAGCATGATGCAATGTTTGTTTGTGCGTATTTAACCGTACGTAGAAAACGAAAGTAGATATACACTGAAGAAAAGAAAGTGTATATCTGGGTCTGTTTTCGATAAAATTTCAACTGTAAATTTACAAACAAGAGAAACATTTTGAAATAACATCTGACAGAGTGCTAGTATTCACGCAGTGAAGTACAACGGGAAAACAGAAGACTGAATATTGATTGACCTTTAATATTATTGGCTATATTTTGACATTCGCGTATTTTGACTAATGAAATCTTGTGAAATGTGGAACAAAACTGAAATGCTACTCGGCTGCGCAGAGAAAAACTTACACGGAACAAATACTGGGTAGTTTCTCTTCAGCATCACATGTACCAGGCTTTTCATTAGTCTGCACTTCTGGTTCCTTAGGTTTCTCTGACTCCATAGTAGCAGCCTTCCTAGCTCTAGATCCTCTTCCTCTTCCGCTAGGTGGCATGTTTTTGACTTACATAACAGTTTTATATCAATCAGCAGTCACAGTAATACTAAATTGTTACTAGTGTCCGTTAACGGCCGGATGCTGAAATATCGCTTCGGAAACATTCGGAAACATTCGGAAATATGCGCCAATAAGCGCAAAATGCGCTTAAGTTCGTATGTGTGTGCTCCTAATCGCTCCTAATCGCTAACGGAAATTATGAATATTGTCTGTAACCATTCGTTACACTTTGTATATTATTTGCAACAAATAGTTTCCCTACGTTTACTTTCGTAACAATGCAACAAATTTTCTAATCGTTTCGGTGAGAATTCGCTATAATTCACGAAAATTCCCTGTTCGGCAGGCTTCGTTAAATGAATTCGCCTATGTGTGAGGGGGGGTACAATTAGACAAGCGAAAGGCCAAGACGTCAGCTTACCCAGACCCGATTTACAACGTACAGTCTCAAAGTCGAAGCTCACGTCAAACTACTGATATCTCATAATAAATTTTCTGGCCCCCAAAAAATTACTTTGACATACCAACAACCAGAAATATCCGGAATGGAACTGTAAAGAACAATAAGTAATGGTATCAGTGATTGAGATAATGCTAGAGTCAACTCCCGATATCTCGAACACTGATATCTCCAAGTATCTTCTTATATCAAAATATATTGTCCCTATTTTTACATTTCAACGCCTGTTATCTCAAGCCTAGCATAACAAAAAAAAACAACAAAAAAAAAAACAGCAAATGATACTAGTTACAGTTCGACACAATTATTATAGAAAAGCAAGACTGCTATGTAAATAAAACAGGGGACCGAAAACGAGTCTATCCCCAGAGCTCACACCTACCAAAACAGATACTTTCTGACCAGTCAGCATTTTGACAATGAAAACGTTTGTGATAGATGACATAAAGCTGTTTCCAATATGCTTATAAATTTAACATATATCCTTAGAGAAATTAAGATTTTAACACACAAACAGGATTTTCTCCTTATAAAGTAACATACTTTTAATTGGATTTTGTGTCTCCATATCAACCGAAAATTTAGATTTATTTTCCTTACTTAAGAATTAACATTTGATTTTTCAGCGTTCATCATGTGATGAAGCCAGTGGGCGGAGCTTAAATTCCATCGCTTCTTGTAGGATTTTAGCGTCATTAGAGATATAGGTCATGGTACATATGCGTCGCTGTTGTCAGTAGATCTTCTCCAGACGAATCTATGGAGCAAGTTTGAAGTTTCTTGCGATTAGTTGCAAACTGAGATAATACAGTAGCAACCGGCGGTTATTTTTTCTATCTTCAATTACGCATGAGATACAGGTCATGACCGAATATGCATCACTGCTGTCAGTAGATCTTGTCAAAACGTATAGACTGAGTAAATTTGAAGACTCTAGCTCTTGTGGATGCATTAAAAATGAGCTAAACGCACCAGGTGAATAATTTCAATCAACCGTGAAATATATATTAGGTCATGGCCCAATATGCATCACTTCTTGTGTTTGAAATCCATGGCATTCGTGCAAAACTCACAACAACTATTTAGAGATTATTTGTTGTCCGAATAAAACGATTTTAGAAAGTATGCCAATTAACAGCTACAAAGCTGTTCAATCGTTCTAAAGTAGCAGACATTCGATTTGATTTTCTCTTGCTAGCCATCTCGAACTTTTGATTGCAACCATTTATTTGATTAAATATTTAGTAAATCACAAAAATACAGCCAAATCTGTCTTAAGGGGCCATCCAAGGGAAGGACAAAATGGTTGATTAAGAAAGACGATCCCTTAATACAGCTTCATTCGCATTATCGTTTCTTTTAGAGATGACCACGTGAGCAAGTCTCACTGTATATGTTTGTTTATTCATTTATGTACTTTATTCCGTTCTTGTTTCCCAGACGATGAAGGCTTCATGGGTGAAAACAGATGTTTAATGCGTGCCATGTAACGTTTCTCGTTAAACGTTTTTGTTTTCGTATATTTGTAGGTACAGTCTAACTTGTCTTAAGAGGTACATGTAACTACATTTTTACCGTGATTGTTTTGTCAGGTAAAGCATTATGTTTGGTAACTTCTTGTTTTCTGTGTTTGTTTTGTCAAGTCTAGCATTATACTTGTAACTACGTTCATTTTTGTGTTTGTTTTATCAAGTCTAGCATTATGTTTGGTAACTACCTTTATTTCTGTGTTTATGTTGTCAAGCCTAGCTTTATATTTGTAACTACGTTTATATCTGTGTTTGATGTGTCAAGTCTAGCATTATGTTTGGTAATTACCTTTATTTCAATGTTTGTTTTGCCCCGTATAGCGTATGGTTACTATTCTTATTTCTGTGTTTGTTTTGTCAAGTCTAGCATTATTTTTATAACTACATTTCTTCTGTGTGTTTTTTTTTTTTGGCAAAGTCTATCTTTGTTTGTACGAGGGTTGATCCAGAAGTAATGTCACTGCAGCTATAAAATCATGTAGAATTAAGGGAGACCAATAAAATTTCGTATCCACATACCTTAACCTATTTGCATTATGGGCTGAAAATTTCATAGAAATACAGTGCACAGTAACTGAGATATCGAGATAGACAGAAGGCATGGTAACGAAACGCGCCGCACGTCAATGACGTTGTTGACGCACCAGGCGAAATTTCGATATTGTGTCATGTCCAAAGTAGCATATTCGCTGTTCCAGCATAGCACTAATGTCTCTTCACCCATGTTTATCTCATCTTTAATATTACTTGAAGGGCCCCGCAACTCAATTTTAAGAATTTTACACAATATTCGAATTTCAAAACATTGATATTCATATATGGGGTCCAAACAAGAGTGACGCTTTTGTCTGACATTGCACATAAAGGTCTTCCGGTTTTCAGACTATCCCTTAACGACTCATTGGCACGCTTATCGCGCTGATTGCAGCTTTAAACAAGCCTCATAATAACTGTTATTTCACCACATTCTAACTAAACAGCTCTATCGTCTCTAATGGTGATATTCCAAATTCGGGGCAAAACCGCACATATCAGCTGACGCGTTTTTGTCAGAAATCAACATTTTTACTCTCGGCAGTAACAAGCATTAGCGCTAGCTAGCAAACTTCAAACTGCAGTGACGATATTAAAATTTCAACAGTAGGCGACAGAAATATATTTCGTCATCGTCTCAAATTTTCATCTGATTTGGCAGGTTAGTTTGATTTTGATTTGTGATTGCCTTTGAAAATTATGTTCATGTAATTAACGTTATTCTGACGTGCGGCGCGATGGCGTCGGTGGCATACTTTGAACGTCTATATGATTGGAAAGAAAAAAGATTCCAACTTTATATCTCTTCTGTTAATCAGAACTGAATTACAGTGCAGCTTGATATGATTTTTATAATAATGCTAGGATAGATAAGCGCGCAGTGGACACAGTGACATTACTTCTGGATCAACCCTTGTATCTACGTTTATTTCTGAGTGTTTTGTCAAGTCTAGCATTATGTTTAGTAACTATATTTATTTATGTATTTGCTTTTTTAAGGCTAGCCTTGTGAGTAGACTAGTATGTTTGTGACAACGTTTTTTTTTGCGTTTGTTTTGTCAAGTCTAACAATATATTCGTTTGCTCCGTTTATTTCCTGTTTCTTTGGCTTGCCTGGCATTATGCGTGGTCACTACATGCATTTTACTGTTTGGTTTGTTTCGTCTCGTATAACAGAAGACATGAGAAAGCAAATATACGTAGGAACATTGAGGGGATGAGGGAGTGGTTCTTGACTGGCTATCTAATTAAATGTCTACGTATTTTGGTTTCATGTGTTTTTCTACAGCTTCTCCAAAGGATGAAATATTACCGGAAAAATGATGACAGATAAATTGATGATAAAAGCGCTTCTTTTCTGAATTCATTTATTTTTCAGTCTTTATTATTCCATAAGTAGCCTTGTTGATATGAATATAATATATATATATTTAGAAGTTATGTCTTCCCGATCAGTAGATTTTTATAAAATATTCAAAAGTGTATATTTATTTGATACATAGTAATAATTGCAGGTGATCAGCTCGTTATACAAACAAGTTGCAAAAGAAAAGATTGCGAGCCATGCTATATCTCAAATACCAATGGTTTACCAAAAAAATAGGGTTCTAGGTCAAATGGTTCAAAAGTTGGAAAAGTGCCTAATTCAACAAAGGGCATAATCCGGTCATTTTTAACGGAAGTTGCCGAAAAGTTAAACAGATGATTTTAACCTTAGTCCCTACCAGTATGCCAAATATAATTATCCTATCTCAAGCGGTATTCCCTGGATTTTGGAAACAATCTTTCATTTATTTTTTTGAAAATGAGGCATAATTCTT
Source organism: Ctena decussata (assembly GCA_963989385.1). Lineage (NCBI taxonomy): Eukaryota > Metazoa > Mollusca > Bivalvia > Lucinida > Lucinidae > Ctena > Ctena decussata. Next base: position 38,874,166 of record OZ022515.1, read on the forward strand.
GTAGAACAGGGCAGACGAAAAAGAAAATAATTCAGGTCTGCTTATTTTTTGTGGTCTACCCACTTAGAAATATCAACGCCCGAGCAGTTATTATTCTTGAGAAACAGACCACCCATAACTATGTTTTATACAGATGATAGAAAGGGAAATAACTCTGTCAAAAGTGAGTGCATCATAACGCAACAACATCAGAATGATCAGCACATCAAATACTAATAGTAAACCAAAAATTAGTGTTCAAGGTCAAATGGTTCAAAAGATGGAAAAAAGGTCACGTTCAACAACGGGGCATAATTCAGTCATTTTTGACGGAGTTCGCCCAAATGTCAATCAGGTGATCTACACCTTAGCCCCTAGCACTATGCCAAATATGAGCAACCTAGCTAAAACGGTACTTCCAGGATTTTTTGGAGCAATCTTTCATTTAAGTTTTGGAAAAAAGGGCATAATTTTGTAAGTACAGGGCAGACGGAAAACAAAATAAATACAGGTCTTAATTCTGTAAGTACAGGACAGACGGAAAACAAAATAAATATAGGTTTGCTTATTTTTTGTGGTCTACCCACCTATGAATGCATCATAACGCAACTAAATTAGAATGATCAGCACATCAAATACTAATAGTATACCAAACATTTGGGTTCTAGGCCAAATGGTTCAAAAGTTGGAAAAATGACAATTTCAACAAAGGGTCATAATTCAGCTATTTTATTGATGGAATTTGCCCAAAAGTTAATCAGAAAATCTACACCTCAGCCCCTAGCAAAATGGCAAATATGAGCATCCTAGTTTATCCTATTTTTTATGAAAAAGGGGCATAATTCTGCAAGTTAAGGGCTGATGAACAAGAAAAAATTGGTTCCTCTAGTTTTTAATAGTCTACCCCCCTATGCAATATCTAGACCCCTGCGGTTACAGTTCCCGAGTAAATGAAGTGTTACGGACGGACGGAATTTCGGATGGACGGTCGGTCATGCCCAAACCAATATGCCCCTCAACTTCTTTGAAGTTGGGGGCATAATGAAAATCACTACCTTAGCCTTCCGACCGTCCGCTCGGTACTGAATGGAAAATATCTTTGCAATTAACATCGTACATGAGTCACGTACTACATGGGAAAGGCGCTTTAGTGGGATAGATTAACGGCTATGTAGAAAATCGTCTATCTAGCGCTTAAATAGGAATTACGACTAAGCCCAATTTCACGTCGACGAATCATTTATTGGTGATTTAAACTGCGGTGACGACTTCGCTAAACTGCCTATAAAACCACGGTTTAAATCGGTTTCACGTATGCAAAGTCTGCTTGATTTAGCAAAACCATGCTCAACACACCGATCAAAAACTGCTGTGGCGCTATCAGGCAGGCAGTGTCGATACTCAAAGTGTCAGATGACTCAAACTATTACAGAATATTCTTTATAGAAATAAGCGAATGAATTGCTCTCTTCATCAGAGGTTTCTGCACAAAAGATGTAGGCTGTTACAAAAAAGTGATTCAGCAAAGCAGAAGAAAATATTTTGCCGCATTTTCAGTGACTGTAAGCGCGAGCCGATATCAAGAGAAAAGAGGTGATATATCTGTCATTTACCTGATTAGGAATCATACATAGCAGACAATACATGACAATTCTGTCGCGCCAAGAGAAATGTGTACCTTGTTCCCTGAAAAACTTCTACAGCGACTCGTACATCCTATGATGTAAACCATTTACACAAAACTGAATTCAACTGTTGATACGTTCTGAAAGGCATCCAGTCGCACATCCCGAACCGTGTGGCCAGGGATAAAGTCTCTGATCAGACTACATAGCAGCACGCAGAGACAGGTCGGCTTATCACTTGTAATTTATTGTTTGTTGGGATGTCTTTGTCAATCTTTCCCTTTGATGTTGGGGATAGGGTTTGGAATCTGATGCAGTCAGTTCCTGAAGTGTAGTTACTCTAGAAATTTACTCATGCCTCGGTTATAATTGATTTAATAGAATAAATAATCAAAAAGAAAAATGCATCTGTTTAGTATTACATGTAAATTTAAAGAGTAACTACACTTGAGGAACTGACTGAATCAGATCCCAAACCCTATCCCCAACATCAAAGGGAAAGATTGACAAAGACATCCCAACAAACAATAAATTACAAGTGATAAGCCGAGTCAGCAGCTCTTTCCCAAATAGGTGGCAACTCAGCTATCTTTATTGAACTAAATAATTTAGACCAACAGACATAAACAGATGCATTTTCTGACTTAAGCGCCAAAGAACTGTTTCCTAGATAAGCGTGTTTTTCTTTTCCTACCTAGGCGCTAGGTATCCCATTTAAGCGTATTTCCCATTTAGTCTCTTCACACACGTATCTACCTTTGTGACGGTCGCTGATATATTTTCCTTACAGAAGCACTATCATCTCTAATCTATTAAACATTCAGAACCTTCGAAATCATGGTTAAAGAAAATATCTAAAGCATTTAAGGTAGCTGTATACGGAATAACTGTGTTTTTGTTATTTGTTAAAGCAAAAGAGAGTTATTGTTCAGGGTGAGCTCGTTCAGCTGTATAGTATATACAGATATAACACACAAGCAATGTCTGTCCTAAGTTTTCGGGCAAATAGTTCTGTACAAACAGTGGAAACCGAGATCAGACTGTTTCTTAGTAACCAGATTGATCAAGGTCTTCATAGTTTCCATTCCATCTGCGCATTTTTGTAGGCATTACTCTAAGGTAGAATTGGAATAACAAGAAAATAAATAATAGGGCAAGGACCGGCTGTGCTTGCAGCAGGTGCAGAATTTGGACAGTCTGTTTGGGAATATTTTTGAAATTAAACAATGTTTTTTCTAGGAAATGAATCGGTGAAATGTTTTTTTGTTGTTGTTATTTTTTGTTTGTTTTGTTTTGTTTTATTCTGTAACTTACCTTTCCTTGTCACAGAGTCCAAAGTAAAATTTGGCAATGATCAAGAATTAATACATTCAACCCCCACCGCCCCGCACGGTAAACCGAAACCGAATGAACAGCTTTCCCAAAACAGAGTCCAAGGTAAAAAGAAATTGGCAATGACCAAGAATTTATACATTCAAAATCCACAATCCCCCCCCCCCCCCACACACACACACATATTTACAAAACTTCACTGAAAAGAAGCACGGTAAAGCGAATGAACAGCTTTTCCCAAACAGGTGGTCCTTCAGCTACCCTTATTGGAAACAATATCAACATCTATTTCTTTTTAAATTACAAAACAAAAAGAAAAGAAAATGAAAGCAGAGGTCATACAAGGTTGCACAACAACATGTAGCATTGAGTAACCACAACAGAGGTACCACCTTGGAATGGTCAGTAATAGATTACTTGGGGGCTTAAAGTTAGACTTTCCATCTCTTATGTCCCTAGCAGTGCACAAATATTCTTACCAGTCATCATTGTGTACGCCACCCATGCTCCATCTTTCTGTGGATCAAATGCATTATCAAAGATGTTCTTGTCGCTTAGCTCACATGTCCGCGTGGCTTCTTGATAGCTCACTCCATTGCATCTCTTATCGTAGTGGCATAGTGTACAGCATGACATCAACGACAGCTTCTGTAGTGTCTGGTACCGACCGGACAACCTTCTCGAGTCATTTAAATGACGCTTAAACATTGAGAATTCGTATGCATACGTATGGATAAGAAATACTGGTGTAACCATATAAAGCTGCAAAATGTTTCCCATGGTTAATTTCATTTTCTTTTCACTTCAATATTCCTCGATATACTCAGTCTTGCATAAATATATTTTTCTTCTTTAGCAATTCGAGAAAAACTGATTTGCTGATGTACGTTACTGAACGCTTTATACCTGTTGAAATGGAAGAGGACTGTTAAAAATTTATCTTAGATTATTACGTATTGTACGTTTGTTTTCCTGATAAAAGTTTGTTACTTAGAGTACGAATGAGGAAACCTAATTATTTGGCATGTAACAAAATGGATGCAATGAATATCTCAAGCATTGTTTGAATTTATTTGCGTGTGTGCGTGCATATTGTCTTAGTATGTGTCTATCAATGCTATTTTATTCATGACAGTCTGAAAAACAGGCATTCTCAAATCCCCACAACGGCATAATGAATTGACATCTGACTCTAAGGAATCGAATTAGTTAGGGCCCCAAACGTTGTTTACATAGAAATATCATTACATCCCACTCGTGGAGGATCTGATACGAGCATTTGATACGAAATTATGTGACGATATGAAATGAGCCGCGACGCGAGAAAACCAACAATGTGGTTGTGCGCCCAGTGCAGACTCAGATCAGCCTGGGCATCCGCCCAGTCTGATCAGAGTCTTCGCTGTCCGCATGAATGTAGCTTAGACCTTTAGCTACACTTTGAGCACTTAACGAAGAGTCTGGTCAAACTGGGTGCATGCCCAGGCTGACATGAGTCTACGCTGGGCGCGCAACCACTTTGTTGGTTTTCTCGCGTCGCGGCTCAAATTATTGATTTTTGTAGAGGTGGACATGAAGTGTCCGCTCCGCGACGGCCAATATGAATTGTTTTCTGTTCATAGAGGATCTTACATGAGTGCTCATGTATTATTGAATTTATTAAACGAGTTAGGGAAAAAGATAAGATGCGAGGCTTTGCCGAGCATCTTATCGTTTTCCCCAACGAGTTTAATAAATTCAATAATACATGAGCACGAATGCAAGATTCTATTTATCATATGACACTGAAATCGCATTTTATAAGGAAATTTAGCACTAAAACGTCACGATTTCGCCATTAGAAAAAGCGACGTTTTAATGGACGTCAACGTATAACGTTACGGCGTAATTTGCATATTTAATCCACTAGTGGATTATTGTTTTTAATGCATGGCTTTATTACACTCTCAGATGCGACGTCATATGATAAAATAATATTTCACATGCATCGAAACAGAAGTCAACAATTGTTTTACTATACAATAAGGGTACATTCAGTTGAAGGGTCTGTCATATTGGTGAGTTTGACGTCAAATTTCGATGACGTTACTTCATGAACAATGCATCATTAAGATGTTACGTCATCAATCAGGCAACTGTAGGCCATAACGTTACTTACCATGCGATATGTAGTATTATAATACAATAAAAAATGGTTTTCATTGTCGCAGAACGTGATTTATACCTCTGGACATACTTGATGTCTACTGACTTGGGTTTTTTCCCATGCGATATTACTTTCTAAAATAAGATTTTCTCGACATTTGCAGACTTATGGCCGCAGTATTTGGCGCTGTTATTCAATCATTATGTGGGTCCGAGAACCAGTAACGTTTTACCACCAATCTTTCATGACGTCAAACTCTCTTCAAACGTTACTGACGTCAAATAAATTAGCAGAAAGGCGGCCACGTCCACTTGCAATCTAATGTGTGTAATTCTAATGGCGAGGTTCTATTGGTCGGACAGACAATACGAAATTTTGAAGGATAATATAATTAAATAGTTAAAATTTGTATTACACTGTATGTCTACCTCACATGATCAACCTCTGATTCTGTAAAATGGATTTTTTATACAAATTATATAATAACAATCAATTAACGAATCTATCATACGGCCAATTTTTCAACGATAAGTTGTCTCTCGACTGACAGATTTGCAGTCGACTGTGATATAATTTTACATGATGTAACTAGATAATATGTCAGTTTCAGGAACCTCATACTTTTTCCTGCACACTTTTCACTATCTCTTCATAAATCTTAACTTTTCTGACAACATTGGCTGGCTATTATAATGGCATAACCGTCACCTAATCTCGTATGCTCTAAGTTTTTGAGTGATGGCGTGGACTTGAAATTACAGTCAAACCTGCTAATGTGATCACCTCTATTAAGGGGCACCTGCCTTAAGCCGCCACTTTTTCGGAGTCCCTTGAACCAAAATGCATTGCAAATGAACCTTTATAAAGGGGCACCTGTCTTAAGCAGCCAATTTTTAGCTTCTCCTGGAAGACCCCTTAACACAGGGTTGTCTGTATGCTTACATGTACCGATTTTGCATTTGGCATCGAGGTTTTGAATGAATGAATTTTGACCCGGTAGCACTTACCTGGTTATTCTTGTGTGTTATGTGCCAACCTAGTTATGTCCGCATAGTAGATTAGTCTTTCATTATCAAATGGATGTGTCCATTTGTCAATTAATGGTGTCTAGTTTAGTTTGTGTGTATCATTTATACTTTCAAGGAGATATACCCATTTTTTTGCAAATAGTGTAGATCCTGCTCAGATACTGCATTATGAGGGGTCTGAACTGGTTCTCAGCCCTAATTTTGGAAGCTGGGCATTAATATGTTAAATAGTATCGTCAGATTTGGATTAGGCGGTCCGCTTGTGCAGGGGTTGCGTAATTGAATTTATAGGTGGACTTGGCAGTTTTAACAATCGGGTCGAGTCTGTTAACTTCGGACAGTGGGTAAATTTGAACATACCACTGCAAACAGTGAAAAATTCAGATGAGACGGCTCGCCGTCTCATCAGGATTTTAACTGTTTGCCAAGTAAATTTTCTTACGAGGGGTGATCATTAAATAATGGAAACTAGCATTTAATTCATTAGCTATGTATAAATTCAGTATTCCAGATATATAAAACGTAAGAAGCAAGCATATGACAAATAATTAAGTTCTAAAATACTTTTTAGGAATTACGTTGCCATGGAAACGATTCCTTAAACTTATAAGGGTTTAGTCTCTAAAGTTTCGCATATTTCCATGTATATTTGCTTCTGACAAGTAACAAAGAATGGATAAAGGTTTGTGATGGTGTGATTGCTTGATGCAAGTTTCAGATACTAAAAGAAATATATAGTTAGTCATGCCTTGCACTCAAACCTGGCAGACATACAGACAGTGAAAGACTTTTGATCAAGCAAAATATGACTTTTTTCGCCGATTTTCTGCCGGACGTACCAGAATTGTGACGTCATTGCAATTCAACAAGTAGGGTTTTTGGAGAATTGTATAGCAGAATGAACCAAAATTATCCTGTTCTTGATAACCGATTGATCAACTTTCGCATAATACTGTTAATTACGGAATAAAATGTCAAACTATCTAAAAATCAATTATTTCAACCCCTGCTTAAGCTTTAAGTCATCCCAGATTTCAGAACATGTTCATTAACAATCATTTTTTGTGTGTTTCTAAAGCCCAGACATTACTATAAGGGGGAGGTGTTCCTAAATGTTCAATATCTCACTACATATCGTACCTAATGAGCATAATAAAAACACCTCCTTACCAAATTTATGTCGAAAAAAATCACACGTGGTACCCGGCATGAACATGACGTCATATGTTGCTATGGTAACACGTTAAAATTTCGATCTCAAACATGGATTCGAAAGCTCAAAAGACACTCTTTGGTGTTACATGAAGGATACTCATTTTTGCATAAAATCAACGAATCTACAAAGATGTTTCCATTACTTAATGATCACCCCACGTATAATAACAACTGACATGTAAAAGAAACAATTTGACTTTCCGAATTCACCTGTTGTCCGAATTTACCTGACTTGAACCTGTTGGGCGTTTTTTTTTTTGTTGTTGTTTTTTTTGCTTTTTTGTCGCTTCGGGTACGGTTTATCATATGCGCAGCTGATGTTAAGTGTCGAATGTTCCCCAATTCTATATCATAGTGCAGGCCCCGATGTTATAAAACTTTCGTCATGCTCTACTCAGCAGAGCATACATAGATAGCAAATTATTGTTTGCATGCTCCGTTTAGCTGAGAAAATTTCATCCTCAGCTCAGTTGAGCACGGAAATGGTTTTATAACCTCGGGACCAGGCTACCTTCGTGCTGGTACTTTGGAATCACTGAGCTCATTTAGTCTTCTTGAAGATATTGAGTTTTGCTTGATTTCGCTAGGCCGGTGGTAGGGGCATGGCTGATGTTACACAATTCATCGATGAACATGAAGAGACCCGAATCCAACCAAGACTATTATGTTTGATTCTTTGGTATGTTCCGTGCTTACAACGGCTCTTACTTCGCGGAATATGACAAAATCATTCGTGGAATATTTGTTATCCTTCTTTAATCGGTCTTTTTAATCGCTTCTTTCAACAACTGTAGGAAAGAAACATGTATATATTGCGGATTTTCAAACAAACGCAGAATATAGATTGAAATGTTGGCAACAATACTTATGTTAATTTCCATGTTCTCAATATAAATGTTTTTGTCTCTCTCTCTCTCTCTCTCTCTCTCTCTCTCTCTCTCTCTCTCTTGATCGATCGATCGATCGATCGATTGATAAATCAGTCGATTGTTCATGTAGTTAACCTAAAAATTCATAATTTCCCAATTGGAATTTATAAATTAAATTATCATATTAAGTTTTGGAATCTTTATGGATTTTTTTATATGTTGCATACAGTCAACCCTTTCTTAAAAGCCTCCTTACCTGTATTGAGCAAACACCTGTCTTTTAAAGACCAAACTCTTATTTCTCGAAGAAGCATTTTTGGTGTAAATTGAGCTGTATAAAGCAAGCACCTGTCTTAAGCTAGCAGTTTTGTTCCTCTCCTAGGATACTTGCTTAACCCATGATTGCATTCTGGGTATTTTTGTCGCCTGCTGAAATTGTCGTCTGCATCAAAAATTAAGAATATTTTGACTATTTGGGTCTAACTAACTCTTGTAGAAATGATGTCTAGGCAGCAAACAGTTTGGATCTCAGATCAGGCCCCACGTTTGTGGAGCCTGATCTGGATCCAAACTGTTTGCCTAGATACCCCTAAAGGGGTATCCCGAATGGAATGGGTTAAGGCTGGTTTGACTGTATGCAAATAAAGTATGTTTTCACCCAACAATTGACCATTAGATACCAAATTAATGAATCAACCTTGAATTATTTTTTTCGGACGTTTAGGGGTTGAAATATGTGCGTTTTATAGATTTTTCATTGACTAAGACGTAAATGTAACGATAAATGATGTAATGTGATTTATAACGTATGATCACGCTCAAACGTATGTTATTAATCTACATCACCGTATAACAGGGCGGACTTATATGTATGGCCATTTAAGCAATGCAGCACGCATTTTTATTTTTTCCGTATGCTACAGTCGTATAAGTATTAATACTTAAGCATGCTACATAAACGGTTTGTAAAAAAACTTTTGTTAAGACCCTCACAGCTAGAAATGGTTAAATGTGACGGGTCAGTAGCAGTTCGAACAGCGGTAACTGATTTGCTAACTCGCGAATCAAACTCCTTGTAAACTTGCATTTTCTATGAGACCTACAGTGTTCTTTAGACCTGATTAACCTGCGCACCCATGCAACATGTACATCGCATTGTCTGTGGGATCTATACAGTTCTTTGGGTCAAAACAGTGAAAGTTCTAAGCTGATTTACAGATCGAGTTATACTAAGAATTGGGGGAAATAAATTACAGCAAACGGTGTAGAACCAGATCAGACTGCTTCTGACGGAGCTGTCTAACCCGGGTCTTCATCATTGGCCGTTCTATCTGTAACTTTAAACGGCACTGTAAATCCAAACTACTTCGTTTTATGTCAGTTACGTTAATTATGATAAAACTGAGTCGCGACACAAGAAAAACAAGAAGTGGTTGTACGCCCAGCACAGACTCAGATCAGACTGGGCATCCGCAAAATTCGAACATACTCTTTGCTAAGCGTTTAAAGGCAAGCTTAGGTTCTAGGTTTCTTCCATGCGGAGAGCGAAGACTCTGATCAGACTGGGTGGAAGCCCAGTCTGGTCTGAGTTTGAGCTGGGCGCACAACCACTTTGTTGGTTTTCTTGTGTTGCAGCTCATGTTGCGCGAGATGCTCAAAAAGGTCTTTGATGTTTGGCTGCATCTCTGAGATTTTCGATTTTTGCAAAGGGGGCCAATTTTCATGATGATTGCTTCCCTGGATGACCAAGCTATTTCATAATATGTTATGCTCTGGCATAAATAGAAAAATTTACCAGCACTGACTTTTTTACTTTTAAGTAATTATCCCTTTGTAGAAACAAAGTAAAAAGGAAACCTCCGGATTTGCTTGTCATGCAAGTGAACTCTTTTCCTCACAAGGTCCTAGTTTCAGTTCACAAAGCTCTCATTAAATCCGCCCGGGATACAGTTTTAGCTTTCTCAATCTGCATAATATATTAAGCATATAATACTTTCGTTTATCAGCAGATAGACTCTTTCTGTCATGATTCTTTATAAAAAATACAGAGCTGTCACTTTAATGTGTCAATGAAAAGACTATCGCCGTTGCACCGTTGATATAATTGAGCCGCGACACGACAAAACCAACATATAGGCATGTGCGCCCAGCAAAGACTCAGATCAGCATGGGCATACGCCCAGTATGATCAGAGTTTTTGCTGTCCGCATGGAGGTAGCTTGGACACTTTGTTACCCTTTAAGTGCTTTACAAAGAGTCTGATCAGACTGAGAGGAAGCCCAGTCTGGCCTGAGTCTGAGCTGGGCGCACAACCACTTTGTTGGTTTTCTTGTGTTGCAGCTCATGTTGTTGCCAAAAGTTCCTATTTTTGCGCGAGATGCTCAAAAAGGTCTTTGATGTTTTGCTGCATCTCTGATGTTTTCGATTTTTGCAAAGGGGAACAATTTTCATGATTAAAGCTTCCCTGGATGACAAAGCTGTTTATAATATGTTTTACTCTGGCATAAATAGAAAAATTTACCAGCACTGACTTCTTCACTTTTAAGTAATTATCCCTATGTAGAAACGAAGTAAAAAGGAAACCTCCAGATTTGCTTGCCATGCAAGTGAACCTTTACCTCTCAGTTTCAATTCAAAAAGCTCTTATTAAATCCGCCCGGGATACAGTTTTAGCTTTCTCAATCTGCATAATATATTAAGCATATAATACTTTCGTTTATCAGCAGATAGACTCTTTCAGTCATGATTCTTTATAAAAAATACAGAGCTGTCACTTTAATGTGTCAATGAAAAGACTATCGCCGTTGCACCGTTGATATAATTGAGCCTCGACACGACAAAACCAACATATAGGCATGTGCGCCTAGCAAAGACTCAGATCAGCCTGGGCATACGCGTAGTATGATCAGAGTTTTTGCTGTCCGCATGGAGGTAGCTTGGACACTTAGTTACCCTTTAAGTGCTTTTTAAGCTATTTCGTAATATGTTATACTCTGGCATAAATAGAAACATTTACCAGCACTGACTTTTTTACTTTTAAATAATTATCCCTATGTAGAAACGAAGTAAAAAGGAAACCTCCAGATTTGCTTGCCATGCAAGTGAACCTTTACCTCTCAGTTTCAATTCAAAAAGCTCTTATTAAATCCGCCCGGGATACAGTTTTAGCTTTCTCAATCTGCATAATATATTAAGCATATAATAAGTTCAGTTATCAGCAGATATATACTGTCTTTCAGGCTCCTGAAATGATATAAGCCGCTAGCACCACAAAACCAACAAAGCGGCATATGCGTCTACAATTCAAATAGGTATTACTAAATCCGCCCGGGATACAGTTTTAGCTTTCCCAATCTGCATAATATATTAAGCATATAATAAGTTCGTTTATCAGCAGATAAACGCTTTCACGCATGGTTCTTTATGAAAATACAGAAATTTGATAAAACCAACAAAGTGACATGTGCGTCCAGAGGAGACTCAGATCTGCCTAGGCATCCGCCCACTGTGACCAGCAATTTCACTGTCGGCATGGCTGTAGCCTTGATACTTAGCAGCTACCATTTATGCGCATAGCCAAGACTCTGATCAGAATGAGTGGATGACCAGGCTGATCTCAGTCTTCGCTGGGCGCACATATCACTTTGTTGGATATGTCGTGTCGCGGCTCAAGTATATCAGTCAGAGACTGTATCATCTTATGACACGCTTTAGCTGTTTTACATATTCAGCTTCAAATTTTAATGACCAAAGTTCCATCTAATGTAAAGGTAACTGAGCTGAGCCCAGGATTAAAATCGTACCTTAAAGTTAAGGTCACCTCAGTTTCAATGTTGGAATTTCAAGATCTTGTTTTATACTAGCATACTTATAGAAATCGCATTATGTTAAGCTTGCAAACCTGTTTGGGAAGGACTCAATCGATCAAAAACAGACTAATTTCGCAAAATTCTTATTAAACACAAGTGTTCATGTAACAAAATTACTTCCAATAAAGTTAAGGTGACCTTAACCTTAAGAAACCATTGTAGTCTTGGGCCCTGGTTCGATGTGTATAAGGAACAAAGTTCCGTCATGGTAGTAATATCAGGGTTTCATTGTTGATTCGTGTTGTTTTTCATACGTGTAAGCCTTAGGTTCCTATTGGAATTATCCTAATTAATCTTTTCCTGGTAAAATCTTTTTTTTTCTAAAACAATCTAAAACAATGACAGATACGCCATATGTACCAGCTGAGCCTGTTGTAGGTTCTAATTCCATTTGACACCTACCAGCGGCCATTGGAGTGGAGGAGGCTTGATGGCACGCTTAGACTTGGGACATTGCAATATGAGCCGCGACACGAGAAAACCAACAAAGTGGTCATGCGTCCAGCACAGACTCAGATCAGGCTGGGCATTCGCCCAGTCTGATTTGACTCTTCACTAAGTGCTCAAAGGGTAGCTAAGGGTCTAAGCTAGCTTCATGCGGATAGCGAGGACTCTGATCAGACTGGGCGGATGCCCAGGCTGATCTGAGTCTGCGCTAGGCGCACAACCACATTGTTGGTTTTGTCGTGTCGCGGCTCAATTATGTATCCGTCACTTACCTGATGTCTGCAGCTACTATGCCTCGCGACTTTGGCTTACGTCAGTTAGTTTTGCTCGAAAAGGGATGACCGTTGCCTGCCGAGAGCTGCCTGTCACTTTTTTCCATCTCAAGATCTTGAGGTTACGCGCCACTGTGGAGGTTAGGTGCAGAAAGGCGCTTCAGTGGTAGATAGTAGAAGTTTATTGGATCGAACAGGCTTGGGACCATGAAAATTAGTTCCAGCCAAGGGTAGTTCTAGCCATCCAGGGTTAGTTTCCATATAAAGTGACCTCTTGGGACCAAGAAAAGAGTTCTAGCCAGGCCGGGTGAACGGGCCATCAGGTTTCGAGCCATTGAAGTTCTACTGTAATTTGATGGGATTATTAATATTCCTTTTATTATCAAACTTCTGAAAGCCGCAGCTGCGTCAATCAGCCGCTCGTTATAATATATACCTGATAATTTTTAAATTTTGAGAACCTAAAGTACATATTGTAAGTAAACATAGCGCTCATCCTGTATTTAATCAGCAATTTTTATCAATAGAATATATTCATATGTTTGTCTAAAATTCCCCGTGTTTTTCTCTAGATTGACGAAAGTGGACGTGGGCGTCATGTATCGGACCCACTGTGGTCTAACAGGTAGGTTTTTTCTCCTGAATCCTCATATTTGTTTTATCTTAGTTTTAATGTTGATGTCTGTGTTTCTGAGATATAACACCTATGAGCTAGAAATCTTCCATGCAAACACAACAACTGGGTGTCTGATGAACGAAAGCTAGCCCGTTGACCACCTAGGAAATGGCTATTCACATGCCTGCCGCTGATGATGTTTTTGGTGGTGACTAATTTTGTGATTTTTTTTCCCATATGTTGTTTTGGGTGGGATCTGGGAATGAATCGTGACAGTTCCTGAGAATTTTCCTAGTATTTACTTGCATTGAGCTGGGAAATATTCCAAAATTGTCAATGTTAAAATGACTTTACGAGTTCGGACTTATGATTTGGGTACTTTGACCACTTTCATTGACAACAGAAGTTATTTTAAATGTTCGACGCCATTGAATCTAATGACGCCATTTAAACTGTAATGCAACGTCATTTGAGCCGCGACGCGACAAAACCAACAAAGTGGTCGTGCGCCCAGCGCAGACTCAGATCAGCCTGGGCATCCGCCCAGTCTGATCAGAGTCTTCGCTGTCCGCATGGAGGTAGCTTTGACTCTTAGCTACCCTTTAAGTGCTTAGCGAAGACTCTGATCACACTGGGCGGAAGCCTAGGCTGATCTGAGTCTGCACTGGGGACACAACCACATTGTTGGTTTTCTCGCGTCGCGGCTCATTTGTAGTTTGAGAGGTACGCAAATGAGAAATTTAGCTGTTTATTTCTTTTTCCCGAAGAAAAACAATTGTTGACAGATTTGGCTTTCCCTATATGGTTACACCCGTTTTCATGACTGATATACACAAAGGAATGTTCAGACTTTACATAAGATTTCAGTATCAAAGCTCAAAATTTCATGTCTTGAAATGTTATGCGATTTGGGTTATAAATGTAAGAGAAATATAATCTCTCTTAAGCCAGTCTTTGTAGGACATGCAAATCTAACCTTCAGGGCCATAATTTCAACGATGCTCCTGGTATAAATAAAGTTGGTGCTGCGTATAACCAAACTAATGACACACGACGCTAATGCATTTTTACTCTTGGCCTATGTTTAACGCTCTGCTAACTTCGTGATTTATCATCCAGTCATAGGGGTTAAGTCAATTTCTCTTCAACTGCAATAATTAAATTTATTAATTCCAATAAACTACATGATTGTATATTACACGCCGTATTGCTCTGGAGTGTTTGTAAGTCACCTAGCATCCACAGTGCACCCTAGAGTTTCAGTTCATTTCTCACTAATTATACCATCCACAATCATCAGACATGTCAGGAATTGTTTTCTCTTAAGTTGGTCTCCAGGACTGCAAGATTACTTTATACCCTTAACTTATATTTATCATATGACGTGGCATCTGAGAGTGTAATAAAGCCATGTATGAAATCGATAATCAACTAGTGGATTAAATATGCAAATTACGTCGTAACTTTATTCGTTGATGTCATAAAAACGTCGCGTCTCTTATATCGAAATCGTGACGTTCAAGTACTAAATTTGCTAATAAAATGTGATTTTAGTATCATATGATAAATTGTTTTTTGCATTCAAACTCGTTGGGGAAAACCACTAAGATATAGCCAAGGCATAGCCTCGCATCTTATCTTTTTCCCCAACTCGTTTAATAAATTCAATAAAACACTTTTTTTCTTCTTCATACTCCGATTCTATCATGCATGATCATTACATCAGAGGACTGTTCTGTGGTGGAAGAAAGCCAGAAGTAGTTCTCAGCTGTATAGGGGCCGGGAAATACTCTGTGAAACCACCGCGACTCCGAAGGGAACAATCAACCATTCATACTTGCTAGCGCAGGGTTTGAACCTACGCGGTAGAGGTGTGTAGCCTCGCTACCGACTGAGCTATCGGGGCGCCTTTGAAACATGTAAGATCCTCTATTAAAGACTCTGTAGACAGGGAATTCTACATCAAGAATTTCAACCTTTCTACTTAATAAGTTCCATTCTATCAATCTTTTTACATAAGTTCGAAAGCTTGGATATAAATTCATTTCACCATGATCTCTACTTCTGTGGAATGTAAAGCGGGTGCCACATAGCATTTCTAGGTATTCTTGTGTAATGCTCGTCCATTAAAAAGATTCGTAGTACAAAAATGTTAAAATATGTGTAGTTACTATAAAAAACTTATATTTGGCGGTAACTGAATTTTGGCGATATTGGCGGTTAAGACAAAGACTACACAATATATACAAGTCCTCTAATATTTGATTTTCAATACACTTATGTAGAAATAGTCCAACCAAGGCTCAGAAAAAAGGAGAACCTGAGTATTTGAAATATTTTCTACACCGCCCTTTGAAACTATACCTTGTTGCATCCCACTGGAACCGCCTCAAGGAGGCGATTCTAATAAAACCAACAATGTAAATTTTTTTAGTTTTACTTCAAAGTCATTACTATCAGAAGCCATGGTATATCATGAACGCCAAAATTAGAATGCATCAATATGTCATTTTTATTACACCGCTAAGTTTTGATGCCCCAGATAATAAGTGCTTTACAGTAAGTCAGAAATTTCGAGAGAAAAAAATAATGGTACCACAACATTTACATGATACTTTGTTATATGTATCATTGCTTTTGTTGCATGTCATAATTTGAAAGCATGTGTATAGGTTTGACACAGTGCAAAAGAAAGTTTTCTAACAGTTCGCCAATTCAAGCAATGGAAAATAGTCATGTTTTATTGTCATTTAAAAAAATCACTGTTTCGCAGCGCGTGAGTTTAATTGCTGTCGTCATTAGTTACTATTGACGATTTTTGAAAGGTCCTGGTTGCATTTCTCCATGTAACACGGTAAAGCTGGTCTATTTTGTTTCGAAAGCCACCATGAAAAAAACGTACATTTGTATGTGATTAGGTGGCGGAATCATGAAAGCGCTTACGGGAAGGTTGGATAATTTGGAAGTACAAGGTTTTCTCCAGCATCTTAAAGGTAGGTTCCTGTTGTGTCATATACATCACAGTTTTGTCGATTTTTTTTCTAAATGGTCGATAAGCATTTGTCTCAAGGAAATTGTTAAGTTTCACTTCAAAGTATCAAGTGAAGAATATTTGATAAGTCGTTTTAAGAGGGATTTTCTAACTGTGCTTCGCACACCAGTTAGCACTATTTTTGATTTCGCGCCACTAACCAACTGCGTGACTGACGTCATTCTGCATTGCATTATGGGATAGTGTTTACCCATCCGCCATGCGGCGACTTACGACACCGTACGAGTACAGAAAATAGCGCCGTCGAATCACCTATCACAAGCAACGGTGGATAAAGGCAGTCAATACTGGCGTCGCTATTGATAAATGGAAAATGTTAAAAGTGGATTTAATTCTATAAAAGGCTCGTCGGAGTTGCTAGGCAGCTCCGATGGTGTCTGGGGTGATCTCAATACAGCGTTGTAATGGCGCATTCCATTTACGGTATACATCGAAAGTAATTTTGAGTAAGTCTGATTTCATTTCAATATGCAAACTATCAAAAGGATGTTGAATTATATTAATTTTGCCTGTATGTATTCTATATACATAACAAATGACATTAACGATCTTATGAAATAATCTGACTACACTTTGTAAAAACGAATTTGAAATCACCGCCCCTACGGAAGAATGGTGGTGTCCGTGTTTGATTCAACTACGGATTTTTTCGGCTTTAGCTGTATAACCTTAGTATTGACCTACATTTTCAGTATTTCATTGGCCAATAAAAATACACCCGGGATTTTGATGAAAGTAGCTTACTTTTGCTTTCTCTTTCTACTTTCAGTTTCATTTGACTGTTGGCCTAAGGGACCGACCATTTGATATTCTGGGGGTGTGTGTGGGGGGGGGGGGCCTGGTATATTTATAAAAAAAAATCCCTGTCTTTGGATATGCAAGAAAAAATAACCTGGCTCATAATGGGGTTTAAAAAAATAATCTGGCCTCAAAAGTAAGTGAAAAAAAATAACCTGGCTCCACCCAAAATTTCAAAAAAAAAATATTGTCTGCAGATAATTCCATTTGAATTGAGTTTTTATAATGTCTCTGGCTTCTGGGGGGGCTGTGCCCCCCCCGGACCCCCCATATTTATAGTAATATATTAATATTAGCTATTGTTTCACACCCGCGGGCCAGAATGTGCATACATTTACAAAAACATCCTGTGACTCTATCAGTAAGTATTTATCAAACTTTCTAAAATGCGAATACAGCATGTGTGGGCATATAATTGGGGTAGAAAAAAAAAATTAAATCCCTAATTTAAGGCCTAATTTTTTGCCAAACTCATACAGGGATGTTTGTACTGTGCCTTAGATGAAGAGAGTAACATGCTCCAGGCACTGGTTTGCAAAAGCAAGCTAAGCCATGCTATTTATGCCTGGTTAAAGACAGCACCATGTTCTTTTTGTGAGAAAAAAAGGTGTGAAAAATACTGATGTGAGTAAAATAAAAGGATGTTAAGGTCAAGTAAACAAGGATCTAGCTGATAGTTCAGCCTATAAAATTAAAAAAAAAAATAACCTGTTTGAGTTAGTTTGTAAAAAAAAAAGAAATAAGCTCCCTCAAGGTGAAAAACAAAAGAAATTGTTTCCAGAGGCCAGTAAAATAAAATGTTCTGTCTCCATCAAGAATACCAGGCCCCCCACCCCCCACCCCCCTCCCACCCCACCACCACCCCAGAATATCAAATGGTCGGTCCCTAATAAACCGTGTGGTGATGAATCTAGATATTTCGGTCGAAATCACTCTTTGTTAAGGAACACATTTCACCTGTTATGTCGCTCATGTAAAATATAAAACCAATAAGATAACTTGACATAGAAATAACTTGAAACAGAAATCAAAGAGGAAATGAAGTAATTGTTGCTGGCTTAGTTATTGATGTGTTGGAACTGCGACACTTTTAAGGTTATTTATTGGGCGGTCCGGGCGGAAACCATTAAGCTATGGAGTGGGGGGGGGGGTGGGGGGGGGGGGGGAGGGGCATATATTTTCAGGCATATGTATGCTTGGGGGGGAGGGGGAAGGGGGTCAAAATTTTTCCAACAGTTTTCATTCAAAAATTGTCTCAGCTTCTGGGGAACTCCCAGTTACTCCAACATTTTCAGATTAGTTGTATTCTTTCAAACTTGCCTTCAAAACATTTACAGAAACAAATTTACAAATTTTAAACAAGAGGACCATGATGCCCTGAATCGCTCACCTGAGTAAATAAGTCAAATGTCAAACTAGGATTATCAGTTGAACAAAATCGATAGTTTGAAACTGTCAAAATATGAGAGACATTCATCTTATGTCAAAGAATGACCTTGGCCTCTATTGCTAAACAATGTTCATGCACTCATTTATTTGACTATATCTATTAACTTCTGCAATAAACTTTTCTACATTTCCATGAACTCTTATTTTAAGCATGTTTTCCATATAAAACTACCAGAAAGCAATTTCACCTTGCAATAAAAAATGTCAGAGTCAACCAAAGATCAACCTTTGAACAATCTTGGGCCAAATTGTTCAAAAACTTTCTATGAAAACTTGTCTTCTAGATTTCTTGTCTAAGACCATGCAGTAAAAATGGTCAAGGTCAACCAGAGGTCATTTGAACAGTCTTGGTATTACTCAAGTACTCACTGTGACATACCAAGTTTCAAGACCATCTGGTCTGGAGACGATTTTTCAACGTTTTCACCATATATGGGCATAGAGGCCATGCTGGTCATGTGACATGGACCGTTTGAACAAATTTTTCAGCTCCTGGAGGCTCTATTATGAAATTTAGTTACAATTTGCACAATGGCTTTTGTGGAGCTGATAGAAATTGTAAAAATATGAGAGTCCTGGTCAAAGAATGACCTTGACCTCTTGTACTCATAAATCTTCATGTACTCATTTAGATGACTATATATACACCGAGTTTAGCCCAAAATCTTCAACAGTCCAAGATATATTATGTTCTAGCATATTCCATATTAAAGCACCAGAAAGCAAATTTGACCTTGCCGTAAAAAAGGTGAAGGTCAACCGAAGGTCATAATTTAAAAAATCCTGTAAGTTACACACATACCCAATGCAATATACCAAGTTTCAAGGCCATTGGCCTATTGGTTCTGGAGAACAAGATTTTTTTAAGGTTTTTACCATATATGGGCATGGCTGCCATGTTGGTCATGTGACCCAATTATCTTAACAACATTTTGTTCCCCAAGCCCTGGAGGCTATATATGAAAATTAGGTTACAATTGGCTCAGTGGTTCCAGTCCTATCGGTCTTCACCACTGAACTGATAGCCATTGAACATTCCATATTTTGGATCCTTGAAAGTAGGATCCCAAACTCAGTTATCCTCACTGACTCCCTTAGCTCTGTACAGGCACTGCAATCGGGTAAATCAAAAACGAGACTCGATAAAATAAACAAAATCTCATCTCTACTCAATCTAGCTGCCATCGTAAATTTTAACATTTCCATGGAATGGACCCCTGCCCATGTAGGAATTGACTGCAATGAAATGGCCAATGTGGCGGCAAGGGAAGCTATGACCACTGGCACTTACGACCATACTAGACCCTCAAAAATGGAAGTTTATCCCCGAATAAATGAAGCAGTAACCAAAGAATGGCAATCCCAATTGACCAAGGGTCGCACCTTCCATTTTGTCCAACCAAAGGTAAAACTCAATGTGGCGTATATAGTCCCAATAGATGTTTCAACGTTGTCTATTCCTGACTAAGATAAGGACACTGCGGGCTAGGCTGCCATCACTACGGCAACCAGTCCAGCCTATGCCCCCACTGCAATGACGCAGAAGATCTTGACCATATCTTCTCTGACTGTGAGGCCCAGACCTAGGCGAGTCCTAGAATCCACCATATTCAAGTTAGGCTATCACACAATAGACCTGAGATTGCTTCTGTCTCCCCCAAAGAAACATGCAAATACAATACAGAAGGCAGTCTTCGAATACCTGGACAGACCCAATATCGATTGCCAGGATATAGCTTCCAATACCATAAAGGAAAAAAATCCCCAAAATTTTCACTAATTCGAGCCTTGTTGCTAATCACCTACCCATCCCATTTCCCAAAACCCCTGGACCCAAACCAAACCCCTATCAAGTACAATGCTCGTGACAAAACGCCTAACCTAGTAAATGCTCCAAATCCCATCTATATGACCACAATTGGACTTCCCGTAGAGTCTGTCTATTGACAATAAGGGTTAAAATGTATAATGTGTATCCAACCACTTTAATCTGACACCCAGACTTACTTCCATGGAAACCAACTGAACCATTATAAAGTTCAACACATTTCCTCCCTAGAAACACCAAATAGAAACTGCCCTCCTCTCCCAACAATTCACAATAAGAAATCAGCTACAGGCCTCTTTGTCCATTGATAATAATCTCCATACTCCAAAATATTGGAACACTAACCCATGAACAGACCCTTAAAACTTAAATCATGTAATATGTTTTGAAACCAACTAAACCAAGATAAGGTGTAGAACAATTGCTACAGTTCTAGGCTCCAAAAGAATTTCCTACCCCACCTACCTCCCCTCCAACAGAATTTAGCTATGGTCATATCCCCATTTCCTAAAATATTGGAACACTAACAAATTCCCATGAACATACAGACCCCTTAAAACTTAAATTATGTAATATATCTCGGAACCAACAAAACCAAGATAATGTTTAGAACAAAGACTACAGTTCTAGGCGACAAAAGAATTTTCTACCCCAACTATCTTCCTCCCAACAGAATTTAGCTACCGTCGTCTCGGAGACCATATGGCGTAATTCTATATAATCCAGGCAACTTCAATTACACATGAGGACCACAAAAATATAGAACAATCACATTCTAGATCACCCATAATCCATTACCTCCTACTGCCCACTCCATCAGTTAATAATAGAATTTGCTCCCCACCCAAGAATTTGCTCCCCATGTCATCAGTGGTATTTCAGTGTAATTTCAGAGAATTTCACTGAAATTTTGATACTATTTTCAGGGACAATACATTTGTGCATACATGTTTGGGACTCTGCATGTGCATGAAAATATGCAGCATGTCAGGTAACAGTGATTTTTTTCACTATTTTGGGAATGGTGCCGGTGCCCACAGAATTGGGAAAATCGCGTTGTATTTTCTTTAAATTTGGAATTTCAGAAACACCTTTATTGGCTCAAGTGGTGAGATAGGGGACATGAAACTGAATATATAATGTTTAAATTCAATTATAGCTATATATATCTGCTAGTTCTCCAAGCAAGCAAGTAAATTTATGCTTGTGAAATGGTCCCTAGAAAAATTCCTGCAATTGGGAATTTTTCAACTTGCAGTTGGGAAAAAAAGATACTACTTTTGAATTGGGACTGGTGCCTTTTATGGGCACCACTTATATAGAGAAAAAAATCACTGGGTAATGCATGCAGTGCATGCATTCATTTTTAACCATCTTTGTCACTGGAATTTCAGTGAGCTAGTCTTAATTGGTCACTGGAATTCCACTAAAATTTTAGTGATTTTACCCCCACCCCCACCCACAACTGAGAAGGGATACAAAATGAGGCTGGCAGAGGTGATTCCCATGTGTACCCATTAACCCCTACAATATGCTCTTGGTTAAACTTTTCTGATGGACTACAGTTTAAATGCTACTCCTGCAAGATCCATTAACAGAATTCCAGACTTCTGTAGGATATCTGCTAGCTCATTTGGCTAAGCCCCTGTCTGTTGATCTAGTGGTTCTGGATTTGATCCTTGCTGGAGACAGAAATCTTTTCATTTAGAAACAGGGTTCCCTTGCACACAACCTTTTAATAGTTAGTTGTTTTGGGCTTAACAGCCCTTTGAGACAGTATTTCAGTCTATATCAGGCAGTCTCCCAGATAGAGGGAGAAAGAATTTAAGAACAAACAGACAAGAGAAAAAAAAGTCAAAACACCCCCACCAGTACCTACTGCAAGCCAAGCACAGTGGGCCCTTGCCCTACTATTATCCAAATCAGTCGGATGCCCCGGCACTGGAAGTTACGTGCACCACCAGACCTCCCCCATGAACCTTTCAATAACAACCTTTCAATATCAACCTCCTATCAACTTGATACAGCCCCCCCCCCCCCCACACACACAAAAAAAAAAAATAAATAAATAGAAAATTTATAAAAAATGATAAAGGATATATTATTATATCCTTTACCAGTTTTTGTTTTTTTTTTAATTTTTACTTTCATCTCATATTTGGAATATATTCACAAATTCTAATGTTTTCAATCAAAAGAAGGCTTCAGGTACCTGTGATTGAACTTAGGGGTTCATTGCAATTTGTTTTTGTACCTCAGATGTACACATCATACAGGGAACACCATTTTGGGGGTGGGGGGGGGGTACAATGTAAAATATCTCATTTATAGCCAAATTTTGCCAAAATTAATTCTCCAAACTCAGTGACAGTTTTTGTACTGTCCATTTTTGCATGTTTTTTTTTTTTGTTTTGTTTTTTTTTTCTCTCCCACTGAACAGATTTTTGGTGATATTTTTGGCAAAAATAAAGCAAAACTCTGAATGGCAAAATTGGACATAAAACCCCTCTGCATGGGATATATGGGAATGCTGTGTGATATGACTGAAATACTGTTCAAAAGGATGTGAAATCACAAGTTGATATTGTATAAATATTCTAATAATTCTGTAAGAAGTGAAAAAAAAATTATGTTTAAATCAACTGCAGCATTTATCCTTCAGATAGAGATAGACTTTAAAAATAAGGTAGACACTGATCAGACTGCTCCTTCTAGGAAGACTCTTATCAAACTGCTCCTTCTAGCAACAATGTGCACCTTGTTTCAGAAGCAGTCTGATCTGACTCTATTTCTGGGTCCAAATATTTATGCTTTTACGGTAGATAAGCACTATCACTGAAAGTTTGGAAGCGACCCCTAGCAGGTCTTCGTCGATTGAAATCTTTGAAGTGCCAAATAAGACTTTTCTGGACCTAAAACGATGCTTGTTTGGTATTAATACATAAATATTGTCATAGTTCTATTCCGTCAAGAACGATTTATATCAGATCGGACAGATCTCAGCCTAAATAAAACACTTACTGCGAAGGATGTGCAGGCAGCCATTTTTGTGTATATGAATTCCTGTGGATAATGATGTCAGAGGTCGCGCACTTACGGCCATGTGACAGAATTATTTATAGTCAAGGGGTCGTTGACGCAAAGAGGATAAACAAGAGCAAAACGACGGTTTTCGATAAAACCTGGCGATTTTCTGGGCAGCAACCGATTCAGAATAATAGAAGCATTGAAATAATAATTAAAAAATCGACAAAAAATATTTGTAACAGAATTTGTATCTCGACCACAGGAACCTACCTTTAAACGATAAACTGCAGAATTTAAAACTTAGATTTCTAAATTTTAGATTCATGATCCAGTGAGGCCATTTTTAACTCATGGAAATTATTGAGATGCCAATGAACTAAATTACTTATTTGAACGTACTTGCTTTTCATGAAAGCGCTTACAGGAAGGTTGGAGAACTTGAAAGTACAAGATTTTTTTTCAGCATCTTAAATCATAAACTGCAGAATTTAAAACTTAGATTTTAAACTTTAAATTCAAGATTCAGTGAGGCCATTATTAACTCATGGAAATTATTGAGATGCCAATGAACTAAATTACTAATTTGAAAGTACTTGCTATTCATATAGGCAGTTTCTGTCTTTCATTTGTCTTTTATAATAATAATAATAATAATAATAATAATGATAATAATAATGATAATTATATAATTATAATTACTATTATTATTATTATTTTTATTAATATTCATTCTATTATTATTATTATATTCTTGTTTTTATTATTATTATTTTTATTATCATTATTATTTAATTTAAAAAACAAATCTACTCCCCAAAGTATGATCCCTCAGCCTACGTGTAAATTATTAAAAGTTTAGTTTTCATACATGTCAACTCTCACCGATTATTAAGGGGTCTCCCTATTTTGGGAGGCACACTCATTTTCTCTCTCTCTCTCTCTCTGTTTAACCAAAACTGGTCAAATCTCCCTAAACGCATCTTCCTAGTTTATACGAATTTAAGAATTTTTCGTTTACACAGTATTAAATACATGTATCAAAAATTTTAACCCATGGATATTATCATGACTGTCGTATCTTGCTCAACTTTGCTTAAAAAGCCTGTTGAAAATTGCCATCTTACGCTTTCTCCCAATTAGATTTTCAAAATGTTGACAGGTAAGTTACTTGAAAGGAGCTTTATGTCTTCAAACGAATGCACATTAAATATAAAGACAAGGCTTTCAGCAGACAATATTTTAGTTATAATCAAATTTAAATAGCCGTTCAAGACCCAGTATCACTGTTACGTATCAAGGACTAGGCTGTACTACATTTACCGCCCCTACGCCTTGCCAAACATTTACCATGTTTTGTAAAGATTTTGTTTTTACTGCGTTTCTTGTAAGTTTCATTTAAGGTGGTGATTTATGGTAAATGTAAAAATCTGCATAAAACCATAAAAAGGAACGTATCTCCCTGAAAGTTAGCAGACTTCTTATTTTCGTTGTTCTTTACAGTTTAGAATACAAAATAGACGTACATGCTGCTTAAAAAAGTGTTTTTATAAGGAAAGATCAAAGGGTAATTTTCTGCGAATAAATCTGAAAAAATAATATTGTTATTGAAAATTTACGTAGTGCTGACGGTGCATTATTGCATAATGAAGAGCGTCCTAGCAATTATTTATTCCAACTCTTTCTCAAATTGTAATGTAGACCAGATGAAAACGGTAGCTTTTTCTCAATGTTCAGCCATGTACAAAGTCAATGTACACTGGACACATTTATTAAATATAGGGTAGGCAAGCATACCTATGTTAACACCTACGATATAAATAATACATTACTGACATGATCAGTGGTGTGTAGATGAAATTGTTCAACCTTGTTAAAATAGTATCACCTGTCTCACCTGTGTGTTTTGACAAAAATATTTGGACACAGACTGCATCTTTTTTCAACTGCTCAGCCTGATAATGTGTGAAAGAGATGGAAAAAATAATTGCTAGGACGCTCTCCATTATGCAACAAGGCACTCTAAGCACTAAGTATATTTTCAATAATGATATTATTTTTTCAGATTTATTCGCAGAAAATTACCCTTTGATCTTCGCTTATAAAAACACTTTTTAACATTAACAAATGCTGCATTTTGGGATTCTAAATTATGAGAAACAACATAAAGAAGGCATCTGCTAAGTTTTGGAAAGATCAGTGTTATTTTGAGTATTTTATGCAGATTTTTGTCTTTGTCCCAAATCAGTGATTATCACCACCTTAAGGAATGAATTTCATTTTTCTGGCGTTTATCGAAGTATAAACTACATTGGGCCGCCGCGCGCGAAGTAAGTGGACCCCAACGGGGGTTCATGCAAACTTTGCTAGGGACCCATTGTAGTTAATACTTCGATAAACACCACAAAAATTAAGTTCAATTGCTTATATTTTCCTTTTTTCTATCTATTAGTTGGCCACAAATTTGCGACAGGGCTACCGTTGCAGCAGAATAACATTTATACACAGATTTTCAAAAAAAACAGCCGAAAAGCGTCAACGACGTTATAACGCCGCCTACTTCCAATCGGCTTGAAGGGAACCATGGTTCATTTTGACGCCACTTAACGTGATGTTACCACGCGTGAACCGATGTAGTTATTGAAGTATAAACAACATTAAGTTCCAGTGGTTTGTCATAGTGCCTTTCAATAAATGCAGTATGAATGTAAATATATACGTTTAACTACGGTTAGTGCCACGCTTCCAGAATATTTTACTAGTCTGCTACGATACAGTGAGATTTATCAGGGACAACTAGGAAGTGCCCGGGATACTATGACTGCGTGGTAGAAATGACGTTTTTGTAGGCGTTGCATAACCGACCGAAACGTTAAATCGTGGAATAAAACGTGGCAAAACGTAGTAAGATGTAGGAAAGCGTAGATAAAGCGCCGTAGTACGTACAGGACCTCTAGGTATGGCTACGTAATTTAAACCTTTCGTCTACGTTTTAGCATGTTTAGACTAAGTTTTATTTAGTTTTTACACTCTATACGCTCAGAATATCGAAAGCTAGGTCATGTATGTATCTGAAAATAGCCGTATGCAATCCGTATTCAGTACGCTCTACTACGCATACTCACAGTATCCGAACGCACTGTACCCTCTCTTCCGGTTTTCATAGCGTTGAATCGAGAGTACAAAATTCGCTTATAACCAGTAGCCGGAAATCATCATTTTTTGAGTTTTTATCCGGAATCTACTGTGTCATTTATAGTTATTCAGCTTCGAAAATGTAAAGAGTTAAGTTTAATATAATTTTCTCTTCGGTCTTTTACTTTATTGCCCTGTACAATGAAAAACTCCTTGCCGTCGCAGATTTTTTTTTTCCGAACAGCTTAATTTAACACGAGATTGCGTCGTGCAAAACTTAGCTATCATTCTTTTATCAAAACTAACAAACTGTAGATTGATAATGCCTTCCGTTTATTCTAAAGATTTTTTTATAAAACATGTAAGAAAATGCTCAAAATGGTTTAAGAATCATGCCAAGGGCGATTTGAATACTGTACCAATTACTACCCACCCATACACGACATTGTACAGGGTAATAAAGTAAAAGACCGAAGAGCAAATTAAATTAAACTTACCTCTTTACATTTTCGAAGCTGAATAGCTATAAATGACGCAGCAGATTCCGGATAAAATCTCAAAACATAATGATTTCCGACTACTGGTTATAAGCGAATGTTTGTACTCTCGATTCAACGCTTTGAAAACCGGAAGAGATTGTACATGTAGTTCGGATACTGTGATACTGTATCTAGCCGTATGTAATATTTAGACACTAGCAACGGTTTACTGCACATACTGCCGTTTTGGTACGCTTTAAAATCGTAGAGAAAATAGCTATAAGTACGTAACAGTGGGACTGCGGCTTAGATAACCTCCAGTTTAGGCTTGTTACGTTTTTGTAGGAATTTAACTTTAACATGTTTGGTCTACTATGTTTTACTAGGTTTTGCTTGGTATACGCTGGGCATATCAAAATGCCAAGTTTTAGTTAATTATTCCAATTCAGACGTAACTAGGCCACGCATATAGCGGTATCTAATACGTATTCAGGGGCATAACTAGGGGCAATTTCATAATACGCATAACCATGTTTTATTCTCTACTTCTTGAAGGGAAAATACGTATTTCAGCCTCTTTGGGAGTTGGTTTTGAAATCTTGTCTAATTTATAAAATTTCAGCATGCAAATATGCAGGTGCGTTTTGAAATTTTGTCAATTTTGACAAAATTTCAATACGCACTTGCGTATTTGCCATATACGTAGCTACGCCCTTGGTATTTACTGCGCTTTACGACCTACATGTATATTGCCGTTTACCTACGTTTTAAATACGTAGCAAAACGTAGTCCTCAATAAATGAAAGTGAGACAGGGGCTTTACTGGAAAAAGTCCTGTCGGAAACGACAGGTATCAGAGCCGATTAAGCAAATAAGAATTATACAGACGAGTGCACACTAAGAAAGCTTCAGTTGTTTTAAATTCATTTCAGTAAGTTGTATGGGTACATCTCAATTATTTATCAATTTAGAAAGGGGAGCAACTCTTGCCAACTTCCTGTTTGCTTCTCAGGGCGAAAAGCCCTTTCGAATTTGGGTCTACTCTAAAAGATAAAAGTTGCTTCTAGATGAGCAAGTTATTTCCTGTAAGAGTTTAGCCCAGTAAGAAATAGAGGATCTAACATGAGTGCTCATGTATTATTGAATTGGGGAAAAAGATAAGATGCGAGGCTATGCCGAGCATCTTATCGGTTTTCCCCAACGAGTTTAATAAATTCAATAATACAGGAGCACGAATGCAAGATTCTATTTATCATATGACACTAAAATCGCATTTTATTGGCAAATTTTTGCACTAAAACTTCGCGATTTCGCCATTAGAAAACGCGACGTTTTATGGACGTCAACGCATAATGTTACGACGTTATTTGCATATTTAATCCACTAGTGGATTATCGTTTCTAATGCATGGCTTTATTACACTCTCAGATGCAACGTCATATGATAAAAAGTGGTAAAAATATAATCACAGAATTGCGTCCCCTCAAAGTTTACCAATTCACCTTAAATTGCTCAAAAACTAAAATCATTTAGCTATCTAGCCAGCTCCACATATATCAGTACTTTTGAAAACGAAATGCTCACCATAACTAGTATTAATCCAAATTTACTAAATCTAATTCATTATTAATACCAACAGAATTTTATGAAAAGTGTGGCAGACAAGCAGGCTAAAGAAGGTGCAATAGAAATGACACATCCAGGTTTCAACCTTCCAGCAATCTGGATAAAAAAGAGGCGAATACAGAAATGAAGAAACATGAAGGAGAAATGAAGTAGAAAGTTAAATTTGTCACAGAAAGTTTCTGGCATTCAAGAAGTTTTTACAGAAGTTGGTGTTAGAAACTGTCATGGCGAGGAAGACAGACATACATCATGTACATTCTCGGCCCTCAATCAGTTGCTAACAGGTCACTTAATTTTAAACAAACACAGGGCTAAACTTGACCCCAATGGATCTGTTTTGTGCAGTAATTGTTAAGTTCCGGAGAACTTACAACATTACCTTTTCGCGTGTTAGGCTTTTAGAAATGAGCCGCGACGCGAGAAAACCAACAAAGTGGTTGTGCGCCCAGCGCAGACTCAGATCAGCCTGGGCATCCGCCCAGTCTGATCAGAGTCTTCGCTGTCCGCATGAAGGTAGCTTAGACCCTTAACTACCCTTTAAGCACTTAGTGAATACTCTGCTCAGACTAGGCCGCTGCCCAGGCTGATCTGAGTCTGCGCTGGGCGCACAACCACATTGTTGGTTTTCTCGTGTCGCGGCTCAAATGAAAGAGCCACACTTGAACACACAGTAGAAGACAATCTTTATGGAGAAAGGGCTAAATACTAGTGACATCGACCTGAACGTTTACAAGGGCGTAGCTACCTATACGGCAAATACGCAAGTGCGTATTGAAATTTTGTCAAAATTGACAAAATTTCAAAACGCACCTGCATATTTGCATGCTGAAATTTTATAAATTAGACAAGATTTCAATACCAATTGCCAAAGAGGCTGAAATACTACCTTTCCGTTCAAGCAGTAGAGTTTAAACCATGGTTGTGCGTACCATGCAATTGCCTCTAGTTACGCCCATGGTTTAAACTGGGGCTTTAGAGGACATACGCAAACAACATCAGATTAACTTATATGGTGTGCTTCTTCAGTACAATAACTACAGCAAACGCTTCAATTAGCCAATTTATAAATACCCTACGCGTGCGCACAGAGTAACATTAGTATAAGCTCCCAGAGTTAGGCACAGAAGTCTATAAAAGCACACAGAACACATAAGCAGCAGTATAATGCTATAACAGAGATACAATAACACCTACAAATTTGAATATGTGCAACTGTTTGCTCGCCAATGCTTGCAAAGGATTACAAAACCATTGAGTCTGTCTCGCAAATTTCCTCGAATATACAAATTTTGTCATCAAAACTCACAAATGTCAGAAAACGATCCGGCTGAACTGGTTTCTAGAAACAGAATGTTCACGAAATATGCTCAGATGAACTCATCAGGACTAGCTGAAAGCTTACAGTTCCTCTGAGCCCACTTCATAAAGAACACACACTTTCTGAGCTTCAGTTACAAAATATGGTCAGTTGTCTCTAAGCCAAAATTTATATGAAACTACTAATATTTCCAAATAAATTTTCTGGTCCCAGAAAATTTAATTTGAGATATCAGTTGTTTGTATGTTAACAAGAGTTGTAATGTTGAATTCTTTATATGAGCCGCGACACGAGAAAACCAACAATGTGGTTGTTTGCACTGCGCAGACTCAGATCAGCCTGGGCATCCACCCACTCTGTTCAGAGACTTCACTTAGCGCTTGAAGGATAGCTAAGGGTTTAAGCTACCTCCATGCGGACAGCGAAGACTCTGATCAGACTGGGCGGATGCCCAGGCTGATCTGAGTCTGCGCTGGGCGCACAACCACATTGTTGGTTTTCTCACGTGGCGGCTCATATATACAATGAACAGCATGCCTTACAATCAAGCAAGACGTGTCAAAACTATTGTGTCCGAAAATGTCGTATTACGTCAAAGATTTGACGAATTAAAAAGTTACTTAGAAAAGCGGAAATATCCACTAAAACTAATTGAGGGCGCCATTGAAAAAGCTAGGTTTAGAGAAACCAGAGAAATCAACTTAATCAAACGTTATCCGGGTCAAAAATATGCCCAGATGCCAGTTATCACCATACAGGAGCTGTATTATGGATCTTACATAGAGGATCTTACATGAGTGCTCATGTATTATTGAATTTATTAAACGAGTTGGGGAAAATGATAAGATGCGAGGCTTTGCCGAGCATCTTATCATTTTCACCAACGAGTTTAATAAATTCAATAATACAGGAGCACGATTGCAAGATTCTGTTTATCATATGACACTAAAAATCGCATTTTATAAGCAAAATTTGCACTAAAACGTCACGATTTCGCCATTAGAAAACGCGACGTTTTTATGGACGTCAACGTTTACGTTACGGCGTAATTTGCATATTTAATCCACTAGTGGATTATCGCATTTAATGCATGGCTTTATTACACTCTCAGATGCGTGGTCATATGATAAAATATTTTAATTTCACTTTACAACGTTTGAACATGAATGATCATCAAAACAATAGTTTAATATTTTAGGCTCTCAGAAAAAATGAGTAAATTACCTTCATAGGTCCTGAAAATTCTTTTTTATGCCTATGACGTCGCCCGTTATTTGTGTTTCTAACCCAATTACTGTTACCAGTTGCATAAGAAATTAAATAAAATGTGTTTGTACATTGTTTTCGATATAGCTAATGTATTAAAGGTGCTATTTTACTGACTACTTCTAACAGGAAATGACACCGAAGTATAAAATGTATGTATCGTTTCGCCGTGTCCCTGGTGTTACCGAATCGGTTTTTTATGCTGTAATAGATTAATTAAACAAGAAAAATGTTAAAGAATAATATCACCCCATAAAACTGTTCTTGGCAAGACATAATGATAACAGATATGTTAATAAAACTGTTAAGATAAACTAAAAACTATAAATGACCATGGCTGTATCATTGCAAGAGTAATTGTTTACTCTGTCCGTCTTGTAACTTGGATTTTTAAGTCTAGAAATAGATCAGATTGTATTGGAAGGGTTGTGCTGCAAAATCAATATAAACTGATGGTTTTGTTATAGTAGAAAGGTTGTTAGGGATTCGTCATTATGCACTTTTAAACCATTTCAGTTTGAATAATTTCTTGGTGTTACTGTCCCTTGTATTACCACTGTAAAGGTAACAAAATGGACACGTTTGATTACGTGATGGGCAAATAGAAAACATTATATCTTTTTAAAGGTATACTCCCTCGTATTTCATTGCGAAATAATCACAAAATTATGAAGCTGGTTAGTTGTATGCAACATAATTAAGATGTGTTAAAAATCTTCAGCTAAAACATCTTTCTTACGGAGGCAGAGACGATATATCAATGCGTACCGTTCTTGAATATTCACGAATATTTTGTCGTCATAAATTGATTGACTCCCACAGGCGTTTCTGCAAGCATGTTTTTAATTTTATGATTGGTGGAGTAAATAACTTAACAATAGCATTAACCTGTAATCTGTGCACGTGAGTTGTTTTCAGCCAATAACTGTCTTAAGTTGAGTAAAGAAAGGGCTTAAAATTATTCATGATATACATTTAACCTCATTAACTATGATTGCTGGGCGTATCAAGTCTTCAGTTTTGGCGGGAATGGTGACCCGCTATTGCCGCTCTTTTTGTGTATTTCCTTAAATTCTCCTATTTTCAGTGACCATCACAAATCATAAATTTGGCAGATAAATGTACTTTTAATAGCAATCATTATCATGCCAGAATATAATGTTTTGTGAGAAATTTAAAATTTAATAGAAATATTGTGGGTGTAAATCTTTAAGTGGTATCTCTTGTTTAAGATTACTGTTCATCTCAAGTATGCTGCACGTTTAAAATTATATTAGATTACAGGGCATAAACGGGGAGAATCTGATTGTATTCAATTATCTTGAACAAAAGTTATATCATTGACACAGTTTCGTAACACCATAGATATTGTGCACTTTGAAAACGTAGCTTTTATGAAACATCACATTTACTTCAATTTTAAGCAGACACTCTACCACATTCTAATGACAACAGTGCTTTTAGCATAAAATCAGATGAGGTAAATCTAATTATTACATGTGCATGAATATATTTACCAGAACTAGTAACAAAAGTGACAGTGTTACGGTTACACACTGGACACATGACTGGATCTAAGACATTAAAGTAAAGTTCAACAAAGTTTATGCTGTCGTATAGTATGCTTTCTAAATTCGTTTACTCAGTACAATTCCGTTTCATATTAAATCGTATTAATATTCATAATCAAAAGGTGTATATCCATTCTTGATTTTATTAACGCTAAAGCCATATGAGGTAGCAAATAGAAAGCAAATGCTATTTCTACTATTACTTCTGCTACTAAAAATAATAATGATTGTTATAATAGTTACAATTATAGTAACAATAATAATAAAATGATTAGTAAAGAAATTCTCATAAGTAAAAACAAAAACTCTGAGAGTCTTTGCAGTGAGCCATTTGGCAAAGGTTATAATTTCGGCGGAAAGGGAAATACAGAGGTGAGATGCGAAGCCAAATTAGTTCAGCAAGGAAATTAGGTAGAAAGCAAAAAAAAAAAAAAAAAAAAAAAAAAATAGAAAGAAAAAAGCCCATATGTTTATACTGGTATTTGTTTAATATTTTCTATGATAAAAGTATTTTAACTTGGTCATTCTACATTTCAATTTGCTCTTTCAATAATTTCCGAACGTTTTGTATTAAAGAAAACAACACTGTTACAGTTTATGTACATTTCAAACAAATGCCCTTATTATTACCTCAGACTTGGGCTTTAATAAACTATTTAGTCGTTCACAGCGGTAAATTTTATTGAGAGGACATATCTTGACATTTTGCCGTCAAAATACTTAGATTTTGAAAACAGTTTACCTCGCAATGTTATTATGTAAAAATATGTCCCTGTAGTTACCAATGCTTGTCCTTTTCAAAATTGCTAAACAGTATATGAGAAAAGTCCTTAACCACAAAACAAACTTTCAAAATTCACTTTCTTTACTTGTTGACCCTTATTCATTTTCTTTTCTTAAACATATTAGCAGATAATGTCTTTCATGTTACTTTTTCTGACCATGGAGTTACTGTAAATTACTTGGAGTTACGAAGGTGTTTTATTTTTTTTTTTTTTCAAATTTGCTAAATCATGGCAATATGTTTTTGAATTATGTTGACATTTGAAACCCCACAGAAAGGTCCTCGGCATGAGGTGGGAGGGGGTAGTAGTTACTTGTTTGAAATCGATTCAATATATAACGAAAAAGTACATGTTATTTTGTTCATTGTATGCAAAGAAAGCACCTCAAAGTCCACATCTTATCTATTGTTTGGCCCATATGAAACACTAAAAGTATCAAATACAGAATAGTTTTATTGCTTTAGACCTCTCTTTTTGTTACCTTTCTCATAAAGTAATGTATTAAAATATGGGAGGTGACTTTGTAAGGGTAACACCATGGAAACCAGCAGATGACAGGATATCATTTCAGAATAACACAAGTCTTATTTGTGCTTTTATTTGTGCTTACTACTTGTTCATATTTTGACAGTGTTAACTAGAGGTAATAATTTGATCATAAATACTTCAGAAAGACATAACTCATTTTTGGAAAATATCTGAACTGAAATATGGACATGTTTTGGAAAATGACCCATTCCGTATGCTACAACAGTCAATCCATACAATTCAAAACTCTTTAGTGAATTAAGACAACACAAACACATTACAAAGAAATGACAACCTGCAATAATACATTTAAAGACAAAAAATTTTCTTAAAAGCAAACGTCAGTCAACAAATTTAAAACGCATACTAACTAAAGCAACATTTACTAGCAAACAACCAGAAGATTTCAAAGTAAAAGTTTCAATTAACCCAAGTGCGGTCTCTGTAAACATTTAATGGAAGGAACAAAAAAATCATTTAAGGATAAAAACTTCAATGTGAAGGATTATATCACTTGCATATAAAGGATAAAAACTTCAATGTTAAGGACATTATGACTTGCAAAGCCAAAAACGCCATAAACACGTATTTTATAGAATGCAGGAGCTGCAATAAACAATATATGAGCCACAACACGAGAAAACCAACAAAGTGGTTGTGCGACCAGCGCAGACTCAGATCAGCCTGGGCTTCCGCCCAGTCTGATCAGAGTCTTCGCTGTCCGCATGGAGGTAGCTGAGACAAATAACTACCCTTTAAGCGCTTACCGAAGACTCTGATGAGACTAGACAGATGTCCAGGCTGATCTGATCTTTGCATTGGGCCAAACCAACATTGTTGGTTTTCTCGTGTCGTGGCTCATATAAGTGAAACTGGTAATAACACATACGAGCTCTCAAACTACGAAAAATACCAGTAAGTGGTCATATTGCAGACTGTTCTGATAGTGAGACAAACTATTATATTTTCCTTTCTACAAAATGAAAACTGAAAGTATTATAAAAAGGATAGATAAAGAGAAGTTTTCAATTCGAACCTTTTACCTAAATTTAATTCTTTACACCGAATATGATGCCTATTGTAAACGGACCGAAAGGAAGTTGAAAACGTTACGTTATCACTCTTGACAACGCAGCTTTATTATATTGTTGTGAACGATGTTTAATCAAGGCTTTGAAAATTGATTAACTTCCTAAGCAAGGTTTATTAAATGATGATTCGATGTTGTGCATCCAGTGGTAGTTTGCTTTCCTCGTTTTACTCGCAGTCTCTGTCATACAGGTTTGCTCCCTTCGATTCAGTAAGCAGACCTCCATCGATAGCTTGCTGCATAGTAAGCGTTTTTACGTGGCAACCTCTATTCTTGGTTTTGCTCGAGAACATGACAAATGAGCGGCAGCGGTCTCCAAGAGATAGACAAAAATCACGACATTCCTCAACTGACCTTGTTGTAATTGTTGCGTCTTTGCTGTTCATATCAATGGCCTTCCCGGTATACAGAGTAAAAGTGGCGCCAAACGACTCGCATTCTGGAAAAATAAGTTACAGGAAACAGTCTTAACAAAGGGACAACCAGTATATCTGAAGGTCAAACAGTGTACAGCCAGTCAAGTAGTTGTTGTAGACCTGTGGTTTAACGTCCCAGTAAATAATATTTCAGTCATGTTGTCACATTGCTCCTACTTTGTAGAACGTTTAACCGATATAAGAAAAATGGCACTCAGGCCCTGATAAGCTACTAGTAGCTCTGGCACAGAGACACCAGATAGCCAATCTATTTCGCTTTCCCTTATATGCGGGGGCCAGATGAAGCCGCCTCATCTGGATATTCGCCGTTTACAAATTAAATTAGTTTCCATGCTTAAATTTGCATAAGATACAAAATTAAGTCAACATCTGACTCATATCTATGATTAACAGATGATGCAAAAATTATAATACAATTAAGTTCGATGGTGGTGTTATGAAGGCTATCAGTGTACTTACCTTGTACGCATGTATGCTTTTCTTCGTCAAATTTGAACTTGTCGTTACAAACGCATGTTCTTGGTAATTTACCGCGTTTCGTGGTAATGCACTTTGAGTTGATAAAAGGACAGTCTGTATCCGTTTCACAAACGTCACCTACCGCTGCAGCTACAACATAAAGCAAAGTAGATTAAAACGCAATGAAACATCCCGATCCCGGGGGTACGCTTTGGGGCTTCAGCCCCACCATCTGGGGGCCTCTGTGTTAAGTATAATATGTAGGGCCCTAAATAATAAGGAGTATCTGATGACAGTTTGTGATAATTTATGCATGAGGTTAGATTAAAACATATGCTGTAACATTTCATTAGAATCGCCTCAGTGTGGCGATTCTACTGAGATATCACAATATATATCTCAAGACAAAAATACACTATCAATAATTCTCATCAAATTGATATCAAATTCTGTCATATATTTTCAAGCCCACCTACCATACCCCCTGCCCCCAACATGTGCATATACAGTCATCTCGGAACCTCCCATCCTTACCAGATGTCCAGATCCCCACCGGTAGGGCTTGGTATAGGTTCGGGCCTGATCAGTAATTGATACGATATAATTCCACATACTTACTGTCGTGTCGGCCTATTCGGGCATCGGCTTATTCGGCGCACGTTACATGTACGTAACGTCATTTACCCTTAAATACGTGTTGATAATTTTTGTCGGCTGTTTTCCAAGCAGTCCTTCAAGCGGAGATCTTTATATGCGGTAAAGAAGATCATTTCTGGCCAGAGGGGTTAGTTGCACTTTGTTTAATGCAGATATTTGCAGTTGTCATGCGACGAATGCTACTTGCAGCTCGGCATATGAAGTTGAATACACACCGTATTTTGCAATCTTTGTTTACAAACACAGTGGCTCTGCGTCCACATCACGAATGTAGGTCAACTCACTTCAGCAGCATTTGTAAAAATATAATTATCACTCTTTGCATGCCTTGCATACATGTAATTGCACAAAGTGAAGAAGTGAATTATAAAATAACTCACTCAGCTGATGTCCAAAGGATCATGGTTTAACAGTGCTAAAGCAAATAATTATTGAAACTTTCCACAAGCTCCTTCTGCAGCCATTCTGCAGCCCGCGGAGTGATGTCATGATTATAGTCTGTATCACAAATTTAGCCCATTATTTATGCCAGGAATAAGACATTTTCAGAAGCTGCGTCGAATTGGCCGACAAAAACGGGGTCCCTCGTGCGCAATGAGACATGAGTTTTAAGGCTTCTTTACATATTATGTTCAATACCAGAAGGTGAATTTTTTTAGATGAAATAAAGGGTGATTATAATTGTACTTTATAAACACAATATCTGTTGTTTATTTTTTATTGTTCTTATTTACACAGTTAACGATTCTTCCCTTAAGTGCGCCGAATAGGCCGACAGCAGTGTACCCAAACGCAAGGGACAATAAAGACGGCACGCGATGTAAAGAAATGAGCCGCGACACGAGAAAACCAAAAGTGTGGTTGCGCGGCCAGCGCAGACTCAGATCAGCCTGAATATCCGCCCAGTCTGATCAGAGTCTTCACTGCCCGCATGGATGTAGCTTAGACCTTAGCTACCGAGCTACCGTTTAAGCGCAAAGCGAGGATTCTGATCAGACTGGGCGGATGCCCAGGCTGATCTGAGTCTGCGCTGGGCGCACAACTACATTGTTGGTTTTCTCGCGTCGCGGCTCAAATACAAGCGAAAGGCCAAGACCTCAGCCTTAGCAGGCAGATGTAAGAAAATTCAAAACGTCAACCCGATTTCCAACGTAAAGTCTCGAAGCCGAAGCTCACGTCAAACTGCAGATTCTCATAATAAATTATCTGGCCCTAGAAAATCATTTTGAGATACAAATATCTTCCGATATCCGGAGCTGAAATGTAAAGAATAATAGGAGAACCAGAAAATTATATTCCTTGATATAACAGGTTACTTTGAGGTATCAGTGTTTGAGATTGTAAGTATCTTTCATGGGTATGAGGAGTGGATAGAAAAATGCGTCACGAGGGTCACTGTTCGGCATCACGAGGCCTGCTGAGTGATGCCGATCAGTGATCGCGAATGACGGATTTTCTATCCGCACCTCACATCCATGATAGATACTTTATCTTGCACGCCACGTTTTGTATTATCTTTAAAACTTGTTAAAATGCGTACTTTTAGTGCCTCACAGGTTTCTATTTGATTTTAAAAGAAGGCGCCGTTTCAGCGATCGACATTCGGTTCTTTCCGTCAACGTCTGGTATGCATAAACTGACGTCATTTTGCCGTCTTCGTGACGTAATCATCTAAAACGCCAACGTCACTTGACGACGCAGATACGTGGCCTCCATTACAACCAATGCATTGAACGCTCGTGATTTTTATCCGGTTCTGGGTGAGATAACATGAGTGAGATAAGATTTGTAGGTACAGGGGAAGCACGCGGATATCCTAGTTCGGTGTGCAAGAAAATGAGAGTCAACCATACAATACAACAACAAAGCAGGAGGTAATACTAGATACTGTACGACGAAACTATTGTAGGGAAGCAAGACTGCTATGTTAATTAAAAAGGAGGCCGAAAATGAATCTTTCCCCTGAGCTCATGTTCACTGACCAGTCAAAGTTTTGACAATGAAACCGTTTGTGAAAGATGACCTGAAGCTGTTGCCACAATGCTTTAGTCATCTGTGATGCTAATAAATTTAAAACATTCTTTGAAAATTTTAGATTTTAACACTTACAGGATCTTCTCATAAAATACAACAGGTTTAAGGTTTCCATAGCAACCAAAATTTTTAAACTGACTTTCCTCCAATAGTATGAACATAATCTCATGCACCAGTGCAATTCAAATTTGCTTCAGATATATTTTCATCTAAATTGTAGATCACAGTGGATACTATTATGTAGCAATTTCCAGCCATGGAAGATAACGTTTTCCCAAAGTCTACTGGCCGTTGGGGGCTGTGGATGTTACATGACCACCGTATCTTGGGCTCAGCATATGAAAGAGACATTTCATTATTTGAGCCGCGACACGACAAAACCAACAATGTGGTTGTTCGCCCGGCGCAGACTCAGATCAGCCTGGGCATCCACCCAATCTGATCAGACTCGTCGCTAAGCGCTTAAAGGGTAGCTAAGGGTCTAAGCTACCTTCATGCGGACAGCGAAGACTCTGATCAGACTGGGCGGATGCCCAGGCTGATCTGAGTCTGCGCTGGGCGCACAACCACATTGTTGGTTTTGTCACGTCGCGGCTCATTTTCCTTTGGTCCGCTATAGCCTTCCTTGATTCGACAAAAAGTACCCATTTACTGCTGAACTGATCAAACCAATTTTTCAGTAGTTGGAATTCGAACCCGCAATCTTCTGCACCATAGCCGAGCGTCTCTTAAAAACTGTGTTTGAATCGTTAAATAACAAACAAATAAAAAAAATAAATATTCATTTAATAATCTAGTTCAATTTAGGTGTTAAAGGACCACAATTTGCCACATGTTTCATTTATGTTATCAGTCATTTATTTTATATGCCCATAGTGCTCAGTAATCTAGTGAAAAAATCTAAACCTTATCGCTCAAAATAGCCATGTGTTTGAAATTCACGGCATTCCTCCGGGACTCACCACACCTATTCAGAGTTTTCTGTTGTCCAAGCAAAACATATTAGCCAGTCTGTTTAGGATAATGTGGCGATTAACATCCTAAAGCTGTTCATTAGTTCTAAGGGAGCTATTGTAGGATTTTTCTCTTGTTTTGACATCTTGAATTTTGGATCGCAGTTATCTATTTGTTTATTCGGTTAATCGTGGAAATACAGTCAAATATGTCTTAAGGGTTAATCCAAGAGAAAGACATAATTGGTTGCTTAAGACAGATGATCCCTTGATACAGGCTTATTTGAGCCACGACACGACAAAACCAACAATGTGGTTGTGCGCCCAGCGCAGACTCAGATCAGCCTGGGCATCCGCCCAGTCTGATCAGAGTCTTCGCTGTCCGCATGGAGGTAGCTAAGACTCTTAGCTACCATTTGAGCTTTTAGCGAAGAGTCTGATCAAACTTGGTGGATGCCCAGGCTGATCTGAGTCTGCACTGGGCGCACAACCACATTGTTGGTTTTGTCGTGTCGCGGCTCATTTGCGTTCACTTTTCGTTTAAGTGACAATGATAATGAGGTTGCTTTAGACAAGCGATCCGTTAATAGAAGTGGCAACATGAGCAAGTTTGACTGTATTTGCTGGTTCATTTGTTCATTTAAAGAGGATCTTACATGAGTGCTCATGTATTATTGAATTTATTAAACGAGTTGGGGAAAAAGATAAGATGCGAGGCTTTGCCGAGCATCTTATCGGTTTTCCCCAACGAGTTTAATAAATTCAATAATACAGGAGTACGAATGTAAGATTCTATTTATCATATGACACTAAAATAGCATTTTATTAGCAAAATTTGCACTAAAACGTCGCGATTTTGCCATTAGAAAACGCGACGTTTTAATGGACGTCAACGTATAATGTTACCACGTAATTTGCATATTTAATCCACTAGGGGATTATCGTTTTTAATGCATGGCTTTATTACACTCTCAGATGCGACGTCATATGATAAACTATGTTTCGTTCTGTTTTTCCAACCAATGAAGGCTTCATGGTTGAAAACATATGATTTTTACTGTGTATCATGTATTAATGTTTTGTTGTCGTAGATTTGTAGGTAGGCAAACTTGTCCTAAGGGGCAGCTACATTTATTATTGTGTTAGTTTTGTCAGGTCAAGCATTATGCTTGGTAACTACGTGCTTTCTGTGTTTGTTTAGTCAAGTCTAGCATTATGTTTGTAACTACGTGTGTTTTGTGTTGTATTGTGTTTTCTGTGCTCGTTTTGTTGCGCTTAGCATTATTGTAAGTAACTATGTTCATTTCTAGTATTGTTTTGCCAGGTCTACCATTATGTATATAACTCTGTTTATTTCTGTGTTCTGTAAAGTCTAGCATTATGTTTGTGACTACATTTATTTCTGTGTTTGTGTTGTCGCTTAGCAGTATGTTTATAACAACGTTTATTTCTGTGTTTGTTTTATAAAGTGTAGCATTATGTTTGTAACTACGTTCACTTCTTCGTTTGTTTTATCCCGAATAGCGTTCGGTTTTTATCTTTATATTTGTGTTTGTTTTGTCTAGTCTAGCATTATGCTTGATAATTTCGTTTATTTCTGTGTTTGTTTTGTCAAATCTAGCATTATGACGGTATCTACGTTTTTTCTGTGTTTGTTTTGCCAAGTCTAGCATTATGTTTGTAAGAACATTTACTAACTTGAGAATAATCATTCATGTGTTTGTTTTGTCAAGTCTAGCATTATGTTTGGTAACTACATTTATTGATATATTTGAGCCGCGACACGAGAAAACCAACAAAGTGGTTGTGCCCCAAGCACAGACTCAGATCAGCCTGTGCATCTGCCCAGTCTGATCAGACTCTTGGCTAAGCGCTTAAAAGGTAGCCAAGAGTCTAAGCTACCTTCATGCGGAATGCGAAGACTCTGATCAGACTGGGCGAATGCCCAGGTTGATCTGAGTCTGCGCTGGCGCACAACTACATTGTTGGTTTTCTCGTGTCGCGGCTCATTTGTTTTTCAAGGCTAGCATAATGTTTGTTTCTGTTTTTGTCAGGCTTGGATGGCATTATGCTTGGTAAATGCATTCATTTTCCTGTTGATTTTGTCCAGCAGACAGTAGAACGCATATATAATAAATATATACATAGGAACATTGAGGGGACGAAGGAGTGGTTCTTGGCTAGTGTCTACCTTAATGTCAGCGTATTTTGGTTTCCTTTCTTTTTTTTTCTTTTTTTATATTTTGTTGTTGTTGTTGTTGTTTGTTTGTATTATTTCTTTCTCGAGCTCCTTCGAAGGATGAAATGCTACCAGAAGAATGGTGATAAATAAAAAGATGATGATCTGACTTTAAGCGCTTCATTTCTGAATTTATTAATTTACTTGTCTTTTATTATTACATAAGTAGCCTTTTTTTATTATTACATAAGTAGCCTTTTTGATATGAATATGATATATACTATGCAAAATATATTCAGTAATTTTTATGTTTTGCAGTTTTTCTCATCACTCAAGTGCAACATTGAGCGAAATTATATTGCAAGGAAGGAAGAGCACAATATTTGTGGCTTAAGATACCATGGAATTACAGGAGCCACCTTTAAAATCGCTATTCGGAAAAAATCGATAAGCGACAAAAGGGTCAGTAGCCAAAATTAAGCGTTCCAGGAGATGGGGTCATTTGAGCCGCGACACGAGAAAACAAACAATGTGGTTGTGCGGACAGCGCAGACTCAAATCAGCATGGGCATCCGCCCAGTCTGACCAGAGTCTTTGCTGTCCGCATGGAGGTAGCTTGGATCCGTAGCTACACTTTGAGCACTTAACAAAGAGTTTGATCAAACTTGGCGGATGCCCATGCTCATCTGAGTGTGCGCTGGGCGCTCAACCACATGGTTTTCTCGTGTCGCGGCTCATTTGTTTTTGCAATGGGTTTGATAATGCTATAGGAAAGCGTGAATAGGTATGAGCCGCGACACGAGAAAACGCACAAGGTGGCATGTGCGCCCAGCGCAGACTCAGATAAGCCTGAACATCAGCCCAGTCTGATCAGAGTCTTCACTATGCGCTTAAATGGTAGGAAAGGGTCTATGTTTCCTCCATGCGGACAGCGAAGACTTCGATGAGACTGGGTGGATGCTCAAGCTGATCTGAGTCTGCGCTTGGCCCACAGCCACTTTGTTATTTTTTTCGTGTCGCGGCTGTTATATCCGTTGCTGCTGAAAGTGTATCAAATCTTTGGGCAACATTGGATTGTATATTTTTCTTACATTTATAGAAAACAAAATGCTATAGAAGCACAATTCTCTTCTTTGTTTTTGTCAATGAAGGTAATCCTGTGCTATTATTACAACGCAATAAATAAATGATACACGTTTGAATATTGTATAAATATCTCCTGCTCGGGAAGACATAACTTCAAATATATACTATGCAAAATAAATATAGCAGTTATTTTGTGTGTGCCAGATCCCCATATCAGACGTTAATTGACACTCTGTTGTAAAAACATACAGGTGCCAATCGTCAGAGAGGGATTGCCAGGTAAAAATGAAAGAATTATCAATTGCAGTGTTTGTACTACCGTAACATAACTTTGCATCAACTAACCGATTCAATACGGCTCAAATCGAAATGGTAAAACTTACACACAAACAGCATTTCTACATGTAATATTAATGAAAAAGCTTGCCGAAATCGGATGTATATGAAAGTATCTGTCTTTGAATTAAATTATTATTTTCGCACAACTAAAACGTGCGACCCTACCCGGCGGGTCATGCAGAGAAATCAAGGTTCGAGGTTACATGTATAAAACTTGAGAATAATCTCAAACTCAAAATAAAGCATGTGCTCGGTAGAAGCCAGTCAGTGTGCTTTATTTTGAGTTTGAGAATGTACTCAAGTTTTACAACCTCTGAGCCAAGCTAAACATTCTTCCATGAGACTTATTTTTTTTAAAACGCGTAGTGGTGCAATCGGTTAGGCTGTTGTCTTTGTATGTTGCGTGGAGTTGTCGCAGGCAGCGTGCGTTCAAATCCTTGACGCAAAGTTGGTACTTTTGTTGCTTTCCTTTTTTTTTATTGTTCATAAATGGACATAAGTTATAATCTTCATTTTATGTTGAAAACTGAGCAATTGTTAGTAACTATTAAGAACAGTTTACCAGAGTATGAATTTCAAATGTAAAAAAAATCTAAGCGTTTTGAGACTTGAAGTACCCGTTTTTTAAGGCCAAATTGTTAACAGCGAAAACATATGAGCCGCGACACGACAAAACCAACAATGTGGTTGTGTGCCCAGCGCAGACTCAAATCCGCTCAGTCTGAACAGAGTCGCTGTCCGCAGTGAGGTAGCTTAGGCCCTCAGCTACCCTTTAAGCGCTTAGCAAAAAGTCTGATCACAC
Organism: Ctena decussata; assembly: GCA_963989385.1. Taxonomy (NCBI): domain Eukaryota; kingdom Metazoa; phylum Mollusca; class Bivalvia; order Lucinida; family Lucinidae; genus Ctena; species Ctena decussata. The sequence continues at coordinate 38,918,459 of OZ022515.1, forward strand.
TAGGCGGATGCCCAGGCTGATCTGAGTCTGCACTGGGCGCACAACCACATTGTTGGTTTTGTCGTGTCGCGGCTCATATTTGTTTCTTTAAATTGAGAAACGTGAGAAGCATAAAAATCATATCATGGGGGACAACCAGTCCCACCTTTTTGTTGGCAAATCTGCCTTATGGGCGCACGTTTAATTTAAAGAACTTTTCTCAGTACTCTTTTTGCATTGAACATCGCAAAGTGTTAAGAACGTTTAAAAGTTTTATTTTACACTTTGTCGTGTAACTTTGTTAGGGTTATTTGTGGAATACAAGACACTGGCTCGTTCACAGACGTTTATTTAGGAAAACTTCATCAAAGCCAAGTCATCTCAGTTTTCATACAGTGCCGGAAGACATTAAAGAACAAAGGTGTAGCGTTTCTTAAGTTTTTGAGTATGTATAAAATCATCTTGCCTTGTCATAGAATCTAAACAGACGTTTCAGCTCTTACCCCCTAATATTTACATTCTTGGTGTATTTACTGAAAAGCCCTACAGTAAACCATTGGAACCTAATGTTGTTTACATTCCAATAATTACATTGAGACACGCGACGTCAATGACGTCAAAATAAACAATGGCTTTCTACAACCTGATTGGACGTCAGCAACGTCATGACGTCATACATGCCGTTCTGCTGTTAGCAATAAAAAGTGCGTGTACGTGTTTTACTGCTTCAATTTTGGCGCTTATACAAGATTTTTCATGAAAGATTTGATTAAAACGAATGTAAATATAAGCAATGAACTTAATTTTTCAGATGTTTATCGAAGTGTAAACTACATTGGGTCACTAGCAAAGTTAACATGAACCCCTTCGGGGTTCATTCACTTTGCACGTGACCCAATGTAGTTTACACTTCGATAAACCTCAGAAAAATTGAATTCATTCCTTAAATAATCTACAAACATTAACATTCTTACCAGCCATCGTAGTATACACCACCCATGCTCCATCTGTCTCTGGTTTGAATACATCATGAAATATATTCTGATCATTTAGCTGGCATATTTGCGAGGCTTCTTGATAGTTCACTCCATTGCATCTCTTATCGTAGTGGCACAGCACACAGCATGACATCAACGACAGCTTCTGTAGTGTCTGGTACGGACGAGACAGCCTTATCGAGTCATTAAAATGACGCTTAAACATTGAGAACTCGTATGCATACGTATGGGAAAGAAATATTGGTATAGTCATATAAAGCTGCAAAATGTTTCCAAAAGTTACATGTAATATCATTTTCGTTTTACTTCAGTATTCCTCGATATACTCAGTCTTGCATAAATATATTTTTCTTCTTTAGCAATTCGAGAAGAAACTGGTTCGTGGATGTACGTTACTGAACGCTTTATACCGGTTGCGATGAGAGAGGATTGTTAAAAATTTATCTTAGACAATTACCTACAGTATCCCAATGTAGCGTTTTCAGTGTAAATTGACCTGTATTAAGCTAACAACTGTCATAAGCAAGTAGTCTTGGCCTATCCCTAGTATACCTGTTTTAGAAAGGTTTGTCTGTACACCAACAAAATATCTTTTCACCAAACAATTGATCATTAGGTATCAAATTTATCAAGTGACCTCTAATTAGACTTTTAGGACATTCAGGTGTAGAAAATTGACTGTGCAGTTTGTAGAGTTTTCATGGACTAAGGCGTGCGTATAATGCTAAACGATGTAATATAATATTTAGCATTTCATCATTTCGTAACGTATGTAAAGATGTTACGTCCGTTATAACAGGGCGAACACATGACATTTTGCCTGTCTGTTTAAGTGATGCAGCTAATGCATTTTTATTGAGTTTTACATGCAGAACAATCTTATGAAAATAAAATATGCTTTAGCATGCTTCATAAACGGTTTGTACAAAAACTTTTGTTAAGCCCCTCAAAGCTAGAAAATGTTAATTATGATGAGTCAAAAGCAGTTCGAACAGCGGAAACTGACTTGTTAACACGCGCGAATACGCCGATTGTACAATAGCATTTTCTATGAGACACACAGATTCGTTTAGGCCTGATTGACCTACTAAATCACACCACCTGTTCATCGCATGTTTGTGGCATATCTAGAGTTCTGAAAGTCCACATGGGTAAAATTCTGGGTACTAAGAGAAATAGAGAATACCATGTTAGTGTCTTTTGATATCAAGTTTATCAGGCGAGACCAGAAACAACGTAGGAATGGCGAGGCTTGCCGAGCCAGTCCGACGTGTTTCTGGTCTCGCCTGATAAACTTGATATCAAAAGACACTTACATGGTTTTCTATTTATCATGCATCATTAGAAGATTTTACGGCGTTAAGAGCGGCAAACAAGTGATAAGCAAACTCAGTTTTGTTCGAACTCGCTGACGTCGCGAATGCGTTGTGACGTAAGTCGGTGACGTCAATTACCCAATCGAACTCTGATATCACGACCAACGTCAGTGTGTAGCCAATTGTCTTCAGAGATCGCTTCTTAAGGCATGACCTGATAACATTCGCGCAAGCGCAGTTCTACAGTGACATGATATCACATCATGTTATCATACCCCTGTTATCAGGTGTATTTTGCAGCAGATGCATGATAAACAAGAATATCGGTGGAACCGATGGATGCTCCCGAAGCTCAGTCTTTGCAATAGTGGAATGATTATCCTAGCTTAAGTGTTACTTTCAGTGTAAACTTAATACAGATGAGCCGCGACACGAAAAAAACCAACAATGTGGTCATGCGCCCAGCGCAGACTCAGATCAGCCTGGGCATCCTCCAAGTTTGATCAGCCTCGTCGTTAAGTGCTCAAAGGGTAGCTAAGGGTCTAAGCTACCTTCATGCGGACAGCGAAGACTCTGATCAGACTGGGCGAATGCCCAGGCTGATCTGAGTCTGCGCTGGGCGCACAACCACATTGTTGGTTTTCTCGCGTCGCGGCTCAGATAAACACTGATTAGTAATATCCTTTGGAAGCAAGGAATACATCAAAGAACAGAAAATAGCAGATTCGCTTTAATTGAGTCTGTTCATGACCAGTAATGGAAGACGTGACACCAGCCACGCCCTCTAGCTCCGGATTAAGCGGAACTCTATTTTCAAAATAACTAAAATGAACTCGATGATCCCAAAGGACCAGAAAATATAATTTGCACTATGATGATGTATGGGGATACATTTTACGGCCGCCACACGGCACAAACGGAAAAAAAGTATTTGATGTTTTGCTGCATCTCTGTGATTTTTTATTTCTCTCTTTATTTAGTTTCATTTCTATGTTTTATTTTTATTGCAAAGGGGGGCAATTTTTCATGAATTTCCGTGTGCTTCACTAGATGGCAAAGTTTTTTTCTAAATATGTTATACATTTGAACATAAGAAAATGGAGAGCACTGAATTATCTATTTTAAGAACTGAACCCTATGTAGAAGGAAAGTAAAAAATGAGCCTTCATAGTTGCTTTACTTTAATGTGTACCTCTTTCTTTCAAGGTCTTGCTTACAGTTCCCATGGATCTTACTTTATCCTCCCAGGGATACAGTTTTAGTTTTCTCAAACTGCATAATAGATAAAGCATGTAATAATTTCAGCAATCTCCAGATAAACACTTTCACGCATGATGGTTCTTCACAGGGTATAATCGATTCCGCTAATTTTCGCTTCCTGCAGAGACTGTACATCATATTTGGCTTCCGCCGGGACTGTCCGCGAACTCTTGCTTCCTGCCGAGACTTCTGTACATGATAAATGGCTTCCTGCAGAGACTGTCCGCGTGCTTCTGCTTCCTGCCGAGGCTCTCGGCAGGAAGCAGAGTCACGCGGACAGTCTCGGCAGGAAGCAGAATCACGCGGACAGTAGTCTCTGCAGGAAGCAAGAGTCCGCGGACAGTCTCGGCGGAAGCAAAATATGATGTACAGTCTCTGCAGGAAGCGAAAATTGGCGGAATCGATTATACCCTGTGTTCTTTGTACTAATGCAAAGAAGTAGTCTTGAAGTGAATTTGAAAACTTTAAGACTGTCGCCGTAACTCAGTACATATATGCCAAAATGTGCATGCACTGGGCATGCAATATCCATGCTCAGGCTAATCAGACCGTATTTAGAAACAAGAGGGCCAAGAGGCCCTGAATCGCTCACCTGAACAAAAAGGTTAAAGGTCATACTAGGGTCATCATTTGAACAAACCTGATACTTTGCAACCATTTCCAAATGGTTCTGATGAAGACGATATTTGAATAATTTTCTATGTATTGCTATGGTTAAAACCCTGGACCCCCTGGGGCAGGGCCATTTTGGACCCTGGGGCCATCATTTGAATAATCTTGGACCACTAGGCAATGCTACATACTAAAGGTGGGGGGGGGGGGTATCAATAAGGCGGGTTTTCTGCATCCTACCAAAGTTTTTTTTTTTTAACTGATGGTATGCTCCAGTGTGTCTAGTTTATTGAACCATATGTGACTTTGCGCGGGAAGCCCTAGTTACTCAGCTATGGGTCTACAGAAGTGAGTGGGGTAATTCAACATGGTTTAAGCTGGTCTTGTAAAAATGTTCTCATTTGGTAGAAGAGTACAACAGAGAGACATTGTTTGATAAAATGATTAACAGAACATCTAAAATGTATTTCCATATCATTTTGTTTGGTTTAATTTGAACTTATATTATCAAAAAAGACTTCCTTTGACATTCAGCATTTTTTGATAATTTTGTCTTCTATTTTCAATGTTTTTTGGAATCATTGCTAAATAAACTGACCAGTAATTATCAAACTCATGTCAAGGAAGCACCTTGACCAGTACCATTGGATGATGTGACCAAAATTTTACAATGACCTAGTTTTCATGGTTGACTGAACACATAAACTTGTTTAGAAGATGGTTAGATTCAATTTTATGACCTAGAATTACGAAGATTTGGTCAAATTAATATCTTAACTGCTATATTATGCCCCACACCTCCACCACATACGGTGAGAGAATACATACTGGCTTCAGGTCACGTGATATCAACATGGCCACAATGCCAAAATATGGCAAAAACCTTTAAAAATCTTCTTCTTAAGAACTAGTTGACCAATGGCATTGAGACTGGGTAAATAGCATCAGGTACTCAAGTTCTTCCAAGACTGTTCAAATGATGACCTTGGATTGACCTTGACCTTTTTACGGCAATGTCAAATATTGGAAAACGCTATAACATAAGATGGGAAGTTTTGGAGATTTTGGCTTAAAAATGGTGTATACATTTGACTTAATGACATGGCCACAACATGGCCTCAGTGCCCATATATGGTAAAACCCTTTAAAAACTCTTCTTCTTAAGAACCATGAAATTATATGTTCTTGTATTTTCCCATATTTGACTATGCCGCAAAAAAGGTCAAGGTAAACCCAAGGTCATCATATGAGCAATCTTAGTAGTACTCTAGTACTCCATCCTACTTACCAAGTTTCAAGGCCATAGGTGTATTGATTCTGGAGGAGAAAAATATTGAGCTTATACCATAAATGGGTAAGGCGGCCACGTTGGTCCGTGATGTGACCTGGACCGCCGGTTGAACGAATTTTTGCTCAATCAACCCCTGGAATGTATTTATAATAATTATTGGCTCTTTGACTTTCGAGGAAATGTCTGAAAATGTCAAAATATGAGAGACATGGATCAAAGGTCAAAGAATGACCTTGACCTTTTGTACTCATAATTCTACATGACCTCATTAAGACAACTGTATATATCAATTTTTAAGCCAAAATCTTCAAATCTTCCCATGAAATCATATGTTCTAGCATTTTCCAATAGTTGACCTTGTCGTAAAGAAGGTCAAGGTCAATCCAAGGTCATCTTTGAACAATCTTGGAAGAACTTGAGCAACTGATTCTACTTACTAAGTCTCAAGGCAATTGGTCAACTGGTTCTTAAGCAGATTTGAAAGGTTTTTACCGTACATGAGCACTGTGGCCATGTCATTACGTTAACTGTTTATACCAATTTTTAAGCCAAAATCTTCAAAACTGCCAATGAAATCCTATGTTATAGCGTTTTCCAATATTTGACCTTGCCGTAAAAAGGTCAAGGTCAATCCAAGGTCATAATTTGAACAATTTTGGAAGAACTTGAGTACCTGATGCTATTTACCAAGTCTCAAGGCCATTGGTCAACTGGTTCTTAAGAAGAAGATTTATAAAGGTTTTTGCCATATTGGGCCGGGCCGGGTAGCGCAATCGGTAGGGCACCTGACTCGTAAGTCAGAGGTCCTGGGTTCGAATCCCGGTCTAGCCACATACTTTCGTTTCTCCTTCCGCTTATTCAAGAAGGGCAGTTGTCAGTTACTGGCGAAAGTATGTGCACTTAGTACTGGTTAACCGCTTAGGAGGTCTAAGCCTGCCCAGGAATAGTGTGGTTAGGTTAACTGACCGTCCCGACATGACCTTAGTTGTTTATCGTGGACGTTAAGCATCAAATCAACCATATCAATTTTGCCATATTTGGCCATTATGGCCATGTTGATCATGTGACCTGAAGCCAGTATGTTTTCTCTCACCTTTAGTGCTGGATGTGTGGGGCTTAATATAGCAGTTAAGATATTAATTTGACTAAAGTTTCGTAATTCTAGGTCATAAAATTGAATCTAACCATCTACTGAGCAAGTTTATGTGTTCAGTCAACCATAAAAACTAGGTCACTGTGAAATTCTGGTCACATCATCCAATGGTATTGGTCAAGGTGCTTCCTTGACAAGAGTTTGATGATTACTGGTCAGTTTATTTAGCAATGATGTCAAAAATATTGAATATAGAAGACAAAAATATCAAAAAATGCTGAATGTCAAAGAAAGTCTTTTTTGACAACATATGTTCAAACTAAACCAAACAAAATGATATGAAAATACATTTTCGATGTTCTGTTAATCATTTTATCAAACATTGTCTGTCTGTTATACTCTTCTACCAAATGAGGACATTTTTAAAAGACCAGCTAAAACCATGTTGAATTACCCCACCCACTTCTGTAGACCCATAGCTGAGTAACTAGAGCTTTCCGCGCAAAGTCACATATGGTTCAATAAACTAGACACACTGGAGTATACCATCAGTTAAAAAAAAAAAACTTTGGTAGGATGCAGAAAACCCACCTTATTGATACCCCCCCCCCCCCCCCCTTTAAGCATCTGACCAAGTGGTTCTGAAGAAAAACATTTTTGAATATTTTCCTATGTATTTCTATGGTTCAAACCCAGGTCCCCATGCGGCAGGGCCATTTTTGACCCTGGTGCCATCATTTGAAAAAAACTTGGTAAAAGGGCCATTAGGCAATGCATCATAACAAATTTCAAGCATCTGCACTAAGGGGTTCTGTAGACGAAGGTTTTTAAGTATATTTTAAATTTCGAACCCAAGGCTCCCCACCCCAAGGCCATTTATCCAAGGGCCACCATTTACACAAACATTGTAGAAGTTCACCAGGCAATGCATCATACTAAATTTCAAGCATCTGAGCCAAGTGGTTCTGAAGAAGAAGATTTTTATATATTTTTCTATATATATTTGTGTGGTTCAAACTCAGGACTCCCTGCAGCAGGGCCATTTTGGACCCTTGGGCCATCATTTGAATAAACTTGATAAAGGACTACAAGACAATGCTTTATACCAGATTTCGAGCATCTGAGCCAAAAGGTTCAGAAAAAGAAAAATTTTGAATATTTTCCTATGTATTTCTATGGTTCAAACCCAGGAGCCCCTAGGGCGGGGCCATTTTAGGCCCAGGGGGGGTCATCATTTGAACAAACTTGCTAAAGGACCACTAGGCAATGCTACATATCAAATTTCAAGAATCTGAGCCAAGTGCTTCTGAAGAAGAAGATTTTTTAAATATTTTTCTATGTATTTCTATGGCTCTCTGCCGCAGGGCCATTTTGGACCCTGGAGCCACCATTTGAACAAACTTGGTGAAATACTACTAGGCAATGCATCAAACCAAATTTCAAGCATCTGAGGCTTGCAGTTCTGAATAAGAAGATTTTTGAATATTTCTCTATGTATTTCTAGTTTAAACCCATGACCCCCTGGAGCGGGGCCATTTTGGACCCTGGGGCCATCATTTGAACAAACTTGGTGAAGGACCACTAGGCAATGCTATATACCAAATTTCAAGCATCTGAGCCTTGCAGTTCTGAAGAAGAAGATTTTTGAATATTTTTCTATGTATTTCTATGGTTCAAACCTGGTACTCCCTGCCCCGGAGCCATTTTGGACCCTGGAGCCACCATTTGAACAAACTTGGTAGAGGACCACTAGGCAATGCTACATACCAAATTTCAAGCATCTGAGCCAAGCAGTTCTGGAGAAGAAGATTTGTAAGTATATTTTAGTTTCGAACCAAAGACACCCTGCCCCAGGGCCATTTTGGACCCTGGGGCCACCATTTGAACAAACTGTGTAGAGGTCTACTAGGAAATGCTTCATACCAAATATCAAAGACCTAGGCCTAGCGGTTTCAGAGAAGATGTCATTTAAAGCAATTTGTTGACGACGGACGACACACGACACACGACGGACGACAGACACTGAGTGATCACAATAGCTCACCCTGAGCCGTTGGCTCAGGTGAGCTAACAAAGAATGAAATATTTGAGAACGAATAATAGATTCGAGAAACTCACACTTTCCCATTGTATGAATTTTAGGTAGCATATCACAATTAAATTCGAGAGGAGCATAAAGGCATAGAGGATCTTACATAAGTGCTCATGCCGAGCATCTTATCGGTTTTCCCCCAATGAGTTTAATAAATTCAATAATACAGGAGCACGAATGCAAGATTCTATTTATCGTATGACACTAAAATCGCATTTTATTAGCAAATTTTGCTCTAAAACCTCACGATTTCGCCATTAGAAAATGCGACTTTTTATAGACATCAATGCATAACGTTTCGACGTAATTTGCATATGTAATCCACTAGTTGATTATCGTTTTTAATGCATGACTTTATTACACTCTCAGATGCGACGTCAAGTGATAAAGTAATTTTTTCCATTGTATGAATATCAGATCGCATCTTACTTACAATTCCATAGAAGCATGGCATACACTGTATAAATTCAGTTTAAAACTATAACTGAAATGATAGAGATTGTGCCAAACAGTGTTTTATTAGTTACTGTCTTAACTGAATCGTAGACAACATGCTTAATTTGATAGATGCTTCACGGACATAAAAAGCAGACAAACCACCGAAATTTCTCAAAGTTGCTGGCCGTAATTAATTCACATATGAAACAAACAAAAATTGAATCAAACGTTAAAAGAAAATTCTAATGCACTTACAAATATAACGCGACGTCTTATTGGATAACATCAAAAATTTGCGACAGTATATTCCGCGATATACTGTCGCAAACCCGACGTCATTATAAAACGTCGCTTCTCATTGGCTGACGTTTGATTTTACGCTGCTGAAAGAGCTTGCAATGGGTGCAAAGAAGTCCATTTTGAAAGGTGAAAAAATGAAAAAGTGCATTAGAATGGGGATAACTATATTGAAAATTGTCATTTGGGGAGGTAAATCGTCGGTTTTATGGTCGCAAATTCCGTTTTACGGCTCCGCTGGCGCGTCGCCGTAAAACAAAATTTCCGACCATAAAACCGACGATTTACCTCCCCAAATGACAATTTTGAATACAGTTATCCCCTAAGTAATTGTATCATCCTGGAATGTGTCTTCTAGATAGGGGAGAGTCGGGTAACTTCGGACAGCGGGTAAATTCGGACACTGACATTGTTTCCTTTATATGTCAGCTGTTTGGAACTAAAACAAAAATTAACTGGCCAAACAGAGAAAATCCTGATGAGACGGCTCATTATGAGCCGTCTCATCTGGATTTTCACTGTTTGCAATAGTATGTCCGAATTTACCCGCCTGTCCGAAGTTACCCGACTCTCCCCTAATGAAGACTGGAATAAAATTTAGACATATATGTGGCGAACCTTTAAATTATCAATGAAATGGTATGGTTCATGTTGTTTTTAGACAAATGAACCGCGACACGAGAAAACCAAGGAACTGGCTGTGCGCCCAGCACAGTCTAAGATCAGCCTGGGCATCCATCTAGTCTAAGCAGAGTAGTGCCTAAGTGCTTAAAGAGTAGCTAAGGGTCTAAGCTGCCTTAATGCGGACAGCGAAGACTCGGATCAGACTGGGCGGATGCCCAGGCTGATCTGAGTCTGCGCTGGGCGTACAACCACATTGTTGGTTTTGTCGTGTCGCGGCTCATATGTGGCGAACCTTTAAATTATCAATGCAATGGTATGGTTCATGTTGTTTTTAGACAAATGAACCGCGACACGAGAAAACAAACGAGCTGGCTGTGCGCCCAGCGCAGTCTAAGATCAGCCTGGACATCCGCTCAGTCTGATGAGAGTCTTCTTTGTCCGCCTGAGGCTAGCTTAGTCTCGTAGCTATCCTTTAAGCGCCAAGCGGAGACTCTGATCAGACTGGGAGGATGCCCAGGCTGATCTGAGTCTGCGCTGGGCACACATGCCACCTTGTTGATTTTCTCGTGTCGCGGCTCATATTTTGTCTAAAAAACATGAACCATACCATTGCACTATCAATGCCTGTCTGAACGGACAGACCGTGCAAACGTTCTCCCTTGCAGATAAGTTAACTATTATGTTTTGGCATGCCCACAAGGTACCGTACCCAGGCCAAATCTGATTCACAAGGATGTTATAGTGATGGAGGTGTGACCTCACTGATATCTACAAGGACCCGGAATTATGCTGAAATTGTAAATTGATTTCGTGTCTCTGGCATTCATATATGTTTGATTTCAAATAGTTTTAATGTTACTTTTATTTGATTGAAGCGTACATTTTATCGCTCCAGAAGATCTCGAAAACCAAACTGCAGCACACCTCCTCTACTAATCTGGTGCAACCTCAGTTGATCCTTGTCCTGCTTTTAATGAAACTAATAAGAGGCCCCGGCACTGGAAGTTACCTAGCGCATCCGTTCGACCCGACAACTCCATGCGTCTCATTCACTATTACATCTTATCATATGACGTCGCATCTCAGAGTGTAATAAAGACATGCATTAAATCTATACTCAACTAGTGGATTAAATATGCAAATTACATCGTAACGTTATGCATTGACGTCCATAAAACGTCGCATTTCTTATAGCGAAATCGTGACGCTTTAGTGCAAAATTTGCTTATAGAATGCGATTTTAGTGTCTTATGTTAAACAGAATCTTGCATTCGTGCCCCTGTGTTATTGAATTTATTAAACTCGTTGGGGAAACCGATTAGATGCTCGGCATAGCCTCGCATCTTATCTTTTTCATCAACTCGTTCAATAAAATCAATAATACATGAGCACTTGTGTAAGATCCTGTATATAACAGACAAGTATGCAACACATGCAAATATCCACAGCCTCTCTATACAGTGTGTACAGTGAATAAAAAAGGAAAAGTGTGTACTTATGACACAGATAATGCCCCGTGCTGTATCTGTACCCCTCCCCCACCCCTCCCATACCTCTGCCCTCTCTCTCCCTCTCTTTCTCCTAAATGAAAAATAGGAGCCCCGGTAGCTTAGCAGGTTCAGCGCCTGCCTTCTTATCTAGCGGTCCTGGGTTCGAACCCCGCTGTAGGAGGGAATCTTTTTAATCGTAAACAAAGTTCCATTGCACATAACCTTTCATCATCGCCCACCGTTTGTCCTGATATGACTGAAATACTGTTTAAAAGGACATGAAAACGCAAGTCATCCAACCATCTAGCATCCACAAGGAAATAAAAAGGGGAAAATCAAATGATTGTATTTGGTGTACATGTATCTGTAAAATCGGCGCAACGATTCAAATTGATGACAGTAAGTACAGAAACTACATACACGACGGACGGACGGACAGACAGACGGTCATAGACCTGATGACTAACTAGCGTCACGGGGACTTAACATGCCCCTCATTCCCGGCCCCACAGTCCCACTCCCCCCCCCCCCACCTCCCGCGCTAACACACACCACCACCACCACAACCACAACCACCCCGCTTCTCCTTCAAAGTGTTTTGCAAAGTTTATTATTCGAGCCGTGACACGAGAAAACCAACAATGTGGATGTGCGCCAAGTATGGACTCAGATCAGCCTGCGCATCCAGCTAGTCCGATCAGACTATTTGCTAAGCGCTAAAAGGGTAGCTAAGGCTCTAAGTACCTCCATGCGGACAGCGAAGACTCTGATCAGACTGGGCGGTCTGCACTGTCTGCACAACCATTTTGTTGGTTTTCTCGTGTCGCGGGTCATTTAGTGTTTGAAAGTTAAGTAAGGTAGGTTGAGAGTGTTTCGTGAATACAGAAATACAAAAGGGGGATACTTAATCGAGTCTGAGTCGAGAGTGAGTGTGAGGTTTGTTCTTGAATAATATTAGTGAGACAAATTATTAAAAGACAAGGCAAGATAACGCTTCAGACAAATATAAAAGACGACACAAAATCTATGTATTCAAAAGTGTCTATATTGTAGATCACTGTGATAAGAACCCAAAATATAAATATTTAATCTGTTTATGTTATGCGGTGAAAAGATCATAAGACGTTCTACCAAATCTGAAATCTCTACAATTGTTTGCAACAAAACTTAATTCCCTTGAGCAGTTATAAAAACAAATGAAGACTTAACCGCTGATGGTATGAGAGAGAGAGAGAGAGAGAGAGAGACAGACAGACAGACAGAGAGAGAGAGAGAGAGAATTTTATGGGACGGGATGTTAAAAGGAACGCATTTTAATACATCTGGGAAAATCGTTTCACATGACTTAATATCTGAACCAAGTCATTCACAGAAAAAGGAAATAGAATCGCCAACAACCTTGCTTTGTTCAATCCTTTACTAGTCCGATTCAATCACATCTGATTTTGGCGTATGTATCCTGGATCCGAGGTTATAAAACTTGAGAATGATCTCAAACTCAAAATAAAGCACACTGATAGGAAGCTTCCGAGCACATGCTCGGAAGCAGCCTATCAGTGTGCTTTATTTTGAGTTTGAGATTATTCTCAAAATGTGCTCGGAAGCAGCCTATCAGTGTGCTTTATTTTGAGTTTGAGATTATTCTCAAGTTGCTCGGAAGCAGCCTATCAGTGTGCTTTATTTTGAGTTTGAGATTGTACTCAAGTGTTATAACCTCCGATCCAGTATGAAATTATAAATGCGTTTCAATCCTACCAGACATTTACTCTTAATTTGGCTATCCCTGCGTGATTTTTACACACTTAACCATTGCAAAATGTTCATTGCAAACGACTCAGACATGTTGCATTAGTGTTGGTTGTTTTCAATACAAGCAGCAAATATTTGATGATGGATGGATGACTTGCGATTGTTCGTCCTTTTCAACAGTATTTCAGTCATAACAGAACGATGGGCGGGTGATAATGGAAGGATATGTGCAATGGAACCTCGTTTACGGCAGGAAAGAGTCTCGCCTCAAGCGGGGCTCGAACCTGGGTCCGCTAGATCAGTAGGCCAGCGCTTAACCCACTGAGCTACCGGGGCTCCCACGAATATTTGATATTATGTTCTTTGTTTTATATATCAAAATAGAAAAATAAATCTTGTATTGTGTATGAGGATTCAAATCAAAGGAAGTCTAACCCGAGGGGAAGTCCCTCTGCAAACTTCGCTGAAACTGAATATCGGTGTTGTGCCTTGTTCATCGAGACAAGATATTCGTACAGAAAACTGACCGAAGAGGAACGAGAATGGCACCCACTCGTCACCTTCACACTTGTACCGAATGTCTGAGTTCGTTATAAAGGGGACTGCTACTACAGGAACAAATTTGCTCCTCATATAGCAATCAGTCGGTCCTTTAAGAGTTTATTAGCGTATAAAAAGGAGCATAAAAAGAAGATGGCAGAAATACTTCACCTGAAATTTTACTTAATTATCTGAGAGTTAATAGGCAGGCTCACAGTAACAACTGCAAACTCTGATCATTTATAACAGAGTATAATCGATTCCGCCAATTTTCGATTCCTGCAGAGACATAACATCATATTTGGCTTCCGCCGAGACTGTCAACGAACTCTTGCTTCCTGTAGAGACAACTGTCCTCGAAAAATGGCTTCCTGCCGAGACTGTCCGCGTGACTCTGCTTCCTGCCGAGATCCTCGGCAGGAAGCAGAATCACACGGACAGTCTCTGCAGGAAGCCATTTATCACGTACAGAAGTCTCGGAAGGAAGCAAGAGATTGCGGACAGTCTCGGTGGAAGCCAAATATGATGTACAGTATCTGCAGGAAGCGAAAATTGGCGGAATCGATTATACCCTGTGATATATGACAGAATCAAACGATAGATACTTTTTATTTATTTGTGTCTCCCAAGCTCAAGACTCACGTTAATAAGAAAGCGCACTTTTCGCTCGACAGATTTCTATACTTCCACACCATAAATGTGACCAGGCTGCTCACCCGAAGCGATCTGGATAAGTTTATATGCCCGCTTTTTTGTATTTACCTTTAAAGTTTGGAGGGTTTATAGAGTCATTATGAATTCACATAAAAAACAAATAAAATTAATTTATGATTAAACATCTAAGCATGCGCACTGCGTTGACTCGGCACTGAATTGTCTAACAAGGCTAAACCCTATGACTGCAGTTTATGTGCGTACATGTAATCTGTATTATTTAACTTTATCTCATTTATTTATTTTAATAATTTTAATAATTATAGTATTTGAAAGGTGTATAAAAGGAGTGGGGCGGCGAATGAGGAAGGGGGGTGTGTGTTTTTTTTTTTTTTTTTTTTTTGTGTGTCTGTGAGGAGGGGGGGGTCATCATCTTTATAGTGACTGATTTTCTGTTAGATGCGGACAGGCTTTTAGTTTAAACATATTTTATCATGAAAATCATATCTTATACATATCTACATACACAAAATTACAAAAGTGAATAGGATTTGAACGAAAGCTATTTAAGCTTATTAAGTTCATCTCCATAAATTGGAGGCTTTTTCAATAGAAGGGGTTAGTTTGAATTATAGTTATGTAGAACGCGTCTATCCTCTCTCTGTATTTCCCAAGATTTCATCTCGCGCAGTATTTGCATATTTCATGATCGAGTTTGTTTAAAGTATATGCAGCATCAGCATCAAGAAGAGTAACTTTACCGTAAAAATCTTAATATTGGGAGAGAAAGGTCTGAACAAACAATATTTCCAACTCCATTTTCCATTGCTGGTGTTTAGCGCAATTTGAGTGGTCAAGAGCGTACAGAAAACGGCGTTTATACTTTGATAAATCCTCTGAACAAGAAATCGGGAATTTCTTGGACTATTTTCTTTGCGGCAAATTCTAAAATACTCGATATAGCTGACATTCTAAGATAAAAATCACCGAGTTGGAATTGAAAGAAAGGAATTTAATTTTAAATTTGTGGATTTTATGGATATGTAAACGCCGGCGAATCACTCACAAACTTAACATAAAGCCCTTTGGACTTTATTCAGTTTGTGAGTGATTCGCCGGCGTATACACCTCGATAAAATCCACAAAAATAAAATTCATTCCGATAGTGAATACCCATATTAGCCTTCTCCGTAAGGATCTACAATTTTGCCATTCAGTCTGTACCTGTGCATCGTAAAACCAATTAGTCCATTTTACGTCAATAAAGGTAAAATTGAGCCGCGACACGAGAAAACCAACAATGTCGTTGTGCGCCCAGCGCAAATTCAGATCAGCCTGGGCATCCGCCCCTTCTGATCAGACTCTTCGCTGTCCGCATAGAGGTAGCTTAGACCCTTAGCTACCATTTAAAAGCAAAGCAGAGTCTGAGCGGACTGGGCGGATGCACAGGCTGAGCTGAGTTTGAGCTGGGCGCACAACCACGTTGTTGCTTTTTTTCGTGTCGTGACTCAATTTGTTCCATTTTAGGTCAATAACGGTAAATATTTTCGTTGCTTCAATTTCTACTGCAAGTTTTACGACTTCGGCGAATGCTTCTTCTCGCTGGAAAACATTAAGTATGTTTTATTAATGTAACGAAATTAAACTTTGCATTTCTAATTTCGTGTTTTTGCTCTCTTACGATATACCAAATTGTGTACCATGTAAATTGTCTATAATAAAGGTATGCTCTAGGGACACATATCAATCAGAGGTTGCAACATCTCAAAACATGCTTTAGCTATTTTACATGTTCATCTTCAATTTTTGATAACCAAAGGTCATAATAATTGAACCGCAACACGACAAAACCAACAATGTGGCTGTGCGCCCAGCGCAGACTCAGATCAGAGTCTTCGCTCAGTCCGCATGGAGCTATCTTAGACCCTTAGCTACCCTTTAAGCGCTTAGGGAAGACTCTTATCAGACTGGGCAGATGCCAAGGCTGATCTGAGTGTGCGCTGGACGCGCGAAGACATTATTTGCAATTGACTGGTAATCATTGTTATTTTGCACAGGTTTGATCCGGTCCACAACTACCAGAAAAAGGATCGAGATGAAAACGGCCTAGTAGTATCACTAAGTGCCGAATATTTCTTGACACAGGTCACTTCTCTGCTAGTTGATTTGTTGAGGGTCATTATGCGCAAACGTGAGTTTAGAATCCCAACCAGAAATTCACTAGATTAACACCAAGAATGTGCGATAAGACCGAGGTAAAGACTGACCAAGGTGTCATTCCTATGACCGAACATCTAGTGTGTGCTAAGCATAGAGACAAGCTTTTCGTAAAAACTAATACTTGGTTTCATAATGTAAGATGGAAAAAAAAGTGCGGATATTTTTGTGTAGTGTCTATTTCCTTCTTTCTACTTATGCAATGTAAATATCGTAATAAACGCTCTCTCTACCACCCTCCCCCCCCCCCCCCCCCCCCCACACACACACACACTGACTAACTGAATTATTAAAACAACATTAAACTGACTTTGAAATACCCAGTTGCTGATACTTTTAACTTGAAAAGCTGAAATATTTATATATAATTTGTAAATTAATTAACTTGATCTATAACCGACATACGAATGACTGGAGAAAAGGGCTGTATAGATGAACGGGAGAAAATTAATAAAAATGGACGGATATGATTGAAAATGGTGGGGAATAATATTTTTGAAAGGAATAGAAAATGGGACGGAGTATTTGTATCTCGTTTTCGAGTGATAACCCTACAGATGGATGAATAAATCTCGTAACTTTTCCTCTATTCATAAAGAGAAACAGCAAGTTTTCTGACTTCCGGTTCGGTTCGCTGGATGCCCGAGCCCTTTCTAAATGGTACTACTCGTTAGAGAGCATACAATTTCTTTAACGAGAACTTCCAAATGAAATGAGTGATGAATTCTACATTTCCTACAAATGCATCTATTCACCTTAAAACAATGTACTGCAAGACGGTTAAGGGTAGTCGTCATTTTTTACCTTTTATTATGTGTCATTGAGTGGGGAGGTGGGGGGGGGGAAGGAGAAAGGGGAGGGGTGCAAAATTATATTTGTGGTACAAGTGTTCTTTCTCTAAGAAAACAAATGTCCTTTATTTCTCATGATTAATTTCTGTGTTGTGTATTACGACGAGCTGCTGGATTAACGTTCTATACAAACCCAAAACGTTAAAACATGGAGAAACTTGCGCGCTAACTTATTGACAAATTGAATTTCAGGTAGAAGATCGCCACATCGGTGCTATACTGTTCTATCTTCATTACACAGTCTTCGAAGAAATGAGTTTGAAAATTTAGACATCCAGATTTTTTACGTCTTACTAAACTGATGTGCATAGATTGTTCAACTATTTAGGAAAGTTTTGAAGTCTTAAATAGAGGATGTTACACTCGTGGTCATTTCATATGAAATTAATGAAACGAGCCTTCGGCGAGTTTCATAAATGTCATTTGAAATGACCACGAGTGTAAGATTCTGTTTAGCATATGACCCTTAAAATGGGATTTTATCGCCTTCAAACTGAACAGTATTTAAACAAGAAACTGCATTGTTGACATGGACGTTGTCAATGACGTTACTTTTACGCGCAAAACTGTTATTACACGTGTGGTCATACGATGGTTATGACACGACGTTATCCACCGAATAACAGCGACGTCATATGATAAAATCCTTGTTGCATTGGTTTATTCGTTCTACTATGAGATTTTGGAATAATATTAAATTTGCAAATAATCCAATGGGATATTAAATGAGACTGTTCACTTTTGTGCTATACTGCTCCATACTAATTAACACCCAAGTTATTTTGTAATTCAAGCCAAATTTAAAACCTTTGCACTTTATATTGAACGTTTGTGTCCCTGTTCATCTATTTATGCAATTAGTAGCATGCCATTAAATTTCAGCTTACAAAGTAAATGAAAGGGCAGTTGTAAAAATGCACATTTCAAAGGAAAAGGAAAGTATCTATGTGCGCATTGAAAACTATAGCACTATCGCAACTCGGGTCGTGTGATACATGATTCTTTGGCTATTGAGTATAGCACAAAAATAAATAAGCCCCTTGATAAAAATACCATAGCCAGTTTAAGCTTGTAGAGGGGAAGTAGCCAATTGATAAGGTCACCAGTAGATAGAAAATTTGATTTCGAATCCAACGGTATGCAATACTCAGTTTGACCTGTAAAGTCAGAAGTTACAAAAGCATAGCTATGAGCTGAAGAGACATCAGGTCGGTGTAGAAAGAATGTGCCAAAATATATGCGTGTCACACTGAACGTGATACCTATTGACACGTTTATACTGACTCCCTGTTATCTGATACACCACCGTAAACATTCTAAAAATGTGACACGTAATAGAGAATACCAAGTTAGTGTCTTTTGATATTAAGTTTATCAGGCGAGAACAGAAACAGCGTAGGAATGGCGAGGCTTGCCGAGCCAGTCCGACCTGTTTCTGATCGAGCCTGATAAACTTGATATCAAAAGACACTTACATGGTTTTCTATTTATCATGCATCATTAGAAGATTTTACGGCGTAAAGAGCGGCAAACAAATAATGAGCAAACGCAGTTTTGTTCGAACTTGCTGACGTCGCGAATGCGTTATAACAGAAGTCGGTGACGTCGATTAACCAATCGAACATTGATACCACGGTTAATGTCAGTATACAGCCAATCGTCTTCAGAGATCGCTTCTTAAGGCAGGACCCGATAACATTCGCGCATAAGCAGTTCTACAGTGACATGATATCACATTGTGTTACATGTATCATACCCCTGTTAACAGTGGAGTTTGGCAGCAGGTGCATTATAAAAATAATTATCACTATTGTCCAAAAAGGAATGGTTTGGTTATACAATGCAATAATGCGTCCAAAGGGTGCAACTGGGTAGACCCTGATGGAAATCAGGGAGTAGCATAATCTGAATGTTCACTGTTTGTTAAGACCTATTCTAAATAGTGTGTATTTTAAGGTAATTTAAGAACAGATGTTTTTTTTTTTTTAAATAAAAGATGAATTAGGTGAAATTGTTCTTCCCTGATCAAGTAACTCATTTTTTTCTGTTTTTTTTTTTTTTTATTTTTTTTTTATTGTGTTTCCCCCCAATGGAGGATCTTGTTTAAATATGTTTTATCAATAGCAAAGAGTGCAGACTGTGATCGGGCTGCTTCTCGATCTGTGTTTCCACCCATACTGAGCGGCACCATTGAGAATATGGCGGCATCAATAATACTCTTTCAATTCAGATCAGGCCCCGAGGTTATAAAACTTTTTTCATGCTCAGCTGAGTTGAGCATGAAATTTTACCTGCTAATAAATAGCAAATTATTGATAAGAAGGGTTGTTTTCTTGCTCAGTATAGCTGAGTATGAAATTTTCTCTGCTTATGAATATGAAAATGCCAACATTAGCTGGCATTTCATATTTATAAGCAGAGAAAATTTCATGCTCAGCTGAGTTGAGCACGGAAAAAATCTTATAACCTCGGGGCCTGATTTTATTAAGAGTAAGGCTATTCAGGGATTGCAAGAAAATAATATATCATATTCTTTTTACTCTGGTTTTCTGTTCCTTCTTTTGAATTTGTTGTCTGCTCTTAAAGGGTTTAATGTCAGAGTCTGCAGTATTTCCCTACAGATTTTTTGTCTTTTTTTTTTTTCACTGCAATAATTTAAGGTGAATGGATACACTTACAGGGAAGGGACTCTGCAATTATCTGTTTGCATCCCTTCTTAGTTGTAGTCATCTCTAAAAAAAGGAATTTTCTGATCAAATTCCTAACTTTAAGAGTGGATGAGTAGATTCCTTCTTTTAAACGGATATGTTGTTCTTGGAAGCAAACCGGTAGTCATGAAAGTTGTCATCCTTAGTAAGAATGGCAGAACAACATGGCAGTGTACCCATACACCTTAATTAGATATGCTTGTTAACTGTGAATTTTGTTTTCTTATTTAGTTTGGGAATGACTGACCACTATTCTCCAAGAATCCAGTGTCAAAGTTTATGAGCTTTCAGCCACATGGTTTCAATGAAGAAGACTTTTTTAAAGAAACAGCTGTCTTATGCCAGCAACTTTTTGCAACAAGATATATTTATATGTTTGCCTATAATTTCCATTTGATTGCAAAAATTGGACATGCTTGTAATTAGGTCGACATCATCAAAATTCAATTCTCATATCGACGTTACCCCCGCACCTCAGCAGAACGAATCCATAGCCGCAGTAACGGGGCGCCGAGCGGTCGACGTTTGACAAGAGCTTATTTATGTTTGAAATCATTGAAATTAGTGACGTCACTTAAATTGCAATGCGAAGTCGTTAATAGCTTGGGGATTGCGACATGAGAAGCTAAGCTGCATTTTAGTTTTTCTTCTTCTCAAGAAAAAAATGGACAGACAATGCTTTACATACATGTATGTGCAAACTGTGACGGACAGCATCCGTTTACAGGAATAATAAACACGCCGGATTTTTAGCAATCTTCCTATTAGTAAGATTTCAGAATTAAAAGTTCATTTGTTCTGCCTTGAAGTATTAGTGATTTGGTGCTAAATGTAGAAGAAAAATACTCTCTCTTGAGGCAGACAGTGTAGCATATTTAATCTCAGGGACGGGATCTTGAACTGTATTTTACGTCCCCCGACTTCGTAATTCTTTAATTTCCAAAATTACATCGATTATATCGTTGACGTTCATTTCTCTTCAACTGTTATTCGTACAGTCATCAAACCTGGCATAAAGTCGTTTGTTTGAATGGCCAACTATGCTGCTGATATGAGCCGCGACACGACAAAACCAACAAAGTGGCATGTGCGCCCAACAAAGACTCAGATCAGCCTGGGCATCCGCCCAGTCTGATCAGAGTCTTCTTTGTCCACATTGAGCTAGCTTAGAGCCTTAGCTACCCTTTAAATGCACAACAAAAAGTCTGACCAGACTGGGTAGATGCCCTAGCTGATCTGAGTCTGCGCTGGGCGCAAATGCCACTTTGTTGGTTTTGTCGTGTCGCGACTCATATTAGTTGTGCCAATATTCACCCTCTGTTTGGCTCTGCACGTCAGCATGGTATCCACAATTGCATGGACCGTAGCACTTTAAATTATTTTCTCACCACCTTTACTACCTAAAATTGTCAGACATGAGAGAAAACATGCTCTTGTGTTAGTCTCCTGAGTTGTATGTCTATTTCTTAAATCACGTTACAAGGTATATTACGTATGTACTTACCTAAACGATTTGCAAAATGCCCGCTAATCTGGATAGAGTTAAACGATTGGCGGTTAATGACCTTATTTTTTTATTGCCTAGCGATAAGAAGCTTTATTTTTTAGTCATTTTTTATTTTTTATTTTTGGGTCTTAAAGTTTAACAATTAAGCCAATTACTTCTGAAATATACTATTTTTTTTATTAAAATGGCTTTATCGATCACTGATTAAAGGGCTGACATTTAAAGATTACCAATTTTGGGCTACCCCGATGCAGACCTGCAAGCATTTTTGCTTTAAATTTCCGATTGTGTGTCATTAATTTGGCTGCATGTTATATGGTATATGTATAAGTTCTTGATAGTGTAAAAGAAAGTAGTACTACATTTGAGCCGCGGCATGAGAAAACCAACAAAGTGGTTGTGCGCCCAGTGCAGACTCAGATCAGCCTCGGCATCCGCCCAGTGTGATCAGAAACTTCGCTAAGCACTTAAAGGGTAGTTAAGGCTCTTAGCTACCTCCATGCGGGCAGGGAAGACTCTGATCAGACTGGGCGGATGCCCAGGCTGATCTGAGTCTGCACTGGGCGCACAACCACTTTGTTGGTTTTGTCGTGTCGCGGCTCATTTATAAAACAGCTAAAAGAGGATAACAGCACAAATGGGATCTTGTAAGATCTTAAGAGAAGTGACGCGAGTTCGTCGTCGCATTTGCTTCTGGAAGTAGACCTTTTACTTGTGCTCTAGATTGGTCCTTCGAAACGAGATATTTTTTTTCATTCGAACTTTCCTTGGTATTAAATAATCAGATAAAGTATACCTTTTTCATAACCATCAATTGTTATTGTAAATGTATTATGAAAAATTAAGCATGCTTTGCATATTTTTTTAGAAGTTTCTACTCTGAATCTACTGTAAACATTCTGAGTACTTAGACAAATGAGCCGCGACACGAGAAAACCAATAAAGTGGTTGTGCGCCCAGCGCAGACTCAAATCACCCTGGGCATCCACCCATTCTGATCAGACTCTTTGTTCAGCATGTAAAGGGTAGCTAAGGGTCTAAGCTTCCTTCATGCGGACAGCGAAGACTCTGATCAGACTGGGCGGATGCCCAGGCTGATCTGAGTCTGCGCTGGGCGCGCATGCCACTTTTTTGTTTTTGTCGTGTCGCGGCTCAAATAGATCTGCACATACTGCTCACGGATCAAAAGCATTTTGTCAGGATCTACAGTGAAAACTTGCCATTACAAGTTCATCTTGTGGAAGCACAACTGTACTGTTAAACCATTTTTCCCCATTTTTGGACATCTTCGGTGATTACTTTCAGTGTCCTAATTTTCAGAACTTTTGCGTTGTTCATGGTAGAAAAGGTGTCAAATATATAGACAATTTTCCTTCTGAGATCGTAGAATTATTTGCGTGAAGATCTTAAAGTCATATCAAGCTGACAGAAGTCTCAGCTTAAAAAGAATTCATGGATTGTTACATGTAATGCAAACAGGGTAGTTTGATCCGACTACATTGATCACAGGGTATAATCGATTCCGCTAATTTTCGCTTCCTGCAGAGACTGTACATCGAACTCTTGCTTCCTGCCGAGACTACTGTCCTCGAAGAATGGCTTCCTGCCGAGACTGTCCGCGTGACTCTGTTTCCTGCCGAGAGCCTCGACAGGAAGCAGAATCACGCGGACAGGCTCTGCAGGAAGCCATTTATCATGTATAGAAGTCTCGGCAGGAAGCTAGAGATCGCGGACAGTCTCGGCGGAAGCGAAATATGATGTACAGTCTCTGCAGGAAGCGAAAATTAGCGGAATCGATTATACCCTGTGTTGATATACAAGTTCATGCATATGTGGTTAAGATTACATGTATACATATCAAGTAGAAACAAAAAAGTTTAAAGCATCTTTAATACTTCCATAAAATATCATATGTACTGTACATGTATCAAAACATACAGGAAGTGTCACATTAACGTCCAGTATCCAATAATATTGTCATTTGCAAATAACTGGACCTAGATAAGGCGCCGCAGATCGTGACATCTGGTCTGAATTCACAATAATTTGAGCCGCGACACGACAAAACCAACAATGTGGTTGTGCGCCCAGCGCAGACTCAGATCAGCCTGGGCATCCGCCCAGTCTGATCAGAATCTTCGCTGTCCGCATGAAGGTAGCTTAGACCCTTAGCTACCCTTTGAGCGTCAAGCGGAGAGTCTGATAAGACTGGGCGGATGCCCAGGCTGATCTGAGTCTGCGCTGGGCGCACAACCACATTGTTGGTTTTCTTGCGTCGCGGCTCATTTCATTTAAGTTGAATGAGGACACTTCCAGGGGTAATAAACAATGCCCTAAAGAACGTTCGTGTCTACCGTCAATACTGAGAATCTCTTAACAACTTGTTCGTTGTGGAGCACTTAACTCCGGTAGCTCAGTGGGTTCGATTTCTCGATTGGGGCTGAAATATTTTAAACCGTAAACGGGGTTCCATTGCACACAACATTTCATTATCACGCTACCATCCTCCTGATATGACTAAAGTGCTGTTGAAAGAAAAGACGAAAAGTCGCAAACCATCCAGCCACCCATCGATCCATTCATAAATCCATCCATCCTTACAGAGCAACTTATTTTCTTTTCGATGGAACACTTTTGAGCGGGGTTCTTCTCACAGGGAGTCCAATACAATACTCAAAATGGGTCTCGTTTTGTCAAATATGCAGCGGAAAAGTAGACAACTGAAGAAAAGATTTGACAGAATTAACTAAATTGTTTCTGGACTCCTTTAAAGCATTCCAAAACAATCGATGTCAAAGTACGAGCCGTCAAGAAGTCTATAAAGTTACGTTATGATTTCTACCGAATATCTAATGTTTGTTATTGAATTTCCGTTTTTCCTTTCTTCTTTGTTTTCACTTAAAAATAAAATAGGAATAATAAGTCTAAAATTTTGATATGTTTTAATGAAATATGATTTGAGGAAATCGATGAAATGATGATATGATTTCACCAAGTAATTTTTTCTGAGAGATGATTTTGCTTTCAACATATCCCCAGTACAGATAACATAGTTTCTATTATCGGCAAACTGAGAGGGCCCTCACAGCGGCTTCCGACCTATATTATATTACCGACAAAAAAGACGAGTTATTCTAATGATGTTTCTTTCGAAGTACGTGCCATCGAGGAATTAGGTTTCGACTGAAAGACATTATCATACGTGAAAGAAATAGCATGGCAAAAAACACTGAACCCTTACGTGTTGAAACCGGTCTGCCTTAAAGACAGAATAAGATAATTCAGCCACTCATTTCATTGGCTGAAGTTACATTTCCTTGTAAGACTCATAAATAAGCCGCGACACGACAAATCCAACAATGTGGTTGTGTACCCAGCGCAAACTCAGATCAGCCTGGGCATCCGCATGGAGGTAGCTTAGACCCTGAGCTACCCTTTGGGAGTCTGATAAAACTGGGCGGATGTCAGGCTGATCCGAGTCTTCGCTGGGCACACAACCAGTTTGTTGGTTTTCTCGTGTCGTGGCTCAAATGTGATACTAGTAACTTAAGATACGTCGGAAAACAATCTAAGGAGTCATTACCCTTTGCCGTTGAAAGCTACAACGTATCAGAAGAGGGATATAGTCAAACAAAGCTACTTTGTCAAAGATTTTCTCGATGAACCTTAATATTTTTTTCGAAAATAATCCGTAAAAAACATTTCATTTCAGTGGATAGAATAAAAAAAATTGACATTTCATTATGACATTTCAAACTTTCAAATATATTTTTGGGGAGTCATTTTGTTACCTCAGTTTAATGTTTTCATTAGAAAACAAGACCAACAAGACCTATCTAATAGCGAATGAAAGGTCATGTTTTCACAAATTGGCACGTAACACAACTAAATTTGAAAAAAAAGTATTACTATATATGAGACACAATTTGTCGGGCTTGGGATAATACTGTTGTAGGGCAGTAAATAAAAAAAAACCCTGTAAAATGAGCATTAAACTCACTTTTGTATGCAAAGAGTTTTATGATTTGACTGAAATCAAACTTTATTTCAATCCTCAGGGATTGTACTTGGCTTATCACTTGTAATTTATTGTTTGTTGGGATGTCTTTGTCAATCTTTCCCTTTGATGTTGGAGATAGGGTTTGGGATCTGATTCAGTCAGTTCCTGAAGTGTAGTTACTCTTTAAATTTAAATATTTGAGCATAGTTTTTATAACCCACCTAGTATTGAGCCACGACACGACAAAACCAACAATGTGGTTGTGCGCCCAGCGCAGACTCAGATCAGCCTGGGCAGCCGCCCAGTCTGATCAGAGTCTTCGCTGTCCGCATGGAGGTAGCTCCGACCCTTAGCTACCCTTTGAGGTCTTAACGAAGAGTCTGATCAAACTAGGCAGATACCCAGGCTGACCTGAGTCTGCGCAGGGCGCACAACCACATTGTTGGTTTTGTCGTGTCGCGGCTCTATTAATTTACAACATTTCAATAATAGATTTACAAACTTGCTCCCAGCCAGGTTGAATTCTATACTCTCCCTCCTCTTCTACAAATTTAATACGAGTAAAATTGTGGAAAATTTCTTTTATCACAATCTTCATCTTATCTTCCTCTACATGTTCCTTGAAGATCAGAAGAATTGGTTTTCCAGTTGTCCGCGCCTCCGAAATTTCAATCTGGCAATGATCACTCTTGCAATAGTTCTCTGATATCACAGCAACGAAAACGGCTGACTCTTGGATACACCGGCTCATTTCCTGGTAGATATTGTGACCTGGTATAAAATGTATATCCGCATCACAAACAAGATCCCTGTCCGTTTGTATGATGGCCTGCAACTGTTGCTGGAAAATATTAAATAATAATAATAATGGTGTTAATTATATATTGCGAAGAAAAAGAGGAGGTCGAAGATGATATACGTCTTATTTAATTAGGCAATAAATTTGTATTCATCCTAAAGAAGTTGAAATCTTTAAGACAAGTCTTAAATCTATATGGTCTCTGAAAATATTTTCTAAAGTTTAATGGCTATACTTTCTGAGAAAGCAACTCTGCCATTTTCATTTTTCTCGCCTTATCAGCTACTGTAGAGTCTACTCATAGAATAAAGATTTTGCTCCTTGCGGTTAAGAAGTAAATTCTTTCTTCTAAGAGTTAACCCTCTGTACATGTTTGGAAGGATTTCGATCTCGAGATATGAGCCACGACACGACAAAACCAACAATGTGGTTGTGCGCCCTGCACAGACTCAGATCAGCCTGGGCATCCGCCCAGTCTGCTCAGACTCTTTGCTTAGTGCTTAACGGGTAGCTAAGGGACAGAGCTACCTCCATGCGGACAACGAAGACTCTGATCAGACTGGGCGGATGCCTAGGCTGATCTGAGTCTGCGCTGGGCGCACAACCACATTGTAAACACAAAAGCGAACATAAATTTACCGTAATTACCTGAAGTGGTTGACGTACGTGGTTGACAACGAATTCCAGATCAAGGCTGGAGTACGATAAAAAGACTGGAAACTTGAATTCCATTCTATTCTCTAGCACCAGACGTAGCCTATCTTCGAATATATGTTTCTGCAGCCTTCTTTTCCGTCGTCTGTATAAAGTTATTAAGGCAATGCTTACAATTCCAACACTGATGGCTGGTAGAATAGTTGAAAGCAGTATAATTTTACGTTCACGTGCTGCTTTTTCACAGTCGTCAATAGCAACGTTGACAGCACTGTAGTCAAGTATATACTTTTCTTGATGTAAATGGCAATGCTGATTGTGGCGTGTGTTGTCAAAGACAGGGGACCTGGCAAACCACTGAACAAACTCTTTATAGTCACAACTACAGGAGAACGGATTTCCTTCCAATTTAACTGCCAGTGATACGTTACTGTGCGTCAATGTTCGCATCTGTTGTTGAGCTTTATATAGGTCCTCAAGCTGGTGTCGTGAGTTTGAATCAAAATTTTGTATGTTATTGAAACGAAGGTCCAGCATTATTAAGTTAAGCAGATGGGATATTTTAAATCCAATTTGCGTTAACCTATTCTTTGACAATTTGATCTTTTCCAGGTTAATTGTTGACTTAAAAAAAAAATCCGCTATGGCTGATATGTTGTTTGAAGACAAATCTATTGCTTTCAGGCGATCACTTCTCAATAGATTTGAAAACAATGCCTTGGGTATGCCCATAACATGCAAATTGTTAGCAGATAAGTCTATCGATTTGCAAGACGGTATTTCCCAGAACGTGCCCGGGTGTATCGTTTCTATCCTGTTATGAGACAGATTGATATATTCCAGATAATAGTTAATAAACCTGATTTCAAATCTTGGAAGTACATTTTGTGAAAAGTGAAATTCTTTGACAATGTTTGGAATATTTAGAAAACAGATGGGTATGATATCCCCGAGAGAAGCTGTTATCATCCTATTCATATATAACGCTTGAGCACGAAAGAAAGGGTCCATATAAATTCCACTATCCTTGTAGAAACACGATATTTTAAATTTGTTTACAAAGTAGTTCACTCCTGTCAGGTCTACATGTTGTAATGAAGCACACTCCGTAGGAAGAGATTCTATTGTTATATCACTGTCACGCAGTATAAGATGTGTCAAAGTATCGCATAGGGTGCCAGAATGGTTCAGATTAAAATATACCCCGGAAGAGCTGACATTTAACTCTTTTATCTCCCTCTGTGAAAGAGCCGAAACAAATCTGTCATCCAGGGTTAGTTTATGATAACATCTGCTCAAAGTAAGATTTACTAGCTTCGGTAAGTTTTGTTTTTCTGAAAACAGGCGGTAAAGTACGTCTGGGTCTAAGAAACTACTGCTTATTTCTAAAGTACTCAAATTGATAAGACCTGTTAGATTTAGGCTGCCTTTGTGCGGATAGATACCAACATTTCTCACTCTTAAAGTTTGCAGTTTCTCCAGACAATGTAACCGGCCATCTCCCAGGTAAATGCTATTACCAATACTATCTCCTATTATTGACATCTTGCGAACATTTTGCCATGTCACGTTACAGAATATTCCTGGAATAATTTTGTCGACTTCAAACTGGCTCCAAAATGTAAGATTAATATTAATTTCCTCCATTGCATCAGGAACAAAGCGAGGAATGTGGTCTTGACACGTGATTTGCGTATTGTCGCAAGTGCATTTTACAGGACAAGTATAATGTGAAGTACGCAATGTAGCTGCATCTGTAACACGTATCCGGAGAGCCCAAAGAACAGCGGCTAAATGCAGTATATCTGTAAGCTAAAGAAAAGATTTTTGAGTACACAAAGACAAAAATGTGCATGTACAATCTGTGAAAGCCCAGATTAGTGTGAATGTTCACACGTAAGGAAGGCTGAAACGAAGCTGGCAGAGACCTCCCCTGAAATAGTGTCCATTCACCTTCAAAAAGATTCCCTTTGCTATATGTAGTAAGGCAATTCGGAATGCGCGGTATGTTTTCATAAACCTGAAATAATCATATCACAGATAATTAAATGATCGAGAAAGAATTGCTGGTTAGCGAAAATCACACTTTTCCATAGTATGAATTTCAGGTAACACGCCAAGCATAATTCGAGCGGAGCATGGCATACACCAGATTTTTTATTGGCATCACAAACTGAAATTCTTTCAAACGAAAACTTCATATTTTCTCTATTTTTTTTCTTTCTTTCACAATTCATTTCATTCCGTATTGTATATGTTCGAAGTTTCTTTGTTATTTTTTTTTCATTGCGAACTTAGTATTATACACATGTTCTCAGAATAGACAATCAATAAAATAACAAACACTTGAAAATATTTTCTATGGTAAAACGTTGTTTCTTTATTTTATACATATAGATGTATATTGCGAAGCATATTGTAAAATTTCTACACTCACTTTATGGAAAATACCAATCACTACAGGGGTCAAGGGTAAATAACCAAGTAAGCTACTTAAAGTTATTTACTTCTCTGCAATAGGATTGCGCACACTGTGCATCAGGTATAATTAGATTGTCTTTATTGATAAACTTATGTATATATGATTGTTTTACATGCAAAAGAGACACATTACATGTCTTATGATTTCCAGTGATAAGGATTTTAGAAATACAGCCATATGTAATTTGTTACTAGTAGTCTGGGTGCCGGGACGAGAACCCGAAAAAATAGTCCGCACAAATGTTTGATGCAGATTCTTATTATTTAGGATGTCCTTATCCAGAAACAAAATGATGCCACCTTGGCATCCTTGGGGAAATTAAAATATTCAAGATGGCGTCCAAGATGGCCGCCGAGGGATAAAATTCATAATATCTTCTTAAATATAAGGGCTAGAAACATACTTTTGGTGGCTACGTATAGGTTTTTGAGGTCGAGGAATCGATTAAGCATATTAAAAATTATTTCAGACAAATCAGTTACAAAATGGCGGACAAGATGGCCACCAAAACATAAAAATCTCTATATCTTCTTTAGTATACGGGCTAGAAACATTATTTTGGTGTCTACATATAGGTTATTAGGGCCAAGGAATTGGTTTAACATGTTGAATTTAACTTAAAAGCAAACCGGTTACACAAAATGGCGGACAGATGGCGGACAAAGCAACGGTCACGGCACTAATTGTCGGATAAATGCACTTTCCGATAGCAGAATTCTGGTTTGTGTATTAGAAACCCGGATTTTGCATGTATAAGATTGGTAAATATAAAAATGAAGTTATAAAAGTCCCATTCTAACAGTGTTTTAAAAGAGGGCCAAGATGGTTCACAAGAACCTAGTGCAGGCAAGGGAAGATGACCCGTCGACAAAGCTTTAGTCATTACAGAAAGCCGTTGTTACGAGTAACAATCTAAAGGTTACAAGAATTTTGTTATATTCTATTATCTATTTTACTTTCTTCAATTAAAATTCAGGTTAAGAAACTCTGATATATATTTGTTGGTTGTTTGCGTCGTTTAAAATAACAGCTCATGGTCGGAAATCAGTGAGTGGTGTGAGTGTCGGAGGTTCGTGCCATGCCATCGCCAGATTTTTAGCATCTGGGCGGTATTGAAAATTTACAAAATATTTGTTGGTTGCTTGCGTCGTTGAATTATAGCTCATGGTCGGCACTAGTGGTGTGAGTGTCGCAGGTTCGTGCCATGCCACATCCAGAAATTTAGCATCTGGCCGGCATGGAAAATTTACATGTCAGAAAAGATCATACTTACTTCAAAACAGTAACAAATTTTGCAAACAGCTTTTGATTTTTTTTTTTTTTTGTATTTTCCCAGTTTCAAGTATAAAGGAGACAGTACTACCCATGATTATAGACAGTTGACTACAAATTGTATATGCATATTTAAAATACTTTAGCTTCAAAAGTGCATAATTGTCATGCCAATTTGCGCAAGTATTCTTACCTGACTAAATCTTCCGAGCAATGCTACGGGAAAGTTAACAGCATAAACTGACTTCATAGACCGAGCAATGCTACGGGAAAGTTAATAGCATAAACTGGCTTCATAGAACCGTCAGCTTAGATCACCATAACATTCAAACAGATTCTTCTCCAAAGCTGCTAGGCCGATCAAAATCACTTTTTGAGTTACTAGAGTAGCTGCCAGGCTTAAGTACAGAAAACAGGGGCTTTGAATCCTATCTCTGACAACAACTGAAAACGGCTATCTGTCGACTTAGCAAAAAATATGTACTCGTACCGGATTAGAATCAAGGATGGTCAAAAGACGGCACAAGGATAGATTTAGCCCGACCTTTCATAATAGCGCTATGTCAGAGACATCTAACAACCCATTGCTCCAACGGCGCAAAGGTTACTGGGATAATTTGATATATAGCTATACTTCCATTTGTTTGAGAGAACGAAAATTGGTATGAATGCTTGCGGCCCAAGATGTCACCGTTTCATCTAAAAATTCCTCTTCTCCTGAACCACTGAAGTACACATAAGTTAGTATTTTCATGTAATATTTCACATTCCTCAAAAGTTTTAAATATGTAAGCGTTGGGTCCCGTATGCCCCCAAACTCGGGGCACGTACTTTATAGAAACTGAATAAATGACTTTGCATTTGGAAAAGAAAAGGTAGATCTATAAGGAGAGTTTGAACCATTTCTAAAAGGAATTTTCCAAAACTGCAATACAGTTTCCTGGAAGATTAAAACTGAGTCGCCAAAAGTTGTTTATTCCTGCTTTTAGCCCACACGCCAACTAACCATATGCTATAAGCGTAACACTGTGATAATGTCAGCATTAAATCAAATACCTGAAAGTGATTTTTATTTAGCTCCTGACAAAAGATCAAAGTAAAGATTTTTTTCTGTTACGACTGGAATGTTTTCCTTCTGGGTTATTTACCCCTGCTTAAAGGCTAATATACAGAAAAAGAAGTAAATCTATAGAGTCAAGGGAAAAAAAGGACTTTTCTTACAAAACTTAAATCCAGCTAGGCAATCAAAACAAAAGAACCCCGAATGGCCAAGATCAAAATTTTGCCCCACTGCTTGGCCATTCGGGGTTCTACTGGTGCTTTTCGTTTGTTCCAGGATTTTGTTGGTGTTGTTTTGGAGGGATCTCCAGGTGTCGCAATACGTTGTTTCTGTCGAGTCCTCATATTTGATTCATCACAGGTTTTATCCGTGATTGCTTTGCTGTCTGTGATGATTCATTGATGGGTTGGGTACCCTTCATGCAGACTAAATGCTAACTAAATGTTTTGAACCACTGCAGAAGGCATGGGTTTGGACCAAGTAAAACTAGTTAACTTCCCTTTTGGTTCCTCAATGTTACGTGTTCTTGTGTCCGCTTGTCTGTGGTCTTCTAGCGATATGGTTACCTTATAGCTGCCCAGTTTGCTTTCTGTTTTGTCCTATTTGAAACACTGATAAAAATAGGTAGAATAAATGTTACTCTTATTTTCACTTGGGGTAACTGAATGTGTGAGAGGGCTGTTCATTCGATTTACTATGCTTGCCTTTCGCGACTATTTGTCATTTTTGTATTTTGGTTTTGAGGGCGGAATGTGGGGTCTGATTGTATTAGTTCTTGATCTCTGTCTATCATTTTACTTTACCAAAAGGTACATGCATGGAATTATGGACATAAAAAGGCCATTAAAAAGACATTCTTAAAATAATGAATTATCGAGATGTCAATGTCTTTCGGTTGCGACTGAAATTTTCTAAACGGGGCTGTCTGCCAATACCTGGACTGGGCTCTTATGGATCATCATGGTCTCCTTGGTAATAACACTATCAGATGCAAAATGAGGTCTTTATGACTTCGGTTTTTTTATTCATAGATCTTATAATTTCAAAATTCCGGGTTAAAAAACTTTCTAAAGCCTGAATTCTGCTATCAAAAAGTGCATTTCTTAAGACATTCAGCTCCGTAATCGATGCTTCGTCCGCCATCTTGTCCGCCATTTTGTGTAAGTTAGTGCCTTAAAGTAAATTCTAACATGCTTTATGGATTCCTTGACCCCGAAAACCTATATGCAGACACCAAAATTATGTTTCTAGCCCGCATACTAAAGAAGATATGGAGATTTTATGCTTTGGCGGCCATCTTGTCCGCCATTTTGAAACTGATTTGTCTAAAATAATATTTGACATTCTTAATCGATTCCTCGACCTCGAAAACCTATAAGTAGTCACCAAAAGTATGTTTCTAGCCCATATGCTTTAGAAGATATTGAGGATTTTATCCCTTGGCAGCCATCTTGGACGCCATCTTGAATATTTTAATTTCCCCAATGATGCCAAGGTGGCATCATTCAGTTTCAGTGTACGGACATGTTGGTGAACACATTTGTGCAAAAACATTTTGTGCGGACTATTTTTTTGGGTCGCACCCAAAATCTCCATTTGGCAACCAGACTATAGATACTTGTTAATTTTTCATTTCAATTTTAATCGGATCTCAAAAACTACAATACCTATGAATATTTTATATTAACTGGTTTAATGTTTAGAATGTGTAGAACTTGCAAGGATAAACTTACAAACATGTAAGCATTTACAGTAGCAGAATGAAAATGAAAAGAATAACGTAGCTTACAGAACCAGAAAAGCATATCTCTTGTACTCGATAGCAAGTTTGCTTGAATGAAATAAAACATTTCCACAACCGTTTCAACAACAACCTGTAATAAGTACGTTTCAACAACCTGTAATAAGTACTGAATACGAATAATAACGCTGCTTATTTACATTTTTTAACTTAATTCGCAGATCTGTTTAAACCAAAAGCGTCTAATCGAGTCAAGTAATGTTACTGCTGTTTCCATACGTATATGAATGTCGTCTGTAATCTCAAACTTCAGAGACACTTTGCCTTAAACACTTGGACATTTTGAAAGCTATGCCATTATATAATTATGTGCCCCGTTTCCATCAGTTTGTCCGTCTGTCTGTACGTACGACTTTGATATTTGCGTAAATGTTCTATTTTGTTTCTAGTTTTTATTTTTTCTCGAGACTTTAAATTAAACTGTTCTTTCGTGCTAAGTGCTATTGCAGGATAGATATTTATGAATATACTAATTAACATCACGTGTATGATCATGTTAACCTTAGGTCAAGGTCACAGACTAAGAAACTTTTGTAACAGTTGCGTCAAAGCTTCTGCTGGGGACTATGTTAACTAATGTTTTTATGTCAACTGGCTGTCTGTCCAGCCATTCATGGGCCCATTAAAATTTGCATTGAAGTATGTATTAAATAAGTTTCATCAGGCAGTGGTGCTGGTCGGTGGTATGCGTGAGCCACTGCTTACATACTTTAGTTTTGTAGTGCATCAATAACATAACGCAAAAAAGCCAGT
The DNA here is from genome assembly GCA_963989385.1 of Ctena decussata. NCBI lineage: Eukaryota > Metazoa > Mollusca > Bivalvia > Lucinida > Lucinidae > Ctena > Ctena decussata. The sequence continues at coordinate 38,952,996 of OZ022515.1, forward strand.
AACGTAGCTTACATAACGTAGCTTACATTATACAACGTGGCTCGGCATATGTCGTGCAAGGAAAGAGCTGGCTAAGAGTTTTTGTCAGTATTCTCACTTCATCTGAAAGCAAAATTAGTAGAAATGTAGGAATAGTCCTTGTCACCTTTAGTTCATTCAATACCTTGATAGCGTAGCTTACATCTTTATCCATTCTGATAAATGTGTATTGCTAAGAAAAACAATGCTTTACATACTATTTAATGCATTCGTGCATGTGGTGGTTTAATTTTTTTTTACCAGTCATAAATGCATGAAATACTACTTTATATTGAGGTGAAACATGTCTCAGTGCTTGCTTGCTACTCATTTAGAGGCATATAACGTAGCTTAAATGTATTTTCGCGACATTGCTGCTAAGAAAACAGAAATTGTTAAACAAGTGTGCTAGGTTAAATACTGTTGCAAATTTAAATGAAAACATGTCACATACTAACTGGACCTTTCGTTTTATGTGTACGTACAAAATATTTTATGGCAAATAGGACGTAGTCATGTGTACCATGTAAAACGACATTCAATTTATTCCATTTTCAGCCTCTTTAACCATCAGCAATGAAGCAACCTTGCCATTAACTATTTTAATCTGCTATTGTAAATGGGTAAACACATCTATTGCACAGAGTGCAAGTGTTTACTAGCAGTTGGTTGTACTTTTTGTAAGTGTTTTGACAACAAGACACCAAAACGCACTTCCTTGTCTATTCTGAGAATAGGTGTATAAGCGTGTTCTTATAAAGTTCTGTCAAGTTACCAAGTGGGCTCACAATGTTGAAACAAAGTTATTCAAATATTTGCCTTCACAGATATTGATAGGATATATACTTATCTCTCATTAATAAGAGGACCAAAAGTTATCTTGTCTTTGCGACACTAGGATGAGCATGCCTGTGAAGTTTTATTAAACTATTCCAAACGAAAATGGATATTTTGGCAAATGGCGATTATTTATAATAAACTTTGCAAAGGACAAAAAGAATTGAGAGAAAGTATTTCATTATATTTTTATACAAGACATATTGTCTCATTAAGTAACATGCAATTGAGAAGCTTCCTGATAATATGCTAAAGGGTGTGGAATTGAAATTTAATGTTGCATAAACCTGAGCACAAAAAAAAGACCAAATAACTCATGAAGTCGTAAGCGGAGACTATAGGCTTTGTATGCGACACATGCTTTCTGCTACGCAAATATATCATCTGTGAAGTTACATGAAAAGTACAGGTAGAACAATTACAGCCCAGACACGAAAATTGACCAATGTGAAGTAATTCATGATTCGGACATATAAGTCTGAACTTTTCAGCATGCGTGTCTCGCTGGATATTTGGTAAAGCTTCATGACCATATCCCCAAGGGTTTAATAAAATCGGCGACTGAAAGAATGTCTGACTGACAAATTGGCGGACGCCTATCATTTATCACTATTCCTCGCTGTGCTAGCGCCGGGAGATTAGAAATAAACATATTTACAAGACCATGATATACTCGGGAAAGAACCTTAAAATAAGTGTATGCGTTGAATGAAATAACAGCACATAAGATAATTTACTCACTGTGGTCATTGTTGATCTTTCCGATAGTTCAGATGTGTCGAGCAAAATTCGTTTGCCTCAACGGAGCGAGAGGAAAATAAAATATGATGGTGCAACTTTACAATTTAGGATATTACTGAACGTCAGATTGAGACCACGTGTATAATGGATACTCTTAGTGCATTTTATATATCTAAATGACGATATTTGATCCAGAAATTTTATCTTGTAATCAACCGTTTTTTTGTGTGTTTTTTTTTTTTTTTTTTTTTTTTTTTTTAAATACACAAAGGCTCATTTTCCTCTTATGGGCCAAACCATCTGTTTTAGATGGAGCTAAGTAGCCGAGCTCCCCCAGGCCAGGACCAGGATCACCTCCCCAGGGAAACACATTTTTGGTTCATAACTAGATAATTGGTCTCCAATTATTATCTATTAACCAGGTCAGTATCTACCACCAGCTGATTGTACACACCTTGTACAGATAGGGAACATTACACATTTTCTGATTAGAACTATTTGCTTTCTGGTTCTATTAGAAAGAAAAAAGATTTATTAAGATTTTGGTACTCAAAATATTTGGTACCAGTGTTATTGCCTGCCTGTCTGTGTGTTACATATGACTTGGGAGAATGCGCATGTGCATGTGAGCATGCATGTCCTTTAAGTTTTCATCATGGAAATAGCTGTAAAAATTTAAGTTAATAAATCTTTGGCTTCACGGCGGAAACATCATAAGGCCAGCAGTTTCTATAATGGATTTATAGGAAATTGTTAAAATTTTATCAGTACAAGGGGCGAAATAAAAATAAAATTATAAAAAGCTTGAGTCGGTCAAATAAAAATAATTTCTCACCAAAAATACAGGTAAAGATTAATTTGAAAAAAATAAATAAATAAAATCCATGGCTGTCACAGCAATTTTATTTTTCTAGAGAAGCTAAAACATAAGGGTAGGCTTTCTCTTCAACCAACAAATAAAACATTCTGGCATAATGTTTAGAATATGGTAGTCCGAATAAAAACATTTCAAGATTCCCACTGTGTTTCTATGGTGTACTGGGTCTTGTCCTAAGTGTATAAATTTATAACAACAATTAAAATAGATGATCTGATTTTTAGAAAACGATTAACAGGATACACCAACACAATAGCTTTTAAAATAGTGTGATCCGAATTTTACTGACTTTTAGATTTTTAACAAGTGCTAAAAAAACAACATGGACAAACTGTCGCCAGCAAAAACAAGCACCATGGAAAGACGGCTTTCGTCAGTCTAAGCAGAAAATCTAATGAAAGAGTCCAAACTGAAACACAAAAATTGTCCTAAATGAATCTCCAGTTTAAAAGTCACAGACTGAGACGCTACTTAAAAAAACAACTTAAACACACTTAGAACATTTCAACTGAAATGTAGCAAGAGAACTGTCCCTCCAGCATTGTTTACATTGCATTTACTCTTATTAATTTTAATGCCACATGATGATCCATATATAGTTTCTCCTTTGGGTTTGTATACAGTGTTCGTAGCCGAGTGGGTCAAAATGCACATTGGCATCACTTCACGATTGTGCTAAATAGCCCATTCCCCACCATTTGCCCTTTGAACTTTATCGCAAGACACAGAGGATCATTCCATCCACCTGCATTATTTATCACTTTTCAGTAACTTTTATAGATTCATTTTCTTATTTTACTGTTGTCCTCACATGGTCCCTGTCCAGAGCCAACAAAGTAAAGTTCCCGTGCATTTATGCATGGTCTCAAGAAACAGAACTGGCACTCCCCATCTGAGCCGCGACGCGACAAAACCAACAAAGTGGCATGTGCGCCCAGTGCAGACTCGCCAGTCTGCTCAGATTCTTCGCAATCCGCATGGAGGTAGCTTGGACCCTTAGCTACCCTTTAAGTGCTTAGCGAAGAGTCTGATCAGACTGGGCGCATGCCCAGGCTGATCTGAGTCTGTGCTGGGAGCACAGCATTTCCAAATCAGCTGCCTGTCCGGGCTCACAACCCGTATCAGCATGAACCACCTCGTTTCTTGCTGTTCGTCTGCATGTCTTGGGCTTCTCTGCAACAGACATGTCACTTGCTAGAATTTGAATAATTTTAGGGTGTGTCGTCGTCCGATAGTGATCGACCTAAAGTGAGCAGATCACATGCAATAATTTTGGGCTGCTGGATACACAGGCAATTTTTAGTTGAATCAGAGTTGAGCTACAATAATTTCTGAATGAATATCCTCTGGAAGCAAGGAACACATCAAAGAAATGAAACTAGCAGACTCATTTTTTTAGTCTGTTCATGTGTAGTAATGTAATGATGCAACACTGCCTCAGGTTTCAGCGGAATTGTATTTTCAAACTGACTCAGATTGAGCCCAATGACCCCAAAGGAACAGAAAATTTATAATCTATAATAGTTAAGTAGCCCTTGTATTGGCAAACTTTCATGAACAGAAGAACAGAAAAATGGTAGATTTGATCATAATATTGTGTGTCAATAAAACATGTTGTTTTAGTTATTGGCCATTATACAAATTGAAATCCGTTTAGGGAATTTTAAGATAGATTTTTTCAAATAAATAAATAATTAAGCCATGTCACGAGTACATATCTCTGCAGGATTTGCGACCAGGCATGAATCAAATGGGCTTGCTCAACTGCAGAGGCTAGCAAGATTTACGAAATATCAGACATAGAGACAAAAGTATGATGCCATCAAGGCAGCGAACAACCATGAAACAAGGCATCGCTGGCGATACATATCCCCTCGCACAAGACTAGTTGCTCGAGATATTGTCATACCCTACATTTGTGTGAAGTTATTTTAAAATCCATGGAGAAATGTAGGCGCTAGAGCGATGACAAAGTTTTTCTAAAAATAGCTACAGTGACCTTGACACTGAACGCAGCACCCTGAAAGTCGAACTTGCTCGGCATATTGTCATGCCCTACATTTGTGTGAAGTTATTTCAAAATCTATTGAGAAATTTAGGCGCTAGAGCGCTGACAAAGTTTTTCTAAAAGTAGCCACAGTGACCTTGAGCTTGGGCGCAGCACCCTGAAAATCGAACTTGCTTGAGATGTTGTCATGCCCTACATTTGTGTGAATTATATTAAAATTATTTGAGAAATGTAGGCGCTAGAGCGCTGACAAAGTTTTTCTAAAAATAGCCACAGTGACCTTGACCTTAGGCGCAGCACCCTGAAAGTTGAACTCGCTCGTGATATTGTCATGCCCTACATTTGTGTGGTTATTTCATAATCCATTGAGAAATGTAGGGGCTAGAGCGCTGACAAAGTTTTTCTAAAAATAGCCACAGTGACCTTGACCTTAGGTGCAGCACCCTGAAAGTCGAACTTGCTTGAGATATTGTCATGCCCTACATTTGTGTGAAGTTATTTCAAAATCCATTGAGAAATGTAGGGGCTAGATCCCTGACAAATTTCTAAAAATAGCCACAGTGACCTTGACCTTGGGCGCAGCACCCTGAAAGTCGAACTTGCTTGAGATATTGTCATACCCTACGTTTGTGTGAATTATATTAAAATTAATTGAGAAATGTAGGCGCTAGAGCGCTGACAAAGTTTTTCTAAAAATAGCCACAGTGACCTTGACCTTAGGCGCAGCACCCTGAAAGTTGAACTCGCACGAGATATTGTCATGCCCTACATTTGTTTGGTTATTTCATAATCCATTGAGAAATGTAGGCGCTAGAGCGATGACAAAGTTTTTCTAAAAATAGCCACAGTGACCTTGACCTTAAGCGCAGCACCCTGAAAGTCTAAATTGCTCGAGATATTGTCATGCCCTACATTTGTGTGAAGTTATTTTTAAATCCATTTAGAAATGTAGGGGCCAGAGCCCTGACAAAGTTTTTCTAAAAATAGCCACAGTGACCTTGACCTTGGGCGCAGCGCCCTGAAAGTCAAACTCGCTCGAGATATTGTCATGCCCTACATTTATATGAAATTATTATAAAATCCATTGAGAAATGTAGGCGCTAGAGCGACGACAAAATTTTTCTAAAAATAGCCACAGTGACCTTGACCTTGGGCACAGCATCCTGAAAATCGAACTTGCTCGAGATATTGTCATGCCGTACATTTGTGTGAAGTTATTAAAAAATCCATTGAGAAATGTAGGCGCTAGAGCGCTGACAAAGTTTTTCTAAAAATAGTCAGTGATCTTGACCTTGGGCGCAGCACCCTGAAAGTCGAACTTGCTTGAGATATTGTCATGCCCTACACTTGTGTGTAGGTGCTAGAGCGATGACAAAAGGTGAACATACGTACGTATGTACGTACATACGTACGTACTTACGTACGGGACAAAACCTATATCCCTTCACCACTTCGTGGTGCGAGGGGATAATTAATCAGTCTGCGCAGCTATTGAGGCCGATCTGCATCTTTGTCATTCTCATATGGCATGAGCAGTTTTTTTCTTATGTGGCTAAATTTAATAAAATAAATTAGCAAATAAATAAGCCGTTGAAACATTTAGATCCCGAAAAATCCATTTTGAATTGTATATATTCTGATTAGAAAAGACAAACTGTCTTTGTTTTTCTTGCAATATGCCATGTTTCCACCAATACTCGTATATTTACAATTAAACCTTTTATTGGTTTTAGTCTCCAAAGTGACCTCTTTATATTCCCAGCCATAGTGTCCAAACAAAGCTTTCACTGTTTCTTCTTGTGCTTGGGTGAGTTCAAGTGAAAGTATTCTGGAGGGCATAATTATGTGTTATACTAAGTCTTGTAAATATCTCTCGTCATCAATATAGTGTAACCAACATTCTGGCCAAATTTCAAAATCTACATATATCTAAAATTCAGTTTGTTTGGACAGAAATTAGCATCCAGTTGTTGTACATGATGTCTTATCCAATGACATTTGAAACATGTGTCTAAATAGCAGTTCTCAAGTCTTCCTGCAGATTTGAGAGCTCTTTGAAGTTTGAGGTTTTGTTAATTAATAAAATATTAGTAAATTTTAGTATGGTCTGCACAATGTACTCCCGCTGTTTTGTCCTTGGGCATTTATAATTGAAATCAAGCTTCCGTATGGTAATCATTTCTAATAAGCCCGCAAATCTCTGAAACAAATATTAATGTATAACCTAACACTTTTCATTCAGTATTGTAAGTGCACACAAGTACAAAACTTATGCCAATAGTTTGAATAAGTAATACCACGAGAAATGGATTCTAACTCTGAAATTATTGAAGGTGCCACTAAAAAAAGAAGACTAAGTAGACTAAGTGATGGCTCTTTCAAAACATATCACTATACAAGGAAGCAGTTTGATATTACATTTTCTAATGAACAAGAAAAAAAGGTGTTTAAATTAAGACTGAAAACTTTAAAACAGAGGAAAGGATTAAAGTCAGTAAAAGATATGCTTGAGTATTTCTTTGAATCCGAATGTATTCACCTAGTGTAAGTGCAGAAAGAGCACAGGATGTCCACGAAAGGCTGTTAGGAACTGCTTCTCATGAGAATTTTGTATGTGAAAATAAAAGTATGCTTGAGTTTGTTGACATTATTTCCAAACATGGTCAAAACTGCAATCACTTGTTAATTCATTCGATGCTGACTCATTCTGGACATGCTGTTGAAATGAAGTGGCATTGTGACAAAGGACATGTAATTCAGTGGAACTCTTCATGTGTATTGGGTTTGCAGTATACAGTTAATTACAGAATGATGATGACACACCTATGTTCTGGTATAAGCCAGATTCAGTGTGAACGATTTAGTGAGTTTTCTAATACTGGAACAGTAAATTCACATTTTATGTCCCGAGCAGCCTTAACATTTTCTGTTGTTATCGACGTAGTTGCCCGTGAATCGATTCAGTTTGCATTATTGGATGAAAATCAAACTTCTTAAGACCAACATGAGAACGGTATCTCTATCATGAAAGATGCCCGGCACCAGTGTCGGGAAAATAGTTTCCAAACTTCTCATGTGGCTATCGGACAGCATACTCATAAAGTTGTGAATATACAACATATAAATAAATAGGAGGAGATATCTACACAGAAGCTTGAAGTTGTTGGTTGTGAAAAAATGCACTAGGAGTTTGATCAACAAAATGTTAGAGTGAATGTACATGCGCATGATAGAAACACTAAGTCTTCTGTAAATAATATCATCAAAGTAAAACAATCAGTAAAGAATTGTACAAACGAGCGCTGGCATGCTGCTAAGCCCATCACAAAGGGAATAAAGGCTATTTCTACCGGAGCTCTGAAAAATCAAGGCAAGACATGGCATCCTGAACTTGCGGACAAAGGGGCCCTTGTTCGTAATCACGTATACTACTCCAATGATAACTGCGGAAGAGAACCTACCGTGCGTGCTACGTCAAATACTGGATACCTGTGTTCTACATTTTCAAAATATTCACCATAACTGTCCTGTTGAATCGAGTTGCAAAGCAGCCGGATATATACCCGAGTTCACAATTCTGAAATATCCAGTTGGTATAAGACTTCTGACAACTTCATTCATTCGACAAAATTGTATACAAAATGCACAGGATTACGTACTAAATAAGGGCACTTACTATGTTGAGAGCTTCAACAGTTCATTACTTATCTATCTTGATAAATGATTGCACTATACACCTTTCCTATAATTGAGAGTCTGTTCGAGTTTTGTCCCTTGCAACGCCTATTACGTCATCTATAGGATAGGCTATTGTTTTTCATTGTGTAACCAAATAAATGCCGGTTTTCCGTATATTCAAAACTAACATTCACCGGTTAAGATTAAGACAACTATTTTGTTCCAACTATATTTAGCTCTTTCTTTGTCGGAAAATAAGCTTTATAACTTATCGCATTTGGGAATTTGACAGAAAACTAAAAGATTTCCCACTAAAATTTCGGGCCAAAATTACCGTAATGGAAAGAGTACGTATCACCAGTACAGCTTCCAAAACATTAGGAAAAGAAAGAAAATCGCAGAAGATGTTCAGACTGTTATTACAAAAGATACTAAACGAACGATTAGCTGATTATAAAGCAGACACACGCTAAAAATGACAACAAAGTGTGCTGACACGGAATTCGTTTGTGTAATCACCGAATTGCGAGCATTGCCGCAATAAACAAACACCTATGATTGTGTATTACCTAAACACGTGTTCGGAAGGCAGCTTTAAGAACACCTACCGTGAAATGGAAACGATCAAATAAATAATACCAAAGATAAGTAAGAGATGGAAAAAAAATAATATAAATTCCACCTCGGGTTCAAACTTACGGAAAACTGTCTGGATAATGATGCGTTTAGATCGGTGTATCGCACAAGAAACCATAAATATCAGCGCTATAATCTGTCCGGTAATAATACGTAGTTACTATCTGAATGTCGGAAAAATGGAAATAACTTTTCAGATTTACGAAACTTGTTTATACGAAATGTCACTTTTTTATATTGTACAAACGTGAATGTATTGCCGGGGTGTTAAAACACGGCGTTGATGAAATCAAGAGCGACTTGTCGGGATTCTCAATATGATATTAAAATAAATAAATAAAAATATATTTATGAATAAAAAATGTTACATGAAAACGGGGCAATTGTACTTTAATTTGGTCTTTCAAGTATTTTTTTGCAGTTTACATTCACAAAACGTCTGCTTTATGCATGTTATGTGTGCTTGCTGTTGTACTTAATTATATGGGATATCCTATAGATGACGTCACAGTCTACTTGGGTAGATAACTCGTGCGCGACTTAATCGATTTATAGGAAAGGTGTATAAGGACAGATCATACAATGTGAGGATGAATTTAGCAGTGCTCAACTGGAATGAGCATGTGGATAGACCTTTCACTTCACGTTCAGATCATTATACAGGAAAAATATTCTTAGAAAACGTCTCGGGCAAAAACAATACAAAAAGAAGACATACGAGGGGCGTTCTAAAAGTAGTGCAAATGGCCTTATAACTTTGTTTAGGGGAAAACTGGGTACAAATGCTATGCATATGCTGAAAACACTACATTTTGTCTTTACAATGATACCAAACGCTGTACAAAGACACCTTTCCATATTGTCTTACAACGCATTTTATTAGGCCCCCGTCATACCACTGGGCTATTTTCATATGTAAAATCATTTCAGTGTTGGGCATTCAAGTCAAATATCAATGCAAATACAAAATTAATCTTTGTCAGTTGGTTGTCCATTGTTGCCTACAATATTCATACAAAAGGTAGAAGGGTGGCAACTGTTATCGATTTATTCCTGGCAAAGCAATGCGCAATTCTTATGACGTTATTGAAATATACGTTAACGTCTTTTTTAAAAGCTTGTAGAGGCTTCGTTTTTGGCATTAATTTGAATTTATTGACAGGTTTTCGTTGACCCATGCAAATGCTCTTGCTGACAAGATTTTGAATGCTAATACACTTGTTTTCATTACAAAATCATTTAATTTTTGGTAGAAAGGGGGAATTTGCTACTATGGATTTGCTACATAATCCATATTCCCGGGCCAGTACGGAACCCAGATTTGAAATAAATTCCGCTATATTTACAGGACAACATTGCCTGGGCATTGTCTTTTAGTAGCAAAAATAAAAACAAATCAAAGACTGACGATATATAAATTACGGCCTACTAAACTAAAATTCTGCAGTGTCTTTAGGGTATACCTCTTTCAAAGATGATAAAAATGCGCCCTTTTTAAAAAAAATACACCGTGTTTGCAGACTTTCCTACGTATATCATAGCTTTATATGGTTTTGCAATCAGAAGTTCAGTTATTATATTGGTTACCGAGAAATTACGTCATTTGCATTACTTTTCGAACGCCCCTCGTACAACTTTGTCTCGGACGTATGGCGTCTTTTTGTTAGAGTCATTGGACAGGATGACCAAATTGATGGTCTAGATTTAGATGCTGGAAATAGTGACTTTTATGAAGAAACAGATGATGAAGATTAGCAAAGTTATATACACTGACTGAACCCTTTTTGCAAAGTGATTTGGTCCACGGCAAGTCGGATCAGTCCGTCACTCGGAATCACTATTCGGCATCACTCGGCAAGCATCGTGATGTCGAACAGTGACCCTCGTGACGGATTTTTCTATCTACACCTCGGACCCGTCAAATATACTTGTATTCATGCACGGTCTGACATAATTTCACGTTCATAATAATTAATCATTATATGGTATTCCGTTGGTCCATGCGCTCTACATCTAAAAACAACGACGTTGTATCAGCGGATCTTTATCCCTCGGGTTCTTTGTCGCGGAATCTTGAGCACCTTATACTTTACGGATTCGAGAATATAAAAAAAACGCAAAGATAAAGTCATTTTGACACAGTGCAGATTATCGGTGTGTAGAGAGCAAAGACGTTCTTCTGTGCTACTTCCATCTCAAAGATGCATTGCTATGGTATGACAAGTTCTGTCGGAAGATGCAAATATTAACCACAATATATCCCGGCACGGTAGCTCTTAGCCGTTTCTTTATGATTTATTCATACTAGACTTTTGCCTCAGTTGTCGTGTAGTACGAGTTATTTATCATATGACGTCGCATCTGAGAGTGTGATAAAGCCATGCATTAAATTCAATAATCAACTAGTGGATTAAATATGCAAATTACGTCGTAACGTTATGCATTGACGTCCATAAAACGTCGCATTTTCTAATGGCGAAATCATGACGTTATAATGAAAACTTTGCTAATAAAATGCAATTTTAGTGTCATATGATAAATAGAATCTTGCATTCGTGCTCCTGTATTATTGAATTTATTAAACTCGTTGGGGAAAACCGATAAGATGCTCGGCAAAGCCTCGCATCTTATCTTTTTCCCCAACTCGTTTAATAAATTCAATAATACATGAGCACTCATGTAAGATCCTCTATATATGTAGCTTTTGTTTTCATGTTTCCTCTTTTTTCTGCTAGTCCTCGGGAAAGACTTTTCTGCTATAATTTTGGGTTTAAAGCTTTGAGAAAATTCTTCTTTGATGAAAAGAGTTATTGTATAATGAGGCAGATCTGAAACTTTTTGGAAAGGCGCTACTTTTAGTTTTCATATAAATATAACGCCTGATTTTTTTTTCTTTTCTTTTTTACTTTTTTTTTTTTTTTTTTTTTTTGTTGCTGTATTACAACATTTAAGATTGATGTAAAAGCGCATAAAGATTTTATTGACCAATGCATTTACATGTAAGTAATCCAAATTTTGATGATAAACATAGAGGATCTTAAATGAGTGTTCATGTATTATTGAATTTATCAAACAAATTGGGGAAAAAGATATCGGTTTTCACCAACGAGTTTAATAAATTCAATAATACAGGAGCACGAATGCAAGATTCTATTTATCATATGACCCTAAAATCGCATTTTATTAGCAAATTTTGCACTAAAACGTCACGGTTTTGCCATTAGAAAACGCGACGTTTTATGGACGCCAACGCATAACGTACAACTTTATTTGCATATTTAATCCACTAGTTAATTGTCGTTTTTAATGCATGGCTTTATTACACTCTCAGATGCGACGTCGTATGATAAAAATAATGGGAAAAGGGCTGGCAGCTGGTTGCCAGTTATTCTACCGTAAAATCTACGGATATTTTAGTGTTCAAAATGTCGACATACGTGTCACCTTTCACATCAAGCATTTTCAGTAATAATATGAGACAAAAAAGAGGGGGGATATAAGGGAAAACATCCAAACGACAGAAAATCGTTTAAAATTTCCATCCATTACATGAAAACTAAACAAACAAGAAATCTAAAAAGTGAAGGATATAGAATTCGAATTTACGACATCTTTGACCGCAGTCGGAAGCCCTCACGACAACGCTACGGTGTCATCGAGTGATAGTGTATTCTATTCTAGTAGCGATCTTCCTTAAAACTAACTTAAACATCCGAGTTTAATGGCGGAAACTAGGGCACATGTAGAGTCGGGTAACATCGGACAGCAGGTAAATTCGGACAGTGACATCGTTTCCTTTACATGTAAGTTGCTTGGAATTAAAACAGAAATGAATGGGCAAACAATGAAATTCGTAATGAGACGGCTCATAATGAGCCGTCTCATCTGTATTTTCACTGTTTGCAATGGTATGTCCGAATTTACCCGCTGTCCGAAGTTACCCGACTCTATAGACCCTAATGAGTGCAAGGTCAATATTTATCAACTATAAACTACGAAATCAAGTATTATCTACCGTAATTCATCTTCCAGTAAGGACATTGACTAATGGTAATCCAGCCCTTTCCGACTTTGAGAACAAACAAATTTTTGATTGCGTGCACAAATATATTATCCAGTCCGGAAGATTCAGTACTCCTCATAGTTACGTAATTGACCTGTTCTTGCTGCTATGCCGATGGTACATCGTTGTCGGGAAGCGGTTGAGACAAGGGACTGAACGGAAATGAATGGGAACATCTGTTGTTTTTCCTCTCTCTCTCTCTCTCTCTCTCTCTCTCTCTCTCTCTCTCTCTCTCTATTAAGCTTATTTCTTATATATGGCTCGATTTATTCTTATTGAATGCTGTTCTCACATCAAAACTTTCCTAGTACATTAATGTATATGTTCATATAAACGTTTCTTAAATGTCTATTGCTTAGAAATCTTACGCACTCATATATCGTTGCAAATACATGTTAAATAGGAGACGATGTCTATAAGCTAGTTAGCTTGTTATCGAATCCTTTATATTATTCATGTATGAACTGATTGTGTATGTTTATATGTTGAATAAAATACTGTTTAAACTAAACTATAAAACTATTTAGGGGAGAGTCGGGTAACTTCGGACAGCAGGTAAATTCGGACAGTGACATCGTTTCCTTTACATGTCAGTTGCTTGGAATTAAAACAAAAATAAATGAGCAAACAGTGAAAATCCTAATGAGACGGCTCATAATGAGCCGTCTCATCTGTATTTTCACTGTTTGCAATGGTATGTCCGAATTAAACCGCTGTCCGAAGTTACCCGACTCTACCCTAATGAGTGCAATGTCAATATTTATCAACAAAAAAACTATTTATTTATTTACTTTCTTTCTGTTTATGTTGACTTTCTTGTAAGACAAGTCTTAGCAGCTGAAAATAGAATCGGATCAGGACATAGGGGAGAGTCGGGTAACTTCGGACACGCGGGTAAATTCGGACATACCATTGCAATACCATTGCAAACAGTGAAAATCCAGAAGAGACGGCTCATAATGAGCCGTCTCATCAGGATTTTCACTGTTTGGCCTGTTATTGTTTTGTTTTCTTTCCAGACAACTGACATATAAAGGAAAAAATGTCACTGTCCGAATTTCCCCACTGTCCGAAGTTACCCGACTCTCCCCTATAGACTATTGTACTGGGACAGATTGATCTGAACAAGCAGTTCAGACCCAGACCAGACTGTTCCAAAAGTAGCATTCTGATCAGGGAGTAGACTGTTTGTCATTACATTTCAACTGTATCTTTTGCACGCATTACTGCACTGTTAAAGCAGTAAAGTAGACTATTACGTTTATACGACGAGAATGCTTATATTTATAGGTATTTTGGGTCGAGTCAGATAACTTCGGACAGCGGGTAAATTCGGACATACCATTGCAAACAGTGACAATGCAGATGAGACGGCTCATAATAAGCCGTCTCATCAGGAATTTCACTGTTTGCCCAGTTAATTTTGTTTTAATTCCAATCAACTGACATATAAAGGAAACAATGTCACTGTCCGAATTTACGTGCTGTCCGAATTTACCTGACTCAACACTAATATCGAAGTATTGACAAGACTCGGTTGCATATGCCAATGCTTGAGTGATTTCCCACCTGCAGTATTTACCGTGACGACTGCAATATTGTGTTCAATCTACGCCGCATCAATAATTATACACAGGCTAAAATTTATACGTGAGCCGGAAGAAATAAATGGGTGGGCTTTTTGTTATCTGGTTATATGACAGGTAAGTTTCATTGTTTACACGAAGTTGAAAACATGAAGTGTTTAATAGTATAAATTGTATGAGTTTGAAATGATTTAGAACTTTATTGTATTTCAGTTTATGAGAAGGAAATTTTTAGCAACGGTAGGTGTGTATGGTTTCATGTTTATTATGTTAAAACGTCTTCTGGTTACTGAAACTATAAGAAGGCAAAGGTTTATCGTAGCTTAGAAGTGGCAGTTTGGGTTTGACCCTGGGGCGAGAGGTGCACACACTGTATCTTGAGTACATCATATGAAAGGCCATCCCTTATCATTCCGAAAAAGATGACTAGGGGAGAGTCGGGTAACTTCGGACAGCGGGTAAATTCGGACACTGACATTGTTTCCTTTATATGTCAGTTGTTTGGAACTAAAACAAAAATTAAGTGGCCAAACAGAGAAACTCCTGATGAGACGGCTCATTATGAGCCGTCTCATCTGGATTTTCACTGTTTGCAATCGTATGTCCGAATTTACCCACCTGTCCGAAGTTACCCGACTCTCCCCTAGTCCCTGCTACGTTGACAAAGAGAGGTTTCCGTCGTCGACTGTCAACAAAACCGATTGTACCTTACCATTCGACCGTGCGCATCTCTGCACGTAAATATCTCATCTCATCTCTCTCTCTCTCTCTCTCTCTCTCTCTCTCTCTCTCTCTCTAATTTTCTCTCTTACTGCAATATGAAAAAGTGAGACAGGATCAAAGCGATCCAAAATCGCTCACCCGAGATTCTTTGATCAGCGGCGAGGGGGGGTGGTTGAGCTTTCAGACCTGTACGAAACGTTACGCCCGAAATAGAGGCGTAAATGTGCGTAATATTTCGCGCATGATTTCTTCCTTTTTTTGCCCCAGTAAGGTGCTTTTAGTTCAGTGTAATCCGGGCGTAATCCTGGCGTAAATATGGGGCGAAATATTTAAATTAGGCGTAATCCTTTGAAATTTACGGGCGGAAAATAGCAAAGATTACGGGCGGAAACATGAAGAACTACGGGCGTAATACCACAGCACTTACGGGCGGAAATTCATGCTCTTTTGGCATATATCCATATATCGGAGGACTGACTGAGTATACACAGCATATTTTGTGTAACATATATCACTAAAATAAACAAACAAATGATATTATATCTGTATCTGCATTATTTGGTATTTTCAAACCAACCAGATTTTAGAAAGATTCAGATATCTTTGAATAAGCTCAGGGAGGCATTATCCACACTGTCATTCAAGCTGTGCTGGTTGGAAGTAATGAGGCCTATAAAATGGGTGGGGTGCTGAAACTGTTAGAAAAAAGCAACATTTTGATGCCATGACCGAAATCTGCTATCACATTAATTAAAAACAACAACATTTAAAGTAAACTTACCTTTTCTTCAATGTATACTACAAACTCCTCAGCATCTTTCATTAAAGAAAATATTTTCTCTTTTGAAACAAGGACTAAATTAACCCGTTTTTCTAGAACACCCATGTTTTAATTTCCCTCCAAAATGTCATGTGACAGGAAGTGGTTATTCCGCCTCAAATTTACGCCCGAAATTAATGTCTTGTTCCTACGCCCGAAATATTTGATATTACGCCCGTAAGATTTGACAGTATCTATGATTTCTCAGGCGTAATTGTCGACTCCGCCACTGTTTCACCCGGAAAACTATTTTTTCGCCCCAATTTCGCCCCTTTTACGGGCGCAAACCGCTCAAAACTTTCATACGGGGAATGACTGCATTCGCGGTAATTTTCGCGGGTTCAAATTTTCGCGGTTAAGGGTCAAAAACATAAATATTAATTTTCGCGAATTTTAATTTTCGCGGTTAGCAACATGCTCGAAAAGCAAAACTGTTTCTTTTTCCCTTGAGTCAGTTCTTTCATTAACCTGCGGCAGGGCCGCCGCAGGTTAATGAAAGAACTGGCTTAAGTGAAAAGTACCAGCAACTACCGAAGCAAACACAAACTTAATATATGAACACTGTGTCTACTGAAGACACTTTGTAAGAAACAGGAAATTATTCGCGATTTTAATATTCGCGGTTTCTAAGTGACCGCGAAATACCGCGAAAAATTGAACACCGCGAAAACTACCATATATACGGTATTTTGTCTTTCCCATCGATTGGCTATGAACCCGAAACCGTGGTGAAAACTAAACTTTTCGACGCCACCACTCCTCCAGGTGGTACAATGTATCACTGCGTTCAATCTTCACATGCAGACCATATCTATAGTCAATCTATGGATCCCAGAGATCTGATTTAAAAGCCCGTTTTCTCAAAGGGATAGAAGCCTAAACGTACAGTATTAGGAAGGTTAATGTAATGGTAAATATGTAGTTCAGCTGCCCCCATCCAACCCCACACCCCCTCACATTCCAACATCAGTTAAAAATGCTGCTGAGCCCCCGACGGAGTAGGGTTTAAATGTGTTACCCCTTAAGCTCCCCAACATATCCTGCAATCCCCACAGCCCAAGTATCAAATGAAAAATGACCATTCCCTAATTTGGACTTATTGTCTTAAACTGCAAAGCTATTGACCATTTCCTTATTTGGACTACTGGTCTGAAACTGCAAAGCTATTGATATTGCTAGCGTTAAGCAGGGTACATTCGGACAGCGGATAAATACGGACATATCAATGCAAACAGTGAAAATCCAGCGTCCCAAACGAAGAAAGTAAGCAAACAGTGCGAACCCAGATCAGCGATTTCTATAAAAATAATCAAGAACAAATATGCATGTATCAGCCACCCCTAAAGTGATGAGTGAACCCATCCAATTTATAACGATAGAAGAGTCCACAGAACAGGAAAACATAATGTTGTTCGCATGTTACGTGTCTTGTAAAGTGTGGTCATAAGATATTTGAGCCGCAACACGAGAAAACCAACAAAGTGGTTGTGCGCCCAGCGCAGAATCCGATCAGCCTGGGCATCCACCCGGTCCGATCAGACTCTTCGCTAAGCGCTTAAAGGGTAGCTAAGGGTCTAAGCTACCTCCATGCGGACAGCAAAGACTCTGATCAGACTGGGCGGATGCCCAGGCTGACCGGAGTCGGCGCTGGGCGCACAACCATTTTCTTGGGTTTCTCGTGTCGCGGCTCATTTATGAAATGGCGTTAAACTGTAAAAAATGCATGTAATCTCACGATAACTTGATTACTTGACAACTGGTTGCCAGACTCATTGCCGCAACATTTTACGGGAAAGCCTCATAAATTTTATTTTTAATATGGGAAATTACTAAATTGCCATTTGGGCTGTAATGTTTTAAAACCTTGCTTTTATTCCGCATTTATTTTCTTTATAAAGAAACCAGATGCGGAATTAAAGCATTGCTTCGATGCAGGTCGGTTATTTTCCATATTCAAAAGTAGCGGTATTGTCCTGTAATCATTAATTACGATACTGGGGATTGCAACCAGTTGAGAGTTTTTGACCGTAAAATTTACGATTTTTTACACTGTAACTACTGAATCGCAACAACATCATACTATTAATTTTACACTCGTCTCTAGTTTCAGGCTTGGTCCGATTTCGAAGTGCTCGTCCATCTACGGACTAATGTGAAGAAATAAAAAAAAATGCAAAAAACTGGACTTATTTTAGCATTCGTTTTGTTGAAGTGAGGAAACATTGTTCAGGGTTAAAGTGAAACAGGAATGCATGTTTCCTCTGTTGTAAGAAAGAAGAAGGGGTTGAGATGTATCATCCTGGTACTTCTTATAATAACGGTACTAAACATTTGGAATAGATTTTACTCATACTATCCACCAAAGCCACTTGAAATTAGGTCACCGGCAACAGAACAATACCTTATCACGTATAAAAACAACTACTGGAAACCAGAGAGAGTGAAGAAAATATTAGTATGGACGCCCTTTTTCGATGTCTGGGATTGGGCCGACAATGCTAAAAGGTCGATCAAAGGTTGTCCAGGTCTTCACGTGCAGTGCGAAGTCACCCGAAATAGGTCAGATCTAACTACAAGTGACGCGCTTGTTTTCCACGCTAGCGATTATTGGAAACTTTCCCGTTCTGAAATGCCCCACGCCCGGAATCCAAGTCAGGTATGGGTGTTATTTACTCAGGAAGCGCCCCCTTCTATGTCCGGATATTTCCCTCCGCATGCTTTCAACTGGACTATGACCTATCGTCGAGATTCAACTCTAGACGTGTCATACGGCGGATATGTAAAGAAAACAACATCGGAAATGCAAAGCAGTCCTGAAAATGGCATCAATAACTTCGCCAGTAAGACCAAAATGGCGGTTATACACGTCAGTAATTGTTATGACAATGCAAGACGGTATAGAATCGTTCATGAATTATCGAAACATATTGACGTGGATCAGTTTGGACACTGTCCGGGTAGAGTTGTATGCGATACTGGAATGCCTTATCAGGATTGTGCTAATCTGTTTAAACCGTACAAGTTTTATTTAGCATTTGAAAACAGTTATTGTAGAGATTATATCACAGAAAAATACTGGCAGTCACAAATGGACAGATTACAAATTCCAGTGATAGCAACTAGTAAATTTAATTTAGAATTACTCCCCCCACATTCATACCTCAATGTTTTTGATTTTCCAACTTTAAAGGATCTAGCTGAAAAAATGACAGAAATTGGAAATAACGAAACTCTTTATAATAGCTATTTTGAATGGAAGAAATATTATAAGACGAGTGGTTCGAGTGGTTTCTGTTCAATGTGTGAAGCCCTACATCAGAATAGGACGGCACAAAGCTATAATCTGGATACCTGGATCAAGCATGACAGTTGCCCTAAACCCACAGTAAGTATAGGAAAGTCGGGTAACTTCGGACAGCGGGTAAACTCGGACAGTGACGTTTTTTTCATTATGTCAGTTGTTTGGAATTAAAACAAAATTAACTGGGCAAACAGTGAAAATCCTGATGAGACGGCTCATTCTGAGCCGTCTCATCAGGATTTTCACTGTTTTGCAATGGTATGTCCGAATTTACCCGCTGTCCGAAGTTACCCGACACGACTCTATCAAACTGCTCAAACTTCGAGGGTTCTACCTACCTTATACATACAGCCGTAATATCAGAATTGTTCATGCGCTAAGCAACTAGGGCTACATTGTACGTTGTAACTCTGATATCGGAATCCCTCAGTAAGCTACCAGGTACTGAAGTTTCTTGTCAGTGACTCTAGGGATGCGTTAAAATAAAATAATAATAATCTTTATTTGTAGTCGCTTATTTTTGTTGACAACTAACATAAGCTCTGTAGAGCTTTTATTGCGACTTAATAAAACTGTATTACATATATACAAGGTGAGCTGTGGATATGTGACTTGCTCAAGGTCACAACGCTAGGGCCCGGGTGGGATTCGAACTCGGGACCCTTCGATCATGAGTCGGGCACACTACCACTGCGCCACTGCGCTCCACAGAGCGTTATAGCTCTGATATCAGAACCCCTTAGTCAATTTCACTAACAGAAAACTTAGTACCTGGGAGCCGACTAAGGGTTCCGATATCGGAATTATGACGTAGCCCTAAAGCCTCGTATGCAAAGTTATTTTTGTGCATGCTTAAAAGCATGCGCATTTGGTCACGGTATTCTTTTTACTATATCAGTTTCGATTCCCGCTCGGGGTGAGTGTGGGGTTGGTGGTTGCCGGATTCGTTTCAACCGTAAACGGGGTTTTATTGCAAACAACCTTTCAGTGTCACCCGCTGATCGTCCTTATATGGCTGAATATTGCTGAAATGGACGTAAAATTGCACGTAATCCATCCATCCATCCAATCATTCATCCGTCCATCTGTAGATTTTTAATTGTTACTTTTGTTCCGTTACTGTCCATTGTGTACTGTTTACTGTCTAATGCACTCTGTCTACTGTTCTACTGTATGTAACAAGTCATGGAGACACTGCCGACGACTTTGACCATGATGGTAGGAAACAAATGTGCATGCAACTTGCCCGGAACTCATGCTCTTGGAAATGTGCAACTTCAGAAGCAAGCAAAATAGAAGATGGTAGATCTGCTAACTTTGTCAGTGTAGCCATACTTCTTAAAGTTACATCTGGAATTCCAAAGGCTGATGCTCTTTACTCAAATTACAAAGGCCATGGGCGTTTCGCTAATCGCAGAGTCTTTTTGTGCACGCCATTTTGCTCTTCCATTTTTCCATTGACATGATGCGTAAATGCATTTAATCTTATAGGCTCAGACACGACATGTCAAATAATTACAAGTAAATGCCTACATTCTGCTGCGTGAACCATCGATAAATAACATACAAGTAAGCCGGCTACCCTTTTTTGAACCATGGACTTGTCCATCCCATATATTTAGAAAGAGTCCATTTCTAGTTTTAGGGATTTCTGCTGAAAATTTCATTTTAATTGTATTTTACATAGAAAGTCTTGTAAGCAAACAATGTTTACACTGATCAGACCCCGCGTTGTGAAGAGTCTTATATGGAACGCCACAACTGTCTTATATTCGGACATGTCATTATGTTATATGGACAAGCATTATATGCTGTTCAGTTGCATTATGTTTCGTCAGTTTGACATGCTGTCTTTCTCATTCGTTATTATATGCTGTTCATTTTCAATTTGTCTTGTCTGAAAGCCATAATATCATCTCGGTTTAACATGCTGTCTTCTTTACTCGTCATTATATGTTGTTCATTTTCATTATGCATCGTCTGAAAATCATTATACCTTGTCAATTTGACATGTTGTCTTCTTCCCTCGTTATTATATGTTGTTCATTTTCATTATGTATTGTCTTAAAGTCTTTATTAGTCAGCTTAACAGGCTGTCTTCTCCACTCGTTATTATATGCAGTTCATTTTGCATTTTATCTTGTTAGAAAGCCTTTATGTCATGTCTGAAAACCATTATATCCTGTCAGTTTTACATGCTGTCATCTTCACTCGTTTTATGAGCTGTTCATTTTCATTGTGTCTCGTCAGTTCGACACGCTGTCTTTTTCAGTCGTTATTATATGCTTTTCATTTTCACTATCTCTTGTTAAAATCACATAACGTCTTGTCAGTTGGACATGTTGTCTTGTCCACTTATTATTGTGTGTTGTACATTTTCATTATGCCTTGTCAAAAAATAGTATGTCTTGTTAGTTTGACATGTTCTCTTGTCAAGTCTTGTGTTGTGGGGTGCTGTGGGGTGGGACGTGCCGGTTGGCAGGACAAACAGGAATAGAATACTTTACCCCTAACATCTTATTTGCCCTGAACCCTCTCCCAGGACCCCACCCTACCTCTTCCCTAGCCTACCCTTCCCTACCCTAACTCACCATTTTCCACCAAACCATTCTTACAATACCCTCATACCCAAAGTCAAAAATGAAAAATGCTTATCAAATTCCAAACCCTTAAGTAAGACAGTTACTGAAAGTATAAAGAGGCACTCCACAAGCCTCAGCCCCATCTAACCACCACCACATACCATTCCCCCCCTCCCATGATCTGCTCTGCTTTACTCCATTTTACTCTACCCTACATACACCCAACAATACCCAAACCAAGCCCCATCCTTACGCCTATCTCCTCTATACGCACCAATATCTCAACCTCTTTCCCTACCCCTACCCTTCTCTATCCTACTATTCATTATGCTAACACCTATGCCTACGCCCACACATATTCAACCCAATGCTTCCACCTACCCTTACAATCCCACAACAAACCCTAATCCATCCCAATCCCACCCAGTCCTCTTCGATCCCAATCCCACCCAGTCCTCTTCCCATATCCCGTCCTACCCTACATTACCATACCCAAATGCTCCAAGCCTTACCCAGATATCCACCCCACCATTTGTTATTCCCCATGCCATGCAGTCCAAACCCCTTCACATACCTTATCTTACCTACTCTTCCCCTCCTCACTCCACCCCGTTTACGCCCGTCCCACCAAAACCCTCTTATACCATATCCTATCATACACTACACGATCTTACGAACATGCTCTCGGCTCCACCCTAATCCCAATGTCAACACTTGTTCTTTCCCACACCGTGCCATCCAAACCTCTTCACTCACCCTACCCTACTTACCACACCCCCCCCCCAGTCTATAACTACCACAACCAAACCCCTACTCTTGATGGTTACCCGCCCGAAACCATTCCCATCCAGATCCCTATTCCCGCCACTAACGGTTCTATACACAACGCCAGCCAAACTCATTCACCTATCCTTCCGAAGTTTACACACTCACCACTACCCCACCACCACTCCTTCCTCACAGCCATTCTTGCCCCTCTCACTACCCATATCTTTCCTTACCCTATCCTGTTTACCCTGCCAGGCCGCGTAGCGCAATCGGTAGGGCACCTGACTCATAAGTCAGAGGTACTGGGTTCGAAACCCGGTCTGGCCACATACTTTCGTTTCTCCTTCCGCTGATTCAAGAAGGGCAGTTGTCAGTTACTGGCGAAAGTATGTGCACTTAGTACTGGTTAACCGCTTAGGAGGTCTAAGCCTGCCCAGGAATAGTGTGGTTAGGTTAACTGACCGTCCCGACATGACCATAGTTGTTTACCGTGGACGTTAAGCATTAAGTCAATCAATCAATCAATAAAACCTGTTTACCCTGCCCACTTTATCCCCACAACTCCAAGCATACACTCTACCCATCCCAAACAACCCCAGCCCATTCTCCTACCCTACCTTCCCACTCATTCATACCACAAATTTTCCACATCCTCGCCCCTGCCCTATGTATGATTTAGAATACCATGACTCCTATCCCCTTCCCCCTCCCCCCAACGCTAATCTACCGTGTAATACACAAGCAACGACAGGCATGCAGGCAGACCGGAAGATAAATAGACGGATTTCGGGAGGAACTAGAAAATGTGTTTATGAAACACTATGCCCCTTATGCTTGCCTCTAAAAAGGGTTCGCTTTGCAGAAAGGGGTATTAACCGGTTCGTTTACATCTTAGTCGGATATTTTGTTCGCAAGCACGGCTTATTTTTCATGAATATGCCACACATAGAATTTCAAGTTCCTTTCTCTAATAGTTCTTGACTGTATGTAAGGGTACTTTTGTACCATAGGCTTCAATGCACTAAGTCGAAAAAGGGGCCTTACTCGATCAAAAATTAACATTTTTCTGTTTCAAAAGTAAATCATCTACACCTTGGACAATGTCTTCCTCCACAAAATCATGATCCTAACATCAGGGGCGCTCGAGATATTTTGTCAACAAGGTTCCATAGACTTAAATGCACTAATTTGAAAAAGGGACATAACTCGGTCAAAAATTCACAATTTTTTTCAGGTCATCTACACCTTGGGCAATGTCTTCCTGCAAAAAATCATGATCCTAGCATCAGGGGTTCTCGATTATCTAGTTATGGCGCGCACAAGCCTTGTAGGGAAAAAAGATCAAAGGGGCATGACTTGGAAACTAAGGAAGGGGGAGCAACCATTCTTATACGCGACTATACAAACTGTCCCAACCTAATACATATTCCTACCATATTTCACGAAGATATCCCAAACGATTTCTGAGTTATTGCGCGCACAAGAATGTTTACGGACGAACGGACAGACAGACAGACGGACGGACAGTGCCATGACATAATACGTCCGTTTTTTTTTTCAAAACGGGCATGTAAAAACTAGGGATGATGATAAAGAATAAGTTTTGTTTAGGAATTTTGCCTTTTAGAGTGTTTATTTTGACACAATGGGTTTGTTGTCTCCCATAAGCTAGTGACTCTTTTCTAATTCAGTTTTAGTGGAAACTGTCAGAGAGTAGCTTTTCCCCCCTAGTAGTTTTTCCCCCCGGAAAAATGACTATGATTTTTCTATAGTAGAATTCTCCACCGGAAAAATGGCTATATAGCAGAATTTCCCCCCGGAAATATGGCTATATAGCCAATTTTCCCCGGGGAAAATCTACTATACGTGTTTTTGCATAGCCGTTTTTCCCCTCCATAGTGGATTTTCCCCCTGGTAATGTGATTGCAGGAGAACAGCTCCATAGTGGAATTTGCTCCTTTTCCAATTATAATAGTGAGATTCATAACTGAAACACAAATATGAGTATCTGTCCATAAAGTATCGATGGATAATAGATGCTAGAACCGCATGCATGTGTCCATCAGTCAGTCTTATTTTGGTTTTGGGGAAAACAGGTAGGCATTTTGCTTTTCCATGTTAGCCAAAAACGGATATGAGTGTACTTGGTTGTGTGGATAAAGTTGTATAATTTTGTGTTTGTACAAACGTTCATCTGTGCGCGCAGTGGAAAGCCTGGACTAGTGTTCGCCCTTTTATGCAGGAGTCGTGGGCTCGACTCCCATTGGTACACACGTCCGATTATGATTTTCAATGTAATAAACTCCCTACTAAATCAAACATGACTAGAAAAGCACCCGTTCGTAATGTTCCTGTAGCTTGCATGCGTATGTGAACGTATATATGCGATGAGAAGAAATCACATCCGGCTCGTTCCTTAAATTAATAATTATTGATTATTACAAAAATATGGTTGCTAAATTTGCATATCGTTTTTTTGGAATTAATCACGTTTATTACCTCCCTTGAAGTGCCTATACATTTCTTATGCGATTCATTCCGTAAAATGTCTCTGTTCCATTCCGTTCCGTTTTGTTCCGTTCTGCAAAATACCAATAGCCATACCAAATTCTTTAGTAGCCAATTTCCCGGTGGGGGAAAAAGGACTTTGGGGGAAAAGTGGCTCTATGAGGTCCGGACAATCCACTATATAGCGGTCATTCCTATAGCCATTTTTCCGGGGGGAAAGGCGGAAAAGCCACTCTCTGACAGAAACATTTACTTAGTAATGCGGCAGATCAATAATACATGTAAGTGAATGCTTGTATAGCATTTTTTGTAAATGTAGGCACATGCGGGCCTGCTTTTGTAAGACAATTGTAGTTAATATCAAAACATTACTATAAATATGGGGATCTGGAGGTCGCAGCCCCCCCCCCCCCCCCCCCCCCGCCCCCAGAAGACAGCCACATTTTAAAAACGCAATTCAAATGGAATTAACTGCAGACTATTTTGT
The DNA here is from genome assembly GCA_963989385.1 of Ctena decussata. NCBI lineage: Eukaryota > Metazoa > Mollusca > Bivalvia > Lucinida > Lucinidae > Ctena > Ctena decussata. The sequence continues at coordinate 38,978,629 of OZ022515.1, forward strand.
TTTTGTTTTGGAAAGTTTGGGTGGAGCCAGATTATTTAATTTTTCACTTATTTTTGAGGCAAGAATATTTATTTAAATCCCTCATGAACCAATTTATTTTTTCTTGCACATCCATAGACAGAGATTTTTTTTGGCAAAAATATACCAGCACCACCCCCCGCCCCCCCCCCCCCCCCCCCCCCCCCCCTCGGAATATCAAATGGTCGGTCCCTAAATGTTTTACTTCTCTTTTTTTCTTTTTGTTTTATTATACCCCCCTCGGAATATCAAATGGTTGGTCCCTAAATGTTTTACTTCTCTTTTTTTATTTTATTATTTGTGAGACTTCATACTCTAACATCTTCGTTTGGGGGTTTTAGGGAGGTATAAAGGGATCAGAGAGGCAAGTGAGATTTAATGTGAATTTCTAACATCTTGGGCTGACAAAAGTCTACCCATACCAATGTCAAAGGTCGACCAAGTGGCTCGGTAGCTCAGTTGGCAGAGTGCTCTCACGGTAAGCGAGAGGCCCTGGGTTCGAGTCCCGGTCGGGCCACGATTTTTTCCTCCCCTGTGACATTTGGTGGTTCAGTGTGGGTTCACGGCTGGGACCGCGAGCATCAAAAAGTGCGTGTCTCGTTGGTTCCCCCGTGGTACCGGGTAGATTCGGGGACGAATCTAAGTAAACAGGGGGAAACTGTCAAAGGTCGACCAAGTGGCTCGGTAGCTCAGTTGGCAGAGTGCTCGCACGGTAAGCGAGAGGCCCTGGGTTCGAGTCCCGGTCGGGCCACAATTTTTTCCTCCCCTGTGACATTTGGTGGTTCAGTGTGGGTTCACGGCTGGGACCGCGAGCATCAAAAAGTGCGTGTCTCGTTGGTTCCCCCGTGGTACCGGGTAGATTCGGGGACGAATCTAAGTAAACAGGGGGAAACTGTCAAAGGTCGACCAAGTGGCTCGGTAGCTCAGTTGGCAGAGTGCTCGCACGGTAAGCGAGAGGCCCTGGGTTCGAGTCCCGGTCGGGCCACGATTTTTTCCTCCCCTGTGACATTAACCCCTATACTTACCGTACTCTTTCTACCATTCCTATGTCATCCCCAAAACTCCCAGCATATACTCCAACCATCCCAATCAACCCCAGCCCATTCTCCTACCCTTCTTACCCACCCATTCACACCACAAAACCCCGCGTCCTAGCCCATGCCCTATGTATTACTTAGCATACCCTGATTCGAAATGCTCCCGCCCTAAGCTACTGTTTAATACACGAGAAACGGCACACAGAAAGATGAATGGATTGATCTCGGGAAGAATAAAAAAAAGTGATGAGCTGACAGACAAATGGCCGATCAGATGGATGCGCATATGCACGGATGGACAGCTGGACTGGCAGACATACACACACACATATACTGACAGGCAAATCGGCGATCGGAAAGATGCATGGATAGACCTACAGAAATACACGCACATATATAAACATATGGACAGACGGACAGACGCATGTATGCCCTTGCACTGCGCCAAACCCCCGAATGATTGACGGGCGGAAGGATGGAATGCTGGACGGACGACATTCAAACACTATTATATTGTCTAGTGAATATTCCGTGTAGGTACTGTACTACCGGACGCCCCAGCAGTTACCGGGTTTCTGGTACAGGGTTTTATCGATTTCTGGTGCAGGTTTTATCAAGGCAACAACATAACCTTTTAACACAACAACATATAATGATGACTTAACAGCAGGTTAAGATAAGTTGAAATGATACTCTATGAATGAACTATGTTGATTTAATCGCATAGAATGATTCTTTAACTTTACATAACGGCAAGTTAATGCAAAAAATCAGCCAGTTAACAAGACAAGATGACAGATTGACAAAACATGATGATTTTCTGACAAAACATAATAGAGAGTAACAGCATCAAATAACAAACAAAAAAGACAGTACAAAAAGCGACTAGATGAAATTGGGTTCTGAAAATACATAATGAAAACGAACAGCCTACAGCTGCACGTTAAAAAGACCGAATGACAAACTGATAAAGCACGATGGTTTCTGACAAGGCATAATGGTTTCCCAACAAGACATAATGGTTTTCTGACAGTACATACCAGAAGAGAACAGCATATACTAACGAGTCAACCAGACAACATGTCATGGTGGCAAGACATTATGGTTTTCTGACAAGCAATTATGAAAATCAGCAGTATACAATAGCGAGTTAACCCGACAGCATATCAAACTGACAAGAGATCACAGTTTTCAGACAAAACTTTATAGAAATGAACAATATAGTAGTGTTTGTCAAAAGAACGTAATGACATGTCCGAATGTAAGATAGTTGCGGCGTTCCATAGTCTTAACTGGGTCTGCATTGTTCGCACATGTACCAAAACTAGTAACCAGTCACAACGGCTTATAGGGTCTAGAATTTAAAATTTTGAGCCGCGACACAAGAAAACCAACAAACTGGTTGTGCGCACATCGCAGCATATGCCCAGTCTGATCAGATTATTTCCTAAGCACTTAAAGGGTAGCTAAGGGTCTAAGCTACCTCCATGCGGACAACGAAGACTAAGATTAGACTCGGCGGAAGCCCAGGCTCATCTGAGTCTGCGCTGGGCGCACAACCACTTTGTTGATTTTCTCGTGTCGCGGCTCAATTTTGGTTCATCGTATATTTCAGATCCTGAGTGAGATAATGAGACATATTGAAAGAACTTTATTTGACTTTGGTTTATGGTGATAGTCAAGATATAGCGGGAAACATGGTATACATGATCGCAGAACCCGGGCCGGGTTGCGCATATCAACACTTGTGATGAAGTGGAGGGAGCAAAGTACAAATGAGTCAATAGAAAAGGAACTCTTTTATCATGTGCGATGACGGAGTTTCAGATCTGGCCCGAGGTTACAATTTTTTTCATGCTCTACTCAACTGAGCATGAAATTTTACCACCTAATAAGTAGCAAATTACCAATAAGTATAGTTGTTTTCATGCTAAGTTTGGCTTAGTATGAAATTTTCTCTGCTTATGAATATGTAAATGATAACCCCGGGTTGCCAGCCTTAGTTGGCATTTTCATATTTATCAACAGAAAATATTTCATGCTCAGCTGAGTTGAGCACGAAAAAAGTTGTATAACCTCGGGGCCTGATTGTCTGTCTGTAGCGCCACATAAAATAATTCATTTATTCATATATCTATAATAACAGATCTCATGACAACTATTAAAAGAAAAACTCAGCACCGTGTGCAAACGTTTTTGTTAGATTTTTTTTAACATGATTATCGGTTATTTATATTTTTATTCTATTTATTTATTTTTTTTTTTTTTTTGCATTTTCGATGGAAGACCTGCGATTTTACGTTCATTACAACAGCATTTCAATCATATTGAGCCAATGGAAAAGCAATAACTAAAGATTGTATGCAATGGAGCCCTGTGAAAGGTTCGAAAGTATTCTGCTTGTAGCAGGATTCGAACTTGGCCGAGCCGCTGGCTAGGCAAGCCAGTCATGTTGAACATTTTACGGGGTTTTGGGCGAGTAATCGTTCCTGTTTACCTGTACAGCATTGTCAACTGGATTATTTCCCTTAACACCGATCTAGAGGATTATCGATGTCCCTACTAAGCGCTAGTGGAATAAACAAACCTAAGTGGTATATCAGATAACTTTATGGCAGCTCAAGTTATTGGCTTAAGAGTGATCAGTGTTATGTTTAGCATTTGGACGAGTTTTAAAACTACCTAAATCCAATAATGCCAAATGTCTGATATAAAGGGACATTGGCAAACAGTGTTGGCCCAGACCTGATGCTGCAGATCCAGGTCTACACTGTTTAAAGATGAGTAAAATATATTAAACTGAAAAATTCCAGATGGAAATGGATGTATTAGTAGACTCAGATTGGCATAAACAGGTTTAGATTAATTTTTCCAGTAATAATTTATACTGGCTTTATGAGGCGTGCCCCGGTAGCTCATTAGATTAAGGGCTTGCCTACTGATCTAGCGGTCTCGGGTTCGAGCCCCGCTTGTGGCGAAAATCTTTGCAACCGCAAACGGGGTTCCATGGCACACAGCTTTTCATTATCAACGTCCCATCGTCCAGATATGATTGAAACACTGTTGAAAAAGGACGTAAAATCGCCAAGTCATTTGAAATAAGGCCGAGCATAGTAAAAGCTACAAGACGATATTCGATCACAGGGAAGACTCAGATCATTGAGCATCAATCCTCGCTGGGCGCTCTATGGGTTAAACCCGTTCATGGCGATTGTCCAGGCTAATCTGAGTCTTCCCAGGGCACACAAGCCACTTTCTTGATTCTGTCGTGTCGCGGCTGAAATGTTTTGATAGTTGACACCATATACTACACCATGTTCAGTTTCGGAAAACTTGTTTAACCCATTTATGCCTGGCATCTCCTCAAGGGGTCTCTGGCGAGCAGTGAAGACCCATACCAGACGCAAATGCGGCGTCTGATAATGGTCTGCATAGTTTGCCTCGAAGACACATTTCTGATTGCATAATACCCTAATGCCCCTTTATGAAACATGCTGCTCAGAGATAAGACAGCCTAGAAGAATTGTGACTGAAATCCAGGTAGGGGCCAGATAGAGGGAAATCAACTGTTAATGTCAATAACAAAGGGAATATGGTTATAAACAGGATGCAATTGGACCTGACTGTGTTTAACTGAAAATGTTACCATTATTTTGCTCAAAATCTCTGTTTTTCTGGGCGTAGAAGTTAAGAAAAACAGAAGTCATGTATAGTTTCTAAGCCTAGAAGTTCTATTATAGAGTTAGTCTAACTAGTAGTTAATGAGTCCCATTGAATTCAGAAATCGACGTTACGAGTTGTTACGTCAATATTGACCCAGTTAATGTTAGGTTCCCCTCTTCATTTAAATGTAAGTAGACTTGGAACCAATATTTCTCCTGGCCGGTTTACATCGCGGAATGATTATGTACAAAGTAGTTAGGTATTTTGTCAACGTATATAAGAAGTTTAAGACCTGAGTATTCTCCATGTAATACATAAATTTATATAAAAGACGATAACAGATATTTCTAGACTAATATGCACAGTGGAAGGAAAGTAAACGATGATTATTAAGTATGTATTCCGATTGGAAGAGTACTTCGGTCGACCACCTAACTGATGGAATATCTCCGTATTTTCCTAGTGAACATCGTTACGAGATTTGAACAACGTTATCTCAATATTCAATCGACCTTGATACCGCTAAATTATTAATGATCAAAAATAATAATTCAGTCCATGAAAGATGAATTTAATTGTTGAATTTGAGCTCGCATAACAAAATTTAAGCCGTGACCTAGATATTCGAGACGGTATCGGGACGTTTCGCGCCAGGGACGTTTCGTCCCAGGACGTTTCGTCCCAAACAGGCCAAAAACCCGGGACGATTCGTCTCAGGACGTTTCGACCCATATTCATTTAGATTTCATCGAGAGATCACCGTATCAAAACGAAAGAACGAATCTGAATACAAAATCCGATACATAAGACTGTACACTCGTGATTCTCACTGGCTTTAACTTTAATGTTTAGTTCGTGAATTTATTAAAATTCAAACAGATTTCTCAGCCTAAAAAACGAAACGCAAGGATTTGTAAGTGTAAGCGGAAGTAAATGTCACCAATACGGCGGTTTGAGCTAAGTCCTTCGAGGATAATTCCAGACTGTCACATTAGTTTTTCTTTTGTTTAATATATTATTAGAAAAGTATACCTAATATTGTATTCATATTTACAGGCATAGTTACTATATTGTACCGTTTGAAACAAGAGTAAAAGCTCTTTCAGTATGAAACTATTAAGTTGCAATCCATCCACACTTGGTTCAAAACTTCATTATTAACAGGATGGGGTACAAGGTAAATATTATATAAAGGTCTCATCTGGCCAAACTAGCTACACTTTTGACTCATCCTGATGTTGAAAGAGTTGTTTTGGGGTATATTGGTGAGTTCAGAGACAGACTCACTTAACACCGGCATAACACCTATGAACACCGGTCTGATTCCTACCTGCTTAGAGATGCATCCTGTATTACCCAGAAACTTATCGATGAATACCGGTCTGCTCAGACACACTCACCGCACTACCTAGAAACATGTCAATGAACACCGGTCTGATTCCTTATCTTAACTGCTTTGACACACTCACTGCATTAACTAGAACTATTTGGATGAACACTTGTCTGAAACCTATCTTATCAGACACACTGACCCCACTACTTAGAAACAATCTGATGAACACCGCTCTAATAACTTCACCATCCTACCTTAAAACATGTTGATGAACATCGGTCTGTTTCCTACCTGCTTAGACAAATTCACCGCATTACCTAGAAACATGTCGATGAACACCAGTCATCGACATGTTTTTAGGTAGTGCAGTGAATTGTCTAAAGAGGGTAAAATTAGACTGGTGTTCATCGACATGTTTCTAGGTAATGCGGTGATTATGTATAAGCAGGTAGGAATCAGACCGGTGTTCATTGACATGTTTCTAGGTAGTGGGCTGATTGTGTCCGAGCATGTCAGGATCAGATAAGTGTTCTTCAGAATGTTTCTAGGTAGTGCGGTGAGTGTATCTGAGCAAGTACATATCAGACATATATTAACTGACAGATGCCTACCTGCTTTGACAAACTCAGCACACTACCTAGTAACAAGTTGATGAACACCAGTCATCGACATGTTTCTAAGTAGTGCAGTGAATTGTCTAAAGAGGTAAAATAAAACTGGTGTTCGACATGTTTCTTGGTAGTGAAGTGATCATGTCTAAGCAAGTAGGAATCAAACCATTCTTCTTCGACATGTTTTAAGATAGCGGAGTGATTGCGTTGGAGCAGGTCGGTATCGGACAAGTGTTCTTCAAAATGTTTCAAGGAAGTGTGGTGGGTGTATCTGAGCAAGTACGTATCAGACATATATTAAATGACTGATTCCTACCTGCTTTAGCAAACTCAGTGTACTACCTAGAAACATGTTGATGAACACCAGTCATTGACATGTTTTTAAGTAGTGCAGTGAATTGTCTAAAGAGGTAAAATTCAGACCGGTGTACATCAAAATTTTTCTTGGTAGTGAAGTGATCATGTCTAACCAAGTAGGAATCAGACCGGTGTTCATCAATATGTTTCTAGGTAGTGGGATGATTGTGTTTGGGCAGGCTGCTATCAGACAAGTGTTCTTCGAAATGTTTGTAGGCATTGCGGCTAGCAGTGCGGTTAGTGTATCTGAGCAAGTACGTATCAGACATTTATTAATTATTAATTGACATGTTTAGAGGGAGTGCGGTATAGTTATTTGACTGGTTTTCATCGATGTGTTTCCAGGTGGTGAGATGAATGTGTCTGAGTGGGTAGGTATTAGACAAATGTTCAACCAAATGGTTCTAGGTAGTGCAGTGAATGTATTTAAGCCGGTAAAAATCAGACTGATGTTCATTGACATGTTCCTAGATACCATAAAATCGAAAAAGTGATAACACAAAATATGTACGATTGAGTGATATCACAAAATCCAATTAGTGATACCACAAAATAGAATAAGTGATATCACAAAATTGATTTTGTGATGACACGAGAGGACAGCTACTTTGTGATATCACTAATTCGATTTTGTATATCACAACATCTATTTAGTGATGTCACATTCGATTTTGTGATATCACTTAATCGATTTTATGATATCACTATATCTATCGAGTTTGTGATCAGTAGTTCGTTCCTAACTCGTGATATCACGAAATCGATATTACGAAAAGGATTTTGTGATTTCACTAAATCGATTTAGTAAACATAATATAACACATGGTTTATGACACTCAGGTGAGTCAGTGATAGCACATAATAGTTAGTGAAATCAGAAAATAATGTGATGCCACATGTGATATCACATACTTGAAATAGTGGCATCACAAAATCGTCATTGTGATATCACAAATTCGATTTTGTACGAATTAGTGATATCACAAACTCAGATTACTGATATCGCCAAATCAAATAAGTGATATCAAACAAAAATCGAATTTGTGATATCGAAAAATCATATCCACTTTACTTTTTGGTATATATCCAAATCTGTATAGTGATATCTATGGCAAGCCATGTTACTTATCATAATGCATAGTAGATATCTTATATAGTAAATTAGATATCTAATATGCCAGTTAAGATATCTAATATAACATATAAGATATATAACATATAAGAAATCTTATATCCTCTATAAGATATCTGATACAGGATATATCTTATATAGAAAATAAGATATCTTATATAGGATATGAGTTATCATCTTATTTAATTTTTCATATAAGATATCTTATATAATATATCAGATATCTTATATATTAGATATCTTATATAGCAAGTAAGATATCTTATATAATAAATCAGATATCTGATATATCAGATATGTTATATATTTAAATATCTCACATCCTATATAAGATAGCATATCTGATATCGATATCTGACTTACAAAACAGGATATCTTATATGTGATACAAGACATCTTAAATGCTATATCAGATAACATATATTGTGTTGCGTCTTATGGAAAAGTCAAATAAGATATCTTATATACCTATACTAGATATCTTATATGGTATATTAGATTCTTATATGATATCTTATATACCTATACTAGATATAGAAGGTCCCTTTGCACGCGACAATGATCAGCATATTCACATAGTTCATTGTTTTTTCTAGTGAAATTATTTAATTCAGATTTTTATATACTAAGGCCCGATTTCACGTTAAACTTAGTACATGGATTAGCATTCGGAACACCAAAATTTTACATTGCGCCTTACGGTAAAATAGACCACGGAATGGTTAATACGAGTTATAACTGTGGCGTGAAATCGGGCCTAAAACCAATTGTCATTTGCATTTCAACTAACATAAATCTCATTCATCTTAATTTATCACTCAGTTTGTACTACGAATTTTGGAATTCAGAATTCGAAATTCAGAATTGTGAAATAAGAGAGGTAATTGGGCTATCGTAGGACATCGATACTTTTCGATTTTTATTGCCTTCCTTGCATTTTTATTTTGAATTAAAGGTGTTAGGTCCATATAGTTCAATTTAGCTGCACTAAGGTCTTTTTACATATCTTTTAGTCTACATTAAACGCGGTCAATATTGTTCTGATTTACATGACCATGCATCATTCTTTAATATTAGTATATAGAGAAAATGAACAAAAGGTTACTCAGTTTTATTTATTTATTTATTTTTCTTAAAATGCAAGTCTTAAGTCAAAAATTGTGTTAGCCTAGTATTCTGCACTAGCTTACAAATCTTCTGATCAAAGATATGTTACTGTGGTCATTTTTAACAAAATTAATACATCCAAAAACTAAATTTTTTTGCGTGGCTATATCGAAGTAAGATAATTTGTTGGGGTCGAAAACAACACGGAAGAAGCCTCATCAGTCTGCAATGAGATTCAAGTTTCATTTCAACAATCATTGCGACATTTACTTCTATAAACCTGCATAAACCACCCCGTCCAATTGAAACGCCGGAAAAATGGCATGAACGCCGGATATGCGGTATTTTCACGCCGAATTGTGGTCATTTTGTCAGAATCGCCGCCATTAAATTTGACAGCGGGTTACAAAAGTCGGATGAATTAATAGTTAAAAACGGTAAGTGAGTATAACGAATTAGCCTATCTGGATCTACATAGATTTTACTAACTGTCGAAACTTCATTTAATTTAGAAACTACGTTTGTTTGTCGTAGCATTCAAAGTGATTTTTGTCTTATATGTTCGGCCTTTCACTTAGACCTTATTCACGTCCTCAAGTTTCGTACTTTTTCAATTTTCATTGAAATGGGCCACAATGAGTTGGCTAAAGTAGAATTTTAAACACCCTCATACCATTATCGGGAACCGAGTGATGCATTTTCCACCGAGGAAACCGAACTGGAAGCACATTCTTTAAAATTAAAAGTAACGCCGGATAATTTTTTATCAGTTTCTTTGGAAAGTGCTTATTTTTTCCATCCGACAAATAAATAAGTTCACAATCTGCATATTTCAAGGTGTAAGATGTAGTAGAATTGACGTTCTTCAGACCATTTTAGTAGCTGCTGCTCTAAGTCTGTAAACCTGCCTATAAAATTGTGAAAAATAAACGCCAAATCAAAAGTTGTCAATATTACATTTGATGCTATGTTCGATTCTGAATGTTTTTATCAATAATGCAAGCAAAATGTCTTAACGGTGGTATATAAAACTAAACGTGGTAAGAGAATGGCCACTTTTCTAACAGACAGCAAATGCAAATTTCTCGGTACAAATTTGTTGCCATCTGTGACATGGGACACAATGTAAGAATAATTTCCCTTGTAAGTATAAGATGAGGCTGCTATATTTTGCTGTTATACTATTTGAGCTGTACGAGTTGGCCCTTGTGTCACTATGTTTCTGGAACCCAGAATTAGTAGGCTGCCGAACTGGAGCCCACTGCTTATGTGCTGGTATACATTCGTTTTCATTGGAACCCAGCCACGTACACATAGTTGTTTTCTCATTTTATAGATTTATGCATTAATTTACATGTTATTTTGTTATTTGTAAATATATTCAATATTCATGTATACATGTATATAACCTAACTGTATGCCTTTTTTCAAATCGCAAAGATACGAATGTGTAGTAACGGTCATACAGGTAAGTCGTGTTTGTTTCATTTTCGATTAGACTGCTGTGTCAGGGGTTTCTTGGTGTTGCCTTTTGACCTAAAGTATTCCCACTAGGCACACAAAAGCTAAACTACGTTAAATCAACATCGATTCAACGTCATGCCGACAGAAGTACCTGAGCAAACAGTGCCGACTAAGATAAAAGCATTAGCCTGATCAGGATCTACACTGTTTTGTTGATGGTAAAATCTAATTTGTTCGAATTTTAGAATACTGAATTATGTGTCCCAGCAAGCACAGAACATTGAAACATTAAAACAATGCTGGGTCAATCATGACGCCAGTTCAATGTTGATTTAACGTTTTGTGCCCAGTTGGTGTCCCAATATTTAGGTAAATACATATCAAAT